>JAPWFG010000031.1:1027500-2317306 GCA_028015205.1 Mytilisepta virgata
AAAAAGAAAATTTCAAATTTTTTTTAGCAAAAAAAAAGGGGGGGGTTACAATAAATTTTATTGTTTTTTGGTTTTTTTTTGGGAGGGGGGTCAATGTGCAACTTCATAGTGTATTGCACAAAAGCTAAAAAAAGGGGTAAATTATTATTTTTTTTTGGGGGGGGGGCAATTCTCCACAGCATATTGTATTACACAAAAGCAAAAAATTGAATATAAATTCAAATCATATGACCAATTTTAAGTTCTTTGATTTCAGTTATTCTGTGTCAGAAACCTATTATGTGTGAAATATTTGAAAAAATTTTCAATTACACAGTATTGCGCAATAGCAAGAAATTGATATGTGTGCCCAATTTTAAATTTTAAATTGGTTATTTCTGATTTATATATAAAAACAAATAATACTGATATGGTTTGAATAGGTAAATTAAAAATTTTTAAGTTCTTAGACAACATTCATTCTGTGTCAGAAACCTATGCTGTGTCAAATATTTATTCACAATCCAAATTCAGTATTGTATCAAGCTTGAATGTTGTGTTCATAATTGCCCCAACTATTCAGGGTTCGACATCTGCGGTCGTATCTAGCTGCGCCCAGCGGAGCATTTTATTCAAAATGTTAGCAAAATTCAAAATAAATATTAATTAATGATTTTTATATAATCAGTATTACGATTACATCACCAGGTAAGATTAAATTACCTGTGAATTAAATTTTCGGTTGAATAATTTTCAGTTGATATCGTAGAGCGACCGTACCTAAAACCGCTCGTGGGACACACTTGGCGGTAATTTTTCTTAAATCTTAAATGTTTGTGAAATTCATGCTCCTTTATGGGTATAAAAGGCCGGAGAAAATTAAAGAGTGTTAGTATCAGTGTTGACACAGAAGCTATGCCACGTCTGACTCCACAACAGAGAGAACAGGCCATTGGTCGATTGGATGCTGGGCAATCTGCCAGAGTTATTGCCAACGACTTCAACTGTGCTGTTCGAACAATTGAACGTCTACGGACACGGTACAATGCAACAAACAGCACAAATGACCGTCCACGGAGTGGTAGACCCCAAGTCACTACCCCTAGACAGAATAGAGGCATTGTTCGTCACCATTTGATGAATCGGTTCACCCCAGCTGCCGAAACTGCCAGAAACACTGTTGGAACACATGGACGACCCATAAGTGATGATACGGTTCGTCGGCGATTAGCTGCTAGAAACATGAGATGTCGCCGTCCAGCAAGAGGACCTATTCTTACTCCTCGACACCGTCAAGCTCGTCTTCAGTGGGCCACTCAGCGACAGAATTGGCGAAATCGACAATTGCGTAACATCATCTTCTCTGACGAAAGCCGTTACTGCATTTCAACAGCCGATGGCAGAATCAGAGTGTGGAGAAGACGCGGGGAACGTTACGAAGACAGCTGCATTCTGGAAACAGACGCGTGGGGAGGACCTAGAAATCATGGTATGGGGTGGAATCGGCCTTAACGTTAAACTTGGTCCAGTCATCTTTCAGAACCTTGGCCCAGGCAGAGGAAATGGCGTAACAGCTGCCCGTTACATCGACCAAGTCTTGACACCCCATGTTCAGCCCCATTTCGCACGTCATCAAAACAAGACTTTCCAACAGGACAATGCACGTGCGCATACCGCAAGAGCCACAAGAGACTTCCTACAGCAGAATAACATTAATGTTATGGATTGGCCGGCTTTGAGTCCAGATTTAAACCCTATTGAACATTTATGGGACGAAGTTCAAAGACGGTTGAATAATGAGCAGCCAAGTCCGACAACTGCAGCTGAACTTTCACAAGCGTTTCAGAGAGTATGGGCACGTATTCCGATGGCGTTTATTAATCGGCTCATCAACTCCATGTACTGAAGATGTGCCGCAGTAATTAGTGCCAGTGGAGGACATACACGTTATTAACGGACGTGGGAGCACAGCATTGAAAACATGTGACGTTGCGACAATTGTGACGTTTTTGTGAACATTGTAACCAAAAGACTGTAAATCATTCATTAAATTTTGTAAAAATTAATTTAAAATATATAAATGTCACTTTGAAATAAATGTATGTGAACATGTCATTTTGTGCGACGTTTCTTTTGCGGTTCAGTATATTTCAGTGTTCTCCCCATAAATTTTTAATAGCATTGTGGTACAAAATTCACATAGGTTTGTAACGAATCGTTTTATTATTGCAATAGAAGAATTTATAAGATTTTTGATGATTTATGAGAAACAATAAATTAATATGTAGAATTTTACTGGATTTTAATTATTTAGTGTAAAATAAGGGAAAAAAGGGAACAGATCAGTGAATCAAAATAAGATAATATATTCTTTGGTAAAAATTAATTGAACAATACTAAGGAATTATAGCACAGTGGTAAAAATTATAGCACAGTGGTAAAAAATTATAGCAAACTGGTACCACTTTGGTATATGAAAACGGTATTTAATTGAGTTGAATGAACATCCTGACTTTTTCATAGTATTTTTTTAGGTTATTTCAACTAAGTTTCCTTTCTTCAGACTTACGGGTAAACAAACAACATAATGATATAATGTTTCTTGTTAGCTAGTTCTTTTTTGTTCCAAGTTTGAATTAGTATACTAAAAAAGTTATGCAAGTTTAAAATGGGCTCCTCAGTTTTAGAGTGAGCACCTAAATGTTTAAAACTACATGTAGGAGCCCAGTTGGAGACCAAGGTAAAAAAAAGTTAGTCTTAATCCCTGGATATATTGAATAGCAACATCAAAAGTTCCTTTGAAAAAAAAAATACTGTAATTTGTGTGTTATTCAGCCGTAGCAAACAAGCAAACAACCTGTTGACACTGTGCACTTATTAAGAACATACATTGATTAGTTTAAGATACATACTTATTCATATCAGTTAAATTGAATAAAAAGTGTGAAAAGTGTGACTATTTTTTGTGTGACTTAAAAAGATGGTTCAGGATGTTATATTTGTAGACATATTAAGGATGCTCGCTGGTCATGTTTTGGTCTTTTTGTCAGATTTTCGGAATCCTTGGGTTTTATCCATTTCTCAAACATGAAATGTTTTGCCCATGAACCCCCACTTTTTCTTTTATAATTCAATCATATATACTTTAAAATGGTATTTGACAAAATTTTATGAAATCCTTTTTATTTTTTCATACATTTTTGAGAGACTGAAGTTGTCAATGCAAAGACAATGAAAAATCCAGAGAAAACCCATTTCCTGCAAATTGTCAAGGCCTTATAGCTCTAAAATGAGCACATGAACCTATATTTATTTCTTGCTTATTTGTTTACTATTCATATGTTCTCTCAAACTAAAACACCTATTTCAAATCCTATTTATTTCCTATTAGACCGGCGATCATCTTTAATTTGTTAAGAAATCAGTTTATCAAGGTGAAGAGTATTTACATACAGTCTTGACAAAATGATAGAAGTAAAAGTTTGTAACACAATTATTGGACTAAACAGATATTTAATTTAATGACAATATGTCAGCTAATATTAAATTTTAATAAATTATTTTATAGGATTATTCTGACAAGATCCTAATGGCATACAGCGTTAAAACAGATGAAGATTCTATGCTGGATAACAGAATCGGTAAAATATTATTTGTTAAAACATCATGCAAAATGCGTATTTTTTAAATAAAAATTTTATCTTTCGAACCATTATACAAAAAGTCAAAATAAGATATTGTATTTAAAACTGAGACATTAAAGCAATTATCAGGTAGTGATTTTAAATAAATCTGTCATAAAAAACAATGCATTTAAGAACATATGAAGCCATTCGACCACAGCCATTTATAACCAAAATGTTGGTAATTCAAATTAAGTAAGATGTTTAAATGTTGTAGACTTTGTTAAAAGTTTACTTAAAAGTTGACAATATGGCGAAATTTTCATTAAAAAATCAGAAGAGGAACCTTTTATGCATTGTATTCTCATAATGGATAGTGGTAAAAGCTGAGATTTCCCAAAGGAAAACTGTAGAGTCCCAGAGAAAACCACAATACCACAACATGAAGCATGATCTTTTTGTTTGAAGCTAGTGAACAATTTTGCACAACTAATGAGCAAATTGAAACTTGACAGCAATATTCCAGACAGAATTTATTCTGCTTGAAGTCTGAAAATGATTTCCAGGTGAGCGATACAGGCTCCTGGGAGCCCCTAGTTAGTTTATCTCCTTGTAAACTTCACGCCTGAACTTTTTCCAAAATTAGATGGATTTCTGGATTTTGTCAATTTTTATCGTGATAAATTCCTATAGAAAATTTTTACCCGATTCCGGATTTTGGGACCTCATGTCTTAAAACTATTGAACGAAATCTCACACAAAGGTTGTCAATTTGAGGATGTGCATAAAGCGTGAAAATTAGGATTAAACATCTTAAAGGGGAGACAATTATGTTAAAGAGTAAGTAAGTTAAATGGTGATTAGCCTCCTGATATCACCACTACATCATTCATTATACATAATTTCTAAGTTTCCTTATTTTACCAATAGTGCGTTGTACATAATCCATGTATATCATATATTAAGGATGCTCGCTGGTCATGTTTTGGTCTTTTTGTCAGATTTTCAGAATCCTCGGGTTTTATCCATTTCTTAAACATTAAATTTTTTGCCCATGAAACCCCACTTTTTCTTTTATAATTCAGTCATATATACCTTAAAATGGTATTTGACAAAATTTTATGAAATCCTTTTTATGTTTTCATACATTTTTGAGAGACTGAAGTTGCCATGCAAAGACAATGAAAAATCCAGAGAAAACCCATTAGCGATCATCCTTAATATTGGATAATATTTACATAAATTTTTCAGATTCTGTAATGAAATCTCCTGAAATAATTGGACTTCAAGAGAAAAGAAAAGATAGAAGAAAGAACAGATTTAAAAACTTAGATCAGGAAAATTGTGGTAGCCAAAATGAATTTGCACACAATAAACTTCATATTTGTGATGAAAATATTGCAGAAGAGCTTGCAGAGCTGTTATCAAGGGAGATAATTACTGCTGAGCAATACGACAGTCTGAAAAGATCAAATGATTTATCAGGGGAAGTGCAAATGTCTGTTAGTAAAAACCTATCGGAATCAACTAAAAGGAGACATTTGCAGACACTAACTTCTCTAACTGACCCTTTTCCTTATGATAGTGCTGGCATTCCAGTTAACTGGACAAGTATACATACAGATGAGACAGGGAACCAGATTCATAATGTGATCACTCTTGACCCGGACTGCAAGGAATATCAGTGTATATGTGAAGAAATAAAAAGTGCTGGTATTGAAGCCACTAAAATCGAAAGATTGGAAAATTTATACCTTCTCAATAGATTTAAAAATGAAAGTGAAGATATGAAGAAACATCGTGACAGAGGTGAATATTAAAGTTTTATTTATTAATAAATCTCAGTTCATGTAATGGTTTTTTCATAATTTAGGTACTTAATGAATTTCAGTTGTCTTCTCTGTAATTCATCCACTTATAACTGAAACAGTTTAATTATCTAATTGTTCTAATATTTCTTCAAGAGAAGCAAAAATATTTTGTTCCATATAATTTTCATTGTAAAAGGGAGATAACTCTTCTCATTAGATTTTCTTAAATTATGTATAATATCCCTGTATTGTGCCAAATATACACAAAGTGAAAGAAAATATTTTAAATGATTGTTTATAAATTTTAGAATATAATTGGGCCAGTCTTTTCACTTTTTTAGGAAAGAATTTGAAAAAAGACAGGCTTAAAAATTTGGTAGAAAAAGAAAGGATAAAAAATCAGTGAAAAAAGGCAAGGTGAATATCACCTTAAGTCAAAAATTCATATTTTTGAAGAAAATATGGCCTACTTGCATATAAGAAAAAAACAACAACAGGCTCCTGGATGCTGTAAAAACATTTCCAGGGTCCAAGATTACTTCTTTGTCCCCCTACCTTAAAAAAAAAAAAAAAACTATTTTTCTCTTAAATTCTGCAGATTGTAAAATTGCTCTCTGACATGATGTCATTTGTTTGCAGGTTTTGATCTTAACATCAGATATTTGTATCATGGTACAAAAGTAGATAAATCTAGGATCTGTGAAGAAGGACTGGATCAGAGATTAAGTAGAATGGGTTTCTTTGGTAAAGGTATTTATTTCAGGTAGGTACCAGTCCAGTTCATAGAAGTATAGAGTTATTGTCCTTTATTAAGGTAGGAGGTACCTAAATCTGCTAAATTACGGATTTTTATGAAATTTTACATGCAGGTAGAATATTCGAAACTGCATCTTAATATCAAAATTTTTTTATCTCTTTCTCCTATATTTCTTCAATAAGGTTGATTTTAAAGTTAAAAAATTAATATTTTCACTTTAAATCGCCATTTCTCAAAGACTAATCCATGGAACTTTTCTGTATGTTTGATACTAATTAAATATAGGGTCACCGGCTTCATTTTCCCTGTTGAAATCATTCAACCTTATGTCCTGTCTGTAAAAACACCAAAAATCTACATTTTCCATTGCAGCGTTGTGACAACGTTAAGCTCTACATATAATCAATTTAATATACTGAAAAAAAGGAATCGGATGATCCCTGAAAAATTTCATATCAATAAAAAGAGAATAATATCTCATTTTTTAAAAAAAAATCCTAGGGACAGTACTTCTAAAAATAATTTGAAGTCTAAAAATTAAATTTTGCAGCGATATTGATGTTTTTACACATTCTGTTTGCCAAACCTTGATACAGCATTTTCCGGGAAGTATTTAAGTCATAAACATTATTTTTTGGAAAGATTGCAATCAGATTGCAAATTGTTCCTATGGCATCGGCCTCCAGGACCGTAATTTTGCCCTTTAGCTGCTATTAGACTTATGTTCTACTTCATAAAATGTAGTTCCAATGATGACAGAGCATTTTTTAAATTACGAGTACTTTCTTGTTGATAATATCTGAACTAGTATTTTTTAATAATATGAACTTTATTGTTTACCGAAATTACCAAGGAATTAAAATGAATACCCAAACATGACGAGCGGTGGAGGAATTTATCAAAACGAATTTACGAAGATACAGCTTCCCGTTACATTTTCTCTGAGAGTATATACAGATAAAGAAGGCTTTACATTCATAGTTTTATTTTAGAGATTATTGATTAATAAAAGGTATTATGTTGCTTTTATAAATTTCAACAAATATTTATTCCTTTAGGATTGACCCTTTTAAATTATGCATGTTTTGAACTTTCAGCCATTTTGTATGTTTACATTCCGGTCCGAGAAATGTGCTGTAGGCAATTAAGTTTCTTATTTGAATTGTTTATTATATAAAATCTATCTACCAAACCTCTGCTTTCCATTGATAATTATGTTTATCACAATTTCAAAATATTGACTGTGAAATGGATATAGTTATTTCGGGAACCCAAAAATAAATCCTGGAATCCCTATACATGTATAGAAAAACTTCCATGTTTGTGATTTACATAATCATTTATCTAGATAAACCCGGAAGTTGGAATTTTTGGAGTTAAAATTTGAAAAGCAAGAATGAATGTTTAATCTTTTTTCTATTATGTATAACATACTTTTATTGTCCCAAATACAGTTTGACACATTTTCATCCATGTTTTGAACTTTCAGCCATTTTGATTGTTTAACTTCTGTTCCATTCACGTATAATGGGTTAGGGAGTTATCATCCGTTGTTGGGAACTTTACTTTTAATTTATTGTCAAAACTAATTGTGCATTTACTAATGTGACGATTTCTTTAAGGGACCCATTATTCGAGAAAAACCTTACAATTATCTGTTAACTCAGACCTGCATGTGAATCTAAATTTGTTATATCATGTCAAGTAAAATAAAGATACAATAACAAATATGTAAGTAAAATAATTTATCACTTATACACATTGAACTCTTATTGAAAATGCTATACGTACCCCGGAATGTACATCGATTTTGAATATAAAAAAAAACTCAATATTTCAGGAAAAAAGGAATACATTCACTGTAATTGATCTCACATAACAAAGAAAAAATCTGTGATAAAATTCAATTTATACACAACTACAATTGCAATCTTTCCAGCACTTTGATTTATATTCTGTGCAGTTTAACATGCTTTAGTTGCATGCAAAATTTTATAAAAATCTAAAATATTCCAATTAGGTACCTCCTACCTTAACTGTGAAAATTTCCCAACTGCAAATCCTCAAATATTTGATTTTTTTAAATAATAAAATTTGTTTTTAAAAAGTCAGAATTTTATTTTGTTTTGTGGGCTGTCTATGTAAACTTTCCTTTAAAGATCTTCTCTGAAACCACTGCACCAATTGCAACAAAACTGAAATCACTGGGCCAATTGGAACAAAACTTTTAGAATTGTTTCCGATGATCCCACCCATCATCAAAGATGGCCACCAGAGATGAACATGGGATATTTACTTAAAGATCTTCTTGTCTGAAACCACTTGGCCAATTGGAACAAAAGTTGGCAGCAATGGTCCTTTGGTGGTCCTCTTCAGAATTATATCCGATGACCCTACCTGCCATCCAAGATTGCTGCCAGAGCCAAACATAGTTTAACATAGGATCCTATGGGAAATTTACTTGGAAGATTTTCTTCTCTGAAACCACTGGGCCAATTGGAACAAAATTTGGCAGCAATGGTCCTTAGGTGATCCTCTTTCAGAATTTTATCTGATGACCCCGTCTGCCATCAAAGATGGCTGTCAGAGCCGAACAAAGTTTAACATAGGATTCTATGGGAAATATACTCGAAGATTTTCTTTTCTGAAACCACAAGGCCAACTGGAACAAAATTTGTCAGCAATGGTCCTTAGCTGGTCCTCTTTCATAATTGTAACTGATAACCCTGCCTGACATCCAAGATGGCCACCAAAACCAAACATAGTTTAACATAGGATCCTATGGTAAATTTACTTGAAGATGTTCTTGTCTGAAACCACTGCTTCAATATTTTTGCATTTCTAACATTTGTTTTAAAGAACATTATCCTATAAAATTGATCCAGTAGTATCTGTTTTACATGTAAAACCTGCAAAAAGCTATTACTTACTGTAAATTCGGAAATTACATGTATTGCGCTGTTTTTATTATTGCGAAAACTGCGGCAGGGTTGTAATCGCAATAATTTAAATTCGCATTTTGAAATTTTTTATATGAATGAAGCATGATTTGGCTTAATATCACAAAAATTAAAATCGCATTTTGGTCTAAAATGACAAAATCGCAATAATAAATGCGCACAATAATTTCTGAATTTACAGTATATTAAATGTCTTATACGATATGGATGCAAAAAGAAATGACTCAGTTTGCCCCCAAAACAAAAGTGTGTGCATAAAAGTGCCCTCAGACTGACAATTTACCATGCCTTACCTTAATCCTAGGGAAAACAGTAATGAATTGTCATCTTTAAATAGGCATTTTTTTCAGTGACAACCCATTAAAATGTATCCATTATGCAAGAGATCATCATGGTATTGAAGAGTCTTATATTCTGAAGTGTCGTGTGATATTGGGAGAACCCAAGGTGAGTAGACCTAAACAGCTTGTAATATTAGGTTAGTTGCTTGTGAAATTGGTGGGGACAAAACAGTGTACTAGTTACAACCCATGGATAGTATACCCAAGCAGTTTACATTTGATGTTAGTGGAGATGCAAGATTCGCATTCCCACACAGTATACTCGTTGGAGCCCAATGATGGTACCGGTATGTCGAATCAAGATTATGGGGGCATAAGGTTAGATGCCCGAACAGTTTACCTGTGATATTTGGAGAGTTCATGGATAACATTTTCAGTTATTGAATGTCAGTACAGTTTGATCTCAAAAGGTCCAAATGGAAGGGGATCAACATAAGTTGGTATAACTTTTTCCCAATCCACTACAAAGTGAAAAGGTAAATAAGTATAAATTAAACAAAACATGTGTAATACTGGAATATTATACAAAAAGCAAGTGATAAGTGATTTTATTGTTGTTCTTCAGATAAAGCAATATGGTAAATTCAGAGAAGGCTGTGGAGCCTTCATCAAGAATCAAAAAGTTCAGCCCCTAGTAACACACATTTGAGCTTAATCTGCCATTTTTGACAAACACAATAAGGTAGTGTTATAACCACAACACTAAGGTAAAAATGAGTGAAAAAACACTAAAAAGTGAAACATTGAAACTAAAATGAGTGAAAATACACTAAAAAGTAAAAATATTTAGAATTAAAGTGTTTTTTATCAAAACAGACAGCCAGTAAAATCAGCCATCTACTGTTAATTTTTTGTCTGGCTATGAAATCTCAAAAATAATTTTATAACATGTTCGGCACAAGTTCAGATTTGCAGTATTTATTTTACTTCGAAACTTTCGTTTTACTAATCAAAAAGGCCCATGACAGGCATATCAAGCACAAAACATGTGTAATTGACTTCAACTCTATAACCCCCATCAATTATTTCCGACTTCAAACCTTTGACAGTGTACATTTTTCGTGGGAAGTGAGATTTTGTTTGCCCAGTGACAATGTTGGGGATGTTGGGTATGTGATCTTGCTCACAGAGGTTCTTTAATGGTGATGCAGAAAATCAATACAAGGAAAGAATAAACAAGACCAAGCTGTTTAAGATGAAAAGTGTGTTACCAGTAAGCAGTACTCTTTGCATTAAGGATAATTACTTCCTATGTGATCTTTTTATACATAAAAATGGTTACATGAGGGTACATTAAATCAAGCATGTTGTATTTTAGGTTTTTGCTGATGGAGCTTATGATATCAGTTTACAGAGGGAACCAGAAAAGCCAAATGTTACAACTGGTTGGCGGTTCTATGATTCTGTTATGGCAAGTACTATTAATTTGATTTGTCTTCAAAGTGTTTACCTCAAACACCACCCTGAAAATTGAATCCCTGCAAAAGAATGTTCTTAATTGTTCCAATCGGCTTAAAGGGTCACTTTTTATCCACCATTCACAGTTCATCCCCAAAGTTCTGGGTCATTAGATAAACAAAGGTAGACAATAAAAATCAATTTCAGTAAGTAACTAGAAAACTGTACTGTCTGAATTGATAGTGACTCCTGCACCCTGCAATTAGTTGGGACACTTACCCAAATGAAAAAATCTAAAAACATATGCCCATTTATAGATGTTATGCAATCATCCTATGAAGAAATTAAATCAATAGCTCCAATTACAAATGAAAAAAGTTCAGGTTGCATGCATAAATTCATCATACATGTATTTTCAAATTCACCCCTTTTGGCCCCATGTTTTGAAAATCAGAATATTGGAAAAGCTTCTTTGCAAATTCAACATTTTGTGCATGACAATACTGTTTAGAAAAAAAATGTATACATTATGCATGACACTACTGTATAGAAATAAAATACTTAAATTAAAAAATGAAAGACGTTTTTACATCACAAGCTGAAATTGAAAATATTCAAAATTAGACCCATTTGGGCCCCAATTTTAGAAATTTTAAATTATAAAACATTAGTGTGCATCTACTTAAAATGTATTTCAATACTGTAAAAAAAAAGTGCATATATTGGAAAATGAAAGACTACTCTATGTCATAAACTTAAATTGAAAATTTTTGAAATTCGACCCCAATTTGGACATGTAAATATTGTACGTTACACTACTGTATAGCAATAAAATGCATAAATTGAAAAATGAAAGAAGAGTTTTCATCATAATCTTAAATTGAAAATTTTTGAAATTTGACCCATGTGGGCCTCAATTTTAGAAAATTAAAAGTCTAAAATCTTTTGACACATGACATTACTGTATAAAAATAAAACGCATAAATTGAAAAATGAAAGAGGAGTTTAGGTCACAATTTAAATTCTAAAACCTTATTGTGCATCTTTATATGGTGCATGACAATGCTGTATAGAAATAAAATGCATAGAATGAAAAATGAAAGTCGAGTTTAGTTCGACCCTTGTGGGACCCTTGTTTAGAAAATCAAATTCTGAAAAGTGAAGGAGGAGTTGATGTCACAAGAACGTGTGATGAACGGACGGAGACAATTGCTATATCCCCAAACTTTCTTTGAAAGTGCAGTGATAAAGACAAAGAGATATGATGTATAAGTTTTGTTTAAAAATGCCATTCTTACATAGCTCTCCGTCTGTACTTTCTAATGATTTTTGAAATATGCTTTTAATTTGTAATGAAGGCAAATGATTACTACTCAATGGTATTAGGAATTGTGCTCTTGTGTACATGTTTAGTGAGTACACTGGGCTGTGATACTCAAGGTCCTTTCTTCCAATCTCATCCAGGAAGAAAATTTCATAGATCAAATTTGCTATGCCCTAGCAAATCCTTTATCAAAGATGGTTTCAATATTCCAGCGGTCAGATTGAAATGAAAAATACTTGTCCCTGTTAACAGAGAGTAACACCCTTAGCACATGTAAGATTCCTATGTAGGTATATAAAGAATTTAGGTAAGTTAAAATGCTGCCACAGGTACATCTCTTGCATCTGACAGATGGAGAGGGATTACTGTATGTATATGTTTGTTTATTCCACATTGGGTAGAGGTATGGGGGGAGGGTCGTTTAACCGCACCACATTTTTGCACCTGTCCCTAGTCAGGAACCTCTAGCCTTTGTTATTCTGGTTTTTTTTTTGTTTAATTTTGGTTCATTTGTATGTTTTGGAGTTTAGTGTGGCGTCCATTTCGCTGAAATAGTATGCATTATTGTTTAGGGGCCAGCTGAAAGCCAACCCCAAGTGTGGGATTTTCTCGCTGCATTGAAGACCCATTGGTGGCCTTGGGCCATTTTCTGCTTTTTTGTCTTATTTTTGTCTCTTTTACACATTCCCCGCTTTCATTCTCTATTCTATAACTTGTTTCTCAAATCCATTATAAATTAGTTTAAACTAAATTTTAATTTCTGTGTTGTATTGGGTCAATAAAGATCAGTAATATGTATATTTGTAGGGATGCCCACAGAATTACAAAGAATTTGTAGTGTATGAAAACAGGAGAGCAATGATTGAGTACATCATATCATTTAAATTGGATCAGAGAAGTTTGGAAAGCCTTACACCAAAATATTACAGTTCTGGTATGATATACATGTATATGCAAAAGTGTGGGGATAATAAGGGTTCCAAACCAGTATTTCATTCTAGGAAGTAATGTAACAGTTGCCGTTTCCAACAATGTCAACCCAAAGTCATTATGAAAAAACATACTACCTCAGATTTTCTCATTAATTTTTCAGAATTTGTCAATGTAATAAGCAGATTAACTAATGTTAAAATTTAATACCAAAAATCTATACAAATTCATGAATTAATGCATTGTTCAGCCACTGTAGAATTTCAAGATTATTTATAAATATTTTGTTGAAAACTTTAGATCTTACTGACTAACTTACTTTATTTAAACTACATGACTGTATATAAATTTCTTTATTAGAAATGCTCATATATACTGTTCAGGGTTGTAGGCAAAAAATAACAAACCTGTGCAATATGAAGTCTGCTCTGAACATTATTCACACTTGTGCAGTATGAAGTCTGCTCTGAACAGTATTCACACTCGTGCAATATGAAGTCTGCTCTGAACAGTATTTACACTCGTGCAGTATGAAGTCTGCTCTGAACAGTATTTACACTCGTGCAATATGAAGTCTGCTCTGAACAGTATTCACACTCGTGCAATATGAAGTCTGCTCTGAACAGTATTCACACTCGTGCAATATGAAGTCTGCTCTGAACAGTATTCACATCCGTGCAATATGAAGTCTGCTCTGAACAGTATTCACACCCGTGCAATATGAAGTCTGCTCTGAACAGTATTCACAATATTCATCCAGTAACCATTTATTATGGCATATATTGTTAAGTAGGATAAATTGTCACCAGTTTTTTTCTAAATACTGAGAATTTTGTCACAAATTGTCAACAACTAAATTGATTGCAGAACTTATTGCCATCCAGTCAAAAAAGAAAAGTTGAATTTTGTTCATAAACACCCAGAAAGACTTAAGTGAAATACAAATTGGAATTTGCTCTTTAAAAGGCTAAGACACAAGACAAGGTGGGAAATCTACCAATAGGTGGGAATCTGCCACTAGGTGGGAAATCTACCATTATGTGCAAATCTACAACTAGGTGGGAAATATATTGCTAGGTGGAAATCTACTGCTAGGTGGGAAATCTACCACTAGGTGGGAATCTACCACTAGGTTAAAATCTACCACTAGTTGGAAATCTACTGCTAGGTGGGAATCCACCACTATGTGGAAATCTACCACTAGTTGGAAATCTACTGCTAGGTGGAAATCTACCACCAAGTGGGAAATCTACCTCTATTTGGGAATCTACCACTAGGTCGAAAATCTACCACCAGGAGGGAATCTACTGCTAGGTGGGAAATCTATCTCTAGGTGGGAATCTACCACATGTTGCGAAATCTAACACTGGGTGGGAATCTACCACTGGACGGGAAATCTACCACTGGGTGGGAATCTACCACTAGGTTGGAAATATACCACTAGGTGGGAATCTACACCAAGGTGGGAATGTACTACTAGGTGGGAAATCTACCACTAGGTGTGAATCTACCACTAGGTTGGAATCTACCGCTTACTGCTTTCCTTTGAGATCACTGGTCATTAACATTTTGTCAAATCTTGAATGATAAATGATATTACATTATATAATTCATGGTAACAATATTTTTATAGATTACACAACTGATCCAGATGACAAGCATACAAATAAAATTCAAGAGATAAGGGAGACAATCCGTCAGAAACGATGTGCAGAAAGAGGAGAAGAATATCGACCACCAGATGAGGTTTGTCCTGAATCAGTTATAAGGCCCCCAATTTTCTCAAGCACTGCTGCATTGTTTTAAAAGCTGCTGTATCAGCCATCTTTTTTTTTAAATAGGTAAATCTGGAGTTTTGATGTTGTTACTTCAGATATTTTTTCATTATTATTTAAAAACTTTTATCCTAAATTATCAGTGAAATGTGTAGCAGTTCTGCTGCTTCATAATATATGTCACATAGGAACAGACAAAAGTATGGTGCATCCTGGCCTAATCAGATATTTCAAAAATTTGCCTGTGAATCAAACTGGATTTTTTGTTACATTTAGCTCACTTAGGCTATAGGCTATCGATCAGTTTAAATGAAGTCTGGACCTTGCATGTCAGTAACTGCTAGTAGTCCTTTGTTAATTTATATTGATCATTGTCATTTTGCTTAGTTTATTCTGTTACCTTTCCTAACATCTGACTCAGACTTCTTTTACACTGAATTTTACTGTGCATATCACTGTGTTTGTTTATTTGACATTGCCTAGAGGGTTGAGATCTGACTTAACATGTTTTACCCTGCCACATTTTTTGCACCTGTCCCAAGTCAGGAACCTTTATGTGTTAACCAAATTTTTCCTACATGTTAACTGTGCTTGTTTACATATACCGTATTTTTCGTAGTATTAGTCGCTATTTTTTTCTCTGGGAATTTACCCTCCGTCTTAAATAAAGTTGTGACTTTTCTCAGACTTTTTTTCAGATATTAGTTTGTGTGTTTGTGTTTGGATATGTGTAAACAATATTATTCCCTTAATGATAAAACTAGAGAAGATATAATGACTTCCCGTTGGATACGCTAATTATAGAGAGGCTATGTAAATGGAACTAAAAAACCAACGATGTTCACAATGCCAATACATTGTACCAGTATAGAACTAGAAGTAAAGAAAGCATATTGAGTTTTAAAAATTTATTTCCCTTTAATTTGTTTTAAAATCAAAACAATCAACAAATAACAAAGTGGATGCACTAGACTGATTAAGCACTTTATTAAAATGAAAAACACATCAATATTTATGAACCGCCTCGGTGGTCTCGTGTTAGCGTGCTCGCCTCGAGTGCGGAAGGTCGTGGGTTCGATCCCCGGCCGGGTCAAACCAAAGACATTAAAATTGGTATTTGCTGCTTCTCCGCCAACCATGCGGCATCTAGGAGTAAGAGCAAAGACTGGTCGGCTCGGAGTCAGTATAATGTGTCCGAGTGGGGTGATATGTCTTCCTGCGGACAGTTACCTCGTGAGCTAGCACATTAAAAATCTGGTTCAGGGTGTAGGTCTAGTACAAAGCATGGTTCATATTCATTATCATACATGTTCTCGTCCTGATAGGCACCTGGCTGCCACTGGACATTAAACAACAATTTATCCATCCATCCATCAATATTTAATATGAAATGTCACTTAAGATAAACACAATGTCAATTTTTGTCACTAAAACCTTCAAAATAATCACCTTCAGAGTCTGAGTGAAACAACTCTCTATTGCAGAAGGCAAGAGGTTAGCCAGTGGGATGTCGTCTTTTTCGTCTGATGACATGTCACATGGTTCTCCTGGGTATGGAAAGATCTCTGCCCTCTTGAAACTGTTGGTTATACATGTTGTATTAACATCTTTCCATGACTCCAGCACCCAAGTTATTAATTCTATCAATGATTCCCTATGCAGACGGCCAATGTTGGTGAAGGAGTGGTCTCCTGTGGACATCCACTGTTCCCAGACTTGAACGTACGGTTCACACTGATGTCAAGAAGCTAGAGCAACTTGGTCATGCCACCTGGTATGATGGCTGGCATAGTATTCTTGGAGTCTTAACTTTTATGTCATCTGTGATATGGGCCCTCATACTGTCCATAACTAAAAGTGCACGTAGCTGGTGGAAGAAGCCATCAGGTCTCTTGTTGAAACAGTTCATGATCCACAGCTTCATCATGTCATTGTTCATCCAGCCCTTCTTATTTACTTGAACATAGACCCCTTTTGGTAGCTTTTCTTTTGGCATTGTTTTGCGTTTGAAGATTATCATGGGTGGTAATTTGGTGCTAACTGCTGTGACTGCAAGGACCAAAGTGAATGCTGCTTTCTGGTGCCCAGTTGTCTTAATGCTGACTGTGGAAGTACCAGTTTTGTCTACAGTTCTAGTCATTGGCATGTCAAATGTAAGAGGGACCTCGTCCATGTTGACGACATGGTCCAGACTCATTTGGTACTGATCAACTTTTTCTTTACAGCAGTGAGTACTTCCTGAAGGTAGCCAGTTTTTCTTCAAAGTCTGCAGGCAAGGACTGGCAAAGTGTTGTTCTGGCACGGAGGGACAGTTGTTTCCATCTCATAAAACGTAGGCACCAGGATGGACCACCACTGAAGTCAGCAATGTCTAATTCTTTGGCAATGGCTACTGCTTTGAGTCTGATCTCAATGGTACTAACCCCTCGGGCTGCTGAACGTTGTTCAAGGACCAACTCTCAACTTTGTCTTCTAGGGCTGGCCATCTGACTTTCTGTCCACGATTTGCTGTCTTTGACTTCTTGGTTAGACGGAGTTGGTCCTCCTGCTTTCTCCAGTCTCTGACAGTCTTTTCAGAAATGCCAAGGTGGCGACCAGTAGCTCTGTTTCCATATTCTTTTGTGTATGTGACTGCTTGTAACTTAAACGCTACTGTGTAACTCTTATGAGACTTGACAGGAGGCATTTTGGGAATGATGATATAGGAATAAAAAGTTTGGTTTTTATGCTTCTTGAGGGCTTGGGTAAACTATATTTTTATTGGTTAAAAAAATTAGGCCAGTCGGCTTAGACATGGTAAAAACAATTTTTCCAAGTACTGAAACGCCCATTAAATTCTTCATTTTTTATTCATTATAATCCATTTTAAAAATATTTCTTGATCTATTTATTTTTTAATAATAGTCATGTGAGCTTTCTTCGTCACTTGGTGTCCGTATGAAGCATCTGTGGAAGGAACTCTTGAAAATTTGCATATTTAATCCCGGTCGGACAGCTAATATGGCTGTCATGAGGAATTCTAATTTCTTATTGGTCAAAATTTCAAAAATTTTCTTTTCTGAAACCGCAAAGCCAAATGAACTGAGGGGCCTGATGGGTTATTTTCGTTCTTCGTGATCGGCGCATTTTCGCTATCGTGATCCGTTTTTCTACAGATTTATTTTTCGTGAATCGTTTCCATTGGAGTTTTTATGTTCGTTCTTCGTGATTGAGACATATATTTCGTTCTCGTGATTTTTTTTCCATTACGGAAATAAAAAGTTACATTGAGTTGTCTTTCTTGGCTTAAAAAGTTGAAGTGGCGCGATAGTTTTAAAAGTGCAATTAGGTCATTTTTTAGTGCAAACATGGCAGCCCCCATGGCTGCGAGCCACGGCAATGACATTATCGATATTATCGAGGTTGTAATATTTTATGTGGATCCAACCTGTACTATATAGTCTCTGAGTTTAGTCTCAAGATAAAACAAAGACGTGGTTCTGTGGTATTTAACGCCAGTAAAACATTTCTATGAAATATTATATGATACAATACAAGAAGTTAAAATGTGACTGTTTTTAACGATTTAATTTAGAACCTGGGAGAATTCAACACGTAAACAAGTAATGAGCCAGTAATGCATTTGATTGTAGCTTAATTGAACCTAGTCCGAGATTACTCGTGTCCCACGGCCCCAGCTTGTCTGGCAAAACAGCCGTTGGACGTCAGAGTAATCTCGGACTAAATTGAACCAATCTACAACACAAACAACCAGCTTCTGAATCTCTATTATCGAGATTGATTGGGGATACTTTTTTTATATTTTCGTGATCCGTGATCATGGAAATTTATTTTCTGTGAATCGTGATTGACAAAAAAATCAACTCGTGAATCGTGATGAGACCCCCCCATCAGGCCCCTCTGAACTGTACGAAGCATTTGTGGAAGGATCTTTATAAAGTCAACTAATATGGCCGCCATGATGAAATCTTTTTATACGACCGCAAAATTTTTGCGGTTGTATATTGGTATGACGTCCGAAGACATTTGGTTTTCGCACCATAACTTTAGTATAAGTTAATAGAAATCTATGAAATTTAAACACAAGGTTTATGACCACAAAAGGAAGGTTGGGATTGATTTTGGGAGTTTTGGTCCCAACAGTTTAAGAATTAGGGGCCAAAAAAGGGCCCAATAAGCATTTTTCTTGGTTTTCGCACAATAACTCTAGTATAAGTAAACAGAAATCTATGAAATTTTAACACAAGGTTTATGACCACAAAAGGAAGGTTGGGATTGTTTTTGGGAGTTTTGGTCCTAACAGTTTAAGAATTAGGGACTAAAAAAGGGCCCAAATAAGCATTTTTCTTGGTTTTTGCACAATAACTTTAGTATAAGTAAATAGAAATTTATGAAATTTAAACACAAGGTTTATGACCACAAAAGGAAGGTTGGGATTGATTTTGGGAGTTTTGGTCCCAACAGTTTAGGAATTAGGGGCCAAAAGGGTCCAAAATTAAACTTTGGTCCCGTTTTCAAATTGGTCTACATTAAGGTCCAAAGGGTCCAAAATTAAACTTAGTTTGATTTTAACAAAAATTGAATTCTTGGGGTTCTTTGATATGCTCAATCTAAACATATACTTAGTTTTTTTATTATGGGCCCAGTTTTCAAGTTGGTCCAAATCGGGGTCCAAAATTAAACTTTGTTTGATTTCATCGAAAATTGAACTATTGGGGTTCTTTGATATGCCGAATCTAACCGTGCATTTAGATTCTTAATTTTTGGTCCCGTTTTCAAATTGGTCTACATTAAGGTCCAAAGGGTCCAAAATTAAACTTAGTTTGATTTTAACAAAAATTGAATTCTTGGGGTTCTTTGATATGCTGAATCTAAACATGTACTTAGTTTTTTTATTATGGGCCCAGTTTTCAAGTTGGTCCAAATCGGGGTCCAAAATTAAAGCTAAAAAAGGGGTAAATTATTATTTTTTTTTTGGGGGGGGGGGGGCAATTCTCCACAGCATATTGTATTGCACAAGAAGCAAGAAATTGAATATAAATTGAAATCATATGACCAATTCTAAGTTCTTTGATTTCAGTTATTCTGTGTCAGAAACCTATTATGTGTCAAATATTTCAAGAAATTTTCAATTGCATAGTATTGCGCAATAGCAAGAAATCTTCAATTGCCCAGTATTGCACAATAGCAAGAAATTGATATGTGTGCCCTGTTATCAAAACTTTATTATTAACCAATTCCATTGGAAATTTGCCAATAACTTTAGTTTAATGAACTTCATTGGAAATTTGCCAATATAAAATGTGCTGATGAAGCTTTTTTGTTTATCTCATCTAAACTGCTTTTAAATTATGTATATTTAAAATTTGCCATCCATGACTATGATGTCATTTTCTATTTTAATACGTTATGGTGTATTTAAATTGGCTGTTATGCTTGCAAAGCATAATTAAATGGGGGGGGGGGGGGGGGGGGGTTGAAAACAAAATTTAGGGGGGGTAAATGAGAAGTTGGGGAGGAGGCAATTTTTTTCTCATTTCATATTTCATAACTTAAATAGAAAATTTCAAATTTTTTTTAGCAAAAAAAGGGGGGGTTACAATAAATTTTATTGTTTTTTGTTTTTTTTTAAGGGAGGGGGGGGGTCAATGGGCAACTTCAAAGTGTATTGCACAAAAGCTAAAAAAAAGGGGTAAATTATTATTATTTTTTTGGGGGGGGGGGGGGGGGCAATTCTCCACAGCATATTGTATTGCACAAGAAGCAAAATATTGAATATAAATTCAAATCATATGACCAATTCTAAGTTCTTTGATTTCAGTTATTCTGTGTCAGAAACCTATTATGTGTCAAATATTTAAAGAAATTTTCAATTACACAGTATTGCCCAATCTAGCTGCGCCCAGCAGAGCATTTTATTTCTGATTGGACAAATTTTTAAAATCTTCTCCTCTGAAATGACATAGCTAAATAAACTGAAACTGGGTATGAAGAATTTATGGCCGCCATGATACATTTTTATTTCTGATAGGTGAAACCAATTGTGGGACTGTCAGGTGAGCTATACAGGCTCAATTCTCTTGGGCCTCTTGTTTGTATATAATTTGACTTGTTAGGTGAAGAAAAAACATAACTGCAGATCTGTAAGTGTACATGATATAATTTCTATAAATTGTCAGTCTTAGATTCTAAGAAAACTACAAATAGATCTTTTCTAATACATTAAGATTTTTTTAATTAAAATATTTTTTATAATTTTTAGGACAGGAAGAGACAAGATAGAGAAGTATGGCAAAGGTTACAACAAATTCACAAAGGTCCACAAAATTCAGAGGTACATGTATTATAATTGCTTACTTTCAGAATGGTGAAATAATACGAGCTCTGACATTTACCACTTAAAATAAATGCTGTTCTGTCACTCAAGGGATTAATGTAATTAAAGATCTCACCATGCCATTGCTTTACAAAAGTTGACGAATAGTTTCATAAAAACAGAATAAACTAGATATAATTGTTACGCACAGCGTAACGGATGTTCCCCATTGCCACAGGGGCTCCTAATATCAAATTCTACAACACCCTGAATTTTTTGGAATTTTTTTTAATTTTCAAGTGGGAGCCATCTTGAATTTTCCAATATGGCCAATGGAAAGCACTTGTGGTGATCTATTTTTAAATCAAGCATCAAGTATCAATAAATAACTTAACATCGTTTTTCCCATATGTTCCTATTGAAACTCCTACCTCTTTGGATCCCCCTAAAACCCCCAATCTTGAAGTGGGTGTCATTTGAAGAAGCAACAAACATGGGGCTATATCTGTATAAAATATTGAAACCATCGAGTAAACAGTTTCCGAGAACTAGAGATCTAAAGTTCGTGGAAATTTTTTACAATTTGGCTGTTTCCATGGCAATGGTGGCCATGTTTGATTTCTTAATATGACGTTGCACAACTTCAGATGGTGCTCTATTTTTGTACCAAGTTTGGTTCAATTCATTCGGCAATTTCTGAAACACTCCAGGACTGTTTCAGATTAGGCGAAAGAAGAATAATAATGATAAGAAATAGAGTAAAAACAATATATTGCCCACTTCGTTGAGGGAACATAATAATCTAAATTGAAATACTATAAAATAATCAAAGTTCACATCGTTCCCCCACTAATTTTGGTGTGTGGCTGTGTAGCTCCCCGAGATGCGCCCTTACAGCAAGTAATATGATTGTAGGTCGCTTGGTACTGTAAATTCGGAAATTATTGCAATGTTTTTATTATTGCGAAAAATGCGACAGGGTTGTAATCCCAATAAGTTAAACTCGCATTTTGGAATTTTTACTATGAATGAAGCACGATTTTTCTCAATATAGGAAAAATTAAAATCGCATTTTGGTCTAAAATGACAAAATTGCAATAATAATTGCAATAATAAATGCACGTAATAATTTCTGAAGTTACAGTATAGGAGAAGTGAACTGGAATGTAAATTTTAACCTAAGTAAATAAAGCGCGATAAGTAGGTCAGAGTGACCTAATTTTAGCGGGAGACTATGTTACTCCCCGAGATGCATCCTCAAACCAAGTAATATGGTTGTAGGTCGCTTGATATCGGAGAACTGAACTCGGAAGTAAAACTTAACCGAAGTCAATGAAGCACGGTTTGGATGTAATCTTCTTGTCTGAAACCACTATTCCAATTGGAATCCTAACTTGACAGAAAGGGTTCATAGGTGGTCTTCTTTCAGAATTGTGTCCGAAGAAGCGGAATTTCGACAAAGATGGCCACGACAGCTGAACTTAGTTTAGCATTGGACCCTATGGGAAAATTCATTGAATAATCTTCTTGTCTGAAACCACTGAGCCAATTGGAACCATACTTGGCAGAAATGGTCCTTAGGTGGTCCTCTTTCAGAATATCCGATGACCTGGAATATCAACAAAGATAGCCGTCACAGCTGAAATTAGTTTAACTGCTACACTTAAATTCAGTCCTGCTGAAGGTGAAGTTAAATCCAGTTGAGTGATACAGGCTCTTGAGAGCCTCTAGTTATGTTTTATTGTCTTTGTATAGAGTAATATATGCATTTTTCACTTAATTGATTGCTACTGCCCACTATACATTGTCAAACTAATAAACATTTTTTTTCCGTTGAAAGTATGGTCATTGAAACATTATTTGTTTGTTTTACAGGGAACCAAGACAGAAGTGCCTACCACTAACTCCCAGGCTGTAAAACAATCTATAGAACCTTTCAGTCTTCCATACACAGTAACAGAATCTGGTATTGGTAAGTACATATTGTATTGTAGTTGTCATGTGGCAGTGGACATTCTAAGTAAGGTAATTTTTCTATCCTGTATTTTTTTATGTTTTTTATATCAAATGTGTGTACCAAATTTTTATCTCCTGCCAGGTCAAACCAAAGACTACAAACCATTGAGCTTTTGCCATCACTTTGTGTCCGTCATCTGTCGTCCATCCGTCCGTTCACAATTACAAAAAAATCTCCTCCTCTGAAACGTCTCAGCCAATTGGAACCAAAGTTTGGTAGAATGGTCCTTGGGTGGCCCCCTTATAAAGTGTGTCTGGCATCCTCAACTTCCAGCCAACATGGCTGATGTGACTAAACATAGCAAAAAGGGGGGATGAATTTAAAAAATATCCTATGTAACTACATAGGGGGTAAACTGCATTTTTTAGCTTATATCTCAAAAACTAAAGCATTTAGAGCAAAACTGACATGGGTAAAAATGTTCATCAGGTCAAGATCTACCTGCCATGAAATTTTCAGACGAATTGGTCAACCCTTTGTTGGGTTATTGCCCCTGAATTGTTAATTTTAAGGAGATTTTATAGGTTATTAAATGTTCAACAAAGTAAGATCTATAAATAAATCATGACCAAAATCTTTAATTGACCCCTTATAGGAGTTTTTGCCCTTTAAAGACAATTTTTTACATCATCATCTTTGTAAACTTTCAAATCAAAAATTTTCTTCTCTGTTTTTGAAACTAAAGGATCAATTTCAGTCAAACTTAGGCTGAAAGATCCTTAGGGTATGTAGTATAAATTTGTGTTTTATTGTCTTGTCCATCTAGAAACATGGCTGCCATGGCTAAAAATAGAACGTAGGTGAAAAAAAATGTACTTTTGGGCTCATATCTCAAAAAATAAAGCAGTTATAGCAAAACTGACAAGTAAAATGTTTATGAGGTCAATATCTCCCTGCCATGAAATTTTCAAACAAATTGGTCAACCCATTTTCGAGTCATTGCCCCTGAATTGTTAATGTTAAGGAAATTTTGCAGTTTTAGGTTATTAACTTGAATATTATTATAGATAAAGACAAACTGTAAACATCAAAAATGTTCAGTAAAAAAATCACATGGACATTGATTGATCGATTGATTGGAATTTAACACTGTCTTGGCGGTATTGCAGCCATATTATGTCATGAACTGGACATTATTTCAAATGACTATATATATAATGTATTTTTCATTTACTGCGAGTGTTATTTAGAGAATATCTCAAAAATTTCTTTAAAGTGGAAGTGAAAAGTATTACCTTACCATTTTTTCCCCAATAGCCATTGTATAAATAACACATTTCTAAGAGGGGCCTCAGTGGCCGAGTGGTCTAGGTAGTTCGTCATGACTACTAATGATCACTAGCCTGTCAACGCAGAGGTTGTTAGTTTGAATCTCACCTGTGGCGGGTTGTGTTCAACTCCGATCTTAATTGCCAAGGATTGCCAATTTTCCTACTTAAGGTTGGTGGTTCTCTCCGGGTACTCCGGCTTCCTCCACCAATAAAAACTGGCCGCCCCAAAATAGCCAAATGTGCTGAAAATGGTGTAAAACCCCAACTAAACAAACAAAAATTTCTAAGATGGTGACAGAGTATATTGTAACCCCGAGAGAAAATTGTCAACAGAGGCAAAGCTGAGGTTGACAATATTTTCAGAGGGGTTACAATATACTCCATCACCCTCTTAGAAATTTGTTATTTATTTTATTATACTGAATGTCTTGAATTTTACAAGCTGGTGACAGTATAAAAATTGTCACCGGCTGTTTCTTTTCCAGCAGGTGATCGAGTAAAATACCACATTCTTGTAAACCAACGAAAATGCAATAAAAGTAGAGAAAATTTACATAAAGTATAATAAAATTAATTATTACATTTTGCATTGATGAAATGTTACACTTTTTACATATTATTTTGTAGATCCAGTTGATGAAGTTATGGACTCTCTAGTAACAGAATTTCTGTCAGTGACAGTAACAGACAATATAGAACAAGCCAAATACTATATAGAACGATCAGAAATGGATGTAGATAGAGCTATTACTCTGTATTACGAAGAAATGCTGTGATTTCTTACATATTTTAGATATGTTCTAACACGTGGTTGTGTCTCTGGTTCACTTCTATAATAGTAATTAAGTCTATAAAGCTGTTCTGGAAAATTCTGAATTTGCTAACGTTTCCAAAGTTGGTAACAGGTTAACAAATTCAAAAACGTTATCTAGGCTGATGTCAATACGTAATGCATTAATCTAGCTTGAAATAAATATAAATTCTGCTAATGGTAAAAATCATTTAAGTTTATAATTTCCTCCATTTAAGTCAGTACATTTTAAATTGTCCTCTTTCAGAAGTGTGTCTGATCACCCAGATTGTCAACCAAGACGACCACCACAGCCGAACTATGTTTAATAGAGGACCCTATAGAAAAACCAGCCAAATTGACTGCAACATTTAACTTTTTAGTCCTGCTCAAGGTGAAAAGTTAAATTCAGGTGAGCGATACAGGAAATAGGCCATGTAGATTCCCCCACCCCCACCCCCTTGTAGAAAACAGAAAAAATCACGACTTGCAAAATTCAAGAAATGCTCAATCAAAAGCTGGAAATGGTACTACATTATCATCTTGTGTTCATTCACATCCTACATTTCATGTTTCATTGATTTATGCTTGTATGTGATATGCCTCAATATTCGTTTATTTAAACTTTTTTTATGTGGGGGTTTGGTCCGTAGGGATTAAGGGAAATTATATTATTATCTCCCTTTGGTTAACTCGGTAAATGTCTTGTGTTTATGAATGATTGGTATGTCATTGTTGGCCTTTTCTGTTATCTATATTTATCGTTTTATATAATTGTACTGTTTTTTTTTTTGTATCATGCTTGTCACAGACATTAGTTTTATATGTTTAATGGCAATAAAATATTATTATTATTAAAAATATATTGATAAAAAATATTACATCATTATATGTAATAAATAATATGATACTGCATTGAAAATTGTGTTATGTTAATCTGAATATGTCGTCCTTTGACTATGTTAATTTTGAAAACGGTGCATTAACTTTTTGGATAAAGAATCCTATTTGAAACAAATTGACAATGACCTTTTTGTTTACAAATTAAAACTATACACTAATTATAAAACTTTATTTAGAATTTATAATTTGTGATTCTAAATATTCAGCATTTGTTTGATATGTTCCATTCTCATGAGTTTGTCTTGCCCTTGGATTTCAATTTTACAGACCTTTTTTCCCAATGTAAATGGAAATTTGATGAAATAAATACATATATAAGATAAGATAAGACATGTTTATTTCCAATTAATGGGCCCAAACGAGCATAGCAATTACATTTTAACATAAAGATGAACAAAATTGTAGCATATAGTAATCACACAAATAGCATGTTAAAATGATTTTGATTATAATACCATTCATGGGGCACAGTTAAAATCCAACACCACCCAAAGAGAGCTAACTCCAATTGAATTGTATTGGCTTTCCACTGTGCTGACAAATATCAATATATAACACAGTATTTAACACAAAATTAGAATTTTACAAAAGGTCTTTTATGAAATTTATTCCATGGAGATCAGTATATATATTATATATATAATCAGATTCTAATACTGCCAATTTTTTTTCAACTTCGGTCTAAACACTAACCAAACACTGTTAAAATCAGATCTGGCAGATCTCGAACTCAGAGCCTTGAGACACAATGGCACTTATTGGCCTATAGCACCTTATCCCCGGCTTGCAATACATGTCGGCTGTTGTTCAGCTTACATGACGTCAGTTAAAAACCAATGCCACCGTTACCACATTAAAATATCTTAGATCTAGTAAATTATAGGTTTCAAAATGAGTGAGAATTAGATATCGCTTGATATCAAATCGAGTTGTTTAATTTGGATATAATAATAAACGAGCCTTTGGCGAGTTTATTATTAAGTCAAAATTAAATAATGAGATTTGATATCAAGCGATATCTAATTTTTACGAATTGTTCAACCTATTTCTCTTATGATTCTTCAGGAATATTTGTTTGTTTGTGATTTGGCGTCCGACCCGCGGGAAATCTTAACGTTCATTTTTCTGTGACGTCAAATGTTGCTATGCAATGGTGGATTTCAACGATGACCGTGCAGATTTCAACCAATCAGAAAAGAATGACTTTGGATCAAGGCCAATCAACATTACTTTGCTCACTACAGAGGAGACAAATGCTTTCCAGCGACGTCAAAGCGATTATAACATAAAACGTACCATTTCGCAGAAAAAGTAAAATAACGCCATACGACCAATTTCGTCATTTAAATTATATAGAAACACAAAACTCGGAGGTTGGTACCATAGGTACCATGCTAGTGATGGAAAGGAAGGCATTTTCTGTATAAATTTGATATCTGTTTAAGTGCGTAATGAAATTGATGTCACATTTTTCTTTGCTTTTTGTCTGACGATCATATATTTTTACAACAGAAAAGAGTAAAACCATCCTTCCAAGACTTCCCCTTTGGGGTAAATTTTGTCCTTTAAACTAGGCCTAAATGTAGTTTGTTTACGCTTTCGAGACGTTTCGGCCATAGTCAGATCAAAGAATAAATAATTGCTAATTATCATGAAGTAATGAACATAATTACATTTTATTTGTCTTGCAATTAATTACAATAGATCTGCAATATCTAGTTTATATTGATCATTAATCATCAAGTAAATAAGTAATATTCTGAAATTTCATGATTAAAACTTAAATTTTGAGCTTAGAACTTGTTAATTTCCAAATATTTATTATATATATAAAATAAAACTTAAATTTTGAGCTTATAACTTGTTAAATATTTGTTAGATTCCGTATAAATATTCCATGGCCGAATCGACTTTAATTCTATGGCCGAAACGACTATGGACGAATCGACTATGGCCGAACTGGTAGTATGGCCGAAACGACTTGTTTCCTTGTTTACATAGACGTCATTTCGGGACTTCAATAGTTTATCGTTCCAATAATTGTAGAAAAAACGGCGGTAATTCCCACGTAGAAATCACCTGGAAGTGGTTAAAAATATTATGTATTTTTATTCCACCGATTAAACACGTCAAGAATAGGAGAAGTACCTGTACCTTAGATTTACTTACCAGAATTTAAATCCTTGCTATTACTAAGGATGTATTTTTTATTGTTAAGCACTAAAATATCGTCTGCTTTTTAGCTCACCTGGCTTAAAAGGTCATGTGAGATTTTGCCATCACTTTGCGTCCGTCGTCCAAGCGTCCACAATTACAAACATGTTCAAGAATTATGGACATTTCCAAGAAATATTACGGTACCCCTATTTAAATTTTTGACTGATACTAGTATTCAGTAACGATAACTATTATACTCGTACGTCCGGAAAGCTCTTCAGTCGATTGTAATAAGTTCACGGCGGGAGTTCCTAACAATTACTTGTGTAATCAGCGGTATAGCTACGCCTGAATTGACGTGGAAATACAAAAGCAGAGAAAAGTGCTAGGGAACTTTTGTTTTCTTTTATTTTCGTCAGAATGATGTGGTTCTTAAGGTCCTTAATATAAAACTCTCTCAGGATGTACACGTATATTTAACAAATAGTTCATGACATTGAGGGTCATATGGCAGTATATGGACCGGTTGGTCGCCCGACAAAAATTATACGGACCGAAGCGAAGCTGAGGTCCATATAATTTTTGGAGGGCGACCAACCGGTCCATATACTGACATTTGACCCGAAGTGTCATGCACTAATTGTTATATTATACTTTTCTGGGATTTAATCGAATTTAATAAATTTTGCCAAAACGAGGCGGTCCATATAGCATTATATGGACCGGCTTAGATAACATAGATAAATAGAGTAGTGAAAATGTAAAAGTGTAATATATTTCCATATTAACATAAGTCATAAGTTTATTAACATTTTGCGTCCCTGAGGATCTATAGTTACATACAAAACAAAAATGCAAAATAATTTTAATTAACAACAAGAAACATAGTAAAGAATGAATTAGCCCCTGTCCTCAGTGCTAAAGACTGTTTTAAAAAGGAGCCCAGCACTCTCAAAGTAATGAAACACAATAATTTCGTTATTGTAATAAAAGGATTACCAGACATTTCAATTCAGAATCACAATTTGGACTACTTTTGATGAAATGAAATCATATATGGTGTGTATATACCCACCACCGCAATGAACCGACGTTTTTATCATTGATTATTGAAGTTCGGTGATTTAATTGATGATAAGCAAAGTTTCTGCAGTCTTCCTTGTAGTGTATACACCATATCAAGTTTCATTTCCCGTGATTATGCAGTTTTTGGGAAGATTTCCGATCTTTGTTTTCCCATATTATTTAACACAAGTGTTTCACACGCGATGACTGATACATTTGTCATTTAGGCCAAAAAAGGGGGGAGGGGCAGAGAGAATGACAAAATGCTATTCCCCGACTGTTTCGTGAATTTGAAATAAAATGTTGACTTTTTAAAATTCTTTTAGGGACGAGATCAAAAGTTCAATGTAGGATAAAAAACTTTTTTTTTGGGGGGGGGGTTAAATCGCTGCAAGTTTTGTTATCCGACGTCGACTTTGGGATTGAAAAATACGGATTCAAGTGATGTCCAATTCAATATACAGAACAAACATACATTGTTGAGGGAAAACAGGACCCATGATACAAAAAGTATACTCTCAAAGCATATGCACATATTGGTCAATCAATTTTTCCCAAATTAAGTTAATTGGGGGGGGGGGGGGGGGGGGTTCAGTGAAAAAACTATGTGAATTAAGTTTTTTATCCTACATTGAACTTTTGAACTCGTCCCTTATTATATGATTGTTTAGTTCTGATTGTTTTAACTGTTTTTCATTTTACATGTCACAAACTTTTGAATATTTAATAAGAAATAAAAAGATAAAATTTATGGTTATTGAGATCTCAATTCTATTTTTTAGATATAATCACAAGTACTTGATTTTAGTAATAAGCATAATTATTAATTTTTATGAATCTTGGCTGATTAGATGTGCACCACTCTAGCAAAATTTATTTTGAATAAGCAAAAAATAAGCATTAAAACTTCTCAACTTGGAATAAAGTCTGTTTGGAATCATATTAACATGATTTAGAAAGCATTTTATATTTTCATGTTTTGGAACTTTGAATCTAAATCATGGCCGGAAAATTCTTCGTCCCACTTATGTGGAGGAAAATGGGGGGGGGGGGGTTGCAATAAACTAAATCCATGTTCAGATAAGTTTTTATTTCAATACGAATATATCGTAAGACATGTAACTAAGGGTGGATTTCTTTCTAACCAAAATTTTGTAAACGTTGTGTGGCGTTTGTTATCGTTTGTTAAACGCTAAAAAAGTAGAAACAAACACATCGTTTAATCAGTGTGTTTTGAACCTGTTTTGAACTTTCAATTATGCATACACATGGTGTTGATAAACAGACTAAAGATTTTAATTTTTTATACTTGATTTTTTTAAATTGCCATACAGATATATGTAATAGCCTTTATCTTTAAAGTTAACTTCCGAAACGTAAGGGGTGACATTTGACGATATCAATGGCAATATTTATGTTGTGAAATGTATGATTGTGGTAAAATTTGTAAAATTTAACAATAATACATGTAAATACAGAAACAAATGTAGAGTTTGTACTAACAAACGATGAACGAAAAACTGTAGACGCGTCTTCAGCGAGTTCATAGTTTGTCAAAGTTTATGTAAACTTTGCAAACGTATGTTAGAAACAAATGATCAAAACATGTACGCGCTTAGCCGTTTGCATCGTTTGTGTTAGAAAAAAATGCACCCTAATGAACCAGCTATTCACGACGGAAATTATTTGCATACATCATCAAACAACTAATACAACAATGAATGACCAAGTCTATAACAGCATGTAGCCCACTGTATACCATGTATAAGTACTCTGCCCATGTGTGAATCTCTTATCAACAAAACTTCTATATACATTTTTATACAAGTAAATAAATAGATATATCTGAATGCTTTATCAACAAGTGTGATCGGTGTCATTTATTTTTCAAAATTACTTTCCAGTTTCCAAATTTAAATTTGTTAAAAAAATACTTTACAGTAATGCAGTTTCAATAAAAAGTGTATTCCTGGACATTTTTCTCATTTGAATTGAGACTGATTTATAAAGTTTACATTGAATAAATCATTTTAGCTTACGGTAAAATTTATGAAAAAAAACAATCAAGAAATAATAAGAATGAAATTGATTTTTCAAAACCAGGCACCGATGAGGCAATGGTCATAAATTTTTAGCAGTCTATCCTTTGATTGAATTTTCATTTGATCCTTATCAAAATTTTTAAATGTGTATATACTATTATAAAATTAACAAATTCATATTTATATATTTGATATTAATAAGTCTTAGAATATTAATTCATATATGTGTAGTAAAAAACAATTCATATGTAACTACATGGCCAATTGGAACGAGACTTGACAGCAATGGTCCTTAGATGGTCCTCTTCCAGAATTGTGTCCGATCACCGGACGATTAACCAAGATGGCCGCCACAGCCGAACTTGGCAGAAATGGTTCTTAAATGGTCATCTTTCAGAACTGTGTCCGATGACCCTAATAAGGCTGCCACATAGTTTAACATAGGACCCTATGGAAAAATTAATTAAAAATCTTCTTGTCTGAAACCATTGAGCCGATTGGAACCAAACTTGGCAGAAATAGTCCTTTGGTGGTCTTTCAGAATTTTGTCAGATGACCCACACTGTCAACAAAGATGGCCACCCTATGGGAAAATTCATTTAAAAAATCTTCTTGTCTGAAAGCACTCATCCAATTGGAACCAGACTGGGCAGCTAAAGTTATTAGATTGTCCTCTTTCAAAATTATGCCCAATAATACAGACGTTTGTTTCTTAGTTGCTTTTATGGCTGCTGATTGGCAAATTGAGTCACGGTGAGCGATACAGGCTCCTGGGAGCATCTAGTTTTATATATGTAATTAACTACAATGTATTTGGTTTAATTAAAAGTTAATTAAAAAAAAATATTATATCTACCTCAGATCTACCTATAACAAGATATATTTTGTTTTATTGTTAATAAAAGTATGAAAACATATTCTGCTTTTTATTAGCTTACAAGGCCCAAAGGGCCAGTGAGCTATTGCTATCACTTGGCATCCATCGTCGTCGTCGTAAACTTTCCTTTAAAGATCTTCCCCTCTGAAACCATTTGGCCAATTAAAACACATGTTGGCAGCAATAGTCCTCTTTCAGAATTGTATCTGATGACCCTCCCTGGCATCCAAGATGGCCACCACAGCCGAACATAATTTAACATAAGACTGTATACGGGAAAATTCACTTAAAAATCTTCTTGTCTGAAACCACTTGGCCAATTGGAACTTAACCTGGCAGCAATGGTCCTTAGGTAGTCCTCTTTCAGAATTGTATCCAATGACCTCGCCCGCTACCAATATGGCCGCCAGAACCTAACATAATTTAAAATAGGACTTCTTGGAAAATTCAATGAAAGATCTTCTCGTTTGAAACCAGTGAACAATTTGGCAATATTGAATTTGACAGCAATGTTCCAGACTGACAGTCAAGACGGACATATTCAATCATTTTATTCTTCAAATTATTTCCAGGTGAGCGAAACATGCCCCTGGGAACCTCTAGTTTAAATAAATATGTGTAATAATCTACAATGTATTTGGTTTAATTATAAGTTGAATGAAAAAATGTTATATTCATTTTTTATATATAATATAGAATATTAAAGGTTAATATTTATTTATATATAGGTTGATATAAATTTAACATTTTATTATCTATTTATTTAGATTAAAATTAAACAAACTTATTTTAATTAATTTTTTTCAAAATTAGTATTTTAATTATTACTGTATACATATAGTTATCTCAAACGGGTATGTTGCTCCTAAGTTGCAGTCATCCTTTATATTAAAGTTCTATAGACGTCATCACGACTTGGTTGAGAGGTATAAAAAAAAACAGTTTCCAAGATGGAAATAGACCAAGCTGTTCATTGATGGTGTCCATTCCCCATACCGGATTTGACATGGGCAGCATATGGCGGGTTTTATTGCAGGAAGCAGAGACTGCTTACTCTTCCGGAGCACCTGAGTCTACCCCCGTTTTTTTTTTTTTTGGTGGGGTCCATGTTATTCATATGTATTTAGTTTTTAAGTGTAGTGTTTGTATTGTTTTGGACTTGTCTTCGTTGTTCTTGGAGTTTGTCAGTTAATTGTTTTCTATTTTCCTCACCTTCGAATATCCCTTTGGTATTTCTTGACTTAACTTATAACATTTTTGTATAATTTCTACGCTATTTTGCTATGACGAAAGAGGTGTGTATAAACTTTAAGAAATTTCAAACAAAGAAAAGTGCAATGTTTCACATGGAGATACTTATCTTTAACGGTATTTAATCAGAGACAATTACACTGCGAGGATCAATTTCCACAACATCTACTTAATATGTAAACACACTCTTATCTATTCTTATCTTAACTGATGTTGAACTCATTATGTGTGGTTTAATCAGTATTAAATCTGCATGAAATTAAGACGTGTTTGTGGATTTTACATAAGTTTGAACTGACCAATACGGTCATTTATTAGACATTGTAATTATTATGCTAATTTGTGATATTTAATTAATCGCGTTCATTATCCCGATGCTTAGTATAACGTTGAACATGGAGAGAATGGTATACATTCTGTTTGTTCTTAGTACAGGAATCAATCAAATACAGACACAAACCCGAGAAAACGGCGGATTAACAAGTTATCAGCAGCTGGATAGGAATGTCGTTGATTCCGTCCTGAAAATTGTAGACGATAAATTTGACTCTTTAAGTGAGCGGATATCTTCGTTAGAAAGATCGGTCAATGGTCTGCAGTATTATAATGTGAGGCAGTTCAAAGTTGTTAATACAAATATCAATTCGGTGGATAAAATCTTACAGGGAATGAATTCACAGTTTGGATTAATGGACGTGGAAAATAAAGGTCTTAAAGTGTCGTTTGATTTGATGAAGAAAGACATAAAATCGATGGAAAAAGTAAATAATTTAATGTTTGAAGCAATGGAAAATAACTTTAATTACCTAAATAAAGGGTTTTCACAAAAACTGGAAGGTCTTCAGAACATGGTTTCTGTGATAAATCAGTCCTCTGACGAAATCTCACAAAGACTTCAAGACAGCCTCACAAAACAGCCAACAAATGAAATTAATTGTTCACAAGTTTTGGAGAAATTTGAAAACAAGTTTGATTTGGTCATCAATAATAGTCTCAGCAGTTTACAATTACTCCATGAGAAACCAGAAGAGATACAAACAGCGAAGGATCTGAAAACATTAACGTTTACCCTTAATGATTTAAATGAAAATGTCAGACGTTCGATGTCCTATTACCATCACACTGGTGATCTTGTTGAAAGAATCGTTGGCGCCACGGAAACTGTAGCCGAAGATCAGGTCACAATACGTGACGAGTTGCATGAATTCCTTGAGAAGCAAGTAAACAAAACGGTTTGTCCTAAAAGTCAAGTTATTGTTAAAGACCCAAGTTCAAATCCACCAAGTACTGACAATCAAAACCAAGCTGATCATGTGGCTACGTGCAAACTTCCTGTTAATGCAATTACTGAGTTCAAACAAGTATTGAAGAATGGATCACAGCTGGTTGAACTTGTCACCGACCTAGCGCAGACTAGTCAAATTTCCTTGAAAACGACCGTAGTTGAGTTACTGAAAGAAGTGCATCGCATGAAAGAGACACAGAAAAACACACAAAACAATCAACAGCCTCAAACTGTTAACGGATTTATTGAGTATGATTTTGAACTTCTTTTAAATGCAACTAAAGGAGTACTTCAAATGATAGAGGCTGTGGCTTCCAATACAAGATGGATTCCTTACATATTTCATAATTTACAGTTTGTCGAGAGACAGATAAACCACACATTAACTAGTTCTAACAATATACAAGTCGTTCTGGGGCAACTTGGAAAAACTAAAAACTTCAAGAATTCCGACAATTTTACAACTGCGATTAACTATATCTACCATACCGTCACCAGGCTCCAACGTCTAACGCCATCGCTGACACGACTGTTGGGCGAACCAGGTAAATACATTTATATTTTTTTATACCATATCCTTTTTTTTCAAAAATCAACCGACCAAATTAAGGATCGAACGAGGTTTTTCATGATTTCTCACGTTTTTCTTAACTATAAAACCTTTGAGAAATTGGTGTGAACGGTCTTCATGAACTTAAGATTTCATAACGATCCTACAGCAAATATCAGTTTGTGATTGGTCATTGTTGAAAAATATATTTTCCTACTGACCATATTAGAGGGGGATAGGAGTGGGTCTCATCCCGTACTCCCTTAAAAATAAATGATGGATCCCGAATTCCCGATAAAAAAAACCGGGCCAGTCCCGATTTCCCGTAAAACACAACTAAATTCCATTTTTCAAAAATTCGTCTGCTACTGGAAGTAGTGTAAGCAAATGAAGGATCTGGTGAAAGTCATGAAAAAAATCCGAATTCTTACCTAATTCATACAAGACCCTCATACGAGATGACATAAAAGAATGTATATATGTCATTTTCCCTAGTTAATTATAAAATAGTTTTAGATAAAACCTAATTCACTTAAAAATAGTGAAGAAAAAATATTTACTTACGAAAAATCCTTTCCCGTTTAATAGCAAAAAATCCCGAATGGCGTTGAAATAAAAGACATTTTCCCGGATCCCGCTCCGAGTAAATCCCAAATTACCGTCGATTATTTCATTAAATCCCGAATTCCCCTAAAATAAAATGGCCGATCCCGGCTTCCCGAAAAAAGGTCCTTCCGCCTCTCATATTAATTGAAGCTGCGTCCTGATTTGTCTAATGATCTTCTTGTCTGAAACCACTTGCCATGGCCAATTGGTACAAAACCAATGGTCCTTTGGTGGTCCTCTTTCAGAATTCATCCGATGACCCCTGCCGTCATCCAAGATGGCCGCCGGGGCCGAACATAGTTTCACATAGGACCTTATGGGAAATTTTCATAAAAATCCATTTTGTCTGAAACCACTTGGCCAATTGGAACAAAAGTCGCAGTAATGGTCCTTAGATGGTCCTCTCTCAAAATTATATCAGATGACCCCGCCCAATATCCAAGATCGCTGCCAGAAACAAACAAATTGTAATATATGAGAAAATTCACTGAAAGATGTTCTTGTTTGAAACCAGCAAACAATTTGGCCAAACCAGTGAGTTAATTGGACAGCATTGTTCCAGACAGCCATTCAAGATGGATATAGTCGGATAATTTATTCTGCAAATAATTTCCAGGTGAGCGATACAGGCTCTTGGGAGCCTATAGTTTTTTTTATTCCGACAGCCTTTGGTCTGATGATATGAGCCTCGCAATGCCATGTCATAATCTGTACATCTTTTGATCTTTCATTTAGAGCCTTTTATTGTATTAAATGGTGGCGACAAAGACAACGAAGGACGAGTAGAGATCTACAAGAAAGGAAAGTGGGGTTCTCTGTGTGGAAGGTTCGGCCATATTGAAGCAGCGTACATTTGCCGCCATCTTGGGTATATGGGTGGAAATTCTGCAGGGCATGGTTATTTCGGCGGCGGAAGTGGAATGTTTTGGCGGATAAACGTTAGTTGTTTGTACAGTAGGCAGTGTGATATAGTAAAACCAGTAATCCACACTGATCACTGTGATCATAAAGACGATTTTGCGGTAATTTGTGGTTAGTAGATCATTAGAAAATTAGTTACTAATTATATATGAATTTTATCACTGCGTTGATACTGTAAACCTGGAAATTTTCTCACCAGTTTTATTTTATTGAGATGAAAGATAAAAATAAAACCACCGCGAATAATTTATTTCACTGTTCCTTGACTGGGAATCGCGAAGTTGAATTACTTTGCAAAATCGAGAAAAATATTTCTCGGTTTACCTAAAATTACAGATTATTACATGGTATTTTCCACATTGGTCCTGATATCTGCCCGGTACTCCCATATTGAGCTCGAGGGCCAATCATTGGTCGAAGGCTGATACCAGGGCCAATGTGGAAAATGCCATGTCATAATCTATTTATCACATTTTGAGGGCAAATATGGTTTTTAGATGGCAAATATGGATTTTTATCGCCAAATCTGGATTAAAGAGGGCAAATATAGATTTTAACGGTCTAGGACAAATATTGGACACCCATTTCCGGTCATATCTGGCATGCAAAATCAAACGTATTATTACTAAATATGTGATGAGGATTATTATCATATAACTTTTATCAGCTGAATATTTGTAAAGTAATCGCCGAGGAAATGTTTACTGATAGTGGGGGTAGGAACTGCACCCTGGTGATACTCTCGGGGAAATATACTAAATATGTATTCATAAAAAAATATATGTATTCATAAAAAAATATGTATTCAAAGTACTTAAAATATGTGTTCATAAAATAAATATATGTTCATAAAATAAAAATATATGTTCATAAAAAAAAATATAAATGTTGGTTACAAAAAAAATATACCAAGTTCAGTTAAACTCACATTAAATAATAAATCAATTAACCTTCAAAAGTGAGGTCAGATTCTTAGGATTAATCTTCGATCGTAAACTGACCTGGAATAAACACATTCAACATATTCAAGAAAGGTGTAAGCCTGTATTAAATCTAATGAGATATGTTAAAGCCAATAATTTTGGAATGGGCACTGAAACACTACTCACACTCTATAGGGCATTACTACGTTCACTAATAGATTACGGGTGCCAGGTGTACAACTCAGCCTGCAAAACAACAAAAAAATAAATTAGATATAATACAAGCCCAAGGTCTAATCAAAGTGCATAGCACTGCTAGGGTTAGGTTGCTAGCATTTGACTTTTATTTGTACAAACATTGCTGATGATTATTTCAATAAATATGCACTAATCAATCAAAGAAAGCACGAGTCGGCTAACGCTTCTTGAATTATCACTCTAAATTGAATTTTTTTAAAAAGACAAACGCATAATAATGATTTGATGAATTAAAATAAACAGAAATCAAAGGTCTTCAAGTTATTAAGGTTATATAAAAAGACAAAGTTTGGACAATTGTAGAAGGGGGTCATTTCTACAATATATTTACACTACATTGCGCATGTGCAGGTAGATCAGAACGTAAACATTCAAGCTTTCAATTAAAATAAACCCATTATACTTTCGATAATACCGTTTTCTAAATTAATGATAAACACATTGTTTTTCAATCTTAATGTGCAAGTTGTCGGCATTTCAAATAACCTGTATGCAATTCTATCACTGACCAACAGGTTTGACAAAATGAAGTCACGATGATCAGGTCAAAAGGTTAATCAAATACACAAAATACCATCAGAATTACAAGAAGAATAAGCAAATAATGTGCAAAATATGTTCTGTATAAGTTAACAATCACGTTCACAACAAAAATGGAACTTACCTTTGAAATCTTTTGAAAATAAACCTGATTGTAATCCTTCCCAAGATATCCGTGTAAATGTAAACATTCAAAATCCTTACGCCGATAGCATTGTACATTTTAAAAGGCGCGAATACTTTATACGGCTTTCAAAACAAAAAGGAAATCGTCAATAAAACACACATCTTTTATTAAATAACTGGACAATTACACTTCTCGGTGTGTTTCAGTTACATTTCTATTAAAAAAACTACAACAGCAACAACAAATATTAGGACTATTTTACCGCGGAATGTTTATTTTCTTATATGATATTCAAATATAAACATAGTCGTAATTCGGAAAATATGGAGGTTTCTTTGCGCATGTGTCATCTCAAAATCGAAATAAAAAGCTGCTTAACTAGCCTTGCTTAAGCTTCAATCCTTGATAAGCTTGCATATTTACTCATAAAAACATAGTTTCAAAAACTTCTGGTCCAACTTTTTCCACAAAACACCAGATTTCCAAAGTTTCCTTCATTGTCCAACCAAACGACCGACGGCATAAGGGTTTTGGTTGCTTAGCAACCTAACCCTAAAAATGATTTTTTAAAAACAACAAAAAAATATAACATAAATGGGTTGCCCTTTTAGTGTATTCATTGGTCCAGTATTGTTTATAAAATAATTGTTATGCACACACATACATAACTAACAAATTACCTTTTGCGATTTTACACGTGGGAAATGGAAAGATTTGTTTATATCTGAATGCGCATGTGCAGGGAAACGCAATCAATCAATAACGAACAGAACAAATTTACCAAAAAACTCCGTGGTTTTAATGTCAATTTGCACATTTAATGCATTATCGAAACAAGTAACAACATTATTGCATTCTAAATCAGTCCATACCAATGTACAAATGAAGATTTGACAAAAATGACGAATTGTTTATATTTTTTGCGCATGTGTTCTAGTTCTATGTTTGTTAAACACAACCTATGACTATGACAGTAATAACATACCTGATAAAGATCAAATTTTCTAAAATATCATCAACTTAAGTCGGCAGTCTCAAATAAAATGGGTATCTATTCACAATGTATAAAATAATACGACCTGGGCAGCTCAACAGTCAATACCAATGACAATGTTTTTACACTTTACTGCGCATGTCCGTATTGAATCAGCACTAATCAATCAAATAAAGCACGAGTCAGCTTACGCTTCATAAATTATCACTCTAAATTGATTTTTTTTTTAAAAGACAAGCACATAAGAATGATTTTCCGAAATAAAATAAACAGTAGTCACAGGTCTGTAAGTATTTAAGACAAACTTGGCACATGGTATGATGGATATTAAATACATGCAAATTTTGTGAACAGTATATAAGCGCATGTGCAAGTATCGATCCCAAAGTTTAAAATTAACCCGTAGTGTAACAAATAATTACATACCAGAATAAAATTCTATAAAATATAATCAACTAGTCCACAGTCTTTTTTTTAAAACGTATATTTTCGCAACACAGTGTATCTGAGCTGAAGGTTCTACTACTCAACTTTACTGCGCATGTCTGTACATAAATATGCACTAATCAATCAAAGAAAGCACGAGTCGGCTAACGCTTCTTGAATTATCACTCTAAATTGAATATTTTTAAAAAGACAAACGCATAATAATGATTTGATGAATTAAAATAAACAGAAATCAAAGGTCTTCAAGTTATTAAGGTTATATAAAAAGACAAAGTTTGGACACTTGTAGAAGGGGGTCATTTCTATTTACACTACATTGACACTCACAGGTAGATCAGAACGTAAACATTCAAGCTTTCAATTAAAATAAACCCATTATACCTTCGATAATACCGTTTTCTAAATTAATGATAAACAGTGTTTTTCAACCTTAATGTGCAAGTTGTCGGCATTTCAAATAACCTGTATGCAATTCTATCACTGACCAACAGGTTTGACAAAATGAAGTCACGATGATCAGGTCAAAAGGTTAATCAAATACACAAAATACCATCTGAATTACAAGAAGAATAAGCAAATAATGTGCAAAATATGTTCTGTATAAGTTAACAATCACGTTCACAACAAAAATGGAACTTACCTTTGAAATCTTTTGAAAATAAGATCGGAGTCAAAAATATCCGTGCAAATGTCACAGTAAACATTCAAAATCCTTACGCCGATATCTGGTACATTTTAAAAGGCGCGAATACTTTATACGGCTTTCAAAACAAAAAGGAAATCGTCAATAAAACACACATCTTTTATTAAATAACTGGACAATTACACTTCTCGGTGTGTTTCAATTACATTTCTATTAAAAAACAACTACAACAGCAACAACAAATATTAGGACTATTTTACCGCGGAATGTTTATTTTCTTATATGATATTCCAATATAAACATAGTCGTAATTCGGAAAGAAATTCGTTTCTTTGCGCATGTGTCATATCCCAAAATCGAGATAAAAAGCTGCTTAACTAGCCTTGCTTAAGCTTCAATCCTAGATAAGCTTGCATATTTACTCATAAAAACATAGTTTCAAAAACTTCTGGTCCAACTTTTTCCACAAAACACCAGATTTCCAAAGTTTCCTTCATTGTCTAACCAAACGACCGACGGCATAAGGGTTTTGGTTGCTTAGCAACCTAACCATAAAAATAGCCCTCGGGGCATTACCATCTACCCCGATCGAATACCTGCTAAGAGAATCTGGCGAAAAACCACTCCAACTAAGACGGGATGAACTCTCCTTAAATATTACGCCAGATATAAACCAAATCCGAAAAATCCTGCCAATGAATTGCTGAACGATTGTGTTGAATACAGGGCTAAAAATTAAAGCTCATAAATGGAACGAACACACTGTCCCATATGGTTACCGAGTATTCAAAGAACTGAAGGATAATCAATAAAATGATATAAATATAGTTAAACATGAAGCTCCACTTTATCCTCCTTGGGTTATCAAAACAGCTAATGCCTCATGTGAACTTAAAAATCATATAGACAAAAAAGACGACCCTAATATAATCAAGAATCTCACTTTACAACATCTGGACACTAACTATCAGGATCATTTAAAAATATATACAGATGGTTCAAAAGATCTGGAGCATCCTATATAATACCAACAATAAAGGTATCATTACAGAAAAGAATAACCGATAATGTATCTGTGTACACAACGGAAATGGTAGCAATTTAGTGTTAAGTAACGTGTCCAAATATATAGAATTTAGAATAATTACCAACCATTGGTACAAATGAATAGTTTTAGGTTCAGTTTTAATGAAAATCCTTTCTATAACATCTACCATTATTACACAGTATAAAAGCTATGTCACAAACTTACAGTTAAATAATTCTAAATCCTTTTATCAACTTATAAAGAAAATGAGACAGGAACTAATCAAAATTATAATAAACAAGAACGACAACTCTTAATCAAATCTGCTGAACAATTTCGTTTTTCTTTATCCAGTGAATATCCAATGAGTATCTTATAAAGTATATGATATATCTTAAATCAAAAATATTTATAAGATATCTTATAAACTTTATAAGTTATCTTATATAGTTTATAAGATATCTCATATAATATATAAGATATCTTATATAATCTAGTTTTATAAGATATCTTATATAGTTTATAAGATATCTCATATGATATATAAGATACCTCATATAATATATAAGATATCTTATATAATCTAGTTTTTATAAGATATCTTATAAACTTTTAAGATATCTTATATACTTTATAAGATATCTTATATACCTTATAAGATGTCTTATAAACTTTATAAGATATCTTATATACTTTATAAGATATCTTATAAAGTTTATAAGATATCTTATAAAGAAAATTATATGAGATATCTTATAAATTATATAAGATATCTCATATAATATATATCTTATAAATTATATGAGATATCTTATATATCATATGATATATCTAATAAAGTATATAAGATATCTTATAAAGTTTATAAGATATCTTATAAGGTATATAAGATATCTTATTAAAACTAGATTATATGAGATATCTTATATATTATATGAGATATCTTGAAATAAGAATAAATAGTAAAACAGCTTGCCATACGCGTAACTTAAATTTTGTGTCAATTTAAGCAAGGAAATCAGCTTTTATGACGCTGAAAACTTTTAAAACATTATGACATATTCTTATCGTCTTATTTCAAAAATATAGTTTACGGTTAAATAAATTGACGCTTTGATTTCCGAAACCTGTTTGTAGTTTGTTTTTTTTTTGGACCGAGCGTAAATTTGACTACCATAAAATATTTGCAAAGTCTAACTACCGTTTTTTAAGTTGCAAATGATGCTGATGTCACTTTATCTGGAGGTCTGTGACTGTTTAATTAAGAAAACTAACATGTTTACCAAACACTTGACGCGTGTTACTTTTAGTGCTGTTATAGATCTTCATGTCGGGATATTTAGTTTAAAGCCTGGAACCTCATGGTTATTGTGAATGATAAGTGTATGTACATGTAACATTGCGAATTGAAAATCATTTTTATACGACCGCAAAATTTTTGCGGTCGTATATTGGTATGACGTTGGCGTCGTCGTCGTCGTCGTCCGAAGACATTTGGTTTTCGCACTATAACTTTAGTATAAGTTAATAGAAATCTATGAAATTTAAACACAAGGTTTATGACCACAAAAGGAAGGTTGGGATTGATTTTGGGAGTTTTGGTCCCAACAGTTTAAGAATTAGGGGCCAAAAAAGGGCCCAATAAGCATTTTTGGTTTTCGCACTATAACTTTAGTATAAGTTAATAGAAATCTATGAAATTTAAACACAAGGTTTATGACCACAAAAGGAAGGTTGGGTTAATATTGGGAGTTTTGGTCCAAACAGTTTAAGAATTAGGGGCCAAAAAAGGGCCCAATAAGCATTTTTGGTTATTATCTTGGTGTAAGGGAGGTAATCCAAACACATATAAAGTAAAATGTTGTGTATGATTCGATTACCTCCCTTACAAGTCGTAAATTATGTATAAAGAAATGGGGGGGGGGGGGGGGGGGGTGAAAACAAAATTTAGGGGGGTAAATGAGAAATTGGGGGGGGGGGGCAATTTTTTTCTCATTTCAGATTTCAGAAATTAAAAAGAAAGTTTCTCAATTTTATTTTTGCAAAAAAAGGGGGGGGTTACAGTAATTTTTATTGTTTTTTTTTTTTTTTTTTTAGGGGGGGGGGTCAATGTGCAACTTCATAGTGTATTGCACAAAAGCAAAAAAGGGGTAATTTTTTTTTGGGGGGGGGGGGAGCAATTCGCCACAGCATATTGTATTGCACAAAAAGCAAAAAATTGAATATAAATTCAAATCATATGACCAATTCTAAGTTCTTTGATTACAGTTATTCTGTGTCAGAAACCTATTATGTGTCAAATATTTAATTACAATCCAAATTCAGACCTGTATCAAGTGCGAATATTGTGTCCATTTTTGCCCCAATTGTTCAGGGTTGGAGCTCTGCGGTCGTATCCAGCTGCGCTCAGCGAAGCAATTTATTACTCCTTTAAATTGCCTATATATGCAGAAGGAAAAGGCAGTTTTTAAGTTTATTCAAAGGTGACATTGCAATGAAAGCAGTGGTCACATTTTGGGTATGTTCAAAAGTAAACGCTTTGGATGCCTAATCGGCTTGACCATAAAAATTCAAAAGAAGTTTAATGTAAGACCTTTTCTCACTGTATTCTTGTGACGGCCTGTTTGGATTTGAGCCCAATTAAAAGGAATGAATAGTACAAAACCGTGTTTTGCTTGTCATTAATAATTTGGCATCACTTTCCACTGATGAATCATTTCAGCACTTCTTCAAGCAGTGATCAGTGATAAAAAATTTATAAATCAAAATCATCACATACTCCTAGTTAGCCTCTGATTTTGTTACTCTGTTACTTATTGTCCCATTGAGGGCCCTTAGTTGGTTAATAAACATTATCTCCATTAAAGATTATCGAAAGAGGAAAATGTATTGTTAAGTGTTACCAAGATAGAATCATTAGCAGTTAGTCACAATAGCCACTGTTTTTAATTGATTGCTATCATTCCTTATGATCCGTACTATGCCCTGCAAATGCCAACCTCTGACATGTCTGAATAAATGTTGTTTTATGGATACAAAAATTTGCTCATATAGTGTCATATTTATGTTAAATACAAATTGAACAAATCGTCATAATACCATCCAAAATGATATGCGTCACTTGAATTTTGTGTCAATTTTAGCCAGAAAAATCAATTTTTATGAAGATAAAAACTTTTATTAACCTTATGACATATTCTTATCATCTTATATCAAAAATAAATTTTACCGGTAAGTAAATATGTAAGCATTGACGCAACCTGTTTGTAGTATTGTTGGACTGGGCGTAAATTTGACGACCATAAAATATTTGCAAAGTCTATCTACCGTTTTTACACATTAATTAATTGCAGCTTGAATTGAAGTTTTTCATTAAAACGAATATTCATCCTTATCTTCTAATCGCTTTAAGTAAATAGTAAATAGATAACCAATTCTGACCAAAACTGTTTTATCAAGTGAAACAGCTTTACATCAAGTAAGAATTAATATTTGACTGAATTTATAAAACGAATTTAAACCAAATACTATATCTTATTAAAAACAATTTTATATCAATACGAAGATAATAATTAACATTTAATATTCTGTGCACCTTGAAAATCATCAATCACCAGATACATGTCTGCCAAAAATAAATCATCTAAACAAGATTTGCTTAACACTTATGTCCGTATTTATGGTAAAACTAGATTAAGGTAAAGACTTTTTTCGCTGCTTGTACACACAGTTAAAATTAAAATGTTGTTCGAAATTCAATTAAACCATATTCTTAAATAATTAAATGTCATCCTGAAAGTATAAATATAAACCGTGATCAATAACTTTTATAATCCTAAATAAAGTTACAATTAAATTATATTAAATATTTTTCCTCATAAGTAAATCTTTTTTTTTTGTATTAATTATACAACAAATTCGTAAGAATTTTAATATTACAATTATTTAAAATAATATAATATTTTTCTTATTTTGAAAAAAAATGCAAATAATACTTAATGGTTATTATAGTAAAAGTTTGTATTGATAAATCAAAATTTTAATATAACACAAACATATATATTTTTTATGAACATATATTTTGTTTTATGAACACACATTTTGATTTTTTGATCATAATCAACCATAATAGGTAGTTGAAGCATTTTCGTTCTAAGGAAATGACATATCGTTTGAAAAAGAGAAAGAAAGATTTAGAAACTAGTCTAAGTATGATTTATTTATTGTTTAATATCTCCGTGAAGTTGATAAACTGATAACAATATAGAGCAGGTCAAGCCAGTACAATTGTGTCTCAAGTCACACTATTTTCAGCGGTTTGTCTTACCACTGTTCCTGCTGTTAATGTTGCCCCTACTCATTTGTTTTTAAAAATTGACGGTAGGCTTTCAAAGTCTCGAATTTCCCGAAGAATGGCTTTATTTACAGTGAAATCCTAACTAATATCTTAACTAATATCTGATAAAATCTTGAAAATATCAAAATGTATGACATTTTACATTTCAGACCATATGGTACGACTGCGTACTGAAGACGACTCAGGAAATAGAAATTCTGGCTTTCTTGAAATCCACCATATGGAAGAATGGATACGAGTTTGTTCTTCCAATTGGACTGTAGAAAATACACGTGTCGTCTGTAAACAGCTAGGATTCGAAGATGGTACACTTACGTCTCCGCCTGATGACTACGCACATCCTTCTAATATACGTGCTGTTCTTAACAACGTAAATTGCACAGGTAGTGAAATCCGATTGGATGCCTGTAACCTTGGAAGTTGGTCTCCAAGTCATTGCACGTCAAATGAGTTTGTACATTTAAAATGTTCATAGGCTCATTGGAATTTGTAATATGAGTAGATATATATTTTCGAAAGAAAAATAAGATTTAATTAATGATGACAAAAAGACAAAGACTTCATTGAAGACTGTGAAGGAAAATGTGTATGTTTTACAAGTCTTGGCTATTAAGCTTAAATTAACAAGGGTTTTTTCAAGATTTTGGAATATCATTTCATTTATTTCTGGATATTAAAAAATCTATTTTTTGTCATTTTTTAACTAGTTTTGAACATCGACTTAACAAAGGATAAAAACATTTTTCTATGGTACCACATTCCCTACCCTGTGGCACTTTCCGAAAATTTCTAGAAATCCCATTCCAGTTAAAAATTGTGTAAAGTATAAATTTCACAAGCAAAAATTTTAACATTGCAAAGATTATATGGATAAAATAAATTCTTACCATTGAGGTAACATACATGTTCAGTCACTGGAAACTATAAGTTGTACTGATTACATTCATATTTCATCCAAAATCATATCAAAGGGAAATAACTCTTGTCTGATTTTGGATTTTCAATAAACCGGCCACCCCTTCAAATCGTCCGTTTTCAGTGGTCAAATGACATGCCGGTTAAGAGAAGTTTCACTGTATATCGTTACAATTGTACAATTGAATGCTGGTTCCGGTATCAATTTTCGAAAAGTTCTATATGAAGGCCATATATTTAGAGAATAGTGACATAAAAGAATAGAGAATAATAATCTTCTACAATATTAAAAAACTTAAAACTGATAAAGAATTTAAAGAGAAATTACAGATTACAGAAAATGTATTATTTCATATATACTGTGTACATATGTATTGCATTAAACTACTTTTTGAAAGATATACATGTCATTTACATCCTATAACCGTAACCATAGTAACAGCCCTGTACCAAATATCATTGAGTCTATCATTAAAGACGAAAGAGTTATAGCCCGGACAAGCATATCATAAAAAAGCCCATTATTTGACCTTTGTTTCAAAGGTCAAGCTCAAATGTTGATACGAAACACACTGCCTCATCATAAACATTTATTTACCAATTATAATAAGTCTAGCTCAAAAACCGTAACACATAGAGGCAAACCGAAAAGTGGAAATCTTTGCAGTTTTTTCTGACCCAAAACATTTAGCCTCACAAAATTGTACAGAATGAGCATTGCTTTAACTGAGTACAGAACAATGAGACAAAAATTAACAAAATATAGTATTCAAATTAAGTGTTTGAGCCCCCAGTCACCGGCAACCCCCATCAAGACTCATTTATGCCCTGTTTGCAGATGTTGGAGTTGTCTCCCATATGCATGGGTTATCTTTCCTGACAGAAGGTGTCTTGTCCTTTTTTGATACGCTGTCGGTTGAATTTATATTTCAAAATTTCACTTTAGTGGCCACTTAAAAATCTTTCTCAAAACCCCAAATTAGAATTGGTTTTGGTCACAGAGGGAGACATTTTTTTGGACATGGACATAAAATATTTTATTTTAAAAAAAAATCCCAGCCCTCTCACCCCCCCCCCCCCCCCCCCCCCCAGTAATAAAATGGTCGATGGCTAAGTTCTTATTTATGATTTGAAAATCTAGATAATGAAGGAACGTTCACTAGAATAGTGAACATTACTTACCCTTCATATATTTTAATACTTGTACCTGCAGGTATAGCAGTTCAGTTATAGGTAAATTTGCACTTTTGATAGTTACATGTTTGTGCTTTTCATGCATTTTGAAAACAGTAATTAGCGCAAATGAACGAAGCTTGAAATATAGGTTAAGATGACTAGAATGATGCTGGGTGCGCTGGGAAATATTTTAGAATTATACCTGTGGAACATCATTGGTTCCTGATAAATGGACCTTAGCAAACTCAAAATTTAACCAAACGGATCGAAGATTATTAATGGACAAGAGTAATCTATTTGCTCTTTCTAATGCTTAGTTGGGACAATAATACTTTTCCTCAATGGGTATTTTTCGCACATGTATTTCTAATTGGCTGTGTAATATCCGGGAGAACACGGTTATAACTCGAAGACTTGGGGTCCTTCAGTACAAAGATACCAGCAATTAACTGGACTGGCGATACACGCGGGGCCTTGGGTCTGTCAGTACGAAGATGCCACCAACTGAGCTGGCAATAAACTCAAGATCTTGGACCAAAGATACAGCAGCTGAGCTGCAGGCGAAACACTTAGAAACATAGCTCGGTCTATACAAGGATTCTAGTAATAAACACGAGCGTCAGTACAAAGAAAGAAGCAATAAATTCGAGCGTCAGTACAAAGATAGTAGCAATAAACTCGAGTGTCAGTATAAAGATAGTAGCAATAAACTGGAGCGTCAGTACAAAGATAGTAACAATAAATTCGAGTGTCAGTACAAAGATAGTAGCAATAAACTCGGGCGTCAGTACAAAGATAGTAAAATAAACTCGAGCGTCAGTACAAAGATAGTAGCAATAACCTCGAGGGTCAGTACGAAGATAGTAGCAGTAAACTCGGGCGTCAGTACAAAGATTGTAGCAATAAACTCGAGGGTCAGTAAAAAGATTCTAGCAATAAAATCGAGTGTCAGTACAAAGATGGTAGCAATAAAATCGAGCGTCAGTACAAAGATAGTAGCAATAAATTCGAACGTCAGTACAAAGATTGTAGCAATAAACTCGAGCGTCAGTGCAAAGATAGTAATATGTGTGGTGATGATCGATTGGTATGCCATTGTTTATGAAATCATTGGCATCATTCAATGTCCAATAAAACAATTTAGCGCATTTTTTTTTTTTATAAATAAGTAAGTTTTAAAAATGCACATAAAAACAACCCAATCATAATGAAGTGATTGCATTCGACATTGCATGACAGAATTTTTTGTAAAAGTTTGCTTCCATTGAGAAAGTGAAACAGTTGCTTCGCCTAGTATTTACTGAAAATGTTAAAATTGTCCAAGAAAAATTACAAAATGTAACACGTATTTTTATGGCCCCGCCTTGTCCGTCATTCCGTCATCCCGCAGTTATGCGGACTTTTTTTCTAAATGCCTTCAGATGTTGAGCTGATTTTTGGTATGTGAGTCTACCATGATAAGTTACAGATCGAGTTTACGTTTCGTTCTGCTCCGCTGATTTTTTCCGAAATGACGGGCTTTGGACTTTGAAAATTTAATGAAAATAACACCTTTCCGATTTTTTTTTCTAAACGCCTTCAGATATTGAGTTGATTCAGACATGATGAGGTACAGATAGAGTTTAGGTTTCGTTCCGCTGCGTTGATTTTTGCCGAAATAACTGGCTTCGTATGGACTTTGAAAATTTCGTGAAAATACAACTTTTCTGGACTTTTTTTTCTAAACGCATTCAGATATTGAGCTGATTTTTGGTATGTGAGTCTACCATGATTAGTTACTGATCGAGGTTAGGTTTCGTTCGGCCCCGCTGATTTTTGCTGAAATTACGGGCTGAACTTTTGTGGGCGGGGACATTCGTGTCGTTCCGACACATCTAGTTTTATCTGAGCGCCATTTACGATTTAATGGACCTCCTATTACAGGTTGAATGAATGGAGATATCCTGGCCAATCTTGAAGGAGAAATGGATTAAAAGTTCTACCATTTTGTTTGACTTAGAATCCCATTTAAGAACACGAAAGTAGATATATATATAATATGCTAAAATTCCGGAAATATATATGTCAATTTCCATATCTCAACTGAGCGAGATAAAATAAAGAAAATGTATTGATTGCAAATGTCTCTGTCAAATATGTTATATTTTCCATTTTGTAAATTATAAATTTCAAAATATAATTTATAATTTACAAAATAGGAAATATAACAAATACACAGAAATTTGTTGCACATCCCTTATAGTTTTCTTAAAATTATCTACTCCGATTGGGTAAGTTAACGTGGTGTCATCCCACTTGTCCTACATTTGTAAATTACAGGTAAAATATAGGTAAAAATGTGTAGGACAACTGGGAGTATGTGCACTAGGCAATTAATTGCCATCACAACAAAAGATCAAAGGAGAAAATCTATGGTCTGTTGTGTGAAAGGTAGCAATATTCAAAAGGTAAAGGCCACATAATTTTTATATAAAAAAGTTATATATTTCTTTGTTGTTTTGTTGCTGTTGTGCTGCTGTATATATTTTTGTAATGTTTCCCCTGGTCCTTTTTTCTAAGATGTTAGCTTGTGTTCATGTGTCAAGGTAACCACATTCAAAATGTAAATTGTACAAAATTTATAAATAAAAGTGAAAAATGAATTAAACTTTTACTTATATATTTTGTACCTTTCTTTCACATTTTGCTTGTAGTAACCAGATGCTATTTTTTTCTGTAATCTTCAAAGAATGTGCATGGCTTGTATAAATTCAAAATATAGTATTTAAACAGTTTATTTCATACATAAATATAACGATTGAAAGTAACAAAAGCTATTGATATTGAAATTTGCACTATATGTAGTATCATTACAAAGCACTAAATATAAATATTCTTATTACTGTCTTTTCACAAAATGTTCATTATGTGTTGTCACTATCCTAGATGAATCAGTTGAGAAGCTGAGTCAATGTACTGCATAACGGTAATCTCGTTGTTTCGTAGTCTCTGTTTGAGTTGATGTAGCCTGGTGTCCATATGTCGGTGCTTTCTGCGTTTGTGTGATGGAAGACCTCCAGCGGCGACCTGTATGATCTTAACTTCATTAACGGCTTGAATCTGCTTGATGTGGTTGATGAAGGTGAAAATGTTTGTGTGAGCCTTTTGAATCTGTTTCTTGATCTTTGAATGCCAGCCCTCAAGGTGATTTGTTGTTCTTGGTATACTCTCTCATCTCGACGTGACTTTGTCTGGAATCGGAAGTTATTGTAGACAAGACTTTGTCCACCTTTACTATGATGATTTCTAATCTAAATCTAAAAATAATATTAATATTATAAAAATCTTCATTCATTTTTTTGAAAAGTATTATTATTTAATAAAATTCATTAACTATTATTTTTACATTATTTTCTCTTTTTTTAGATAAAAATCAACTCATAACATTAATTTAAACTGTAAATAATGGATTTACTTTCTTGCATTTTACTTATAACAATATGCTAAATTTAATGTTAAAACATGCAAATAATTGGTATCTTTCATGAAATGGACTATATACCTTATCAAAACATGGCCATCTAGTTAGATAAAATATTTTTGTAGGACAACTGGGAGGTATGTTTTTTTTATAAATGTAGGACTAGTGGGTATAAACCGTTAACCTGTGCCCCAATTTTGAATAATTCGACATCACAGAATGTTTATTGGATTACCTTTAGTAAACAGGTTTTGTTTTTTTTTTAATTCTAAACTTTCTTTTTTTATCATATCGAGAGTCTTGAAAAGATTAAGAAAACTATTTAATGTGGTTTATTCTGGCTATTCCAACATTTTAAATTCTAGACCTTAATTAGTAAGAATTTCATGTAGGGATAGCCAGAATTTTTGTATTAACAATGGATTATAACTGTTTGTACTGTAAAAACAAGATGTGATTTTCATAGGTAAATGTGTGTTGGCATGCATAGTGTTTGGGAATAATTCATTTTTCTTACACTGGTTTCTGAGTCTCTCTTATTCATTATAACAAATACAAGAGTAAATTATAGATATCTTTATTTTAATACAAATAAAATGACATTCATATCTATGGAGCACAATGAACATTTACAGCACATATAAATATATTAATTATATATTGAAGTCTTTAAAATGTCAAAGCACATATGAGAGAGCACTATTTCACATTTCAAATTTTAAGTTAGTCTAAGTGCAGAAGATGGGATGCAACATCAGCAAGCTGAAGAGGTGTAATCTCCTGGTTCTGTAGGCGGGTCTTAAGTGTGGTTAGTCTTGAGTCGATTTCTCTGTACTTGCGTTTTCTTGGTACACGTTTTCCCCCGACTTGGTACTGTAATAAAGTACAGGCATGGACAGCTTCCTCGCGTTGTAGTAATGAAATCATGCTGAAGATGTTTGGGTGGGGAGGCTTTACAATTTTCTTTAACTTCCCATGCCAGCCTTCAAGATGATTTGTAGTTCTAGGCCCATCTATTGCGTAGTGGTTCCGAAGATCGCGGTTAGGTGGTGCGGTAGTCTGTGAACGGGAGAGTTGGTACATTGGTGTCTGAGTTGTCGATGTCTTGTAGTGCTTCAAACCAAACATCTTAAACTGAGTCAGGGGGTAACAGAGGTAGTACAGCAGCACGTCGTACAAGTGAGTGGATGTCGTCGTTGTCTTTATAAGGAATCTGTAAACCGTGTTTCTGGCTTGCACTGATCACAGTGAATAAGTCTCACATAATGATAAGCTTGGAAGCTTGGATACATCTCCAGCAAGTGTCATTTTCATTACTTTTATCATTGATTTACATAAATTTTATTACATCATTTATCATATGATTATTTATCTTAATCAATTAAAAATGTAGAAAAATATTTGGAATCCAGGTAAATTTACCTGTAAAATTAATTAGTGACCAATTACTAAAACAACATAACCCACTACAACAACACCTATTGTTGTTTGCATGTAGGAATAGCCAGAATACCATTTTTTAAAATATTGGAATAGCCAGAAGACACCTTTAATGTTTAGTTTTTTCCGATGTATTGAGAGCAATTAGATCTTTTAGGCTAAAAAAAAAATTAGATTAGTAATTCAAAACTAAGTTAAAACTTTTTTTGTTAAGGTTATATGATGCAATTAAGTAACATGTCTATATTTTGAAAAGATTGTTTTTAAAGCAATATCCGATAAAAGATTTTTAGAGCAATCATTTTTTTTTCTCCGTGCAGTTATTATTTTCTGTAATCATTACCTTATTTTGTCCACAATTTCTTATTATCTTAGAATTATTCTTTATATTGTAGAACATCCTTTATTTTTTAGGTAAATAAACTGAGGGCAGGAGACTTGTGTAACACAGTGTCGTGATTTTGTTATTTTATCATAATTATGTTTTGTGTTTGAAATTTGTCACAAGCTGTACATTATTCATTTTAGCTTATATGACAATAAACTATTATATAGAATTCAGGCATTTTATTCATGGTATTCCTATTTTTGTCATGTAAAAAATCAAAATGATTTATAATTTGATAATCAAAAAAGGGATAAGAATAATAAAAATCAAAATAATAGACTGATCTGCAAACAAAATTTGGAAAACTGTTATGAAAATTTATGTAATGATAAAATGTGAAATTTACAAGAAAATAGAAAACTCCAACTTTTTGCGAAAAAAATTTCAAAAGTTATAGCTTTGAACCATACTTACTTTCCCAAAACTTTGAACATAGAAAATTAATTTGTAAATTCCGAATAGTTGTCCACTGTTTAGCGATAGAAACTGGTAGATACAGGAAAATTGCCAGAATTTTAAGACTATGTACAAATTGTAATATATTTCATTTCTTTTTTAAATGTAAATTAATCAACAATTAAGAACAGATTTTTTTTATTGAAAATAAATCTGATAACGTAAACCATAGATAAATTAAAACAAATTCTTATAATTCTGAAACAAAACAGGATACGAACAAATTAGGCTCCTTTTTAAAAAAAAGTCAATAAGACTGATGACAGGGAGTCCTTGAAAATATTTGAACCTCTCTCTCCTTATAAATATAAACTATTGTGATTATTACTGTTTATTTTCATTGCCGGTTTGTTATAAATGTATGTTTGTAAGCCATTGGCCCATATGGGGTGTAAAGTGCTTTTCAATAAAGTATTATATTTTTATTCTCTATTCTAAAAACCCATATCCACGCGATAGTTCGTCTGATCTCAACCTTGTACTCCAGTGGCGGTTGTTCTGTATCAGCGGAGAAAAGAATTATATAACTGTAACGAATCACGTGTACAACTGTATTGTCCAATAAAAATCACTATAACAGAAGCACTACTAGCAGCCGACCAGAATGTATAAACACCAATGAAGATTGATCGTAAATAGGTATTTTGTAAAATATAAACATTAGATTTGGCTTATTTATAAGCTGATAATTTCCTCAGTATCTTAACTACACTAATTACCAATTCCCATCGAAAAAATACCACATACGCCTTCTGCTGTTGTTGACAAATTCGGTAACCTGGGACGCGAATTATCGACTGCAAGTTTTTGCTCTCCTATTTTTTTTTATTACCAATCCTTCTCTAACTTAATCTTAGTATTTGGATATTTTATTCCTTGAAAACATACAAGATAACAATAAAGATTTCAACAAATAACCCGAGAACCCATGGAAAAGAGGGAGTTTGACCACTAATTTAGTAATGGCACTATCCAGTTTAACTTTTATTATCTCCCCTGATTTCTAATTGCTGCAATGACTGTGTTAATGTATATTTGACTAATGAGTATATATATGCAAAACCTGTATAATTGCTTTAAATTTGTGAGTAAGTGATATGATATAAATAACCCTTGGCTTGCCCTTGGTCAATTTACTTATTGGGGGGGGGGGGGGGGTGGATGGCGGCAGGTAAAGTTGTTTGTTACAGGAATAAATAGCATACAGTCTCTCCATAATTCGAGTTTGATTTGACATATGCATGCTCATCATTTTTACATTTAATGTCTGAATTGATGAAATTAAGCTCTAGCTTTTTTGTTACAAATACAAATATATACAAAATACAAATATTTTATTGGCACAAACTCAATTACAATAAATGGCAAAGGCCTATTATTACAACATGATGTAACACAATAATTCCAGAAATCAAATCAAATTACATTGTTTCTAGTTTCAAGGCAATCATATGTAAAGGTAAAGGAGGAAGACAATTTAAGGACCAAAGCAGATTCATTATTTAAAATTATTTTGAGTCGATTGCAGTCATTTTTTGGCAGATTTTTTGTCATTTTATTTAATTTGAACATAAATTCTGTTCGTTGTGTGGTAAATCCATCACACTTCAGTAAAAAATGTACTTCATTTTCAATTTGGTTTGTTTTACAAATTTGGCAGAATCTTTTATCCCTAGGAATATTGAGATATCTTCCTTCTTGTTTTCCACAATTTTTAGATAGTAATTTTTTAGTTAATATACTGAATTAATTTTAGTCTTTAAAAATGGCAAATTAATTTTATTTAAACACAAGTTAAAAGCTAAACATAGACAAGAATATTATTTGACATGTGTCATATATATCATGAATCATGAAAATTAAAATTCCGTTCACCAGGTAGTTATATTGAAATGTAAAATATTTTGTTAAGAATGCATAATAAATCAAGGATTGATCATGTTGATATTAACATAGAATAGCAGACATATCAGCCCTTAGCCACTCAGACCATATCATCTGACAACTCGCCTCGTTTTTATCAGACAACTCTGATCCTACCCAAACCTGGTCATAGGACAACTCGGACCGAATAAATTGACCTTCAAGTGAGATTGTGGACCTGGTTATAGGACAACTCGGACTCTGTGACACAACAACTTTGACCTGAGATTCCTAATGTATGATATGATATGCAATTTGTATCATAATAAACAACTATGAATATAATAAATGAACAGCAGATTAATGATAATAAAGCACTATGTGTAAATGTTCAACAGAGAGTTCATATAGTGGGTCCATATACGCTGCCACCTAAATTTATTCAGAAATCGCCTACGGAAAGTGTGTTTTTGGCAAAGTCCTGGCAAAGTTGAAATAGTTTATTGGAATGTTGAGGTTTATGATGTGGAAGGAAAAAATTCTTTGTTTTGCAAATTAAGCAATTTGCTTGAGCTACTTATCAATGTCATCCTAGTATTCATTTACTCATTTAGAAACACCTAAGTCAACAATATGTCCTTTGATCATTGTAAACTCACCATGTGCAAACGATTATTCACACATTAAATTATAACTGATGAGTTTATACAAATCTTGGTGTTTTAAATAATTTTGCTAATTATCAAACAATCAGTGAATTATATGTGATCAACAATTAAAACTTAGTGAAGACATAGTCTAAATTATACACTTAGACTTACATGTATTTATCCAAGTTGGAGAATACTATTCTTTTGCTAAAAATGTAAAGAAATATAAATAAATAAATAAAAAATAATCGGTTGTACAATAACATGTGTCAAGTAGTGCAGTCTGACTACAGGAAATCGGATATGGTCTGAGTTGTCCAATGAAATGATCCGAGTTCAAGACAATTCAGTTTCACAATCATCTGACTCAAGACCTACAATGAACTTTGACCTGAGGGATACAAAAGAAGTGCATAAATAAAAATATTTTTTATTCTTGGAGAGTTTTAAACGGACATTTTACTTGGAGCAAGGAGAATTTTCATCATGCATCATGTTTTCAGAAATTGCAAAAAAATAATCTGACATTACATCCTGAAAATGAAATCAGACATATGCCGGTGTATTCCAATCGTTTTGAACCATAAATCATACCTCAACGAAAATTATGGACCTAGTGACAGCATGAGTTCTATAAGTTGATTTTAATTACGTGACCTGTCTTATCTGGAATTTTCGTTCTGGAAAATTCTGCATAATGACTCATTTCATTAATATAAACACCATTTTATTTATAGACAAGTTACATAATATTAAAACTAAATATAGCTTTTATCTTTTCTAGATATTTCTTAATTACAATTACTGGAAATTCTAGAACTAAACCATAACACTATTTTATGGAAAGCTCTGTCCTTATGATTTTGGCTTTATCCCTTTCAGTCATTTTGGTATATTGGAATATGCTCTTTAACCTTTTGGATATTGTTGTCTTTGTTTTCAATATTTTAGGCCATGAGCACAACTAATGAGTTCACTCCGAGTTGTAAATCAACGAAATGTGCAAATCTTGTGCATCAAAATTGGTATCAAAGAATTTATTTAATAAAATAATTTTAAAAAATGCTTACAGATCAGCCGCAGCAATTTAGTGACTAATCGCAGCGTGCAGAGTTGCGAAACACTCCAGCATTTTAAAAAAAAACTTGCCACTTGGAAAATCACGGAGGTCTCAGTGATTTTGTCAAAAATTCGGGAGATGAATGCTGGACATTTTCAAAATCTCGGGAGGTGTTTAAAAATATCGGCGACAGATGTCTGAGATTTAAAGTGGGACTATATGTATGCATGACAGATGAAACTGGAAGCACAATTATTTAGGCCTGAATCAAAAATTGATTTTCATGTGGAATTGTAAGTTTAATTCAATTTGGGAATCCTTTCTTGACATTAATTTATACATAAATTCAGCTAATTTGTTTTGGAATTGTAGAACCCGCTGACACAATGTTGTCACAACATAAAGAGGAAAACCAAGAGAACGAAGAGGTGTTGCTACAAGAATTTAAGCGTGAAGCTGTCGGCTTCTTTAACAAGTATGATAGAACAGATAGGAATGAACTGATCAGACATTTACAGACTCATTGGTTCCTTTCAACTGATGATTTCAAAAACGAAAGAGAAAAACCAAAGGGACTGATATGTGATATAAATCCTCAAAATTCATCGTCATGTGTTATTTTGATACCTGAGGAAGAGGGAGTAAAACCTCTTGACTACAGGGAGGTTCATCAGATCATTAGAGAACTGATGTACGGCATTTACATACTAAATCAGACACCAAGGGTGAATCTAGAGGCAAATTATGATCAGACCTCTACGATAAAGTTACCTCCAGCTTATTTAGATACACGGATCGGCCAAGTACTGTCAAATGTAGATTATATGATGAAATGTTTGTGGCATGGTGCATATTTTCCTAAAGATAAAAGAGCTCATTTCAATGAGAGATGGAAGTCCCACTTAGATACAGATTCAACAAGTAGTACCAAGTCAAAGAAAATGACATATAAAGAGTTCTATAGCGCAGGTAATGAACTTAAATTTTATAGGGGGGCCTCGGTGGCCGAGTGGTCTAGGTAGTTCGTCATGACTAGTAATGATCACTAGCCTGTCAACACTGAGGTTGTGAGTTCGAATCTCGCCTCTGGCGGGGTGTGTTCGACTCCGAACTAGATTGACAAGGATTGCCAATTAACCTACTGAAGGTCGATGGTTCTCTCCGGGTACTTCGGATTCCTCCACCAATAAAAACTGGCCGTCGAGAAATAGCCAAATGTGCTGAAAACGGCATAAGACCTCAACTTAATAAATAAATAAATAAATTTTATAGTTTATAAATGCTTACAAGCAGAAATTCAGGTCTTGAAACTCATAAATAATCATTACATTTGAAATCTTGTTTAGTTTCTAGTCAAAACAATAACCGTTACAGAATGTATGAGTTTGCATTCTGGACAGACCAGACACGCATAAATAGCCACCTAACACATGGTTGTACTGTATCATATCTTGCTTATAATTTGTTAGCTCAGAAAGGGCTAAATTCCTTTCTTATTTTTTCATATAATACATGTAGTTGCAATTCAAATTTATGAAATCGTGTATGTACGCCAATTTGGACAAGAGAAGGGCATCTGCATTAGGTGCATACATGTAAATAGAACCATGTACAAATATAGAACTTTTTAGCTCACCTGGCCTATAGGTCATGTGAGCTTATGTCATCACTTTGCGTCCGTCGTCTGTCATCGTCCGTATACTTTTCACATTTTGATCTTCTCTGAAACTACTTGGCATATTGTAACCAAACTTGGGAGGAATGATGTATTGAAGGACCTCTACAAATGATCCACCATTGGTTCTGGTTGGGTGAACAGCACGGCTCCAGAGGCCATCTCTGATTTTTATTGGCCAATTTTCAAAATCTTCTACTCTGAAACTGCAGAATGAAATGATTTGAAACTTTGCATGGTTGATGACAGCAATACCCCCTACAAATGATCCACTTTTGGTTGACATTTATCTGCTCAACCGACAGTTGCTGCTGTTCAAAGTTTCCATTGAAACCATATGGAACTTTTTTTGTTAATTGCTCAGGAACTAATGGGCAGATTGTAACCAAAGTTGGCAGGAATGATGTATGGAAGGACATATGCAAATTTTTCCCCTTTTTTAGGTCAAAGGTTAAATACATGTGTATCAAGGTTACTTTGACATTTTGCATTTCTTTACCAGCCTTGTGGATACAAAAGAGCTTAAATTTTCAAATGGCGTAATAAAAGCCAGGTGAGCCTCTGGTTTTTTAAAACTGGTTATAATTATTAAATGTTGTTTGGCATAATATAAACAGCTGCAGGCAGCTAGATGGCCATGATATTAAATCAACAATTCAATATTTTTTTCTGTATATGTGAATGATTAATAAATTTTCAGGTATTCAGGATGTGACCTATGACCCTGAATATGCAAATATATTTGATAATATTGAGCGGGATGATCCAGATGATAAGGATATTGTGGAGGAAAAACATTTTTTTATGAAACATGTTGAGCAGCTTAGTATGCAGATGACATTATACAACAACGAAACAATGAACCATAAGGATTTGTACGTAATGGATTCTGATTGGCTTGTATCCAGTGTGGTCAAGGCGTTGGATGATCACATAGACAAAATGGATCACACAAGTTACGAACGTATCAATACCAGACTACAGATGCATGAAGAACTGATCATGCAGGTTTTAGCAAATAAAACGGAGATCAGGCGATTGTTGATGTTGTCAAAGTTTATAGGTTTTCTGACGCCATTTCTAATGGGAATGAAGAAGAGAATGAAGATTCCTCAGAGGAAAAGATTATTACCTGATCTTACAGGTATGTACATTTTATAATTAAGGCCTTAAAATTAAATCATGCTCCAGGTAACGGTGTCCGACATTAAGTTGGTCTTTTTGTTTGTGTCTTTTTTTTTGCATACTGCAATGGCAATGATGCCTCTTGCTGATTTTCAATAACATTATGTACCATCAAACTGGAAAGCACGAGATTTCTAAATGGAAGCATGTTTTTTGACAGTAAAGTGAAAAATATGAAAAACGTTTTTAACATCAGTTCAATTTTGAAGCTCAAAATTAATTTTTCTTTTCAAGCAGTGCATGTGTGCAATACTTCAGCTTTAAGATTTTAACAAAAATGTACACTACAGAAAAAACAGGGCACATTTAATCTAACCAGATATACATTTTTGTGTACTGGTATTCAGTATTTTAAATTTTTAATAAATTCTAATACCATGCATTTCTCGTCCCTAAAGTCTGGTCCTTACAGAGAATTGGTATTAAATGTTATTCAAATGTTTACTACACAAAACAGCAGGTCATAAGATCAAATGAAAAATTCATTTAGCATTTTAAAAATACTTTAAATGGATTATTTAACTGTAAAATATTGAATGGAGTGTGAATAATATTTAGAAAACTAACAGTTTAATTGAATGTGTTTATGATAAACTTATAATATATTTGTAACAGTTATGGGTAGTTTATAATATTTACATATATAGATATATACCTTGTTCAATGAATAATGTATTAATTTGCAGTTTTTAGATGCTTGGTTGCTTCAGACTTCTATCAGTGATTGTACATCCCAAATTTTGACCCCAAAATACATATAATTGTATAATATAATACTGTAAATTCGGAAATTATTGTGATGTTTTTATTATTGCAAAAAATGTGACAGATTTGTAATCGCAATAATTTAAACTTGCATTTTGGAATTTTTTATATAAATGAAGCAGGATTTTTCTCAATTTCGCAAAAATTAAAAATCGCATTTTGGTCTGAAATGACTAAATCGCAATAATGAATGCACGCAATAATTTCTGAATTTACAGTAACAATGTAATGGCATAAATCATACCTTTCAAAATAAACCTTTATGAAATTATTCTTAATGCCAAAAACATGGTTAATAAAATAGTTGAAACATATAAAAAATATTGGTTGTTAGTTTGGAAAGAGCAAATTTTAAAATGAAGGACTGAAACAAAAGCATTAGTATGCAATATCCTTTTGTATATGGCAACGGGTAAATTGAATTAATGACATTCTTTATGATAATGTATAAACGTACAGTCAAACCTGCTTTAAAGGGCACATCTATATAACAAATCACTGTCTATGAAGGGCACAGTAAAAAAGTCCCGATCATAAATAATGTAATATTAACCTCTGCAGTGTTCTCCCCAGAAATTTTGGATAGCACAGTTGTAACCTCGATGATAAACGTCACCTGTCATAAATACATGTCCAAAAAAGTGGGGGGATTTATTTCTAAATAAAAATGTGGCAGTTTCAGTATGATATATACGAGGCAAATTTTGTATGTTAACAAAGATCAACACATTATACTGAAACTCATTTAATTAGGTGGAATTGTTATGTTTTTCATTTGCCCAAATGTCTCTACACATGCTGAAAATTCAATCTAGGTCAACCTGTGCTAATATAAAGTTGGTGGCTACTTATTGCTTTTGAGTGGTTCTGTTTTTTTTAATTTAATACTATGCTTTACTACTTTACTAGTTAAGTACAAGGTTGGCTTGTCAAGATTCAAGACCCATTGTTTGGTTTCATGTTAAAATTTATGTACCGTTTACACCGCTTTCCTTGTGTAAAAATGAGACATAGATACACTTTCTGCAATTGAGAGGTCTGTCCTTGATCTGTTGATTGCCCAACTTTGGAAGCTGAAGTCACAAAATACATTGATATTGGCATTGTCACTTTTTTTACTTTTCTGATCCATTCTTGTAAACCAATCGAAATAAGAAATTATCTGTTGTTCTCAATTGTTTTGCTTTTGACTCTGATACTTCTGGGTTCTCTCAAATTCCAAGTCGATGTGAACAGCTGATGAAAAAGACATCTTTCACTTTCAGTGTCCTTGACCTATCTTTTATGGAAACACTTGACACACATGATTTATCTGAAAATCACCAGACTGGTCTTTGCATAAAACAATTGTCAACATTACACTTTTTAATTACACTTTTTATTAAATTAATTTGTAGCATTATTGTAAACGAATTTAAATTATCTTTGCCGCATCACTGATACCATGATAATCAACTGGACACCTGGTAGATATGATTTGTTTGTAATAACCCAAAAGGAAACCAGTTAATTTATTGAGCATGTGTTTACTGGTGTACCAGAAAACAAATACACCTGCTTGGGGAAAATGTGAACCGACGATTTTGATGCCACCGCGGTGATCATGATAGCAAGACGGCCGAGAAATATACCACCACGGTACCACAACCTATTTAGGCTTGGAGAGAACACTGACCTCTGTATAGAGGAAACCTGTGCATAAAGGGCACTTTTTTCTCGCACCTTGAGTGCCCTTCATAGACAGGTTTGACTGTATAGAATATGTTAATTGTCTGGGAATATATGAAATTTATTCGAACAAGGCTTAGAAATACGAAGGTTGCCGCTCTTTTCTCACCTGTTTCTTGATGAGTTCGAATACATTTTCTGTTTATCCTGCAACGTAAAATCCATTTCAGAACGCCACAAGTAAAATATGTGACATCACAGTAAAATGATAAACATTAATAGCAGAGTTGCCCGATAAATATAACTATGCTCTACATGTAAGCAAGGTACATGTAAGCATCTTAGAAAGTAGACCTTTTACATACATGTATGTATTTTTATATTTTCAATATATATGATGCATTTTGATCTTTTCGATATTTGTCTATGTTTTTGTTTGTGTTATCTTTGGTGATAATTTGTTTATTTTGGATTTCAAACAAATAAAGAATTTGAATTTTGTAAGCACTACCCTTACACATGTAGGTAACAGAATAACAGTGTATTTAAAAATTTCAGGTGATGAATGCCGGACAGAAAGGGAGTTACCTCCTCTTATTTTAGGACCTGATTTTAAATGTCCTTATTTTGACTTTGGAAATAATTATTTCAATCTTCATGGAGGTTTGTATTGTAATGTAATTTTGAAGAGTCTCACATGGGGATAATCTTCTTTGACTTTGTCATAGATGTCAATTCTATCAACATTTTAGGTGTTTTGAATTTTTTGTAGCTTTGATAAATTTATGTTTTTATTACATGTATAATTATGATTACAAGAAAAATATGAGTTATAAAACAAATTTCAGTATCATCCATTAAGTTTGAGTTAAATGTAAATTTGTATAACAACAATACAAAATGTAACTGTGAAAAGAGTAATCAAATTTTCTTAAGCTGTATTGGATTTTAATGACTTTTTTGTAAAAAAATAAAATTCAGTTACAGTAATAATAGATAAGTAATTAGGACACATACAATTCTTTTATATCTGCTATAGGTGTTCTGGTAGATATAGAGACAGATTCCTTGGTCGAAGCTCCTGAATGTTTCGGCGAGATGTACGATCAGATTATCTCCGAAGGAGAGGAAACATTGAACCGACATTTGAGTTATGACAAGATAAGAGAGAGCTATAAAGTGCCAGTTTATGAGATAAATGGAAGAAGGTAGAAATAGTGTTAAAATATATTCAGACTTTTTCTTCAGATTAATAAAGTGTAGCACAAAATACCGAAATAAAATTGATACACTGTATGGCCATTTTGTTGACTGACAACTCATCAGCCGTGCTCTAGATCAAAATATTGGAAATCCGGTTAAATGATGAATTAATAAGCACAACCATCAAAAAATCAAAACAATGAAAACAAAATGGTATCCATACTCAGCTAAGGGTTACCTCTGCATCAAAAAGAAGAGCCTTAGAAATTTCTGGTAATTTTTGTCAAATTTGGAAGGAAACATTTAAAGGCATTTGAGTAAGAATCATGCAAAGTTCTGGAGATTTTCTTTTGTGTCAGAACTGAGTTTAATTTTGGGACTCTCCAAAAAAAGAAAAAAAAAATTAAAAATAGAATAAGAATAAATGTTGCTATTTGAAACATTGTTCCCTTCACAGTGTCTTGTGTAATGGTAATAATGTTTTCACTTTCAGATGTCAGGGATTGAAAATTGATAATTGTTGTTTTAAAAATCTTAAAGAATTGAAATGTTTTGATAAGACAATTATGATTATGTCATTGTAGCTTTAACAAAATTACTTTCAACCAAAGCATTATAATTTCTTCCGGAGCATCTGAGTGTACCCCAAGTTTTTTATTGGGGTCTATGTTGTTCATATGTTTTTAGTTTTTAAGTGTAGTGTTTGTACAGTGTATTGTTTGGTCTTGTCTTTGTTGTTCTCCTGAGTTAGTCAATTGTATTTGATTTTCCCCTCCTTCGAATATCCCTTTGGTATTTCTTGACTTCACATATAACCACAGCCAATTTACAATAGCTCATTTTTAGACTCCCAAAACAAATTTTCACCTATTTATTTCTGCGTATTGACTCTATCATCTGACATTTGATTAAAACTTAAAGACTTTTTAAGATGGTGGATATGATGGTATGTAATTAGGTGAAAGGTCAAGGTGATATTTGCTATAAATAGATTGAAATTTTGTAAACCTTGAGATGTTTGAGTATTATAGTATATTATTGCGTAGATATTATTCTGTTATATTGGACTTGAGTTTTGTAAATCATTTAAGATAGATATTATGTTTTTGTATTGTTACAGATATTATGCTATTATGATGGAGTTCGAGACCTATTACTCAGCCACACCACAGAAACCACTTTGGGTCAAGGCTTATTCTGAACACATCACAGTACTGAAGACATCAAAGATTGTTAATGACCCAGAACAACAACTCAACGAACAATTAAGGAAGTATTTTGGATACAGAAAAACTGTCAAAATTGTTCAGGTATAATAATGATAATTCTTTGCTCAAGGCTTTGTGTGTGTGTGTGTGTGTGTGTGTCGTTAACTAAAATTTATACATATATTTCCACCAAATAAAAGGACTATAAATAGTGTTAATAGAGATGCGGTTGACATAAATACAGTTGTTTCACCAGCATTCTGCAAATAAATATGTGTATATTTAAAGCAAAAGTAACAAAACTATCAAACAAATAAACCACTATGATTGGTGTTGTATAAGCAGCTGATTAGATTGACTATGAATAAGCACATGTGTTCGTAATGATGATCTCGATGACTTGAAACTGATGGTGTGGCTAAAGTTTACTGGAAAAATTCCCAGTTGGGTTGAAAATTCCCAATTTAGTGTTAAGGGGACCCATTTTAGAATTTGTGGATTCATCAACATTACCTACAGACGTATGTATGTACATTGAACAGCAAAACATTATCCTGCTACTTTGTTGAGTGCTGGGAAAAAGTGATACCAGTTTACACAAATATTTTATTTCAGACTATGACAGCACCGAAGGCAGCCATACAGAAAGGCCTTCTGGGATTGTTTATTTATTTGTGTAACAAGAACGTCCATCAGCCGTCACGTCTGAACAAACAGGATGAACAAGGCCTAGCATTGCTTCATCATGCTGCGATCAACAATCACCCACAAATTATTGTAGCATTACTTAAACAAAAAATGGATATGAATGTCCGTCGTAACAACATATCTACAGGTAGGTAGTATTTATCTTGGATAATAAAAATACTGTGTGATTGTCCTGAGTTGTGACATTTTTTCTTTAAGCTCTTTTTATACGGTTGGCTTGTAATTCCTTTTATATAGAAAGGGTAAAGATTGATATAATTATATACCCATATTAATCAAAAGAAAATTAACAATATATATTTCTATCAAATTTTTTACATTGAAACATGTCACTTTGTCTCAAAGTTAAGTTTTTAGCCAAACTGGGCAAAATGGTCAAATGAACTATACTATAAACTATAAACCTTCTGTCAGGAAAGATAACTCATGTATATGGGAGACAACTCCAATATCTGCAAATAGGGAATAGATACATTAACTCTTCTTCTCAAATAGATTTTTAAATCAGGAGGAAAATTTAGTTTCAATAATAGAATCACTGTGAGTTAAGAGGAGGTTAACATAGAATAACAGAGGTTTTGAAATCTTAAAGGTTCATAAATAAGAAGTCAAAATTACAGTAGACTTTCACACTATAAATGACATTTATTCTTTTTTTGGTCAGTAAAGATATTTATTTTCAGAGACCATTTTGTGAGTAATATATGATTTTTTTATTAGATGCAGATGATAAGATGAATGGCGAACGGCACTACCTGTTGGACATGTGTAAATAATTCTCTATAGAGTTCCCTCCCCTTATTACTTTTTTCTTATAGTTTCTGTATACAGTCTTATATCTATATATATATATATACATTTATAAAAACATCTGGCTCAAGAACTTTGATTCGAGGGATACAAAAGAAGTCCATAAAAATATTATTGCACCATGATATATGGACCTACTCTAACAAAACCAACCATTATTACTGAATACTGTAAAATTTGGAGTAAAAGCTGCAACTTTTTTCCTCTGGAAATCTTCCTGCGGGTTATAATAAGGTGCTGATTATATATGTTTGTATTTCCAATTTCAGCGATGTCAAAGAAAAAAAGCTTGATTTGTGGTCGCAGAAATAATCCATTGTATTTCTCTGCATTACCAAAACTGGCTTGTAATTATGAAGATTCTTTTTTGTTTTATGCAATAAAATTTTTTTTACACCTGTGTCTGACACTGGCTTGTGACCTTGACCTCAATATCATGCTTGAGTGACTCTTGTTACAATTTCATGATCAGGTCAATTTCTCCGAAAAAGTGTTACTTAGACCCACTATATTTGGTCTATTGATAGTTCTTGGTTGGTACAGTCTGACACTTGTCTCTGGACCTTGACCTCAATTTTATGTTTGAGTGACTTGCATCCAAGTTCTGTGATTAAGTCCATTTCTCAGCAACTGTAATACCTAGATCCACCATATTTGGTCAATACATAGTTCTTAGTGGGTATATATCGGTATGACATCTGCCTTTTGACATTGACCTCAATTTCATGGTTGAATGACCTGTGTCACGTTTTTGTGATTAAGTCCATTTCTTAGCAGCTGTAATACCTAAGCCCCCCATATCTGGTCAATGGCAATCTTAGTGGGTACATGCCAGTCTGACACCTGTCTCTGACTTGACTTCAATTTCGTTTTTGAGTGATTTGTGTTACATTTTCAAGATTAATTCCATTTCTCAGCGACTTTAATACCTATAGGCCCATCATATTTGGTCTGTAGATAGTTCTTAGTGGCTACATGCCAGTGTAACACCTGTCAGCTGAACTTGACTTGAATTTCATGCTTGAGTGACTTAATATACATTTCCATGATTTAGTCTATTCTCAGCAACAAAAAATAGACCCGTAGTAGTTGGTTAAAAGAAGTTCTTAGTGGAAATATACCAGTTTAACATCTGAGACCTTACCTTAATTGACCTCTATTTCAAGCTTGACTGGCTTGTTTCACATTTTGGGAAAATGTCCATTTTCAGTACATTGAACACCACATTTGGTTTATGGTCTGTAGATACTTCTTGGCAAGTAGGTGTCATTCTGACACCTAACCTTGACCACAATTTTAGGCTTGAGTGCCTCTCATCCTATTTTTCCCATGACTCCAACTCCAAGAGAGAATGTCAAAATCTGTTCGAGTTACCGAAGTTTATTCTTCTCCGGAAAATTGTCAGAATCATACCGTGTAGGAGTTGGAATATATGACCATTACCATGAAATATTTTATAAATCAAAATTTAACAGGTTTGAGGTTAATCACAAAATAACAGTCACTTTGTACATTGATAGCTTGTGATATGAACAGCAGCATTTTGATGCGAAACGGATGCTGTGACCTCGAGGTCATGGGTTATAGACTTTGAATTTCTTTATGGAATTTCATAGTTACAATTCAGGTTAAGGCTCAGGTTGAATGTAGTTTTTCATAAAGTACTGAGGGATGGTATTTCATCTACCCTATCGGTAGGGACTTCAAAGTCAACAATATACAAATGTTATTCTATGTACTAAATACTTACATTATTGGCGGGGCGTGTAGCGTCCATTGGACACATATATACTTGATTTTCACGAATCCCTTCCTACTGATAGGTCATCCATCCCCTCACCTCTTTCAAAAGTCAGCCCACAACTCTTGTTTTTTTAAGGCTAAAATATCCATTTATTTGTAAACGCACTACTGAGCTCAGGTCAAGATCCTCACCAAGTTCTATTTTAGCTTAAAACACAGGTTTAACGGGATAAATTTACCATAACTTAGATGTTGCTTTTTGAATTCTTAATATATATATGTATATAGATATATACAACAATTTACAAAAGTTTTTACATTATTATATTGGGACTAGATACACCTGGTACATGTATGTAGATTTTTGGGGTTTTGGTCATCACTAATATGTGGGTAATAAGGTAACACTTATTTATCGGTAATTCGTGGGAATTTCTTTCGATTCCCGCAGGCTGTTAATGTAGTTATTTCTGACTGGCACAAATAACAAAATAATTCGGTCAGTTTTTAGAATGATGTCAGATTGCTGTAAGCCACAGATGATAATGGTGATTAGTTTTCTATTACTGGATTTTATTAAAGCTTATGAGCCATGAACCTGCTTAAGTTGGTTATGACTGAGAAATAACAGATATTAGTTTTTACTTAAGCTAGGTGTGTTCAAATTAAAGAATACGTGAGGGTTTGATTGGCAGATTTGATACAGATATATGATGCAGTCTCCCGGATTCCTCTTACATTACCCATGATTACATATTGTATCAAACTCTGTTTAAGTTGAAGAAATTGTGAAAATGCTGTTTCTCCTATTCTTGACGTGTTTAATCAGTGGGATAAATATACATAATATGTTTAACCACTTCCTGGTGATTAAATTTGTATGTGGGAATAACTGCTGTTTTTTATACAGTTATTGGAACGATAAACTAGAGAAGTCACGAAATGACATCTATGTAAACAAACTACATAGCCACGACATTTTCTTGAGGTTTTTGTCGAAAATCATAGGAGAAACATATTCTCCTTCAATTTTCTCGTGAGTTATGGAATTTCTCCACCCTCAATAGTTAAATTTTAGATTTTAACACGTTTGCAAATGCTCGCGTATTGAAAATTGAACTATCTTGGGTGGAAAATTCCATAACTCACTCGTACCTGAAGGAGAATCTATATTTCTTTGTTCATGTGTTGATTTTGCATATAGAATTTATTCACGATATCTTTTTAGCATTTAAGCTTTTGTTATCATTTGGTGTCCATTAACTTTTTTGGTCTTATCCTCTGAAAACCCCTGGGCCAAATGAACTGAAACTTGGTATGAAGCATTTATGGAAGGATCTTTATAAACTATGCTTATTTTTTATCAGTCGGACAACAAACATGGCCTCCATGAACAAATACCATTTCTCAGTCTAATTAAAAAAATCTTCTCCACTGAAACGGTACAGCCAAATGAACTGATACAAACCAGTAGTATGTAACATTTACAAAAGGATTTTTTCCGGATAAGACAAATAACATTGCTGCCATGAACAAATGCTATTTCTCATTCGTGGTCTTTAAAAAACTTTGTGCTCAACTGAAACTATATGTGCTCAATTGAAACTATATAGCCAAATGAAGTGAAACTTGGTATGAAGCATTTATGGAAAGACCTTTATAAATTTTGCATATTTCAACATGGGGCCATTTTTCCTGGTTGGACAAGTAATTCAGCCCCCATGAACATTCCTTATTTTGCTTGCTCAAAATGAAAAAAATCCTCTGAAACTGATTAGCTAAATGAACAAATAGGATGCCAGGTGAGCAATACAGGCTCATCACTTGTACGCGAAAGTAAACGCGAAGTATTTTGCCATTATATTGCAACTTTTGTATTGTCCATGTCAGTGTCCGTGGGCGGAGATAGAGTTGAAATAAACGTCAATCATATTCAATAGAACTAACTCGGCCATATCCACATGTTATACCTATTCAGTTGGACAGTGTTAGTTTGAAATAGTTTATTTGAAAATTTTTAAATGTTATGTAAATTTTCATAGATTTGTAATTACTCTAATTCTTTAATATGTACAAACAGGCGTATTTTTGGGAAATTAGAAAATCATCAAAAAATTAGAATTGTTATGTTTCTGTCGGAATTTTTTTTTACTTCAATATAATCGACATGGTCATTGCCCATTGAGAATGGGAATTTTGTTTTGGTATAAGAAATTTATATCTACTGTGGGTATTTTATTCCTTAAAATAATTGTTTTAATGTTTTAAGCAATGTGGGATGTCATTGTCAAAGGTTTGTGACAATCCCAAGGAGATCAAACCACTAATTCTTACATTATATAGGGTATCCATCAGTCAGTACATTTGCATTTGAACTCATTTGAATGCTCTCTGTTTCAGCTTCCATTTGCTTTACTCTAACTGAGCCATCTTAAACTTACTTAATCAAGCTTTATCTAACAGAAACACTGGTCTGTATGCATTCTTTAATCCAGACCACTAACAACTAAGCCATCTTTGTTTTCTCAAATCTTTGAAAGTTTGTTTGAAGGAAAAGCTATACACTCAGTCTGGTTGCTTTTTGCTGTGTTATACACTTGGTGTTGGCCCAGGTCACCGTCAGAATTTTTTATTATTTACTTGATTCATTGACAAGAATATTTGTTGTATAGATGTAAACAAATCAAATGTATCCTTCTTACTTTTATTATTGACTTTTTAGCTCACCTGTCCTAAAAGGACATGTCAGCTTTTGCCATCACTTGGCGTCCGTCGTCCATCCGTCGTCTGTCGTCCATCCATCGTCCGTCGTCCATCCATAAACTTTTACATTTTCATATTCTCCTATGAAACCCCTGGACCTATTGAACTGAAACTTGGCCTGAAACTTCTATGGAAGGTTCTTTACAAAGTTTGCATAAATCATCCCCTAAAACAAAATGGCCGCCATGACCATTTAAATGTTCTGATTGGTCGAAATTTAAAACTTCTCTCTTGAAACCGTAAAGCCAAATGAACTGATTTTTGGTATGGAGCATCTATGGAAGGTCCTTTACAAACTTTGCATAAATTATCATAGTGTGTGAAACAAAATGGCCACCAGAAGCTTTTATATGTTCTCATTGGTCAAATTTTTAAATTCTTCTCCTCTGAAACCGTTTGGACAAATGAACTTATACTTGGTATGAAGCATCTATTGAAGGTCATTTACAAAGTTTCCAGAAATCAATCTAGTCCATCAAATCAAATCAAAAGTTTGTGACTCCCAGGTGAGCGATACAGGCTGAGCCCTCTGAGCCTCTCGTTTTCTCTTGATATTAATTCAAAATTAGTTCATTATAACTACTAATAATCACTAGTATGTCAATATTTGAGTTTGTGAGTTCTAATCCAGCTTGTGGAGAGGTGCGTTTGACCCGATCTTCATTGATAAGGATTGCCAGTTTTCCTACTCAAGGTTGCTGGTTCTTGCTGGTTACTCCACCAATCAAAACTGGCCACCACAATGTAGCTGATTACACGGCAACGGGTGTAAAATGCCCATAAATAAAACCAAAACAAGACATGTCTCACAGACAATTTAAATGATAACTACATGTTCTGATACATGTATAATCAAAGTAATCCACATTTTCACCCACTTATTTAAAGTGTTTTATACTGTAAAATATATACTTTTCAAAAGTGTTTTCTTTTTAAATAAGTAGCCGTAAACAAATTATTTATGATTTGGTCAACTCAAAATCATAATCCTATAATTTTCATAGCTCAAAAAAAAAATGTCAAAAAGTTCCAAGTTTTTATATTTTACTTTTCTTCTATCAGCAGATTGTAGTGCTTTGTTATATGTAAGAAATAATAATTATTTTAGCTGTAAGGATATTATAAAAATAGTAGCAGATCAGAATTGCTTGGCCTAATAGCAGAACTTAGAATTTAAAGCAGTCTTACCATTGCTTATAGTCTGTCAGTTTCCTCTGATATCAAATGGCCATTTTAAGAATTGGCTGGGGCTGTGGAAGGTAACAGCACACACTATAATATTAATCTGCAATATTTATGCTTTGTATGGAATGACATTTAATCATGGTTTAATGAGCGTCAGGTTTTTTTTTTTTAATTTTTTTTTGTTTTTTTTTTTATCCTGTGCCAACCCTAGTAATTGTCCTACATCACAATGTGTAGCAAGCAATATAGAAATGCTGATGTCTGTCCGTCACACTTTGTAAGTACTCTCACGTCTACATTTCTGAACAGATTTTAATGAAATTTATTTCAAAGGTTTATACATGTTATATCAGCATTCTTTCGGAAGAGTTAAAAAAGCAGCACCAACGAATTTATTTTTTAAGAGTTATTGCCCTTGAAAACTAAAAATATGGTAATTATATCAGCATTCTTTCGGAAGAGTTAAAAAAGCAGCACCAACGAATTTATTTTTTAAGAGTTATTGCCCTTGAAAACTAAAAATATGGTAAATTGTATTTGTAAGTGCTTTCATGTCTTTATTTCTTTCATGTGAAAATTTGAGATTATAATTCTATTGGACGTTCAAAAATCAGCACCAATGGATTATTTTTCTAAGAGTTATTCCCCTTTGAATAATATAAATACCGAAAATTGACTTAGTGACCCTCATGTCTGCATTTATCAAAAGATTTTAACCAAATTTATGTCTAAAGTTAATATCAGCATCCTAATGATTATCATATCTTAATAAGTAGGGGAAATTTTCTACATTAAAACGGTAAACTTTTTAGCTGACCTGGCCAAAGGCCATGTGAGCTTTTGGCATCACTTGGCTTCCGTCCTCCTTGTTACATCTGTAAACTTTTACATTTTCATCTTCTCTGAAACCCCTGGACCTATTGAACTGAAACTTGGCCTGTAGCTTCTATGGAAGGTCCTTTACAAAGTTTGCATAAATCATCCCGGTCCGTGAAACAAAATAGCCGCTATGAGCATTTACATGTTCTGATTGGTCGAAATTTAAAACTTCTTCTCCTCTGAAACCGTAAAGCCAAATGAACTGATTTTTGATATGGAACATCTATGAAAGGTCCTTTACAAAATTTTCATAAATCATTCCAGTCTGTGAAACAAAATGGCCACCATGAGCATTTACATGTTCTGATTGGTCAAAATTTAAAAGTTCTTCTCCTCTGAAACCGTAAAGCCAAATGAACTGATTTTTGGTATGAACCATCTATGGAAGGTCCTTTAAAAATTTTGCATAAATCATCCCGGTCCGTGAAACAAAATGGTGTTCATGAGCATTTACATATTCTGATCGGTCGAAATTTAAAACCTCTTCTCCTCTGAAACCGTAAAGCCAAATAAACTGATTTTTTGTATGGAGCATCCATAGAAGGTCCTTTACAAACTTTTCATAAATCTTTCTAGTCTGTGAAACAAAATGGCCACCAGAAACCTTTATATGTTGTGATTGGTCAAAATTTAGAACTTCTTCTCTGAAACCGTTTGGCCAATGAGCTTATACTTGGTATGAAGCATTTGTAGAAGATCATTTACAAAGTTTCCAGAAATCAATCTAGTCTGTCAAATGAAATCAAAAGTTTGTGACTGCCAGGTGAGCGATACAGGCCAGCCCACTGAGCCTCTTGTTGAAGAAAATTATCATGATCAAAGTGAAAGATAGAAGATTTTTACACATTCTAGACAGACTTAGCAAATTTTCAGTATAATACATAGATGGTGCTGATATACCATAGTCCCAGCCAGTAAGAAAAAGGCTTTTTGATGTATGAGGACTACATTGCACATATCAAAACCAAAAGCTTCAGCAATAATATAACCAGGTTTTAACAAGACCAATTTAATATTTAGGTGAAATGGAGGAGAAAGCAACAGGTATAACTTGCATGCACAGCATGTCACAAAACTTTCATGTGTTCAAGCATGATACAAAGAGTGTTGCATGCTTTAAAAGTACTGTAAATAGTTGTAATTTTCAAGGAAGAGAATTGCCCGCAAAACATTTCACTTTCGTAGATTTCATTTTGTCACAGAGCACATGTGTAAGATACTTTCTTTTACCAAACAATTTTATTATTAAGTTGATTAAATTTGATGTTTAATTTTTTATCATTTTCCTCAGTTTTACTTTCTTTACAGATTATTAATACTTATATGATATATCAAATTATGAAAAGTGAATGTTGAATTTGGATTCTGACTATGAAATTATTTTATGAATTTTTAAAATTTGTGTACAGTAGAAGTATTTTAATAGTGCATGGTACTTCTCCCCTCTCCATCTTTATTTACTTTTTTGTATGCTACACTCAGTCTGACAGATGATATTTCTAATCCACATCCAGATCTATAATATAATAAATGTCATTAGGAATTTTTTTTAAGAAACCATATTTTCATCAGATTAATATTTTAAAGTTGCTTAATTTCTTCCATCACCAATTTGATATTTTCAAGATTTCTTACTTAGAGGTTTGAATTTTGGATCCCCATCCCAAGTAAACAGTTTATGTTTAAAATTTTCCATTATTTGTTAGTGATGAAAATGTTGTTTGAGATTAAACATCTTTTCGCTATAAACATAAAAAAAATTGTAATAGGCCTACAAAAATATGCTGTTTAAAAAGCAATGGTACTTGGAAATTATATTTACCTAATTGTAAGCCTGATTATCATTACAAACCTGTTCATTTTTAATGATCTCCACTGTACTACTATTTTGTGAAGTACAAGTGTAGGGGGCTTCGGAGGCTGAGTGGTCTAGGTAGTTCATCATGACTACTAATTATAATGATCACTAGCCTGTCAACACTGAGGTTGTGAGTTCGAATCTCACCTGTGGTGGGGTGTGTTCGACTCCAGTCTAAATTGACAAGGATTGACAATTTTCCTACCAAAGGTCGGTGGTTCTCTGCGTGTACTCTGGCTTCCTCCACCAATAAAAACTGGCTGCCGCGAAATAGTCAAATGTGCTGAAAACGGCATAAAACTCTAACTAAACAAACAAGTACAAATGTATGAAAAAGTCTGCCTGCATCAGTAATTAGGGATTAACTACTGTACGTCATCATGCTGATGTTGTATTATATAGTGTTCTAACATATTGCAATATATTGTTTTTATATCTCTGTATCACACACAATAATTTACCTCAACTGCATTAACGAAATTGACATATAATATTATAAAACGAAGTTTGAATCTGTTTATGCAAATGACTCACATTGTACATTTTCAGGGCCAACAGCATTACATTTTGCTGCTAGGTGTGGGGCTTTGGATGCTGCAACCTGTTTAGTGGGGATATATGCAGGTACCACAGTATTTGACCAGGATGGCTGGGCTCCTATTCATCATTCCGCTTTCTTTGATCACTCACCTATTATAAAGATGTTCTATAGGCATAACCCAGATCAGATAGAACTACAGGCAAAAAATAAGTAAGTTAATAAGGCCAAATAAAGAAATATGTGTTTTTAGGGTTTCATGTTTATCAAATTTAGGGTAGGTATTTTTATGCCTTGTCCACAAATGTGGTTCTTAAGGAGTCCTCTGTCAGAATTGTATCTGATGAGCCTGTCTGCCATTTAAGATGGCTGCCAGAAGGGAACATACTTTTAACCTAGGACCTACATGTAATTGGAAAAATCGCTGAAAGATATTCTTGTTTGAAACCAGTGAGCGAGTTGGAACTTGACATCAATGTTCCAGGCTGCCAGTCAAGATGGACATAGTCCAGGTGAGCAATACAGGATCCTGGGAGCCTCTAGTTTACTTTGTCCTTCCATGTGAGAAAAAAATAATGTTTTGCAGGTGCTTGTGCAAAAATAAGAATAAAAACCTTAGGGTTGGCAAAAAAATTGAGATACAGAAACCCTAAGCACACATATATTTTTATTTGGCTTTACCAAGAACTGCAGACTACCGGTAAAAAAATAAGTGAGTACATTGGACAAAACAGAGTGAGTATGTTAATTACCAGTAGATTAGATAGAACAGGCTTACAACAAACGAATATATGCTAAAGACCAAAATATGGGTACATACATACTGTGGATTCATTAATATTCGTTGTATACCAATTTTCGTGGTTTTCGTGGGTCCCAGTAAACCACGAATTTAAATATCCAACGAAAAATAATATTTTTACTCTTGTTTAAATGCACCGAAGTTTGAAACCACGGAGGTTTGAACAATTGCGTTTTTACAGCATGTACTTGAATTCTGACATATGATGAGTTAGCTATATCCACAGTGTTTCATGTAATTTTGGCTTTGGTAACATATAAACGCTCAAACAATTTTCTTTAAAAAGATTTTGACTGTGTAAATAGTCGTGGATTTCACTTCCGTTTTTTTTTTATTCAATTATACAAGAAAAATCTTAATCCTAAGTAGACCTAAACAATACAGACTTTCTCATAAATTACAGTAAAAACAACTTGTCAAAAGATAATAAAGCAGAAATTATTGATCGTAATCGGATTAAAAATATGTATGTATATGCCCCGAGGTATTTGGTGACAAGTGATTGCAATTTTGTCCATATATATTTCACACCTGTTTAACCTAATGAGTAAATAATTACGGATTTTGTTAATCTTGTTAAATTCATGACAAGCTTTAATTGTTCTGTTACAAATTTAAAGAATCTGTTTATTAGACTTTTGTTTAATGAGCGCTTTAAATCAGTACTTTACTGTACAATATAAAGTCTGATCGGCTCGTTTTGTCGCAGTATTTTCATGATATCTGATGTGCCAAGCCACAAATTTAAGTATTTCAACAACTTTTTATATTTTTTTCTAAGCCAGCAATCCACGAATTTAGGTATCCCACGAAATGCCTTTTTTCCTCTATCCACGAAAATAAATGAATCCACAGTATAACCATTTGTGATCGAAAAGTTGCATAAGCATTGGTACATCTTTAATTCCGTGTAAATCCTAAAATTTTGAAAGCCAAATCAGTAACCCAAAATATTGCAGAGCAAATTCAGTTGCCAAAATGACAAAAAATTTGTTAATGTAAACAAAAGGTCTTTACTTGTTTTAATTTTAGGTTAAAGTCGACACCCTTATTGTTAGCTGCTAGTTCTGGTGCCCTATCAGCAGTAAAATGTTTGATTAAACTAGGAGCTGTTATCTTCCGAGAAGACAATGAAGGCAATGGTATTGTACACCTATCAGCCATGAGACTACACACCAATGTATTGGAATACCTTATAGAAAGTGATTATAAAGAAGTACCCGTATGGAAGACACTTGTCAGTGAGTATTTATGGCAGATCAAATCTTCCGTAAATGGATGTTTTGAGTTGAGACGACTGATTGAAGACTAGTTCACGTGAGCTCTTCTTCATACGGTATGACAACCCAATGAGAATTCTTAATACATTCATTTATTGTGACTCTTGACCAGTCAGACGTGACTTTACTATACCTTTTCGGTTGTTCTTACTGAAAATACATAGGTGTGCAAGGCCTAAAACCCTGTTTTTACGGAAGAAATTATAAAATTCAGCGTCTTTGCCCTCGTTCAGCTTCGCTCCATTTGGGAAAGACATGAATTTTAAAAACCCGTTGAAGATTTCCCAGTCTTCATTTTGAACTCCTTTGAGAGAACCTATTAATCTTTTAATTTGAATTTCTATTTATTATGGATTGCACACGCTAACGCTTGGGTTAAAATTAATGTTACCCATTTTAAATCTCCAACGAATATAGGGCTGCCATGAATTATTTCTTAATTTTAGACAATATTAAGGTCAAAAGGCAGAAAAATGTGGTGATTTACATATAATAAGTTACATCAAGAAATAACATGCTGTAACTGCTAAACATATGAACATACACTACAAACAGGGGGTAACATTCTATGGTTTACACTGTGGATAAGAGACAGAGTATACTAAGCTCATTCATGTGATAAAACTTTAAGATTATTGTACTCTCTGCATCATTCTGTCATGCTCAAAATTTTCTAAAATTAATTTTTATTTCACTTGTCGAAAGGCCATGCGAGCTTTTGTCATCACTTGGTATCCATTGTCCATTCATCTGTCTGTTAACTTTTCACATTTTAATCTTCTCCTCTGAAACCACTGGGCTGAATGGAATTAAACTTAAGAGGAAGCATCTATGTAATGTCCTTTATAAAATTTGCTCATTTCGATCTGATCGGAAAATCAAACATGGCCACCATGGGCAATTGTTGTTTCTTATTGGCTGAGTTTTCAAAAATGTTCTCCTCTGAAACTGCTAGGCCAAATAGAGCCAAACTTGACAGAAAGTGTCTATGGGAAGTTCTTTATCCCTCATTTTATTCCAATTGAATAACAAAAATGGCTGCCACAGACAATCTATGGCTGTTTTCTATTGCCTGATTTACAAAAAAATCTTTTCCTCTGAAACCAATTGACCAAATGAACTGAAACTTCACAAAAAGTAGCTGTGGAAGGTCCTTTGCAGATTCCTTATTTCCTCTCAATTGAAACCAAACATGGCCTGAATGTTTAAGGTCCTGACCAAGTGTTGTTACTTTCAGGGTTCACACGGGTGCTTGAAAACCTGGAAAGTACTTGAAATTGAAAATTGGAAAATAAGGCCTTGAAAGTACTTGAAATTCAAAGGAGGTCCTTTAAACTCCTTGAAAAACTGTTTCTGAAGAATAAAAAAAAATGGTTAAATATTCTGTCATAAAAGTGTTTTTAATTCGTTTTCAGATCACTCGATCTCGCGTTTATCGGTATTTTTGTCAAGACTTTATATAAGTTTTGCGTATTTTCCCTTTTCTAAAAATAGCTACTTTTCTGTGAAACCGGCCCGTAGTAATTTCTGTGATGCGGTCAAGAAATAAATCTGACTTTGCGTAAAAATTTTAGTAATTAAACGATCCAGATTGATTTTTTGGTAACTTAAATTAACTTTACTAATAAAACATCTTTCATTTACTTGATTAAATGTATTTTGCCGATGAATTTAGTCACAGTGAGCAAACCGAAACTGAAAATAGTTCAAAAGAACGTTGATGACATGCCTGGGAAATGTAAATTCTCGGATGTATGGCTAGAAAAGCCACAGTATAAGGCATGGCTGAAGATTGTTCATTGTTCAAAATTAAACCTTTAATTAAACTAAAGAAAGTTTGCTCTCTTACAGTTACATATAGGTCATAACCATATGGATTTAAATTGTCCATATCAGTTGATTTCTGGTCCTTGAAAATTTGGAAATTGGTCCTTTAAAGTCCTTGAAATGTCCTTGAATTTTGTGGTAAAAAATGTGTATGAACCCTGTACTTTGGTGCCAATCCCATATTCAGGAGAGGACTTAGCTATGGACGCTATGGGAAATACGTGCAGAAATCTTCCGGAGAAATGCTAAACTTTAGTTTATGTTGATGTGTAAGTAGAAGAACCTTGATGCAGAAAAATTTGGTCCCTACAAGGTTTACCACACTTCATAATGTTAGGGAGAAGTGACTTCTCTCTTTGAGGTACATCAATAAAAACCGCTTTGATGCCAGGTGAGCGATACAGGCTCATATACAGGCCTCTGAGCCTCTAATTATAACTAAAATCTCGTATAATCCTCAAATTTCAATTTTTAGCTCACCTGGCCTGGCCTAAAATACTGTGTGAGCTATTGCCATCACTTGGCGTCCGTTGTCCATCATTGTCCAGCATAACTTTCCTTCAAAAATCTTCTCCTCTGAAACCACTGGGCCAATTGGGACCAAACTTTGGTGAGATGGTCCTTGGGTGGCCCCCTTCCAGAATTGTGTCTGGCATCCCTGACTTCCAACAGACATTGCTGTCTGTTACTAAAAATTGAAAAAAGGGAAGATGAATTTCAGAAATCTTCTTTTAAACTACATGTCCAATTGTAACCAGAAAGGTTAAGGAAGGGTTAAGTAGCAATGAGGAATTAAACCACAATATGTTGAGTGTATTTGGGATTTGGCACATGAACTGAAAGCAATGGGTCTTCTGTTTAACATGTTAGACAACTGAATTTCAATAAATGATTTACAGTTTAGTTTAACAACTGGTTTTCGCTATTTGTTTCACAGGTATGTTAAGTGGAACAGAACAGAAGAAAGACAGTGCTGTAAAATGTTTGGATGTTTTGTCTACATCTAAACCAGACCACTGGAGGTCTATCTTAGAAGCAGGTAAGTCACTGTGTACACTGTCCTTACCACTGGAGGTCTATCTTAGATGAAGGTAAGTCCCTGTGTATACTGTCCTTACATCTAAACCAGACCACTGGAGGTCTGTCTTAGAAGCAGGTAAATCCCTGTATATACTCTCCTTACATTTGAACCAGAACAATGGAGGTCTCTCTTACCTGGTTAGTTTCTGAAGATTAGAAAGAAAGGGAAATAACTCTATTAATTTTGAAACATTTCTTGCAATATAAAATAACAAAATAAACTTTCGCTGCTATTGCCATATGACAAATTGAAAAAATATGTAATGGTTTGTATGATTAAAGACCAAACTTCCTATTGTTCCTGAAAATCAGCTAGTGCAACAGCATTATGACTTAAATGGCTCTGTGACGTTTTCTACTGGTCAAAAAGCAGTAGATTGTTGCTTTGCATTTCACACAATTTTACAGTTTCCAATATGACGTCCATCATATTAATTTAGAAAATACTTAAAATAATCTATGAATGTATTGAGGTAAATTATACAAAAGCTGTAAAATTGATATACCGGATTTTTTTTATTTAGTATAATTTTAAAAAAATATATTTTTAACAAAATTAAACCAGGATATTTTTGTCAGGGAAAATGTTATATAATATGACAAATATGATGTATTTCTTAAATGCATTTCAAACCATAATAATAATCTACTTGCAGAAAAAAATCATTTATTGTACTTTCATATATTGTAAATTAAAATATTTTTCCTACTTTGGCATATGTTCGCAAAAAATTCTAAGGGTTCTTTAAGATAATGTCATAACGTATAAAGTTAAAGGATATTGTTTGGGAACACATAATGAATTTGATGTCTGACAATCATATATGTATTATCAGGTTTTATATACAATTTTTTAGCTCACCTGGCCTAAAAAGGCCATGTGAGCTATTGCGATCACTTAGTGTACATTGTTGTCGGGTGGCCTCCTTGCAAAATTTGTGTCTGGCATCCCGGACTTCCAACCAACATGGCTGCTGTGACTAAAAATAGAAAAAAGGGGGGATAAATTTCAAAAAATGTAACTACATGGCCAATTGGAACCAGGCTTGGCAGCAATGGTCTTAAGATGGTCCTCTTTCACAATTGTGTCCGATGACCTCTACGATCAACCAAGATGGCCACCACAGCCCAATTTAGTTTAACATAGGTCCCTATGGGAAATTCATTTAAAAATCTTATTGTCTGTAACACCTGAGCCAATTGGAACAAAGCTTGGCAGCAATGGTCCTTAGATGGTCCTCTTTCAGAATTGTTTCTAATGACCCAGACGATCAACCAAGTCGGAACATAGTTTAACATTGAACACTATGAGAAAATTCATTAAAAAATCTGCTTGTCTGAAACTACTGAGCCAATTGGAACCAAACTTAGCAGAAATGGTCCTTAAATTGACCCAGAATGTCAATCAAGATGGCCACCACAGCCTAACTTAAACATAGGACCCTATTGGAAAATTAATTAAAATATCTTCTTGTCTGAAAGCACTGAGCCAATTTGAACCAGACTTGGCACCAATGGTCCTTAGATGGTCCTCTTTCAGAATTGTCTGATGACCTGGACTGTCACCCCAGATGGCTGCCACTGCTGAACTTAGTTTAACTTTGGACCCTGTGGGAAAATTCATATTTGTTACTTTGTTGCCGATCCATCATGCAAAATTGAATCCACCTAGGGATTTAGTTTAGCATAGAACCCTATGGGAAATACATACAAAAATTTTCTTCTTGAGAACCGATGAATGGATTAAAACCAAAAATGGCATGAATATTCCTTATGAGGTGCTGACGAAGTGTTGTTACTTTGATGCTGATCCGCCATCCAAGATGGCCACCAGCGGGAGACTTAGTTTTTAAGATAGGGCCCTATGGGAAATATATACAAAAATCTTCTTCTAGAGAACCGCTGAATGAATTGCAACGAACCATGGCAAGAATGTTGCTAATGAGGTGCTGACCAAGTGTGTTACTTTGTTGCTGATCTGTTATCCAAGATGGCCGCCAGCGGGGGACTTAGTTTAACATAGACCCCTATGGGAAATACATTCAAAAATCTTCTTCTAGAGAACCACTGAATGGATTGAAACCAAACATGGCAGGAATGTTTCTTATGATTTCCTAATCAAGTGTTGTTACTTTGGTGCTGATCTTTCATCCATGATGGCTGTTAGCGGAAGACTTAGTTTAACATAGGACCCTATGGGAATTGCATACAAACAGCTTCTTCTTAAAAATTACTGGATGGATCGAAACCAATCATGGTATGGATGTTTATCTCAAGGTCCTTTAGCAATGAACAAATGGAAATATCATGTGACGATACAGGCTCCTGGGAGCCTCTGGTTTCTTAATGATATTTTCTATAAGATTATTATTATTTGGTTAGGTTGCAAAATTATATAAATACATTATCTAGTAATTTTTTTCTGATTTATTTTATAAAATATTGCAAAGAATTTAGAAAATTCAATTTCATTTCAGTAAATTTATCAAGGTGAGCTGCATGGTTTAACAAAATACATTGAATGTTAATATTTATTTAACGTAATTGGTTGATTGTTGTTAATATCGTTATGGTTAACTTGATCTTAAACGCTTTATTTAAAATTAATTATATTAGTGTTATGAGTATTTGCAGTGTAATAACTTTACCAGTTTAAGAAGGTAACGGTATATAATCATTATAGACATTTTTGGTATACATATGCATGTTTCATCATTATGAAATATACTTGGAGAAAATTTTAATTACAATGCATTTATAATAAGAAATATATTAGTTTAAAATTATTTTTTTATTGTGGATTAGGAAACAAGTTATACATATACCATTATATGCTAGTTCCTCTTCACTTGGTGGATGCGAGATCTGCCCCTTCAGCCTGCTTTTTTTCGATATCTACAAGGAAGTCTTATTTACTAAGGGTGTCGATTTCCCTTAACAAGGGACAGCCATTTTCATTCCCTTCCACCTTTTTCTTTGTAGTCCGATGTGCTCACCATGGTGCCATATAATGAGAAATATATAATACATTATCTACCTTAGCCAAATTTTCCAGGGGAGAGAAATTAGAAACAGAAATCAAACATTTAAAATTGACTTCTTAGAACAAATCCTGTTATAACCTTAAAATTACAGACCCCCATTTCAACAAAATTCTGACGTATACATAAGAACAAATAAAACGAATGAATCAGTGAAGTCTACCATGTTAAAATACAGGTAGTACCATTTTATCCCAAGTAAATAGTAACAGTCAGTTTAGTCTTTCTGGAAATATTTGTTATAAAAATAGTGTAAAAAAGAATGGATATGGGGGAAATTTCATATATACTTGAAAAATTAACCTTTTATTCTTGAAATTGCTGGTTGATGGCTGAATTTTAACAGTGACGTATGCATGATTTAACTTTGCTTCAATTTAACTCATTAATTTATTGTTAGGATTATTTAATGGTAAGTTGTATCGCTTTATATGTAGACAGAAGGGTGACACGATATAGAGATAAACAAAGAGTTAATATTTTCACCGGCTGAAATAGAAATGTTTTGTTGATATTTCCATTTATAGATTTTTTGCCTTGTTTTATGTCACTAAAAATAGCTTGTAATGTCATTGTTATATAGTTATATGGTTGGCAACAGCAGTTTGATTGGTTAATTTTCAGGGTGAAAAAATATGTGGTTGGCAATGCATATTAAACTCACCAGGAACAATCCTGTTTCAGTGAATTTGACAATGGAGGGTTTCTGTTCTAAATTGTGTCTGGTGGTTGAGTACATGGGGGTGTATGGGCATGGAAGAATGTGAAATAAAATTTAAAAACATGGTGAACGAAAAATGATTTACAAAAAGCCCAATGCACGAGAAATACGAACACATCAGACAAATTATTAGTGCCATTTATCACTAAAATTATTTTGAGAAGAGTACATTATACAACTTATCCAACTTGTCGTGTATGACATCATGTTCTAGGAACATTTTTAGCACTTCTGATAAACAGATAAAGTGGAAAAAGAAAAAAGGGAAACCACAATTCCATAGATACATTGTACAACTGTATCAAACAGTTTTATGACCGTTTTTAGCTCACCTGGCCTAAAAGGCCATGTGAGCTATTCTCATCACTTTGTGTCCGTCGTCGTCGTCGTCGTCGTCGTCGTCGTCGTCGTATGTCGTCGTAAACTTTTCACATTTTTATCAACTCCTCTGAAACCACTGAACCAATTTAAACCAAACTTAAGTGGAATGGTCCTTGGATGGTCCCCTTTAAAAATGTGTTCGGTTTTCCCGGGTGCCATCCAATATGGCTGCCACGGTCGGACATAGTTTAACCTTGGACCCTATGGGAATTTTAACATTTTCGTTATCTTCTCTGAGACCATTAGGCCAATTTTAACCAAACTTTGGTGGAATGGTCCTTGGATGGCCCCTTTTAAAATTTATGTTCGGTTTCCCCGAACGCCATCCAACATGGCTGCCATGGCTGGACTTAGTTTAACATTGAGCCTATGGGAATTTTACTTTTTCGTCAACTCCTCTGAAACCACTGAACCAATTTAAACCAAACTTAAGTGGAATGGTCCTTGGATGGTCCCCTTTAAAAATAGTGTTCGGTTTTCCGGGATGCTGTCCAATATGGCTGCCATGGTTGGACATAGTTTAACCTTGGACCCTATGGGAATTTTAACATTTTCGTTATCTACTCTGAGACCATTAGGCCAATTTGAACCAAACTTTGGTACAATGGTCCTTGGGTGGCCCCTTTTAAAATTTGTGTTCGGTTTCCCCGAACGCCATCCAACATGGCCACCATGGCTGGACCTAGTTTAACATTAAGCCTATGGGAATTTTACTTTTTCGTCAACTCCTCTGAAACCACTGAACCTATTTAAACCAAACTTAAGTAGAATGGTCCTTGGATGGTCCCCTTTAAAAATAGTGTTTGGTTTTCCGGGGCGCTGTCCAGTATGGCTGCCATGGTTGGACATAGTTTAACCTTGGACCCTATGGGAATTTTAACATTTTCGTTATCTTCTCTGACACCATTAGGCCAATTTGAACTAAACTTTGGTGCAATGGTCCTTGGGTGGCCCCTTTTAAAATATGTGTTCGGTTTCCCCAAACGCCATCCAACATGGCCGCCATGGCTAGACCTAGTTTAACATTGAGCCTATGGGGATATTACTTTTTCGTCAACTCCCCTGAGCCAATTTGAACCAAACTTTGGTGGAATGGTCCTTGGGTGGCCCCTTTCCAAACTTATGTCTGGCATCCTTGACTTCCAACCGACATGGCTGCTGTTACTGAAAATAGAAAAAGGGGGGGGGGGGGGATTTCCAAAATCTTCTTCTATGAAACTACAAGGCCAGTTGCAACCAAACTTGGCAGTAGTAGTCCTTAGGAGGTTCTCTTTTAGACGGTTGTCTGATGACCCGGACTGTTAACCAAGATGGCAGCCACAGCCGAACTTAGTTAAACTTAGTTAAACATAGGGCCCTATGGGAAAATTCATTGAAAAATCTTTTTATCTGAAACCACTTTACCAATTGAAACCAGACTTTGCAGCAATGGTCCTTATATGGTCCTCTTTCAGAATTGTGTCCCATGACAACCTGGACTGTCAACCGAGATGGCTGCCACAACCGAACTTAGTTTAACATAAGGCCCCATGGGAAAATTCATTGAAAAATCTTCTTATCTGAAACCACTTGACCAATTGGAACCAGACTTTGCAGCAATGGTCCTTAGGACGTCCTATTTCAGAATTGTCTGATTTCGTGGACTGTGAACCAAGATGGCCGACAGAGCCAAACTTAGTTTAACATAGAACCCTATGGGAAATTCACTCAAAAATCTTCTGGTCTGAAACCACTCAACCAATTAGAACTAGACTTGGTAGCAATGGTCCTTAGATGGTTCTCTTTTAGAAATGTGTCCATTGACCTAGACTGTCAACCATGAGGCTGCCACAGCCGAACTTAATTGAACATAGAACCCTATAGAAAAACCAGCCAAATCTTTAGTCCTGCTCAAGATGAAAAGTTCAATGCAGGTGAGCGATACAGGCTCTTTAGAGCCTCTAGTATTTTCTTTTTATCGAAATATTTAGGCTATGGTAAAATTAGGATGCAGTCAATAAAGTACAATTACAGTTTAATGATTTTAAGTGAATTAATGGACACTTTGATGCATCTAACATTTGAACTTCTAAGATGAATGTTAAGCAATCCAGTCCACTTGAAATATCGGACACTTTTGGTGTTGCCTATTCAGATTCATCATTTCAGACATTTCATAAAATATTGATTTTTATTTCAACAAAATATTGACAGCATGAGAAATAAAGGTGGTCAAACATAGAGATCGAAAAATAAAAACCAGCAAACATGCTGTTCGTTACTGCATTCAAACGCGATAGAATGTAAAATAATAAACAAACAAAAAACTTGGCATGAAAAATAAAAGATGCCAAAAATGCTGCACGAAAATAACCTTGTGCCACCCCCTACTTATAACAACATACACGCATTATTTTTTCGTTTGATCTCTCTGCAATATTAATATTTATTATATTTTATCCTGCAACTGACATAATTACTAGCCAAATAAAAGGTGTCAAATTATAAGTTATTTCAATAATTGTATAGTAGCATAATATCATCTCCTGGTGCCCTTATCTTCACTTGAAATGAAAGTTGGTATTGTGTTCAGGTTCGCAGTGTTTATGACATCATGTTGTCCTTTTAAGTTTACGTGCCAAAAAGCTAGAAATGTGCAATTTTCATAACTTTTCTGATAAAGGATAACAATTTATCATTGGTGGATAAAAACAATATACATGTATGTACATTGTTGAAAAATATAAATTTTATTTGTATTCACCATGAAACAGGTGAGAAATGCTTGGTCAACCTTGCATTTCTACCTGTTTCTATAGGGCTCGTACAAATAAAACGTATATTTTTAAACAATCTGCATATCATGCATATTGTCATGTTTCTGATTCATGCATTTAAATTTATACCGCAATCGTTCTATTTGAGCAGTCAAAATGCATTGGCAGTATATTTACAAGTGATATACGGTCACTGACTATATAACATTTAGGCCACACCTACTTGAACTGATTGATAGGACCAACTTATTGACTTAAATCTTTAGATAGAAATTTCATCACTTTATCTCTTGTAACTTTCATTTTATTGTTGAAAAAAATATTTGCAGTGAAATGTCATTTATTTCAAATAATCTTATGTGACTTTTAATGGTATACCTGCTCATTGATCTTTGAAAAGGTGACTTCTCTTACCAAATCATTTGGGCCCCTAGAGGGTAACAAATGTTCTAAATAATTCTGAAATTGGTAGTAATATCCTCTAATCCCACCAAAGATTGCAGTGATTGCAGTGTAAAGACAATAACACTGCATTGACTTGACATAAAGTTCTATATACGAATTCAGCACGAATCGGGGAATATGCTGGAGACCCTCGCATTTTCACCCAATTCTAAACCTGACATTTATGTCAATGCTCTGTTACTCTCTATATATATCCTGGTGGACAGCCTGTAACTGTAATGGAACATCTGGTTTGCTGTCAGCTTAATGCAGCTTTTTTTTGATACATTCAACTCTCATTGTCTAAGACTTGTTTGAGTGGAATTTTCTCGTGGTCCCAAACTTTATTCTCTATATATTAATAATAATAATAATAAAAATTTATTTAAAGAGGGTGACGCAATTAGACATTGTCTAATTTTCATTGAGGCCCTCACATAAAGGCATACATTTAAACATTTATACAAACAGTATTATAACATACATCAGGTTACATATATAATATTTTAAACATATATACAATATAAAATACACGTATCAATGTCCTGTCTTTTCCTGAGGTTACCTTGACTCGTTATCGTGACACATTCTGAATAAACCACTCATGTCGAACTACGGATGTGTTAAACTTTTTCTATGTTCCTTACGACTTTTAGATTACGAGAGTCGAGTGTATTTACAAAATATTTATTTGTATTATCTTCCTGTTAATTAATATTCATTAAAAAAAATGAGGAATTTTTTTTTCAAACTAATCAAAATCTGGGTTACAAGCATTATATTTATTTGGTTCTATTTTTTTGTTGATCTACTTATTAAGGATTGCGTATATTGAAATCAGTTATTTCCCCTGTACTCATAATTAGAGTAGTTACTGTTTTCAATTTTTATTTCTAGTTAGTAGAATGTTTTTATTTGAAACCATCTGAACACAATAGCAATTGGCAGGGAGCAATTCAGGCTCAGACCAGTGTGAGCCTCTAAATTCAGTAATTTTATTTTTAACTAAAAGATAAAAACCATTTTTGGGGATTCCTAGGTGAGCCGTCCAAGTTAAGGGATTCTGAGGCTCTAGATGTTTGTTATAGTGCAAATAAAATGTCGCTTATTCAAAATAAATAGAAATATATATCATAATAGTCGGTAGTGTGCACCTTATTTTACAAAAGTAATTTATTTGATTTTGTATTACACAGAGTGTGTTTGGAGGAAATTTGTGTGTGTTTGTCTGGAGGATATTTGTGTTTGTGTGCTTAAGAAATATATGTTTAGACTTTGTGTCTATAAATTATAAATATCCAAAAATTAACATAACTTTAAAACTGACTGAATGCTCGTTTTTTTATTTATCTATATTTTTTCAAAGAAATGCACAATTATATTATTATTACTTATTGTGAAATAAGTTACTACACACTGAAGAAGTGCACCAACTATCAGCTGATCTATAAAACTGATGACAATGAATTAGACGATATTGGATTTTGATTTCACCATCTAACATTTGATTAATATATAAATACATTTTTTTTCAAACTTAATGATACTGCACCATTAGTAAAACAAGTAAGTAATAACATTTTAAATCTCATTACACAATGTAATAAAACATTGAAAAGTTGTATTTTATTTTTTATACAATGAAAATTTCATACCCATACACATTGTCATATTGATCTGATTTTTTTATTTTTATTTTACCCAGAGGCTGTTCCAGCACTTGTACAATTGATGTCCTCAGACGTGGAGGAATTACAAGCAGTGTCTGCATCAGTTCTCTGTAATATATCACAGGAAGATGATGTCCGGTTGGCACTCACTAAGGCTAATGCTGCAGATATACTGATAAAACGTCTGACGTCATCAAACGAAGACATTCAGTCGAGATCTGCAATAATTCTGTCAGACATAGCATACATTGATGGCAATCAATTGCTGATCTCGGACAAAGGAGGAGTAGAACCCTTGGTACAGCTGCTTGACTCTGAGGGACATGATGTACTTGTCAATGCTGTTAATGCAGTCAGGGTATTATGTGATGGCAATGAATATAACCAGAATGCTATAGCTGACTGTGGTGGAATTCCCCCACTTGTAGAATTTCTCACACTTATAAACTTTGGTAGGTACCAGTTTACTAATGTGGGAATTTCTTTGCTCATAAATTTCCAATTTTTACAATATCAGAGCAAACATTGCTTCTTGCAATGTTGACCTACCAGTAATGGTGAAAATTTTTACCATGTTTTCTTATTTAGCACCTTGAAAGTTTTCTTTGAAGAAACTAATTTTGTATGCTTTTAAAGTTGTATCTGGTTTCTATGACAGCACCATGAAGTTAATTAAGGGATGATAGCATTCCAAATTTTGCTATTCAAATTTTTCCATTATGGTTTCTCAATTATACATTGGCTTCTGGTAGAGCATTTCTGTCTTTTTTCCCATCTGAGAGAATTATCTCTGAATAAAAAAGTTTATTTTATAATTATGAGGCTTTCAGTTAACAATGAACTTAAGTTAATGCTTAATTTGAAGCAATTTGTATGAACAATCTATATTAATAACAGTTACTGTAAAATAAAACAATTAATAATAAATGTAGGTTACAATGACACATATTTGTTCATGTTTTATTACAGAGATGTTGCAAGCTGTAGCTGCATCAGCCATCGCTGCTGTTGCCACTGGTAACGCAAAGAATCAGGATGATATCATTAAAGAATGTGCAGCAAAGTAAGTATGACCAACGTCTTAGGAGATTTACAGCTTCTTACACAAATTCAGAATTAGGATTTTAATAATCTCTTTTCCAGTTTGGAACATAGCAGAACGGCATAAGACACAGAATTTCTTGACTTGATAGAACAGGTTATGAAAAAATCAAGGGAGAAGAGTATTTTTGCTAAATATAAATAGAAAAATGTTTTTTTATGAGCATCACTTTTTTCATACATTGCAACAAAGCAGGCATGCTTTTTCCCTGTCATTATGTTATACTATGTTTTGTTATACTCTCCTCCCCCCCCCCCCCCCTCCTCCCCCCTGCAAACAAAGTTTTGAGGGTATATAGGAATCAACCTGTCCAACCGTTTGTCCGTCTGCCCGTGTACCTTGTAAGTGCAACTCCTCATAAAACATTCAATGGATTTTGATGAAACTTTATAGGAAGGTTTGGCATCATATGTACATTTGTAGATGTGCATGAAACAAGATAATTATCGCCAGATGCTTGCAAAGCGAGATAATCCAACTTACAGGTTTTACATGTTTAAAGCTTGTAAGCGCAACTCTTAGTATTGCAAGCGGGGGGTATCACTCAGTGAGGTCACTGACGGTTCTATTTTATTTTTGTGACAAATCATATAAGATGATTTATATGACAGTAAAGATTTGAATGTATTGGTATTGCAATATTTATCAATCAATAAGAGTTTTAGGAATAAATAAATGTATATATATTTGACATTGTTATCGTTGTAGACCCCTTGTAGATATCATCAACAGTCTGAAGAAGGAAGATGTGAAATTAAAGGCCGCCAAGGCAATTGAAGCTTTATCTGATAATAATGAAAGAAGTCAACAGGCATTTATAGATTTAGGTGCTCAAAAGGCTCTGCTCAAAATTTTAAAGGTATACACAGACAGATATGTTTGTTTGTTTGTTTAGTTGGGGTTTTATGCCATTTTCAGCACATTTGGCTATTTCGCACCGGCCAGTTTTTATAGGTGGAGGAAGCAGGAGTACCTGGAGAGAACCACCAACCTTCGGTAGGAAAATTGGCAATCCTTGTCAATTTAGATCGGAGTCGAACACACCCCGCCACAGGTGAGATTCCAACTCAATCTCAGTGTTGACAGGCTAGTGATCGTTAGTAGTCATAACAAACTACCTAGACCACCGAGGCCCCCCCCCCCCCCAGATATGAAAAAAATTATTGTCGGAGATATTAAAGTTCAGTTTGGTTACTTGAAACATTATTGTCTTTTACCATTAGGAAGGTTTTCTCTAATTTTGAATAATTTCCACATCCTTGACCAGTGGAGAAATATTTTTCTTCATAGTTAAATTTGGATTCTTAAGTTCTCATAGAGGCATGGACTTAATAATATGTAATAAGCCATTTAAAACACATGAAATTTTCATCTGTACATATTTTACAGAATCAGAGTGTTGAAGTGAAAGAACAGGCTGCCTGTGCTTTGTGGGCTTTGGCTGGTCAGACAAAATCTCAGCAGAAAAAGATTGCCAAAGATACTGGTATTACTAATATCTGTGGTATGCTGCTGGACACTACAGAAAGTATTGTACAAGTCGGTAAGTACACTGTCACTGAAACGTGAAAATTGAACTGAATATCTTTTTTCCTGGGGATATGTATAGTTTTTCTAGCTGTATCCGAAGATTAACTTTTTCATTTAGAAAATTGCCTGACAAGGAGTACTGTGGAGATATTAGATATAGTCAAGTTCTGTGCTTTCTTTGAGAAACCACAGTTATTAAAGTAAAATGTGGCTTCACATCAAATTATTTAACCGTTAAGAAAATACTCTACTTTACATGTCGAACTTAGGGGTCTTCCATAATTGTCGACATTATTCACAAGTTTACAAAACGCATGCAATTTTAGCATACACTTTAAAAAATCAGTATAAATGTCACTTTCACCAATGTTCCAGAAAATGGAGAATACATGCTCGTGATATTAATAGAACTCATATTAAGCTGACAAAGTTCTGATCAGTATATGATGTGACAAAAAGCCAACAAATAACAAATAACTTGGGCATGTCAACATATGACTCATGCTCGTGACTGGGAACATGCATTTTCAAGGGATGTAACAATATCTGTAGATCCTCTTTCCAATTAAGGAGTGCTGTTCACAGCAGCAATGTTAAAAAATTATGATGTACACATTTTAAAGGGGAGTGGGAGTTTCCAAAAAGAGTGCTCTTTGTAAACTTGTGTAAAATGTTAACAATTATGGATGACCCCTTACTTTTAATTAGGTTAGAAAGTATTTCACAACACTGAATTAATTAGATACATCCATGTTCATAATAAATTTTTAACCAAATATCTCAGATTTTATTGGGAACTGTTACAACTTTACTCTTTATAAAAGATAAGCATTTGTACAACTGTGATATAGACTGTTCAGGACATTAATAGAAAAAGGACACTGAACACTAGAAATTTGTACACGCTTATGAATATTCATAGTAGTATGAGCATTTGTGAAACAGGACACAGATTTACGAAGGGGCCATGTGAGCTATTGCCATCACTTGGCGTCCGTCTTCATCGTCCCACATCAGGCATAAACTTTCCTCTAAAGATCTTTTCCTCTGAAACCTCTGGGCCAATTTGGACCAAACTTTCGTGGAATGGTCCTTTGATGGCCTTCTTCCAAAAATATGTCTTGTTTGTTGCGACAGAGGGACTTAGTAATGGTCTGCATCCGTCTGTTCGTACGTTTGTCCGTCCGTCACAGTTATTTGTGGACGCAACTCCTCTAAGACCGCCTATCGAATTTTGTCAAAATTTCATAGGACTGTTTAAAAGTCACCATATGTACTTGATCCTATCGCATCACCATTTTGATTCTACAAATTTTAGTGGAGTTATGGGGCTTTAACTTTTTTTTGCATTTGACACTATAGGAGACACTTTGTGGACGCAACTCCTCCGAGATCACTGATCAGATTTCGTTCAAATTTTGTAGGATTGTTAGTTACCACATGTACTTGATCATATTGCACCGTGATTTTGATTCGACAAATTTTACTGGAGTTATGGGACTTTAACGTTTTTGTGCATGTGACACTATAGGAACACTTTGTGGATGCAACTGCTCTGAGACCGCTAATTGGATTTCGTTCAGATTTTGTAGGATTGTTAGTCACCATATGTACTTGATCCTATCTCGCCATTTCAATATACACATTTTGTATATCTTTTGGGACTTCGACTTTTCTCTGTGGCTGGGGACATATGGCTACGTGTAGCAATCTTGTTCAGAATTGTGTCCGATGACCCGGACTGTTAACAGAGATGGCCACCACAGCAGAACTTAGTTTAACATAACCTTATGGGAAAATTCATATAAAAATCATCTCTGAGCCAATTAGAACTAGTCTTGGTAGCAATGGTCCTCTTTCAGAATTGAGTCAGATGACCGAGACTGTCAACCAAGATGGCTGCCACAACCAAACTTAGTTTAACATAGGACCCTATGGGAAAACCAGCCAAATTGACTGCTACACTTGAATTTTAGGGTGGACAAGTTAAATCGAGGTGAGCAATACAGGCTCTTGAGAGCCACTGATTGATTCTATTAATATATGTGATTTGAGTATCAGTATAAAAGACGATATACATTACAGGTTGTAGGATGGCCATTTCTTTAGGCCGAGAGGACATTGACTACCAGAATCAGTTGGCAAATACTAATGCATTTGAACAGCTCAACAGACTCTTACAGCCTCAGAAATACTCGAAAAATGTCATTTTAATGGCCATTAAAGTATTGGGAATACTCTGTGTTGGTAAGTCCCTTTTTAACACGATAATTATTTAACACAACAAAAGGTAAGAGTGATGCAATACTGCAATAACCTTGTTGGTCTGTTTGAACCTTCTTTAATTAGTCAGCTTCTTTTCTTAAAAATCAGTTCATTTATTGGGCTCAAAAATTAGGTTATAATGATATCCCTAAAATTGAATAATGTCAATTCAGACTCTTGTTCTATTCATGAATAGTTGACTGCTTTTTATGCCTTGTCCACAGATGTGGTCGGGACATATAGAGTTGCCCTTGTCCGTCTGTATATATCTTTATGTCAGTTCATTTCTCTGAAACCCATTGAGATACATCAATGATGTTATATCAATATAATCTTCTTATAACATATCGTAGGAAACCCACGGCCAGTCGCTCTTACACTTTGCCACACCTACTGACCGTGGGTCAATTGATTCATTATGTCTCCCAAACGAAGTTTGGAGACATGTTGTTTTTGCTCAGTTCTTATTATTCTTATTATTATTATTATTATTATTCTTATTATTATTATTATTATTATTCTTATTATTATTATTATTATTATTATTATTATTATTTTTCTTCTTTCCGGGCGCGTTTTTTCGAACACTTGTGTGCACCGTTTCTCATAAACCAATAGACGGAATCGCTTGATATCATACGACTTGCTAGGCCCATATTCCTAGATGCGCCTCCCGAAAAAAATTTTTCAATCTGTGGGAGGGAACATATATTTTGGGGGTCTCAAAAGGGGGTGGGGTTTTGCAAAATTTTACTATAGAAGTCTATGGGAAAAGTGATATAACTTGATCATTTGTGATCTTAACTTGGAAATACTACCTGTTACCTTGGATATTTAAGTTTTTATACCCCGCCACACGAAGTGGCGAGGTATTATGTTATACCCTCCATTTCGTTGTCTTAGGGGGGGTCATGCCCCACCCCCTCAAATAACAAAATACTTAATATTTTGAAAACCATTGTGATCCCCACCCTATAACCATATATATTATTACTCCTTATGATAAGACAAATCATTTGGTACCATAGGGGGGTCTGAGGGGGGTCATGCCCACCCCCTCAAATGATAAAATACTAAATATTCTGAAAACCATTGAGATCCCCACCCTATAACCATATATATTATTACTCCTTATGATAAGACGAATCATTTGGTACCATAGGGGGGTCTGAGGGGGGTCATGCCCCACCCCCTCAAATGATAAAATACTAAATATTCTGAAAACCATTGAGATCCCCAACCAATAACCATATATATTATTACTCCTTATGATAAGACGAATCATTTGGTACCATAGGGGGTCTGAGGGGGGGTCATGCCCCACCCCCTCAAATGACATAATACTTATTATTCTGAAAACCATTGAGATCCCCACCCTATAACCATATATATTATTACTCCTTATGATAAGACGAATCATTTGGTACCATAGGGGGTCTGAGGGGGGGTCATGCCCCACCCCCTTAAATGACAAAATACTTATTATTCTGAAAACCATTGAGATCCCCACCCTATAACCATATATATTATTACTCCTTATAAGACGAATCATTTGGTACAATAGGGGGTCGAGGGGGGGGGGGGGTCATGCCCCACCCCCTTAAATGATAAAATACTTAATATTTTGAAAACCATTGTGATCCCCACCCTATAACCATATATATTATTACTCCTTATGATAAGACAAATCATTTGGTACCATAGGGGGGTCTGAGGGGGGTCATGCCCCACCCCCTCAAATGATAAAATACTAAATATTCTGAAAACCATTGAGGTCCCCACCCAATAACCATATATATTATTACTCCTTATGATAAGACGAATCATTTGGTACCATAGGGGGTCTGAGGGGGGGTCATACCCCACCCCCTCAAATGATAAAATACTAAATAGACGGAATCGCTTGATATCATACGACTTGATAGGCCCATATTCCTAGATGCGCCTCCCGAAAAAAAATTTTCAATCTGTGGGAGGGAACATATATTTTGGGGGTCTTAAAAGGGGGTGGGGTTTTGCAAAATTTTACTATAGAAGTCTATGGGAAAAGTGATATAACTTGATCATTTGTGATCTTAACTTGGAAATACTACCTGTTACCTTGGATATTTAAGTTTTTATACCCCGCCACACGAAGTGGCGAGGTATTATGTTATACCCTCCATTTCGTTGTCTTAGGGGGGGTCATGCCCCACCCCCTCAAATAACAAAATACTTAATATTTTGAAAACCATTGTGATCCCCACCCTATAACCATATATATTATTACTCCTTATGATAAGACAAATCATTTGGTACCATAGGGGGGTCTGAGGGGGGTCATGCCCCACCCCCTCAAATGATAAAATACTAAATATTCTGAAAACCATTGAGATCCCCACCCTATAACCATATATATTATTACTCCTTATGATAAGACGAATCATTTGGTACCATAGGGGGGTCTGAGGGGGGTCATGCCCCACCCCCTCAAATGATAAAATACTAAATATTCTGAAAACCATTGAGATCCCCAACCAATAACCATATATATTATTACTCCTTATGATAAGACGAATCATTTGGTACCATAGGGGGTCTGAGGGGGGGGTCATGCCCCACCCCCTCAAATGACAAAATACTTATTATTCTGAAAACCATTGAGATCCCCACCCCCTTAAATGGCTAAAGGGGAGATGGAGGCCATTGCACCTTCAATAATAAAATATTTTGATAAAACATCTGTTAATCATGTTAATACCGATTACAACATATAAAACTGCAGATATTGAATACCATATATCAAACATTTTGCATATACTCAATCTCTTTGTACACTTGCCCAGTATTTCAAACACTAGGAATTCCAAAAATACCCTGAAAGAGAAAGAGCTTCGTTTGGGAGACATTCGAAACTGCATCCAGTTTCAATTATACCTTGTTATTCTTGTTTTCATGAATATTCATGAATTAAATTGACCATTGCAATTACTTCTAACAATTCTCAAACAATAGTGACGTTCTCCACTTTGGAGATTGAAAAAGTGCTTTGAAAGTAACACGGTGCCCACGTGTAATGCAGTTGATAAATTTTTGTTGTGTAGTGATTTTTTTTCACATGGTCAGTATTGAATTTGGTTTGAAAGTATGAAAACTTGTTTACTGGATACAATACACTGGAATTCTGTATCTGCAATGACATATATCTTGACCTAAAGCTTGACTTCTAACTATCACTTGATTGGCTGTATTCCCATTACAGAATCATGTTGAAACCAATCTAAATGGTTCATGAATTATTCATGAGAACAAGAAAAAATGAATGAATTGACCCACAGTCGGTAGCAAAGCATAAGCGCAACCGTCCATGGCTTTCTGACAATGTTTTTAACACTGAACACTGAACACAGTTCAATAACATTAGGGTCACTTTGACCTCGTTTTAACATTAATTACTCTTATAAAATTCATGGCGTTATATCAATTTTAATTGATTACCATTATCTGGTTTCAGTATATAATGAATTTTCACACAATTGGTTCATTATGAACTACATTTCATACTTTGCTTTTAATAGGTCCATTTCTCAGAAACCTGATGTTACACCACTTCATTCATATTTTATAGTACAACAAAAACAGCAACATTTGAGTCAACATGACCTACATTTCATGCTTCTGTGACTGATTAATTTTTTTTGCATTTAGATTTGTACATGTATTTAAAGGGCCTGTGGTAAAACATTAATGATATGTATTTAACAGCTACAATCATTAATTAATGATATTTCATAACAACAGTCATCTTATAAATTACAACACAACTTAGCAACATTTGAGTCACCATAACCTACAATTTATACTTGAGTGACTTTGGTTAATTTATTGCATTTTAGTCCATTTCTTCCAAAAATATGATGATATATCAATGATATTTTACACTATAGTCGTCTCTTTAATTCAACACAGATCAGTAAAATATGAGACACAATCAACTATACTATGTACAGTGACTATATTGAATTTATGCCTCAGTATCCACACATTCATTATTTTTCATGGGATAACAGTTGTAAAGAAGACATAATGTGAAACTTTCATATATCTTAAATATTTCTCAAAATGGTTTTCCATCATAAATTAATTTAGAGAATTTTAGAAAGATATATATGTTGTAGTACTTTAGGCATAAAATAAAATTTCATTTGTTTGGTATTGCCGCCCGACCCACTGAAAAACTTGCCACCCAAATAATTTTATTTGCGTTTTAGAATATTTTTTTTATTTTTTTTTTCGTATTGAAAAAAAAATCGGAATCGTGCCGGAATTTTGATCGTATCCGTGGAACATGTTCCGGGCTTTACTTATTTCAAATCACAATTGTAAAAGTGCTTGCTGTACACTGTATTGAGAGCAAACGTTTAAATGACATAGAATAGAAAAATGTCTGCCAAAAATAAATAATGTCAAAGAGGCCGGCAGTGGAAGCTTTTAAATGTAAAAAAAAAAAAATTTCCCTACCTACCTCCCCACCTGCTGATAGTGTGGGTCGGCAATGCCAAACAAACAATTTTTTAAGGGCGGCCTTATGGTTTGAACTTCTACAATATGATACTCCTCGACGTCTAGTAGATAAAGGTTGGTATACTGGTATACACATATGTATAACCAAAACGTTGGTCGGTTAAATGTATAATAAACACAAGTGTCAAAAATTTATCTGTCCATTACCTTATAACAGTTCAAGTCAATCTCCTATTTGTTATGAAACAACATAACTTATTGAAAAGTTGATTTACAGGTGGATAAATGTATAAAACAATTTAATTAATACATTTATGATCCAAAGTATATCGAGTTTTTCAAATAATTATAAAAATCATAATGTTTTTACAAACATGCGCAAATATTGGAAAATTATGCACAGACGTTTGGAAATTTTAGTTCTGATGGAAAGGCAATGTTTTGTTATTTAAAATTCCCAATATCCACTGTAGACCTTCAATGACTATTTATTCTAAACCACTTTTTAATCATAAGCTGACAATTTGAAATAACCGGTAGTTTGTTTGCAAGTAAAACAGGTCAATAAAAATAATTGACATTCACTACACCTAAGCTGCAAATGAACATAACAAATGAGATGGTAGATCAATTGCATACATCTATTCTTAACAGCACAAAAAGATATATTGACACTGACATTCTCAGAAACGTAATTTACCTGAACAAGAAAAATGATTAACATGTAGGTAACGCTACACTATAAATAAATAATTGATCATTATCACAGGTGAAGCAATGGACAGGTTTTTTTTATACTTTATAGATAATAATCGGCCAATTATTGATACTGCAGACGCCCAGAATATTTGTATATTTTATAACGCACCTGACCACCTGTGGTTTGTACCCTTGGGTAATAGGATTCATGCGGAAAAATGAATTGAAATCTAAAATTCATAACATACTTATCAACAGATACATATATGCTAAGACAAACAAAAAGAAATGAAATAGCAATGCACATTCAAACAGACATGAATTTTATTGACACAAAAAATGTAAAGAGAAAGAAATCTTCCAGAAAAAGAAAACAATTGCAGGATTAAATTAAAATGAACATAAATTTCTACAGTGTTTCCCCACTCTTACATAACAAATTAATATCACACTAGCACATGCATCTGCTGCCACGTTCCGTGCCACAATGTTGTCAGCATGGACTGCCACGATAAATTTACTAGCATGGCATGATCAGATGAAACGGTACAATCATGTTTTTTTGCAGGAAAACATGATCCGAGATCTGTAGGTGGGCAGTGGGGTTGCTGTGTAGGCAGCTTCAATAATTTGTTTGGCAATGTAAGTAGATGGGCATTGGGGCCGCTGTGTAGGCAGCTTCAAACGAGAAAATCCTGTTTGCTGTCAATTTGGCAATTAATTTCTGGTTCTGAATTATCATTCTATGTTTTTTTTAGGAGTTGCCACAACCAACAATAAAATAACACAGAAGAGAATTGCTGAAGAAAGAACCATACCCACTCTAGTGAATCTTCTAAATAACCCATTAAATGACCCCACTGGAGAGGTCCAGGTAGAGGTCGCTATGTCACTAGGCTGTATTGTTCTGAGTAATTCACAGAATCATGAATGTTTACGAGATATTAAGGAATTTAGTTTTGATGTTTTGCTCGACCTCCTTAAGTATGATGATCAGGTAATTAGATTAAATTAATTTATAGTGAATTCAGAAACACATTATAGCAAAGTCAACATCTAAAGAGGGCACTAATTTCCCTTTGCCCATTAAATGGTAAAGAAAGGGATCATGCTAACTATTGTGTTAGAAACTCCTTTTGATAAATCACTGATATTTGGTATGTTGTTAGATGACCAGTTGATTATGAAATTTATCAGCTCGAGATAAGTAAATTTTCATTTTTAAACTGCGAGGCTTGCCTGAGCAGTTTAAAAAAAATGAAAATTTAATTATTGAGAGTGGATAAATTTCATAATTAACGTGTCAAGAGTTTTAGTATCTTTTCTATAATGACAATGTAAAACTCCGAGAGGTCTTCCAAACATTTTTTGGTGGGAAATTTCAGGAGTTGTATTTATCCAACATGTGATGATATCAGAATTTATCAAACGAGTCAAGAGATGTATAAATGTACACAGAATTAGAGAAAAATATATATCTCTACAATCAGAGTTATGTGTATAATGGCCTGAATTATTCTTAATACGGTCTGCAGAGCTGCCAACCACCCCAATTTTTGGGCCGAAAATCCACTGTCCGATATCTTAATGTTATTACTCTGATCAGGAAAAATTTTGGATTTTTTTCCCGGTTCCGTGTTTGGTTAATTATTAGAATTTGATCTGTATCGCCGAGACTCATAAGCATTATTTGGATAAGAAGAAACGTCCAAGTGATACAAGCACGTGTTTCACTCCTATACTATACACCATTTAATGTTTTAAAATGGTGGAATGGTCAAATAAGAAAAGGAAGGCTTTGCCCTTGGACCCCATTGGGGTTCTAGGCAGGCCCCAACCCTCAGCCAAAAATTTAACCGGTACTCTTAATTTTCATCAAGTAGGGTTGGCATCTCTGGGTCTTATTCTCATTGTTCATGGGCTGAGTTGACCCAAATATTCTTTGTTATCAGATTATTTCCCTTTGTTATTGATCAGAAAAAATGACATCTTGGTTTTAATTTCATTACATAAGTCACGAAGTTTGCCCAAAATGTCTGTCTTATTTGCAATTTCTGTCATTGAAATGTATGGTATGATTGCAGTAATTTTCAGGATTTCAAGCATCGAAATGTATCAGTTTATTGATTAAATTTGTAGGGAACTTAAACTTTGCTTTTGACACAAGTTCAGGCGACTCAAACTTTGCTTTTAACATAAGTTCAGGCGACTCAAACTTTGCTTTTAACATGAGTTCAGGCGACTCAGACTTTTGCTTTTAACATGAGTTCAGGCCACTCAAACTTTGCTTTTAACATGAGTTCAGGCCACTCAAACTTTGCTTTTAACATGAGTTCAGGCCACTCAAACTTTGCTTTTAACATGAGTTCAGGCAACTCAAACTTTGCTTTTAACATGAGTTCGGGCCACTCAAATTTTGCTTTTGATGAAAGGTAAGGGAAAGTCGAACACTACAAGGCAACTTCTTTGAATCATTTGCTCCAGAGTGAGCCCTACGATAATCATTGGTTCATCCAATGTAGATTAACATTATCTCCATCCTCTTTGGCATGGTTCATTGACTGAAATTTTTGCATGCCTAAATTTTGTTGCAATCAGTCAAGACATATTTTGTTGTCAAGAGTTCAGTTTCTTGTGAAGCAACATATTAAGCTACATTTATTTATTCATAACTGATATAACATGTACAGAAATTAATTAGTGTTAATTCTGTTTTCAGGAAATAAGACTAAGAGCTGGTATGGCTTTAGCAATCTTTGCCTTCAACAACACACAGCAACAGTTTGCAATAAGAGAGGCAGGGGGTATTAGTTACTCAGTTTTTCAAGATTTCCTTGAGTCGGAAGATGAACATTATGTTTGTGAAGCTGCATTTCAGGTGAATGGCTGTCCCCCCTACATTTCCTGCTTAATTTTTACATGCTTATCCAGGAGAAATACATTATTGTACATTTTGGAGATTTTTATTTTGATACATTTTTTAATTATTTTTTTGCGCACATCTAGTTATCCAGAAATAAAATGTACCATCATGAAATATATATATGTAATATTATTTCACATATCTTTGACTATTGTTTGCTTTCGGAAGGTAGAAGTAGGAAATTTATATTTTTTTTTTACCGGTACTATGTAAATCTTAAGAAAAAAGGAGTAATCTTTCAGAATTATGTCCGATGACCAAGATAGCTGCCACAGCATAACTTAGTTCCTAAGGGAAATTCATTTAAAAATCTTCTTGTCTGAAACTACTGAACCAAACATAGCAACAATGGTCCTTAGCTGGTCCTCTTTCAGAATTGTGTCCGATGACCCGGACGATCAACCTAGATGCCTGCCACAGCCTAACTTAGTTTAACATAGGATCTTATGGGAAATTCATTGAGAAATCTTCTTGTCTGAAACAACTGAGCCAATTGGAAAAAGACTTGGCAGCAATGGTCTTTAGATGGTCATTTTTCAGAATTAAGTCCGACGACCCAGAATGTCAACCAAGATGGCTGCCACAGCCAAACTTAGTTTAAACGTAGGAGTAATCAATGATAAAATTATGTATTTTACCATGGAAAATTTGAACTCAATAATAAAATGAACTAGTATATTACCTGATACTTAAAGGTATGCATTTAAAAATCACAGATGTGATAAAAATAGATTATTCTGACAGGTAAATGTTTACAATTCAATGTAATAAAGATGTTATTATTACTGTTAATTAGTGATTAACCTGTTAAATTTTTAATTTAAAATATTTCATGCTAATTATAAGCTTTACCAACTCGTATAGGTGTGGCAATGTAACTTTTCCATACAGGATCAAATTTCAGTAATTCAAACTATCAATAATTCGAAATTATTTTGACGGTCCCTTGGAGTTTGAGTCATAAAAGTTTTACTGTATTAAATTTGGCATTGTATAGAGTGAATAATACAGTTCTTTTACTTTTTCTTTTTCAGATTGTTGTTCTAGCTCGAGTGATAGTTGATGACGATCAGGTTAACCTGACAGCAAGAGGTGTAACAATCCTTGTAAACAAACTCAAATCACATGATGACAATGTTATAGTGCGAGCTGCTAGCTTGCTTGCAAGTCTAGCCCATACAAGAGCAGGCATACCTGATGCCATGGTTACTGTAGGAGCTATAGACATTCTTGTTGACAGACTATCATCTGGGAATGAACAAGTTCGTTGTTCAACAGCCATTGCTTTAGGATATTTGACTTTTAATAAAACAGCTGCTAGAATTTTATTAAGTGCTTGTCGGAATACTCCTGGTTTGTACAAGAAAATGATGGAGAATATAGGTAAAAATGCTAAAATCAGTGAAGACTTTTTACAGGACTTTAAAAGAGCAAAGATAGTTGGATTACCCTCTCAGTGGTAAGTGTTAATTAGTTGATTTTTAAACAACCACGAAAAATTTGCAATTGTCGACCAGGCATTAATGAAGAGAATTTTGTTATTGAATTAAATTGATTTCTTTCCAAAGCTTTCATAATAACTATAGCTTATTATACATTTCATTGACTTTGAACTAGGTTGTTATCAGAATTTATCAACCTGACAAAATGGTAATATTCACCAAACTGTAGGCGACGTGAATATTCATTTTGAGGGTTGATAAATTGATAGCAACCTAGTTCAAAGTCAATAAGTGTTTTATTACATGATTATGGTATAGAAGAAAAAAAATTAACAGTATTCAACAAATGTAAATTTTAGTAAAGTCTCCATTCTATTTTTAAATCGTATTAGGTTGCTATCACATTTGGTGTAACCTACCACTTTTAGTAAAGTCCCCATTCTATTTTTAGAATATATTCGGTTAGTATCAAATTCCACTCAACCTACCACTTTTATTTTTAGATCATAACCATGAATTTGGAATTTTATGAATGTTAGGTTACTGTCGTGGGTACTTGCAACCTCTCATGCTATTTTTGGCCGGTTAGGATCAAGAAAAAATATCATCATGTAATAATTATCTTCATGATAATTTTAGCAGTGATATAGGTAGTTTTGCCCATATGATACAGCTGGAAGTGAACTTGCCAAATTCATGATATTGTCTCAGTGGGATGATATCCATATCCATATAACCCATATTGTACTCCTAAAGAATCAATGAACTCCATGTACAACTGGCGTCAAAATAAACAATATATTATAAAGACCCCATATCAACCCCAAGACATCAATATCACCACCCTGAGAGTTTGCAAAATGATATCACATTTATCTAACATTCACATATTAGGAGGAAAAAGACAATAGCACTTTGAAACAGAATTAATCACATGTTTTCTTAAATTTTCTATCTTAATTTTCAGTCTTGAGGTAAATGGAGGACCCCCAGTGAAACCACCAAGTAGAAATGGTAAAAATAAAATTACATGTTCTCTATTTTATTTTCCTTTTATCACAACTTTTTGTACGAGAAAAGTTAAAAGCATAATATAATGTTTATCAAAAAAGGCATATTTCATCCGGGGAAGAGGGACCATTGTGCCATGCAGACTAGTTAGTTTGTGATAACTACTATTGATGACTACTTAGCATGTCAACAAGTGAGATTGAGTTTAAATCATGTTGAGGTGCGTTTGACTCTGACCTTAATTGACAAGGATGCTAGTTCTTTTCCATGTACTCTGGATTTGATTAAAATTGGCTACCAAAATATATTCATTTGTGCAGAAAATTGCCAAAACCGAACCATATTGCATGCAATATTATTACCCGACTATTTGAGGTTTTTTCACATTATATTGAGAAAATTTGAATATCATCGTGTTAAAGAAGTGAGAAACTTTTAAATTTGAAAAGTTCAGAACAAATAACAAGTTTTGTTTCAAATAAATAATTAGTTCTAAATGAAAAATCATTTCATTTCAGAGCGTCCAAAAACAGCATACTCATTAAGAAGTACATCTAGTCGTGCTCAGTCTGGTCGTAAAAAATCTCCTGTTCCCAGTGTGATTATCAGTAAATCATCAGAAATAAGTCGTCCTTCAACAGGTGTAAGAACCAATTCAAGGGGAACTAACTCTCGTGCTAGACCTGTTTCAGCAGCTTCAGCAAAAACACGGAAAACAAGTCCCTCTCCAGAAACAAGCTTCAAGACGAGATTATCTGCTTGGAAAAATGAGAACTGATTTGATTCAGTGTTAGCATTTTGGAATGGTTATTTTTACTGTGATTAAGAAAACTCACTCTATAGAAATTAGAAATTGTTTATTATCACATGCTATATCAGTAGTCACTGTTCATGTGAGCTATTGCCATCACTTGTTGTTTGTCATCGTCATCGTAAACTTTCATAAAGATCTTCTCATGTGAAACCACTTTGCCAATTGGAACAAAACTTGGCAGCAATGGTCCTTAAATGGTCCTCAGAAATGTATCCGATGACTCTGCCCGGGATCCAACATGGCCACAAGAGCCGGACATAGTTTAACATAGGACCCTATGGGAAATTTAATTAAGGATCTTCTTGTCTGAAACTACTGGGCCAATTAGGTGGTCCTCGTTCAAAGTTTCCAATGTCCCTTCCCGAGATCCAACATGGCCACAAGAGCTGGACATACATGTAGGACCTAATGGAAAATTTACTTAAAGATGTTGTTGTCTAAAACCACAAAGCTGTTACAAAACTTGGCTGTAATGGTTCTTGTCATCCTCGTTCAGAATTGTATCTGATGACTCTGCCTGCCATCCAAGATGGCTGCCAGAGCCAAACAAAGTTTAACATAGGACCCTTAAAACTTAAAAATCTTCTGGTCTGAATTCAATATGCCAATTAGAACCAAACTTGGCAGCAATGGTCCATAGATGATCCTTTATCAGATTTATATCCGATTACCAAGATGGCCATCTAAAATGGCCCCCAAAGGTGAACTTAGGAAATGCACTTAAAGATATTTTGTTTTAAAGAACTTAGCCGATTGGAACCAAACATGGCAGCAATAGTCCTTAGATGGTCCTTTATCGTAATTGTAGCCAATGACACAGACAAGGATGCAAGATGGCCACCACACACGAATTTGGTTAAACATAGGACACAACGGGAAATTCACTTAAAGATCTTCTTGTCTGAAACCACGGAGCCAATTGGAACCAAACTTGCCAGCAATGGTCGTTATATGGTCCTCTTTCAGAACTGTATCTGATGACACCGCCCGTCATCAAAGATGGCCGCCATATCTGAACATAGTTTAACATAGGACCCTAAGTTGACTGAAATATTTTTTTTGTACAAAATCAGTAAGCCAGTTGGAACCAAGAGTAGCAGCAATGGTCCTTTACCAAGATGGCTGCCACAAGCAAACTTAGCTTAACATAGGACCCTATGGGAAAACTATGAAGCCTGTGAGTAATTTGGCAAAACCATTGTGCCATTTAGAACTTGGCAGGAAAGTTCCTCCAGACTGCAAGCTTGCAAACGATTTCCAGGTGACCAATACAGTCTCCTGGGAGCCTCCAGTTATCATTCAGTATACCTGTTTTTAGAAGTTTGTACAATACTATTCTGAAATTCCTGCAATTTTGTAGACAAATTTGAAATTAACAGTTAAAATTTTGAACACTGAGACCAGCTGGTGTATTTAGACTTATCTATTTACCCTGTGTAAATTTACTGGAACACATGTATTAACCAATTATTGACGAGGTTCCAGGTTCTTTTTCTTTTACTTGAAGTAAAAGTGATCAAATTATTGAGAGTTATAACTGTGTATTGCTTTCAATGAGATATTAGAATTGAGTATCTCACAATATGTTGCATTAGCTAAGTGATTAGAAATTATTTTATCCCAATAGAAGAATGTCTTGCTATGTCTCCCCCCCCCCCACCCGCCACTGAGGTGGGTGAGACATACTGATTTTGTACTGTCTGTTTGGATGAAACTTGGCAGGAAAACTTGGCAGGATATGTAGATGTGCATAAGTTCTTGATTTTTTGATAAATCAATTTTTGGTGGTTTACCAGGGTAAAATATGGACTTAGCCGTTTTGCCTCAAGACGAGATGGAAAAAGTTTTGTCATCAATCTATCTCATGCATCGTACTTCCAATTTGGGTAAGTAGATGTGCATTGTTCTTGACTTTGCAATAAATCAATTTTTAAAGGCTTACCGGGGTAAATTATGGACTTAGCCGTTTCCCTTAGGACTAAATGGAAGAAATTTTTGTCATCACTCTATCTTATGCAACATACTTTGGAAATGGATGAAACTTGGCAGGAATACTGGTTAGGGTATGCAGATGTGCATGTGTTCTTGACTTTATGATAAATCAATTGCTTAGAGAGGAATATTGACACCTCTTTCTTTCTGACTCATTATGAAATCCAATTTATTGCATATTTGATATCAGAATTGTAATACAACTTTTTTATGTTCCCTCCTGATAACATGCGGATGACGGGAGACATACGTTTTTGTGTGCAAAAACAAAAATTAATAATTATTTCCTTCTGAGACGGCAGATTTTAATATTGATCAGATTCATTGATAATGTAATATCAGTAGCAAAAGCTTTCTCAGCAAAACCAGAAGGACGGTCACAATGAAATAAAATTTGTTTTCTTTAGATTGGAAAATAACGAAACAAACAAATGTTCCTACAGTTTACTGGTACATGTAGATTACAAAATATCTACACTCTTGGTGGTAAAATTACCGATTTTCAAAAATTTAACCTTACTTGACAGAATCCACTTGTACCAGAAGAAGAATCTATATGTTTATTACAAAAACCATTGATATAATGCCATATATATTTTTTGTACAATGGTATAAATGCTCTAAATAGATTGCACATGATTTCCTTCAGTTTTAAAACTTCTATCACTTTTTTTACATACATAAAGAGTTTTCCCAAACTACATGTAGCTCTGTTTTAGTGTAACGCCCTAGGAAATAGTTTTTTTTTCAGTACTAACCACTTTATTTAAGTTTTTTTTAAAGACATTTTCAGTTTTTTCTACAATCACCAAATAAGGTCGAGAAAAAGTAATATACCAAAAAAAAAATAATTTGTAGTCTATTTTTCCAGCATGTGTTAAATTTTGTGATATATATATTTGTTGTTAACTATGATATTACTAGTCTTTTAAACCTTCTATATTTTTCTTATCGTAAACAAGGGTAATATTGGGGGTAATGTTTTATATTTACTCAATAACGCATGCCTTTTGTATAGTTTTAATTTTTTTAATAATCACACTTATTATTAGGACTGGAAGGATGCATATCTTATCAGAAATTGTTAATGAGGAACCAGAGTGAGTTATCTTTTCCTAACCAATGTAGGTATGGGAGATAATAAATTTGTCTCCCTTTTAGCCTCAGGACAAAAGGGAAAGAATTTAATTATCTCCCTTACCTACATTGGTTAGGAAAAGATAACTCACTCTGGTTCCTCATTGATATCAAATTAATGTACCCTTAGTTACTGTAAATATGGAAATTATTGCGATGTTTTTATTATTGCAAAAATTGTGATCGTATATTAAAAACTTGCATTTTAATGCATATTTTCATGTCCGATTTATTCTTAATTTGTGTCCTTTTGTTTATATTTTCATGGGTAAGTTTCTGGTCTTTGATTGACGACATCCAGAGACAAGTTAATTGGTAGATACTTAATCAAATAGTTATTGGTTTGGCAGTAATTATATATATATTAACATTTTGAAATCTGATAATTTTAAAACAATTAATTAAAATGATGACATTAATAAAACTTCCATCTACAATTTTTACACGATCTCCGATCGCAATAAAAAACTCTTTTTTTCACATCGGCGGCAATCACAATTTTTCCTGGGGTAGAAGAATCGCAATAATAAGTGCATGTGAAAATTTCCAAATTTACAGTACTGCATTTATTTATGAATCTGGTGGAATGATCTCAACATCAAAATATCAACTAATCACAGAAAGATACTGGTATCAAGAATATACAAACCATTGTGTAATTGTGTTTGTGTAACCTGTAAAATGAAGTACATGTTGATGTATAGTGTATAAGTAGCTATGTTTTTTGTGACCATTTATTTTGTCTGATGTGATCAAAATTAGAAACTGTCAAATCATGTTATGGCATTTCATTAAATTAACTTTAGTAGGTGAAGTGTGACACATCCAATGCACATTGTATTTTACTGTGATATAATGCATGTTTTCACCTGTGATATAATGCATGTTTTTACGTGTGATATAATTTTTGTTGTATATCTGAAATTATTTTTGTTTGGTAATATGTTACTGAAATTTTTTATGTAGCAAATAGTATACAATTTGAATTATGTAATCATGTACTAAATATTTGTGGAAAATTTCGAATTATTCTATTTTAATGGTATATTTCCTTGTAAAGTGCCTGAAGTGCAGAATATTTCGTCACGAGAAGTGATCGATTATTTCGCTTTGGCCTAAAGGGAGGTTATTTTATTATCTCCCTCCTGAGTCACTTGGCTTAGGAAGAACTGACTTTCTCAATGATTTTGTTTGTAATCTCTGATACTGATGTTGTGGACATGTGAGCCTGCCTTATGGTGTTACATGGTGTGTGTTTATGTTTTTGTTTTTTGTATTCTGTGATGTACTTTTTGGCCAGGTGAGCTATTGCCATCGCTTGTCGTCCGGCTTAAGCTTTCCTTCAAAGATCTCCCCTGAAACCACTGGGCCAATTGGGACCAAACTTTGGTGGAATGGTCATTGGATGGCCCCCTTCCGAAATTGTGTCCGGCATCCCCAACTTCCAACTAACATGGCTGCTGTGACTAAAAATAGAAAAGGAGGGGGGGATGAATTTAAAGAATTTTCTATGTAACTACATGGCAGAAATGGTCCTTAAATGGTCCTCTGTCAGAATTGCAGATGACCCGGACTGTCAAAGATAGCCACCACAACCGAACATAGTTTAACATGGGTACTCTATGGGAAAATTAATTTTAAAAATCTTCTTGTCTGAATGCACTTCACCAATGAGAAACCAGAGTGAGTTATCTTTTCCTAACCAATGTAGGTAAGGGAGATAATAAATTTGTCTCCCTTTTAGCCTCAGGACAAAAGGGAGAGAATTTAATTATCTCCCTTACCTACATTGGTTAGGAAAAGATAACTCACTCTGGTTCCTCATTGGAACCCGACTTGGCAGCCATGGTATTTAGATTGTCCTCTTTCAGAATTCTGTCCTATAATAGAGACTTTTGTTTCTTAGGTACCTTTATGGCTGTTGATTGGCAAATTGAATCCAGGTGAGCGATATATGTTCCTGGGAGCCTCTAGTTTTGTTTATTATATTTTTTTTTTATCACACTTCACATATTGTTATATTTTTAAATTTTATTAATTATTTATTAAAAGCTTTTTTTATATTAATGTGTTCACTGATTTCAGCCAGAATAAATCACTAGAATGAATAGAAAAGAATGCCTCCAGTCTAGCACCAGTTGTAAGATACACATGGCAAGTCTCCAAATTTCAATGATTTCATACAATGTTTTCTATTCAAAAGACATAGGATGCCAAAGTAATATTTGTATCAGACATCCAGCTTCCTTTTCTGGACCCATCTATATATAGATCTTCTGCAATCATACTTCAAAACCAATGCAGGTTGAATACTAAGAGTAATCTGTCCAAAAAATGTACAAATCTCAGAATATATATTCCCACTAACAAATGGTGGGTATACTGGAATAACCCTTGTCCTGTCAAACATTTGCAGGTCCAGCCACAAAGCTTTTATATGGTTGGTATACTGGAATACCCTTGTCCTGTCAAACATTTGCAGGCCCAGCCACAAAGCTTTTATATGGTGGGTATACTGATTAACCCTTGTCCTGTCAAGCATTTGCAGGCCCAGCCACAAAGCCTTTAGATGGTAGGTATACTGGAGTATCCTTGTCCTGTCAAACATTTGCAGGTACAGCCACAAAGCTTTTATGTGTAACTAGTCTTTCATCTTTTAGTGGATTTTGCTCATATTTTGATGACCTGAACATGTGCATATTATACCAATTTCAGGGTTGATCGATTTTTATAAGAGTTATTGCAATATTCAATTAATAGGAAATATAATATCAAATTTCTAATGGATACTGTAGAAGACTATGCCAGAAAATGGACTTAAAGGAACAGTAACCTGCTTACACTTTCAGAGTGGGTGACTGCTATTAGGTCAATGATACAGGTCCGAATTCAAAACCTCCAAAGGGTCTTTGAGCACTAAATAAATTTACATCCATCTTTAATGACCCTAAGATTGTTGAAACCTTGACTCACCTCCATGACAAATATGTAATTGTTCCAGCCGGACAAGGCCCCCAATAATATCGTTTTGGTCTGCAAGAACTATTATTTTGAGTGTCGAGTGTCTTAGAAACGAGTAGGGGAATAGATAAACAAACAATTGACATTCCAATGGGAACCAACTGTGCTGCTCTCCTCGCCGGCTTGTTTCTGTACTCCGCGGATTTGATTCAATGGCTACTACGTAAAAAAACAAAAAGAAACTAGCCTGGCAATCCTTGAATTTCACTTTTCGTTATATATATGATGTGCTGTCGTTAAATAACGACAAATTCCAAGACTCTACATCTCATCTACCCCAGGTAGCTTGAAATTAAGGATACTACGTACAGATACATCGAAGTCCACTTCATATCTGGATTTATTTCTTGAAATACACAAAATGGAACATTTATGACAAACGTGATGACTTCAGCTTTCCTATTATTAACTTTCCCTTCTCGAGTAGCAACATACCAGCATCGCCTGCATATGGCGTCTACGTTTCTCAGCTTATCCGATATTTAAGGGCATGCATTAGTTACTTCTGTCACAAAAGCTTCTTAACCAGGGTTTTATCACTTAGGAAATTTCGCGGTCGTCATCACAAATTGATTGACCGTTACAGCGTTCCAATATCTAAGATGATGTTGGACCTGTTCCCACTGTCGTAACGTTTCATTAAATTTTACCTCCACCGATTTGTAACTACCACCGGATTGACTGTTGAACTTCACGACGGGTGCCGTTTACGGAACATTGACTGCTTACCCTTCCGGAGGACCTGAGTTCACTCCTGTTTTTTTAGGAGTTCGTGTTTCATTGTTTTTTTAGTTTTCAGTGTTTATTAATTGTTGTGCTTGTGTTTGTTCATTTTTCTCCCCGGGTTTGGCAGTCTAATGGATTGCTCCTTCGGTAATTGTAGATTTGTCCTCTTGACAACTTAAATGGCGTCAGAACAAATGTATTCAGCAACATTATTTCAATTATTTCTCAAAGATGATGACAACTCGGATGGTATACATGTATGCATCACTGAAATTGTCAGATTATAAACAAATTATAGAAAAATTAAAAAAAAAAAAAAGAACTCCATAACATATTTAACCTTGAGATCAACCATGAGTCGGAAATGTACGCGAGAAAACCCAAAAGTCACGCGTAAACTGTAAAATAATTACGCGTGAATTATGAAAAATTACGCGTAAACTGTAAAAAATTACGCGTGAATTGTAAATAGAATAATACCATTTATTACGCGTATTATTTTCAATTCACGCCATATTATTTACATTATACGCGTAAATTTCTAGTTTTCTCGCGTTAAATTTTACGTATGCGTAATTTTATCGCGCCAATGACATGAATGGCCACTCATACCGGAAACATAGACATACACATTACACAAATGATTCGAAATAATAAATTCTGTGACACAAATTTTGATTCAGAAGGTAATAATTCGTTTATTCGAAAATTGAATTTTACCATTCAGAAATGTTTTCATATATTTCTTTTGATTTATCATGTCCAAATTTTGAAGTATATATGAAGCTGTAGAAATAAAACATGACTCAACTGCTCATCTATTTTACAGACTTTTTTTAAGTTTTAATTTAGTTTTATTAATATGGAATTTTAAAACCCTTTTCGACAAGTAAATTCTGTTAATATCATGGCCGTTACTAAGTGCGGCAAGCATGGTAACGTTCGTTTAACGATAGTGACGTCTTTCAATCGATATAGTAATGAAAGAATATGCCGAAGCGGAATTTATATAAATATGAACAGTCTTACGTTTTCAGTAGGTAAAAGGTTTAATCCATCGGTTACAGATGTGTTTTCGGACCTACGAAGAGCGGGACAGTTGTGCGATGCAGTGATTAAGGTGGATAACCATGAATTTGCAATTCACAGAGCCATCATGTCGGCATGTAGTCCATACTTCAGAGCTCTATTTACGGACTCACTTTTCCATACTGACAGAAGAGAAGTTATGATCCCAGGAGTTTCAGCAGAAATCATGGAAGTTATCATCGATTATGCCTACACCAGAGAACCAAATATAACGGCGGACAATGTTGAGCAGATCTTACCAGCGGCAGACCAGTTCCACGTTGCGGGATTGATAAAGGCTTGCTGTGACTTTCTGTATAACGAAATATCCCCCGAAAATTGTATCGGTATACGAAAATTCGCTAGTTTTTATTTCTGTCATAACTTGGAAAAAAGTGCTTTTAATTATATTATGAACAAATTTGGTGAAGTCTATTCAAAAAGCAATGAGTTTCTACAGTTAGACATAGAAGAAGTCTGTGATATTCTGAGTTCCGATGAACTAAATGTTAAAAACGAAGAAATTGTATTTGACGCCGTGTTAAGATGGATAAATTATGACCCCGAATGCAGAAAAATCCACATAGCAAGATTGCTGCGTACAATTCGTTTGGGATTGCTCACAACTCAATATTTTGTGGAAAAAGTGAAGTCACACCCATATGTTAAAGACAATGATCAATGTAAACCCATAGTAATCGAGACACTAAAATTCCTTTATGATTTAGATATGGACGAGGAGAGAGATGTTGATTTAAATAATCCCATCGCCAGGCCCCGTGTTCCACATGAGGTCCTTTTCGTTATAGGGGGATGGAGTGGTGGTTCACCTACAAACATTGTTGAAACATATGATACAAGAGCAGACAGATGGGTCGTCTGTGAAGCTGTAGATCAAGGTAAGTAAACATTATTTAGTGAAGCCTTACAGATTTGGTGGTCTGTTTAATTTACAAATACAGTACAGTAGCAAAAAAAAGGGGGGGCTAATAACGTCGCTAAGAGATATGCATTGTGATGTCATAGTATTCTTGGAGAAAACTCATATAAAACTATAAAATTTGAGGGTTTTTTTCTCAAATGTCTCCGCAGTAAGTACATACTCCCCAGTAACTTCAAGATAATTACACAAATTTTAGAAAAAAAATCAGTATCAAGATTTTTTTATATGCATCTAAAGTTACCAATATTTTACATAAGTTGTGGTGAAGTTATGTTTTTTCCGTTAAAAATTTAGATATTTTTGTGAAAGTCTCAAAAATGAAAAACTTAGGGATTTTAGCTCAAATATACCAAAATCGGTGCCAAATGTCTTAAAAACTAAGCCATGATCGAAGGCATGTTTTTCTTTGCGTATACGAAAATTTTACATGAAAATTGACCATTTGGTAAACTTTCATAAAAAAAGAACCTCTTATGCCCAAATCTGGCCGATTGGTTTGATGTGAAATTAGGTTATAAATTAAAAGTAACATCGGATTGGTAAAAAAAATATCCGTAATATCATAATTATGCAGAAAAGTTTTTAGTATAAAAAGATAATCTTGGGTAAATGTTAAACGCAACGTCACATGCAATTCACCGGGGCTACTTATTGTGACTTAATGAACATGACAGGACCAGAATATCATTTTGTTTGTCTGCGCAAAATTAATATGTAATCTTTTAATGTGTGATGCTTTTGGTAACTGTCAGAATCGGCAGTAATCCCGCTCCCTCTTGGGGCACTTACCTATAGTCAAAAATACAAAACCTTATTACCATCGAAAAATAGTTTACAATCATTCTATAAAGAAATTAAATCAATAAACCTAATGAAAACTGAAAAAGGCTTAGATCACATTCTTAAACTTTTTAAATTTTTTTAAATTTGACCCGATTGGGCCCCCGGTTTAAAAATCTAAATTCTAAATCCTTACTGTGCAACAACATATCGTGTAGGACAATTCTGAAATCAATTCTATATATAAACATTTCAAAATTGAAAACGTATTGTACAACTACACATAGTGAAGAACAATATTATAATAACTTTTATTTGTCATTAAACATAAACATATAGTTTGTGACAAAGACATACAAATACATATAAAGCAAATTTGGAGACCAAATATTATACGCATAAGTATTAGTAACAGACATTATAACATATCAAATGAATTATGAGACTTCTGCCCTCAGTTCTAATGACTGCTTTAAAAAGAAGCCAACCATTCTAATATGTTTATTATTTGTTGGGTTAAGCAAAAAGACCAGTTTTTCATCATCTGTCATGTTTATAAATTCTCTATTTTCAAGCTTAAGACTATTAAACAAAGTTTCCCTTATTTTACTATTATTTTTATATTTTAAAATGAAATGAGATTATAAACAAATAAAACCACTGAAACAAAAAAAACTAGAAATATGTACTGTCGGAATCCCCGCACCCCCTGTAGGTATTTCGGCCGCTTACCTATAGTCAAAATTATAAAACCTTAATTATTTCCATCCAAAAATAGTATGCAATCATTCCATAGAGAAATTAAATCAATAAACCTAATGAAAAATGACAAAAAACCAGTTCACAAGCTTAAACTTACAATTTTGGAAATTTGACCCGAGTGGGGCCCCCAGTTTAAAAATCGATATTCTAAATCCTTATTGTGAACTACATGTAGTGTAGAACAAACTATATATAAGAAAAATGCATAAATAGCAAAATAAAAGATAAGTTAAATTTCAAATTTCAAATTTCGACCCCTGTGGACCTTAATTTTAGAAAATTAAAATTCGAAAACCTTATTGCACATCTGCATATGGTGTTTGACAATACTGTATAGAAATAACATGCATAGATTGAAAACAAAAGACAAGTTTACGTCACAAGCTTAAACTGATAGTTTTTCAAAATTCGGCCCCTGTGGGCCCTAATTTAAAAAAATAAAAATTCTATAGATAGTTCGGGGATTTAGCGATTGTCTCTGTCCTTAGGAGAAGGGTCTTTTGTGGTTATCTATCTGTAGAGCATGGAGTTGTGGGGTAAATCTGTATTATGGGGTTAACCCCAGAATATATTTGTCTAATATACAATGTTTAAATATTCTGAGGTTATTTCCGTATTTTTTATTTTAACCCCACGATATTTTGTCCTGTCCGTATTTATGAGCAGGGTCTTGTGGGGTTCTTTATTTGTAGGACATGGAGTTATGGGGTTCCTTTGTAGTATGGGGTTAACCCAAGATATTTTTTTTTCACAATGTAGCTGTCCTCTGTACTGTACGTCCGTCACAACTTCTTGTGACATCAACTCCTCCTTCACTTTTGGGTTTAGGAATTTAATTTCTATATAGGATGGTTGCATACCACCTGTAGATGCGCAATAAGGTTTTAAAAATTTTATTTTCTAAACAAGGGGCCCACATAGGTTGAACTTCGAAAATTTGGAATTCAGGCTTGTGATCTAAACTCGTCTTTCATTTTTTTAATTTATTCATTTTATTTCTATACAGTATTGTGATGCACCATATGCAGATGCGCAATAAGATTTTAGTATTTTGTGATTTTCTAAAATTGGGACCCACAGGGGTCGAATTTCGAAAACCTGTCAATTTAAGCTTATAACATAAACTCCTTTCATTTACAATTTATGCATTTTATTTCTATACGGTATTGTCATTCACCATATGAAAAGATGCGCAATAAGGTTTTAGAATTTTGATTTTCTAAAATTTGGGGCCACATGGGTCGAATTTCGAAAAACTGTCAATTTAAGCTTGTGATATAAACTCGTCCTATGTTTTTTCAATTTATGCAATTTATTTCTATACGGTATTGTCATACGCCATATGCAGATGTGCAATAAGGTTTTAGAATTTTATTTTAATTTATAAAATTGGGGTCCACAGGGGTCGAAATTTTCAATTTTCAATTTAAGCTTGTGACCTGAACTTATCTTTAATTTTGAAATATATTCATTTTGCTTATATACAATATTGTCCTTCACTATATTTAGTTGCACAATAAAGATTTAGAATATCGATTTTTAAACCGGGGGCTCACTCAGGTCAAATTTCAAAAATTGTCAGTTTAAAGCTTGTGAACTAAGGTTTTTCATTTTTCATTAGGTTTATTGATTTAATTTCTTTATAAAATGACTGCATACTATTTTTGGATTGGAATAAGGTTTTATATATTTGACTATAGGTAAGTGGCGGCCCAACTACTTACAGGGGGTGCGGGGATCATCTAGTTTCTTTATAGAATGCCTGCATACTATTTTTGGATGGGAATACGGTTTTATATTTTTGGCTATAGGTAATTACGTCCTGTGTGTAGATGCACAGTAATGGTTTAGAATTTTGATTTTCAAAAATTGGGGCCCACAGTGGTCGAATTTCGAATATTTAAGCGTGTGACCTAAACTTCTAATTCATTTTTACTTCATGCATGTGATGTGCAATGAGGTTTTAGAATTTTCATTTTCAAAAATTTGGGCCATAGGGGGTCGAATTTCGAGAATTGGAAATTTATGCTTGTGACCTAAACTCCTCTTTCATTTTTCATTTTATGCATTAAATTTCTTTACAGTATCATTACGTACCCACTGCATAGGTCTGTAGGATCGAAAATTTGGAATTATAAGCTGTTGACCAAAACCCTTCTTTCAGTTTTCATTTTATGCATTTTATTTCTATACAGTTTTATCACACACTGTATGCAAATGAGCAGTAAGGTATTAGAATTTTGAGATTTTCCAGAATTTGGGTCTATATTCAAAGATTTGATCGTGAAAAAGGTGCACAGGGATACAACATGTGGGGAGTGCGGGGATAGCTGTCGTTTCCGGCGGCCTCAATCTAGTATTTTATTTTTATCAGAATAACTTTTGTTTCAGGTGTCTATATGAGTGTCATCTATTTATAGTGGACAGATGAATTGATAGACTTCTAATTTTCCCGTTACAGGTCCAAGAGCTTATCACGGCACAGCCTCAATGGGTCACATGATCTATGTAGTCGGTGGCTTTGATGGAGTAGAATACTTTAACAGTGTCAGATGTTTTAACCCTGTCAACAAAGAGTGGTCAGAAGTTGCTCCCATGAACGCCAAGCGGTAAGCTTTGAACCTACCGTAATCGACCAAAATTAAGTTATCTTCAGAATACCGCCACTTACTGCAAAATATTCAGTTGCTATATGTTTCAACCTCTCAGAAAATCGGTCCAAACTAGTATTCATTTTCGTCATTTTGACCAACATCTTCTATATGTTTCTATAGGAAAAAAGTTAAATCAGACTTGAAAAATCAATGTTTGGTGATCTTAATTCCATAGGAAAAACTTGATCAGCAGTCCGGTGTCCCACGCCGCCGCCAACATTTACGTTTCCCACTTTTGAATAATCATAATAATTCTTGCTGAAATTTATCATTACTCCAGTACAGTGCAGGTGTTTTCAAACTTGCGAGAATGCTAAGAAGACCATTTTAAATAAAGCTTAAGATAGTGTGTATAAAAGTAATTCAAAATCGATGAACAATAAATTTGCTAGAACGCTAACAAGGACATTTTGTAAATTTTCCAAGTCATTACGGGCCATAACTCCTACAAAAATTTTGAAACAGTGCTCGTCTTTGAACTCGCTTGAATTGTCCATAAAGTAAAACTTATGTATAAATTTGATCAAAATCAGATGAAAAATGTATTTTCTAGAGTGAACAAGGCCATTTTGCTAATTTCGAAGTTATTATAATAAGGCCAATTACTTTCCTACAATTTTTATTAAGGATGCTCGTTGGTCATGTTTTGGTGTTTTTGTCAGATTTTCGGAATCCTCGGGTTTTATCCATTTCTTAAACATGAAATTTTTTGCCCATGAAACCCCACTTTTTCTTTTATAATTCAATCATATATACCTTAATATGGTATTTGACAAAATTTTATGAAATCCTTTTTATTTTTCATACATTTTTCAGAGACTGAAGTTGTCAATGCAAAAACAATGAAAAATCAAGAGAAAACCCATTTCCTGCAAATTTTCAAGGCCTTATAGCTCTAAAATGAGCACATGAACCTAATTTTTTTTCTTGCTTATTTGTTTTTTTACTATTCATATGTTCTCTCAAACTAAAACACATATTTCAAATCCTATGTATTTCCTATTAGTCCAGCGATCATCCTTAACAAGGCTCATCTTCGAAATCGGTAGAGCTATCATTACGATCATAGACATATATATGTCTCTGTTACGATAAAGATTATTGGAAGAATAATAGATTTGCTAAAGCACTAACAAGAATATTATGCAATTGTTTTTATTTCATCAAGGGCCACAACTTATGTAGCATTTTAAAATGGTTATGAAACATCTGAAAAAACATGATTTTTTTATAACTCAAATATTGCGGTAGTTTAATGACGTCGCCAAGAGCCAAACACTGTTACGACATTATACACCGACTTCGAAATGAAGGCTGCTAAGTCTCGCCCACTGCACGACTTTGAAATTCGTAGCTTTCGAAACAAAATAAGAGATTTATGCAAACCATTGATACCGTTTATCTCCTAGTATTTGCATTGTTCTGTTTTAGTTGTTATGTAAGTGTGGCTGTATCGGATGAATATATCTACGCCATGGGTGGATTTGATGGACATATACGTCAGAATACAGCAGAACGTTATCTCGCCACCAAAAATCAATGGAGCCTGATTCATCCCATGCATCACCAGAGGAGTGACGCTTCGGCACACAGTTTAAATGGTTATCACATTTTTTTATTTATTAGTATAAGTAGAAAATAATGCTATCTACAAGTACAGCACAGATTGGAATCCATAAAATTAGTACCTCTTAGTGTGCCATCCTTATGTATCTATACATTGATTTACTGCATTCAAATATATAGATTGGTTGGTTTGGGTTTGGTTTATAGGGGTTATAAGCCACTTTCACAGCAATTGGTTATGTCATGGCGGCCAGGCTTTCAAATTAGTCGAAGTCAGAGTACACGGAAAGAATCAGCAACCTATAATATGACTAAAACTGACAATCCTTGTCAATTAAGGTCGGAGTCGAAGCGGATGCACCTCGGCTGGATTCGAACTCACGATCTCTTTGTTAATAGGCTATAGTGACTTACTGTAGTTATGACGTATACCTAGACTAATCGACACCCCCCCCCCTTTTTCCCCCGTTTAAGGGAATACGATACATTAGCATGGGGAAAGTATGACGCCGCCAAGTGATACACATTGTGACGTCACAGTATCCTTCCAGAAAAAACCCTCATACCATCCTAAAAGGGGTTTTCCTCAAAATCTCTGCAATAAGCACATAATCTCAACTTTTTTCTTTTGAAAACAGAAGTTCATTACAAAAGATAATCACACTATACTTTAAAGAAAAAATCAGTAATTTTTTTTCTACATGTATCTAAAATTACCAAATTATTTTCAATATTCCTTAATTAGCTTAAATTTGCATAATTTTCTAATTAGTTTAACAAATTTTTTCATCAACAATTCATCAGAAAACAATATCTATGTAGTTTTAATAAATATTTTACAAAAGACCCAGTGAAGCTATCTTTTTTTGTTAAAAAGTAAGAAAGTTTTTTTTGAAAATTGAAAAATTGACTCAAATATACTAAAATCAGTATAAGATATCTTCAAAACTAAGTCATGAAGGTATTTTGTTCTTTCTTTATTTGAAGAGTATATATACATAAAAATTGACCATCTGTTCAAGTTTCAGCAAAAAATCAGTAGAGGAACCTTAGGCCACACCAAATTAATTTTTCGTTCTTTGGAAAATAGGTGCGAGCGGGCGAAATTTTAATTTTAATATTTTTTCTTGAGGATTTGTTTTTTTTCGAGTGCAGATCAAATTTACGTGCGGCACACATTTAAAAAAATAAAATATTGCAAAAAATGGGGGAAATCTAATTTTTATACAAAATTTTAGGAGCGGGCGAACAACTCTATTTTTAATTTATTGAAAAATGAAAAATTTTGGCGAATTTTCATCATTTTTGCAAAATGACGCGGCAAATTTTTTTCTTAAAATTGACATAGTCCAAAAATCGGAGCGGCGAAATCCAAAGAACTAAAGGTCAATTTGGTATGGCCTTATCGTATAGTATTTCCCTAAAATAAAAGACTAGTGTGGGGATAATGTACACGAGAAACTAACCCATGAAACAGACTATAGTACAAAAAGTTAAATTTTATTGTTGTTCCTCATCTCGAAATTTAAATAATATTTTAGACAATGACCGAAAAGCTCGCATCTTATAATAATATCAAGAATGCCCCTAACGTCGGCTAAGTATTGTCCCCCTTTTATTCATACCCATAAGGGAAACAACAAAATAAAAAGGAACTTACATAAAAAATTTACAAACAAAAGAATAAGGAATGAATTAAAATCAAATCTCCACATTTGCGGGCACTGACATCAAGCTTGTAGACAAAACAGCTTTAATTTCAGATGATGTACCTAGGCAAACAAGCGGTTTAAGTTAATCTGTACTCAAACTCCTTTTATTTTTTCTTTTGATCTTGTGATATAATCTTCTGCAGACAGTTTCTGTTGCCCTGATCAAATTTTCTATGTTAACAGTTATGGTTATGTTTTCCAATTTCAGTTTGTAGTTGGTGGTTTCGAAAACTTTTCACACATGAATTTTCAATAACCTCATTCGAAACGCATTTAGCCGAAAACTTTTTGTCCACTTAATACATGAAGCGTTTTGATCCTTTTATTTATTTTTTCCCTGCTAACCGACAGTTATTATTATATTTGATACACAAAATCTTTTATGCAATATTTTTACGTGAGATTATAAATACGAAACCAATTTAGAGTCTAGGGCTTAAGTTCTGCACTTTAGGTCGTTGTTTCCGTATTTATGATCTCACGTAAAATATCGCATAAAAGATTTGTCGACACGTGCATCCGGTAAATCACCGAAGAGATTTACAGTTTATCTTTCTATACAGCCCATATGTCGCTAAAGAGAAACACGTGATCGAAAATACAAGTTTTAAAAGATAGATCCCATGCATGTATTGTTGAACAGTTATCGATGTAAGCAAAACGTATATCGTTGACATGCAAGTCATCGATAATGTGTGTATCATTGAAGAAACACAAGCCTGGCCTAGTTCGATCATTTACCAAAGTTACTAAAGTTTAACTAAAAGGTTTTGCTGCGCGTGTGTGGTCATTTAATTTTGTTTTGCTGCGCATGTCTGGTCAACTAAACATCTACCCACGATTTAAAATGGTAGAACTATCGTAGATTTGTGACGTCACCAAGCATTCTCTTGATGGAGTTGATTGGAAAAATTAATCCTTATTCCGATCAAATCTTTGTTCAAGTAGTCCAAAATCTACCAAACTATAGTAGACAGATCGAACTAGGCCTAATTAGTACGGCGAACATATCGTATATCGCTATCGATACATTCATCGGACAGACACAAGTTATCGATAAAATGTATCGATAGATGATATGTATTTAAATGTATATATATATATACAGGCAGAGTTTATATATGTGGTGGATTTAATGGACAGGAATGTTTAAGTTCATGTGAGTATTACGACCCAGAGGCTAATCAGTGGACAATGATTGCTGCCATGAGAAATAGAAGAAGCGGTATAGGAGTTATTGCTTACAGGGATTGTATCTTTGCCCTAGGAGGATTTAATGGTATAACAAGAATGAACACAGGAGAAAAGTACAACCCGATTACCAATCAGTGGAATACAATACCCGAAATGTACAATCCTAGGAGTAACTTTGCAATTGAGGTAAAGTATAACATAGACACCATATATGTACACCGGAAATGTACAACTGTAAGCGTAACAAGCACTTGAGGTAAAGTATAACGTAGACACCATATATGTACACCGGAAATGTACAACTGTAGGCATAACAAGCAATTGGGGTAAACTTGAGATGACATAGACAAATATGTATATTGGAAATGCATAACGCTTTCGCGTTTGTTTGATTGGTCATTAGCTGAGACGATACCGCCGATTTGAAGCGTATGTCGATCGGTTGTCAGTCTTGTTAAGTATAATTTATACGTTTTTGGACTACTTTCTTACTACTTAAGATCGCCTGACGACAATGGTTTATAATAATTGTAAAGCCAATTTTCATTGGCTAACTTTGTGGTTTCCTGTGGCATCTATATTTCAATGATAAATGTTCGGATAGGAATCCATGAGCAAAAGATTTAAATAGTGTTGTGTTTACAGGATAAAATTAAACTAATAATGATTTTTACGAATTCATCACTCAACTCTTTTACATGGGATCTATTCTATATAATTAAACATCTTTAAAACCATGATATAAAATGTCGATGCTAACAAAAATTTAGCCTATGTTTTCTGTTCATAGAGCATTTGTAGAGGTCGTGAAATTTCGTATTGTTCAGAACAACAACCTTTTCACTAAGATTAATATCCGGTTTCATTCTAAATGATAAAGTAGACAATATTGCCTTTTGATGTATCTAATTGCGGAAGCTTTCTGGCTTTGTGAAAAGATAGCCAAGTTCAGAAACGTAAAATTCGTAATTTTTCATTGGTGAAAAACATGTACATTTGCCCTCATAGAATTATTTAAGCCTTAAGTAAGCAATTTAAGATGTTTTTTTTTAAATAACCAAAAGAGTATTAAATGTCCTTCCTGTCACTACTAAAGTCACTTGTTTCCGCCAATTAAGGTATATCATTATTTTGGACAGTACTGATATTTTAAATTTCACCGTTTTCAATCTTTAGGATATAATTACACCTTATGTAAGAATCCTGGGTTTTGATTGGTTGATAGCCAGTATATTTTTCACCAATTTACTTTTATCAAATGAATATCGTTCATTTTTAAACAGCGCCGGGGTATATGCAAAAAGGATATGCCTTTTTTACCGTCTCTGCCATGGTATTTGCCAAAAAATACTCTATCCGACTGGACGCTTGTAATGTCACGATCATCAATGCGTTTTGTACGTTAACATTCGGTGTAATTAAACAGATATAGCATGTTCTTGAGGGGTATTTGCGAAAAATACCAGTCTTGAGAATGAATTTCCCTCGCCTTACGGCTTGCGAAATTTAACATTCTCTCGACTGGTATTTTTCGCAAATACCCCTCCTTAACATGATATATCTGTTCACAATACTATTGTTTTCTACAGGTTATAGATGATATGATCTTTACTATTGGTGGATTTAACGGCGTAACAACCATCTTCAACGTGGAGTGTTATGACGGAACAACAGATGAATGGTGAGTGCGTTTGTATTCTTATACGGCCTTTTTGTTTCTTAAAACTTATTTTTTTGCACCGCTTAGCAAAGCGGGTCATATAAAGTGATGGGGGTCTCCTTTCGTCCTTCCGCATCTATTACCTGCAACTTCTCGTATACCAGCTGTGAATGAATTTCATTGAAACTTTCACAGAATGCAGTACAAAGTTGCATTGTGCACCAACTAATTTTTTTTATCAGAACGATTTTTGGGGTTTTCCACAGACAAACACTGACTGACCATTTCTTCATAATATGGTAATGTAAGGGGGATGGATTTCTGTGAAGCTTTCTGCCACACCTATTTTATTTTTGATCGGAATAATTTTTTTGGGGGACTTTGCACTGACAACCCCCCCCCCCCCTCCCCCAACCAAAAAAAAAATAATAATCACTGCTTTCAATTCCAAAAAGCGTGTAAACTCCCACATGCATATTTGGATAATTGATTTTACTTCCGATGAATTTCTGAAAGAAAATTGTTATTATGGGACCAGTATCCGACCTTGTTAAACAGCATGTTGAAAGGTGTACTTCGATCTCTTTTTGTCACATTAGACATTCAATAATAATCATGGATCGTTTTAATTTTTTTTTTTAAAGAACCTGTATTTTTTTGGTTCAAAAGTTGTCCAACCTTCTTAAAAAGATACAGGTGATATTCAATCACGCATTTTGCTCTCTTAAAATAAAACATATTTCACTTAAAATAAATATTTATCAGCTCAGTTGTTAGTATTTTGATAATTGCCCGAAATTAATACTTAAAATTTACTGTTACAAAATTGTCAAATTTGCGATAACTAAGGTGTATATCCCTCGTGCATAGCTCTGTCCTTAGATGGTTTTGGCTTTACAGTTTTTTTGTCATTTTGGTATTTTTGAATTTGCTCTTCAACTTTTTGGATTGTTGTTTTGGTTTTCAACATTTTAGGCCTTGAACACAACTGGTGAGTCGTAAATCTACGAAATGTGCACATCTTGTGCATCAAAATAGGTATCAAAGAATTGTATCAAAGAGGACAAACATACCTAAGGAGCAAAAAAAAAACGTTATTCATTGCACAGACAAACCCGGGAAGACAAATGAACAACCACAAGCACAACAAATAAACACTGAAAACTAAACAACAATGAACAATACGATCTCCTATAAAAAAAAAAAAATAACAGGAGTGAACCCAGGTGCTCCGGAAGGGTAAGCAGTTCCTGCTCCGTATACGGCACCCGTCGTGAAATTCAACAAAGTCAATCCGGTGGAAGTTACAAATCGGTGGAGGCACCTGAAATTTTACGACAGTGGGAAAAGGTCCAACATCATCTTAGATATTGGAACACTGTAACGGGCAATCAATTCGTGATGACGGCCGTAAAATTTCCTAAGTCATGACATCAACGTTAACCTATCCCTGATAAAATCCTGGTTAAGAAGCTTTTGTGACAGCAATAATCCTCTTTGTCCAAAGTCAGGGTAACTCGTGCATGCCCTTCAAAATCGGATAAACTGAGAAACGTAGACGACATGTGCAGGCGATGCTGGTATATTGCTACCCAAGAAGGGAAGTTAACAATAGGAAAGTTGAAGTCATCACGTTTGTCATAAAATTTTGTCTTCAAATGTCCCTCATTGTCTATATGAAGAAACAAATTCAAATATGAAGCGGACTTTGGTGTATCAGTAGTATCCTTAATTTCAAGCTCACTGGGGTAGATAAGATAAGGAATTTGTCGTTATTTAACGACAACGGATCATCTATATAACGAAAAGTGAAATTAAAGGATTGGGCTATTTTCTTTTTGTTTTCACGTAGTAGCCCTTGAATGAAGTCTGCTTCATATGAGTATAGAAACAGATCGGCGAGGAGAGGAGCACTGTTGGTTCCAATTGGAATGCCGATTGTTTATTGAAAAATTAGACCGCATAAATCAACAAATATGTTGTCTATGAGAAAATCTAACATGTCTGTAATTTCATCTTCAGAATACTTTTTGTCAGAATTAGAGTAGTTCTTCACGAAATAAGCCTTTTCTCTATCATATATTTACAGGTATGATGCCACAGATATGAACCTGTACAGAAGTGCCCTGAGTGCGTGTGTGGTTTGTGGTCTGCCAAACATACAAGATTTCATATACAAAGACAGAGATAAAACAAATGAGAAAGAAGAAAAGAAACAAACACAAAATAGTTAAATTTAATAAAGGCAAAAAAAATTTCTCTATTGAAAAGCCTGGCTGATATTTAATAATCTTACCCATCTGTATATCATCATACTTTTTTGTTTGTTCGTTTGTTTAGTTGGGGTTTTACGCCGTTTTCAGCAAATTTGGCTGTTTCGCGGCGGCCAGTTTTTATTGGTGGAGGAAGCCGGAGTACCCGGAGAGAATCACCGACCTTCGGTAGGAAAATTGGCAATCCTTGTCAATTAAGATAGGAGTCGAACACACCCCGCCACAGGTGAGATTCGAACTCACAACCTCAGCGTTGACAGGTTAGTGATCATTAGTAGTCAACTACCTAGACCACTCGGCCACCGAGGCCCCCAAAATCTTTTTGAATAGTTGTTATGATTATAATAATTTTATTTAAATATTTTTATATTAGACCTATAAAATTCAAAAATTCAGAAAAAAAAAAAAACCAAAACACCAGTATATATGTGTAGTTGAACATTATTACAAAATATTTGAATCATTTTAAGAAAGATATAGCAGAACATTTTGCTGACACGGATCTCATTTTCACAATAAACACTGAGGTTGTGAGTTCGAATCTCAACAGTGGCAGGGTGTGTTCGACTCCAATCTTAATTGACAAGGATTGCCAATTTTCCTACAGAAGGTTTTCTTCGGGTGGTCCAGCTTCCTCCACCAATTAAAACTGGCCGCCGCGAAATAGAAAAATGTACTGAAAACGCCATAAAACCCCAACTAAACAAACAAACAAACATTTTCACAATTCTAATGACTCTTTAAATTAAGTCTCACAACTGATGCCAAAAGTAAACTGGCGTCATAAGCTCAGATTCAGGATTTAAAATCTTTTCAAGTTATAGGTTTAGATTCTTATACAAACCAGATGGTTTTATATTATGCACCTCTGCTGTGTTACATTATTTGGTAGCAAAGTGTATCATTGACATGTACATTCATTTTTGTCTTTCTGGAGTAATAGGACTTCAATCATGTCTCAGGATTATTCATGGCTGATATGGAAAACATAATTTTTGAATCTATAATTATTATATTCCTGGCAAATAGTTTGAGGGGTCAATTTGTTCAGAGTTCCTCTAGTTAGATCTTTTTGTCGGTTATTGTTAAAATTTTTTACTCACCTTGCAGCTGTGTCCTTTAATAACAGATCAGACATGACTGAAATTTAGCAAACCACACCTTGAACATGAAATGGAGGTGTGATTTTCTGTGTTTAAGACCTCAATATGACTTTACAATGAAGAAGAGTTAATGTTTAATGTTTTCATCCTTACAATTTTTTCTTCTCAAGGAAATCAGTGTTGTGAAACAAAATGTCTTTAAGTTTTCATCAATGACATTCATAATAAAACTATATACAAAATAACAAAAATAAAAAATTTAATTCTAAATAATCATCTTAATATCATACAAATGATTTATTTTCTACAAATCTGGTTATCATATCTAATCCGCGTTCTGGTTGGTCGTATGGAAGAATGTGTCCTGCTGCCCTAACAACCACCTACAAATATACAGTGATAGTAAATTCTATGATACCAATTATGAATCAAGATTTTATCGATGATGTTAAGTTTCATCGATAAGGCCTAAAATGTTAAAAGACAAAACAATAATCCAATACCTTGAAGATCATATTAAAAAGGAGGCTCCCAAAAGCCCGAATCGCTCACCTGTTATTTTTTGTGTAGATCTTGCATCAATGATTATTTTTGCTATTTAATGTATACTGTCACATTTTTCACCTTAATATTGACTTTTGCAGCTAAAATATAGAATCCTGAACCCAAATAGATATGGTTGCTAGGTACTTTTTCATTGGTTGCTATGGACTTTTTCAATGGCATCGACTCTTGACCATCCATTTTGACTTGAACAGGTATATTTTAAGGTCCTGAACCAAAATGTATGGTTGCTAGGGACTTTTTCAATGACCTTGACACTTGACCTTTCAATTTGACTTGTACAGGTAAATTATAGGGTCCTTAACCCAAATATATATGGTTGCTAGGGACTTTTTCATTGGTTGCTATGGACTTTTCAATGACCTTGACCCTCCATTTTACTTGAACAGCTACCATTTAATTTATTTCAAGTTATGCTGAACATTTTTGCTGTTTACAGTTTTATCTTTATCTATAATAATATTAAGTTAACCTAAAACTACAAAATTTCCTCAAAATTAACAATTCAGGGGCAATAACCCGAAAACGGATCAACCAATTTGTCTGAAAATTTCACGGCAGGTAGATCTTGACCTCATAAATATTTTTAATTCTTGTCAGTTTTGCTCTAACTGCTTTAGTTTTTGAGATTTGAGCCAAAAAGTGCATTTTTCACCTATGTTCTATCCTAAGCCATGTTTCTTGATGGACAAGAAAATAAAACATAAACTTTATACCTAAGGATTTTTCAGCCTAAGTTTGGCTGAAAATTGATCCTGTAGTTTCAGAGTAGAAGATTTTTGAAACTTTACAAAGATGACGAAAAAATGTGAAAAATTGTCTTTAAAGGGCAAAAACTCCTATTAGGGGTCAATTAATGATTTTGGTCATGATGACTTATTTGTAGATCCTACTTTGTTGAACATTTTTGTTGTTTATAGTTTGTCTTTATCTATAATAATATTCAAGATATTAACCGAAAACTGCAAAATTTCCTTAAAATTAACAATTCAGGGGCAATAACCCGACAAAGGGTTGACCGATTCGTCTGAAAATTTTATGGCAGGTAGATCTTGACCTGATGAATATTTTTACCCGTCAGTTTTGCTCTAAATGCTTTATTTTTTTAAGATATAAGCCAAAAACTCCAGTTTACCCCCTGTGTTCTATTTTAGACATGGAGGCATGTTTTTCAACGGTTTAGATAATACAACACAAACTTCATACTAGATACCCTAAGGATCATTCCGCTTAAGTTTGGCGGAAAATGGTTCAATAGTTTCAGAGGAGAAGATCTTTGAAAAAGTTAATGACGGACGACGGACGCTATGTGATAGCAAAAGCTCACATGTCCTTTTTGTAAAAAATGACCACAAAAGGTATCAGAAAATGGTTTGCCCTGAGTTTTTTAATTCTTTCTGCACGGTAAAAAATTATTTTGTGGCAAGATATGACAGTATAATCTGTGTTCATGATGTAGACCAACCCTACATGTACTTCCATGCATAGTAGTAGGGTTGCACATGTATCGCGGAAACAGAATGTCGACCTGAAATAATTTTTGATCATGGCGAAAAGAGAAAAAACTGAATCCATTCGTCGAATGCTTGTGTATAATACTGCAAAGTTAAGCCTACTATTACGCTACTAGGATGCAAATTTAAAAAAAAAATAAAACTGATAATTTTATTTGTAGTAGGGTTGTTGGACTTAACTCCATTCAAAAATATTTAAGAGTCGCAGAAATGGGGAAAACAAGACCTAGAGTGCCCCATAGATTTCTTCATGTTTTTTTGGAACTGTAGGATTTGCACTTTTAATATATGTATTAATGGACAGTAAATCGATGGATTTTTTTTTTTTTTTCAAATTTAACTGAGCCATTTTTTTTTTACTTACTAGTCATTATTACAGTAAATGCGTATTACAATACATGTCTGATTATCTCAGTCGACTTATGCCACAAATTCTATTGTTATGCAACTTTCACAGGTGAACAATACAGAAAATCACATGCAAATACAAGCCTTTTATGGTGATCGCCATTACTGATATTTGGATACGTCACTAAGATGGGGCTTTATAGCATTTTTGGCACGACCATATTAAATATTGATGTGACAGTGAAGCTATGGTCAATGATTTACTTTCTTTTGGGACTATTCTGGTGAAGGGGGTAATAAAATAAACTGATATAGTGAATTACCTGATAGAAATTATCCACTTGTCTGACGAAGCCAGCTACCTCTGTATCTGAAGGGTTTACCTTCCATACCAATCTGTCGGCCATTTTGTATTTCTGTAAACCAGACCAATTAACAGTCAGCAGGAATGCTTCAGTCATTGGAACAGGAATGATTATATCTAGCTGTCCATTATAAAACATCACCTGAAAAACAAGTCATTGGTACAGGAGTAATTCTTTCTAGCAGTTCATTATAAAACACTGTGGCCAATGAAATATCACAAGAATTCCGATTGCCGCCATTTTCTAGCTTACTTTTGTCATTTCTTTCCCCATCCCCTTTGATCTCCAAAACAAAAAATGGCGGCTTGAGATCTTTTATGAAAATTATGGTCTTCGGACGCAGCTGATTAGATTTAAATTCGTCCCAGGAACGCATGAGATTGAAGGATTACGCGTCCAGGACACGTGTATGTGCCTTATCGAGAACTCGCTGAAAAATGTTTTGAAATTTTGATGAAGATATCATGCACAATGTCTATGTATTGTATAAGATTGATATAACAATATTCAAAGAAAATATTTATTTTTATTTATTTATACTTTATTATAACCAACTAGAGGTTCTCAAGAGCCTGCATTGCTCACCTGTATTTAACTTGTCACCTTGAGCAGGACTAGAATTTTAAGTGTAGCAGTCAATTTGGCTGTTTTTTTGCATAGGGTTCTATGTTAAACCAAGTTCAGCTGTGGCAGCCATCTTGGTTGACAGTCCAGGTCAATGGACATATTTCTAAAAGGGAACCATCTAAGGACCATTACTACCTAGTCTTGTTTCAACTGGCTCAGTGGTTTCAGACAAAATGATATTTAAATGGATTTTCCTATAGGCTGCTATATGGGGTACCACGAATTACTGGAATCCCCCGTAATTACTGGAATCCCCAGGTAAATACTGGAATCCCCTTCGAAATAACCGAAATCCCCTTTAATATCACTGCAAACCCTTTGAAATCGATAAATAATGTGTGTTTTTATTAAAATATGTTATTTTTGGGTAAATTAATTCAGAAAAATGTGTATTTTAAAGCATTTTTCTATATATCCTTTACACTGTACATAAACAATATGGCGTCTTTTCTATATTCATAGTCATCATAGTGTTTTTATTCCTTATAGAGAATTTTTTTCTTTGTGTGTGTGTTTTTTTTTTTTTTTTGTTACTCATTATATAACAGTAGTAATCAAACAAACAAACAGTAATTACAAAAATTTTAATTATCTATATTTGTTTCAAAATTATTAAGATATTAATGATTATTAAGAAAATTAAAATTAATACTAAAATCAAAACATGAATTACAAAAAAAAACACAAGAAAAACAAAAAAAAAACATAATAACGATGTTTTTACAACTGAGCAGAAATAATCACCATACATCAGACAAGACCGAAAAAATATAAAAGAGCAGTGTATTGGACAAGACAAAATTAATTAAGAACGATGTTTGTACAAATGAGCATAGATAACGACCGTTTATTGGATGAGACTAAAACAATATTTTGGGGGAGTGGGATAAAAACTTGTGTTTTGTACTTACACATCCTAGTTATCAGAAAATTAATTATATTTTTTTCTGCATAATAAATTAATACTGTATTTGCCATGACGTTATACCCGTGTACCAGATGTGATGAGGAGTGTGATGAAGACACCATCCAGTGCAGTTGCTGTGACAAGTGGACACATAGTGCGTGTATACCAATGTCAGGAGAGCAGCTGATGGCATGGTCTGACGCATCCCTGAGGTTCTTGTGCCCTGAATGCTGCTTCACAGACAACACCTTTGACACTGAGAAGGCTCTGGGAAGGCTGAAGTCGGTGGTTGGTGCTGCACCCAAAGATGTCCGCTTGGTAACCAAGACGGAGAAGTTGCTACTGGAGACTTATGGTGTACGGATACCAGAGGCTACAACCAACCCTTCCGGTGAAGCAGATCAGGAATCGGTAAGTATTCTTCGTCGATACCACCCAGTTGTTTTGGAGGAGAGCTTTCCAGCGAAGACTATAGGAGATGGGAACTGCTTTTACAGAGCCATTTCTCGCGCTTTGACGGGTACAGAGTCGTTCCATCTATTGCTCCGTTTATATACCTTACTAGAGATTCTTAGCTTCCCGATGTTTTACGATATGGAGCATAAGAAGTTTGTTGATTTGGTACAGGACAGCAGAGTTGTGACCGCTACATATCTCCAGTTGATGTTAGATGTCGGAACTGTCGGATGTGCAGTTTAAGGACCTATTGAGATCTCTGTAAGTATGGGACAGTATAGGGTGGCCGCTACACACAAGCAGTTTGAGGTGAGCAAGACAGCATGGCTCAACAAAACACCGGCAGAAAGAGAGAGATTGTTTAAGAAGTTTAAGAGCTTCCATCTACCGGATAAATCTACAGTCACCGCATCTGATGGTGGAATGACGGTTATAAAACCTAGAACACACGGAAAGAAAATTGGACAAAGGAAGCGAAAAGTAAACGAGAGGACTACAACACACAAGAAGAAACGCATGGATTCCGAATGATAGTAATCTTTGAAAAAAATATTTTCACGGACTTTCTCAATAAAACTTAAATAATTGTTTCGCGGACTACAACAGATATGCCCGAGCCTCGTGCAGGATATCTAAGTAGTTTTAAACTTTCTCAATAAAAATTAAATAATTGTTTCGCGGACTACAACAGATATGCCCAAGCCTCGTGCAGGATATCTTTGTAGTTTTAAACTTTCTTTAAAAAAATATTTCGCGGACTACGACATATATGCCCGAGCCTCGTGCAGGATATCTTTGTAGTTTTAAACTTTCTTTAAAAAAAAACTTAAACAATTCAATAAAATATTAAAGATGGGAGGGTCTTGGTTAATATAGTTTAAAAAATAAATAATATAAAGGGGCCCACCCTCACATGTTCATGGCCTTGACGTGGCGTGAGGGCTCTTCCATTATTTTATAATGGTTGTCCAACATGAACAATTCTATATTGCAGGTATTGTAGTGGGCCAGTTCTTTTAGGGCTGCATTGGCTTGTTGTCTTCTTATGGTGTATTCTTCGGGTGTGCAATGACGCGGTGAAGATCGGTCTACTATGGACATAAAAATGACTGCCACGTCTCTTGAAATGCACGCTTCGGCTAATTCTGTTGCGTCTTGTTGAAATCGGGAGATGTTGAACTCGTGGCTGCTGCAGTCATTTCCACCTATCTGTAAGATTACAAAGTAATGATCGAAAAACGAATGATCATATATTAAATTCTGATAAAGGACCATCTAATGGTTTCCAATTGGCTCATTGGTTTCAGACAATTAGTTTTTTAAGTAAATTTTCTCACAGTTCTATCTTAAACTATGTTTCCTCTATGGTGTCATCCTGGATGGCGGGTGGAGCCATCAGAAATAAATCTGAAAGAAGACCACCAAAGGACCATTGTTGCTGAATTTTGTTTCCATTGGCCCAGTGATTTCAGAGAAGAAGATCCTTAAATAAAAGTTTACGACAATGGAAGGCAAAGACAAACACCAAGTCATGGCAATAGCTCACATGACCCTTTGGGCCAGATGAGCTAAAACAAATAAGAAATTCATCTATTCTATAATGATTTTTCAGACAAAAAACATTAAATCTACCTTATAATTTTCCATTAGTGGTTCAATCCATGGTTTAACTGTATCCATCACATCATTGAGCAAATGCTTCTCCACAGCATTACCATTGTTGTATGTCAGATTGCCGACATGTATAGCGTTCCTCACTTCAGGCTTTGCCAAAAACTGGCCATAATAATTAAAATCATCAGGCTCCTGAAAAAATACAACACTCATGTTCAGAGTTAATATACAGTTTTGTACACAAAGTTCAAGGAAATTCAAGGTAAAATGTTCTGGTTTTTAAGGTTTCATTAAACAGTTCATAGGTTAATTGAGTAAAATAGTTCCCAAAACATTTGCAATGTGAAAATAGATACGTCGGAACGACACGAAAGGCCCCACCCACAAAAAAAAGTTTGACATTCAATTTTAGTAGTGGAAATTTAACATTGAAAGGCCCGTAGTTTTTGCATAAATCAGCAGAGCGGAACAAAACATGATTATTTACCTTATATGAATGAAGCAGTTGATTATTTAAGAGCTAATTAAACATTTCCACTAATTTAAGTCTTTTTTTTAAGATCGCTCAAAATCCAATTAATAATGTTTGAAAAAAAATGACCTGTTTATTTGGGCAAATGTTCAAGATGTAATAACATTTACTAGGATATGGCTGCTGACCGCGTAAGAGAGGTCACTGCTTATTCAAGTTAAAATAACATGTAAAATTCTCAGAAAGGAATCCATGATGACGACTTAAGGATGGATGGATGAATTATTGTTTAACGTCCAGTGGCAACAAGGTGCATATTAGGACGAGAACATGTTGATATGATAATGAATATGATCCCTGCTTTGTACTAGACTGACACGCTAAGTCAGATTTTTAATGTGCTAGCTCACGACATAACTGTCCGCAGGAAGACATATCACCTCACTCGGACACATTATACTGACTCCCAGCCGACCAGTCTTTGCTCTTACTCCTAGATGCTGCGTGCTTGATGGAGAAGCAGCAAATACCAATTTTAAAGTCTTTGGTTTGACCCGGCCGGGGATCGAACCCGCGACCTTCCGCACTCGGGGCGAGCACGCTACCACTAGACCACCGAGGCGGTAAGACTTAAGGCAGGTGACCACTATATTAAGGTGACTTTTCTGACAGGTTTGACTATAATGTTATCCCATAAGCAGTAAATTATCAAAAACCAGAAATCAACACGATTTCCAGAAAATGACACATAGTGACAGACAAACAGCACAGTCTGTAAGACGTAAAAAATGTTTCTTCCATTACTTACCACGGTCAACAAGAAGTTATAGTAATTTTTTGTTCCTGTACAGTTGTAAAAAAAGGATGGATATTTTGTGATATCTCCATTTAACAGGGTATCAAATATCTGAAATTAAAGATAATACACAATAATGATTGAAATAATGACAGAATGTATTCACAAGACATGTACACAGAGGCCCCTGCCCACTAATAGGCCTGTGACCACAATTAATCCGCATCAACTTGTTTGCGAATATAGTTACCCATATTTTTTCCATTTTAATTTTCCCCGCTTCCTGTTAATTTGCCTTTTTTAAACTATCCTAGTTAAAATATAAAGCACAAGGGTCAAATTAGTTAATTTTTTAAAAAGGTTTTTGATCAGAAGTATGTAAGAGTTGTAATTTGTTGTTGACTGCCCAAATGGCCCCATTTCAGGATGTTAGGGGCTATTTGAATGATAACTATCAGTATACACCTTTAAGACATTTTTGGGATTTTCTTGAATTTGCAATGATAGAATTTTCTATAATATTTTCCAGTTATGATTGTTCAGTGAATAAAAGAAAAATTATAAAGTTTGAGCCGGTGCAATTTTAAGGCACAAGGTACATGGACAAACGGACGGCACGACAAACGAATGGACAAGGTGATTCCTATACACCCTCCAAAACTATGTTTTTTTGAGTATAATGATAGTCAATAACACTTGATAAGTGTACTCAGAAGCATAAAATCCTTATGATTACAAAATAACAGTATTCAATATATCTAAAATTACAAGGGATACACAATTGATATTTCAGTGTAAAACCAAATGACAGAATCCTACTGTAGACTGCAGACTGCCTAAAATTTCTTGTGCATCCCTTTTCATATTGCTTTTTAAGCCTGATTAATTATGAGATAATTGCAGAAATGACTAATTTTTTTTGTCCAATCAAAATGATTTCTGATGAAATACCGAAATGGTAGGGCACTAGGGTGCCTATAGTAGGGCACATGTAGTAGGGTCATAGAACACCTTTGGTAAGGCCCTGAAAAACAGGAAACATCTGGAATTCATATCAATGACCTACTTTCAAAACAAAGAAACTTGCATTGAAAATAGCACCAGTTACTTATTTTTGCTAATAGGAGAAATATGTTTGATGAATCTATGAGGCACTCACACAAAAGAGTGGGTGGCTGGGGTGAAAAAAACATACGTGCCCTTAATAGTTTTATAGTGTAACCCCTAGATAAGAGGGACTATTATCCTTTACATGTATATTTACATGTAACACCGAACATCGAGTCGCTTAAATACTACATAATTGTTGATTGCGTATGTTTGGAAAAAAATTTTCTATTTGTTATGGAAATGCCCCTTGCTGAACTCGTAACTTTGTCTAATGCAAGAAAGTCTGGAACAAAATAGTATTGCTATGTTATTGCTATTTTTTGACGCCAAGAAGAAAACATAGGCCAAAAATAGGCCTGTGGCACTCAATGTATCAGATGGGCCCAAACTAGGCCCATGGCACACAACTTGTTAATATACACTTACCATGAAAGCATCAAGAAATTTTTTATCATTGATGTCGGCCACAGCTTTATCTGACATTGACTGGAAATACATTCTCTGCTGTTCATCAAGTAATCCTAATGAGTACATGAATGTGGCATACTGTGGCATCATCTAGAAATCAAACATATTTCATATTCTCTATTTTATATACAATCAGTTACATTACATGAATGTTTCATAATATGACATCATCTAGAAATGAAACACATTTTATATTGTTTATTTTATATACAATCAGTTACAATACATAAATGTGGCATATTGTGGCATCATCTGGAAATCAAACACACTTTATATAATTTCTTTAATATATAATGTATATATGGCAAGCTGTTTTATTATTTATTCGAACTTCAAGATATCTAATAAACTTTATAAGATATCTCATATAGTTTATAAGATATCTTATATAGTTTATAAGATATCTCATATAATTTATAAGATATCTCATATAATTTATAAGATATCTCATATAATTTGTAAGATATCTCATATAATTTATAAGATATCTCATATAATTTTCTTTATAAGATATCTTATAAATTATAAGAGATATCTTATAAACTATATAAGATATCTTATAAAATATATGAAATATATTTTATAGGGATGTTTATCCTGCAGCTGGCCAATTTGCTAGCCAACTAAAGTGAGTGTAGTTATTCTGTTTTTTTTTTTTATAATCTGCTAATAGAATAATAACATCTCCTGGTATCCTCATCTTCACTTACAATGAAAGATTGCATTGTTATCTGGTTCAAAGTACAGTTGAATCTCGTAATCTCGAAGTTCAAGGGACCATGGGATTGGGTTCGAGATAGCCAAAGTTCGACTAAAATGAGCTGGAAATTCTAGAGTTTTGGATATAAACATTAAATGACTTCTATATTCCTTTCCATTAGCTCACTGATCGTTTTTGCTTGTTTGTTGATTTATTGTTTGATATACGTGTCTGTGTTTGTTTGGGTCATCTGATTTGCGTAATCAAATGCTTTTGATTAATGATGATTGTCTCATAAATTCTTATGGATTCTTACTTACAATTTGTTTCAAATCACAAATTGATAATCCTTTCATATTGACAATTATTAATTTTATAATTGCTTTTTTGGCAAGTCATACCATAATCCCAATTTTATTATGACAGTACTGTGAATAAATAGGACAATCACGTACTGTAAAAAAACTTTGATTTACTGATGTAAAATTTATTTTTATCACAAAATCCACAATATCGTTTAATTGTAAAAACATAATAAACATTTAAATCTTAACAAGATTGTTATCAAAACATAAATCACATGATATGACATTTCCATTATTGATTTCCTACATACTTGTTTGACGGGCGTAAAAATTTGGTTCAACTGTACAAATGATTGTACATTCAACATAACAAGTTTATTTTGCAATAATTTTATTTCCTTTGTACATAATATCACTTCAACACAACTGAAATTTCGAGATAAAAGGAATCAAAATACATAGATTATAGTCGGCTGCTCGGGACCAGAAAAAAAATCCGACATAACCGAAATTTTGACTCAAGCGATTTCAAGACAATGAGAATCAACTGTATTTATGAGGTCATGTTCTACTAACAATTTGTTATTGTAGGATAAAAACAATTTATCCTGCAATCAAGCCATTTCCAGTCTAATAAAAGGGGTAGAATAAACTTTAGTCGTATTAGGTCAATGACCTAATAAAGTCCACTGGTACTTGTTTATTATGAAGATCGAGAGAAGCGTAGCGAATGTACCAGATGAAGCTCGCCTTTTCTCATGTTTCTAAAGCTCGCCAAAATAAATTTTATAATTTCCGACAATGACTATGTATTGTATATATAATCTATAGTCCTTGGTTTTGTCTTATTTTTTTCATTCTAGCTATTATTAGATATTTTTATTTCCTACTATCAATGACATCTAGCAGACTTCAATTTTTCCTTATGGAGATTTTGTGTGTATGTGTGTGTGTTTTTTGGTAGTCAGATGTTGATCCATTTCACTACATAATTGACATACTCAGACAACCAATCAAACGATTCCAATGTACTTACTGTCTGGGGATCTGACAGCCCATCACCAATTGCCATTCCTTTAAAATTGATTTTAACTTTAGCTGTTGGGTTTTCCATGTGAATTTTGTACGAAATGGCAGGAACATATTTTCCAGCATATGACTGAAAATAAAAAAAACACACTCATAAATTTTTGTTAAACTGTCATTAAGTCATGTTGGGCTGAATCTTCAGGTCAAGTGGATGTTTCAAAACACAATTAGAAAATTATCAATTGATTTTCTACAAATTGTTTTGCTTTCATTTTAAGGATACTCGCTGGTCATGTTTTGGTCTTTTTGTCAGATTTTCTAATCCTTGGGTTTTATCCATTTCTTAAACATTAAATTTTTTGCCCATGAATACCCACTTTTTCTTTTATAATTCAATCATATATACATTAAAATGGTATTTGACAAAATTTTATGAAATCCTTTTTATTTTTTCATATATTTTTGAGAGACTGAAGTTGTCAATACAAAGACAATGAAAAATCCAGAGAAAACCCATTTCCTGCAAATTTTCAAGACCTTATAGCTCTAAAATGAGCACATGAACCTATATTTTTTTCTTGCTTATTTGTATACTATTCATATGTTCTCTCAAACTAAAACACTTATTTCAAATCCTATTTATTTTCTATTAGACCAGCGATCATCCTTAATTATGGAAAAAAATACAAATGACAATTTCTCCACAGAAATTCAAAAGGATAATATTTATCCAAAATATGATATTTAAGCATGAAAAGTTGGCTTAAAAATCTACTGTAACACAATTTTTTTTATTTCGCGATCCTTTCAAATTTAGTACGTACAGAAAAATTAACTGTTTAGTTCATTAGCTTGTATCTAGAATTTGTTGCTTGGAATGCAGAATGTGAAATCAGTCTTGAAAATGTGGACATGCAGTTCAGAAGAATTGGAAACTTTTGTCTTTTTTTTCTCAGAAAATTATTACTGGTAAAATATGTTCAATGATACATATATATATTTTACCTCTCCTGTCACATAAAAGTCATTTTTCTGGTATTGATAAAAAGCCATGAAAAACTGTGTCAAACAACTATCAATAGAAAATTTGCAATCCAACATTAAAAAATTCTGAATGTATTATTCTTATTCAGTATTAAGCTTAAGATGTGTTTTTATTTGTTTTGCATACTTGAGCAGGTGTTATGCATGTTTGTGAAATAACTTCTAAAATTTGAATTTTTTGTGACCTGTCTTAATTTATTCTCTCTGCTTGAATATTTTTTATCATTATATCATTATACCGCTGCATTCTCAATTTGTTATATATTATGAGCTTTTCCATATTCTATCAATTTTTTGTATTCCTCAATTAGATTTGTTTAGTTGGGGTTTTACGCCGTTTTCAGCACATTTGGCACATTTTTATTGGTGGAGGAAGCCAGAGTACCCGGAGAGAACCACCAACCTTCGGTAGGAAAATTGGCATTCCTTGTCAATTAAAGATTGGAGTCGAACACATCTCGCCACTGGTGAGATTCGATCTCACAACCTCAGTGTTGACAGACAAGTGATCATTAGTCGTCATGACGAACTACCTAGACTAGAAAGAGAGTTATATGAAAAGTGACATGGTATGATCTCTTTATCATATACTTCCACCAACAATGGGAAATTCAAGAAATGAACAAAGAGTTACGTAATAATTCACCCGAACACTTACATTACAGGCACCTGATAAATTTCAGGGGCAGTCAATAAAGGGTACATGTTATCATTCGATCTGCATAAGCATTCTCAGAAAATAAAGTGGAATAAATATTTATTTTTACATAAGATAAAATTAAACTTTTTTTTTAAATAATTATATGATACATACCTATACAAATCCCTACCAACATCTACTTCATTTGTAGCATAACCTTTGTCATCCTGAGTAAAACTAAATCCAGTACCAACCTAAAATACAGGAATGTTCAGAATGTTCAGAAACCATGTACTGTCTGAAAAAATATCAACCTTTGCATGCATGGTCAGCATAAAATTAATTTCCCTGGTTCTCAGGAAATTGATTTTTTAAAAATTGGCAAGGTAGGTCCTGTCTAATAGAAACAAGGGATTTTCATTTGGGTGTTTATTTGGTGACATACAAATCCATTTAAAACCATTCCTCTATGGATATTTGGCAATACATGACGCCTGCATTTCCAAAACATTTAATGATTACTTAAAACTAGAACATGTGTATAAAATAAGGATCCGGAAAGACTTCTATTTCCGGACATTACCGGAGAAATTTTATTTGTCCGGCCATAAAAGGGGTAAAACAGAGGTCCAAAATTTCTATCTCTTAATAAAAAGATGTATTGAAATGTTGCCATGCCAAAATGGTGACCTCATTCAGGTCCTTTCCTCAAGACAGTTGAATGATCTTTTCAAACTGTGTTTACAGCAATTACTATTATCAATACTGTAATTTACAAAGGTGTCTGTGTTTTTATGACGCTTAATTATAATTAATGTACACCTGTGAATAATTTCCAAGAGTTCAATAGAAGTCATTCATCTGTGACGATCAATCGGCCGTTTTTCACCCCTTTCTACTTTGAAATTAAAAAAATCCATTACAAGGTATGTTTTGGACAATCTAACAGTTTACAATCACAAACTTGAGAAGATAAAATGCCTTGGTAGTTTAAACTCTGCAAAACTTAGAGATTTCCACATTGTTGCCATTTTCAGCACCTGTAGTTTAGTAAAGAATCATTGAGCATGCATGAATCGTTGTAGTTAAATATGAAAAAGTAATAAAAATTTCTTCTATGGGGAAGACTTTCATATACTAATTTCAAACTCGAATTTATTTTATTCATTTATTTAGTTATTTCTACTCCGTTGTGTAGTCCATTTCCCATATCGATCTATTTATACGTACCAAAAGCGGGCCTCGAAGAAGACACCTATAACATCGAAACTATCAATACACGAACAATGCCGTACAGAATGTTAAAGAGTTGATACACACGACATTTATTTCAGGTCTTACCCAAAACATTTATAAATCCTGCATAACAACATTTGTATGAAATAAGGTTGTGTGTTGAGATTGCTAAAAAGAGTGTAAACTGACAATTCATGTCTATCAAAAAAAAAGTCCGGCAGAGGCTGATGAAAATTCCGGATCCCTGGTATAAAATATGTATAAATATGATTGTTTTGACTTAATCAATGTTATAAAACACCTGAAAATCTTTGTTTATGGCAGTGTTTTTTTGTTTAATTGGGGTTTTATGCCGCTTTCAGCATATTTGGCTATTTCACGGCGCCCAGTTTTTATGGGTGGAGGAAGCCAGAGTACCAGAAGAGAACCACCGACCTTCGGTAGGAAAATTGGCGATCCTTGTCAATTAAGACCGGAGTCGAACACACCCCGCCACAGGTGAGATTCGAACTCACAACCTCAGCGTTGACAGGCTATTGATCATTAGTAGTCATGACGAACTACCTAGACCACTTGGCCACTATGGCCCCGTTTATGGCAGTGATTTGTGTTCATTCGTAACATGATTTTATATTATACGTACAGGATTATCAATATACAACATGGAGAATCTACTGTTCCATGTAATCTTCTTATTCATTACTGAAAAAAAAAGAATTCTTTTGAAATACTTTGCAGTCTGATCAGCATTTAAACAACACATTCTTTCAATTACATTTATAGCAGATCTTAACAGAAAATACTTTGAACTTCGCTTTTTTTAGTGGGAAAATACAGTGATTTTTTTTAATATTGTTACATAAATCTTAAATTATACATAGAATTGTGCAAGATATGACTGTAATCTTTATCAATATTTCAAAACATGGATTTACTTTACTAGGATACAAAGTCTGGGGACATAATATACTATGGGACAAAGATTAATCTTATACATCACTCTGGTTATAATAAAGTATGAATATTGTGATTTATTAAATAAATATAAACTTTTCTTTGAATATTGATATATAAATCTTATTTCTCCTATTCTTGATGTGTTTAATCGGTGGAATAAAAACAGATAATATTTGTAACCAATTACCGGTGATTAAATTTCTGACTGGGAAATCCTGCCGTTTTTTCTACAGTTATTGGAACGATAAACTAGAGAAGTCCGGAAATGACGTCTATGTAAACAAACTACATAGCAAAGAAATTTTCTTGATGTTTTTGTCGAAAATCACAGGAGAAACAGATTCTCCTTCAATTTACTCGAGAATTATGTAATTTCTCCACCCTCGACATTTTAATTTTAGATTTTAACAGCTCGCAAAAGCTTGCATGTTTTTAATCGAAAATTTAACTATCTCGGGTGGAGAAATTCCATAACTCACTCGTACCTGAAAGAGAATCTATATATAATACAGAAAATTGTGCAAGATATAAAATTTTAGAGCAGACTTATTTTCCTAGCAAAATTGGAGTCAGACTTTTATAACCAGAAAAACTTTACCGGTAATCTTCATAAATAACGAATTTTGAATGTTGTTATATTTTCTTTTCTTCATTTGAAGATTTTACTGTTTTAATTGTTTTAATGATTTCCTTGTGAATAACAACCTACTATGTCTATGAGACAATTGATATGTACTCAATATTTTAAATTTTAATAATTGTGGACTGTTTTCATACAAATCCTCTACAAATAAAACAACTGTTATGATGATCCAGAACCAATTATCCTAGGAAAACTAATGTCAGACATATAGTACTAATCATGGACTCGTTTTCCTAGGAAAATTAATCTTGGGACTAAATTTTCTAGTAAAATACAAAATACAGACTTACTTTACTAGGAAAAAAAGTCGGGGGACATATTTTACTACGGGACTAAATTTACAGTTACATTTTCAGATAATGAGGAACAATGCACACTAAACACACCACTTACATTTCATATTTTTGTCAACCATTATTGGGCCATTTTCAACAAACAGCCCAAACAAAGAGGATCCTCCTGGTCCACCTTGCAGCCACAGTAATACTGGGTCATTAGCTGGGTCTTTCTAAAAATATAAAAATAAATGTATGTAAATAACTGCTTCAACAATAGAATTTTTTTTTCATAAATCTAAATTGTCCTTCTGCGAACCATCTCAGACAAAGTTGTCCTTGCTTGGATTTTTGGCTATCCAGTTTGATTTGATTTTTCTTTTTTAAGAAAATTAATCAATAATAGAATAACCATAAGAAAATATATACTGGTACCTGTTTGCAAAGCAAAGAACCAGCATAAAAATACTTACACTGTATATGCAAATGTCATAATCCAGCAGAAAATACCTGTGAAGGGAAGAAATACCAGAAAATACGTAACTGTGAAGGAAGAACCACCAGAAAATACTCAAGTGTGAGAGAAGAACCAGAAAATACCTTCATATAAAACAAAGAACCAGCAGAAGAACCAACAGACTATACTTACAGGTGAAGATGAGCCAGCAGAAAATATACTTACCTTCAAAGAAAAGAGCCAGAAAATGCCTACATGTGAATGGACGAAGATGAAAGAGCTGTAAGCTTAGAGCTTACAAGTACCCCCACTCACAGATGTTTTTTAAATAGGTCCAAATTTTAAGATGGCATTGTTAAAGAATGTGGAAAAGTGTAGACTTAGGCATTGTGAAACAGGAAGTAGATGTACATCATCATGGTCATGCTAAATGCATGGCGCCATTGTTTAACAGGAAGTAGATGTGCCACAGGTAGAAAATTGATAAGCACTTTACAACTCATCATGGCCATGCTTCACACTATTTTTGAATTTTATGCGCCTGTACTTGCTGACAATTTTGCGACAAATTTCTTTGTCATATGGTGAAAAATGTATGGCGGCATCGTTTAACAGGAAGTAGATGTGCCACAGGTGCGAAATCGGTATACACTTTACAGCTCATCATGGTCATGCTTCACACCAACTTTGAATTAAATGTGGCCTGTAGTTGCTGAGAATTTCGTGACCACAAATTCCCATAGCCCATATGGTGAAAAATGTATGGTGGCATCATTCAACAGGTAGATGTGCCACATGTACAAAACAAGTACCTCTTATAACTCATCATGGTCATGCTTCACACCAACTTTGAATTAAACGTGGCCTGTAGTTGCTGAGAATTTCGTGACCACAAATTCCCATAGCCCATATGGTGAAAACTGTATGGTGGATGTGCCACCGTTACAAAATAAGTACCCCTTATAACTCATCATGGTCATGCTTCACACCAACTTTGAATTAGTTGTGGCCTGTATTTGCTGAGAATTTCATGAACACAAATTCCCATAGCCCATATGGTGAAAATTGTGCCACAGGTACAACATTGGTAAGCACTTTACAACCCATCATGGTCATGCTTCACACTACATTTGAATTAGTTGTGGTCAGTAGTTGCTGAGAATTTTGCAACCAAACATTTTGTGACAGAAGGACGGACAGATGGACAGAGGTAAACCAGTATTATAACCCCCCCCCCCCCCCCCCCCCCCCCCCCCCCCGGTCCTGCAGCAGGGTTATAATAAGATCCACCAGAAAATACTTACCAGTGAAAGGAAGAACCAGAAGAAATAAGGGAAGAACCAGTAGAAAATACTTACCTGTGAAAAGAAGAACCAGAAGAAATAAGGAAAGAACCAGTAGAAAATACTTACCTGTGAAGGAAAAAACCAGAAAAACATATTACTGTTGTATGTTTTGTTTACTGTTATAAATCCAGCATAGCTTGTTAGATTTGTTCCATCAAGTTTTCCGACTAGACTGGCCTTTTGAGCTGAAATATCAAATTATTAAATGTGGTTAATGCTTGTACAATAAGGGTGTAATTGTAGTGGTTATATTTAAAATAAGTTTAATAAAGTTGTGATAGCATGCTTGACTAAAGTTCAGAAGATTGCAGATTCGATCCCCTGCCGGGTCAAACCAAAGAGTTCGAAATTGGTATTCAAAGCTTCTTGGCCAGGCATCCAGCACTTAGGAGTAAGAGCAGAGATTGGCTGGATTGGAGTCAAAATATTTCTGAATGGAATGTTACATCATGAGCTAGTACGTTAAATATCTAGTTCTGATTTTACAGTGATTTTCAAGATAAAGAAAAACAACAAAAGCACTGGGTCCAGTTTCACAAATACTTTTATGACTGTGATAAGCAGTCATTATGATGTGACTTCTGGTCTTCAGTGTCATTGTTATTGAATAGGAATCAGTCTCCATTGCAGTCCTATGGATGTTTGTGAAACTGCATGGGACCTGCTCATTTGCTTTTCTGTTCTTTTGGCAGTCTTTTTGTTCTTATGTTGTTTTAGAACCAGTCTTGATCTTTATCATATGAATGTTTGTGAAACTGGGACCTGTTCATTTGCCTAACTGTTCTTTATGCAGTCTTTTTGTTCTAATGTTGTTTTAGAACCAGTCTTGATCTTAATCATATGAATGTTTGTGAAACTGGGACCTGTTCATTTGCCTATCTGTTCTTTATGCAGTCTTTTTGTTCTAATGTTGTTTTAGAACAAGTCTTGATCTTAATCATATGAATGTTTGTGAAACTGGGACCTGTTCATTTGCCTATCTGTTCTTTATGCAGTCTTTTTGTTCTAATGTAGTTTTAGAACCAGTCTTGATCTAAGTCATATGAATGTTTGTGAAACTGAGACATGTTCATTTGCTTTTGTGATCTTCAGTGCCATTGTTCTTGAACCAGTCTTGATCATAGTCATACGTATGAATGGTTTTTGAAACTGGTACCTTTTCATTTGATTTTCTCATTAAAGCATGATCTATTAACCACACCTCCATCTCTTTATTTTTTTGCGCATAATTCATTCACTTATGCAGTTTGAAAAATGTTCAAAATGTTTCCTTGTGTTTGAGTATTATACTCCCTGTTTTCTTACAGTCATCAAATTCAAATTCAAATTCTCAAAATTCAAATTCAAATTCAAATTCAAATTCAATTCAAATTCTCAAATTCTCAAAATTCAAATTCAAATTCAAATATTCAAATTCAAATTCTCAAATTCTCAAAATTCAAATTCAAATTCAAATTCAAATATTCAAATTCAAATTCAAATTCAAATTCTCAAATTCTCAAAATTCAAATTCAAATTCAAATATTCAAATTCAAATTCAAATTCAAATTCAAATTCTCAAATTCTCAAAATTCAAATTCAAATTCAAATATTCAAATTCAAATTCAAATTCAAATTCGAATATTCAAATTCAAATTCTCAAATTCAAATTCAAATTCAAACTCAAATTCAAATTCAAATTCAAATTCAAATTCAAATTCAAATTCAAATTTCAAATTCAAAATTCAAATTCAAATTCAAATTCAAATTTCAAATTTCAAATTCAAAATTCAAAATTCAAAATTCAAAATTCAAATTTTCAAATTTTCAAATTCAAATTTATTTATTAAAAATTAGAGTGGACTATCATTAACATATAACTAGGAGCAAACAATAACAATACATATATGAATATCACATTTGGTATTACCACAGCTGAGGAATCAGAATAAAATTGGATTATTCCCCTTTGTATGTTTACATGTATCCTTGAAAAATAAGTTCATGCATTTTATATATATATTTTATTGAACAAATATCAATAACTTTACTTCACAAAATAAATCCAATTTTTTTCTAGATCAAGAGTGGAAAAAGATAGTAAACAGGTTAAAATTATCTTTGAATTTCTTTCAAAGATTAGTTCAGTTTGTACATATTATATATTCCAAATATGTTGATTTTACAAAATTAATACTACACAAAATAAATTTGAATTTTTCTAGGTCTGAAAGAGTGGCAAAAGATTATACAACCTCAATAATATCATAAAAGAGTTCTTCAGTGCAGTACATGAAGAAGGGTCCAGGTCTTTCATCATGACACTGAGGTTGTGAGTTCGAATCTCACCTGTGTTGGGGTGTCTTCGACTCTGATCTTAATTGACAAGGATTGCCAATTTTCCTACCAAAGGTCGGTGGTTCTCTATGGGTACTCCAGCTTCCTCCAGCAATAAAAACTGGCTGCCGTGAAATAGACAAATGTGCTGAAAATGGCGTATTTAAACCCCAACTAAACAAACAAACAGTACATGAAGAAGAAATCAGAAGAAATATATTTAAATTTGGCAAAACTTGTGAAATGAACTTATTTAGGAAGTGTTTTAATTTTTGTGCAGTATTGTTCTAATAATGTTTGATTTGCTGAAAATAATGAAATGCGACTCTGATAACAGGAAAGTTTAACAATGACATAAAAATCACTCAACGACACCCAACACATCCTTGGTTGTGCAGTATTCATTTGTTTTTTAATAGGAATTTTCCTATCTACTCTTTTGATTTTGAAAATAAACCTTGACAAAAGTGTCCTTCTCTGTCTACAGAGAGAGATAACATACACATTCATTGGCCATTAATTGCCTTCCTCTATCTGCAGAAGAGATAATACATACCTTGATCAAATTTGCCTTGCTCTATTAAGGGTGTAATAAATACTGGTTGTCCAGGGTCAATTCCATTTTGTAACATTGGTGGATATTCCTTTGGAAACATTGTCCTCAGAAATCCTCTACTGTATACCGCGGTCACCAAAATACTAAAAACAACCAGCTTTTCCATTCTGACTGTAACTACAACAACAAAAAATGAAAATATGATTTTTATTTTGAAACTTATAGTATTTTTATACTTGTCTATATCAAATCTTCAGATAATTTTGATAAAAAATTGAACATTGGATCCAAAGTTTAAACAAATTTCAATATTGACAATATGTAAAACATATACACGTGAGAGTCTTGACGAGGAGGTCTCAATTTCTGTAAATAATCATCTTAATCAATATCAATCATGTTATAAAATTTTGTTTATAATTATCATTTGTTTATTACCATTTAATAATTCATGCTATTTACACAGCTCAAATTGGGTGTGGGGGCATCAGTGGCCGAGTAGTCTAGGTAGTTTATCATGACTGTCAACACTGAGGTTGTGAGTTCAAATCTCAACTGTGGCAGGGTGTGTTCGACTGATCTTGATTGACAAGGTACACAAGGTCATGATTCTCTCCGGGTACTTCCACTTCCTACACCAATAAAATGGTGTAACACTCCATGTAAATAAACAAAGAAACAAATAAATTCGGTGTCATTGATTCTTAAATAAAACTAATTTTATCCTTAACAGCCCTTGTTTAATGTAAGAAAAGATAGAACAGGAATTTATACAAATACAGTCAACTCTGAAAATCTAGTTCGACTTAAGCAAAAATTTGAGATATCAGGAGTAAATCTGTATAGTTACTGCTGTTGAGGGTGCAAACATATAATTTGAATTTCCCGGAATTTCGACTTAAAAGTGTTCAAAATAACAAGATTCAATTTTGAATTAATTTTTAATTTCTGTAGAAAAAACAAAATAATGATTCAATAATCGTTTTATCAATTTTAGTAATTTTTTGAAATTTGTATTTCATAGAAAGTTATATTTTGCATTAATAAAAAGTTTGGGTGAGGTGAGCTAAAAAGCCTATTGAGGTCAAAGGTCAAATGGTTTTCACACATCAAGCAAAGCAATTTTTGCCCCCAAGAAAACAAAAATGAGAAATTTTTTTTCTTAGATTCTTCATTAAAAAATCTACATATATAATTGTTCAAGTGGGAATATTGCAGATATTTACCTTATATAATATAACCTTTTCTTTATGAAAAAACATAGGTAAACCAAAATAAATTAGAACTATCATACATTACCAAAATCCCAAAGTACCTATATATGTTGCAATAACTTTAAAGCTTTTTTCAGTTGTGATAGACATGGACAAATATACTAAACTGGACCTATTTGGATATGACTAATGCATTAGATTTTTGACTTGACAATATTTTTATTGGTTTTTGATGAAACATATTTAGACAAATTATCTGTATTCCTATGGGCACAAATTGTGCACCTCTGGTTGCGGACTTAATTCTCTATTGTTATAAATCACAATTTATGGCTATAAAGCTGTAGATATGAAGACCCAACTAATCATGGCCTATTAAAAGATTTCAATAACACCTTTAGATATTTAGATGATATTCTTTCACTAATTAATAACCCAGAATTGTAAAATTGTTAATGAAATTTATCTTGCTGAGTTTACTCTAAATAAATCCAATTAATGGGGTGACTATACACCTTTTCTAGATCACGACATTACTCTTGAAAGCTGTAACCTTACTACGAATAAAAATATATATGACAAACAGAATGATTTTAATTTTCAAAAAGTAAATTTTCAATTTGACGGAGATGTACCTTTGGCACCCTATTATGGAGTTTGTATATCTCAACTAGTTCTGTTTGGTCGGGTATGTAGTCATGTTTCGAACTTTAATGAACATAATTTAGTTCTTATAGAGAAACTGTTACATCACGGATATCAACATCATAAACTTCTAAAATCTGGTATAACCCCGCCACATGTTACGTGCCTGTCCCAAGTCAGAATGTATGGTCAGGCCAAAAAAAAAAAAAAAAATGTTTGGTTACAGTTACGTCCTGAAAAAGGTAGGCTTTTTTGTTTTTTTTTGAAACATCATTTAGATCAACCTATGTATCTACATGTTGTAATATGTTGTTGTTTTTTGTATGCTTATTTGAATGCTTTCCTTTTACCTTCTTTCACTTTGCACCTACATGTAAAGTGTGGTAAACAGCCTGCACTGTCAACATGTGCGCAGCCAAGATTTTTTATTTTAAAGCTGGATAGGACCCAGTATCGGAAAAAAAATCCGGAAAAAACGAAAGTGAACGCATGATTACGGTCAGTCGATAAGTTTATTTTTTGAAATAAGAAAACTAGAAAATGTGTCTATAAGACACGGATGTCCAACCCTAAAAACAATATAGGTGTTGCTGAACTGTGTTATACTATACAAGAGGAGTGTAGTGGTGAAATATCATTCATATATTACTATAGGTTTCTGAGAAATGAACCTAAATGCAAAACTTAACCAAGTCACTGAAGCATGAAATGTAGGTCATAGCGTCCCAAGTGTTGCTAAAATGCATTGTACTATACAAGAGGACTGTAGTGGTGAAATATCATTGATATATTACTATAGGTTTCTGTGACATGAACCTACATGTAAATGCAAAACTTAAACAAAGTCACTGAAGCATGAAATGTAGGTCATAACGACCCAAATCTTGCTGAACTGCGTTGTACAATACAAGAGGACTGTAGTGCTGAAATATCATTGATATATTACTATAGGTTTCTGTGACATGAACCTACATGTAAATGCAAAACTTAAACAAAGTCACTGAAGCATGAAATGTAGGTCATAGCGTCCCACGTGTTGCTAAAATGCATTGTACTATACAAGAGGACTGTAGTGGTGAAATATCACTGATATATTACTATAGGTTTCTGTGACATGAACCTACATGTAAATGCAAAACTTAAACAAAGTCACTGAAGCATGAAATGTAGGTCATAACGACCCAAATCTTGCTGAACTGCGTTGTACAATACAAGAGGACTGTAGTGCTGAAATATCATTGATATATTACTATAGGTTTCTGTGACATGAACCTACATGTAAATGCAAAACTTAAACAAAGTCACTGAAGCATGAAATCTAGGTCATAACGACCCAAATCTTGCTGAACTGCATTGTACAATACAAGAGGACTGAAGTGCTGAAATATCATTGATATATTACTATAGGTTTCTGAGAAATGAACCTAAACGCAGAACTTAACCAAACTCACTGATTGGACACTGAAGCATGAAATGTAGGTCATAGTGACCCAAGTGTTGCTGAACTGCGTTGTACTATACAAGATGACTGTAGTGGTGAAATATCATTGATATATTACTATAGGTTTCTGAGAAATGGAAATAAACGCAAAACTTAACGGACCGACAAGTAAATCTATATGCCCCAGCCACATTCTTGAGGGGAATAAAAATTTAGGGTCGGGGGTACAGACTAGGGTCGGTCAAGTAAATAAGTGGAACCAAAAATTTTTTTTTTTTGGCTCATGAACGACTCGGTTGATTTTTTAGTTTCTTTCTTTGTAACTTCACTCCATGTCCAATTTTCCTAACAGTTACATTCATACGGAGTCTCAGCTCAGGTGTGTTATAGACAATTTCAGCTTAACTGCGGAGCAACAATTTTCTGGTGGGAATAGACCTATTTTCAGCTCCAATTGACCTAATGACATCGTAGAACAATTGCTTTTTTAATTGTGACGTCATACTTTTACTTTGTGTTGTCAAAAAACTACAGGAATTTGTATGAATTTTAGCAATGGTGCACGCTACTGTCAACTGGGGTATTGAGTTGGGGGAAACAAAAACCCACTTTGTGTTAAATTGTGACGTTGCCTTTTTGTCTCACATATTTTAGCGGATAATGTCTATTCATAGTACAATAAATAAAGCAAAAGTTCTAATCTGTGAAAAATCTTCAATTACCTATTAACAGTTGACAATGTCTTCAATTTCCTTCTAGATCTACTTTGTATACAAATTTTTGTAGGTTTAACTACAAACTTATTTTGGGTCAATTCAATACTACAATGTATACTCTATACTTCATATACAGTTCCTGATTCAATTAATAAGCCATGGAGCATATTTTTTTTTTCAATATGCAATTTTAATTTATTTTGTTTAACATAGAGGGGGAAAAAGGTAAATTTTTTTTCAGATCAAGCTAGATTTTGAAAAAATCCCTGCCTCAAACCCCCGCCCCCCATGATCAGTAATAAAATGGACAGCCTGTCTTGTATCCCAACTCCCTCCCCAACATGGTTGTGTTATAGCCACTTAAACCCCCCCCCCTCTTTTTTTACCATATATATGGTAATAAATAAATCTGTAAGTCAGGGAGCTACAAAAAGAAGTGACAAACATTATTGTAGCTAAGGGTTCCTGTGTCCTAGGAATATTTTACAGAGAGGAGGTGCGGGGTATTTATAACACAAACAGTGATAAATAATACTATAATTACCTCATAAAATTTTAAACACTGTTCTAGTGTTCAACTGTTACATGAATGCGGTCTCACGTTGTATCACATGGTTGTCACATGTCTCTCAAGCAAGTTATTGTCGGAGCGGATATAAATAACTACTATAAAAATCCGCGATATGTTTTAGTCCACAATGTTGAAGAATATCAACGTCAAAATTAATATAATACACATTATACAATGAATTACTTTGAAATAGGTCGCTATGGGGATTTATCAACCCGAGAAAATGTAACTATGATATTCCCGAGCTTTAGGCGAGGTGAATATATATTTCTACTTCTACTTCTACTTCTACCAGTTTGCGGCCACCATCAATATATTGATTATTTTGCCACTTTTGGATGCGCATGCCAAATTAAAATGAAAATATGTACATTTACTGATTTTGTGGGGGTTGTGCTTTACATTTATATTTACAGTGCGAATTAAAAACATCCTGTGGTGGTTCAAATCATGTCCTGGAGGTGAACCTTGAAGGTTTCAAGGCTACCGGCGGTGACACAGGGTCGATTAATCCAAATTTTAGCGACCTATTACATAGTCAGTAATTGTTTTATTTCGTGAATGGGAGAATTGTACTTTCACTTTCTATTTTAAGAACAAATCGGTCACTATCACATTCCGCTTGACCGATCAGGATCTATTATCCTATAACAGTGCAAGCGGATTTAGATACTTCTCGTTTCTATCATCAGTACTCAAGACCTTTTAGACATTTCTCGGCCAATCAGATAATAGAAAAAATTCGGTCATGTGATAAATATATATACACGTAGCATTTTAAATTTTTTTAAGGGCGAGGACAGAAGAATTAAGGACTTCGCAATACATAACTTCTCTATGAGTCTTGATAACTTGGTTTAGTTTGCCCGGTAAATCCGTTCATTGAACGAAATGGTTACGGACTTACCGGACGAACGAAGTGACCGGAATTGGGGTATGTGTGAATATCTGATACCCGTTAAGAATTAAAGTAGTATGCAGTCAGAGCAGAATTAGGACGACCACCTTTGAAACAATTTATATTTACACAGACCATTTCCTATCTAGCAAGACTATATACTGAAAACATAAATCCTCTCTTGAAAGAAGCTTATAATCTAAGTAAGGAATTACATTCCAAAAATATTTATTCATGGTATACATATGCTGAAGACATTGTCCCAGAGTGTACTATACGTTAATCATTAATAATACAAAAGATGTTCAAAAAATTAAATTAGATGTCAAGACAGCTTTTTCTGAAAGTTATATGAAGCCAAAATTCATAATCTAGATGAAAATAACAAATTATTTTTATATAAGCAACTAAAAAGATCTATAAACAAAGAATACTATTTATCTTCGGATAATTTTGAATATCGAAAACTTATCACGAAGTTTAGAATTAGTGGTCATAATTTAGAAATTGAAAAGGGCAGATTTTATAAAATTCCAAAAGAGCAACGTTTGTGTAAAACATGTGAAACGATAGAAGACAAAAACATTTCACATTAAATTGTAAATTAAATGAAGCTTTACGACAAATAAGTTTTCGAATTTTTTCTACCCAAGATTCAAATTTCACAAATTTAACCGATGAAGAAAAACTTGTCTTTATTTTGAACCCAGGGTCCTCCCAGCAAGTAAAAAACACCAGTTTCTTTTTAAAACTGAGGTCAGGGGACTAGTCATTTTTTGCTTGTTCTTTGTGTTTATAATGTTCAATATTCTGCTAACTGTGTTGTTGCAGCAGTTTCTGTAGTCAACACTGATTGTATTATGCCTTAAGATAGAAAAGTAGACAAATCTTCTCATAGTGAAAGTATTGTCAATCCTAGTAGTCAATCAAAAGAAAATGACACATTAGAATTTAATCTTGACAACTCAGATCTCACAAGTCAACAAAAAGAGATTCTCTTGCATTTCTTACATAAAAATAGGAAAGTCTTTGCAAAAGACTTAAGTGAGTAAGGCTTTACAAATGTCTATCAACATGTAACTGATACAGGCAATGCCCCTTCTATAAGAAAGCGGTTTTATAGGCAGTCAGCCTAAGTGTTAGAAGAAATGAATAGACAAATCGGAGATGCTCAAATACTGTGGATTCATTAATATTCGTTGTATACCAATTTTCGTGGTTTTCGTGGGTCCCAGTAAACCACGAATTTAAATATCCAACGAAAAAAAAATTTTCCTCTGGTTTAAATGCACTGAAGTTTGAAACCACGGAGTTTTGAACAATTGCGTTTTTACAGCATGTACTTGAATTCTGACATATGATGAGTTAGCTGTATCCACAGAGGATACAGTGTTTCATGTAATTTTGTCTTTGGTAACATATAAACGCTCAAACAATTTTCTTTAAAAAGATTTTGACTCTGTAAATTGTCGCGGAATTCACTTCCGGATTTTTTTTTATTCAAACATTCAAGAAAAATCTTAATACTAAGTAGACCTAAACAATACAGACTTTCTCATAAATTACAGTAAAAACATCTTGTCAAAAGATAATAAAGAATAAATTATTGATTGTAATCGGATTAAAATATGTATGTATACGCCCCGAGGTATTTGGTGAGAAAAGATTGCAATTATGCCAATATATATTTCACACCTAATTAATAAGTAAATAATTACGGATTTTGTTAATCTTGTTAAATTCATGACAAGCTGTAATTGTTCCGTTATAAATTTATAGAATCTGTTTGTTAGACTTTTGTTTAATGAGCGCTTTAAATCAGTACTTTACTGTACAATATCTTGTCTGATCGGCACGTTTTGTCGCAGTATTTTCATGATATCTGATGTGCTCAAGACACGAATTTAAGTATTTCAACATCTTTTTATATTTTTTTCTAGCCAGCAATCCACGAATTTAGGTATCCCACGAAATGCCTTTTTTCCTCTATCCACGAAAATTAGTATCCACGAAAATAAATGAATCCACAGTATGACATAATTGGGGAGTGAAACAGTGAATGGGGTGCTCCTGTGGTGATGTGTAGGAAAAACTCAGGCCAACTTCGTTTTTGTTGATTTTTGCTCGCTTAATAAGGTGTCGTCTTTGAAATTTTTTCCTCCTCCTCGGCTTGAGGATGTCTTTGACTCCATAGGAAAAAGCAAAGCTACTCTATTCAGTAAACTTGACCTTTTTTTCTGGGTATTTGCAATTCGGCCTTGACCCCTCTACGGCACACAAATCTGCATTTGTCACACCAAGTGGCGTGTACCAGTGGAAAGGCTTCCCTTTGGTATTGCTTCAGCTCCGGCTTCATTTCAACATATGCTTACTCATGTACTTCATGGTTTGAACTATCAAATGGCTCTTGTGTATGTTGATGACATTTTAGTGTTTATTAAGACCTTTGAAGATCACATAAGGCATTTACAATTAGTCTTTGAAGGCTTCTATGAGCAAATCTAACCAAGCAAGTGTGAATTTGCCAAAAAGGAGGTTCTTTATTAAGGTCACACAATTTCAAAAGATGGAGTTAAAGTTGATCAATCTAAAGTTGATGCAGTTAATTCATTCCTTGTACATAAAAATGAAACGCAGGTAAGATCCTTTGTCGGTCTCTGTATCGTAAGTTTATAAAGAGGTTTACTTACATTGCTCAGCCACTTACAAATCTCACTAAAAAGGATGTTCCTTTTGTATTGACAGACAAATGTCAGAAAGCCTTTGACCAACCTAAGGATGCTCTTTGTTCTCCACCTGTTCTAGCTTACCCAGATATGTCTAAACCATTCATTCTTACTACTGATGCCAGTGGCACTGCAATAGGCGATATATTGGGTCAATTAGATAATGAAGAGAAAGAAAGAGTCTTTGCTTACAATAATCGTTCACTTTCACCAGCTGAAAAGAAGTGGTCTATTAGTGAAAAAGAGTGTTTAGCTGTTCTTGAAGGTATCAAAACATATCATGTATACCTTGCAAGTAGTCATTTCAAAATCTTAACAGATCACCATGCTCTCAAATGGTTGTTCAATATCAAACAGTCTACTGGTCGTTTAGCTCGTTGGTCTGTACTGCTACAGGGATATGACTATGAAATATGCTTTCGAAGGGGTTCTAAAAGCACTATAAACACTAATGCTGACTGCTTGTCTCGCAGAGAGTATCCAATTTCTGAACCTGTTCTTCCTAAACCAGAGGATTGTCTTCCTTCTGTTGAGCTCGATCAAATAACTACATCTAATAACACATGTGAAATTACCTTCCTTTTCTCAGAAAATCCTCCTGTGCAGAAACCTGTAATAGCTGCCCTTGACACAAATAAAGAGTCTTCCGTTCTCCAATAAAATATATCAGAGTGTCAAAAAGTTTGTCCTGACTTCAAAGACATTTATGCCGATCTAAAACACTACCAACAGATAAGAAACAAGCTGACAAGGTGCAATAGCAATTTCAACAGTATTCAGTGTAAGAGCCATATATGTACAGCTCTTTTTTTTTATTTTTAACTTTGTAACTTTGTAATTCTTAACCTTTTTCATAACGTCAAATCCGCGGGAAACGTTTGTAACGTTTTCCCGTTTTTCATTGTCATATTATTACGTCCACTTTAGCAACGTCTTGTATGGACGCTTTGAGAACAAACTTGAACAGACGCTTTTATTATAGAGAGGAATTATTTATAGGGAAAGGCCAAAAAATCGGTATGTTTATTCATTTATTGTTGTCATGTAAGATTACGATTATATTTTACTAGACTGTATATTAAATTTATTCAATTTCGTAGTTTAACATGAAAAAACTAGACTTTATATTTTTATTTGATTGTACAAAGGTTTATGGTAAACTATTTCTGTTTGAAATCTAAATCTGTATGTATTGTCAATCTGTTTATAAGAATTTGTTATATTGGTTTTATAATTTGTGAATATTTGTATTTTTTCAGAGAATCGCTACCATTACGCCCATGTTGAATTGTATTGAATAAAGACATTTATTTACTGTAAAGCGCATACTCGTTTTTATTCCCTGAATATCCTCTACAATTCTCGATTTTTGTCTAACGGAAGAAGTCGAACAATGGCTAACCGGAAAGAAATTCGGGACTTTGAAAGTGTGAAAAAGACACGAAGTTCACATTTAGCGCAATTGACACGGACATACAACGACCTAGGAAAAAGGATGATGTCGTATGAGAATATGGAAAATGTTAAGCAGTGTTACGTAAAGTTGTGTGACCGATTTGAACAATTCCGAGAAACAAATCAGCTGTGCTTAGACCTGTGTGAGGAACAACAAATTGCCGAGAATCTAATGGAGAACTTTGAAAGTTGTGTGAGGAACTTTGATGAATTCAAGGATCGGTATTCAGAGTGGATCGCGGAAGGCGAGAAAGAAAAGAATACGTCCAAGGAAGAAGAAGTGTCCGTCATCAGCGGAGGAAGTTCGTATAGATCAAGTGTTTCGTCCCGGTCGAAGTTACGGACCGCGACGGCAAAGAGACTTGTAGCTGAACAGAGGCTAAGATGGAACTGGAACGGAAAAAGAAAGAACTTGAAATTGAACAACAGCTTCTCGAATACCAGTCAGAAGTCGAAGAAGCGAGAGTTGAGGAAAGCGTTTGGCGAGGTGCAGTGTCGGAAGATGAGCATATAAACAATACAATTAACAACGTGAAGCAAAGTGAACCGATTACACGATCGGAATCTACATGTGACGGTAACGTAGATAGCCGCACTCAGAATAACAACAGTCGACCGACAGAGAGCTATAGTAGTGACATACACAGAGATGTATCCAGTGAAATTCAGAGAGGTGTATCCAGTGGCAGCAGCATTGACAGCGCATTCCAGAAGTTGGCCGAAACTCTTCAAGAAGGATTCAACTTGCCGAAGCCGGAGTTATTGACCTTTAATGGCTCTCCTACCAGTTATTTGAAATTTATTAAGAACTTTGAAACTAACATTGAAAGTAAAATCAGTAACAATCAGACAAGGCTGAGTTACTTAATACAATACTGTGTAGGAGAAGCCAGAGAGTGTATTGAGGACTGTGTTTTGTTAGGTGCTGATAAAGGGTATGTTCGTGCTAGAGAATTGTTACAATCTAGATATGGTAGACCACATATTATTGCTAGATCGTATATTAGTAACTTAGTACACGGTAGTCAGATTAAAACTTCAGATATTAATGGTCTATCAAGGTTAGCTCTAGAAATGCAAAAATTTGACACTACATTATCTCAGTTAGGTTTTGCATCAGACATAGATAGCACTGAAAACTTAAGGCTTATTGTAAGAAGGCTACCTATGCATTTAAGAACTAAATGGGTTGACGTCGCACATAGCATTACAGAGTCAGGTAGAGAACCTAGATTTTCTGATCTTAGTAGATATATAGATGAGAAATCACGAATTGCAAATTCGATGTATGGTATTGATCTTACTCAAGAAAATGGTAAATCAAACGTACGTACTGATCACAATAGTAAACATGATAGTCACAAGGGTAGAGTTAGCACACTAGCTACTAATAGTGTAAACCAGACGTCACAAGTTAAGCATACATGTAAGTGTTGTTCGGGTACATGTACTGATATATCAATGTGTCGAAAGTTTAAATCTATGAGTTTATCTGACAGGCACAGCTTTGTACGCACTGCAAAACTTTGTTATAATTGTTTAAAAGATAATCATTTTTGTAATAAGTGTACCAATCCTAAGTCTTGTACAGTTTCTAATTGTAATGAGAAACACCATCTTTTACTCCATTGTTGGTCCAAACCCGAGGCTAATCACAAGGTAGTTCAGTCTTCTGTGAACTGTACTGAATCAAGAAAAAACCGAGAAGTTAAGAATTGTCTGGGAATTATACCTGTAGTTGTAAAGGGCGACGATGGCGACATACTTTGTAACACTTACGCACTTCTGGATGATGGTTCTGACAAAACGCTGATTGACCAAAGACTGGTGAATAGACTGAAATTGAAAAGTAAGCCTGTTTCCTTTGCTATGTCAACTGTAAATTCCACTGATGATAGGATGCAGGGACGTGAAGTCAACATTGAGGTCAGCGCATTGAACAACAACAAATTTGTACGGATTGAACGCGTTTGGTCGGTTAAACACTTACCCATTTCTGCCAGTAGTATAGCCACGAAATTTGACGTCAAGAAGTTTCCCCACCTCGCTGATATTAGAATTCCGGAAATTGACGAAAGTAAAGTAATGCTACTAATTGGTACCGACGCCCCTAATGCTCACATTCCGCTTGAGGTTAGATCCGGTGATGAACACCAACCGTATGCCGTGAGAACGAATCTTGGATGGGCGATCCGTGGACCGATAGATTGTACTACAAAGACAAGCGATGCACACGTAAATTTTGGAATCACGTCTGAGGCCGATAGATTGAATGAACAACTTGAGCGTATGTGGACGACAGACTTCAAAGATACGATCAGATCCGACAAATGTGGAATGTCCGTGGAAGATAAACGAGCGTTAGAGATTATGGAGTCAACAATTACTCATGAGGATGGGAAGTATAAACTGAGACTGCCATGGCGAGATATGAAATCCTCACTACCAAACAACTTAGCACTCGCACAAGTTCGATTGAACCATTTGAAACACAAGTTGTCGAGGGACGAGAACATGCATAGAATGTACACTAAAACAATGACGGATTACATTGAAAAGGGCCATGCACAAGAAGTGATTAAGACAGACAATGAAGCTACATGTATTAGACAGTGGTACTTACCTCACCATCCTGTCGTGAATGCAAACAAGCCGGGAAAAGTTAGGTTGGTTTTCGACTGCGCTGCCAAATACCACGGAATCTCACTAAATAGCCAGTTGATGCAAGGACCTGATTTCATGAATAGTTTGATTGGGGTGATTATACGTTTTAGACAGGAACGCATCGCGCTTGTTGCTGATATTGAAGCGATGTTTCACCAGGTGCACGTTTCAGAAGTTGATCGAGATTCCCTACGCTTTATTTGGTGGCCAAATGGGGAGTTAAATCAGCAACCTAAACATTATCGTATGACAGTTCACTTGTTTGGAGCCACATCATCTCCAAGCTGTACAGCATTTGCATTAAAGCGAACCGCCAAAGACCACAGACATTTGTATGACGAGGAGGTCAGTACAACAGTTGAACGAAATTTTTATGTAGACGACTGCTTAAAATCCGTATCATCGAAGGAGATAGCAATTAAGCTTGCAAAGGATCTACAATCAATGCTAGCATTAGGAGGATTTAGACTGACTAAATGGTTAAGTAACAATGGAGATGTCTTAAAGTCGATTCCCGAGTCAGAACACTCCCCGTCTGTTATGCAATTCGACATAAATGATGCTACGCCAAATGAGAAAGCCTTGGGGATACTCTGGGATATAAACAATGATACTTTCAAGTTTAAAGTGAAGATTGCCAACAAACCCATGACCAGACGAGGTATTTTATCGATCGTTAGTTCTATATTTGACCCGCTCGGACTCGTTGCCCCCGTTACACTTCAAGCTAAAGCCTTGATACAACGATTATGCAGAGACAAGTTACAATGGGATGACACGATTCCTCAAGTTAACCATGAGGAATGGACAAACTGGTTGAAGAATCTACTTCATCTTGAAAACCTTAACATCAATCGCTGCTTTAAAGCTAAAGAATCAGAACATGTGAAGTTAGCTGAGTTGCATATATTTTGCGATGCTTCGGAAACTGGTTATGGTGCCTGTGCCTATCTGAGATTAGTTGATGAAAATGATACAGTGAACTGCTCCTTTGTAATAGGCAAGACCCGTCTTGCTCCGATTAAGCAGATGTCTATTCCGAAACTGGAACTGTCAGGAGCTGTAGTTGCCTGTCGTCTGTACGAGCTGTTGGTTGAAGAGATTGACATTAAAATAGACAATGTCACGTTCTGGACCGATTCAACCATAGTACTTGGCTATATCAGGAACACCACAAGCAGATTTAAGACTTTCGTGGCCAATAGACTTAGCATTATTCATAACGCGACTACGCCGAACCAGTGGCGACATATTGAGACGAACATAAACCCAGCAGATATTGCGTCCAGAGGGATCGATGCTTCGAATTCAGAGAAGATCAACACATGGCTTAACGGACCAGCCTTCCTAACAAAAGATTCTACACTTTGGCCGGAGAATATTCCAATTGAGAAAACGGTTGTCCGAGAAGATGATTCCGAAGTAAAGAGAGACGTAACTGTATACACAATTGCGAGCTGCTTCATAGAGGATGTAATCAACTATAATTCGGATTGGTACAAGATGAGACGTACTGTGGCATGGCTGTTACGGTACAAGAATTACTGCAAGAAAAGATACTTAAAACATGATGTAGAACTCAACGTTGGATATCTACAACCGTCAGAGATGGAAACGGCTACTCAATCAATACTTGAATACGTACAAACTCACAATTTCGGAGATGAACTCAAAAGACTAAAGGATGGAAAACCCGTCAAAAAAGACAGTAAGATAGCAAGCTTGAACCCTATTCTGATTAATGGGCTAATCAGAGCTAGAGGACGAAACGAAGACAAGAACGAGAATGATTATCCAATCATACTGCCTAACTAGGATCACACCACAGAAGTTATAGTACGTTATTATCACGAAATTAACGGACATGTTGGAAAAAACCAGGTTCTCACAGCAACTCGTAGGAAATTTTGGATAATAAACGGACTTAGTTCTGTGAAAAGAACTATTGGGAATTGTATGGATTGCAAGCGTCTCCGCGGTCCTTTATGCAGTCAAATGATGGCACCACTACTGTCTGACCAAATCACTCCAAACCAACCACCGTTCTCATACATAGGAATTGATTTCTTCGGGCCCTTAATGGTAAAAGTAGGACGTTCCCATCAGAAGAGATATGGATGCTTATTTTCCTGTCTTACATCCAGAGCCGTGCATTTAGAGGTAGCCCACTGTCTGACAACAGAATCTTTCATAGCAAGCTTTCAACGGTTTACAAGTCGACGAGGAACACCAAAGAAAGTCTACAGCGACAATGGCACCAATCTTACAAGTGGAGACCGGGAACTTAGGGAGTCAATTAAAGAGTGGAATGTGTCAAAAATAGGAAGGCATATGTCTCAAAATGAAATCGAATGGAACTTCAACCCACCACATGGAAGTCACATGGCTGGAGCTTTCGAAAGAATGATTCGATCAACTCGGACTATTCTAAAATCTATCGTCAAGGAACAGATATTAAATGATGAACAATTACTTACACTAATTGCAGAAGTGGAAAAATTTTGAATGATAGGCCCATTACTCACGTCAGCGATGATCCTAATGACCCACCAGCGCTTACACCAAACATGCTTCTACTCATGAAAAGTAACTCGTGCATGCCACCAGGAATCTTTGTGGAAAAAGACATTCATGCTCGAAGGTGGTGGAAACAAGTACAATATTTGACAAATGTTTTTTGGAAAAGATGGGTCAGCGAATATATTCCAACTCTGCAAAAACGACAAAAATGGACAAAGCCGATTAGAAACCTTGTCGAAGGAGATATCGTTTTAGTTGCGCAGGGAAATGTACCACGAGGACAATGGCCACTCGGCAGAATCGTAAGCACTAACGTCGGACGAGACGGATACGTACAAAGTTGCAGAGTAAAGACCAACACGTCTGAACTGTTAAGACCAGTAACCAGACTTTGCCTACTTGAGATGAATGTTCGGTAAGAGGACTTGCTATCTTGTTGATTTAGCCTTATCTAGCTATACATATTTTTTCAAATTTTTGTATGAAATTGTGATAATTTCATGGCGAGGTGTGTAAGAGCCATATATGTACAGCTCTTTTTTTTATTTTTTAACTTTGTAACTTTGTAATTCTTAACCTTTTTCATAACGTCAAATCCGCGGGAAACGTTTGTAACGTTTTCCCGTTTTTCATTGTCATATTATTACGTCTACTTTAGCAACGTCTTGTATGGACGCTTTGAGAACAAACTTGAACAGACGCTTTTATTATAGAGAGGAATTATTTATAGGGAAAGGCCAAAAAATCGGTATGTTTATTCATTTATTGTTGTCATGTAAGATTACGATTATATTTTACCAGACTGTATATTAAATTTATTTAAATTCGTAGTTTAACATGAAAAAACTAGACTTTATATTTTTATTTGATTGTACAAAGGTTTATGGTAAACTATTTCTGTTTGAAATCTAAATCTGTATGTATTGTCAATCTGTTTATAAGAATTTGTTATATTGGTTTTATAATTTGTGAATATTTGTATTTTTTCAGAGAATCGCTACCATTACGCCCATGTTGAATTGTATTGAATAAAGACATTTATTTACTGTAAAGCGCATACTCGTTTTTATTCCCTGAATATCCTCTACATTCAGTATTGTCTTTTAGATGGTATTACTCTATACACCTAGGACTCCAAAGGGTCTTTCATCAAAACTCCATAAGAAGTATGAACTGCTTACCCTTCCGGAGTACCTGGGTTCACTCCTGGTTTTTATAGGAGTTCGTGTTGTTCATTGTTTTTAGTTTTCTGTGTTTATTTGTTGTGCTTGTGGTTGTTCTTTTGTCTTCCCGGGTTTGTCTGTCCAATGGATTACGTTTTATTGATTGCTCCTTAGGTATATTTGTCCTTTTTATATAGTAGCCAAAGGCGCCCAAACCATACGTATAAACTTAGACGTTGTAGTAACAACAAAGAACTCAAGAGTTTTATAAATGCAAATCGTATAAAGCAATACCATCCTCCTGATCACCGCCAAGACCAGAATGCACCAGACAATTGTGTCCCAAGAGATTTTTGGACGCTTTTGGTCAGTTGCAGATTGACAATCAAAGAATAAAGTTCAAATTTATTTCATAAATCTTACGTCTGATTTACAGCATTTTGGGTTTATGTCGGTGTAACCAGTCAGTCGGTTGGTCAGTCAGTCATTGGTTTTTGTTGCCAGTCAGTGGTCAACCAGTCAGTCAACCGGTCTAACACAGTGAGCATACAAGCCAAGCAAAAACCCAGTTCACAGTTACATGACAGAAAACATTCACTATAAATAAATAACCCATGATTGATCATGATATTTTTTAAACATGCCAACAGAGTTTAATATATCACATGCATCAGGATCTTCACAATTTAGAATATGATAAAACTTTTGTCTATCTGATATACTAGTCAACAAAAGAAACGATACAGGGTAATGCATTGTTCATATATAGCTGTATTAAAAGTCGGATTTGTGGAGGAGGTGCCGGATATGACGTCACCAGACCGGAAATGACGTCACAGGAATAGACGTCACCGGAAGTGGTTTGCGTGCACGCGCAACCGGAAGTGATGTGTTTTCCCGCCATTTTCCTTAATTTGTTTACGGAAGTGATGCCAGCCACGTGCTGTGATCCGGATGTGTCGTCTGCGCATGCTTGACCGGAATTCGGATCGGATTATCTCCCTTTTCCCCGCGTTTTTCATTCTCGGTCGTCTCTGGGTCTGTTATCGGTCTGTATAGGGTGTCTCGAGTCTCTAGGGACTGATACGTTCACTGTTATGTCGAAGTCCGAGAGCATTCGAGGCGCAGAGGTACTGTTGGATCATCTTCCCTTATCCCCCGCTTTTCATTGCGGGTGATGTTTTCCTTTCGTTCAATGGAGGTTAAAGGTAGGATTGGATTATGTCCTCTTACCTCCAGGTAATGCTGTCACCATTAGGTCAAAGGAGGGATGTCCTTAGCAACCGCCTTAGCAACGGCGGTCTATTTCATTGCTCTTTGCTGCTCTTCGCTGCTCATCACTGCTTTTCTCTTGCTCTTCGCTGCTCCTTGCTGCCAATTGCTACTAATGACTATACTCACGTCCTCATTTCGGTTTTTTTGTGCTACTTGTTGCTGTTTTCGCTGCTGCTGCTGCTCCTGCTGTTCGTCATCGCTGCTGTTCTCTTGCTCATCGCTGTTCTTCTGTTGCTCCTTGCTGCTCATCGCTACTCATCTCAGTTCGATCACAGACCCAGAGATGACCGAGAATGAAAAACGCTGAAAAAGGGGAGATAATTCAATACGAATTCCGATCAAGCATGCGTAGACAACATATCCGGGTCCCGGCACGTGGCTGGCGTCATTTTCGTAAACAAATAATGGGAAAATACCGGGAAAATCCACCAATTCCGGTTCCGCCTACACATGCGCAGACGATACATCCGGGTCCTAGCACATCACTTCCGTAAACAAATAATGGAAAAATGGCGGGAAAACACATCATTTCCTGTTGCTCATGCGCGCAATCATTTTCCGGTTCCGCCTACACATGTGCAAACTACACATGCGGGTCCCAGCACTTGATTGTCGTCACTTCCGTAAACAAATAAAGAAAAATGCGCACAAACCACTTTCGGGTACTTCCGGTTTCGGTAGCGTGACTTCCTATGACGTCATTTCTGGTTAACTTCACTTCCGGATGATCCACCACATGATCTAGTTTAGAACCACATATATACTACTGTCCTCGATCTGTCCAAGTATTGTTAATTGGAGTAAACTGCATTCTGTTGCTCTTTTTATGGGTAGTAAAGGGGTGTTTTGATAATATTTCCCACGAAATTTTACAACGACAATCAGAAAGAGATGAAATGAAGTCAGAAACGTTAAAATATAATATCTGATGAATAATATTCTCGGATTCTTATAAATAATCGACTGTACTCTGACCAATTGGATTAATGCATATGTAAAACGTAGATAGTGAATCTGTCTCATCTGAATTGAATGTTTATTGTCCTCTTGTACACAATGTGTCTGAGGCTCATAAACTATTGTATTGACTTGCTAAATAGAAATTGAATATTTTCTAAATAAGGCACGGACCATTCGTCTTTAGTGGGGAAGTGCACGTGGGGGAGGGGGAAGGTTTCTGGGATCAAACTTTTTTTTCAACAAAAATTTGGATCAGAAAAAATTTGTTCAATATCGAGTAGGAGCAAACTATGTTTTCCAAATAATTTCAAAAACGCTGTTTTTTTTTTTGTTTTTACTAATTTTTTAAAACAATTTTATTGGTAAAAAATAAATTACTTCAACAAGGGTTTGGTACCATAAATCATTTAAATGAAAATGAATTAATGTTATCATCGTTAAAAGGAATATTGCTGAAGTTAGACGCCACTTGACTTGAAGACCCTTCGAAAAAGGAAATTTTACACCGTTTGTTTGAAATGGTAATGTTTTCTATACTGTCATTTATACAAACAAACAAATATTTTATTGCTAATCAAAGGTGCTTGTGAGGGCAGGGCAATTAACAGAAATTTAATACAATTGATTACAATGATTGGTATTGATTATGGCAACAATAATGAAAATAGACAGCCTATTAAAGAAATGTTCTTCTTACTGCAATGCACTATGTGGTGCTATTGAAATAACATTTTTCAAAAGGCTATTTCCATCATCATGTGGACCACTTATTATTTGATCACTTTTTGTTTGTTTATTTTAATCAATCATTTCCTGTCTATTCACTTGTATACAATAAAGGGTCATTAATTGGCTAAATAAAATATTTCTATTTCTAATTCTTTTTCATCACGGTGGGGGGGGGGGGGGGGGGGGGGGGGGGATGGGTGTCGACTGTTCCCTTTAATTATGGGGTACAGATGTGCGACCAAAATTATCGAAACCCACCCTATTCATATATTTCAGATTACCTAATCATATGTAAACCGCTCTTTTCCTGACCCTTTTATATATTTTCTCACTTTGTTTCACAAATTATAGTTCAATCAGAACTTAAGATCTTTGCATGCAGAGGAGAAAATTGAGCATACAATTTTATTAATCTAGAAATATGACATTATAAAATATATATTTTTTAAATAGTATACCTTTTCCCATATATTAAATGCGAAAAATATACCCTTTTGGGCCGCACATATGTCTCGGGAGACATGCGTAGTTACCATTGTATGGGGAGTTACACCCCCCTCCGTTATTTCCATTATAATATCAATTTTAAGACTATGAGTCTTTTTCGAATGGAACACCATGCACTAGGTAGGTCATTGTTTATGACTGAAACAAATACAGGAGAAAGTGTTCCTGCTTTTTTAGCTCACCTGACCCGAAGGGTCATGTGAGCTATTGCCATCACTTGGCGTCCGTCCGTCCGTCGTCCGTTAACTTTTTCAAACGTTAACTCCTCCAACACCATAAGTCCAACTGCAACCAAACTTGGTACAGTTATTAATTGGTATGGGCGCTACAACTCTATTGTTTGGATTTTTGATTCGTATAAAAACATGGCCGTCATGGCTAAAAATAGAACATAGGGGTAAATCGCAGTTTTTTGCAAATAAGTCAGAAACGGTCACAGATATCAAAATTCTGGCATAGGGTAAAAGTGACCAGCACCTCAAGATCTACCTGCCCTGAAATTTTGAAGATCCAACGACCCATGTAGGAGTTATTGCCCTTTTTCTGCATTTTTTCCAAATTTTGCACTTATTAAGCTCAATATCTTGGATACTATAAAGGAAATTTGAAAAATTTAAATTTCATATTGTTAGGCACACAAAGATCTACAAAATTTGTAACAGGATCGAAGTTGTAGGTTCGTTCCTTTTAGGAGTTATTCTTCTTAGATCGTCAAAATTGACCATTTTTGCAGTCTTTATTCATTGTAATAAAATCGTTAACTCCTCTTACACCATAAGTTTAATTGCAACCAAACTTAGTGTAGTTGTTTCTTGGCATGAGTGCTACTAAATTATCGTTTGGATTTTTGATTTGTAAAAAAACATGGCTGCCATGGCTAAAAATAGAACATAGGGGTAAATTGCAGTTTTTTGCAAATAACTCAAAAATGGTGACAGATATCAAAATTCTGATGGGAAGCTAAAGTGTTCAACACCTCAAGATCTACCTGCTTTGAAATTTTGAAGATGTAACCACCCATGTAGGAGTTATTGCCCTTTTTCTTGATTTTTTTCAAAAATCTTCTCCTCTGAAACTACTTGACTAATTAGAACCAAACTTGGTATGAATGTTCCTTTGGGTACCCTGCATAGAACTGATATGGGGATTTTTAATCCGTTGAAAAACATGGCCGCTGTTACAAAAAATAGAACATAGGGGTCAGACAACAGTTTTTCGCAAATATCTCAAAAATCATTAAATAATGGCAAATTCTGGCAGGTTGAAAGTGTTCAGCATGATGAGAGCTACCTGTATGCTGATTTTCGTGAAAATCTGTCAACTGATGTTAGAGTTATTGCCCTTTTTTGACATTTTTGGCTTTTTTTTATGTTATTATTTCAAAAATCTTCTCCTCTGAAACTACTTGACTAATTAGAACCAAACTTGGTATGAATGTTCCTTGGGGTACCCTGCATAGAACTGATGTGGGGATTTTTGATTCGTCGAAAAACATGGCCGCTGTTACTAAAAATAGAACATAGGGGTAAATTGCTGTTTTTTGCTTATAACTCAAAAACCGTTACAGATATCGAAAATCTGACATGGTAAAATTGATCAGCATGACAAGATCTACCTACCCTGAAATTTTGAAGGAAATTCCAAAACCCATTTAGGAGTTGTTGCCCTTTTTTCGTCAAATTTTCAAAATTTTTTTATTCAAAAATCTTCTCCTCTGAAACCGCTTGGCCGATTGGTTTAAAACTTATTAGGAATGATCTATGACATGTCCTCTACAAACGATCTTCAATTTATTTTAATCTGACATAAAACATGGCTGTCGTAGCTAAAAATAGAATATAGGGGTGCATGTGTTGTTTTTGGCTTATAACTTAAAAACCGTTACAGATATCAAAAATCTGACGATAAAATTGATCAGCATGACAAGATCTACCTAACCTGAAATTTTGAAGGAAATCCTAAAACCCATTTAGGAGTTATTGCCCTTTTTCATAAAATTTTCATAATTTAACATTTTTCGTCATTTATCTCCAAAACTATTTGAGATAGAAGTGAAATGTAAATTTGAAAAATGTTTGCCATGTTGAGATCTACATACCCTGAAATTTTAAAGGAAATCCCAAAACCCATTTAGGAGTTATTGCCCTTTTTTGTCAAATTTCAAAATTTTAACATTTTTGCATTTATCTCCAAAACTATTTGAGATAGAAGTGAAATATCAATTGAAAAATGTTTGCCATGTTGAGATCTACCTACCCTGAAATTTTGAAGGGAATCCCAAATTCTATTTAGGAGTTATTGGTTTGTGTAATTTGAGGTCGGGTTCTGTTACATTTATTTAAGGTTCACCCTTATTCCTGGTCAATTTTGTCAACTTCCTGCCAGGACTACCACCATCAGGAAACATATTTTAACATTAAACCTTATGAAAAATAAATCTTCAACAAATTTTCCCTGAACAATTGAACCAATTGCAACAAACTTGGTCAAATAGTTGATTAATTGTCCAATGAAAACCAGACTCCAGGTGAACGATACAGGCTCTGGTGAGCCTCTTGTTATTCATTTGTTTCCGTGTGGTATATTTAACATCACGATGGTTAAGGCCCATGACAGAATATATGATGATGTATAAACAATGATACATTACAGTAAGACAATAAATAGAATACAATTATGTGTATACATTTTTGTACTTATGAATATGAGTAGTATATGGGGACAGTTCAGTTATCATTTGAGGAGGTGGAGAGGAGGAGGTGCTGAGGAGGTGCCGGAAGTGACGTCACCGGAACCGGAAATGACGTCACAGGGAGTGGCGTAACCGGAACCGGAAGTCACGTGACCGGAACCGGAAGTACTCGGAAGTGATTTGCGCGCATGCGCAACCGGAAGTGATGGTTTTTCGCGCCATTTGTTGCCGGAAGTGACGTAAGTCACGTGCTAGGACCTGGATGTGTGGTATGCGCATGTGTAGGCGGAACCGGAAGTACCTGGAAGTCAGGCGCATGCGCAATCGGAAGTGATGGTTTTTCGCGCCATTTGTTGCCGGAAGTGACGTAAGTCACGTGCTAGGACCCGGATGTGTGGTTTGCGCATGTTCAGGAGGAACCGGAAGTGATTTTTGCGCGCATACGCAACCGGAAGTAGTGGATTTTCCCCATATTTTGTTTACGGAAGTGACGTAAGTCAAGCACCCGGAAGTGCCATGCTTGACCAGATTGAATGATCTCCCTTTTCCCGCACTTCTCGGTCGTCTCTGGATCTTTCATCGGTCTGATACCCTCACTGTTATGTCGAAGTCCGAGAGTATACGTTTGGATTATCTCCCCTTATCCCGCTCTTTTCATCTGTGGGTGATGTTTTCTGTGAGGACCAAAGGTAGGATTGGATTATGTCCCCTTACCTCCAAGTGATGCTGTCACCAATAGATCAATGGAGGGGTGTCTTTAGCAACTGCCTTAGCAACGGCGGTCCATTTCTATCATGCACTTCGTTTCTCTTCTCTTGCTCCACCCCGCTCTTCGCTGCTCTTTGCTGCTCATCGCTACTCAGGCTTGTTGCTGTTCGTCATCGCTGCTCTTCTCTTGCTCTTTGCTGCTCAACGCTGCTCTGCACTGTACTCAGACCTGAAAGTACCCTAAAGATAATCGTTTACCCTAACACTAGTTCTGCTTAGCAGCCTGCTTCAAAGTCATGTTTCAAATGCTGGATTGGGCTCAATCCCTTATGACTTTGAAGTGGTACTAGTGGTAGGGATAAGATTATTTTAGGGTTAGGTAAGTATTTTATTATTTTATAATTTGTCTAATTTTTCTTAATTTTCTTAATTTTTTTATTATTTTTTATAATTTTTTTAAATATATTTTTTTTCTAATTTTTCTTAATTTTTTTTAACAAGTAATATATTTACATAATTTTTCTAATTTTAATTCCTTTTTTTTTTTTTTGGAACCATTTAGTAAAAAAATTATAATTACTTTAACTATTTTCTGGGTTTTCGCCAACATTCGGAACCATTTAGACGTCTTCGGGACAATTTTTCACTCTTCGTGAATGTTCGGTCGTTTCCGGCGGGGGTGCTCACTTACAGGTCCGCGTTCATGGAGGCATCCATGTTGGATCCCGTTAATGTGACGTCATGGAAAATTTCAGTGGAAATTTCCATTAGAAAACGGATTGAAACATGTCGGGGAACGCGGCCGTGAGCGAAGACACCTTGGGTGCTCTCTTTTACGTCCGCGTTCTGGCTATATATACAGTGCAGAACCTCTCATTTCGTCTTGAACCTTTGATAAGGTAACGACCATGTTCTCTTGTGAGAAGTGCGGTAAGACCTTTACCGAGAAGAGAAGCCTGCTTCGCCACCAGAAGACCCATGTTGTTGCGGACCAGACGTATTCCTGCCAGGTATGTGGAAAGGAGTTTGCCAGGGCCGACAACCGGAAACGCCACCAGGAGTCCCACCAGCAGATTGAGCCTGGAAAGCCGGATCCAGTCCAGTCCCTTGCCTGCCAGGTATGTGGAAAGGAATTTGCCAGGCCAGATGCCAGGAAGCGTCACGAAGCTACCCACCAGCAGAGTGAGCCTGGAAAGCCAGATCCAGTCCAGTCCTTTGCCTGCCAGGTATGTGGAAAGGAGTTTGCCAGGGCCGACAACCGGAATCGCCACCAGGAGTCCCACAGGTACACCCTGACGTGTCCAGATTGTGGGCAGTATTTTAACAGATTGGACAACCTTGCTCGCCACAGACTGTTGCATACCAAGCCAGATGCCAAGCCCAGGATGAAGAAACCAGTCAAGAGACTAGCCTCGCCACTACCTGGCCCCAGTGCAAAAAGACGCAGGACGATGTCGCCACCTGAGAGTCCAACCAGTCCATCTCAACCAGACGTTTTGCCAGAAGATCCCGATACCAGGGTTTTGTACCTGAGACATTGGCAGTCCATCCGGACAGAAGAAAATACCGGCAACCGTGTCCAGGATCGGTTCAACTTTACGTTGAACGAGATTACAACCGCCACCTTTCCTGACATGGTTCGCCACATTTTCGAACTCCAGACCACGGCCTTCAAGATCAACGTGTCGTTTGGATTTGTACTGAGGAATGTAGAGACCGGAGAACTGAGATACTTCCATTCCAGCCAGAACAACGCCAGATTTTTCAACATACCGCACCTGATTAGGAATGAAGAAGACCTAGAGAAGTTTTTGGAAGAATTGAGCCGTCACGACATTTTGGAGTTTATCCGGCAGCAGAGACCAGATACCAAGTGGGTGGTGCATTTACTGACAAATGCCACGTTTTATGTCAACAAGTTGGTGGAACACCCGATAGGAGCCAGAGTCGTGTTACCAGACTTCATTTTGAAAAACCGTGGTGTCGTCGCACTGGTTGCTGGATCCCATGGGCCATATGATGACAACCTGTGTTTTTTCCGGTGTTTGGCCGTCCACCGTGGAGCTCCCGTAGTAAACGTAGAAGTACCTACCAAGACTTACTATCGTCAATATTTGGAGAAGACAGAAATGTCCGGCAGTGATTTCAAAGGTATTTGTTTAGACGATTTGGCGTACATCGAACCACTGTTCCAAGTCAACATCTGCGTGTACGAGCTGCAAGAGACGGAAGACGGCGACGTAGCGGCGAGATTGGTACGACGTTCTCCTTACAATTTCCAGGACACCATGAACTTGAATTTGTACGACAACCATTTTAGTTATGTCAGCGACATGGAGAAATACAGTCACAGTTACCTATGTTCCAAATGTGACCAGATGTGGAAGCATGTAGGGCACTTACACAGACACGAGAGAACCTGCACCGGTGAAGTCCTGTACAAATATCCCGGCGGGGTGTACCATACACCACAGACCGTGTTTGAACGTTTGGAGGACGAAGGTATCCAAGTCCCGGAAGAAGGCAGATATTACCCTTACAGAGCCACTTACGATATAGAGGCGATGCTTCAACCTACAGAAAAACCGAGGTCGGATAAATTGGAATGGACCAGCCAGCACGTTTTGCTCAGCGTCTCCGTGTGTTCCAACGTACCGGAGTTTACAGAGCCAGTTTGTTTCGTGTCCGAAGGCGATAGCAGTGAAACCGTGGATTCCTGTTTGATCCATTTGACAGAAATCAGTGACAAAGCCTTTCGCTTACTGATGCCCAGGTATGCTGGTGTCTTTGAAGAGATCCAAGAGAGACTGGACCGGGACCTGGAAGAATACCAAGACGACGAAGAGCGAGAACGTCAGGAAAAGAAACATCACCTGTACAAGTTGAAACAGCAACTGGAACGACATCTCCAAGAATTACCCGTGATTGGCTTCAACACCGGGAAATACGACGTGAACGCCATGAAGATAGATTTCTTCACTCGTCTGGTGGAAAGTCACAAGATAAAGTATACCGTGAAACGCAACAACAATTTCATGTGTATCAAGACGGAGAAGTTGAAATTTTTGGACATCACCAACTACCTGGCTCCCGGATTTAGTTACTCCCAGTTTTTGAAAGCCTACGGTTGTACGGAAGAGAAAGGGTTTTTTCCATACGAGTGGATGACCGGTTTAGACAAGTTGGCCGTGACGGAGTTACCACCACACCAGGCATTTTTCAGTACGCTGAAAAACGAGAACATTGCACCCGAAGAGTACCAGCTGTGTCGGGACGTCTGGCAGGAAAAGAACATGAAGAACGTGAAAGAGTTCCTGATATGGTACAACAACAAAGACGTGGAGCCCATGCTGGAAGCCATCGAGAAGATGTTTGTATATTACAAAGGATTGAAGGTGGACATGTTTAAACACGGCATCAGCGTACCGGGACTCACACTGAAAACCATGTTCGATGGTCTGACCGATTATTTCACCGTTCCGGACGAGAAGAATAAAGATCTGTACGAGTTGTACAAAGAAAACATAGTGGGTGGACCCAGCATCGTCTTCCACAGATACCACGAGAAAGACCAGACCTTCATCCGTCCTGCCGAATACCAAGACCCAAAACCGTGCAAGAAGATCTACGGTGTGGACGCCAACGCCTTGTATTTGTGGAGTATTATGCAGGATATGCCAACGGGTCACTTCGTCCGTCGCAAGAGTGAAGACGATTTTAAAAGACAGACACCTCGAAGGTACGAACGAATGGCTATCGAGTGGTTGGAATGGGAAGCCCAGGAGACAGGACACCAGATACGTCACCAGGGGAACGACACGGAAAAACTGATAGGACGTCGGCGCCTTCCCGTAGATGGTTACTGTAAGGATACTAATACAGTTTACGAGTTCCAGGGCTGCCTGTGGCACGGACATTGTTGTCGCCTGACTCGGGGAAAGACAGAAAACCCGTTGAACGGAAAGAGCCTGGATGAATTATACAAGACTACACAGGAAAAAATACAGTACATAACAGAAAACGACTACCAAGTGAAACAGATGTGGGAGTGCGAATGGGACCGGTTAAAGAAAGAAGACCAAGGAATCAAGACCTTCGTGTCTCAGAGGCAGAGACCCTGCGATCGTTTCGCCACGATGACCGAAGACGACATCATGAGAGCCGTGATGGAGGATAAGTTGTTTGGTGCCTTGGAAGTTGATCTGCACGTACCTGAGGACCTAAAGGCAAAATTTTCAGAAATGCCTCCAGTGTTTAAGAACGTAGACGTGTCCAGAGACGACATTGGGGACCACATGAAGAGTTATGCAGAAGAAAAAGGAATCATGCCGCAGCCTAGAAAGTCGTTAATCGGCAGCATGTTTGGAGAGAAGATCATGGTAATATCCCCGTTGCTGAAATGGTACGTCAACCACGGACTGAAAGTCACCAGGATTTACCAGGTGGTGGAGTACACGCCGTCGGCGTGTTTCAGACCCTTCGGAGATCAAGTCAGTAATGCCAGGCGAGCCGGAGATGCCGACCCAAATAAGAAGATAATTGCAGAAAACGAGAAACTGAGGGGAAATTCCAGCTACGGCAAGACGGTGACCAACAAGGAAAGGCACACGGATGTGATTTACTGCCAGGAACACCAGATCAGTCGCTACCTCGTAGATCCCTCTTTCCGGCGATGCAACCAGCTGAGCGACAAAACATTCGAAGTGGAAATGAGTAAGAAGACCATACACCTGGACCTGCCCATGCACATTGGCTGTTTCGTTTACCAGTACGCCAAGCTTCGGATGTTGGAATTTTACTATGATTTTATGGACGTCTTTGTCGATCGCCGTGATTTTCAATATTGTGCAATGGACACCGACAGTGCCTACATGGCTCTCTCTGGCGATAGTTTGGAAGAAGTAATCAAACCGCAGTTGCGTCGGCGCTTTGAAGCAGAGAAGAAGAATTGGTTTCCCCGTACTGACACACCACAACTGGCTGCTTGGGACAAGAGGACTCCAGGACTGTTCAAGACAGAATTCAGTGGTGACGGGATGATTGCCTTGTGTAGCAAGACGTACTTTTGCTTTGGAGAGGAAACCAAGTACAGCTGTAAAGGGGTCAACAAGAGAACCAACGACATCAACAAAGAAAAATACATGGACGTTCTCCTGTCAAAGAACACTGGCTCCGGAACCAACAGAGGGTTTCGTTCTGTAGATAATCAAGTCTACACATACTTGCAAGAGCGAGCTGGCTTTTCCTACTTTTATCCAAAACGTAAAGTTTTGGCGGACGGGGTGTCCACGATACCCTTAGATATTTGATCGGATGAACGGCTTACCGACTCGACTGATTACAGTGGGAAAGCTTTTCATTTGATGTATGAACAGACCACTCTCTTTAGAGTCGTCTGTTAACCGATAACAAAAAAAAAAAAAAAAAAAAAAAAAAAAAAAAAAAAAAAAAAAGAAAAAGAACTAGGTACCTGTGATGTAACACAGGGGCTCAACCCACAGAGCTGCCTAGCGCGTCCCCCAGGTGGCGGATAGGGGATACCCTCTCGTTGAGGGTTGTCAGGTCGTTAAAAGCCCTGACCGCGGACCATAGTGGGTAAAGTGTTTGGAAAAAAATAAACTATGTTTTAACAAAAATAGTTAAAATAATTATAAAATTTGTTAACTGAATTTACACTCATATTCCACTTTCTGATATTCAGCTTACAGAGGAAAGTGATGTTGCTGTTCTTCTCTTACTCCATGCTGCTCTTCGCTGCTCATCGCAGCTCTGCACTGTTCTCAGTTTGTTCTTCTCTTGGTCCACGCTGCTCTTGTCTTGTTCTATGCTGTTCTTTCCTGCCAGTTATGTCGAGGTCCGACAGTATACGCAGTACAATGGGACTATTTGGTTATCTCCCCTTTTCCCGCACTTTCCGGTCGTCTCTGGATCTTTCATCGGTCTCTAGGGTCTGATACTCTCACTGTTATGTCGAAGTCCGAGAGTATACGAAGTCAACTATTGGATTATCTCCCCTTATCCCGCTCTATTCATCTGCGGGTGATGTTTTCTGTGAGGACCAAAGGTTGGATTGGATTATGTCCCCTTACATGCAAGTGATGCTGTCACCAATAGATCAACGGAGGGGTGTCCTGAGCAACTGCCTTAACAACGACGGTCCATTTAATTGCTCTATGCTGTTCTTTGCTGTTCATCGCTACTCATGACTGTACTCACGTGCTCATTTCGGTTTTTTAGGGGGCTACTTGTCACTTTTCGCTGCTGCTGCTGCTCCTGGTGGTGGTCGCTGTTAGTTGTTGTTGTTGCTGCTGCTGCTGCTGCTGAGGAGGAGGAGGTGGGATTCTTACTGTTTCGTTATAAGTCACCTCTGGGTCTCGTTGATGTAACGATGGACATCAAAGATGGCTGCGCCCACGTAACGCGGACCTGAATGAAAGCACCCTTATGAAACAGAAATTTTAGAGTCTTTCTGGACGGGAACAAACGTTTACCCTAACACTAGTTCTGCTTACCAGCCTGCTTCAAATTCATGTTTCAAAGTCTAGCCCAATCTTGGGCTAAATCCCGGATGAATTTGAAGTGGTACTAGTGTTAGGATTAGGGTTAAGTTAGGATAAGGTTAGATTTAGGATTAAGGTTAAGATTATGTTAGGGTTAGGTAAGAGTTAGGGTTAGTGTTAGGGTTAGAATTAGGTTTAGGGTCATGGTTAGGGTTAAGTTAGGTTTAGGGTTAGAGTAAGGGATTAGGGTAGGGTTAGCATTAGGGCTAGAGTTAGGGTTAGGTTTAGTGTTAAGTTAGTGTTAGGGTTAGTGTTAGGTTAGGGGTTAGAGCTATGGTTAGTGTTAGAGTTAGGGTTAGGTTTAGGACTAGGGTTGGGGTTAGGGTTAGGGTTAGGGTTAGGGTTAGAGTTAAATTTCTAGTCTTCATTTTCCACTGACTTCATTGAAATTCGAAATCTAAAGATACAATGAATCGGAATATAAAAGAATAAAAAAAAAATGAATAAACTAAACAAAAATAGAACAAGACCTAGGATTAAGGTTAAGATTATGTTAGGGTTAGGTAAGAGTTAGGGTTAGTGTTAGGGTTAGAGTTAGGTTTAGGGTCATGGTTAGGGTTAAGTTAGGTTTAGGGTTAGAGTAAGGGATTAGGGTAGGGTTAGCATTAGGGTTAGAGTTAGGGCTAGAGTTAGGGTTAGGTTTAGTGTTAAGTTAGTGTTAGGGTTAGTGTTAGGGTTAGGGGTTAGAGCTATGGTTAGTGTTAGAGTTAGGGTTAGGTTTAGGACTAGGGTTGGGGTTAGGGTAAGGGTTAGGGTTAGAGTTATGGTTGGGGTTAGGACTCGAGTTAGGTTATGGTTAGGGCTAAAATCCGTAAACGTTTGTTCCCGTCCAGAAAGACTCTAAAATTTCTGTTTCATAAGGGTGCTTTCATTCAGGTCCGCGTTACGTGGGCGCAGCCATCTTTGATGTCCATCGTTACATCAACGAGACCCAGAGGTGACTTATAACGAAACAGTAAGAATCCCACCTCCTCCTCAGCAGCAGCAGCAGCAGCAGCAACAACAACTAACAGCGACCACCACCAGGAGCAGCAGCAGCAGCGAAAAGTGACAAGTAGCCCCCTAAAAAAACGAAATGAGCACGTGAGTACAGTCATGAGTAGCGATGAACAGCAAAGAACAGCATAGAGCAATTAAATGGACCGTCGTTGTTAAGGCAGTTGCTCAGGACACCCCTCCGTTGATCTATTGGTGACAGCATCACTTGCATGTAAGGGGACATAATCCAATCCAACCTTTGGTCCTCACAGAAAACATCACCCGCAGATGAATAGAGCGGGATAAGGGGAGATAATCCAATAGTTGACTTCGTATACTCTCGGACTTCGACATAACAGTGAGAGTATCAGACCCTAGAGACCGATGAAAGATCCAGAGACGACCGGAAAGTGCGGGAAAAGGGGAGATAACCAAATAGTCCCATTGTACTGCGTATACTGTCGGACCTCGACATAACTGGCAGGAAAGAACAGCATAGAACAAGACAAGAGCAGCGTGGACCAAGAGAAGAACAAACTGAGAACAGTGCAGAGCTGCGATGAGCAGCGAAGAGCAGCATGGATCAATAGAATACCAATATGCGTACAGTGCAGAACAGTGATGAACAGCAAAGAACAGCATGGAGTAAGAGAAGAACAGCAACATCACTTTCCTCTGTAAGCTGAATATCAGAAAGTGGAATATGAGTGTAAATTCAGTTAACAAATTTTATAATTATTTTAACTATTTTTGTTAAAACATAGTTTATTTTTTTCCAAACACTTTACCCACTATGGTCCGCGGTCAGGGCTTTTAACGACCTGACAACCCTCAACGAGAGGGTATCCCCTATCCGCCACCTGGGGGACGCGCTAGGCAGCTCTGTGGGCCCCTGTGTTACATCACAGGTACCTAGTTCTTTTTCTTTTTTTTTTAATTTTTTTTTCTTTTTTTTTTCTTTTTTAATTTTTTTTTTTTTTTTTTCTTTTTTTTTTTTTTTTTTTTTTTTTTTTTTTTTTTTGTTATCGGTTAACAGACGACTCTAAAGAGAGTGGTCTGTTCATACATCAAATGAAAAGCTTTCCCACTGTAATCAGTCGAGTCGGTAAGCCGTTCATCCGATCAAATATCTAAGGGTATCGTGGACACCCCGTCCGCCAAAACTTTACGTTTTGGATAAAAGTAGGAAAAGCCAGCTCGCTCTTGCAAGTATGTGTAGACTTGATTATCTACAGAACGAAACCCTCTGTTGGTTCCGGAGCCAGTGTTCTTTGACAGGAGAACGTCCATGTATTTTTCTTTGTTGATGTCGTTGGTTCTCTTGTTGACCCCTTTACAGCTGTACTTGGTTTCCTCTCCAAAGCAAAAGTACGTCTTGCTACACAAGGCAATCATCCCGTCACCACTGAATTCTGTCTTGAACAGTCCTGGAGTCCTCTTGTCCCAAGCAGCCAGTTGTGGTGTGTCAGTACGGGGAAACCAATTCTTCTTCTCTGCTTCAAAGCGCCGACGCAACTGCGGTTTGATTACTTCTTCCAAACTATCGCCAGAGAGAGCCATGTAGGCACTGTCGGTGTCCATTGCACAATATTGAAAATCACGGCGATCGACAAAGACGTCCATAAAATCATAGTAAAATTCCAACATCCGAAGCTTGGCGTACTGGTAAACGAAACAGCCAATGTGCATGGGCAGGTCCAGGTGTATGGTCTTCTTACTCATTTCCACTTCGAATGTTTTGTCGCTCAGCTGGTTGCATCGCCGGAAAGAGGGATCTACGAGGTAGCGACTGATCTGGTGTTCCTGGCAGTAAATCACATCCGTGTGCCTTTCCTTGTTGGTCACCGTCTTGCCGTAGCTGGAATTTCCCCTCAGTTTCTCGTTTTCTGCAATTATCTTCTTATTTGGGTCGGCATCTCCGGCTCGCCTGGCATTACTGACTTGATCTCCGAAGGGTCTGAAACACGCCGACGGCGTGTACTCCACCACCTGGTAAATCCTGGTGACTTTCAGTCCGTGGTTGACGTACCATTTCAGCAACGGGGATATTACCATGATCTTCTCTCCAAACATGCTGCCGATTAACGACTTTCTAGGCTGCGGCATGATTCCTTTTTCTTCTGCATAACTCTTCATGTGGTCCCCAATGTCGTCTCTGGACACGTCTACGTTCTTAAACACTGGAGGCATTTCTGAAAATTTTGCCTTTAGGTCCTCAGGTACGTGCAGATCAACTTCCAAGGCACCAAACAACTTATCCTCCATCACGGCTCTCATGATGTCGTCTTCGGTCATCGTGGCGAAACGATCGCAGGGTCTCTGCCTCTGAGACACGAAGGTCTTGATTCCTTGGTCTTCTTTCTTTAACCGGTCCCATTCGCACTCCCACATCTGTTTCACTTGGTAGTCGTTTTCTGTTATGTACTGTATTTTTTCCTGTGTAGTCTTGTATAATTCATCCAGGCTCTTTCCGTTCAACGGGTTTTCTGTCTTTCCCCGAGTCAGGCGACAACAATGTCCGTGCCACAGGCAGCCCTGGAACTCGTAAACTGTATTAGTATCCTTACAGTAACCATCTACGGGAAGGCGCCGACGTCCTATCAGTTTTTCCGTGTCGTTCCCCTGGTGACGTATCTGGTGTCCTGTCTCCTGGGCTTCCCATTCCAACCACTCGATAGCCATTCGTTCGTACCTTCGAGGTGTCTGTCTTTTAAAATCGTCTTCACTCTTGCGACGGACGAAGTGACCCGTTGGCATATCCTGCATAATACTCCACAAATACAAGGCGTTGGCGTCCACACCGTAGATCTTCTTGCACGGTTTTGGGTCTTGGTATTCGGCAGGACGGATGAAGGTCTGGTCTTTCTCGTGGTATCTGTGGAAGACGATGCTGGGTCCACCCACTATGTTTTCTTTGTACAACTCGTACAGATCTTTATTCTTCTCGTCCGGAACGGTGAAATAATCGGTCAGACCATCGAACATGGTTTTCAGTGTGAGTCCCGGTACGCTGATGCCGTGTTTAAACATGTCCACCTTCAATCCTTTGTAATATACAAACATCTTCTCGATGGCTTCCAGCATGGGCTCCACGTCTTTGTTGTTGTACCATATCAGGAACTCTTTCACGTTCTTCATGTTCTTTTCCTGCCAGACGTCCCGACACAGCTGGTACTCTTCGGGTGCAATGTTCTCGTTTTTCAGCGTACTGAAAAATGCCTGGTGTGGTGGTAACTCCGTCACGGCCAACTTGTCTAAACCGGTCATCCACTCGTATGGAAAAAACCCTTTCTCTTCCGTACAACCGTAGGCTTTCAAAAACTGGGAGTAACTAAATCCGGGAGCCAGGTAGTTGGTGATGTCCAAAAATTTCAACTTCTCCGTCTTGATACACATGAAATTGTTGTTGCGTTTCACGGTATACTTTATCTTGTGACTTTCCACCAGACGAGTGAAGAAATCTATCTTCATGGCGTTCACGTCGTATTTCCCGGTGTTGAAGCCAATCACGGGTAATTCTTGGAGATGTCGTTCCAGTTGCTGTTTCAACTTGTACAGGTGATGTTTCTTTTCCTGACGTTCTCGCTCTTCGTCGTCTTGGTATTCTTCCAGGTCCCGGTCCAGTCTCTCTTGGATCTCTTCAAAGACACCAGCATACCTGGGCATCAGTAAGCGAAAGGCTTTGTCACTGATTTCTGTCAAATGGATCAAACAGGAATCCACGGTTTCACTGCTATCGCCTTCGGACACGAAACAAACTGGCTCTGTAAACTCCGGTACGTTGGAACACACGGAGACGCTGAGCAAAACGTGCTGGCTGGTCCATTCCAATTTATCCGACCTCGGTTTTTCTGTAGGTTGAAGCATCGCCTCTATATCGTAAGTGGCTCTGTAAGGGTAATATCTGCCTTCTTCCGGGACTTGGATACCTTCGTCCTCCAAACGTTCAAACACGGTCTGTGGTGTATGGTACACCCCGCCGGGATATTTGTACAGGACTTCACCGGTGCAGGTTCTCTCGTGTCTGTGTAAGTGCCCTACATGCTTCCACATCTGGTCACATTTGGAACATAGGTAACTGTGACTGTATTTCTCCATGTCGCTGACATAACTAAAATGGTTGTCGTACAAATTCAAGTTCATGGTGTCCTGGAAATTGTAAGGAGAACGTCGTACCAATCTCGCCGCTACGTCGCCGTCTTCCGTCTCTTGCAGCTCGTACACGCAGATGTTGACTTGGAACAGTGGTTCGATGTACGCCAAATCGTCTAAACAAATACCTTTGAAATCACTGCCGGACATTTCTGTCTTCTCCAAATATTGACGATAGTAAGTCTTGGTAGGTACTTCTACGTTTACTACGGGAGCTCCACGGTGGACGGCCAAACACCGGAAAAAACACAGGTTGTCATCATATGGCCCATGGGATCCAGCAACCAGTGCGACGACACCACGGTTTTTCAAAATGAAGTCTGGTAACACGACTCTGGCTCCTATCGGGTGTTCCACCAACTTGTTGACATAAAACGTGGCATTTGTCAGTAAATGCACCACCCACTTGGTATCTGGTCTCTGCTGCCGGATAAACTCCAAAATGTCGTGACGGCTCAATTCTTCCAAAAACTTCTCTAGGTCTTCTTCATTCCTAATCAGGTGTGGTATGTTGAAAAATCTGGCGTTGTTCTGGCTGGAATGGAAGTATCTCAGTTCTCCGGTCTCTACATTCCTCAGTACAAATCCAAACGACACGTTGATCTTGAAGGCCGTGGTCTGGAGTTCGAAAATGTGGCGAACCATGTCAGGAAAGGTGGCGGTTGTAATCTCGTTCAACGTAAAGTTGAACCGATCCTGGACACGGTTGCCGGTATTTTCTTCTGTCCGGATGGACTGCCAATGTCTCAGGTACAAAACCCTGGTATCGGGATCTTCTGGCAAAACGTCTGGTTGAGATGGACTGGTTGGACTCTCAGGTGGCGACATCGTCCTGCGTCTTTTTGCACTGGGGCCAGGTAGTGGCGAGGCTAGTCTCTTGACTGGTTTCTTCATCCTGGGCTTGGCATCTGGCTTGGTATGCAACAGTCTGTGGCGAGCAAGGTTGTCCAATCTGTTAAAATACTGCCCACAATCTGGACACGTCAGGGTGTACCTGTGGGACTCCTGGTGGCGATTCCGGTTGTCGGCCCTGGCAAACTCCTTTCCACATACCTGGCAGGCAAAGGACTGGACTGGATCTGGCTTTCCAGGCTCACTCTGCTGGTGGGTAGCTTCGTGACGCTTCCTGGCATCTGGCCTGGCAAATTCCTTTCCACATACCTGGCAGGCAAGGGACTGGACTGGATCCGGCTTTCCAGGCTCAATCTGCTGGTGGGACTCCTGGTGGCGTTTCCGGTTGTCGGCCCTGGCAAACTCCTTTCCACATACCTGGCAGGAATACGTCTGGTCCGCAACAACATGGGTCTTCTGGTGGCGAAGCAGGCTTCTCTTCTCGGTAAAGGTCTTACCGCACTTCTCACAAGAGAACATGGTCGTTACCTTATCAAAGGTTCAAGACGAAATGAGAGGTTCTGCACTGTATATATAGCCAGAACGCGGACGTAAAAGAGAGCACCCAAGGTGTCTTCGCTCACGGCCGCGTTCCCCGACATGTTTCAATCCGTTTTCTAATGGAAATTTCCACTGAAATTTTCCATGACGTCACATTAACGGGATCCAACATGGATGCCTCCATGAACGCGGACCTGTAAGTGAGCACCCCCGCCGGAAACGACCGAACATTCACGAAGAGTGAAAAATTGTTCCGAAGACGTCTAAATGGTTCCGAATGTTGGCGAAAACCCAGAAAATAGTTAAAGTAATTATAATTTTTTTACTAAATGGTTCCAAAAAAAAAAAAAAGGAATTAAAATTAGAAAAATTATGTAAATATATTACTTGTTAAAAAAAATTAAGAAAAATTAGAAAAAAAATATATTTAAAAAAATTATAAAAAATAATAAAAAAATTAAGAAAATTAAGAAAAATTAGACAAATTATAAAATAATAAAATACTTACCTAACCCTAAAATAATCTTATCCCTACCACTAGTACCACTTCAAAGTCATAAGGGATTGAGCCCAATCCAGCATTTGAAACATGACTTTGAAGCAGGCTGCTAAGCAGAACTAGTGTTAGGGTAAACGATTATCTTTAGGGTACTTTCAGGTCTGAGTACAGTGCAGAGCAGCGTTGAGCAGCAAAGAGCAAGAGAAGAGCAGCGATGACGAACAGCAACAAGCCTGAGTAGCGATGAGCAGCAAAGAGCAGCGAAGAGCGGGGTGGAGCAAGAGAAGAGAAACGAAGTGCATGATAGAAATGGACCGCCGTTGCTAAGGCAGTTGCTAAAGACACCCCTCCATTGATCTATTGGTGACAGCATCACTTGGAGGTAAGGGGACATAATCCAATCCTACCTTTGGTCCTCACAGAAAACATCACCCACAGATGAAAAGAGCGGGATAAGGGGAGATAATCCAAACGTATACTCTCGGACTTCGACATAACAGTGAGGGTATCAGACCGATGAAAGATCCAGAGACGACCGAGAAGTGCGGGAAAAGGGAGATCATTCAATCTGGTCAAGCATGGCACTTCCGGGTGCTTGACTTACGTCACTTCCGTAAACAAAATATGGGGAAAATCCACTACTTCCGGTTGCGTATGCGCGCAAAAATCACTTCCGGTTCCTCCTGAACATGCGCAAACCACACATCCGGGTCCTAGCACGTGACTTACGTCACTTCCGGCAACAAATGGCGCGAAAAACCATCACTTCCGGTTGCGCATGCGCCTGACTTCCAGGTACTTCCGGTTCCGCCTACACATGCGCATACCACACATCCAGGTCCTAGCACGTGACTTACGTCACTTCCGGCAACAAATGGCGCGAAAAACCATCACTTCCGGTTGCGCATGCGCGCAAATCACTTCCGGGTACTTCCGGTTCCGGTCACGTGACTTCCGGTTCCGGTTACGCCACTCCCTGTGACGTCATTTCCGGTTCCGGTGACGTCACTTCCGGCACCTCCTCAGCACCTCCTCCTCTCCACCTCCTCAAATGATAACTGAACTGTCCCCATATACTACTAATATGGCTTTCCTTATATCAAAGCATTTTGAATTGAAAGAGCTAGAAGTCAATTGGAGAATTTTTTTTGTTTAATACATGAAACAGAAAAAACAACTTTATTATTAATATTATATTTTTAGTTTCTTGTAAATTGGATAATTTTGTGTTTCCTGAGAAGAGTATTTGTCACACCGGATCGAAAAGACTATGGCTCTCATCTTCCGGAAGATCACTTGAAGTATCCATTGTTTTGGGAAACAAAAGTTGACTTCCTCATGAATGTGCGCTAATGCACATTTTACAAATAAAACTTTTTATATTTATTTATAATATTCATTACGGGAGAAAATATATAAAAAAGATATTATTCATCTTTCCAATGTTAAGAATATTTCAGATCAAAATAGTTTTTAGAAATATATATTTCTAGTATGTTATTAAAGAGGTTTCTAGGGTCTATAAATACGTAAATATTCCAAATTTTACCCACTGAGATCCCCATCTGTAACATATGTTGTACACAATATATACACAGTCATACATCTCTTAAAGGCGACAGTGGATTAATTTTTTCACTCAAGGTATTGTTGTTGTTTTTTATTATTTGCTGTTGAACATGGGTTGATTCTGGCCAGGCATCGAACCCTAGACTTAATACATGTATCTATGGATAGACTTATTGCATACAATTTTGTTGATGCTGTTTTCTTTTAAACACTCGACGAACAACTGCTAATTACCACAAAAATGTTATATATTAGCTACTTTCAAAATATTCAGATCTATTATCTGATCTAAGCCATATTATGTTGACAGTTGTTACAAAACTTTTGATTATATTATTGAAAATTGGGCGCTCATGTATTCACGATTCAAAGAAATAATTTCGTAAAATATGAACGCATTAAACGCCTGCTATTTCTCGTAAGTTAGTAGAAATGGTCACAGTTATTTTTGTGTACACTTTGTGGTAGTTTTTCTTTCGCGTGTTCCCGTGCTGGTACGTCGTTATTCATTGTGTTTCATTCAAATTGAAAAAAAAATTAAATGTGCAGGCCAAATTCTTAAATTTTTATCACAGTCACCAGCTGGTCACCATGAAAGACATTTTTCTTGTTCGCCTGGTGGCTCTCATGACCTCCCCCCTCTCCCGTAAGATTCTCTTTTAAGTCTTATTAATTGTATGACCCCTTCACAAAAAAAGTTGCCCCGTTTTTTAGCTGCTTTAGAATTTGCTATTCATAAATGTAAAACCATGAAAACATTCGTAGAAAAAATTTCCTGGCGAAAAATGCAATGGCGGAATAAATTCACTGTCACTGAAAATCTAGTTTAGGCCTTAGGGGCGTTAACCCATATAACCCCTGAGTGAAATAAAAGCTATGGTGTATATATTTAATTTAAACATCAAGCGGCTAAAAACTTTGCCGGACTTCATACTATTAAAACATTGTAAAATTATATGTCCGGACCCTCCCCCCCACTCAACTTTGAAAATCTAGTGTGGGCCTTAGGGGCGTTGACCCACCTAACCCCTGGGTGAAGTAAAAACTATGGTGTATATCTTTAATTTAAACCACAATCGGTTACAAACTTTGCCGGACTCGTTGTTAGGGTATTAAAAAAAGGATATTTTCGAAGAAATGGAAAGTTCACCGGACCGACACAACTTTGTGATTCTTTTTATATATACATATTTGGGTCTAAAAACCAAAATAAATGGGAGATTGTGCATGACATACAGGTACAATTTCATATTTTGTGGCTAAAATGCAACTCAAAATGACAATTGCGTAGTAGTACCTTACTTACCGTTAACGAGCAGGAGATGCTTACCATTCCGGAGCACCATGTCACTCGGTTTTTAATGGGAGTTCACATTTCTAGTGCTTTCGTTTTTGTGCTGTCTTGTTCTAGTTTTGTTTAGTTTATTACACTTTTTTTTTATTATACCCCCCGCAAACAAAGTTTTTGGAGGTATATAGGAATCACCCTGTCCGTCAGTCCGTCTGTCCATGTACCTTGTAAGCGCAGCCCCTCCTAAATCGTTCAATGAATTTTGATGAAACTTTATATGAAGGTTAGGCACCATATGTAGATGTGCATGAATCAAGATAATTATCGCCGAATGCTTGCATAGGGAGATAATCCAACTTACGGGTTTTACATATTTAAAGTTTGTAAGCGCAACTCCTCCTAAACCGTTCATTGGATTTTAATGAAACTTTAAATGAAGGTTGGGCATCATATGTAGATGAAGCAATATAATTATCACAGGATGCTTGCAAAGAGAGATAATCCATCTTAAGGGTTTTACATGTTTAAAGTTTGTAAGCGAAACTCCTCCTAAACCGTTCAATGGATTTTGATGAAACTTTATATGAAGGTTCGGCATAAAATGTCGATGTGCATGAAGTTTAAAGTTTGTAAGAGTAAATCCTAGTATTGCAAGCGGGGGTATCACTCTCTGAGGTCATTCACAGTACCAGTTCCTTTCCTGACATTGTCTTTTCTTTGGACTTCGAATTTGTGGACTATTCCCAATGTTTTGTAGCTTGTGTATTCTTTTACCGATATTTAATTGTATGAAATTAGATATGATGTCATTTCAGGTAACGATTAACTCCTTAAACATATTTACAGGTTGCTGTGATGGAAGACAAAATTGAAATTCCTTTGAAACACCTCTCACACGATCAGTATCGGCAAAGGATTCAGAGAAGGTTCTCTTTCAATGGTTTGTTCAACGGCAAGTTTACAATGTTAGATGAATATCGTGTATATTTGGAAGATGAATTCAAAAGGCTGATACGTTCTTTGACTGAGACTCAACCACCTTTCTTTGAAGCAAACGAAGGTTCAAAACTGTTAAGTGAATATCTTAATTGTACCCTCGGATCTCCAGAACTTTTTCAGATCAGAAAAGTACAGACCGAAGGAAATAAAATTGCGAAGTTTTTTGATATTCCTGTCGTATTTACTGGAAGTAGACAGGAGGGGTTTCGGTTCCCAAGATCAGATACAGATATCATGTTAGAAATTCCAATTTCAGCTAAATTTTATCAATATGCACCTGAGATTGATGAATCTTATACACAGTTTATCATCCACACGCAAGGTGTAAAACCAAGTTTTGCAAAATTAGAAACTAAAACTGGTCTGAATTTACTGGATTTGTTTGGAAGTGGAACACTGCTTCTTCAGCTTTTGTCAGCTTCAACTGGCGGATTTGAATTACTAACACCTATATTAAAAAACAATATTAAATTTCAAGAACTTTTTATTCAGGGACTGAACATGTGTTTAGAACAAGATAACATTGGTCGACATCTTGTTTCAAGTAAGAAAGTTGTAGACTTATTTTTAACGTGTGTAAAAAGACTCGGAATACCATTTTCAGACAACAATGTTATACATACACACGGTCCTTGTGCATCGGGAGGTGATATTCGTGTGATGGAATGGGATTTGTCGATAGGGCTTTATTGCGCATGTCGTCATCCAGATATTTCAATATGGAGTAAAAGAATACGCAAATTTGGTTGGCCAAGAGACGATATCATCGAAAGCTGCCTAGATAAAGGGTTTCATCTGGTACCCATTGGTGACAAAACATCCAGTACATTAGCACTAGAATGGAGGGTTTCATTTTGTAAAGTGGAACTTGACCTGATTAACTCATTCAACCATACTCAAATGCAGTGTTACGCTCTGTTGAAAATATTTCTGAAACAAGTTATAGAATCAAAAGAGGAATTTATAGATGTTCTTTGTTCATATTTTATGAAAACTCTTATGTTTTGGGCCGTTGAAGAATCTAGCGAGACAGAATGGCGACCAGAAAGTTTAATTGAGCGATTTGTATATTGTGTCGAACAATATCTGATTTGTTGGTTAAAACGAGGAATATTGCCAAACTATTTTATACCTAAGAGAAACCTTTTGGAGGGTAAACTTAATGGTAAAATGGGAGCCCTTTTGTCGGATTTCATACTGTCAAAGTACAGAAGTTTTCTTGAGTCTCAGAACCCAAATCCTATCTGCATTCGAGTTTTGCCTCATATACCTCTCTTGCGTACGTGTTTGTCATCGCCACGTTCTCCTGTCTATTTTCAGCAAAGAGAATGGGAACAGATACAAGATTACACATATTATGTGGAAGTACTTGGCTGTATCGAACTTTCACTGTTTTTACTTACAACGGAAAAATGTTTCCCGCCGTCAGAAAATACAGTCATGGAAAGGTTCAAGTCCGATAAAGTACCTCGTCATGTAAAAGACGTGTATAGTTATCTCTGTATTCACGAATGGTACAAAGAGACGTCATCCAAAAATGAGCTGGAGAAAAAGAAAATATTGCCTATCATTGAAGATTTTATTACAAAATATATTGACACTGATCTTTCTTCTTATAGATTGTGTCTTGCGACGTTTTATTACATCAATAGTGATTACGAAAAAGCCTTGCGATTTGCCAAAGAAGTTGACAGGATGATGGAGCCATTTGTTGTCCACTTACTATCAGCAGGATTAATTGAGACTGAAAAGCCATGGGAGATTCAGCGAGATTTGAATTATATGGACAAAATATGCGGACAGGGATTATCTATTGACCAAAAATGCAAAATAGCCTTAGCAAGAGACTATTGTGTTCCTCCTGGAAGCGTTTTGCTTCCAAGAGAACTGCTTCTAACCAGCTCTGAAGAACTTAATCATCCACTTCGTTTTCTGCAACTAGCTCCATTATTTTATTCTTATTTGTTGACATTTTTATGCCAGCATCACATGGGACTCCCACATGAGAGAGATAAAACACTGGAAAATATGCTCAACATCGAGGAAAGAGAGAAAGTTGACTATTGGCACCACACGTATCTCATACTTGGAATATGCTTTGAGATAAAGGGAGAATACCCAGTCGCTTTTAGATATTTTAGTCGTGCCTTTGAAGTTATGAAGAAAAATGATATTTGGTACTATCAGACATCATTGTTTGTGCGTGTTCTTTTGTTGTTACTGTATATTTACTTCAGGAATAGAGAAGTTCCCTGAGTATAAAATCCTCTTGATGGCACAGAAATATCTCTGGAAGAATCCATGAAAGAATTACATAAATTTGCTGTTTTATCAGGCCTTAAAATAAATCTGTCAAAAACTGAGGTAATATGGATAGCTAGCCAGAAGTTCAGCCAAGTGAATGATTATTTGAATTTAATTTTAATTAGTTCCTAGGAAAAACCCAAATTTTCCCCTGAAAGTATATTCTTCCCAAAGAACTAGTTCTAACCAACTTTGAAAAAGTTAATAACCCACTATCGCCATCGTGCAACTAGCTCCATTATCTTATTCTCATTTTATACGACTGCAAATATTTGTGGTCATATTATGGTATGAGCCTGTCATCGTCCGTAAACAGTTAGGTTTTGGCTAAGATATTTTTGTTATATTGACCCTATCCTTATATTTTACCACAATGGTCCATAAGAAATACAGATTGGGATTGATTTTGAGAAATCTGGTCCGTCCCGTTTTTTTCTGTGGGTCATTAAGTTTTTTTTATAACTTTTTAAATTTTTATCCAAAATAAACTATAATACCGCCCAATAATAATTTGAAACACACATAATATGCAAATAAAGAGTCATGTGAACGTGAAATTAAGCATGTTTGCTATTGTTGTGTTATGTAAACGTATATTTGTGTGCTTATTTATTGATAATGAAATAATGTGTAATTTGTGTGGAGTAAGAACAATTATTTTGGAACCTATATTCAGACGATATAATTTAATATGATGTACTGTTCAAATGTACAAGAACAAGAACGAAACACGTCAGCTATGCTGCATATCCCCGCGGCACTATTGTGTTAATCACAAAATTAAATGCTCTAAAGAAAATGGTCATATGTGCAATTTCAATATTGATTCATCCAGTGTCCTGTATAAAGAGTCTATGAAAGGAATATTTCACAAAAAGAACAATAACATTTTTTCACTGTTTCACTACAATTTATTCCTATTTAAATAACTCATTTTAAATTTGAAACAGTTAAATAATTGCATAAGCAGTAGTTTTTAATGTTAAAATCAGAATTCTAATTTAAAAGTAGCAATGTCACTAATATATTATACATTATATAGTCATGTATATTTGGAAAACATTAAAAAGCAGGAGTTGTTTCCCCTTATCAAGATTCACACCTACATATTCATTAAAATCTGTGTATTTGTTATGTATAGTGCTAGATTTAGTCTGCATAGATATCAATATCAAATTGAATTCAGAATATAGTATAGACAAGAATAAAGAAATATTAATTTGATGAATTGTTTAAGTAAAGTCAGGAAATACCAAAGGGATATTCGAATGAGAGAAAAATCGTTACAACTGACAAACTCCGGAGAACAACGAAGACAAGACCAAAACAATGCATGCACTACAATTAAAAACTAAAAACGTATGAACAACATGGACCCCACCAAAAAACCGGGGGTAGACCCAGGTGCTCCGGAAGAGTAAGCAGTCTCTGCTTCCTACAGGACACCCGCCATGCTGCTCATGTCAAATCCCGTATGAGGAAGGGATAATATCAATGGAACAGGTCCATTTTCATTTGGGAAACGGTTTTTTCATACCTGTCAACCAAGTCATGATGACGCCCATAAAACTTTAATAAGGATGACTTCAGCTTAGGAGTAACGTACCCCTGTCTGAGCAACTTTTCTGTCAGGAGCCGGGCTCTGTCCAGGAAGTCAATTTATATGTCACAAGCTCTTGAATAACGTACGAGTTGTGAAATATATACTCCATACGTCGGCGCCCCTGGAACATTGCCGCTCAAAAATGGAAAGTTCACGATTGGAAAGTCTTAGTCATCCCGTTTGTCGTAAAGTTTTGTATTCAACCTTCCTCTGGTGTCAATTTCGAGGTGAAGGTCAAGATAAGATGCAGACTTGGCAGTGTCTGTGGTATCTTTAATTTCGAGCTCATTGGGATAGATGAGATGTAAGAAATTCCCAAAACGTGAATTGTTGAGTGATAAAACACCATCTATGTAGCGGAAGCTGAAATTAAAGGTACGAGCTAACTTCTTTTGTTTTTCCTTAAGAAGCCCGTCAGGGAGGTCTGCCTCATATGAGTAAAGGAACAAGTCGGCCAGGAGTGGCGCACAATTAGTACCCATAGGAATGCCAATTGTCTGTTGGAAAACACGTCCACCAAATTGAACAAATACGTTGTCGATCAAAAATTAATCATCAGGACAATTTCGTCCTCTGTATATTTTTTGTTAGATTTAGAGTGGTTTTTAACAAAGTATGATTTATCTCTACCAATGACAAGGTATGTGTATCTGTTGTTTTGAAAGCATCGATGGATTAGATCTTTCAACTTCTCCTTCAGTTGTGAATGAGGAATGGTAGTATAGAGGGTAGAGAAATCAAATGTTTTTATGCTGTTACAGACTGAAATGGACCGAGATCGTAAAATATCCTTTAAGTCTTTGGAGTTCTTTAATATCCTCATTTGATTGATACCACTTCTTGAATAACTTGTCTCACAATAACTTTGGAGGCCCGTTTTGACAGCTGTTAAAATAGAAGTTAGAAGTTGAGACAATGGTTTAGTGGAACACTTGGCATATCCAGCTATAAAGCGTTGTTTGTATGGACACTTATGTAACTTGGGTATCCAGTACAAGGTAGGAAGATCACAATCATCATCTTTGATGGAAATACCAAATGACAATAAGGCCGATCTATGATTGTCGGTTATTTCTTCCTTTGAAAGTGTAGTAGCTTTATAGGTAGGGTTGCCAAGTGAACTAGCAATCCCTAGTTCATTAATCAAGCATTGAATATAGTAGCTTTTGCATACAAAAACGATGTTATTAGGGGCCTTCTCTGCAGGAACAACAACATATTTGTCATGAATGGCGGACAATGTCTTGGCAGCATCGGGATTGCTGAAGACTGATGTTCCTTTTTTACTCATAGCCCTTCTAAGTTTATCAATTCGAACTTGAATCAACGATCTCACAGCTTTAACCCACTCTGAAAGTGAATCTAGTGGCTCTTGTTCACGTTTGGTCCATTTTCTGGCATAGTCCTCCACAGCATCCATCAGTAGTTTGAAATTATATTTCCAATTTATGGATACGGGTTCGCGATACTTAGGACCTTTTGCAAGGACATCACGAAGAGACTCATTATCTATGATATTTAAGTCTCCTGTGATGACATGGGTACCAGGACTATATTTGAATGGAGAACTGTTGCATGAACAATCAGGTGGCTTAGCTTTGAGATCGTCGATTTTGAGGTCCTGCAATAAATAATGGGAACGGACTGATCTTTGCAATAAGGCGGAACTGTTAATCTGACCGATTTGTGGTGAAGGATATTGCCAAGATTTACGGCATCTAAACCTTTGTTGGCAAAAAATAGTGGCAGAAAAGAACGTTTTTCATGAGTACCAACTGGTTTGAAAAGTCGGAGACGTCCAATATCCAACACAACAGAGGTCAGTTTGTATTCCGGTGAATTCGAATCAGTAGTTCTACTGTCTAAGCAGGCTTGATATAAAGTGTGTAGCATTCAGAGGGGTAAAGAATATAATTTTGTGCGAATGTGATGAAGACCTAATGGTTGTTGTATGAAAGGGAGAAGGCCTAAATTTGGTAGAAATATCATGACATTGAGCTTTTGTATAATGTCTATTGCCATGACTCCGTTTACGTCGTTGATGATTAGGAAATAGCTTCATCACATTCACATCACTACATCTAGGACTTGATAGAATACCTACACTATCGATTTTGTCATTGCATCCGTATGGTATTGCAGTCCCCGCGGTTCGAATCCAGTATTCCTCTTTTTGTCTACGTAAGTGTGTACTTAAATTAGGATTATTGGTTGGATGGTAAATTTTCTCAATAATCCGGACTTTCATTGAAAGAATAGAATGGTCAGGTCGGTTGAAGTGCTGGTAGACTTCAGAAAAATCGCTGCTGTTTATACTTGAGCGATGGCCATCCATCCGTTTGTTAAGTCTACCTTTTGTTTCCCCGATATAAACCAGTCCACATAATTGCATTCTAAACCGTAGACAACATTCTCTGATTTACAGCTCAGATCATCAAAACTTCTGGTGTTATATGTTTTATTTGTCAAATTACTGGTGATTGTTGTGTCAGTAATTAGAATGTTACATGTTTTACAATTTTTTGCCCTGCATTTAGAGATGGAGCAGTGCTGTTCATTGTCATTATAGTTGACGATATCATGCAACTGAACAGAGCAGAGACGAATTTTGTTGAACAGATCTGAGTTTTTATATTTTTTTCATCTAATTGAACATAAGATGTATTAGTCAAATCCGAGGTATGTTGTACACCGACTTTACCGACGACATCGTGTACGTAACATCGTCGGGGTTGGGCCTTTTTATACTGGGCCACGCCCAAGCCAGTATCCTTTTAACATATTAATATGAGTTGCTTCCCTTAGACCAGGAGCAATATTATTTCAATACATTATTAAATGTCTTTTTAGTTATTATTAAATATTCTGTCAGCTCTTGTGTATTATGTTTCAGAGTGTTGTAATGAGATGGTAAATAGCACTGTAAATATCAAAATAACATAAATATAGATATGACCATCAACCCATATTTATATTTATATAAGTAATACTTTTCTGAGCTAAAAATATTTCAGAGTATTATATGATACTTAAAATAAAAAATATCAATATAATAGAATGTCAATCTGTATTATTAATAAACAAACTTCAACATTAATCCTATTTTACTCATTACACAAATATTATATTGTATATGTAAATTTAGTGTATACAAATAAGGATAGCAACTATAAATTATATACATGTATCACTAAACAAATACAGTATATAATTAAGTATATTTTACTCCTCCAACATTGTCTCATCTCTAAAAACTAAAATACATTAAAATCATATTAAATTTGTTATTTTTGTTTTTATTATGTTTTGTGTGCCTGCAAAAAAAATTTCCTACACACCGACACAATTTATAGCAAAATGTTTTCCTATAAAATAAGTTCTGGCACATCCACTATACATATTAAAAATAAATCTCACCCATTCAAATATTTACACAACAAAGTGTTTGCCCCGCCCCATTTTGAACCGGCCCATCCATCTGATAAATATTGAACGGTCCCTGATAGCAAAAAGCATTTAAATGAAAATGAATTAATTTAATGTTATCATCATTAAAAGGAATATTGCTGAAGTAAGACGCCACTTGACTTGAAGACCCTTCGAAAAAGGAAATTCTACACCCTTTGTTTGTAATGGTAATATATGTATTGTCTATACTGTCATTTATACAAACAAACAAACAAACAAATATACAATTCACTATGTGGTGCTTTTGATATAACATTTTTCAAAAGGCTATTAAGTATTTCCATCACCATATGCACCACTTATTATTTGATCATTTTTTGTTTGTTTATTTTAATCAATCATTGCCTGTATATTCACTTGTATACCCGAAAGGGTCATTAATTGGCTAAATAAAATATTTCTATTTCTATTTCTATTTCATCACCGGAGGGAGGGGGTTAACTAGTCCCTTTAATGTGCGACCAACATTATCGAGTCCACCCTATTCATATATTTCAGATTACCTAATCATATATAAACCACTCTTTTCCTGACCCTTTTATATATTTTCTCACCTTGTATTTTCATAAGTTATAGTTCAATCAGAACTTAAGATCTTTGCGTGCAGAAGAAAAAATGGAGCATAAAATTTTATTAATCTAGAAATATGACCTTATAAAATATATATTTTTTTAAATAGTATATCTTTTCCAATATATTAAATACGAAAAAAATATACCTGTATGGGCCGCACATATGTCTCGGGAGACATATTTAGTTACCATTATATAGGGAGTTACACCCCTCCCCTTTCCGTTATTTCCATTATAATATCAATTTTAAGACTATGAGTCTTTTTCGAATGGAACACCATGCACTAGGTAGGTCACTGTTTATGCGTGAAACAAATACAGTAGAAAGTGTTCCTGCTTTTTTATTCATGTGTTTACGTGTGACATATTTAACATACGATGGTTAAGGCCCATGATGATGCATACACAATGATACATTAGAGTAAAACAGTAAATTTAAATAGCATAAATTATGTGTATACATTTTTGTACTTATGAATATCGCTTTCCTTATATCAAAGCATTCTGAATTGAAAGAGCTAGAAGTCAATTGGAGAATTTTGTAAGAATAGTTTGTTTAATACATGTAAAAGAAAAAAAACAACTTTATTAATAATATTATATTATTAGTTTCTTGTGAATTGGATCATTTTGTGTTTCCTGAGAAGAATATTTGTCACGTACACCGGATAGAAAATACTATATGGCTCTCATCTTCCGGAAGATCACCTAAAGTATCTGCTGTTTTGGGGGACAAAGATTGTCTTCTAATGCGGGTTTTGCATGTTGTACACAATATATATATAGTCATACACCTCTTAATGGCGACGGTGTGATGGATTAATTTTTTCACTCAAGGTACTTTTTATTTTTATTATTTGCTGTTGAACATGGGTTGATTCTGGCCATGGATCGAACCCTCGATTTTATAAATGTATCTATGGATAGACTTATTGCATACAATTTTGTTGCTGCTCTTTTCTTGTTAAACACTCGAAGAACAAACTGCTAATTATCACAAAAATGTTATGTATTAGCTACTTTCAAAATATTCAGATCTATTATCTGATCTAAGCCATATTATGTTGACAGTTGTTACAAAACTTTTGATTATATTATTGAAAATTGTCCGCTCATGTATTCACGTTTCAAAGAAATAACTTCGTAAAATATGAACGCATTGAACATTAGTACAAAATATAGTCACAGAAGGTGGTACAGGGTCATTTTTGTGAAAAGTTTGTGGTAGTTTTTTATTTCACGTGTTGCCGTACTGATAGCTAGGTGTTTCATGCAAATTGAAACAAATTAAATGTGCAGGCCAAATTCTTAAATTTTTTCCACAGTCATCATGAAAGACATTTTTCTCGTTCGACTGGTGGCTCTCAAATGAAGTGAGAGACTTATAGATTTGGATTCGCGATTATTATCGAACATTTTTTTTTTCCTCTCTGATTTTGTTCGTTCGATTTTTCAATAACCGTCAGAGATATGGATCTGAGATTTTCCATGATGAAAGATCAATGTTTCTAGATGTGCCTAATGCTATTCATTTTTTGACGTATAATGAGCTGTTCAAAGAGTCTAGGGGTTTACTATAGGACCCTATGGGTAATTTGTTTTATCGAAAAAATCTCCTAGAGTGATCAATAACTATCTCATTTCAAATATTTTATTATACACCGTGACAATACCTATTACATGACATATACCTCGTTCCTCTAGGGGGGTCGATAATTTTGAAAAATATTAAATCGCAATACAGAAGTTTGTCAAACTACTAATGAATTTGGGAAATCAATTATAGATCTATGCAATAAAAGTCACTTAAGAATTCTTAATGGTCGCACTATTGGTGACACCAAAGGGAAATCCACTTTATTTAGTTATAATGGGGTTGCAATTACTGATTACTGTATTTGTAATGCATATTTTCTTTCAAATGTTGTTAATTTTACAGTTGATAGTCTAAATCCTGTATTATCAGATCATTGTCCAATCACAGTAAATTTAATACAATATAGAGATCAGGTGTCGTTATCTGGTTTACTTCAACCTAAATAAAACAATTCGAGTGGGTTGTTAGTAAAGAGAAGTATTATTTAAATCCAATATTCAACTCTTCTGATTTCTGGATCTCTATTAAAAGGTTGAGTAATAAAAATAGAGACCCTAGTTCCAACATATCACACCAAGATTGGCTCACACACTCTAAAGATTTGATGAATGTTGATTATGTACATAAGTTTGACTATATGGTTCCTGATAATGAAAACAAAATTAGATATGAGTGTCTTGAATAGTGAAATCACGACTGAGGAGGTGCTTAAGGCAGATAAGTCCTTGAAAAATAAAAAGGCTAGTGGTACTGATGGTATAAAGAATAAAATGTTAAAAATTTCATGTTTGTCAAATGTTGACTTGTATGTGAATCTATTTAACCTCGTTTTGAAATCTGATGTTTACCCCATTGTATGGAGAAATAACTATATAAAACCAATATTTAAGGGAGGGTGTTTTAATGACCCATCTCACTATAGAGGGATAGCAATTTCTAGTTGTTTGGCAATTTTTTTTTTACAAAAGTTATTCATAACAGACTTGATATTTTTCTTGAAAATAACAATATCATGAGTAAGGTTCAGATCGGATTTAAGAAGAAGTGTCGTACCAGTGATCATATATTAACACTGAAAACGCTAATAGATAAGTTCTTCAGATCTGCAAACCGGTTATTTACTTGTTTTGTGGATCTGAAGAAAGCCTTTGACTCTGTCAACAGAGTTGATTTAAGAAGAAGTGTCGTACCAGTGATCATATATTAACACTGAAAACGCTAATAGATAAGGCCTTCAGATCTGCAAAGCGTTTGTTAACTTGTTTTGTGGATCTGAAGAAAGCCTTTGACTCTGTCAACAGAATGGCTTTATTATATAAATTAAATTGTTATGGAATAGACGGAAATGTTCTTAACATTATAAGAAGCACGTACAAAGAGGTTAATTATGCTTTGAAGCTAGATGAAAGAGAAACTGAATTTCTTTCCTTTAGAGTGGGTGTAAAGCAAGGTTGTATTTAAAGCCACCTTATTTTCTTTATACATTAATGATTTATATGATCGCCTTGATTGTATTTCAGGTGATGCACCCACCCTAGAAAACATTAAAGTCCCTTGTTTACTTTATGTTAATGACATTGTATTAATTTCTGAAATAGAAAAGGGTCTTCAGAAAAGTCTTGATACCCTTCATGATTATTGTAGCAGTTGAGACCTTCAGGCTAATGTTGAAAAAAAAACAAAATTGTAGTGTTTAACAAATCTTGGAGGGTATTTAAAAATATCCACTTTTCTTATTGGGACAAAAGATTAGAATGTACAAACGAATATAAATATCTGGGTATAATATTTAAAACCTCAGGTACATTTGCAAATGGAACAGAACGTTTATGTAAAAAGGCAAATAAGCCTTATTTAATATCAGAAAATCTTTATTTTCCCCACACATGAATGTTAAGGCACATTTAAAACTCTTTGATTCATGTATTAAGCCCATTCTACTTTATTGTTGTGAAATTTGGGCTTCTGACCTTTTGGCGAAAGGTAATAGCAGTTTGGAGGATAAATATTTATTATTCCCTCCTATTAAAACACAATTAAAGTTTGCAAAATTCCTTTTAGGAGTTGGGAAAAAGGCTGTTAATTTGTCTGAACTAGGTCTTATGCCTGTGGCTATTGATGGACTTAAACTAAGTGTTGGTTTTTGGCTTCACGTAATAAATGCAAAAGATAAACAGTTAGTAAATAACGCATCAATTGAGAATATGAAATTAACCAACAGTTACACATCCAAGATGGAACAAGTATTTAAGAAAACTGGATTTCATATAGTGTTTGGCTTAATCAGAATACATTTTCAAAAAAGAGGTTATTGTTTTCTTTTCAAAAATATTTAAAAGAAAAAATTTTAAGCTTTTGGAAAAATAGCATCTTTTTGGATAAAAAAAAAACAAACATAAATTGAGAACTTACATAGAATTAAAATCTGATTTAGTTTAAAAAATTTTTTACTCTTAGATTTACAGACAGACATAATTTCGAACTATGTTAGAATCAGAGTATGTAATAGCAAGCTGCTTATAGAGCAAGGGAGATATCAAAATATTCCTTTAGAAAATAGAATATGTAATTATTGCAATTCTAATGTTGAAGATGAGTTTCATTTTGTTATGAAGTGCAAAGATTTAGAGCATTTAAGAACCAAACTTTTTTCTGATATTAGTGATATTATTCCTGCATTTCGAGATTTATCTGATATTGAAAAATTTTAATTTATTATGTCTAGTAACGATTATGATGTCATGAAAGTTTGTAAAACAGGGATTGGTGATATGTATACTAAGCTTAAAAGTAGAAAATGATTATATATTTATTTTTTTTTATAGTAACTACATGTATTATATCTTATACAAATTAACCCCTCAGTCGTGATAGATCTGCACATGAACAATTGTTAGAATTCATTGAAATGTTCGTTTTATCAATGTTTGTCTCAATTCGTTTTGTTGGAGATTACAATCTTATGTTGTATTTTGTATCAATAAATGTTATTTTATCTTATCTAATCTTATCATATGCAATTAAAATCCATAGCTTTAAATCATATATTTTATTATTCTCCGTAACAAGACGCATTAATACCTCATTCTTTCAGTAGGGTGATCCTCACCCCCATAAATCAATAATGTCCAATTATCTCATAAACCGTTACAATCCCCACCCTTAAACCATATATTTTCTTATTCCCCACGGTAAGACGTACCAAATGACACATACCACGCTTCCCCAGGGGGTTATCACCACTCCCATCAAATCAATAATGTTCAATTATCTCATAAATTTTTGACGGTCAAGGAAACGGCATAATAGCGGCGCTGAGAGCGATGCGTATAAACAATACCGTAATTCCCCTTTGGGAAACCCTCGCATTTTCACCCGATTCTAAGCCTCATCCGTATATGTACTGTTCTTTATATTGTCTGTATACATGTACTTTCCTGGGTGAAATTGTTTACTCTGGAAAATATTTGCTATGAAATTTGCACTCGGCTTACCTCGACCGATTACGTTCCTCCATCTAGATGGTGGGTCGAGGTTTGCCGATTGTAAAATTTACTCATAGGAAAGACGCATTCTCATAAATACGCGTAATAGTAAAATCCTTTCAATAGCCAAATTGTTGTTTCCCTCAGGTGTGCAAGTTTATAAGGGTCTACCATTCGGAAAATATTAAAAAAGTAGGATTTGGATGCAAAGTATATAGGTGCAAAAAAATACATTTTTTTTACTTGACAAATCCAGGATAAATCATCACAATATTAAATATCATTACCTGAAAATATTTTTTGGGATAATTTTTCATGAAGTAATCTATGCGATCCAGGATAAAATTTTCCAGGCGGGGACATTCATACTGTAATTCATACTGAAATTCTGTGGGATACTTTATTATACGCTGACAAAATTTATGTCTGTTTTGAACAACTAGAAATGTAGTAACAGTTAAATAATATTCATAAATACTACCATGATTAACATCCAGTTAGTACTCAATGTTTATTACAACAGAGAAAATACTAACCTTCATGTAATCGGTACAGAAGAAGTGTCCTGTATAAGATATCCGATAGAGGATACCGGTACTTTTTACGCACGATTACCTAGGTCAATGAGCAATATGGTAACTACTAATGAATGAAAATAACAGCAAAAAACACAGCTGTTATAGGCTTTGTTTTTAATGATGATGTTTAATTCCATTTTTATACGACCGCAAATATTTGTTGTATTATGGTATGAACCTGTCGGCGTCGGCGTCCGTAAACAGTTACGTTTCCGCTCATTTTCTTTTGTTCTATTGAATGTATCCTTATAATATTTTTTACCACAATGTTTAACCACAAGAAATACAGGTTGGGGTTGATTTGGGGAAATCTGGCCCCTCCTGTTTTTTTTTCTTCTCGGGTCATTAAGGGTCTTTTGATAATTTTGGTGTAACTTTTTAAATCTTTATCTGATTTTTATGATTTTTGGCTTACAATGATCCTTCATAAAATTTGAAACACCCGTATAAGATCTGTTTTCACTATCTGTTACAATTATAGAGATAAGCAACACACCTTCATATTCGCAATTTTTTTTATTTCTTGTCCGATTTTGATGATTTTTTAAATGGTTCTTCCTAAGAAATACAATAAAAGTTACTCAAGGCATTTTTGTGTTACGTTTGTCGTTGCAAAGATAAAAGGGGTTAAAGAGGCTAAAATTAGCCGTTCGCAGGTCCCCTAAAATTGGTATTTTTCATTCCAATTTCAATAGGGCTTTTTTAATTTTTTATTCATCTTGCTGAGTGTCTCCAGTCGTATGTATATAGATATCTTCTATCTTTTACGGCATTTGAGATATAAGCGGCTAAAAAGGCCAAAAGGCAATGTGCCGTGATATGTAATTTTTTTAATTTTTCATTCAGTTTTAATAGGGATTTTTTCTTTTAATTCACCTGGGAGAATTCTCTTATAATTTTGTCAACAATTGTATTCTATCTTGTTTGTTTCTGAGATACAATGAGCCAAATAATTTTGTAATTTTGGAGGAAACGTAAAATTGTTATTTGTCCTATTTCAATGCAGATTTTTTCTTTTAATTTATCTTGTTGAGTACTTGTTTACTATCATTTACCTATCAGAGAAATAAAACAGTATGCATAAGAGCGGCGTTGGACCTATATCAGGGAAATATTTTACTGTCATATTTTGCTTTAAAAAAGAGAAAAGACAAAAACTAATACCAGTGCTCGAGTGCCAGAGCCCTTTACTACATACAGTCTAAATACAGTGGTGTAAACATTATTATTATATTGGTAATAAGAACTGTTATTATTCAATTGTTATACATCTTTGTTGAGTTTGTGGGGCAGGTTTTTCAACAGACGTTCGGCATCCCAATGGTGACAAACTGTGCGCCTGCTCTAGTTTTCATCAGAAGCTAAATTATTACGGAGATACTGAATTGGAAAGACAAGAAACCAGTCAGTCCTTTAATTTTAGTTTCCGCTAATTATCTAATGTTTTGTCACTTACTTTAAGGAATACCTACATCTCATCTATCCCAGTGAACTTGAAATTAAAGATATCACAAACGCACAAACTTCTGCTTCATATCGAGATTTTGTACTTGTACATGGATCATATGACAAACATGATTATTTTAATTTTCCGATTTCTTAACATTAACAACATATGGGATATGCATTTCACAGTTGATTCGTTACTGCCACGCATGTGATTTATACGGCGACTTTCTCGAAAGGGCGAGATTGCTATCACATTAACTTCTAAGAGTGTTATGTTTAGTCTCTTTTAATTACATCACTCCAAAGTTTTACGGTCGTCATAACGAATAGATTGGACGATACGAAGTTTCTATCTCGCGTATGAAACTAGATATCTTCATTTAGATTTCACATCCTTCTGGAATTGACACTTCAAAGGGCTTGACACTTTACTGGCTTTTAAAAGTTCCACTATACAATAATAATAGGAAAATAACTTGCTTCAAATATCTCTAAATTACATCACTCTATCTCGCGTATGAAACTAGATATCTTCATTTAGATTTCACGTCCTTCTGGAATTGACACTTCAAAGGGCTTGACATTTTACTGGCTTTTAAAAGTTCCACTATACAATTAGAATTGTATTTCTTGCTTCGGACAATACGACGGTTCAATTTTCAAATGTTTAAAACTGATGGGTGAAAGTGAGATAATCCATCTTAAGGGTTTCACATGTTTATAGCTTGTAAGCGCAACCCCTCCTAAACCGTACAATGGATTTTGATGAAACTTTATAGCGAGCGCTATAGGAGCATAAGCATTTTCTACATATGGTCATTTAGAAAATGCTCTGTTTAATAGGGGCAGCCATATTGCTACATACTAAGGCTAGAAAAATTTTTGTTCGCCGGAAACGGAAGTCAGTAAAGTAAGGAAAATAACTTGCTTCAAATTATAATTTTAGAATCAGAATCGTGATACCGGAAATGAGTTCCTGGAAAGGGCTATTGCTGTGTTCGCCACGCAAACACCATATTATGAAGGTTGGGCATCAGATGCAGATGTGCATGAATCAAGATAATTATCGCCGGATGCTTGCATGGGGAGATAATCCAACTTAAGGGTTTTACATGTGTAAAGCTTGTAAGCGTAACTCCTCCTAAACCGTTCAATGGAGTTTGATGAAACTTTATATGAAGGTTGGGCTCCATATGTAGATGTGCATGAAGCAAGATAATTATCGCCAGATGCTTGCAAAGAGGAATAATCCAATTTAAGGGTTTTACATGTTTAAAGTTTGTAAGCGCAAATCCTAGTATTGCAAGCCGGGGACATCACCCACTGATTGCATTCGAGTTTTGCCTGATATACACACTTCTAGTTCTTTTTGTTATACATGTGTTCTTGTGGCGTTTTTTTTTTGTTGTGTTCCTTTCCTTACTTTGTCTTTTCCTTTGACTTCGAACTTGAGGACTATTCCCAATGTTTTGTAGTTTTTGTATTCTTTTACAGATATTTAATTGTATGAAATAAGATATGATGTAATTTCAGGTAACGATTAACTCCTTAAACATATTTACAGGTTGCTGTGATGGCAGCCAAAATTGATATTCCTTGGGAACACCTCTCAGACGATCAGTGTCAGCAAAGAATTCAGAGAAGTTTTTCTTTCAATGGTTTGTTGAACGGCAAGTTTACAATGTCAGATGAATATCGTGTATATTTGGAAGATGAATTCAAAAGGCTGATAAGTTCTTTGACTGAGACTCAACCACCTTTCTTTGAAGCAAACGAAGGGTCAAAACTGTTAAGTGAATATCTTAATTGTACCCTCGGATCTCAAGAACTTTTTCGGATAAGAAAAGTACAGACCGAAGGAAATAAAATTGCGAAGTTTTTTGACATTCCTGTCGTATTTACTGGAAGTAGACAGGAGGGGTTTCGGTTACCAAGATCAGATACAGATATTATGTTAGAAATTCCAATTTCAGCTAAATTTTATCAAGATGCACCTGACATTGGTGAATCTTATACACAGTTTATCATCCACACGCATGGTGTAAAACCAAGTTTTGCAAAATTAGAAACTAAAACTGGTGTGAATTTACTGGATTTGTTCGGAAGTGGAACACTGCTTCTTCAGCTTTTGTCAGCTTCAACTGGTGGATTTGAATTACTAAAAACTGTATTAAAAAACAATATTAAATTTCAAGAACTTTTTATTCAGGGACTGAACATGTGTTTAGAACAAGATGACATTAGTCGACATCTTGTTTCTAGTAAGAAAGTTGTAGACTTATTTTTAACGTGTGTAAAAAGACTCGGAATACCATTTTCAGACAACAATGTTATACATACACACGGTCCTTGTGCATCGGGAGGTGATCTTCGTGTGATGAAATGGGATTTGTCGATAGGGCTTTATTGCGCATGTCGTCATCCAGATATTTCAATATGGAGTAAAAGAATACGCAAATTTGGTTGGCCAAAAAACAAAATCATCGAAAGCTCGCTAGATAAAGGATTTCATCTGGTACCCATTGGCGACAAAACATCCAGTACATTAGAACTAGAATGGAGGGTTTCATTTTGTAAAGTGGAACTTGACCTGATTAACTCATTCAACCATACGCAAATGCAGTGTTACGCTCTGTTGAAAATATTTCTGAAACAAGTTATAGAATCAAAAGAGGAATTTATAGATGTTCTTAGTTCATACTTTATGAAAACTCTTATGTTTTGGGCCGTTGAAGAATCTAGCGAGACAGAATGGCGACCAGAAAGTTTACCTGAGCGATTTGTACATTGTGTCGAGCAATATCTGGTTTGTTGGTTAAAACGAGGAATATTGCCAAACTATTTTATACCTGAGAGAAACCTTTTGGAGGGTAAACTTATTGGTAAAATGGGAACCCTTTTGTCGGATTTCATACAGTCAAAGTACAGCAGTTTTCTTGAGTCACAGAACCCAAATCCTATTTGCATTCGTTTTTGGCCTCATATACCTCTCTTGCGTACGTGTTTGTCATCGCCACATTCTCCTGTCTATTTTCGGGAAAAAGAATTGGAACAGATAGAAGATTACACATATTATGTGGAAGTACTGGGCTGTACAGAACTTCCATTGTTTTTACTAACAACTGAAAAATGTTTCCCCCCGTCAGAAAATACAGTCATGGAAAGGTTCAAGTCCGATAAAGTACCTTGTCATGTAAAAGACGTGTATAATTATCTCTGTATTCACGAATGGTACAAAGAGACGTCATCCAAAAATGAGTTGGAGAAAAAGAGAATATTGCCTATCATTGAAGATTTTATTAAAAAATTTAATAAAACTGATCTTTCTACTCGTAGATTGGGTCTTGCGACGTTTTATTACATCAATAGTGATTACGAAAAAGCCTTGCGATATGCCAAAAAAGTTGACAGGAAGATGAAGCCATTTGTTGTCCACTTACTATCAGCAGGATTAATTGAGACTGAAAATGCATGGGAGATTCAGAGAGATTTGAATTATATGGACGAAATATGCGGACGGGAATTACCTATTGACGAAAAATGCAAAAAAGCCTTTGCAAGAGACTATTGTGTTCCTCCTGGAAGCGTTTTGCTTCCGAGAGAACTGCTTCTAACCAACTCTGAAAAACTTACTCATCCACTCCGTTTTCTGCAACTAGCTCCATTATTTTATTCCTATTTTTTGACCTTTTTATGCCAGCATCACATGGGACTCCCACATGAGAGAGATAAAACGCTGGAAAATATGCTTAAGATCGAGCAAAGAGAGAAAGTTGACTATTGGCACCACACGTATCTGATACTTGGAATATGCTACGAGATAAAGGGAGAATATCCAGTCGCTTTTGGATATTTTAGTCGTGCCTTCAAAGTTATGAAGAAAAATGATATTTGGTACTATCAGACATCATTGTTTGTGCGTGTTGGTTTGTTGTTATTGTATATTTACTTCATGAATGGAGAAGTCCCTTGAGTATAAAATCCTGTTGATGGCACAGAAATATCTCTGGAAGAATCCATGAAAGAATTAAATAAATTTGCTGTTTTATCAGATCGTAAAATAAATCTGTCAAAAACTGAGGTAATATGGATAGCTAGTCAGAAGTTCAGCCAAGTGAATGATTATTTGAATTTACTTTTAATTAGTTCCAAGGAAAAACCCAAATTTCCCCCTGTAAGCATTATATGCTTCCCAAAGAACTAGTTCTAACAAGCTCTCAAAAAGTTAAAAACCCACTATCGTTATCGTGCAACTAGCTCCATTATCTTATTCTCATTTTATACGACTGCAAATATTTGTGGTCATATTATGGTATGAGCCTGTCATCCTCCGTAAACAGTTAGGTTTTGGCTAAGATACTTTTGTTATATTGACCCTATCCTTATATTTTACCACAATGGTCCATTAGAAATACAGCTTGGGATTGATTTTGAGAAATCTGGTCCCTCCCGTTTTTTTCTGGGGGTCATTAATTTTTTTTTTATAACTTTTAAATTTTTATCCTAAATAAAATATAATACCGCCCAATAATTATTTGAAACACACATAATATGCAAATAAAGAGTCATGTGAACGTGAAATTAGGCATGTTTGCTATTGTATGTGTTAAGTAAATGTATATTTTTGTGCTTATTTATTGATAATGAAATAATGTGTAATTTGTGTGGTGTTAGAACAAACATTTTGGAACCTATATTCAGACGATATAATTTAATATGATGTACTGTTCAAATGTACAAGAACAAGAATGAAACACGTCAGCCACGATGCATATCCCCGTACCACTGTTGTGTTAATCACAAAATTAAATGCTCTAAAGGAAATGATCATATGTGCAATTTCAATATTGATTCATTCAGTGTTCTGTATAAAGTGTCGATGAAAGGAATATTTCACAAAAGAGCAATAACATTTTCCCACGTACTGTTTCACTACAATTTATTCCTATTTAAATAACTCATTTTAACAGTTTAATGTATCTCTTTTTAAGCATTAAATAATTGCAAAAATAGTAGTTTTTAATGTTAAAAGCAGAATTCTCATTTAAAGTAGCAATGTCAGTAATATATTATACATTATATAGTCATGTATATTTGGAAAACATTAAAAAGCAGGAGTTGTTTCCCCTTATCAAGATTCACACCTACATATTCATTAAAATCTGTGTATTTGTTATGTATAGTCTAGATTTAGTCTGCATAGATTGTTTCATATATCAATATCAAATTGAATTCAGAATATAGTATAGAAAAGAATAAAGAAATATTAATTTGATGGATTGTTTAACGTTTTAATATGAGTTGCTTCCCTTAGTCCAGGAGCAATATTATTTCAATGTATTAAATGTCTTTTTAGTTATTATTAAATGTGGTAATATTCTGTCAGCTCTTGTGTATTATGTTTCACAGTGTTGTAATGAGATGGTAAATCTCACTGTAAATATCAAAATAACATAAATATTATCAAATCAAATCAAATCAAATTTATTGTCATTCAAACTTTAAACAATGTTTGTGACATATATATAATATATATATATATATATATATATATAACATATACAGATCAATACGTGCCCATACTCAACATATACAAACATTAATTTGTAACATATAAAAAAAACAAGCAAATATTTAAGTGTCCCCTGTCCTCAGTGCTTTTGACTGTTTTATAAAGGATCCTAATTTATTTACTTGGGATGGCGTAGAAGGACTTAAAATGAATACAACTTTTTCTTCTGAAGACATACTATCAAAATTATCATTTTCCTTTTTAATATATTCCAAAATATAGTGCCCTTACTGCGTGATTTTGTCTACAATCTAAAAGAAAATGTTTTTCATCTTCTAATACATTACATAATTTACACAATCTCTGGTCTCTAGGTATTTTTAAATGTCTCCCTTTTTCGACCAAGAGATTGTGATCACTAATTCTCATTTTTGTTATTAACACTCGATGTTCAGAGTTCAATGAAAGAAGATAGTTTTGAGATATTACCATCAACTTATATTTATATTTATATAAGTAATACTTTTCTGTGCTAAAAATATTTCAGAGTATTATATGATACTTAAAATAAAAATATCAATATAATAGAATGTCATTCTGTATTATTAATAAACAAACTTCAACATTAATCCTATTTTACTCATTACACAAATATTATATTGTATATGTAAATTCAGTGTATACAAATAAGGATAGCAACTATAAATTATATATATGTATCACTAAACAAAACAGTATATAATTAAGTATATTTTACTCCTCCAACATTGTCTCATCTCTAAAAACTAAAATACATTAAAATGATATTAAAATTTGTTTTTTTTTGTTTTTATTATGTTTTGTGTGCCTGCAAAAGAAATTTCCTACACACCGACACAATTTATAGCAAATTTTTTTCCTATAAAATAAGTTCTGGCACAGCCACTATAAATATTAAAAATAGATATCGCCCATCCAAATATTTACAAAAAAAGTGCTTGCCCCGCCCCATTTTGCACCGGCCCATCCATCTGATAAGCATTGAACGGTCCCTGATAGCATAAATCATTTAAATGAAAATGAATTAATTTAATGTTATCATCGTTAAAAGGAATATTGCTGAAATTAGACGCCATTTTACTTGAAATTTTACACCCTTTTTTTGTAATGGTAATAATGTCTATACTGTCATTTATACAAACAAACAAACAAACAAACAAATATTTTATTGCCGATCAAAGATGCTTGTGAGGGCAGAGCAATTAACAGAAATTGAATACAATTGATTACAATGATTGGTATTGATTATGACAGCAATCGTGAAAATAGACAGCCTATTAAAGACATGTTCTTCTTACTGCAATGCACTTTGTGGTGCTTTTGAAATAACATTTTTAAAAAGGCCATTTCCATCACCATATGGACCACTTATTATTTGATCATTTTTTTGTTTGTTTATTTTAATCAATCATTGCCTGTCTATTAACTTGTATACCCGAAAGGGTCATTAATTGGCTAAATAAAATATTTCTATTTCTATTTCTTTTTCATCACGGGGGGGGGGGGGGGTTAACTGGTTTCTTTAATTATGGGGTACAGGTGTGCGACCAACATTATCGAAACCCACCCTATTCACATATATAACAGATTACCTAATCATATATAAACCACTCTTTTCCTGACCCTTTTATATGTTTTTTCACTTTTTATTTTCTCAAATTATAGTTCAATCAGAACTTAAGATCTTTGCATGCAGAAGAAAAACATTGAGCATGAAATTTTATTAATCTAGAAATATGACCTTATAAAATATATATTTTTTTTAATAGTATATCTTCTCCCATATATTAAATACGAAAAAAATATACCTTTATGGGCCGCACATATGTCTCGGGAGACATATTTAGTTACCATTATATAGGGATTTACCCCCTCCCCCTTCCGTTATTTCCATTATAATATCAATTTTAAGACTATGAGTCTTGTGGTTTTCGAATGGAGCACCATGCACTAGGTAGGTCACTGTTTATGACTGAAAAAAATACAGGAGAAAGTGTTCCTGCTTTTTTATTCATTTGTTTCCGTGTGGTATATTTAACATACGATGGTTAAGGCCCATGACAGAATATATGATGATGCATAAACAATGATACATTACAGTAAGACAATAAATAGAATATGGCGGCAGTGTGAGGGATTAATTTTTTCACTCAAGGTATTGTTCTTTTTATTATTTCCTGTTGAAAATGGGTTGATTCTGGCCATGGATCGAACCCTTGACTTTATACATGTATCTATGGATAGACTTATTGCATACAATTTTGTTGATGCTGTTTTCTTGTTAAACACTTGAAGAACAAACTTCTTTTTCCTACAAAAATGTTATATATTAGCTATTTTCAAAATATTCAGATCTATTATCTGATCTAAGCCATATTTAGTTGACAGTTGTTACAAAACTTTTGATTATATTATTGAAAATTGTGCGCTCATGTATTCACGTTTCAAAGAAATAACTTCGTAAAATATGAACGCATTGAATGCCTGCTATTTCTCGTAAATTAGTAGTAATTGTCACAGTTATTTTTGTGTACACTTTGTGGTAGTTTTTCTTTCACGTGTTCCCGTGCGGGTACGTCGTTATTCATTGTGTTTCATGCAAATTGAAAAAAAATTAAATGTGGAGACCAATCACAGTCACCAGCTGGTCGCCATGAAAGACATTTTTCTCGTTCGCCCTGTGGCTATCATAAACCCCCCCTCTCCCGTAAGATTCTCTTTTAAGTCTTATTAATTGTATGACCCCTCCACAAAAATTTGCCTCGTTTTTTAGCTGCTTTAGAATTTGCTGTTCATAAATGTAAAACCATGAAAACGTCCGCGGAAAAAATTTCCTGCCGAAAAATGCAATGGCGGAACAAATTCATTGTGAACTTTGAAAATCTAGTTTGGGCCTTAATGGCGTTAACCCACCAAACCTCTGGGTGAACTAAAAGCTATGGTGTATATCTTTAATTTAAACTACAAGCGGTTAAAAACTTTGCATGACTTCATACTTTTAAAACGTTGTGAAATTATGTGTCCGGACCCTCTCCCACTCAACTTTGAAAATCTAGTGTGGACCTTATGGTGTATATCTTTAATTTAAACCACAATCGGTTAAAGACTCTCGTAATCTTTGGTTATTTTATTACAAAAGGAATGTTTTGATGCGGTATGAATTATGTATATAATACATTATCTATAGTTTTAAATTGAAATACTAAAGTGTTTGAAGGAAATTTTTCAAAAATCGTCTTTGATGGCATCTACCGTGCACTAATACACAATTAAGATACAAAATATAGTTTTAGTCCTGCCCTGGCTTCAGTGACTATTTTTTTTGAGATTTTTTTTCTGTCGTCAGTGACAGCAGAAAAAAAATCATCAACATTTGTCACTGAGGCCAGGGCTGGACTAACAGTTTTCATATTGCTTAATATGTTCATTTTATTGTTCAGGGTTCTTTGAGTCTGTCGTTATTGATAGGTTTTTGCATGTATCTCAAAAGTGGTTGCTATCTAAATGGCTGCTGGCATTTCAAAACGTTATATTCTCATATAACCTTTTTGGTTTTTAGACCTTTCAAAAAGTGGCTGCTGGCGAATGGCTGCTAGAAAGTGGCTGTTAGCTTCGAGTCTGGTGAAAAATTTGCCCTATTTTTTTTAAATGGCCCAATGCCACGTTTAATTTATGACATGTGTCATGTCCATTGAAATTCTACATAAGGTGGTAATTGGTCCCATGCAGATTTGGGTCACTACATGCATTTTCCACAATATTTTGAAAATTGAAAAAGCTATCATTTTCGTTGTTAGGGTATAAAAAAGGGTCTTTTGAAGAAATGGTACGTTCCCCGGACCAACACAACGTTGTGATTCTTTATATATATACATATTTGGGTCTAAAAACAAAATAAATGGGAGATTGTGCATGACATACAGGTACAATTTCATATTTTGTGGCTAAAATGCAACTCAAAATGACAATTGTGTAGTACTAACTACGTTCTCCTGCCTATTTTCAGGAAAGAGAATGGGAACAGATACAAGATTCCACATATTATGTGGAAGTACTTGGCTGTATCGAACTTCCATTGTTTTTACTAACAACGAAAAAATGTTTCCCCCATCAGAAAATTCAGTCATGGAAAGGTTCAAGTCCAATAAAGTTCCTCGTCATGTAAAAGACGTGTATAATTATCTCTGTATTCACGAATGGTACAAAGAGACGTCATCCAAAAATGAGTTGGAGAAAAAGAAAATATTGCCTATCATTGAAGATTTTATTATGAAATATATTGACACTGATCTTTCTTCTTATAGATTGTGTCTTGCGACGTTTTATTACATCAATAATGATTACGAAAAATCCTTGCGATTTGCCAAAGAGGTTGACAGGATGATGGAGCCATTTGTTGTCCACTTACTATCAGCAGGATTAATTGAGACTGAAAAGCCATGGGAGACTCAGCGAGATTTGAATTATATGGACAAAATATGCGGACGGGGATTAACTATTGACGAAAAATGCAAAATAGCCTTAGCAAGAGACTATTGTGTTCCTCCTGGAAGCGTTTTGCTTCCCAGAGAACTGCTTCTAACCAACTGTGAAGAACTTAATCATCCACTCCGTTTTCTGCAACTAGCTCCATTATTTTATTCTCATTTGTTGACATTTTTATGCCAGCATCACATGGGACTCAAACACGAGAGAGATAAAACGCTGGAAAAAATGCTTAACATCGAGCAAAGAGAGAAAGTTGACTATAGGCACCACACGTATCTGATATTTGGAATATGCTATGAGATAAAGGGAGACTACGAAGTCGCTTTTAGATATTTTAGTCGTGCCTTCGAGGTTATGAAGAAAAATGATATTTGGTACTATCAGAGATCATTGTTTGTGCGTGTTTTGTTGTTATTGTATAGAGAATTCAGGAATAGAGAAGTCCCTTGAGTATAAAATCCTCTTGATGGCACAGAAATATCTCTGGAAGAATCCATGAAAGAATTAAATAAATTTGCTGTTTTATCAGGCCTTAAAATAAATATGTCAAAAACTGAGGTTATATGGATAGCTAGTCAGAAGTTCAGCCAAGTGAATGATTTTTTGAATTTAATTTTAATTAGTTCCTAGGAAAACCCTAAATTCCCCCTGGAAGCATTATATACATCCCAAAGAACTAGTTCTAACCAACCCTGAAAAAGTTAATAACCCACTATCGTTATCGTGCAACTAGCTCCATTATCTTATTCTCATTTTTATACAACTGCAAATGTTTGTGGTCGTATTATGGTATGAGCTTGTCGTCGTCAGCATCAATAGACTGTTAATTAGTTTCCGCTCATTTACCTTTGTTTTATTGAACGCACCCCTATGATATTTTACCACAATGGTCCATAAGAAATACAAGGGGAAAAGTCTAAAAACCACTTAGTAAGTGGTTCGATCAAGTCGAACATTTCCTCAGAAAAAACTGACTACCGGGGAACCAGGTCATGTGAAAGGTCTAGATGTGTGACATGCCCCTACACCATGGAAACTAGAGATCTTGGGCCCTGACAACAAATACATAATTCAAAATGGGTATGTCTGTACCGATAATGATTTGGTTTACGCAATCGTCTGTACGAATTGTGATAAGGTTTATATCAGAGAGACATGTCGTCGCCTTGGTGACCGCTTTGCAGAACACTTGCGTTCTATAAAGAATGGAACTGATTGTTCAGTTGACAATCACTTTCGATTGCCTGTTCACAGCTCGTCAGACGTCCGTTTACATACTCGTGATCAAGACCATATTGGTCGAAACGTTGAGTATTTTTAACTTTTTAGTTTGTTGTTGTTTTTTTACGATTTTATATTTGGTTTTGTTCGACTTGTGTATTTCATACATTTTAGTCGTTTTACGCCCCTTTTGACAGCTCACCATTTCCATTTATTTTTCTTGTTAAAATATCAAATATTTCTCTTGATTACCCTCGGTGCTCCTAACAATTCACTGATGACATAAATTTTTATATTTTTGCACCCTACTACGATGCGAATTCTTTCTTTATGTTACAAATATATTTTGATAAAGCATCTAATATCGATCATTTATTTTGTTTACTATCGTACACGTTTCATTGTTTACTATTTCTAAATCCATTCATTGAACTGGGAGGTGTGCGTGTTAAACATGATTTGATTGGATGTTCGTACAAGTTCAGCGTGACGTGGTCAATTGCTGTCTCTCGTGTGTGAGTGGTTGTTTCATTGTAACATATGCAATTTGCGAAGGTCAGTTTACTCGCCCATGCATTGTCCATACTGAATTATGACGGCTTGTATTTGGTAAAGCGAATAAACATAATCTCCCAATAAACAAAACAGTTTAAACACATTTTAAAAATTAAAATAAGTAGGGTTTTGATTTGTTTTTCCTTCTTGTATATTGCAACGGACCATTGTAATGGCAGTTGTTTTAAACCTTAGACAGGTTTGCCTCTGATAGTTTCGAGTCGATGTCAATGAGCAGGAATATTTTATGGAATTTCGACAAACAGTCTTTCTGAAATTTGGATATGACGTGAAGGCATGCGATAGCCTAATCATGTCGTGAAAATGACAAATTCTTCTTACATCTTTACCCTTTTGTATGTTATCGCAAATTGATACAGAAACAACTCAAGTACATAGAAATTGAAATCAAATAATTCAACATATTCCCAATGATTTAGTTATTAATTACACTGCGCTTTTAAACTGTTTGCAGACTACTTGGCGAACGTTTTTGAAATTTTAAAGGTACAGGGTTGATAACCATTTAAAGATAAATTTTAAAACACACCGCTGATAACATGAAACTTAGGTCCGTTCCATTTCTGTGTTTGTTTTTGGTTATTAGTTAATCATTTATCTTGCTTTGAGTGACATGTTTCTCTACCAAAATGGAAGAAAATAGCCTTTAAAAGTAAACTTTCACCATTCAGCTCTGGATGATTTGATTTTAAAACCGGGTGATAAACAATTGTAGTTTGGCAAGCAACTCAAAAATGTCACTTCTCGAGAAATCTGTTTTTTAATAGACATTTAAGAAAATTAACTGTTATTTCAATGTCTTTCTAGTGAACAATCGATATTCTCATTAAACTGTACCAAGACGGAATTGTAAATGAATTAATAAGTCGATATATCCTTCAATCTGGAGCACTTAATGTCGTAAAACAATTGATAATACGAACAGACCAATTTGTGCCTGTTTTCTTTTTATATTTTGCAATGTATTGGTCGTTATTGTTGTATTCATAAAGAATGCACTATTTTGGTCGGAAAGATGAGGGGAGGGGGTTATTTGCTCAAAACCATGGTCAATTGCTGTCTCTCGTGTGTGAGTGGTTGTTTCATCGTGACAGATGCAATTTGCGCAGGTCAGTTTACTCGCCCATGCATTGTCCATAATATTTAATTATAATATTCATTACAGGAGAAAATATAAAAAAGATATTATTCATCTTTCCAATGTTAGGAATATTTCAGATCAAAATTGTTTTTAGAAATATATATTTCTACAATGTAGTGTGTTAGTATCGGAAATACGAAAAAGAGGTTTCTAGGGTCTATAAATACGTAAATATTCCAAATTTTACCCACTGAGATCCCCATCTGTTACATATATATGCAGTAAAACGCCTCTTAACGGCGAGAGTGTGATGGATTAATTTTTTCGCTCAAGGTACTTTTTATTTTTTATTATTTGCTGTTGAACATGGGTTGATTCTGGCCATGCATCGAACCCTCGACTTTATACATATATCTATGGATAGACTTATTGCATACAATTTTGTTGGTGCTGTTTTCTTGTTAAACACTCGAAGAACAAACTGCTAATTACCACAAAAATGTTATGTATTAGCTACTTTCAAAATATTCAGATCTATTATCTGATCTAAGCCATATTTAGTTGACAGTTGCTACAAAACTTTTGATTATATTATTGAAAATTGTCCGCTCATGTATTCACGTTTCAAATAAATAACTTCGTAAAATATGAACGCATTGAACAATAGTACAAAATATAGTCACAGAAGGTGGTACAGGGTTATTTTTGTGCAAAATTTGTGGTAGTTTTTTATTTCACGTGTTGCCGTGCTGATAGCTAGGCGTTTCATGCAAATTGAAAAAAATCAAATGTGCAGGCCAAATTCTTAAATTTTTGACACAATCATCATGAAAGACATTTTTCTCGTTCGACTGGTGGCTCTCAAATGAAGTGGGAGACATAGATTTGGATTCGCGATTATTATCGAACATTTTTTTCTTCCTCTCTGATTTTGTTCCTTCGGTTTTTCAATAACCGTCAGAGATATGGATCTTAGATTTTCCATGATGAAAGATCAATGTTTCTAGATGTGCCTAATGCTATTCATTTTTTGACGTATAATGAGCTGTTCAAAGAGTCTAGGGGTTTACTATAGGACCCTATGGGTAATTTTATTTATCGAAAAAATCTCCGAGAGTGACCAATAACCATCTCATTTCAAATATTTTATCATACACCGTGACAAAACCTATTAAATGACATATACCTCGTTCCTCTAGCGGGGGGGTCATCCCCATCCCCCAAAGTCGATAATTTTGAAAAATATTAAATCGCAATACAGAAGTTTGTCAAACTACTAATGAATATGGGAAATCAATTATAGATCTATGCAATGAAAGTAAGTTAAGAATTCTTAATGGTCGCACTATTGGTGACACAAAAGGGAAATCCACTTTATTAAGTTATAATGGGGTTGAAATTACTGATTACTGTATTTGTAATGCAAATTTTCTTTCAAATGTTGTTAATTTTACAGTTGATAGTCTAAATCCTGTATTATCAGATCATTGTCCAATCACAGTAAATTTAATACAATATAGAGATCAGGTGTCGTCATCTGGTTTACTTTAACCTAAAAGAAAACAATTCAAGTGGGATGTTAGTAAAGAACTATTATTTAAATCTAATATTCAAAATATAGAGTTTGAAAATAGAAGTAAAGAGTTTAAGGATGTGTTTGATCTAGGGAAAGTCAACTCAGATAAACAATCAAATTATAATTTTGATAAATATATAGACAGTTTATCTACATCTTTATATAATGCTGCTTCAGTCAGCATCAGGAAGAATGATAGTATTAGAACATGCAAAAGGTCTCAGAAAAAGAAAAAGCCATGGATTGATTCTGAATGTGAAAATATTTATATAAATATAAAAAATTTATCAAGGTCTTGAGATAATCATTTAAGACAAAGAGTATATTCAGAAAAGAAAAATTTTAATAAATTATGTAAGACGAAACATAGATTATACCGCAACAAAATTATAAATCAAATAGTTGACGCAGATGAACTAAATAACTCTTCTGATTTCTGGAACTCTATCAAAAGGTTAAGTAATAACACAGACCCTAGTTCCAACATATCACACCAAGATTGGCTCACACACTTTAAAGATTTGATGAATGTTGATTATGTACATAAGTTTGACCATATGGTTCCTGATAATGAAAAAAAAATAGATATGAATGTCTTGAATAGTGAAATCACGACTGAGGAGGTGCTTAAGGCAGTTTAGTCCTTGAGAAATAATAAGGCTAGTGGTACTGATGGTATAAAGAATGAAATGTTTAAAATTTCATGTTTGTCAAATGTTGACTTGTATGTGAATCTATTTAACCTTGTTTTGAAATCTGATGTTTACCCCAGTGCATGGAGAAATAACTACATAAAACCAATATTTAAGGGAGGGTGTTTAATGACCCTTCTCACTATAGCGGGATAGCAATTTCTAGTTGTTTTGGCAATTTTTTTACAAAAGTTATTCATAATAGACTTGATATTTTTCTTGAAAATCACAATTTCTTGAGTAAGGTTCAGATCGGATTTAAGAAGTGTCGTACCAGTGATCATATATTAACACTGAAAACGCTACTAGTTGAGGCCTTCAGATCTGCAAAGCGGTTGTTCACTTGTTTTGTGGATCTGAAGAAAGCCTTTGACTCTGTCAACAGAATGGCTTTATTATATAAATTAAATTGTTGTGGAATAGACGGAAATTTTCTTAACATTATAAGAAGCATGTACCAAGAGGTTAATCATGCTTTGAAGCTAGATGAAAGAGAAACTGATTTTTTTCCCTCTAGAGTGGGTGTAAAGCAAGGTTATATTTGAATATCATTTTATTTTCTTTATACATTAATGATTTCTATGATTGCCTTGATTGTATTTCAGGTGATGCACCCACCCTAGAAAACATCAAAGTCCCTTGTTTACTTCATGCTGATGACATTGTATTAATTTCTGCAACAGAAAAGGGTCTTCATAAAAGTATTGATACCCTTCATGATTATTGTAGCAGCTAAGACCTTCAGGTTAATGTTGAAAAAAAACAAAATTATAGTGTTTAACAAATGTGGGAGGGTTTTTAAAAATATCCACTTTTCTTATGGGGACAAAAGATTAGAATGTACAAACGAATATAAATATCTGGGTATAATATTTAAACCCTCAGGTACCTTTGCAAATGCAACAGAACATTTATGTAAAAAGGCAAATAAAGCCTTATTTAGTATCAGAAAATCTTTATTTTCCCCACACATGAATGTTAAGGCACATTTAAAACTCTGACTCATGTATTAAGCCCATTCTACTTTATTGTTGTGAAATTTGGGCTCCAGACCTTTTAGCGAAAGGTAATAGCAGTTTGGAGGATAAATATTTATTATTCCCTCCTGTTAAACCACAATTAAAGTTTGCAAAATACCCTTTAGGAGTTGGAAAAATGGCTGTTAATTTAGCTGTTTTGTCTGAACTAGGTCTAATGCCTGTGATTATTGATGCACTCAAACTAAGTGTTGGTTTTTGGCTTCACGTAATAAACGCAAAAGATCAACAGTTAGTAAATAACGCATATATTGAGAATATGAAGATGGAACAAGTATTTAAGAAAACTTGATTTCATAGTGTTTGGCTTAATCAGAATAAATTTTCAAAAAGAGGTTATTGTTTTCTTTTCAAAAATATTTGTGCGCTTTTGGAAAAATAGCATCTTTATCAATGAAAACAAACAAAACAAACATAAATTGAGAACTTACATAGAATTAAAATCTGATTTTTCTTTAGAAAATTTTTTACTTTTAGATTTACAGAAAGACATAATTTCGAACTATGTTAAAATAAGAATAAGTAATAGCAATCTGCTTATAGAGCAAGGGAGATATCAAAATATTCCTTTAGAAAATAGAATATGTAATTATTGCAATTCTAATGTTATTGATAAGTTTCATTTTGTTATGGAGTGCAAAGATTTAGAGCATTTAAGAACCAAACTTTTTTTCTGATATTAGTGATATTATTTCTGCATTTCGAGATTTATCTGATATTGAAAAATTTAAATTTATGTCTAGTAACGATTATGATGTCATGAAAGTTTGTATAACAGGGATTGATGATATGTATACTAAGAGTAAAAGGAAAAAATGATTATATATTTATTTGTTTTATTATAGTAACTACATGTATTATATCTTATACAAATTAACCCCTCAGTCGTGATAGATCTGGACATGAACAATTGTTAGAATTCATTGAAATGTTCGTTTTATCAATGTTTGTCTGAATTCGTTTTGTTGGAGATTACAATCCTGTGTTGTATTTCGTATCAATAAATGTTATTTTATCTTATCTTATCTTATCTCATCTTATCATATGCAATTAAAATGGTATATTTCATTCCAATTTTAATAGGGCTTTTTTATTTTTATTCATCTTGCTGAGTGTCTCCAGTCGTATGTCCATAGATATCTTCTATCTTTTACGGCTTTTGAGATATAAGCGGCTAAAAGGGCAAAAGTAGCCTTTCTACTTAAAAAAATGAAACTTTATTAATAAGTACATGAACACATTTTTCTTATTGTTTCCAGGGTAAATATTCATAATTATTCTAAAAAACTTAAATCATCCTTACTAAAATGGTGAAAAATGGTTACAAAATATTGCCAAGTTCTTTGTATCTGTGATCAAAGTTTGACGTTGCTAAAAAGACTCACTGGACTGAAATTTCCTTAGGCTCCTGTATCATGTCTATACTGTTACCGTATTAAATTCAGATGTTGTTCTGGAGTTATGTCGCCTTGTCCGTAAAAAAATCAAATGTGCACGAAAAATCACAAAATTAACAATTTTTGGGGAAATTAAAAATCGTGTAGACTTCGATGTGCTCAATATATCTTGTTAAAATTTGAAACATACTTTGTTAAGATAAGTATCTTTTAATGGTCAACTGCTAATCAATGCTATACATATAGCTTCAACTCCTATTTTGTGTTTTAATTTAATGAAGTTTACCCTTTACTAAATGACAAACGTCAAGTAAAAAGCCTAGCAAAAGGCAATTTGCCTTCATATGTAAATTGTTTTATTTTTCATTCAGTTTTAATAGGGATTTTTTCTTTTAATTCACCCGGGAGAATTCTCTGATAATTTTGTCAATAATTGTTTTCTCTCTTGTTTGTTTCTGAGATACAATGAGCCAAAGTAAGTAATTTTGGAGGAAACGTAAAAATGTTATTTGTCGTCCTATTTCAATGCAGATTTTTTTTTTTAAATTATTTTGGTGAGTACTTGTTTACTATCATTTACCTATCAGAGAAATAAAACAGTATGCATAAGAGCGGGGTTGGACCTATATCAGGGAAATATTTTACTGTCATATTTTGCTTTAAAAAAGAGAAAAGACAAAAACTAATACCAGTGCTCGAGTGCCAGAGCCCTTTACTACACACAATCTAAATACAGAGGTGTAAACATTGTCATATTGGTAATAAGAACTGTTGTTTTATTCAATTGTTATACATCTTTGTTGAGTTTGTAAGACAGGTTTTTCAACAGACGTTCGGCATTCCAATTGTGACAAACTGTGCGCTTGCTCATAAGAAGCTTAATTATTACGGGGCTATTGAATTGGAAACAAAAGAAACTAATCAGTCCTTTAATTTCGGTTTCCGCTATTTAGATCATGTTTTGTCTCTTAATAATCCTTACTTTAAGGAATACCTACATCTCATCTATCCCAGTGAACTTGAAATTAAAGAGACCACAGACGCACAAACTTCTGCTTCATATCTAGATTTGTACTTGTACATGGATCATATGGCAAACGTGGTTATTTTATTTTTCCGATTTCTTAACAATATATGGGATATACATTTCACAGTTGATTCGTTACTGCCACGCATGTAATTTATACGGCGACTTTCTCGGAAGGGCGAGATTGCTATCACATTAACTTCTAAGACAGTGTTATGTTTAGTCTCTTTTAATTACATCACTCCAAAGTTTTATGGTCGTCATAACGAATAGATTGGACGATACGAAGTTTCTATCTCGCGTATGAAACTAGATATCTTCATTTAGATTTCCCATCCTTCTGGAATTGACACTTCAAAGGGCTTGACACTTTACTGGCTTTTAAAAGTTCCACTATACAATTAGAATTGTATTTCTTGCTTCGGACAATACGACGGTTCAATGTTCAAATGTTTAAAACTGATGGGTGAAATTTGCTGATAATTATGATTTCTGACCAGGATGTTGATTTATGGGGAATGAAAGTATATTCGACAATTGATTTAATGTTTCAATGTAAATGCATGGACTTAAGCGGCATCTCCATCTGACCTTGTAGATCAGCATTTTTTTAAGTGTGTAAATATTTCACGGAGTTTAGAAATGCAAGTTACGAAAAATTGATCCGAAAATTTGATCAATTTTTTTTAATGGCCCAATGCCATGTTTAATTTATGACATGTGTCATATCCATTGAAATTCTACATAAGGTGATAACTGGTCCCAGAATTGGGTCACCACAATGCATTTTCCACAATATTTACATATATACATGTACATATTTGGATCCAAAAAACAAAATAAATGGGAGATTGTGCATGACATACAGGTACAATTTCATATTTTGTTGCTAAAATTCAATCAAAATGACAATTGTATAGTACTACCTCACTCACCGTTAACGAGCAGGACATGCTTACCATTCCGGAGAACCTAATGACACTCGGTTTTTAATGTGAGTTCACATTTCTAGTGCTGTCTTGTTCTAGTTTTGTTTAGTTTATCACACGTTTTTTTTTATTGTACCCCCGCAAACAAAGTTTTTGGGGGTATATACGAATCACCCTGTCCGTCCGTCCGTCCGTCTGTCCATGTACCTTGTAACCGCAACTCCTCCTAAATCGTTCAATTGATTTTGATGAAACTTTATATGAAGGTTGGGCATCATATGTAGATGTGCATATATCAACATAATTTTCGCAGGATGCTCGAAAGTGAGATAATCCATCTTAAGGGTTTTACATGTTTATAGCTTGTAAGCGCAATCCCTCCTAAACCGTTCAATGGATTTTGATCAAACTTTATAGCGAGCTCAGCGAGCGCTATAGGAGCATAAGCATTTTCTACATATGGTCATTTAGAAAATGCTCTGTTTAATAGGGGCAGCCATATTGCTACATACTAAGGCTAGAAAAAGTTTCGTTCGCCGGAAACGTAAGTAAGTAAAGTAAGGAAAATGACTTGCTTCAAATTATAATTTCAGAATCAGAGTTGGTGGAAAGGGCTTTTGCTGTGTTCGCCACGCCAACAGCATATTATGAAGGTTGGACATCAGATTAAGATGTGCATGAATCAAGATAATTATCGCCGGATGCTTGCATAGGGAGATAATCCAACTTAAGGGTTTTACATGTGTAAAGCTTGTAAGCGTAACTCCTCCTAAACCGTTCGATGGATTTTGATGAAACTTTATATGAAGGTTGGGCATCATATGTAGATGTGCATGAAGCAAGATATTTATCGCCGGATGCTTGCAAAGAGGGATAATCGCATTTAAGGGTTTTACATGTTTAAAGTTTGTAAGCGCAAATCCTAGTATTGCAAGCCGGGGGTATCACCCACAGATTGCATTCGAGTTTTGCCTCATATACACACTTCTAGTTCTTTTTGTTATACATGTGTTCTTGTAGCGTTTTTTTGTTGTGTTCCTTTCCTTACTTTGTCTTTTCCTTTGACTTCGAACTTGAGGACTATTCCCATGTTTTGTAGTTTCTGTATTCTTTTACAGATATTTAATTGTATAAAATAAGATATGATGTAATTTCAGGTAACGATTAACTCCTTAAACATATTTACAGGTTTCTGTGATGGCAGCCAAAATTGATATTCCTTGGGAACACCTCTCAGACGATCAGTATCAGCAAAGAATTCAGAGAAGTTTTTCTTTCAATGGTTTGTTGAACGGCAAGTTTACAATGTTAGATGATTATCGTGTATATTTGGAAGATGAATTCAAAAGGTTAATACGTTCTTTGACTGAGACTCAACCACCTTTCTTTGAAGCAAACGAAGGGTCAAAACTGTTAAGTGAATATCTTAATTGTACCCTCGGATCTCAAGAACTTTTTCGGATAAGAAAAGTACAGACCGAAGGAAATAAAATTGCGAAGTTTTTTGACATTCCTGTCGTATTTACTGGAAGTAGACAAGAGGGGTTTCGGTTACCAAGATCAGATACAGATATTATGTTAGAAATTCCAATTTCAGCTAAATTTTATCAAGATGCACCTGACATTGGTGAATCTTATACACAGTTTATCATCCACACGCATGGTGTAAAACCAAGTTTTGCAAAATTAGAAACTAAAACTGGTGTGAATTTACTGGATTTGTTCGGAAGTGGAACACTGCTTCTTCAGCTTTTGTCAGCTTCAACTGGTGGATTTGAATTACTAAAAACTATATTAAAAAACAATATTAAATTTCAAGAACTTTTTATTCAGGGACTGAACATGTGTTTAGAACAAGATGACATTAGTCGACATCTTGTTTCTAGTAAGAAAGTTGTAGACTTATTTTTAACGTGTGTAAAAAGACTCGGAATACCATTTTCAGACAACAATGTTATACATACACACGGTCCTTGTGCATCGGGAGGTGATCTTCGTGTGATGAAATGGGATTTGTCGATAGGGCTTTATTGCGCATGTCGTCATCCAGATATTTCAATATGGAGTAAAAGAATACGCAAATTTGGTTGGCCAAAAAACAAAATCATCGAAAGCTCGCTAGATAAAGGATTTCATCTGGTACCCATTGGCGACAAAACATCCAGTACATTAGCACTAGAATGGAGGGTTTCATTTTGTAAAGTGGAACTTGACCTGATTAACTCATTCAGTGTTACGCTCTGTTGAAAATATTTCTGAAACAAGTTATAGAATCAAAAGAGGAATTTATAGATGTTCTTAGTTCATACTTTATGAAAACTCTTATGTTTTGGGCCGTTGAAGAATCTAGCGAGACAGAATGGCGACCAGAAAGTTTACCTGAGCGATTTGTACATTGTGTCGAGCAATATCTGGTTTGTTGGTTAAAACGAGGAATATTGCCAAACTATTTTATACCTGAGAGAAACCTTTTGGAGGGTAAACTTATTGGTAAAATGGGAGCCCTTTTGTCGGATTTCATACAGTCAAAGTACAGCAGTTTTCTTGAGTCACAGAACCCAAATCCTATTTGCATTCGTTTTTGGCCTCATATACCTCTCTTGCGTACGTGTTTGTCATCGCCACATTCTCCTGTCTATTTTCGGGAAAAAGAATTGGAACAGATAGAAGATTACACATATTATGTGGAAGTACTGGGCTGTACCGAACTTCCATTGTTTTTACTAACAACTGAAAAATGTTTCCCGCCGTCAGAAAATACAGTCATGGAAAGGTTCAAGTCCGATAAAGTACCTTGTCATGTAAAAGACGTGTATAATTATCTCTGTATTCACGAATGGTACAAAGAGACGTCATCCAAAAATGAGTTGGAGAAAAAGAGAATATTGCCTATCATTGAAGATTTTATTAAAAAATTTAATAAAACTGATCTTTCTACTCGTAGATTGGGTCTTGCGACGTTTTATTACATCAATAGTGATTACGAAAAATCCTTGCGATTTGCCAAAGAAGTTGACAGGATGATGGAGCCATTTGTTGTCCACTTACTATCAGCAGGATTAATTGAGACTGAAAAGCCATGGGAGATTCAGCGAGATTTGAATTATATGGACAAAATATGCGGACGGGGATTAACTATTGACGGAAAATGCAAAATAGCCTTAGCAAGAGACTATTGTGTTCCTCCTGGAAACGTTTTGCTTCCCAGAGAACTGCTTCTAACCAACTGTGAAGAACTTAATCATCCACTCCGTTTTCTGCAACTAGCTCCATTATTTTATTCTCATTTGTTGACATTTTTATGCCAGCATCACATGGGACTCAAACATGAGAGAGATAAAACGCTGGAAAAAATGCTTAACATCGAGCAAAGAGAGAAAGTTGACTATAGGCACCACACGTATCTGATATTTGGAATATGCTATGAGATAAAGGGAGACTACCCAGTCGCTTTTAGATATTTTAGTCGTGCCTTCGAAGTTATGAAGAAAAATGATATTTGGTACTATCAGAGATCATTGTTTGTGCGTGTTTTGTTGTTATTGTATAGAGAATTCAGGAATAGAAAAGAGTATAAAATCCTTTTGATGGCACAGAAATATCTCTGGAAGAATCCATGAAAGAATTAAATAAATTTGCTGTTTTATCAGTCCTTAAAATAAATCTGTCAAAAACTGAAGTAATATGGATAGCTAGCCAGAAGTTCAGCCAAGTGAATGATTTTTTGAATTTAATTTTAATTAGTTTCTCGGAAAAACTCAAATTTCCCCCTGGAAGCATTATATACTTCCCAAAGAACTAGTTCTAATCAACTCTGAAAAAGTTAATAACCCACTATCGCTATCGTGCAACTAGCTCCATTATCTTATTCTCATTTTTATACGACTGCAAATATTTATGGTCATATTATGGCATGAACCTGTCATCGTCCGTAAACAGTTAGGTTTTGGCTAAGATACTTTTGTACCCTATCCTTATATTTTACCACAATGGTCCATAAGAAATACAGGTTGGGATTGATTTTGGGAAATATGGTCCCTCCCGTTTTTTTCTGGGGGTCATTTTTTTTATAACCTTTTAATTTTTTATCCAAAATAAAATATAATACCGCCCAATAATAATTTGAAATACACATAATATGCAAATATTTGAAATACACATAATATGCAAATATTTGAAATACACATAATATGCAAATAAAGAATCATGTGAACTTTAAATTAAACATTTTTGCTATTGTTTGTGTTAAGTAAATGTATATCTTTGTGTTTATTTATTGATAATGAAGTAATATGTAATTTTTGTGGAGTTAGAAAAATTATTTTGCAACCTATATTCAGACGACATAATTTAATATGATGTACATGTACTGTTCAAATGTACAAGACCAAGAATGAAACACGTCAGCCACACTGCATATTCCCGCGCCACTGTTGTGTTAATCACAAAATTAAATGCTCTAAAGGAAATGGACATATGTGCAGTTTCAATATTGATTCATTCAGTGCTCTGTATAAAGTGTCGGCAAGTTTCCATTTGGCACCCCCATAAGTACATCTATATGCTTATTCCGTCTAAGATATACACAATTGGGGGTGCCATATGGAAGTCTTTCCAAAGTGTCTATGAAAGGAATATTTCACAAAAGAACAATAACATTTTTTCACTATTCACTACCATTTCATTCAGCCAGTGCTATGAATGGCAAAACACAAATGGCCGAAGAAATTATACTCAGATGTGACAATAACTTTAGTAATGAATTTGACAGGTGAGATAGTAGTCATAATGTTAAATGAAGTGTGACTGATTAGGATATCATACATTGATAATGTAAATACATATAGTGAATTGTTTTTATGATGACATGTTGTACTAATTAAGTGTAAATTTACCAAAGTTGAATATCACTTTTGGAAATTGAATGGTTAGCTCAAGTATTGTGGCATTAATAGTTATTAATATGCATGGTTGCTAGATATATTTCCAAAAAAAAAAAATGAAGGTCTTAGAGTCTTTCAGGAAATTTAGCAAAGTTGGAATTATTATTATTTTCTTTTTTGAAATTAAAATATTCCATTTAACCGCTATTATTCTGTTAGTGTCTGATAGTATGATTGATTGGTAATTTTAAAAAATTAATAAGTCTGAGACTCTTCCAGGAAAACTTTTCTGCCCCAAGGGAAAATTTCAAAATTCCGAAATCTTCGGCACAGACAACTTTTAAAATGGTAGTAATGCACCAATTTTTATGTTTCTACCGCTTAGGGTGTAAGGAAAGTTCTGTGACAATCGATTTTGGGATTTTTTAACTCTCTTGTTGCTATGCCCCCCAGTGGTTTCAGAAAAATTCTCATGCCACTTTTGAAATTGCCATATGTAATACTAGTCATGGTTTCGGTTTCAGCATTATAGTCCAAATAGTTAAGAAGATTTCACTATTTACTGGATATCGCGAAATCCGTTTTTTGCTCATAATTCTAAAATTCTGAAAGCTTCGGCACAATCTACATCAACAATGCTAACAATGATCAAAGTCTCAGTTTTATATCAATTTCAGCTTGTGACATAAACTCGTCTTTTGTTTTTCAAGTTATGCATTTTATTTCTATACAGTATTGTCAAACACCATATGCAGATGTGCAATCAGGTTTTAAAATTTTAATTTTCTAAAATTGGGGTCCACAGGGGTCGAAATTTTAAATTTTCCATTATAACTTGTGAACCTTTTTGCAATTTATTCATTTTGCTTATATATAGTATTGTCCTACACTATATTTTGTTGCACAATAAGGATTTAGAATATCGACTTTTAAACCGAGGCTCACTCAGATCAAATTTCAAAAATTGACAGTTTAAGCTTGTGAACTAAGTTTTTTTTCATTTTTCATTAGGTTTGTTGATATAATTTCTTTATAGAATGATTGCATACTATTTTTGGAGGGGAATATGGTTTTATATTTTTGACTATAGGTGAGTGGTCCAAATACTTACAGTGGTTGCGGGGATCACTGTCGATTCCGACAGTACAGATTTCTAGTGTTATTTTTGAGTCCGGAGTTCTGTCTGTTGGGTTGCTTTGATTGTTTCAAACTGTCAACCAAGATGGCTGCCACAGCCGAACTTAGTTTAACATATGGGAAAATTCATTGAAAAAACCTTCTTGTCTGAAACAATTGACCCAATTGCAAACAGACTTGGCAGCAGTGGTTCTCTTTCAGTATTGTGTCGGATGATATGGACATTCAACCAAGAATGGCCGAGTAGCTGCACATAGTTTAACATAGTTTAACATAGGTCCCTATGGGAAAATTCTTTTAAAAATCTTTGTCTGAAACTACTTGACCAATTGGAATCAGACATGGCAGCAATGGTCCTTATACATCTTTCACAATTGTGTCCGATGACCCGGACAGTGAACCAAGATGACTGCAACCTCTGAACTTAGTTTTACATAGAACCCTATGGGAAAATTCATTTAAAAATCTTCTTGTCTGAAACCACTTGACCAATTTGAACCTGACTTGGCAGCAATGGTTGTTATCTTTCAAAATTTTGTCCGATCACAGACCCCGACTTTCAGTCAAGATGGCCATCTCAGCCAAACTTAGTTTAACGTAGGACCCTACAGGAAAACCAGCCAAATTGACTGCTTCACTTAAATTTCAGACCTGCTAATGGACTGAGCTTTACAGGCTCTTGAGAGCTCTAGTTATATATGTGAATTACATAAAAAAAATAAAGCTTGAATAAGTTATCTGCTATTTTTTAACTAAACAGGATCACAATTTTATTTGGATGACAGAGCCCGGCTCCTGACAAAAAAGTTACTTAAACAGGGGTATGTTGCTCCTAAGTCGCAGTCACCCTTATTAAAGATTTATGGACGTCATCAAGACTTGGTTGACAAGTATGAGCATCGAGGCTGTATAGCTCACCTGACAGTTCCACAATCAATCTATTTTTTTCAAGTGAAAATTGTAATGGACCTTCCATTGATGTTTCATACCAAGTATCAGTTAATTTGGCTATATGGTTTCAGAGGAATATAGCGAAAATTTGACCAATCAAAAATAAGAATTCATCATAGCTGCCACATTAGCTGTCCGATCGGGACGAAATATGCAAACTTTATAAAGGTCCTTCCACAGATGCTTCATGCCAAGTTACAGTTCATTTTGGCTTTGCGGTGTCAGAAAATTTTATTTTTGAAATTTTGACCAATCAGAAGCAAGAATTCATCATGACGGCCATATGTTCTTTGACTGGAACAAAATATGCAAAATGTATAAAGATCCTTCAATGGATGTTTCATAAGTTTAAGCTCATTTGGCTTAGGGGTTTCTGAGGAGAAGATTTTTTAAATTTGTCCAATCAGAAATAAGAATTCACAGCCATATTAGTTGTCCGACCGCAACTATATATGCAAACTTTATAAAGGTCCTTCCATAGATGCTTCACACCAAGTTTCAGTTCATTTGGCCTAGGGGTTTCAGAGGAGAAGATCAAAATGTAAAAGTTTACAGATTGACGGACGGACACTAAGTGATGACGAAAGCTCACATGGCCCTTTGGACCAGGTGAGCTAAACGTTTCCCAAATGACAATGGAACTGTTCCATTGATGTTGTCCTTTCCTCATGCTGGATTTGACATGGGCAGCATGGAGGGTGTCCTGCAGGAAGCAAAGACTGCTTACTCTTCCAGAGCACCTTGAGTCTACCCATGGTTTTTTGGTTGGGTCCATGTTGTTCATATGTTGTTAGTTTTTAAGTTTAGTGTTTGTATTGTTTTGGTTTTGTATTCGTTGTCCTGCAGAGTTTGTCAATTATTTTCGATTCTCTTCTCCTTCAAATATCACTTTGGTATTTCTTGACTTAACTTATTCACAATATAAACAAGCAAACTGATGTTATGTGGATTTAAATACAGGCAAGCCTACTAAACTGGGAAATGACCTAATAATAGGTCATGTAGATAAAGATGGCAAACATTATTTGAAACTATCTTACTGATTCCAATAACTACAAATACACATTAAATTTAGTTTACTTTATTATTGTAGAACTTCACCATACAATCAGTCATAATAATGCACTTACTGCACTGCAGTGTATCTATAATAGATGTGTATTCTTTCCTACCTACTATGGCACAAAAAGTGAGATAAAATATTCCAAAAATCATATTCTATAAGTTGGTGCAATGCTATATTGGTGTTGCATAAGCTATATTTTTATTCCTAAAACAGTCATGATAGAAAAAGGTTGTTATGATGCATTTAATATAGCATATGCTAATTTACATTTTTATTTTTGTTGAACACATTGTTTCAAATAGTATTGCATGGAGAAGATAAATTTTCCATTTTTGGTTATCAAAGTGATTTTTAACACAAACGACACTCAAAACCCCAAACAAATTTTTTGCCCAAATTAAGTACATGAATTTGAGTTGAGTTGAGTTGAAATAACAAAGATTTTGGTTCTGATTGTCAGTCTTATCAATATTCCTAAATATTATACAAAATGCTTGAAAATATCAAAACTATATCTATTTACTTCCTTGATGGGTATAAATCTATCATATAAATTATTTATAGTGTGTTGGGATTGAGTTAACCAAACAGAAGAAAGTGGTCCTACATGTTTTGTTAAACGGTAAAAATTAAACATACACTAAACATCATGCACAAAGGATGCCAAATTATAAGCAGGAGAATTAGGAGCTTTTATCACATATTTTAATATTAAATACATTTATCACATATTTTAATATTAGGCACAGTTATTTTGAATAATCTGATAAAGCAGTTGTTGTTTTATTCATATTACACCCCTTTATAAAACACCCATTTTCACACCTCTTGTGGAATCCCCATATAACAGTCTTCACATTTATCACCAACAGGTCACAACACTATGTGTGTAGTATCTGTACACTTAAAATAATATATAATAGCCTGTATAAGATATGTTAAAAACCATTCTGTATCACCCTTTGACCACTACCAGCCCTCAGACAGACTGATATTAGTAGCCCAAAATGATATACATATTACATGTGATATGGATTTGCCACAAATTATTTTTATGTGTCTAATATGCAACATATGCCCTCTGAAGAAGGATGGACTATCAACTCTATTTTTAACTTTTCAGATTTGGTTTTGGAATGTTATAACTTTCTACATATCATAAAATATATATATATTTAAAATTTCAAAGATTCATACAAGTCATACAACACTTTCATTCTAATATAATATATAATAATACAAATCCTCCATCGATATATATATAACTGATGTGGAGAATATAAAATATCACACCATAATAGCAAGTTATATACTGATTGCACAAAAAAATGAAATAAAACTAGAGGCTCACAGGAGCCTTAATCACTCACCTGAAATTCATTTGCAGAATAAAATGTTTGACTTAAGGTCCATCTTGACTGTCAAGTTCCAATCTACTTACTGAGTTTCAACAAAGATCTTTCAGTGAATTTTTCTAAACTTCCTATCTTAAAATATGTTTTGATGGCAGACTAGGCGCGATCATCGGATACAATTTTGAAAGAGGACCATCTAAGGACCATTGCTGCCAAGTTTGTTTCAATTGGCCTATTAGTTTCAGACAAGATACTTCCGTAAATGTTCTGTACATTTCCCATAGGGCCCTTTGTTAAACTATGCTCAGCTCTGATGGACATTTTGAATGGTGTGTGGGGTCATCGGATACAAAAGAGGACAAATATACCTAAGGAGCAAATCAAAAAACGTAATTCATTGGACAGACAAACCCGGGAAGACAAATAAACAACCACAAGCACAACAAATAAACACTGAAAACTAAAAAACAATGAACAACACGAACTTCTATAAAAACCAGGAGTGAACCCAGGTGCTATCCAGAGGGTAAGCAGTTTCTGTTCCGTATACGGCACCCGAGGGCCATTGCTGCCAAATTTGTTCAAATTCACCCAGTGGTTTCAGAGAAGATCTTGAAAGGAAAATTTACGCTAATGACAACAGACAACTGACCTCACCTGGCCAGGTGAGCTAACTGGAGCTCTCAAGAGCCTGTATATCTCACCTTGATTTAACTTGTCCATCTTCAGCAGGACTGAAATTTAAGTGTAGCAGTCAGTTTGGCTGGTTTTCCTATAGGGTCCTAGGTTAAACTAAGTTTGGCTGTGGTTGCCATCTTGACTGATAGTCGGGGTCATCAAACATAATTCCAAACGATAACAATCTAGGGACTAATGTGGCCAAGTCAAGTTCAAATTGGTCAAGTGGTTTCAGGCAAGAAGATTTTTCAATGAATTTTCCAATAAGGTTAAACTAAGTTTGGCTGTGGCAGCCATCTTGTTTGACAGTCGGTATAAGGACATTTTTCTGAAAGAGGACCATATAAGGACAATAAGTTTCATAAAAGATTTCTAAATTGATTTTCCCTTTTTTCTATTTTTAGTCACAGCAGCCATGTCCGTTGGAAGTCAGGGATGCTGGACACAAGTTTGAAAAGGGGCCATACAAGGACTATTACATCAAAGTTTGGTCCCAATTAGTCAAGTGGTTTCAGAGGGTTTCAAAGAAAAGTTTACGCCGGACAAAGATGCTGAACGCCAAGTGATGGCAATAGCTCACATGGCTCTTTGGGCCAGGTGAGCTAAGAAATGAAATGTACAAAATTCCAACTTTCACCTATAAATAATTCTGAAGGATTCAAAATAATGTTGATACAAAAATATTCTAGTAACTAATCTTGAAACATAATATCTATGCAGGATGAAGCTGTATATGAATTCATGAATGCACATGGAACAGTGAGTTATTTTTTGGACACTTTTTGTTGAATTTTGGTATCCAAATTGCAAGAAAAGTTCTTCCGCCTATTTTATTTATAAATTTATGTTTGTTTACTTGGGGTTTTATGCCGTTTTCTGGAAAATTGGCAATTTTTCAATTTGGCCAAGCAGTTTCAGAGGAGAAACAAGAATTGCCCATGGTGGCACATGTTTGTTGTCTGATCAGAACAAAATGAGCATATTTTATAGAGGACCTGTCAAAGATTCTTTCTGTCAGGTTTGGTTTCATTTAATTTAGCGGTTTCAAAGAAAAAGATTCAAATACTTACATAAAGTATTTTTGGAATGTAAGTTTAAATTAAACATGCTTCATTACATTTCTGGTACAATTCCATTTGGAAAAATTTCACCAAGCATTAACGTTGTTTTATAGAAATTATTCCATTCTCTAGATTCAGTGGTGTAATTATTCAAACACATGTATAGCAGAATCTATGTAAACATATAAAACTTGGTTGGTTTTGGTTTTGTATATGGAGGTGCTGAATATTTTGAAATGCACCAAAATCTGACAAATAGTACCTAAACTGAAGTTTCAATTTAAATAATACAGACAGTTTTACATTGTATTTTCATGAACTGAAAGAAAACCTCATTCCTTATATAATCTTTGGTTGAAAATGAAAATTTAATGTGTTAATCCAACATAGTTTTTTTCTCTGCACAAAAATGATACTTTAAAAAATTGACAAATGGATTTAATAATGACTGATACAAAATGCAATGTTTACAAAATATATTTTACATAATAAATCTAAATAAAAAAGAGAAAAATGGTATTTCATTAAGAAAATATGCACGACACATTTAACATATAAATGATCAATATACAGACTTGGTCATTCTATTAATAAGATTGACTGATCTCTTTAGGATATTATCTTGGAGCACTTGAGAAAATTAAACCCACCGTATAAATTATGCATCACCTTTAATGAAAACGAGCTCCATATGCTTATTTGCGCAATTTAGCAATTGTTATATTTTTCTGATCATTTCTATGTGGCGTATTTAACAAAAATAAATGAGTTAAGGATTATCAAATACTTCTTGTGTTTGGAATTCAACTGGGACAAGTTTATTAGGAATTTATCAGCTTGAATATACAACTAGATGAAAATTGTTGGAAATTATCTATACATTTGAAAATTAATAGAACACTGAAAATTAACAGAGAATCTGCTGAAATATTGAGAATAACCCAAAAAATTCCACTCAATATTGAAATAAACTAACAATAGAACTATGTAAGTGTTCACAAACATGTATTATCTGACAAAAATGAGCTTTGTTTATAAACTTAGACTAATGGTTTTCCTTTCACAGGTTTTGACATATAAATTAATCCATATGTATATGGTATACGACATATTCCTGGCTCTTCGTCACAGACATATCGATGTGGACAACAGTATTTAGAATTAGTACAACATACTCCCTGTAAATCAAAATTAATGAAAAGTTATATTAAAGTATATTTAGATATAATTGAATATTTCTATTAGAGCCCCAGATATTTTTTTGGAATCAGGCTTAACTACCTCCAGCTTTTTCAAAAGAGTGAGTACTTTAAACTCCAAACAGCAGGACTGAAGGAGTAAAATAAGAAATCAATGAGCAAAATGCATTTACAGGGTAACCAGATTGAAACATTTGCTTTAAAGCCATAATTACTGTTGTTCCCACCCACTTCAATAAAGTTCATCCACATAGCCTTATGGTTGTAACATCAATAATGCAAATTACATGTTAAACTAGGGGGTCACCTGAGCCTGCTTCGAATTACAGCCAATCAGAAACAAGAACTGCCAATGGCAACCATGTTTTTCGACCAATCGGGATAAAATGAGGAATGCATCATTTGTTTCAACTTACAAATCATTTGCACTTGTAGTTTCAGAGGAGATGATTTTTAAAATTTCAGCCAATCAGAAAAAAGAATTGCCCATGGCAGCCATGTTTTTTGCCCGATCAAGTTGAAATGAGGAATCTTTGTAGAAGACCACACAAACATCATTTGTATCAACTTACAAATCATTTGCACTTGTAGTTTCAGAGGAGATGATACTGGTATTTCAAATTTCAGCCAATTAGGAAAAAGAATTACCCATGACAGCCATGTTTTTTGCCCGATCAAGTTGAAATGAGGAATCTTTGTAGAAGACCACACAAACATCATTTGTATCAACTTACAAATCATTTGCACTTGTAGTTTCAGAGATGATTTTTAAAATTTCAGCCAATCAGAAACAAGAATTGCCCATGGCAGCCATGTTTTTGCGGGATCAAGTTGAAATGAGGAATCTTTGTAGAAGACCGCACAAATATCGATTGTATCAAGTTACAAATCATTTGCACTTGTCGTTTCAGAGGAGATGATTTTTCAAATTTCAGCCAATCAGAAACAAGAATTGCCCATGGCGGCCAGGTTTTTCGTGCCATCAATACAAAATGAGGAATATTTTCAGGATGAATTTTTAAGTTTCAGCCATTCATATACAAGAATTGCCCATGGCAGCCATGTTTTTTGTCCAATCAAAATGTAATGATGAAATTTCATAGAGGAGCTTTAGCACATTATTCCTGCAAAGTTTGGTTCCAATTGGCCCAGTGGTGTCAGAGGAGATGATCAAAATATGAAATGTTAACGACGACGACGATGACGATGACGACGGATGCAAAGTGATGGCAATAGGTAAAAAGTTTATGCCACCGCCTGAAAGTTATACCTATATCTCGCCTTCGACTTTTCGTCGCAGGCGAGTCAATCTCACCTTCGCGATTTTTCGTCGCAGGCGAGTCAATTACATTAATAAAACTTCCATTTTCAATTTTTACCCGAACTTCTATCGCAACAATAAAATTTTTTTCACACGGGCAGCGATCGCAATAATTAAACCTTGCAATTTTGCCTAGGGTAGAACAATTGCAATAATGAGTGCATGCAAAAAATTTCTGAATTTACAGTAATAGAGAACTGTACTTACATTAGGATAGGGACAACAAGAATAACCTCCGTCACTTGTTTTACAACAGACATTTGTATCTGGACATGTGGTCACTCCATCAGGACAAGTCAGTGTGGTAATCTGAAATTGTTCACCAGACACATGGTCACAGCTACTTGTATTTAGATTACACTTGGTGTTGTGTGGACAACAGTGAAGATGATCTTCACAACAAACTGCCTAAGGTGGAAATACAATAAAATGATAAAGTTGTCATTTGTTAAAATTTTACACATTTTAAAGAAGGATCAGGCATATTTACAAGAGGCTCCCAAGAGCCTGAACTGCTCACCTGTTATCTTTTGTGTACCAGTAGATCTTGCATCAATAATTATTTTTGCTATTTAATGTATACCGTCACAATTTTCTCCTTAATATTGACCTTTACAGCTAAAATATAGTCCTGAACCCAAATAGATATGGTTGCTACAGACTTTTTCATCGGTTGCTTTGGACTTTTTCAATGGCATTGACTCTTGACCTTCAATTTTGACTTGAACAGGTAAATTGTAGGGTCTTGAACCATAATATATATGATTGCTAGGGACTTTTTCATTGGTTGCTATGGACTTTTTCAATGGCATTGACTCTTGACCTTTCTTTTTGACTTGTACATGTATATTATAAAGTCCGTAACCTAAATATATATGGTTGCTAGGGACTTTTTCATCGGTTGCTATGGACTTTTTCAAAGGCATTGACTCTTGACCTTCCATTTTGACTTGAACAGGTAAATGGTAGGGTCCTGAACCTTAATATATATGATTGCTAGGGACTTTCTCATTGGTTGCTATGGACTTTTTCAATGGCATTGACTCTTGACCTTTCTTTTTACTTGTACAGGTATATTATAAAGTCCTTAACCTAAATATATATGGTTGCTAGGGACTTTTTCATTGGTTGCTATGGACTTTTTCAAAGGCATTGACTCATGACCTTCCATTTTGACTTGAACAGGTAAATGGTAGGGTCCTGAACTCAAATATATATGGTTGCTAGGGACTTTTTCATTGGTTGTTATGGACTTTTTCAATGACCTTGACCCTTCACCTTTTTTTTTGACTTGTACAGGTAAATTATAAGGTCCTTAATCCAAATATATATGGTTGCTAGGGACATTTTCATCTGTTGCTAGGGACTTTTTCATCGGTCGCTATGGAATTTTTCAATGACCTTGACCCTTGATGCTACCATTTAATATATTTCAAGTTACGCCCTAAACATCTGTGACAATGTAAGACCATTATTTTCTGTTTACATGTAATAAAATCTTTCAAGGGCAAAAACTCCTATAAGGGGTCAATTGACGATTTTGGTCATGACTTATTTGTAGTACTTTGATGAACATTTTTGTTGTTTACAGTTTGTCTTTATCTATTATTATATTCAAGATAACAACCTAAAACTGCAAAATTTCCTTAAAATTAACAATTCAGGGGCAATAACCCAACAAAGGGTGGTCCGATTCATCTGAAAATTCCATGGCTGGTAGATCTTGACCTGTTGAACAATTTTCCCCTCTCAGTTTTGCTCTAAATGCTTTGGATTTTGAGATATAAGCCAAAAACTGCATTTGACCCCTATGTTTTAATTTTAGCAACAGCGGCCATGTTTGTTGATAGATCAAAACTTCAGATATGATTTATAAACTAGATACCCTAAGGAACATTCAGTTAAAGTTTGAAGGTACTAGATGTACTGTGAGCAAAGCTCACAAAGGATACCCCCCTCTTTGAAGTTCAATTATCTCCCTTGTGTGATATCGGAAAGCAAAGATTTTTCTTCATGCACATCTCTGGATGATGTACTTCCTTTCTGTAAAGTTTCGTTGAAATCCATTGAGCGGTCTAGGAGGAGTTGCGCTTACGAGGTTCATATATAATGTATAAGCCAAAAAAAATAGAAGTCCAATTATCTCCCTTGTGTGATATCGGAAAGCAAAGATTTTTCTTCATGCACATCTTTGGATGATGTACTTCCTTTCTGTAAAGTTTCGTTGAAATCCATTGAGCGGTCTAGGAGTTGCGCTTACCAGATAAATGGACAGAGGGACGGACGGACAGACAGACAGACGGACGGACAAGGTGATTCCTATATACCCCCCAAACTTTGTTTGCAGGGGGTATAATAAGTGATGGCATAAGCTCACATGGCCCTTTGGGCCAGGTGAGCTAAAAATTTAAAACAGTTCAAACTTTGGGAGAAATGTGTCACCTTTATATGTGGTGATGTTAGATTTTACTCAAAATCAATTAGTTGTACACAAAAAATCAACACCAAAAGTGGATTGTTTGTAGAAGGTATTGATGTCATCAATCCTGCAAAGTTTCAAAACATTTCATAATGCAGTCTCAGAGGAGAAAATATTTGAAAATTGGCCATGTTGTTCATGCAACTGGAACCAATGGAGATTCATTTGTAGAGGTCCTTACATACATCATTCCTACCAAGTTTGGTTACAATCTGCCAAGTAGTTTCAGAGGAGATGATCAAAATATGAAAAGTATATGGACAATGAACGGCAGATGACGGACACAAAGTGATGACATAAGCTCACATGGGCTATAGGCCAGGTGAGGAAAAATTTTCAAAATTGTCTGAAGAAAATTTAAATATTTCGGAGATCTGTCATAAAAATTCATAATTAAAGAATAAGAAATAATGTCAGGAAAGCATTTTGAAAAAAAAAATGGGAACTCATTTATGGCCACTGCGTGTATATGATTTAATGAACTAAAACAACATGCACACTTTCCAATACATGTCTCATATAAAATTATCCTCTGTTTGCCAGACATTTTTGAAATTCGACAAATGAGGAAAAAGAATGGCAGCTATGTTAGATTTATAACCAAGACAATATATGCAAAGTTGCCCATGGTGAGGCATATATATGAATGAGACGAAATATGCAAATTTTTCCATAGATCTCAAGTTTCAGTTATTGAACTGATTTAAGTTGGAAAACAATAGAGTGCTTCTGCAATATTTTCCTGAAATTTTTTTGCATTTTTTATTCTATGGTTTTTATTCATGTTGAAAGAACTTTGTTTGCCATTTTTTATTCAAACTGATAAAAATACAACATGCAGGTCTGTTTATTATTTTCCATGCACCACTAATAACATATTTATTTCCCATTTGTCCATGTTTATATCCATATTGTATGAGACTAAAAAAAATTGCAACTCCTCAAATCATAATACAAATTATGAGCTAAAAATGCATTATAAAATACTTGTAATATTAATATACCTGTGACAAGGGACAGCATGCATATGTAGAATCTTTCTGCTTACAACAAGTTTGTCCATTTTTACAAACAGATACATTATCAGAGCAAATTACTAAGTCCAATGTAGCTTGTATTTTAGTAAGTGACATGCTTCTGTTATTTTTTCTCATACACTTCCCTGAAGCCACATCACAGGTAGTTCCCTCAGGACAGCAATGTTTTCCATCCTTACAACATACTGCCTGTAAAATATAAAATCTTGATTAAGCCATAATGAGAATAAATACATTTAACATATTTTGAAAAACTGGATGTAATATGAAGTACAGCAATTAAAGAGTACTGGGTACAAAGAAAAGCAACAAAACTAGAGGCTTTTGCATCAAAATTGGTATCAATGCACATAACTGAAAATTATGGTTGTTTGATCTTCTTGAGAGGAACACCTTAGCTTCAAAAACAATTCCAAAGTTTTATAAACAACAGAACATTAATATGAAACAAGTATACAAAGATAAATAAACCTACTTTTGGTATAGGACAGCAGCCATAGTTTCCAGTTGCTAGTTTACAACAAGTTTGGCCAGATTTACATTCTGAAGTTCCATCTGGACAAACAACATTTTTACTAATGGCAGGAATCTTTTCAAACCAGTCTACAACTGTCAAATCTCCACGGTTACACTTCCCAGAACCAGTATCACATGTTGTTCCCTCAGGACAACAATGTTTTCCATCTTTACAACAAACTGCCTGTAAAAACATAAAATCCATTTTTAGCAAACAATGTAGGTTTGACAATATAAGCTTCTTAAATTTACTTTTGGAAAGAACTTTGCAAAATTCCTTAAAAAGTATAGTAAGAACAGGAATGTGAATTTTACAGAGAAGAAAAACAACACTAGAGGCCCCCAGGATCCTGCATCAAACATCTGGCAAAAGAGTATTGGTGCTATTTGCTGATACTTTTTCAGTAACACTGGCCATATTGTTGCATAGTCTTGATATCATTTTAAAGTGGGACCATCTAAGGAATACTTCAACACAGATTTGTATAAATTGCCTCAATATTTTGAATTTTTTTTTTGGCTATATTTTCTAATTTTAAGTAACAACAACAATACCGGTCCAAGTTTAGAAATCATGATCGCAACAGTCTTCAACTTGAGTGTATCACGTTAACACATCAATAATCTCCTTCAAAAAACTATTATTACTATACTATTATAATACACAGAACACTTTAAAGTATTCAATATGCAAAGATAAATAAACCTACTTTTGGTATAGGACAGCAGCCATAGTTTCCAGTTGCTAGTTTACAACAAGTTTGGCCAGATTTACATTCTGAAGTTCCATCTGGACAAACAACATTTTTACTAATGGCAGGAATCTTTTCAAACCAGTCTACAACTGTCAAATCTCCACGGTTACACTTCCCAGAACCAGTATCACATGTTGTTCCTTCAGGACAACAATGTTTTCCATCTTTACAACAAACTGCCTGCAAAAACATAAAATCCATTTTTAGCAAAAATGTAGGTTTGGCAATATAAGCTACTTAAACATAATTTTGGAAAGAATTTTGCAAAATTCTTTAAAAACCTCATAAGAACAGCAATATGAATTTTACAGAGAAGAAAAACAACACTAGAGGTTCCCAGGAGCGTGCATCACTCATCTGGCAAAAGATTAATGGTGCTATTTGCTGGTATTTTTTCAGTAACACTGGTCATATTATTGCATAGTCTTGACATGATTATAAAGTGGGACCGTCTAAGGAATACTTCAACAATGAATTCCCTCAATATTTTCAGACATTTTTTGGCTATTATTTCTATTTTTATGTAATGGCAGAAATACTGGTCCAAGGTTAAGAATCATGATCGCAATGGTCGTCAACTTGAGTGAATCAGGTTAACATATCAATATTCTCCTTCAAAAACTATTATTACTATATAATATTATAGTACACAGAACACTTTAATGTTTTCAGTATGCAAAGATAAATAAACATACTTTTGGTATAGGACAGCAGCCATAGTTTCCAGTTGCTAGTTTACAACAAGTTTGGCCAGATTTACATTCTGAAGTTCCATCTGGACAAACAACATTTTTCCTCATGGCAGGAATCTTTTCAAACCAGTCTACAACTGTCAAATCTCCACGGTTACACTTCCCAGAACCAGTATCACATGTTGTTCCCTCAGGACAACAATGTTTTCCATCTTTACAACAAACTGCCTGTAAAAACATCAAATCCATTTTCAGCAAACAATGTAGGTTTGACAATATAAGCTTCTTAATATAAACATACTTTTGGAAAGAATTTTGCAAAATTGATTAAAAAGCCCAGTAATATGAATTTTACAGAGAATAAAAAACACACAAGAGGTTTCCATGAGCCTGCAACACTCATCTGGCAAAAGATTATTGGTGCTATTTGCTGGTGATTTTTCAGAAATGATTTTGAAGTGGGACCATCTAAGGAATACTTCAACAAAGATTTGCCTCAATATTTTCAGAGATTTTTTTGACTATATTTTACAATATTACGTAATGGCAGCAATACTGGTCCAAGGTTAGGAATCATGATTGCATCAGTCAATAACTTGAGTGAATCAAGTTTACACATCAATAATCTCCTCCAAAAAACTATTATTACAACATGTACAATATTATAATACACAGAACACTTTAAAGTGTTCAGTACACAAAGATAATTAAACCTACTTTTGGTATAGGACAGCAGCCATATGTTCCAGATGCTAGTTTACAACAAGTTTGGCCAGATTTACATTCTGAAGTTCCATCTGGACAAACAACATTTTTAATCATGGCAGGAATCTTTTCAAACCAGTCTACAACCGTCAAATCTCCACGGTTACACTTCCCAGAACCAGTATCACATGTTGTTCCCTCAGGACAACAATGTTTTCCATCTTTACAACAAACTGCCTGTAAAAACATAAAATCCATTTTGAGCAACAAAGTAGGTTTGACAATATAAGCTTCTTAATATAAACATACTTTTGGAAAGAATTTTGCAAAATTGATTAAAAAGCCCAGTAATATGAATTTTACAGAGAATAAAAACAACACAAGAGGTTTCCAGGAGCCTGCAACACTCATCTGGCAAAAGATTATTGGTGCTATTCGCTGGTGATTTTTCAGAAATGATTTGGAAGTGGGACCATCTAAGGAATGCTTCAACAAAGATTTGTATAAATTGCCTCAATATTTTGAGTTTTTTTTTGCTATATTTTCTAATTTTAAAATAATGGCAGCAATACTGGTCCAAGGTTAGGAATCATGATCGCACCAGTCTTCAACTTGAGTGAATCAAGTTTACATATCAATAATCTACTCCAAAAATTTATTATAACTACATGTGAAATATTATAGTACACAGAACACTTTAAAGTATTCAGTATACAAAGATAAATAAACATACTTTTGGTATAGGACAGCAGCCATAGTTTCCAGTTGCTAGTTTACAACAAGTTTGGCCAGATTTACATTCTGACGTTCCATCAGGACAAACAACATTTTTGCTAATGGCAGGAATCTTTTCAAACCAGTCTACAACTGTCAAATCTCCACGGTTACACTTCCCAGAACCAGTATCACATGTTGTTCCTTCAGGACAACAATGTTTTCCATCTTTACAACAAACTGCCTGTAAAAACATAAAACCCATTTTTAGCAAAAAATGTAGGTTTGACAATATAAGCTTCTTAAATTTACTTTTAGAAAAATTTTTGCTAAACTCTGTAAAAAGCCCAGTAAGAACAGCAATATGAATTTTACAGAGAAGAAAAACAACACTAGAGGCTCCCAGGAGCAAGAATCATTCATCTGGCAAAAGATTATTGGTGCTATTTGCTGGTGATTTTTCAGAAACACTGGCCATATTGTTGCATAGTCTTGACATGATTTTAAAGTGGGACATCTAAGGAATACTTCGACAAAGATTTGTATAAATTGCCTCAATATTTTGAGGTTTTTTTGGCTATATTTTCTAATTTTACATAATGGCAGCAATACTGGTCCAAGGTTTGGAATCATTATCGCACCAGTCTTCAACTTGAGTGAATCAAGTTTACACATCAATAATCTCCTCCAAAAAACTATTATTACTACATGTACAATATTATAATACACAGAACACTTTAAAATGTTCAGTATGCAAAGATAAATAAACTTACTTTTGGTATAGGACAGCAGCCATAGTTTCCAGTTGCTAGTTTACAACAAGTTTGGCCAGATTTACATTCTGAAGTTCCATCTGGACAAACAACATTTTTACTAATGGCAGGAATCTTTTCAAACCAGTCTACAACTGTCAAATCTCCACGGTTACACTTCCCAGAACCAGTATCACATGTTGTTCCCTCAGGACAACAATGTTTTCCATCTTTACAACAAACTGCCTGTAAAAACATAAAATCCATTTTTAGCAAAACATGTATGTTTGACAATATAAGCTTCTTAAATTTACTTTTGGAAAAATTTTTCCTAAACTCTGTAAAAAGCCCAGTAAGAACAGCAATGTGAATTTTACAGAGAAGAAAAACAACTCTAGAGGCTCCCAGGAGCAAGAATCATTCATCAGGCAAAAGATTATTGGTGCTATTTGCTGGTATTTTTTCCTTAACATTGGCCATATTGTTGCATAGTCTTGACATGATTATAAAGTTGGACCATCTAAGGAATACTTCAACAAAGATTTGTATAAATTGCTTCAATATTTTGAGTTTTATTTTGGCTATATTTTCTAATTTTACGTAATGGCAGCAATACTGGTCCAAGGTTAAGAATCACGATTGCATCAGTCAATAACTTGAGTGAATAAAGTTTACCCATCAAAAATCTCGAAAAAACTATTATTACTATACTATTATAATACACAGAACACTTTAAAGTATTCAGTATGCAAAGATAAATAAACCTACTTTTGGTATAGGACAGCAGCCATAGTTTCCAGATGCTAGTTTACAACAAGTTTGACCAGATTTACATTCTGAAGTTCCATCTGGACAAACAACATTTTTACTAATGGCAGGAATCTTTTCAAACCAGTCTACAACGGTCAAATCTCCACGGTTACACTTCCCAGAACCAGTATCACATGTTGTTCCCTCAGGACAACAATGTTTTCCATCTTTACAACAAACTGCCTGTAAAAACATAAAATCCATTTTTAGCAAAAATGTAGGTTTGGCAATATAAGCTACTTAAACATAATTTTGGAAAGAATTTTGCAAAATTCTTTAAAAAGCCCAATAAGAACAGCAATATGAATTTTACAGAGAAGAAAAACAACACTAGAGGCTCCCATGAGCCTACACCACTCATCTGTCAAAAGATTACTGGTGCTATTTGCTGGTGATTTTTCAGAAACACTGGCCATATTGTTGCATAGTCTTGACATGATTTTAAAGTGGGACATCTAAGGAATACTTCAACAAAGATTTGTATAAATTGCCTCAATATTTTGAGGTTTTTTTGGCTATATTTTCTAATTTTACATAATGGCAGCAATATTGGTCCAAGGTTTGGAATCATTATCGCACCAGTCTTCAACTTGAGTGAATCAAGTTTACACATCAATAATCTCCTCCAAAAAACTATTATTACTACATGTACAATATTATAATACACAGAACACTTTAAAGTGTTCAGTATGCAAAGATAAATAAACCTACTTTTGGTATAGGACAGCAGCCATAGTTTCCAGATGCTAGTTTACAACAAGTTTGACCAGATTTACATTCTGAAGTTCCATCTGGACAAACAACATTTTTACCAATGGCAGGAATCTTTTCAAACCAGTCTACAACGGTCAAATCTCCACGGTTACACTTCCCAGAACCAGTATCACATGTTGTTCCCTCAGGACAACAATGTTTTCCATCTTTACAACAAACTGCCTGTAAAAACATAAAATCCATTTTTAGCAAAAATGTAGGTTCGGCAATATAAGCTTCTTAAATTTACTTTTGGAGAGAATTTTGCAAAATTCATTAAAACGCCCAATAAAAACAGCAATATGAATTTTACAGAGAAGAAAAACAACACTAGAAGTTCCCAGGAGCCTGCATCACTCATCTGGCAAAAGATTAATGGTGCTATTTGCTGGTATTTTTTCAGTAACACTGGCCATATTATTGCATAGTCTTTACATGATTATAAAGTGGGACCGTCTAAGGAATACTTCAACAATGAATTGCCTCAATATTTTCAGACATTTTTTGGCTATTATTTCTATTTTTATGTAATGGCAGAAATACTGGTTCAAGGTTAAGAATCATGATCGCAATGGTCGTCAACTTGAGTGAATCAGGTTAACATATCAATATTCTCCTTCAAAAACTATTATTACTATAATATTATAGTACATAGAACACTTTAAAGTTTTCAGTATGCAAAGATAAATAAACCTACTTTTGGTATAGGACAGCAGCCATAGTTTCCAGATGCTAGTTTACAACAAGTTTGACCAGATTTACATTCTGAAGTTCCATCTGGACAAACAACATTTTTACTTATGGCAGGAATCTTTTCAAACCAGTCTACAACTGTCAAATCTCCACGGTTACACTTCCCAGAACCAGTATCACATGTTGTTCCTTCAGGACAACAATGTTTTCCATCTTTACAACAAACTGCCTGTAAAACGTAAAATCCATTTTTAGCAAAAAATGTACGTTTGACAATATAAGCTTCTTAAATTTACTTTTGGAAAGAACTTTGCAAAATTCCTTAAAAAGTCCACTAAGAACAGGAATATCAATTTTACAGATAAGAAAAACAACACTAGAGGCTTCCCAGGAGCCTACAACACTTATCTGGCAAAAGATTATTGGTGCTATTTGCTGTTTTTTTTTCAGAAACACTGGCCATATTGATGCATAGTCTTGACATGATTTTGAAGTGGGACGGTCTAAGGAATACTTCAACAAAGATTTGCCTCAATATTTTCAGAGGTTTCTTTGGCTATTTTTTTCTAATTTCATGTAATGGCAGCAATACTGGTACATGGTTAGGAATCATGATTAAATCAGTCAACAACTTAAGTGAATCAAGTTTAAACATTAATAACCTCCTTCAAAAACTACTATTACTATAATATTATAGTACACAGAACACTTTAAAGTTTTCAGTATGCAAAGATAAATAAACCAACTTTTGGTATAGGACAGCAGCCATAGTTTCCAGATGCTAGTTTACAACAAGTTTGGCCAGATTTACATTCTGAAGTTCCATCTGGACAAACAACATTTTTACTTATGGCAGGAATCTTTTCAAACCAGTCTATAAAAGTCAAATCTCCACGGTTACACTTCCCAGAACCAGTATCACATGTTGTTCCCTCAGGACAACAATGTTTTCCATCTGTACAACAAACTGCCTGTAAAAACATAAAATCCATTTATAGGAAAAATGTAGGTTTGACAATATAAGCTTCTTAATATAAACATACTTTTGGAAAGAATTTTGCAAAATTCCTTAAAAAGTCCAGTAATATAAATTTTACAGAGAATAAAAACAACACTAGAGGTTTCCATGAGCCTGCAACACTCATCTGGCAAAAGATTATTGGGGCTATTCGCTGGTGATTTTTCAGAAACATTGGCCATATTGTTGCATAGTCTTGACATGATTTTGAAGTGGGACCGTCTACGGAATACTTCAATAATGATTTGCCTCAATACTTACAGAGATTCGTTTGGCTACATTTTATAATATTATGTAACAGCAGCAATACTGGTCCCAGGTTAAGAATCATGATTGCATCAGTCAATAACTTGAGTGAATCTAATTTACACATCAATAATCTTCTCTAAAAAACTATTATTACTACATGTACAATATTATAATACACAGAACACTTTAAAATGTTCAGTATGCAAAGATAAATAAACCTACTTTTGGTATAGGACAGCAGCCATAGTTTCCAGTTGCTAGTTTACAACAAGTTTGGCCAGATTTACATTCTGAAGTTCCATCTGGACAAACAACATTTTTACTAATGGCAGGAATCTTTTCAAACCAGTCTACAACTGTCAAATCTCCACGGTTACACTTCCCAGAACCAGTATCACATGTTGTTCCCTCAGGACAACAATGTTTTCCATCTTTACAACAAACTGCCTGTAAAAACATAAAATCCATTTCTAGCAAAAATGTAGGTTTGGCAATATAAGCTTCTTAAATTTACTTTTGGAGAAAATTTTGCAAAATTCATTAAATCGCCCAATAAAAACAGCAATATGAATTTTACAGAGAAGAAAAACAACACAAGAGGTTTCCAGGAGCCTGCATCATTCATCTGGCAAAAGATTATTGGTGCTATTTGCTGGTGATTTTTCAGAAATGATTTTGAAGTGGGACCATCTAAGGAATACTTCAACAAAGATTTGTATCAATTGCTTCAATATTTTGAGTTTTATTTTGGCTATATTTTCTAATTTTACGTAATGGCAGCAATACTGGTCCACGATTAGGAATCATGATTGCATCAGTCAATAACTTGAGTGAATAAAGTTTACACATCAATGATCTCCTCCAAAAAACTATTATTACAACATGTACAATATTATAATACACAGAACACTTTAAAGTGTTCAGTACGCAAAGATAATTAAACCTACTTTTGGTATAGGACAGCAGCCATAGTTTCCAGATGCTAGTTTACAACAAGTTTGGCCAGATTTACATTCTGAAGTTCCATCTGGACAAACAACATTTTTACTTATGGCAGGAATCTTTTCAAACCAGTCTACAACTGTCAAATCTCCACGGTTACACTTCCCAGAACCAGTATCACATGTTGTTCCCTCAGGACAACAATGTTTTCCATCTTTACAACAAACTGCCTGTAAAAACATCAAATCCATTTTTTGCAAAAAAGTAGGTTTGACAATATAAGCTTCTTAATATAAACAAACTTTTGGAAAGAATTTAGCAAAATTGATTAGAAAGCCAACTAATATGAATTTTACAGAGAATAAAAAACAACACTAGAGGTTTCCATGAGCCTGCATCATTCATCTGGCAAAAGATTATTGGTGCTATTTGCTGTTGATATTTCAAACATGATTTTGAAGTGGGACCATCTAAGGAATACTTCAACAAAGATTTGTCTAAAATATTTTCAGACGTTTTTTTGGCTATATTTTCCAATATTACGTAATGGCAGCAATACTGGTCCAAGGTTAGGAATCATGATTGCATCAGTCAATAACTTGAGTGAATCAAGTTTACACATCAATAATCTTCTCCAAAAAACTATTTTTCTAATATAATATTATAGTACACAGAACACTCTAAAGTTGTCTGTATGCAAAGATAAATAAACCTACTTTTGGTATAGGACAACAGCCATAGTTTCCAGATGCTAGTTTACAACAAGTTTGACCAGATTTACATTCTGAAGTTCCATCTGGACAAACAACACTTTTACTTATGGCAGGAATCTTTTCAAACCAGTCTACAACTGTCAAATCTCCACGGTTACACTTCCCAGAACCAGTATCACATGTTGTTCCCTCAGGACAACAATGTTTTCCATCTTTACAACAAACTGCCTGTAAAAACATAAAATCCATTTATAGCAAAAATGTTGGTTTGACAATATAAGCTTCTTAATATAAACATACTTTTGGAAAGAATTTTGCAAAATTCCTTAAAAAGTCCAGTAATATAAATTTTACAGAGAATAAAAACAACACTAGAGGTTTCCATGAGCCTGCATTACTTATCTGGCAAAAGATTATTGGTGCTATTTGCTGGTATTTTTTCAGAAACACTGGCCATATTGTTGCATAAACTTGACATGATTTTAAAGTGGGACTGTCTAAGGAATACTTCAATAATGATTTGCCTCAATACTTACAGAGATTTGTTTGGCTAAATTTTATAATATTATGTAACAGCAGCCATACTGGTCCCAGGTTAAGAATCATGATTGCATCAGTCAATAACTAGAGTAAATAAAGTTTACACATCAATAACCTCCTTCAAAAAACTATTATTACTATAATATTATAGTACACAGAACACTTTAAAGTATTCAGTATGCAAAGATAAATAAACCTACTTTTGGTATAGGACAGCAGCCATAGTTTCCAGATGCTAGTTTACAACAAGTTTGACCAGATTTACATTCTGAAGTTCCATCTGGACAAACAACATTTTTACTTATGGCAGGAATCTTTTCAAACCAGTCTACAACTGTCAAATCTCCACGGTTACACTTCCCAGAACCAGTATCACATGTTGTTCCCTCAGGACAACAATGTTTTCCATCTGTACAACAGACTGCCTGTAAAAACATAAAATCCCACATGTAAAAAATATTATGCTCAATATGGAATTCCTCAAAAACAAAGTCCCATCAAACAGGAAGTTGGAGTCAAGCAGAAATGAAAATAAGAGACAACATACAATTCCCGATGTCAAAGCCACATACCAATTATGAAATCATTCTGCCGTGCAGAAGCTGAGAAAAATGTAACATAAATTTTTATGTGTAACATTGTTTTTTCACCAAGTTCAAAGTCCCGTCAAACAGAATGTTGGGGTCCGGCTGAACTGAAAATAATATACAACTCATCATATCAAAGCTACATACAAATTTGAAATCATTCCGCCGTGCAGAAGCTGAGAAAAATGCAACATAAATTTTTATGTGTAACATTGTATTTTTACAAAAGTCAAAGTCCCGTCAAACAGGAAGTTGGGGTCTGGTAGAACTGAAAATAATATACAGCATACAACTCATCATGTCAAAGCTACATATAAAATATGTAATCAATTCTGCCAAGAAAAATCTGAGAAAAATGTGACAAAAAATGTTTGTGGACGAATGAATGCACATGACACACAAACAGACAAGGTGAATGCAGTATAGCCCCACTTATGGAAGAGGGGTATAATAACAAGTTTAGAGAGAAGAAAAACAACACTAGAGAATCCATGGGGCCTGTATCACTCACCTTTAAAAAGATTATTGATGCTTTTTGCTGGTATTTTTTCCAGTACCACTAGCTATATATTGTTGCACATTTTTAAGTGGAACCACCCAAGGAATACTTCAACAAAGATTGGGAAAAATATTTTCAGAAAAAGATTTGTTTTCCAGCTATATTATAAGTACCGGTATTTGTTCATGTTTGATCTTTTACTTTTGATATCGTAGGCCATACCAAATTGATCTTAATTAGTTCTTTGGATTTTTGGATGGCAAAAATATGTGCGAGCGGGCGAAATTTTAATATATTTTTCTTGAGGACTTGTTTTTTTTAGCGCAGATCAAATATATGTGCGGCACACATTATTATTTATTATTTAACAAGGGCAAGACAAAGCTTGGTATCCCCTCGCCGTGAACAAATTTGACTCTGAAATTTGTACTTGTAGAAATATTTTCTTGTCATTTGATTTTTCACCTGGAAAAACAATATTCTTATAGATCCTGATCTGTACTATCCTTAGTTTTTCCAAATCATGGAGGAAATATTGAGCCTAGAATATTGAAAAGATGTATTATGGAAAGATTATAGGCAGTAACATTATAATATCACCTTTTCATCACTGTATCACATACGGATAGTTACTACAGTATGTAGTACCTGTATAAACGTTAAGATGATATTAGTTATGATATATAATAAATCATTTCTTCAACCTCACTGTCAATATAAAAAGGTTCCAAATTCGATACAAGTACAGAGGTACATATATACATCATCAAATGGAAGAAGTAGGCTGCAAATAATACATGTCATGATTTGGCATGATGAAATGAAATGAACTCATTGTCCTTTGAGAAAGTGCACTATTCATTGTACAGAACTTTCATTATTCAGATGTAAAACTAAAAATCTTGCTGAAGATAATAAGATGGTCTGAATAGTAACAGTAAACAGAGCCACTGTGTACAATGTAGGTTTGACAATATAAGCTTCTTAATATAAACATACTTTTGGAAAGAATTTTGCAAAATTCCTTAAAAAGTCCAGTAATATAAATTTTACAGAGAATAAAAACAACACTAGAGGTTTCCATGAGCCTGCAACACTCATCTGGCAAAAGATTATTGGGGCTATTCGCTGGTGATTTTTCAGAAACATTGGCCATATTGTTGCATAGTCTTGACATGATTTTGAAGTGGGACCGTCTACGGAATACTTCAATAATGATTTGCCTCAATACTTACAGAGATTCGTTTGGCTACATTTTATAATATTATGTAACAGCAGCAATACTGGTCCCAGGTTAAGAATCATGATTGCATCAGTCAATAACTTGAGTGAATCTAATTTACACATCAATAATCTTCTCTAAAAAACTATTATTACTACATGTACAATATTATAATACACAGAACACTTTAAAATGTTCAGTATGCAAAGATAAATAAACCTACTTTTGGTATAGGACAGCAGCCATAGTTTCCAGTTGCTAGTTTACAACAAGTTTGGCCAGATTTACATTCTGAAGTTCCATCTGGACAAACAACATGATGAAATGAAATGAACTCATTGTCCTTTGAGAAAGTGCACTATTCATTGTACAGAACTTTCATTATTCAGATGTAAAACTAAAAATCTTGCTGAAGATAATAAGATGGTCTGAATAGTAACAGTAAACAGAGCCACTGTGTACAACGTCAATGTCATGGGTGTATATGTGATCTATTAGTCCACCTTGTTGGTGTGTGGCACATATATGTTGCTGGAAATCAGATACACTATTTGGCAGAGAATCCCTTTTCAAGTCATGATTAAAATCTCCCAGAAGTATGATTTCCCTGCTCATAATGTGGCTAAGTTGATTCTGTAAGGCAGTATCAAGCTGATTTGGAGTAGCTTAAGGACAAACAATATACATGTACCAGGTAAAGTCACATAGAGGTTAACCATCAAAAGTCTAAATCCTACAGTACCCTTGTCCTTAAACTCGTGACCAGCCCATCAAAATTTTTAGGCTTTTAGATCTTAATAAATTTAAACTTTGTATAAAGTTAGGTAAAAATCCATTAAGGCTGTTGATTCTAGAGTGTTGACAAGGATGTTACGAACAATTTTGACCCTGTGACCTTGGCCTTTAACCTTGAAAATCAATAGCGCTCCAGATTTTCCTAAGGACTAAATGCTACGTAGTTGGATTTAAGTATCTACCAAGTTTGGTCAAAATCCCTTGAAGGATGTTCACAAGAGTTTAGAGAATTTACAAGTTCCACTGTGACCTTGACCTTAGATCTATGACCTTGAAAATCAATAGTGTTCTAGATATTCATAAGGACTAAGTATGTGCAAAGTTTGGTCAAAAACCCTTGAAGGATGTTGAGTCTAGGGTGTTCACAAGGGTGTAAAGAATTTACAAGTTCCACTGTGACATTGACCATTGATTTATGATCTTGAAAATCAATAGGGTTCTAGTTATTCATAAGGACCAAGTTTGTGCCAAGTTTGATCAAAATCCATTGAAGAATGTTGAGTCTAGAGTATTCACAAGGTTGTTACAGAGGGACGGTAGTGTTATTATATCCCTTCGCAACTTTGTTGGTGAGGGGATAATAAGAACAAGAAATTGTGTAGGTAAGACACGGATGCCCCGAATAAAAAATTTAGGTCATCATGTATGAATGCTCAGTACTATCCAAGGCACATCCACTGATGAAGTTTCATTGATGCACTATGCTTAGTTCCAAAGAAATGAACATGAATGCAAAACTTAACCAGAGTCAATCAAGCATAAAATGTAGGTCATAATGACCCAATTATTGTAAATGTATGACTGCTCAGTACTACCCAAGGCACATCCACTGATGAAGTTTCACTGATACAGTATGCTTACAGTAAACTACAGAAAAATGGAAAAAAATTATTACAATACTATATTTTGATCATGAACAAGCTTCTGTCCAAGTTTGGTAAAGATCGAGGATGGTTTAAAAAGTTATTAATGTTTAAAAAACTTTAACCACAGGGTGAATTTAAATGTTGATGCCGACGCCAACGACGGAATGTAGGATCTCTATGTCTCGCTTCTGCAACAAAAGTCGCAGGCTCGACAAAGATTTCTGGAAGTAATACGACATAGTGAGCATGTGAGTCAACTTTCCCTACACTTATTTACAAAAAGACAACAGTCTGCACCAAAAAATTTTATATCTTTGAGTTAGCTGAGTAAACTGAAGTACCGCTAGTTTTAAATAGTGGATTGGGAATCACGCTGTAGCAATTTATGCTACTCCATCTCCACTTGAGGATGCGAGAGCGGTATTTAAACCCACTATTTTCAACATCTACAAGGGAGTCTTTAATATATGCTAAAGGTCTTGCTCTTCCTTAATACGGACTACCATCTTTTGCCAATACCATCCTTGTAAATGGTGTTGATAGGGCATTGCAAATTTGATCCCTGAAATTTCCATCCTGAATGGGAATTAAACCGGGACCTTTATTAACTGAATTGGTAAACATTGGAATATTCACTAGACCTGTCAGGATAACGATATCATATATCTTCTTTTAGTTTGAAGGAAATTTTACTAGACTCAGAATTTTGGCTAGCGTCTATAGGTGCTGACTGCAGACAACCCTACATTAATTTATGCAATATTTACACTGAAGCATTTTTGTCCATAATATCACTTGTGTTTACCTTGGGTATAGGACAACAGCCATAACTACCACTTGCTAGTTTGCAGCAGGTCTGACCAAACTTGCATTCATGTTGCTGGTCTGGACATATAACATTAGGACTGTCTACATTGTGTGGAGGAATATTGTCGATCCAACGGATACGAACACCCCTTTTCCCAACACATTGCTGTTTATATAAATCACATTTAAATCCTGGTGGACAGCAGTGAATGCCATCAGCACAACAATTGGCCTGTAATATAATAAAATGTATCACAAAATACCGAAATAAATTTGATGCACTGTATGGCCATTTTGTTGACTGACAACTCTTCAGCAGTGCTCGAGATCAAAATGTTGGAAATCCGGTTAAAGATATAATGATGAATAAGCACAACCATCAAAAACCAAAACAATTAAAACAAACAGGAATCCAAACTCAGCTAAGGGTTAAATTCAAAGAAAAATTCTCTGGTATGAAAGTAAATGAGATTTTTTTTTGTATTACAATTGCAACTTTCAGCCTTTTAAGTTATAGCATGGAACCAATTTTTCAACTTTCAGCAAGTAAACACCTTTTTACAGTATCTGGACCATAAATGACTATGCGATTCTTCCGAAATATCGCCAATGTTCCATACACATGTACAACATAATAGCAATGACCTCAATAATTATCGTCAAACTTATTTTCATGGACCGTATGGTTCAACTTCAGCAAGCTATATCAAGTGAACATAACTCATACATGTAACCTGAATGTTGACAGGCTACTGATCATTGGTAGTTATAAGACAGTTACAGTCTTTTTATCTCGAAAGAAGTGCCACCATAGGAATCATTGTACAGATACTTTTTGTTATATATTTTTTGGTTCTTAAATATGGATTTTAGGCTTTACTGTATTAAACCATAATTGGTCACATATCTATTCCAAATGTCCTGGATATTCCAGTTAAGGTGGTACCTAACACTACAGGGAGATAACTCTGTAAAATCAGCTAAACGTTTTAATAACGTTGTGTTGTTAATGGAATATTAAGCTTTTCAATGATCAATATTAGTGTTTGTCAAACTGCTATACAATCAGTGTAATTTTTCTGATGAATTGGTTGGTTCAAATGTTTTGAAATTTTGAAATTTTTGTCAATGGGTCAAAGTAAATACTTTGTCAAAATTTTATGAAAATTAAACGAGCCAAATTAATTTTAGTGAAAGTGTTGGGTACCACCTTAAAATAATGGAAATGTTGTCAGTAAATGTTGGAATACTTCAGAAACTATATGCTTAATTTATTCCACAGACGCCACATTGAAGCTACAAAGGAAAGGGTATATCTGTGCGATTTTTGCTTTTAACTTATAATTCAGTTTATTTCCATTATATACTATGATCCAGGTACATGTTTCTTAAAATTAATTGACAAATATAAACAAATGTTGAATATTTTTATCAACTTACATCTGCAATAGGACAGCATCCATATTTTCCACTAGCCATCTTACAACACGTCTGCCCATCATCACATTCTGACTGCCCATCTGGGCACATAACTGATGCAGACTTTACTGCAGGGATTTTCTCAAACCAGTCCTGTAAAACATTTCCATGCCTACACTTTCCCATAGAAACTTCACACGTATCACCTTCTGGACAACAGTGTATCTTGTCATTACAACAAACAGCATTTGGTAAAGGACAGCAGCCATACTCTCCATTATTTAGCGGACAACAAGTTTGTCCAGTCTTACATTCAGATTTTTGGTCTGGGCAAACAACATTCCGATCCTTCACAATAAAAGAATGATTATGAATGTCAACGTGATTTGTTAGTTTTTTCAATGAGCCATTTCTACACTCAACAGGACCTGACGGATCACAAGTATAACCATATGGGCAACATGTATTTGGACAACAAATTGCATCAGGCAGTGGGCAACAAAACTGCCCAGCTATACCTGAACAACAGGTCTGGTCTTCTGGGCATGGATTGGTTCCATTTGAACATTTACCACTCATAAACTGAAATATATTCATGTACTAATACACTATTTCTTGCACATTTCTGATACTAAAACTAAAATTCTAAATATCCAATTGAAATATAATGAAGATTAAATATTATAAACATATTCTGCAATTTTTTCCCCCCAACCTTAATAAATGTCCATATCAACAGAGGTATATTGCTGGGTCTGCCGAGTGCACTAATAAATTCTTTCGATACTCTTCATTACTTAACTCGCAGCATTTAAAGACGGAATCAGGATTTCCTGTGATAAAGCCTACACTATGAGTGCTATGAATCGGGACCTGTATGGATTCTTAAAAATTCTATAAAGACAACAATTTCTCTCTTCTGGTAGCCTTACTTGTTATAACAATATAGATTTTTCTCTAGTCTACATACTACCCATATATGTAATAAGCTTAAATCTAATCAAGTCATCTTGTATGGAGTAAACAAGATATACATGTAACAATTCATGCCTATCTGGTATTATTTTGTCAAAAACAATAATACTTCTAACAAGAAGTACTCCAAGTCTCTGACATTGATGTTGTTAACATGCTGGAATTTGTAGTTAATATTTTGTTGAGGTTGGGGAACAGGTTTTTCTAAATAAGGTTTACCTTATGTGATAAGATTCTGTTTGATTCAGGCCTGTTTATGATCACTGGAGGTCTGTTGTCTGCAATAAGCTAAAAAAAGAATTATCTATTTCTATAACGTAGACTTACACCATTATATAAATGTATTACATATAATATTCGTTGAAATTTGATTCATTACATAAAAAGGTTTTCTCTTCAGTAAACTTCATCATAAAATTTTTGTTTAGTTGCATTTTTCGAACAAGGAGAAGACTTTAAGTTTTGTGATTTTACTGTGTTATAGTGACAACCCCCATTAATTCTCCCTTAAAATAAATGGACAATGACAAAAGTGCTTCAGTTACTCATAACAGGCATTAAAAATTGGCTTTCTAAGAAAATCTTAAATGCTTGTGACATATACATTGACTTCTTGGACAAAGCCCGGCTCCTGAAAGAAAAGTTGCTCAGACAGGGGTACGTTACTCCTAAGCTGAAGTCATCCTTATTAAAGATTTATGGGCATCATCATGACTTGGTTGACAGGTATGAAAAAACCGTTTCCCAAATGAAAATGGACCTGTTCCATTGATATTATCCCTTCCTCATACCGGATTTGACATGAGCAGCATGGCGGATGTCCTGCAGGAAGCAGAGACTGCTTACTCTTCCGGAGCACCGGAGTCTACCCCCCGTTTTTTGGTGGGGTCCATGTTGTTCATACGTTTTTAGTTTTTAATTGTAGTGCATGTATTGTTTTGGTCTTGTCTTCGTTGTTCTCCGTAGTTTGTCAGTTGTAACAATTTTTCTCTCCTTCGAATATCCCTTTGGTATTTCTTGACTTTACTTAAATAATGTAGTTAACTTATAACAATATTTCAAACTAACCTTGGCCTCAGATTTCTGTAACCATGGAAACACTTGATTTCCTCTCTGACATTGACCTTTGGGAACTAAGCATTTTGATCCAAATGGACAGCAGAATTTTTTGTCCATACAACATACAGCCTATAAAATGACAATCATCATACTTAATCGAAGTTATAGGTTCAATTTATGATTAAAACTAAAAGCTAAAAAAGCAGGAGCTAAAATGTATTGCTAACGTTAAGTAAATTTGCCAACCTAAGCCCAAACGACAAAATTGAGAATCTAGCTATTTAAGCATCTTTGTTGACAGATAATTTCAAGAAATATCATATAAACTTTTTCCATTGGGTCCTATTATTAATTTTTTAAACTAATTTCAAGTGGTAATACTGATTGAGGGCATATATATAATTCTGAAAGAGGGCTACATAAACTTTTGCTGTTAAGCTTAGTCATACATTCAGTAATTTCTAATAAAAATGTCTTTAAGAATACCGTTATATCTATATCTATGAATAATTTATTCAATGGCATATCCTATATTTTTGAAGGCCCAATCAACCCTATTTTTGTTTTCCAAACTATGCTAGTTGCATTATATCTTCTCCAAGTACCCTTTGTTTGCATTGTGCTCTGGTTCACAGTGTTTTTGTTTTCCAAACTATGCTAGTCGCACTATATCTTCTCCAAGTACCCTTTGTTTGCACTGTGCTCTGGTTCACAGTGTTTTTGTTTTCCTTACCTGCTAATCAATCTTTGAAAAGGTGAGTTCTCCCTCCAATTCAATTGGGGCCTCTTGAGGGTAACAAACATTTTAAATGATATTGAAATTGGTAGTTATATCAGTTTATGTCACCAAAGATTTCAGTATAAAGACAATAACAGTACAATGACTTGACATAAACTTCAATATTGATTCGGAACGAATCGGGGAAAATGATAGGGAAACCTTTGCATTTTCACTTGATTCTAAGCCTCATCCATATATTGATGTTAATTCAATGAACTGTTATTTTCTATATAATGTACACAAGTCAATGGGAAAATATACAGTTTGTTTGTTTGAAATAATCTGTAATTATTACATTGAGTGAAGTCAAATACCGGGATTTTTCTAGTGAAATCAAAACCGATAATTCACCCAGTGAAATTAAAAGTCATATTTCACTCCAGGAAGTGATGTACCCACAAATGTAACAATAGCCGTCGCCAACAACGTTGCCATACAAAGGTCGACAAGAAGTCATATAAAAACCTAACCCTTTGTATTTCTTGTTAAATTTAATATTTCAATGTAATAAACGGAAAAACTAATCTCGAAATTCAAATACCAAAGATCTACAACTCGTGACCGAAAAACACTGATAATTCACTCATGCGCTACGTGCATTCGTGAATTACTGTGTTGTTCGGTAAATCGCTGTAGATTTTTAGGAATTTAAATTTCAAGATTAGTTATACTATAAATCTTTCATTTTTACCCAATTCTGAGGCGTATACAAATAAGTTGATATTTTCCAATAATTTACATACATCATTACATGCAAGTAATCTGCCAAACCAAATGTGTGAACCAAATATATTGTGAACAATTCCAGTCAGTTAGAAACTCAGTAATAAATTTAAAAATATGCAAGATAAACAGAATATTAACATTTTTTATTTTATACATGTACCGGTAATGCAACAATATGAATCAAGGTGGGGTAACATTATCTTGTTTAATCAGGCCTAAACTAAAATTTATCTAACTATTGATAACCCATGCTTTTGTTATCTTAATCACATGACCTGTAAATATGACCTTTGTTACTGTAGGTTTCCAAACAATGATTTAATCAATTCAAATATTCTATATTGTATTAAATTATCTATTTAAAGTATTAAACAGATTTTTAAATGATTGAATTTTTTGCAAATGGACATTGCTATACTCCCACAAGTCATAAAATGTACTTATTGGAAATTAAATTTTATGCTTGCATGTGCCATATATTTTTGTCCAAACTAGCAATGAATATGTATTTAAGAGAAAATTTTCAAATACTATCTTTTTACAGAATTTTATTTTTTCAATAGTGGTAATGGTTACCATTATTGAAAAAAGAAAATTCAATTTCAATTCAAGCTTTGGACAATATGACACAATTTGACATTCCCTTGTTTCATATCCAAACTTTAATTTCTATGCAACTCCATTTGTTATAATAATGAGTCTGGATGGTTTTAAATTGCATTTCAAACATTAAAAAGAAAAGCATGGTAATTGCAACAAAGCATGGTGTTTCCAACAAAGCAATCTGAAATCTACGAATGCTAATTTTACCTCTTTTGTGCACCAAAATTGCATAAGTCAGCATTGGTAGAACATAAATACACTATAGTATTGTTCAAAAGATTCTTTAGCAAATTCAGCCATTTACAAAATCGGTTTTACCTGAATGCTCCTAAAGCTAAAATATTAGTTTCACACTTGTTGAGGCTCAATAATAGTCTATTTTGTAACAGTCATATCATTAATTTATTTTTTAAAAAAACACTTGATTTTCAATTTTCTATTAGTTTTAAAATCATTTGTTATAATTTTGTGAAGATAAACAGCTTACAATGAGCAAATTTCCCCCTTTTTGAGCCTCAAAAGTTGCAAAAAATAAAGTTTTCTTCAGTTTATGTTAGAAAACCATGTAAAGGTAATTGTACAGCATCATGGTATTCATTATTGTTTAAAGCTTAATTTTTTTATTTAAAAAAAACAAATAATAGAGAATTTTAACCTTTTTTAAATTTTGGCATACAAGATAATTTTTAACCCAATTTAGCCCCTATTTTCAAAATTAATTTTTTTCTTAAATAAAATATTACCACACTATTTTTCTTTCAATTGTAGATAAGACATAGTTGTTTAAAAATAGCAAGAAAAATGCGATTTTTTATAATAATCCTTCAAAAATCTAGAAAATCACAGTTTTTACAATTTATGAAAACATGTCAATTACCCCCCTTTTTTATAAAGCATAAAATATGTATTTTGCCAAAATAATTTTACAAAACATTAGATTTTTTTTCAAGGCAAGGTTAGTTGTTTAAGAAAATATAAAAATAAATTCAACTTACTGAACACTTTTAAAGTAAACTGAATTGAAAAATATTGAAAATTCATGAAAAATAAGAGACTCATTGAAAAATTGTGATTTAGCAGGAAGGTGGCTACCGTGGCAACCAACTATTATTTTAGGGTAAAAAAAAAACACTTTTTGTACAAACTTGTTCAATACATAACCATTTTCTGAAAGTTTGGTAAAAATCTGAATCCACTCATTGCCAAGATTTTTCAAATCCTTTGATAATTACAGAGAGTGACTCTTATATTAAATTTGTATTGACAACATTTCTTGTCTGCTGTCACCTTTATGCCCTTAGTACACCTGTCTGACTATATCAAATTTATGTATTTCTGAAACTAGCAAGATGTTAAATGATATAAATTTCTAATATTTCTAATGTATAAAACTTATTACATTTGGTAATGGACAGCAGCCAAATGTTTGGTTTGTAGCAGTCCCTGTTGAACAACAAGTGTTTCCTGTAGGACACTCATATTTCGGATCTGGACAAATCACTGATCCAATAGACTTGGGAACAAAATATAACTTCTCAGCTGAAGTAACCACAACCAGGAATAACACAGTCCACATCTGAAAACAAAATTGTTTCTTCATTTATTCTTTCATAACTACAGAATCTAATTTTCATACTTTTTCATCACTGGTCACATGGTACCCTAGCATATTGATTTCATAGGTCCATAAGGCAATATTGACTGCCATGGGAGGATTTTTAATCTGTCAAAAAAATTTCTGTTTTGAGTTATGTCCCCTTAAATTATTAAAACACATTCCTGATTGCAAATTAACCTTTTGGTCTAATTTACTTGTGTACACTACATGTTTATATGAGGGGAAAAAAATTCTAGTTGTACACTGAAACTAGTAATTTTTGGCTAATTAAAAGCTCGCACCTGACTGCAAGTTTAAGTTGGACACTTATCATATTAAGATTAGGTTGAACAGAATTCTTTGCAAAGTATACATGTATCAATCATGTCACCTTTGTTTATTTAAGGCTTGTAAAAAAGTTATTCACAATATACATGCTTGATACATGTTTAAGGATGTTCGCTTGTGACTTTTCTAACTTTTGATAAAAATTTTGTAGCTCCTCTGGAGTGTTCATAGGAAATACATTGGAATTTTTTTGCCCAGTAACCACTATATTTATTTTCATTTTCTCAAAGAACTTCTTTCAAATCTTCAGTTTGTAAAATATTTCAAAAATGTAGTTATTCCTTCCATACGTTTTAAACGTCTTTCAATGTTATTTTCCCAATGTATTTCTTATGAAAAATCCCGAGAAAAAAATTATCCCGCCAAATATCAGAACTTTTCAGTTGATAATATCTCAAAAACAAGTACACGAACATATAATTTTTTTGTTATAATTTTAAAGCATTTCACATTCACTTGTAAAAAATGTATAATTTAGGAAAACGTTGTTATTTTGAACTTCAGGAGCGAACATCCTTAAATCAATTCATATGTGGAAAGGAGTAGTTATTATGGAATTATAAGTAATAAGAGTTCTTTTTCCGCAATTTATTGGTGTATTAGCTCGACCAGGTCATTCACAAACTTAACATAAAGTTCTTTTGACTTTATTCAGTTTGTGAGTGAACTGGTCTCCTTTATACACCAATGAATAGGGCACTTCGTGGTTATTGCAGCCATATTGAATAGGGGGTCGATTTTTTGGATTTAGGGGGAAATAGTAAGAAAGTACGGGAAAACCTACGCATGTTTCCAAGCAACTGTTCTGTTTCAATGATGTTTTCCCAGCTTTTCAAAGCATTTTAACCTCCATTATGAAAATCTGACTCCTATTCAATATAGCTGCAATAACCGTGAAAGGGCCTATTGCTTTAATTAAATAATTGTTTATTGCAAAAAGAAAGCCCTGACGGGTTAAAATGCAAACATTACATGATCCAATTACAGTTATGTAATTGCTGTCCTATTGCTTTAATTAAATAATTGTTTATTGCAAAAAGAAAGCCCTGACGGGTTAAAATGCAAACATTACATGATCCAATTACAGTTATGTACATAAATAACATACAACAAATGAATAAAGTACTAAACGAGTCAAGTTAATATAAATTATACAAGTATATAGATATAGATAATAAAACAACTCTTATTATGATAATATACACAGTTGCCACTCTTTTTCAGACATGAAATTCAAGAGTTTTTCCAGGATTATCAGTAGTTTTCAAGGATATATACAAATGATAAATTGTGCAAAACCACCACGCTTTTTTTAATTTCCATGCGGTTCTTGCATCGTGCCGTGGTTGAAATTGAGGTTGATACATTTTGTACATTAACATTGCAAAACATTTCAAGACCATTTGCATCAAGCTTAATCGAGATCAGGATTCACCTCTATCAAGTCACCCATTCGTATCGTGAAAAGTGAAAAATGACAGATAGCATCCAAATAATGAAAAGTGAACATAATATAAAATAGGTTATATATGCACACCAGAGACAGAAGTTTCGGTCTACACTACAGTACAGGTATACAACAAGTCAACATGTACAATGACAATGTAGCCTCCCAATCCCCCCTTTTTAAAAAGTATCCAGGATTCGCCATACATGCGATATCCTTTATTAACGAGTTAGCTGTGAATATCATAAGCAAAATAAAGTGACAAAAAGCTAAAATAAGAATTCATATTAATTCACTACCTGCTTCATGTTAGCCGGTTTCAGTCACATGAACATTGTCACGTGAAACTAAGGCTGCATCTGGTACCCTAGGCCTGGGTTTTCAAAACGGTATCAGGACAAGTCGCATGATGTTTGTATCAATCAGCAGCTGATCAGGGGTGCATACCTCGAATGTATGGATATATACGAAATAACTTCGCAAAGAATATTTTTGAATTATGTATTATTTAATTTTATGAGATTAAGCGGAATTTTATTTTTCATTTTCAAACATTCAAATCAAATAACTTACTTACTTAGTTTTATTTATAGTCGGCAAGACAAACATTGAAATAACAAATAAGCTTTGAACCGACAGAGTGCGACATAAGAAATTATAGTAACAGTGCAATACATGTATCACGATATATATAATTAAGAAACACATACGGCATATAAAAGTTACACAAGGTAAAAAGCAACTACAGTCAGTGTACATAAATGAGCTCCCACTTAAAATATAAATATAAACCTACAATTTCAAAATTTTGTCCTGAAGTTATTTTTTGTCATATTTTAACAAAATTTGTTTTGTACAGCAGAGAAATATCTATAATTTATGCTGATAATATCAAAATATTATGATATTTTATTGTTTTTTAAAATCTACAATTTAAATACAAATATTAAGTTTTAACAACATTTTCTCCATTAAACCTATGTAATTTTGACACACACAAAAACTTATTTAATTTAAATAAATGAGTTCTCCAAAATTTGGAATCAATGAAAATTTTCAAAATTATCTAAAGAAACTTTAAATATTTCTGAGATTGGTCGTACAAATTTCATAATTATAGGATTAGAAATAACACCAGGACAGTATTTTGAAATAAAGTAGTTTTATATGAATTGCATAGGGAAATTAATTTACAAGTGGGAACACATTTATGTCCACTGAGTGTAAGAAATGAGCATTTAAAAGGAATTTGATACATTCAGGCATGCCAGTCCGATTATGTTTTACAAATAACACATTTATAATTTTACCTGTATAATTTTAATATTAATTGTTTGAATTGCTTAAAATTTTGACAAGTCCTAAAATTTTGTGGTAAAGAATTCCATAAAACATGAGCAGCATATAACTGAATGAGTTCTTACCAAAATGCATTGTATGAACTTGGGGGACCTAAAAAATATTTGTATACCTAAAATTATAACTAGTATCAACCTTGTTCTCTGTGCATGTACATGTAATCTGGGCAATTTTACTTTAAACAATAATTCATCATATGTGGAAACATAATGACAATACACAAAACGCAATGCCGGCCTGCTCTTGAATTTTTTCTATTTTTATAGTTTTTTTCAGAACAAAAATGCCATGACATGGGACAAAAATTAAAATTTGACAAAATAAAAGTTTGAAATATTGTTAATCTGTTTAGTTTACTAAGGTTTTTATCAACATGTTTCAAAACATTCAATTGCTGTACAGCTTTTTTAAATATATATATTTGAGATATGACAATCAAAATTTAGAATCTATATCTACACCAAGCAAATTAACAAATCATCAAAGGTTATTTCAGCATCACCAATATTAAAAATAGGATATTTGTCAAATGTTTTCTTACCAACAGCAATGGCCTGGAATTTATCAGAATTGGTCTGCATACAATTTATATTAAAATAAAATAACAATCCAAAGATACTAATATTAGATATTGTAAATTTATACTATGCTGTATACGACGCATTTCAAGGAGTTACCTCTCATCAGCAGCATTAAAACCGAAACATTTGGAAGACCAAAAACCAAACTTATATTAAACAAGAAGTACTCAACCAAAAATACCGAAATAGGAAGCCAAATTAAACCAGTTTATAAGTATGTTAATACTTTCTTCCTGCAATACTAAAATAACCTTTTCATACTGAGGGGTGTGAAATGACAAAGTGTTATCATCTGAATAGTTGTAAAGATCAGATTCATGAATAAAATAAAAGATATCATTAACAAACACATTAAAAAGTAAGGGTAATAGTATAGATCCCTGCAGAACACCTTTTTGAACATTTTCCGACGTACTGACAATATTTCAAATTTTTTATTTGTTGCTTTCTATCAGATAAATATGAATGTAAATACATATTTAACAGAGTTTTTACATAGGACATTATATGCTGATAATTTGCCCAGTAATATGTTATGAGGCAAACAATCGAACGCCTTCGACAGATCCATTAGTACTGCCGCTAAATTTTTATTGATAGCTAATGCCATTTCCCAGTCTTTGAAAAGTTTTAATAGGGTAGTTTGACACCCATGGCCCTTTCGAAAAGCATACAAAAATTTATCAAAATACAGAGACAGTTGCTCGGACATAACCTTTTCAAATTTTTAGAGGGAATTGGCAAAATACTAACTGGTCTATAGTTACCCTTTGTCACGGGGTCTTTCTTTTTAAATAAGGGGACAACCTGGGCTTCTTTTAGTCTATTTGGAAAAAAACAATTATCAGTAGACAATTTATTAAATTTGTGATGGGATTAATAAGAGATGGTTCACCCAGTTTCATTAATTTGACAACGTTTACAAAAAAATTATTGAAAACTTCAGATACTTGTTGATTTTCAGAAATGATATTATTTCCTTCCTGTAAAATTATTTTATTATTTGCTTTACAGGATTTTTTTGAAAGATAAGGTTTAATAATGTTAATAGTACTCCAAAAATTGCTTGATATACTGCCTCCTAAGCAACGTTCTTGAAAATATTATTTTCAGATTTTCTTTTAATTTTATTGACTAAGTTTTTTCTTTTTTGCTATTCTTCCCATGTTTTGGGGTTCTTATATTTTGAGAATTTTATATAGTACATTTTTTGTTATAAATTGCCTTTATAAGCTGCCTGTTCATATAGGGGAGCTGGTTATTTTTGCAATACTGCTCTTTAACTGGAGTATGTTTATAAAAAATGGCGGTAATATCAGATTTAAAATTTTCATATGCCATATATTCATGTCACAATTATTATTTGCAATTGGTTCTTGTATTTTTGTCTAGTAATGGTCTGCATCTGTGTTTCTGTCTGTCCGTCCATCACAGTTATTTGTCAGCGCAACTCCTCTAGGACCGCTGATTGGATTTCGTTAAAATTTTGTAGGACTGTTAGTCACCATACTTGATTTCATCGCACCACCATTTTGATTTGACAAATCTTCTCCATGAGTTATGGGACTTTGACTTTTTTCTGCATTCGATACTATAGGAACACTTTGTCAGTGCAACTCCTCTGAGACCACTGATCGAATTTTGTTAAAATTTTGTTGGACTGTTAGTCACCATATGTACTTGTTGTTATCGCACCACCATATTTATTTGCCAAATTTTACAGGAGTTCTGGGACTTCGACTTTATTCTGCATTTGACACTATAAGAACACTTTATCAGCGCAACTCCTCTGAGACCGCTGATCGGATTTCCTTTAAATTTTGTAGAACTATTGGTCATCATACATGCTATATGTACATGATCCTATCGCACTGCCATTTTGATTTGACATGTCATGGGAGTTATGGGACTTTAACATTTTTGTGCATTTGACACTAAAGGAACACTTTGTGGACGCAACTCCTCTGAGACCACTGGTAGGATTTCGTTCAAATTTTGTAGGATTGTTAGTCACCCCATATACATGATTCTATTGCACCACAATTTTGATTCAACAAATTTTACAGGATTTATGGGATTTAATTTTTTATTGCTTGTGAAAGTACAGGAACACTTTGCAGACGCAAATTTTTATTTGTATTGTACTGCAATTTTTTGTATTATGTGTTGACATCCATACTGTGCCACTATTTCAATAATATATATTTTGTATATCTTGTCAGGCTTCAACTTTTCTCTGCGGTGGGGGACATATGGCTACGTGTAGCAATCTTGTTATTTACATGTATAAGGGGAACGATTCATGCAAAATTCTCCGTCTTTTTCCAAAGAACAATATTATTATCTACAGAATTTTTCCTAATTTTAGTAGTGATTAAAATTTTAGTAATCTGTTTTAATCATCTTACGACTTGGCACACAGATGCAATTAGCAAAGTCGTAACTAAATCTATTGAACCTACCTTTTTCTGTTCAACCATGTCATCCAGTGAAACAAAAAAAATTCACGTAAAAAGGGGATAACTCTTCCTGGGAGATTATATTAAATTAAGTGTTTCATCCCCTGGTTGCATCAAATATTATACACAAATTGCATGAAAAATGTAAAGAATAATGGGTTTTGCAAATTTTAAGAGAGGTCTGGGCTAGTCATTTCAAATTTAAAAATTTCTCGACTTCTTGATTGCAATTATTTTTCCATTGTAAATTACCCATTCAAAATAATATTTATGGTTAAAAAATATAACCTTCATAAATAATGTTGATTTTTTTTTGCTTTTTTAGATGACTTATCGAGGTTAATTGACACACAAAAATTGTCCTAAAATTCTCACATTTAGACGTTTAAAATCCAAAAAATCCATCCCACAAACTGAGGTTTAAAGACTGTAGAAAGAATACATATTTTAAGATTGTGTTGAATTTTTATTGCTATATATGCAAAGGTTAATCAATCTTCGTGACATGATATGCCATTCAGATGAATATATAGATATTTGGGAGGGGGGGGGGGTATTTTTAATGTTAATGTATTTAGTAGCTATATTGTCTGTATATATGCTATTGTGTAATTATATGTTTATGAACAATTAAAATGTGAAACCATGCATGTCCTCCTGGGGCCCTTATTTGGTACAATAAAGTTATTCTTATTCTTATAATCTTGTTTTATAAATTTTGTAACAAATTATGTGCCCTTTTTAATTTAAAATTGGAATTTCTATAATTGACTTTTAATGTACTTAAAATTTATCCATCGTAAAAGGGATAACCGCTCTATTGAGGGGTTACCCCTCATCTGAGGGTTTTTTTCCAATTTGATCAATTTACCTAGATTTCAGTAAAAGCGTAAATTTCCCTACAACTGTACAAGGAGTAGCTAAAACCACCATTAGATTTTTCCATAGCATTCTATGTTAAATTGTCAAATTTCAGTCTTCTATGGATAATTTATGTTGATTTTAAATAAAATGAAAGGCATATCATTTGAAAACAGCAGCATGTCAGTTTTTTCCCTCAAAATCTCAGCTTACCTTAACTTGCATATAAGAAAGCAATGTGACTTGGAACTGCCAACATCCTGAGTTTTATACATCAAAACTGGGTGTCCATCATTTTTAAGGCTCATCTTTGACAGTTTGTACACCCACAATAGTTTTGAATAAATTCTTGTCAGTAATTTAAAAATTTTGCCAATACACTAAGTTTCTATATGTACTAATAATTTACATAAAACTGAGCAACAAAGAGCTATGTTTTTTATATGCACTATTTTCACATGTTTCAGATTCGTTCTGAAAGGGGATTTCCGTAACTGTGGTTCTACACCTAAGCAGGCATGGATTTTCATCGATTGGATAATAGTTCCCATATGATAAATGGTTTAGAAGCAGCCATCTGTTTAGGTCAGTAATAAAAAATTTACCATTTTCAAAGTCATGCAGTCTCTAATACTGGACTCAGTGAGTTCAAAGTTTTAATACCTTAACGTGAATTGTCTAGTCACTTGAGTGAAAAATGCAATGAGCTACATGTAAGTCATAACAGAAACAGTTGAACTTACTGATTTTGATTGGGGTAGCAACCTCCCAAGTTTTTAAGAGAGATAAGTATTTAACCTCCAAACGGCAGAATCAAAGGGTAAAATGAAAGACAAAAGAGTAAAATACAGTAAAAGTGTTACCAGATTGAATCATTAGCATTAAGTCGCAATTACTGCAGTTTTCACCCACATTAATAATGTTAATCAACACTCTATTAAGTTACTAATGATCTGTATTATGTCCTGTGAATGCTGACTTCAATACATTTTGATTTTTGACTCGCCTTGACGGAGTCAAAAGGCTAGACATAGGTATGCTGTTTCCGGCGTCGGCGGCGACGGCGATGGCGTCAACAATGTATTAGTTTGTGATTAGCTCAGTTTTATGGGGATCCACTAGTGGTAGGTCAATGATAATTGGTATGCAGATGTATTACCATTGCCACATCTCATTGCCATGGAGATTATTTGGCTCCGCCTCCTCAGTCATGGTCTATGGACTTTCAATGGTTTGCTTACTTTACATATATTATGAGTCTGGTGGAGAGGAACCTTGAGGGATCCTGTACTGGAAATCAACTATAAGTAACTATAAGTAAGCAAACAAAATTATATTTTATTGGACACAAAGCCAAGCAAAAAGATTTTTGTCTCGCCATGATGAGGTTGGGTTGAAAAGCTACACATAGGTATGCTAATTCGTGCATATTCATTGACTGAATATTTGCATAACTTACATGTTAAAGTATGGCTATCAGTGACGGATCCAGAACTTTTTGTAAGAGGGGGGGGGGGGGGGGGGGGGGGGCGCTGACTGACCTAAGGGGGGGCCCACTCCAGTCATGCATCAGTGATTCCCTATATAATCAACCAAATTTTTCCCACAAAATTTTTGTATTTAGGTTTGGGAACGACTTATAATAAGTCAATGGTATTTGGTATCCAGTTGTATTAGCATTCACACATCTCATTTAAATGGAGATTGTTTAACCATGTAACTCAGTCATGGTTCATTGACTTTGAATATTTGCATAACTTGTGTAAGATGTTAAGGTATTGCTATTATGATTTCAACATTTGCATAATCAAAATTACAAAAAGGCGAGACAGATTTCTGTGATAACAGTTTATTGGATACCAGCGTTAACTTATACACTGTCACATTTATGTTAAATACAAATTAAACATTTAATTTCATCAAACTTAATTAATTTGTAATAATATCATCCAAGTGTCACTATTATTATACCCCCGCAAACAAAGTTTGGGGGGTATATAGGAATCACCTTGTCCGTCCGTCTGTCTGTCTGTCTGTCTGTCTGTCTGTCTGTCCGTCTGTCCATATACATGTATCTTGTAAGCGCAACTCTTCCTAGACCGCTCAATGGATTTCAACGAAACTTTACAGAAAGGAAGTACATCATCCAAAGATGTGCATGAAGAAAAATCTTTGCTTTCCGATATCACACAAGGGAGATAATTGGACTTCTATTTTTTTGGCTTATACATTATATATGAACCTTGTAAGCGCAACTTCTCCTAGACCGCTCAATGGATTTCAACGAAACTTTACAGAAAGGAAGTACATCATCCAAAGATGTGCATGAAGAAAAATATTTGCTTTCCGATATCACACAAGGGAGATAATTGGACTTCTATTTTTTTTTTGGCTTATACATTATATATGAACGTCGTAAGCGCAACTCCTCCTAGACCGCTCAATGGATTTCAACGAAACTTTAAGAAAGGAAGTACATCATCCAAAGATGTGCATGAAGTCATTCGAAACATGAACAGATATATCATGTTTTGGAGTAGTAAAGGCAACCATGAGTATGCTTAAATTGATGCAAATATCTTATGAAACTTTACCCTGGGCAAGGCAAAGCGGGGGGTGTCCTTTGTGAGCTTTGCTCACAGTACATCTAGTTTTTGTACTGTTGTCAGTCACAAAATTTTGTCATCGCTCTATCTATTGCATCATAATTATACCCCCCGCAAACAAAGTTTGGGGGGGGTATATAGGAATCACCTTGTCCGTCCGTCTGTCTGTCTGTCTGTCTGTCTGTCTGTCTGTCTGTCTGTCTGTCCTTCTGTCCTCCTCCTAGACCGCTCAATGGATTTCAACGAAACTTTACAGAAAGGAAGTACATCATCCAAAAATTTGCATGAAGAAAAATCTTTGCTTTCCGATATCACACAAGGGAGATAATTGGACTTCTATTTTTTTTGGCTTATACATTATATATGAACCTCGTAAGCGCAACTCCTCCTAGACCGCTCAATGGATTTCAACGAAACTTTACAGAAAGGAAGTACATCATCCAAAGATGTGCATGAAGAAAAATCTTTGCTTTCCGATATCCGATAATTCGACTTGTATTTTTTTTGGCTTATACATTATATGAACCTCGTAAGCGCAACTCCTCAAAATCTTTGCTTTCCGATATCACACAAGGGAGATAATTGTTTGGAGTAGTAAAGGCAACCATGAGTATGCTTAAATTGATGCAAATATCTCATGAAACTTTACCCTGGGCAAGGTAAAGCGGGGGGTATCCTTTGTGAGCTTTGCTCACAGTACATCTAGTTTTGTCTTGTTTAAGGGTAGAAGCAAGCACTTTTTATCAGTGAAACTTTCAAGCCTTTTCATGCTTATGACACATTCTTATATGTCAATAATATAGCTTGCAGGTAATAAATATGTACATCGTTAGCAATGACACTTTTATTTCCGAAAAAGTAGTTTCTGGACTGTACATAAATTCGACTACCAGAAAATATTTCTCAATCTTATACGTATCTGCCGGTTTTTAAAGATGCAGATAGTCATGCTATCTGCGGCTCTGTCTATTTATAAGAGGGAAGGTCAGTTATGCTAGTAAATATGTTGTTATAACCCAACTTTTGGGTATAGAATGTTGGGTGATTACCCCACAGAACTCATGGATATTGTCCAGTACAATGTATGGTAATCCCTTTTGGGATTTTGTGTCTGGGGCTATTTTTATAAGAGGTCTGTGGCCAAGTAATAAAAATAAATAGTAAATTAAGCACACAGAATTATCTCAGAAAGGATTACACTGTATGGGTCACACATATGCTATTGCTTGGCAATCTTGTAAAAAAACAGGACACTCATTTGATCATTACTTCTTCTGAAATAATAGAATCTTTAAGCTTGAATGTTGAAAATCACTTCAAAACGTTCTTTTCTCTGGTCGTGTAAATTATTTTTTGCAATAAATTATTAAAAAGGAATTTTTAATCTTGATTATTATTTCTTTCGTTTGAAGATTACAGATTTTTTGGTGAAATAAATGAATTTTTTATAAAAAATTTTGTGCCTCAGTGGCTGAGTGGTCTAGGTAGTTCGTCATGACTACTTATGATCACTATCCTGTCAACACTGAGGTTGCGAGTTCGAATCTCACCTGTGCCATGGTGTGTTCGACTCTGATCTTAATTTACAAGGATTTCCAATTTTCCTACCGAAGGTTGATGGTTCTCTCCGGGTACTCCCGCTTCCTTCACCAATAAAAACTGGACAAATGTGCTGAAAATGGTGTAAAACCCCAACTAAACGAACAAACAAACATAAAATTTTTCATGCCCTAGACATTTATCTACTGTTAACTCCTTTTCCAGATATGTGATTTGTTTGTCTTTCCTTTCACTGAATAGAAAAATTACCATCTAATGAAGCAAGTTCCTTTACCATGCATTTAAGCTTTTAACAGGTTTCATATATGTACATTTAATTACAAATCATTCACCTAATTTACATATTCATCCACCTATTGAGATAATTTCCATCAGTAATGTTTAACATGTTTAAACAGGACAAATATACTTAAGGAGCAAACCAAAAAAGTGCAATCCGTTAGACAGACAAACCTGGAAGACAAAAGAACAACCACAAGCACAACAAATAACTGAAAACTAAAAAACAATGAACAACACAAACCAGGAGTGAATTCAGGTGCTCTGGAAGGGTAAGCAGTTCCTTCTCTGTATACAGCACCCGTTGTGAAGTTCAACAAAGTCAATCCGGTGGTAGTCACAAATCCGTGCAGGTACGTGAAATATTTCGACAGCGGGAACAGGTCCAACATCACCTTCAATATTGGAACACTGTAACAGTCAATCAATTTGTGATGACGACTGTAAAATTTCCCAAGTGATGACATCAACTTATTCTTGATAAAACCCTGGTTAAGGTTAAATAGCCTTATTTATTCATTATAGGTGACCTTGTGAAAAGGACACTGGGAACAAATGATAGGCAAGTATAAATAAATAGGCCATTTTTATGTTTAAAAGTTGATTCTGAAATTTGTAAATTTTTAGTAAATTCCTTGAAAGCCTACACACTTGTACATGTTGTATTCTGCCTTATGTTTACCAAGGTAGAATGTATTGGACCATTATGGCTGCCAATACTAAATACAGAAAATTAGAAAAAGTATTTTAAAATCTATTCTTCAGAAACAAAAGGGCCAACTGGGGCCAAACTTTGAAATTGGTGTAAAGGGCTTTGTGTGGTCTTTCAGAAGTAATGCCAGCATTGGCAATTTTTTAATCTGACAGTCAAATGAGTGATTGACGTTATGAGTTCGATCCAAAACCAAAGACTTTAAAATTGGTATTTTCTGCTTTTCCACTAAACCCACTGAATTTACCAATAAAAGCAGAAATTAACTAGTGGTCTTTGACTTGGAAGAATGTGTCTAGTTGAGTTACATGTCTTCCTGCAGACTGTAACCTCATCAGCTAGCTTGTTAAAAATCCAACTCAGTACAAAGCAGGGTCATACACATTTTCATATCACATCAACATGTTCTCATCAAAACTTACGTGTCATAATTGCAACTGGATATTAATGGATTAATCAATACTCAGTCAATAAATGAAAAAATAATTAAGCTGGCACACCAATAAAAAGAGCAGTTCCATAGATACCGGAACCAAGATAATTTTCCTTACACTCAATGAAAATCAAATTTTTGCTCCGTAAGTTATTTTTTGGAAAAATTCCTGTTGTGAAATATATATCATTTAATGTACTGATTCAACTATGATAAAAGAAATGTTGTATTTCAGCATTAAGTGTGTTATTGATACAAACAATGCCATCTTTATACGTGAAACAAGTTTACTGTTAACAGCTTTAGAAATTCAAGTAAGTACACAGTACCGTATTTTCCTGCCTATAGGTCGAGACTTTTTTACTTCAAAATGACCATTTTACCAATATAAGTCTATGGAGAAAGTATCAATGAGAAACCAGAGTGAGTTATATTTTCCTAACCAATGTAGGTAAGGGAGATAATAAATTTGTCTCCCTTTTAGCCTCAGGACAAAAGGGAGAGAATTTAATTATCTCCCTTACCTACATTGAAAAGATAACTCACTCTGGTTCCTCATTAAACCTGTAGTCCACATAGACTTATAGTCCAGAAAATACAATATTTAACAATAAAATCCAAACAATTCATGTCATTGTGTGTTTACTGCTCCACTCTTTTGAACAAGTACATGTACATGTAGTAGCAAATAGTTTTTCAATTTGAGATGTATCAGGCAGTTTGATTGGGTGGGCACTTGGATATATACAGCATAATGTCAGAGGCTAAAACTCATCTGACTTTATCACCTTTGGCTTTCATTTATTAAAATATTTCAAAGGTCTGACAAGTTTGTCCATTTTTTCTTTGTAATTTATTCTCAGTTTTTTCAAAAGTGTATTTCTGAAATTTCAAACCAATTTCTGGTTCCATTACAATATTTCACCCTCAATAATTTGAGCTGCAATTTTTAATTGGTCTACATTAAAAAAATGCCAGAGTAGTGAAAAAAAAAATAGAGGACAGAGGACCTATTCCATTGATGTTGTCCCTTCCTCGTACCGGATTTGACATAGGCAGCATGGTGGGTGTCCTGCAGGAGGCAGAGCCTGCTTACTCTTCCAGAGCACCTGAGTCTACCACCGGTTTTTTGGTGGGGTCCATGTGATGATGTTGTTCATTTTAGTTTTTAAGTGTAGTGTTTGTATTATTTTGATCTTGTCTCTGTGGATCTCCAGCGTTTGTCAGTTATTTTTGATTTCCACCTCCTTCGCATATCCTTTTGGTATTTCTTGACTTTACTTATTTAATATGTAACTGATAGATGATAATATATGTCATTTGCATATTACAGGTATAATCTGGTTGATGATTTTTGTTGATTGACCTTAAGTGTAGGGAGCTGCCTTGTCTATTTGCCTCAGAGACATTTTTTGGGAATATCTCAAATGTTACTTTAAAATTAATGTGAAAAGTATTACAATGCCTTTTCTTACCACTAGTCATAAATTAATTATTGTCTTTTCCGTGGCTAAATTTAATGCCTCATATACAATGTACTGGTATATTTTAGGGAGCAACCATTTGATATTTATAGGATCAAATTTGAAATAAAAAGGCAGGACCAGGATTTTGGCAAAATAAAGACAAGATCACTTTAAGGATGAAAAAATAACGGCCAAAATAAAAATCCAGGACCAAAATTTGACAAAAAAAAAAAAAAAAAATAGGCAGGATCAATTTTTTGAGTGAAATTTGTAGAATTTCTTTAACTACGAAGAAATGTGAAATTGTGAAATATATATGTGTATGTGCAAGTTTTATTTCCCAAAATTTGAATCATATTGAGTTTTTGTGACAAACCTAAATGTTAAGAATTATAATAAATTCTGGAGTTTTTCATCAAGAAATCAATTGCTGCACACAATTATTATAGAAGATACATATAGTTGACTGTTTAATTGAAACAAAATTATATATATATAATAATTCACAGAAATGGCTGTTCATGGTATGAAATGTTTTACTTAGAAAATAAAGTGTTAATGTTTGCATTTTTGAATTTGATATTTGTTTATTTTAGCATCCTATTGGACAGTTTATTGTATCCGTTTGTCAATCATTTTATAAACAGCATGGATCTGGTGTAAAAACACTTCTGTACACAATTGGAATGTTTGTCAAAGTGTCAAGGAATCTATTAGAAAAGGTAGATTTATATGTATAATTCGCATTACGGTTTGTTCAGGAAAGTAAAGACTAATTTAGCTGAAATTTGGCTTCCTATTTCGGTATTTTCGGTTGATAAAATAATTTCTTGTTTAATATAAGTTTGGTTTTTGGTCTTCCAAATTATTCGGTTTTAATGCTGCTGATGAGAGGTAACTCCTTGAAATGTGTCATATACAGCATAGTATAAATTATCTATATCTAATATTAGTATCTTTGGATTGTTATTTTGAAACTCCTGGGATTATGCCTCTGATGGTGGACCCCAGGTCCCCGAGGTTATTCGCCAACCCAGTCGTCAGACTTGTCTGACATGATTATTCATTGATTTGTTACAGAAATAACCAGTATTTAGCAAAATTATAAAATAATAGAAATACTAAGGGTTCATTCCTTGTATTGCACATGGTAGATCTCCTTAGCTGATATTTGGCTTCCTATTTCGGTATTTTTGGTTGAGTACTTCTTGTTTAATATAAGTTTGGTTTTTGGTCTTCCAAATGTTTCGGTTTTAATGCTGCTGATGAGAGGTAAATCCTTGAAATGCATCGTATACAGCATAGTATAAATTTACTATATCTAATATTAGTATCTTTGGATTGTTATTTTTATTTACAAATAGTCTATGCTTAATGTTTTAATGATATGGGTAGAACTGTGTATATAGAGAATAATACATGGCAAAATCCGTATCACATGACGTATCACCGCGAGATTTCAATATCAGCACGAGGGCCTCTGGCCGGAGGGTTGATACGGCACGTGATACAGATTTTGACATGTTTTATACGCTTTATCATTTATTTTAACAGCGGTGAACAATCACATGACCAATATCATTTTAAGGGGTATGATAAAGGGGTGATGATATCGATATCATCACGGTAGAAAATACAGCTGACAATGTTCTTTCAGTATCGTATATATGCAATTTTCCTTTATTTAGTACTAAGTATATGATAAATGGAAGTATCATATCATCACAAAATACAAGTAATGTGCATAAATATATTAAAAATATTTGCTAACAATAAAAAAGTTGATCGGTCAGTAGATTACATATTTAAGGATGGTTGCAGATGAGTTTCATAACAATAATAATTTCATTTTATTTTTCTTGCTAGTTCATAACAAGATTAATTCAGACACAAAAATTACCATATATGAAGTCTAAGCAATTGACACTTTTACGTGGAAAAGAACTTGTCTTGATTTTTCCTGTATTTTGTTTGGGTGGATTTTTATTCCAAAAGACCAATAAAAGTAATAAGGATTTCATGGTAATTTCTCATTTTGGAAAGAAATTTGGGAGTCACTTTAAAAAAAACATTTAGTTGAACTATAAAAAATGGTTACCAATAATTCTTAAGTATCTTCGCTGGTCATGTTTTTGAATTTTTGTCAGATGTTCAGAATCTTCTGGTTTTATCAATTTGAATGCCATAAATTTTTTTTCCCACTAACACCCATTTTTCTTTTCATAATTATTTTGCATGCAGAATAATAAGCCATTTGTAAAATCTTATAAAATCCTTGTTATTATTTATTGGTTTTTGAGAAATAAAACTTGTCAATGATAAAGCCATGTGAAATCAAGAGAGCATATTTTTCCTGCCAAATTTTCAATATCTTATATCTGGAAAACAGACCTATAATTTTTTTCACTCTTTTAGATCCTTTATTAATCCACTATCAATATCTACCAGTGTTATGAAAAGATTGTTATTTTGAAACTGAGCAGCGAACATCCTTAACAGATAAAATTTGTATTTTAGGGTGTGCCATTAGACTGTATAATTGGATATCTAAGTGTAGTGTTAGAACAGTGTTGTAGTAAAGCTGAGGAAATATCTGAGCCATTTACAGGACAGTGTCCAAAATGTGGATCAGTATCACTGGTACAAACTGATATTACAAAATCACTGCTGAAAACTGATATGCCAAAATCAATGCCACAAACTGATATGCTAAAATCATTGATACAAACTGAAAAACAATTATCACAGCTGCAGGGTGACATGACAGAATCACTGCTGCAGGGTGACATGACAGAATCACAGCTGCAGGGTGACATGACAGAATCACAGCTGCAGGGTGACATGACAGAATCACAGCTGCAGGGTGACATGACAGAATCACTGCTGCAGGGTGACATAACAGAATCACAGCTGCAGGGTTACATGACAGAATCACTGCTAAAAGTTGATACACTATCATCACTACAAACTGATATGCTGAAATCGCAGGTACAAACTGGTTTGCCAAAATATGATTATACCTCCCCAAAATTACTGCTACAGACTGAAACAACAAATCATGGTGGTGAACAATCAGATTATGGGAAAACTGGGTCACACAACTCATTATCAGGAGATATATTGCATTTGAAACTGGAAGGTGCTGATGGGGACATGGATAATGATTTATCCTGGTTTCTGGATGAGGAAAACGTGCTGGGTAAAGAAAGTGACGGTGTAGGTCAAGGAATGACGTTATCATGTGCTCATAAAATAACAGATAAGTGTAGTTTGGACGGCCAGTTTAATGTTTGTTTTGATGCAGAAAGATACAAAATGACCTCACAATTGGAAAATACAAGTCATGTACATAAAATATTTAGTAAAGATAAAAAGGGTAATGTTGATCAAGAATTTAATGGTGATGAAATAGAAGCAGACGACTCTGATTTTGATGATTGTTTCGCTTTAAATGCAAAGCAAGATGTAATTCCAAGAATGCAATCGTCAGGTAGGGAAAATAAAATCTTTACACAGAATCATGTATTAAATCAAATGGATGAAATGTTTAAAAAACGTACATCAGGGAAAGAAAATGATGGGATGGAAAGTCATGTAAATAAAGACACAAAATTAATTGGTAGCAAAACAATGCAAAATAATTTAGTAGAGAGAGAAATGCTATTAAATCAACATTATTCTATAATCTATAATCAGGGTAGACAATTCAAGACAGAAGAGTGTATCGTTAGAGAGCTGGATACATCCAAAGACAGGCCAAGAGAAAATTCACATCAAACAATTTACAGTAAACAAGAACAAAATATGTTGTATAGTGACTTGCCGTCTGGTAGAGATCAGAAGTCACTGTCTGAGAAATCAACGTATACACAAACATCAAATGCGGAAAAACTTACAAAAGTGAACAATATGCTTAAATCCTTAAATCCGTTATCATATAATAGTCCATTAAAAATTCTGGGCAGTAGTAGACACTATAGCGTAAAAGATACTGAGTATCAATGTAGAATACCTGTAGACATTGACAAACATTGTCAGACAAAAAATAATCCATCAGCTTATGTTGGATCTATTAACCATAATAAAGATAGTTGGACAAGATATAGTTCACATCATAATACTATTTCAACATTCAGTGAAGTATCTGAAAGTGGTGTTTCTAACAGATGCTGTTTTCATCGTAATAAAGAGCAGAGAGACAAGCAGGCACTTGGATTGAGTCACGGATCAGAAAACATGATGAAACTTCTCATTGAAATGGTGGATAAGAAATCACCGGACATCAGTAAAGTACAGTACGTACAATATTTTACTATCATCTTCAGTGTCCCACTTAGCAGGAAATAAGAGAGAGTGGGACCTTGCACCCCTTTGCCATCTAAATTAAATGTGATACAAAGTCAGTATACACATTTTGTTCCTAAAACTCCTTAGGTATATTTGTCCTGTTTGAACTGTTAGAATGACATGAAAATAGTGTTGGGAATCGGCTGAAAAACAATAATCAATTAACTGAAATAATCGGGAAGTCTAATTAACCGATTCGATTATTGATTATAATCGGAATTGTAAGATGCAACTAAATTTATTGCCAGATTGATATAAAATCCTGTTTTAATTGTCTTTTTGACCAGAATCTCTACTGTATAAGTAAATGTAGGTACAAAATGTACTTTGTCAATACCTTTGATGATATAATGTTATTTTATTTTTAAGCCTTTTCTGGACATGATTTGACTCTCTAACCTCTTATAACTGAACCAAATACCAAAATTTCTGCATTTTGTTTAAAAGGTCTGTTGTGACCGATTATCGATTATGAAAAAAATAATCGATCCATTTTCGATTATAATCGATAATCGGAACATCCCTACCTAAAAATGTTCTGAATGTAGAAATATAAAAGAAATAGGATGAAGGAGAGAGTGAAGACTGACTAGAACTGTATGTTGGTTTGTTTGTTTAGTTGGGGTATAAAACCATTTTCAGGAGTACCCAGGGAGAACCACCAACCTTCAGTAGGAAAATTGGCAGTCCTGGTCAATTAAGATTGGATTCGAACACCCCCTGCCACAGGGGAGATTCAAACTCATAACCTTAGTGTTGACAGGCTAGTGATCATTAGTAGTTATGATGAACTACCAAGGCCCCTCAAAAATATAGTGACAAGGCATATTGTAGGAGGCATTGTAGACAACAAATATTACAAATACATAACTAAAATTAAAAAAAGAAAACTTTGGAAACAAAAAGTAAAACAGAATATGACAGGACAGAAAATAAATACATGTACATGTAGTACTGTGAATTCCTGCTCAAAAATGGAGTCGTTATGTTTAGGTGTTCTATAAAGGTAAATATTTCCTGCCTACTTATGTCTCACAAGTCATAACAATGAATTTTACAATATGCTGTGTAATTTCCGAATTTTTGGAAATTTATGTATGATTCGATGGAATAGTTATTTCTTGACGGTTCTGTATAACACTATTTTGATACACAAAATTATGGTTGGAAAATCTGTTTTGAACAGATGTTGGATATGAAAGAGATTGAAAATTGATTTGGAGTTGATTACTAGTATGTAATTAAGGATGCTCGTTGGTCATGTTTTGGTCTTTTTGTCAGATTTTCGGAATCCTCGGGTTTTATCCATTTCTTAAACATGCAATTTTTTGCCAATGAACCCCCACTTTTTCTTTTATAATTCAATTATATATACCTTAAAATGATATTTGACAAAATTTTATGAAATCCTTTTTTATTTTTTCATGCATCTTTGAGAGATAGAGTTGTCAATGAAAAATCCATAGAAAATCTATTTCATGCAAATTTTCAAGGTCTTATAGCTCTAAAATGAGCACATGAACCTATATTTTTTTCTTGCTTATTTGTTTACTATTCATATGTTCTCTCAAACTAAAACACCTATTTCAAATCCTATTTATTTCCTAGTAGACCAGCGATCATCCTTAACCACAACTAAGGACATAATATACAATACATGTACATTATCAGTTGTTATGCATGAGCAAGATTTGTAATGTGGTTTTATACAGTGACATAACTATCTGTTAGTCATAGCTCTATTATATAGTTACTCGAAATTCATCTCTATACTGATGTCAAAATTTTGTTATTTATACACTTTTAGTGTATACAGTATAGAGGGGCCTTTGGCACAGACACCTCAGCTAGTACCTGGTATTGTGGTCAAAGTTAAAAAAGAATTTATTGACATAATCAGAAAACTAAGTAAAGCTAAATCTGTGGTATGTATTAAGAATGATTTTGATATTTATACCCCCCCCCCTACTCCTGCAAAGTTTTTTTTGGGAGGTGTATTTAGGAATGACCCTGTCCATCCGTCTGTCCGTGCATCCATTGGCCTGTATGTCCATATGTCTTGTAAGCGCACTCCTCCTTAACCGTTCAATTGATTCTGATAAAACTTTATATGAAGGTTGGGCATCATATGTACAATTGTAGATTTGCAGGAAGCAAGATAATTATTGCCAGATGCTTGCAAAGGGAGATAATCCAACTTCAGGGTTTTACATGTTTATAGCTTTTAAGCACAACTAGTATTGCAAGAAGGGGCTATCACTCAGTGAGGTTACTCACAGTTCTAGTTTTATCAGATTTCCTGTCACAAGAATTGTGATAGCTGGTATTGAAATATTCAAAATTAACATGATGCTAAAGCTTTCGTTGACAAAGTTTAAATTCAGAAACTTATAAAATATTACGAAACATCTTGTTTTCTTAAATGAGCAAATAAAAAAAGGTCAATGAGCTGTTGATAAGTAAAATACAGGCAAAAATGACCAATAAAAAACAAAAATAACAATTAAGAGATATTAGGTACAATGCTTTGGCTAACTACATCTATTCTGGAACATAAGTACTAACTAGAGGCTCCCAGGGGACTGTATTGGCTTAATTTGATTCAATTTTCAATTCAACAGCCATAAAAGCTGTAACTGAAATGTTACTTAGTTTCACAATTTTTTTTTCATTTATTGACTCCATAACATTATATTGTGACTTATTAATACCTTCAACGTCACAGTAAACAAAGTGGACGACTTGTATTATAGCATAGTGGAATAATGTTTTTCATTATGATTCCACCTGTGACTTTATCCTTTGTCCACTTACAGTTGGGTACAACTAAAAATAATTCCAATGTTGTTTTCAAAACATCAAATGCAGTAATTTCATTGGCTAACAGCAACTTCTGGTAAAAACTTTATAACTTGATAAATTCCTTTCACGACGTCGTGCCTATGAATACGTATGCATGCAATATAGTGCATGAGGAAAATGTTAATTTCAAATGGAAAACGTCATATTTCTTCATAATACTATTATAAGTAATAAAGGTTATTTTTACGGAATTTAACAATCTGTAAACTCAGGCTTATCACTAACAAACTTTGCATAAAGTCCTTTGGACTTTATTTCGTTTGTGAGTGAATTGCCCGAGTTTACACGTTGATAAATTCCTTCAAAATAACCTTCATTACTATATTGAATTACAGATAGGAAATGACCCTTCTACAGAGATTGAACTGTTCAGAGTCAGTCATTGATAAAATACAGGATACACTTTTTATAGGTATTTCTTTCCTAATAATAATCAAGTTTTAAACATCTATTCATTTTTAGATAATCAACGGTGATATTTCTCCTGGTTATAGACATATAGGATATAGGAAGACACTTCCATCTGAAGTAAAAGTGACTGATACTGTTACTGTTAATGACACTAGATGGTTAGATACTGTAGAGGAAATATTAGATATGGTAATAAAACAGACTATCCAGGGAGACAACTCTTATCTTGTCTTTTGTATATATATATCGGATGCCCCTAGATTAAACTCATAGTTGATATATTTGTGGTTACGACAAATTACTTAGACAACTTTGGTGGATCATTCATTTGGATAAAAGTTAATTTTAATTCTTATATAACGATCTATATCGTCAAACGATATATTACCCAGTGTATCCACTTTTAGCTCATGTGTATAGAAGCTTTATGTAAACACAAATTGGATAAGCTTTAACTAAAAAAGGTATTACGAGTATTCCATAAATTCTCTTTTCATTTTTATATTGCAAAAAATCATTATTCTCTATTACATGTATTATTTATCTGTTTAGCTCATTACTCTCAATTTATTAATTTTTTAGGCCATTATCTTCTATTCTATAAATCCCATCCACACTGTCATTAATCAGTAGCTTATAAATTGTGGGTCCTCTTCTCAATGGCACTGATCTCACACCCAAGGATACATTTTATTGTTACATACTTCTTTTAGTACTGTATATTGTCTGTAAATAATAGAATGAAATTCTTGATACCAATTTTGATGCACAATATGTGCACATTTCATCGATTTATGACTCATCAGTTGTGCTCAAGGCCTAAAATTTTGAAAATTGAAACCGCAATCCAAAAAGTTGAAGAGTAAACTCAAAAATGCCAAAATGACCAAAAGTAGTAAAGCAAAAACAACCAACAGGAGTAAAGCCAAAACCATCTAAGGACAAAGCTATGCACGAGAGAGATAGAATCTGATATTATAGAAATATATATTTCAGTATTGTATAAGTTGTCTGCTAGTGAGAGGATCAGTTACGGAAGAAGTGATTGATTTGTGTCTCTCCAAAGGTATACTTGTTCTAGATAATGTGACGTATTCAATTTTACAACAGCTCGCTGAGGATTATGATGTCGAAATGTTAACATACATTACAGATATGTTAGAGGTAACTATTATTGTACAATTAGGGGCCTTGATGGCTGAAAAATATCAGTAATTTCTAATACAATGTAACTACTAAATCATGCCCACTTACCTCTCTAATTAAAAAAAAATTGGTTATTGACAAATTTTTCAATATGAAGAATAATTTTAAAATTTGAGAAATATGATTTGATGAAATATTTCAGTTTCAAATGTGTTTATTACCCCATTTAGGTACATACAATTATGGTTGAAATAAAAATCTGTTCTGAATTAATATTGGCTATGAAAATGATCTATACTCGTTTTGTTTAGTTGGGGTTTTACACCGTTTTCAGCACATTTGGATATTTCGCGACGGCCAGTTTTTATTGGTGGAGGAAGCCGGAGCACCCGGAGAGAACAACCGACCTTCGGTAGGAAAATTGGCAATCCTTGTCAATTAAGATCGGAGTCGAAAACACCCTGCCACACGTGAGATTCAAACTCACTACCTCAGCGTTGACAGACTAGTGATCATTAGTAGTCATGATAAACTACCTAGACCACTTGGCCACCGAGGCCCCCAGCTATACTCGTAGTTAATTAACTAAAATTAAACATGAATTTGAGAGATAAGCAGGCATGTAAATGATTGAGAGTCAGTTCACCATCAACATTTAAGTTGTGTTTTAATGCAACTGATTTCAAGGTAATGTCTTACTCTAGCAAGGAATGTTAGGCCACCTTAAATAAATTCTTTTGTTCTAAGACATTTGATTTTTCAAACATAGCAAGGTAGGTAGGAAATTAAAATTATATGTTTAATTCCTTTTCAAAAGAGGCAAGGGATTTTCAGTTTAGGTGATTATTTTGACGACATACAAATCCATTCACTCCTATGATGTTTGAATTATACAAATAGGTCATCTGCTTTCAATGCCTCAAATTTCCTCCATTTCTCTTGGAAACACTCTTCTGCAGAGCTTTTCCACAGTAACTGTAGACTGAACAGGCAGTATCGTCCTTGGGATGATTTGTTTGGAGTGAATATTCAAGTCAAACTCACTGCCATGATTGCTAATCGACTGTTCATTTACTTTCTTTTACACTTGATCATTCTCACATAATACTTGAAAATTGAAAGTAGGTTGGCAGATGCTTGAAAAGTACTTTTGGCGACAAATTTCAATTTTTATTTTTATGGAAAAATACTCAGAATGTTGCAGATTTTTCCAGAAATCGAACTCGTTCTGTCAGCAACTTTTTAAGTGGGGCAGCAGTGTCTGAGAACCAGATATTTATGTTTAGATGGCCCTAGTTTTCATGCAGAAGAATGATGGTTCTTTTCTCCTATATCAATAAAAATTGGCCACCTCGACATGCAATTTTCAAATTTAAAAGGGCTTGTGAAATTTATGTTTTTAATATAGCAAATTTACCTTGAAAATATTGATATATTAAAAGCCCTCTTCCTGGTTAAAATAAATTTGACAGTGTCCAACAAATCTTAAACTTGCCGTAAAGGAAAACATCTTGAATGAAAGGATGGGTTGCGATAAGATGGCCCTCATTTATTAAAAAAAAAAATTCCCACTAAATGTGTATTATGTCATACTGTCAGAAAGGTAAATCATTTTACTTTAGATACATGTAAAATGTACAAGTTATCATTTCTATGTAAAAGCAAGTGGAGATAACCCAAGACAAACGACCCCTCTTAGGTGACTGAATGCATTAGGCCTATGGGGAAAATATGTACATGGGTCATAAAAAAGTAAATAGCTTACCTTGCCTTGCATGCAGAACCAGCTTGATATTGTTATCTCAAATTTAATATAGCATGGGCATTGTACACAAAAAGTATCAACTTGGTTCCGCATGCAAGGCAAATAGCGAACTTAAAAAAACTGACGTTTTCCCGCCAAAAATTAAGGAATCTAATTCTTCAAGGTTTACACCTATTATAAGGCACAGTCCATTGATTACGTTGAATTAACTTTGGTGTAAAAACCAGTCATATTCAACCCTTTAGAATAAAGTGTTTACTGTAAACGATCAAAGTCTTTCAGCTTACCTCTAGAATGTGCCTTATCCCTCATATCTCTTGGATGTTTGGATAATGGGTCATTATGTAAAACTTGTGTTTAAGCAGAAAGTTTGGAACAAATTCGAGCTTAAGAGAGTGAACAATGTCTATTTTCATTATAGATCAATGTATGTGATATAGACATCAGTATATATCAGGATGATGGGAAACATCCGACAAACAGCGTAATAATCAATGCAAAAAACCTACATGTAAGTATCAAATCAAGAGGTTTTTACTTTTTTAGATGTGAGCTTTTGCCATCACTTTGCATCAGTTGTCTGTCGTCCGTCCGTCCACCCACAATTACAAAAAACTTCTCCACGGAAACCACTCAGCAAATTGGGACAAAAGTTTGGTGGAATGGTCTTTGGGTGACCCCCTTCCAAAAGTATTTCCCTGACTTCCAACTGACATGACTGCTGTGTCTAAAAATAGAAATAGAAAAAGGAGGGGGGGGGGGGGGTGAATTTAAAAAATCTTCCATGTAAGGGACGACATCAAAAGTTCAATATAGGATAAAAAAATTAATTCACATAATTTTTTCACTGACACTCCCCCCCCCCCCCCCAAATTGATTGACCAATATGGGCATATGCTTTGAGAGTATACTTTTTGTATCATGGGTCCTGTTTTTCCTCAACAATGTATTGTATCCATGAAGGATTTCAATAGTAAATCTTATTTAATCCTTCAACTCACCATGCCGTGTGGACCAAAACACTCTATGTTGATCTATATGGTTTCATATCATTCAAAATTCACGATGGATAAAGCATTTGAACGATGTAGATACTATAATTGATTGCGCCTCATAAATCTATGCCATAAATTTGCTTTCCAGTACGATTTGATGTCAGATAACAAAACTTGCAGTGATTTTAACTCCCCCTCCAAAAAAAAAAATATATATTGTTTTTTTTTATCTGACATCGATATTTTGATGTTGTCCCTAACTACATGGAGTTTTGTCTTCCAAGAGAAATCCATTACTCATTGATTAATTTACCTGAACAAAAATCTTTCATTGTTGAAAATAGTCAACATTTCCCTTATACAACCTAGTAGCCTACTAAAATTATTTAAAAAGAATAAAAACAACATCACATGTAGTTTTGTGTGTCCTTATTTAGTATTGGTACATGTATTTTCAACATTGAATTTTCAAAGTTAAATTTTTTGTTCAGGTAAATTAATCAATGAGTGATGGATTTCTCTTAGAAGAAATTTAAAGTTCCCATTGAATAAACTCCACAGAGAACAATAGCTATTGTATTTATTCAATAGGACAGAAGAACTTACAAAAGTTTAAATTGACAGGTAACCTACAAGTGAATCTGTGGAAAAATTTCATTTTTTTTGCAATAATTGTTTACAAAAAAAAAAATAATTTGCCGAATTTTACTAATTTTACTAAAGTGAGGGAAGAGAAATTTTAACATAACTGATGAACTTAGAAACTGAAATATGTATATTTTAGACAGATTATACAAATTATGAAATCTTAATTTTAAAATACCATACACTGTCCTTGTGCTGTAAACAAAAAAACTAAGTATGTTGTGAAACAGCTCATATGACAACAGAAAACAAGGAAAATAAATGGAAATAGTGAGCTGTCAAAAGGGGCATAAAACGACTTAAATGTACAAAATACACATGCTGAACAACAACCAAATACAAAATTGTAAAAAAACAACAACTGAACTAAAAAGTTAAAATTACCAAACATTTTGTTATCAGACAGCCAACGTGTCCCACTGGTCCTTACTTACCATCCCCACAATGTTGCCATCCATAACATCTTTATGAACAATTTTCAAAACATAGTAATGAAATATCATTTTGAGACTGTTCCCATCACTGTTTACCATAAGGGGAAAAGTCCAAAAAACCACTTAGTCAATAGCTCAATCAATTTGAACACTTGTACATAAAAACTGACTACCGGTTAACCAGGCTGTGTAAAAGATACAGATGTGTGACATGCTCCTGCACCATGGAGACAACTGAGATCTTGGGCCTTGATACATCATTTAAAATGGGTATATCTGTACTGATCTAAATTTTGTTTACGCAATCATCTGTACAAATTGTGATAAGGTATATATCGAGATACATGTCGTCGCTTTGGTAACCGCTTTGCCGAACACTTAAGTTCCATAAAGAATGGGACTGATTTGTCCAGTTGCCTGGTCACAGCTCGTCAGACGTCCGCGTAATCGTTTTAATGACAGTTTAGGGGGAAGACAATACAGAAAAAGCCTTGCGATCCAGGCTAGTAAGCAAGAGTAAAAATCTCCTTTGATATGCTGGTTAGTTAGTTAAGAGTACACATCTCTTTTGATATGCTGGCGATCCAGGCTAGTTGGCCAAAACATTGAGCCTTTTATCTTTGATTTTGATTTATGTTTTGATGGTTTGGTCATTTTTTGTTTTTATCATTTCCATATATATTACAGTTGACTCTCGTTATCTCAAACTCTTTTATCTCAAAGTAATGTTTTGGGTCCTAGGTTAAAACTTTGCACTTTATTTCCTCCTGATATCTCAAACTATTTTTGTTGGTCCCTTCCACTTTGAGATAACGAGAGTCAACTGTATATGGGCTGTTTCGCAACATTTTTATTACATGTATTTATTGTCCAGTTTTACAGACTAATTTGCAGGGCGACTTCTTCGCTCGGATCGCCCTCCAGGGTGAGCCCTGTCCTTTTGTATGTAGTGATTTGCTTTAAAACCATTTATAGCAGGTTTAGATGTATTGTTTTTTACAGACAGTAATATTAACACACCCCAGTACAATCGGCTGTGATTTACTGGAGCAAGAATTCAGCAGATGTAAATCGGTCTTGTTGTCTGTACTATTGTCTGGGAAAGTTTTACCAGGATATGGCCAAACAGAGGAAATAATTGCTAGGTTTTTAAAAGGTACTGTATTCTGATGTGTATATTGTAAATAAGAAAAATGAGATATGTTGTATATATTTAAGGATTGATTTCATTTTTTGAACAGGGCATATGATATAAACTGGTTTAAGATAGTTGACGTTTTTGTTACTCTGCTCGTAACAGAATTTCAAATTTTATCTTTTGATTACATTTGTTACCTCATCTGACATGAAAGAAAAAATTATCTAAATGTTTTGAGTTTGAAATTATACATTTATTGACAATTTATTTCAGAATCGATTGGGCGGCAGACTTTGGAGATGCTAGAAACATTTATCTAAATGTTTTGAGTTTTATTTTGTTTGTTTAGTTGGGGTTTTATTCCGTTTTCAGCACATTTGGCTATTTTGCGGCGGCCAGTTTTTATTGGTGGAGGAAGCCGAAGTACCCAGAGAGAACCACCGACCTTCGGTAGGAAAATTGGCAATCCTTGTCAATTTAGATCGGAGTCGAACACACCCGCCACAGGTGAGATTCGAACTCACAACCCCAGTGTTGACAGGCTAGTGATCATGACGAACTACCTAGACCACTCGGCCACTGAGGCCCCTTTTTGAGTTTGAAATTTAACCTTGGCAGTAATGAGATTTGCATTGTTCACAATTGTTCTTAAATGTATCTAATATTATACATTATTGACAATTTATTTCAGAATCGATTGCAGGGCAGACTTTAGAGATGCAAGTAATTCGTGAAGAGATTGCCTCTGCATTAGAGGATTATGTTCAGATTGTCAGAAACAATGCCTGTAACCATGGAAACAGTGAAAATTGTTTTAACGTGATTGACGATTATAATACAAAGATATGTGGATGGAGGACTGCTATAAACACAGCCATTACTATACTACAGACAGATTGTTATATACATGTAAATCAGAGCCTTGTGTTGTAAATCATTAGAATATTATGTATATTTACAAATCAAAATCCTATACCTTGGCTTTTTCAATTTACCATCCATAAAGGAGTAGGGCGACTTTCCTCTGTATTTGTTTCACTTATATCCACTGATCTTAAATATTAACCTACTTTTTATCGTAAATGTATGCAATAGAATAGAAAATGGAAACGGGGAATGTGTCTGAGAGACAACAACCCGCCCAAAGAGCAGAAAACAGCCCATGATTACCAATGGGTCTTCAACACAGCCAGAAAATTCCACACCCAGAGGTTGGCTTAAGCTGGCCCCTAAACAATAATGCATACTAGTTCATCAAAATGGACGCCACACTAAACACCAAAACAAACAAATGAACCGAAGCATTTTATGTTAACGAACAAAAATTTTATGCTTATTGATCAATAAGTTTCAGTTTTCTACCTACAAAGGTCATATATATAAGCAATTTGGGTCAGTTTGTTACACTTTTTGGAATATTGCCGAAAAAACACTCAGAACCCAAACTATTCTACTGTCATATTAAGGGAAATTCAATAACTCACAGCTGTTTCAGTTCTGAGTGTCCTTCACATTGGAAAATTGTCTTAAATACAATAATTTGTCAAATTTGTTTTAAAACTGTCTTCTAAAGAAATATTCAGGTATGTAGACATTTTTTCAGTAAATTATTTGTTAAGTTATTATTAGAGATTTTGGAGGGCTTGATGCAAATTTTTGAAAACAGCCCTTCTTTATTTCTGTGTTTTTACTACCAATTGTTCAGTATATAAAAGGATATCTTGTCTGCTTAAACATACTAACGTCCCGACTATAAGAGTGCAATTCTCGAATGATCTTAATCAGACGTGAGCGTCACCACTCTTTTCATCAGTTGTTGAATAAATACCAGAAATGATGAGAAATAATGTATTTCTGCACATCGAAAAATGATCCAAAATTGGCCAACATTATGAGTTCTTTGGACATTCCAATGATCAGTGAAATTCCTACTTAGGCGCTTCTGGTTGTCCAATTAAATAGAAATTAAATTCCTAAACCCAAAAGTGAAAGAAGAAAGTGTGAAGGACGGACGGATGGATGGAGACAATCGCAATATCCCTAATCTTTCTTCAAATGTGCAGAGATAAAAATTTAAAGACAGAGAGATGGACAGATTCCAACATACAGTCAAACCTGCCCTAACGGTTACCTTAATTATGCAGCCACCTGCCTTCAGCGGTCGTCCTGGAGTCTGCCAAAAGTGTTTAACATTAATATAACTTGAATAAGCGGTCACCTGTCTTGCGCGGCCAGCGGTCACAAAAAATGGTATCCAAGCTTGAAATTTACCTAAATTAAGTGGTCTTTACCTTTCTATACATGTTAAAATCATCATTGATTGACTTTCAAATCATCTTTAATTAATGGTAGAGCTTAATTATCATTCAAATTATCAATCTCATCGTTCATTTATGGTCGATTGTGGAAAAAAACATTGTTTCACCTCAGTCGAACCGCCATGTTTTGTATGTTAGACAACGATAATATCTTGATCGTTCCGGACCGGAAAGCAAAATCCGGATTTGCCGCTTAGTGTAAAACTTGATTAAACGGTCACCTATCTTATGCGGCCACTTTACTTTTGTCCTAATTGTGGCCATTAAAAGCAGGTTTGACTGCACATCAAAATTTTGTTGGTGGTGTATAAAAATGAAAACTAACATACTGTAACAAAGAAGATTTAACTGTAGAAAACAGTATTGTTATGTTAAAGTATGATATATAATGTAACAAAGTCAAGTGTATAATATCCTCAATCATTCTTAGAACCAGGACTTCTTTTCTGTGAACTGCACAAGGGACAGTTTTCCTTAAAAAAAAAGATGAAAATACATGTAGATGTATATAAAATATTGACATGAATAAACACACAAATACTTATGATAATTCCGGTTGCATTATTTTCCAATATAACTGAAACATTATTCAATTAACATGGGAATCAACGTCCAATTAACTTGATAAAATATGGAAGCTGACTATGATAACAAGGTAAGGGTGAGTCCACTGGAAAAGCGATTTTATATTTTCGCCGAAGTTGAGGAAAGTGAAATTGTTGACTGCGTGTGAGGTCGTAAGATTGGTTCAAAATGTATAACTCTTACGCCTAATGCTTGGGATATCACATGTATGCAAAATACTGAATATTTAAGAATTGGCAAAAGAATACCCAAGATATAAAACAGTGGGAAAAGCCCGTAAAACTGAAATCCAAAGGAACAGACGAAGTCTTAAGAATTGAAGGTGAATTTATGTATGTACCCTTCAAAGTAGCTGGACATTCTGCAGACGTAAAACTACAATGCAGGTTATTAAAAATACTTACCAAACCACGAAGAGGCAAACAGTCTTCGTGAAAGGCATGCTTACAGTGGAATACAACTGCATCGCTAGCGTATCGAATATCTGTAATAAGAAGAATATTAGAAATAAAACATTAAGCTAGAGGCTCTAAAGAGCCTGTATCGCTCACCTTGATTTAACTTTTCCCCTTCACCATGGTGGCCATATTGGATGGCGCCTGGGAAAACCGAACACAAGTTTTAAAGGGGACCATCCAAGGACCATTCAACTTAAGTTTGGTTTAAATTAGGTCAGCAGTTTCAGAGGAGTGGATGAAAATGTGAAAAGATTACGATGATGACGACACGCAAAGTGATGCGAATACCTCATATGGCCTTTTAGGCCAAGTGAGCTAAAAATACAGTCCTACCACAAGACCCATATTTTTAGAAGGGGTGGATGAACATCTATCAATTAACTTGAACTGGCCTGAAATGAGAGAGAACAGATATTTATCAAATCAAACAAGAACTCAAATTTGACACTAATTATACTCCTGGTCATAGACACTACCTCAAAGTGACCATTTTGTTTGGATCTGACTGATAGACTTGTCTGACCAACTAGATTTAATTTTTGTCCGACATTTCTTCGGTCAGACAGCATTTCATAATGACTGATTATACATGTATCGTTGTGGCATTTGTTTGTCCTGAGTCGGTCTTGCCTTTGTACAGTATTTTGATCTTAGGGAGCAACCGTTGATTTTTATGGGGGAGATAGGATCAAATGTTCGATCCTGCCTATTTTTCTCCAGGATTTTTCTTTTTGGTCACTACTGCAGCCTCAATTTTTATTTTCATTTAAACCAAAAAAATTCCTGATTGACACAGGTCCTGCATTTTGATTCACACCTAAAGTGATCCTGTCTTTTAGGCCGTGTTTGATTACAAAGAATCCAGTACCGGATTTGAAAACCCATTCGTTTTTTTTACACGAAACCAAAACCGCATTGTCCCGGATTCAAGAAACCGTGAAACCTGCCCAGTAGCAAGATTTATCGGATTTAAGTTTTCGAAAACCGGATTACGAAACCGTATCTGGATCTGTTGAAATCAAATACGACCTTAATTTTGCCAAAATCCTGGTTCGGACTTTCTATTTCAAATTTGATCCAAGCCCCCCCCCCCGGAATAAAAATCAAATGGTTACTCCCTTATGGACTTTTCCCACTGTTTTGTTGCTTTGGTGTTCTTTTGCAGATACATATTTACTAACCTAATACTACAATTCTTTGTTGACAGAGATTGCACATGGATGCACCTGTAATGGAAAAAATCTTTATGTATGCAAATAAATATACTGATATGAACTCTTATAAATTATTTAAATTATGAAAATAAAAACATACGTATGCAGCATAGGTAAGTAAAAAAACATCATCCCCATCATTAATTAGAGGTACCTGTTGGCAAGCTAACAAAATGATACTGTCAGCTCCAATATATGTTGCTCAAATCAAATTATCTCCCCTTCAAGATGTTGGCCAGGAATTATTTTGCCTTCTACAAATCTTCATATTGTGTATTATCTTCATGTGAAGTTTCACTGATTCCGTAATTTCTCTCATTTCAAGGGGTTGAGGACAATGTTTACCAATGTAAGTCATCCATGTGGAATATCCTTGTCTGACATCACATGACACTAATGTCAATATATTTTGCAGACATCATAATGAAAAATAAACTTGCATAAGTCTGGAAAAAATAAATTGGTTATAAATAGAAAACTACTGCAGGTTTGCCATGTATCATTTCATTTTAAGTTTTATATTTTTAAAACCAAATTACATATGACCTTTCTGATTATCATGTTTGTTTTTTCCCTAGAATGCCTCGTTTTGTAGAATGATATTTCAGTCATGGTGGCAATTTTCACTTTCTTTTGAATTTATTCCATTTATAATGGAAGAAAATTTATCATCCATACAGAAAGATGTAGGATAGGGGAATTCCATCCTCTGGATCACACTTTTATTGTATGACACTCGGCAAGCCTCGTGTCTGACAGAAAAATGTGACCTTCGGGTGGAATGCATCTCTCTGTATGAACAACAGTTATAATCCCAACCCAATGTAGTACTTACTGCTTACTGGTATTCCTTTTTTCTGTGTTTTAATCAGTCTGTCCAATAAATTAAAACTGTCCACAACTAAAATCTTTTTACACCCTTCTCTAAGTGATATCTACAACAAATAATTCAAGGTTGTTAGCTGGTTATATCTTTGACAAATTTCCTAGCCACATGTATTAATAGTTATAAATAACACTTAGGCAATACCATTGATGGTGAGCCAATGTTATCATCCTCCTCATTAGTCAATTCTTTATCTATAACATGGTTTTAAGATACTTGTGTTAAAATTTTCAGTTTATATTTTTCCAAAAGTTTGGGTTACAAATGTAGTTGATGAAGGTAAATACAGAAACCAGCATTGAATGCAAGAAATTTAGGTATCACTGCAGTTCTTATTTTTACCAGTGCAAGATTTACTTGTCCTACCCTAGGGTGAGAAAACACAATTGAGGTCTACTGGGAAATAATTTTGTTTGTCTGTTTAGTTGGGGTTTTATGCTGTTTTCAGCACATTTGGCTATTTCGCAGCGGCTAATTTTATTGGTGAAGGGAGCTGGAGTACCCAGAGAGAACCACGACCTTTGGTAGGAAAATTGGCAATCCTTGTCAATTAAAATCAGAGTCGAACACACCCCACCACATGTGAGTTTCGAACTCGCAACCTCAGTGTTGACAGGCTAGTGTTCATTAGTAGTCATGACGAACTACCTAGACCATTCGGCCACTGAGGCCCCAGAAATTTTTTAACCGCCGTTCCTGAGAGTCTAGATCCTTAAATGTAATAAAACTGAAATACATGCCCTTCATAGTTTGTCAAATAAACTATACAATGCTTACAATCAAAAGGGTTTTATCGAAAAACTGTTCCTCATTTCCAAGCATGCCAAGGAAAACTGAAAGTACTGACCTTGACCTGGGATGAAATTGTGTTATTTCAGTGTTAAATATTAATAAATTGTATATTTTGATGGTTTAAAGATTCTTGATGTTGTATCATGCCTTTGACTATATTAATTTTAAGTCCAAAGATGAATTGGTTGTTTGTTTTTTTTTCAAATTCTATTTGTTTGGGTGTAATTTCTGTTTACCTGTGTTGTTCAGCTTCATTATTATGTCACACAAATGTGAAGCACATTGTTTCATCAATAAACAATGGAATGTACACAATTAAGGGTCCTAAACAAAAGTGAGAAACAGAATCAAACACCAGTTTGTAACTTTTGCAAGATCAGGAAATTTCAGATACCCTTAGGAAAAGCCTCGCTAGACAACAATTAAATCATTCCCTCTGGCGTGTGAGATTTTCTCATTTTGTACTTGCACCTGTGTTAGATTCCTAATATCTCGGTTTCTTAAATGTTTTTGCCTACTGACCCCAAAATTTTCTTCAATACATATATTTTATTACATTCATCTTAAAGATCCAAATGACAAAAAGATGACTACATCATAATCAGAAGCCTTTGTATCAATTGGCCAAGTAGTTAAAGAGATGACCACATTATAATCAGAAGCCTTCATTTTCAAAATGATGATTTAGATACAAATTTTTTGCAAACAACACTATAAATCTGTGTTCCACCAAAGTTGGTCAAATTTATAGAAAAAGAGTTAAAAATGTTTTTGACTATTTTTTGTCTGTTTTTTGTTACTGTGGACAAGAAATGGAAAAATAACATTTTAAGGCTGGTTATTCTAAAAACCTATGTTAGAATGCTAAAACAATTATTCATTAGGGCGTGAAATTATATTATATTACAGGGCAATTTGACCACGAGCGAGGGCCAACCAATGGTAAAAGCAGTATAAATTCATGCCAGTATTTAATTAATTCTATTCTTATAGCACAAGTACAGTACTTTGTTCTAAACTGACTTGCTGAATCAGGTGTAACACGCTACATGTAGCTCTTAAGGTAATGGTCATCCCCTTTGGACACATTATTCTGACTCCAAGCCAACAAGTCTTTGCTATCACTCCTAAATGCCACATGCTTGGCAGAAAAGCAGCAAATACCAATTATAAAGTCTTTGGATGGAACAGACATTGGATTGAACCTGCGACTTTACACACTTGAGGCCAGCATACTACAACAAGACAACTGTGGCAGTCTATATATACCTGTAGATGATAATCCTGTAATATTTTCACTAGTGAATCTCTCAATCCTTCAATTTTCATTCCTTCTCTGATCTTTTCTATCAGTATGATAGGGTCAACATGTGTTCCTATATTGTGTAGTAATACTTTGATAAAAACTGAAAAATAATCAGTACATAAATAATTACTGGTATGGTCTTTGTTATGTTTGTTATAACCTGATTTAAAGTTTGTATAATCAATATCACAACAAAAAATGTCCACAGTTATTTTTTTATCATATAATTCAATATTAGATGTTATTAGGCCAATTAAAATTTATTTATTTTTTTACATAAATTGTTTCCGGATTTTTTTTTTGTGTCTGCTGCCGACCTGAACGTATTCTTACACTATCATTTCAACTTCCATTTCATTTATAAACATGGTTTTCGTGATAATGGGAGTAGTTACCGGCGTCAATGAATGAAATGGGTGGTTTGCTACCAATTTTAATGAAGAGAAGACTGTTTTTGTGTTGTTTCACTTCTCCTTAAACATCTATCAATTAAAATACCTTACATCTTAAGTCTAAATACATATACCGGGGTAATTTCATTTGTTTCCTCAAGGTTTTATTTAAAAAAATAAAAAATAAAGTCCTCCCTCCTCCCCCATATTTTTTGGGGACCATGGATGATAATCTACTAATTAAGTTTACTTGGCCTTATATAGATTAAAATATTTCCCATTTGATTTCAATGGAAAGTGATCATGCAATTTTGGTCTGAATTTGCACTCAAAGATAGAAAAATACTGTGAAACTATAGCCCTTTTGTAGAGGATGTAAGTTTGCTTGTGGTGGTCATCTTGGATGGTGGTTTGGTTCATTTGATATATTTGTGAAAGAGGACCAACTAAAGACCATTGCTGCCAAGTTTGGTTCCAATTAGATAAGTTACTTCATACAAGAAGATCTTTAAGAGAATTCCATAAGGTCCCATGTTAAACAAATTTGCCTATGGCAGCCATCTTAGATAACAGTCCAGGTCATCAGATACAAATCTGATAAAAGATTGCTGCCAAAAAGGTACTAATTGGCTTACTGGTTTCAGTTAAGATGATTATATTTGGCAGGCGGGATTATTTGATATATTTCTTAAAGAGGACCCTCTAATTACTACTACTGCCAAGTTTGGTTCCATTTGGTATAGTGGTTTCAGAAAAGAAGATCTTTAAGTGAATTTTTCCCGTAGGGTCCTATGTTAAACTAAGTTTGCCTGTGGCAGCCAACTTGGATGGCAGTATGGGTCATCGAATATATATCTGAAAGAAGACCCTCTAAGGACCATAGCTGCCAAGTATGGTTCCAATTGGCTTAGTTGTTTCAGACAAGGAGATCTTAAAGTGATTTTCCAATAGGTCCCATGCTAAATTAAGAGAATCTGTGGCCACCATCTTTTGTTTCAATTGGCCCAGTGGTTTCTGAGGAGATGATCTTTAGAGGAAAGTTTACGACAACGGAAGAAGATGATAGACAACAACAAGACAACGGATGCCAAGAGATCGCAATAGCTCACCTGGCCCTTAGCTAAAAACTGAGGGAATTTTTACCTTCACATGTCAAAAGTTCATGGATTAATAGACAGACAGTGCTTGAACAAAAAGGACTAAATAGGGACATCAAGGAAGGTAATTTACTCTTTATTTCAAAATTGTTAAAAACTAGTGATACCCCTGCTTTTCGATAAGGTCGAAAAATAAATGAAAAGTCGCCAAACAGGAAGTTGATGTCACCTTGGTCCGAAAACGTATCCCACGATATGGCGTACCTATAGAAGGCTTGCGACAAAATATCAAGTGTCTCTGATAAGTAGTTGCAGAGAAAAGTGTGACGAAAAAGTCTGTTACACGACAAAATATCAAGTGGCTCTGATAAGTAGTTGCAGAGAAAAGTGTGACGAAAAAGTCTGTTACGGAAAGATGGCTGTACGGATGCACGGACGGAATCACAAGGGTAAAACAGTATGCCTACCCCCTCTCCTTTGGAGGAGGAGTATAAAAATGAGCAAAGTGAAAATTTTAAAAAAAAATAATTGGCTTTTGACAAAATATTTTAATCTAAATTAAATGCCCAGTCCAAGAGGACTGAAAGTCTATTTAAAACATACTTATGGAAACAGGTGAGCAAAAAAATGCATGTGTTACACAATTACTAACGTGGTTTATCAAGACTACTCTGTATAAGATCTTCCCAAAGTTCTGGTTCATTGTGGTCCTTGCAGAATTCTATAGCTCTGTTTACATCTTGTATTTTCTCAGTAATAAGTCTCAATGCTTGTTTGACATTTCCCATTCTACCTGTAACATAATCAGAATCATCAATATTTAAATTCTTGGAAGATCTTTTCATCAACTTGAGGTCACCATGAGTCGTTAATAACCCTACTAATACCAAGGTATTAAGTTCACGTATAAAACGTAGGTCTTACCATTTACTTATACTATGATAGCCGATGGAATTTTTGATTATTATGTTGAAGACAAAGTTTTACGAGTTTATATATTCAAAATGTACTGACAATTTTCAGCTTGGCAAAGTTTTTTCATGAACTTAATCATGTTAATTAGCTGGTAAATGTTAATTCAGAGAAAACATTTTCATCATAAGAATGTGAACTGAAAGTTGATTTTTCTTTGCTATTCTCACAAAACTGGAACACAGAACTGAAACATGGGGATGATAATATCAGTTAGGTTTAAATAAATATTTTTGTCTTCTGAAGCTGAAAGTTTGCACATGAATACACTTTATACATCACACTGGTTGTCTCAGGTACTTTCTTTTTAGATATAAATATAGACTCTCCTTCAGGTACGAGTGAGTTATGGAATTTCTCCACCCGAGATAGTTAAATTTTTGACACTCGAGCTTTAGCGAGGGTGTTAAAAATCTATAATTTAACTATCGAGGGCGGAGAAATTCTATAACTCAAGAGTAAATTGAAGGAGAATCTTTTACATGAATGCCATTTCAGAACTTCTATAGTTTATCTTTCCAATAAACGTAAAAAAAGACGGGAATTCCCATGCAGAAATTTAATCACTGCCAAGTGGTTAAAAATATGTATTTTTATCCCACCAATTAAACACGTCAAGAATAGGACAAACAATCCGTACAATTGCTTATAAAATTCTGTATACAATCCTGCAATCAACATTACAACAGTTAAATAACAGATTCTTTAAAAATTACTTTTCAACCAATTATTCTTGTTTTTTCAAATTATTTATACCAAACTGTGAAACTGCCATCTTGTTGACAATTGACAAGTTTTCATTATTTTCTCCTCCATTGGATATATTTCTGAGAACTATTTCAGTGAACAAGCAGATATAAACATCCCCTTTTATAGACTTATATTAGACCTTCTTGGGTTTTTTTTTTTAAATGATAAGAAATAATCATTTTGATGTTGATATAAGTGTACTACAGAAAAATATAGAAAGTTCTGCTCAGAACTGGAGGAATATGTTCAGCATGGAGCCTTGAATTTTCCCCAGTTAAGCCTCATACAAATATTTTCGATTTTCTTCTATACAGCGCTCCAGATAAGCTACGTATTTGCGTAATCACGCAATTAAAAATTGATAAAAGGCAATAAAAGTTATGGTCAAGCTTTGATGACCTATTATATTTTACCAATTACGCAAATAAACAGGAAGTTCATACATGTACGTTTTAACCCATTTTTCTTACTTTAATTGGTGTTTAAAAACACATTTTTAAAATCATCAGAAGTAAACAATTAAGACTTTCGGAATCTGTCGGGGTCGACCTTCTCTACTAAGGTTCAAACCATGTGCTCCCTTAAACGGAGAAATTTTAATTTTAAATATGATTGGATCTGGTTCCCCACTTACCAATTTTTCGTCTTGTTATAAATGTCACATGATATGTATCAGTTTAAAAGTTTTGTACCAAAATGGCAAAATGCCTCATATACTGGCTGTGACCTATGTTTTCCACTTCAACTGGTGGGTTGGGGGGGGGTCTCTGATCTAATTCCCGTAAAAAAAGGTCTAATCATGAATTCACGTTGGAATAAATACTAAATTCCAAATTCCCTAAAAGCATAGAAGAATATAAATTGAAATGAAATATGCATGCAAAAAATCAAATGCCAGTACTTTCCAGGGGTTTCTATCCTCTGGTCCCCAGACCCCTCATTTATATACACGCCCCACACAATTCCTGGATCTGCCCCTATGAATTTCCTTTACTAGCAATAGATTTTCACTCAAATACAAGATTTTATTTTTTCTATTTAATTTACAAAGAAAGTTAAAAACAGTTTTAGCATACACTTTAAAATTCAGTTTCTGTCAGCAGATAGTCCAAAGTAGGTTATTTGTAATTTTTATGCAACGTCCCTGATGGTCTAAAAAAAGTCCAAATGATAAATGGCCTCAGGCCTATATGAACTAGCTTGCAGTATGTGTATTCTATTGGTTGGTTGGTAGTTTGTGCCTGAAACATCACCAGCATGTACATGTACTAACCATGCAGCTCTATCTAATTTGCCTGTTTACTGAGGAATATGTTGGTGACATTATTTATGTCATGATCAAATATCTGTATTTTCAATGATTCTGTTGTGTATTAGAAACATTTATCACATCAACTCTCCCATGATTACCATTGAAATTGAAAGCTGTCTAAGTCACCCAATATATATCTGCTTGAAGGGGTGAAAAAACCCATTAAAAATTTATTAGAGGAGTGAACCTGAAATCACAAAGCAAATGGAAAAAGCTTTTACCCATTTTATTTAAAAAGACATTAGTAAATAGCCCAACTGATACAATGTTATCTGGAGCTCTGTCTATGGTACACCAATATTTTATATTTATCCTGCAATTAGCATATTTACTAGCAAAATAAAGGGTGTCAAATATTTTTGTTCAATTATGATATTAATATCATCTTGTGGTACCCGTGTCTTCACTAGCAAAGAATGTTCACATTGTCTATATGATGTTATGTTCCCCCTAGATTATGCAACAAAAATTGTCTTCTTTAAATAGGCTAGAAATGTTTTTTTTACTTTTCCTGGAGAAAAATTATTATTTATCTTTGCAGTATAAAAATAACATTACTGTAAATTCAGAAATTTTCACGTGCACTTATTATTGTGATTCTACTACCCAATGCAAAATTGCGAGGTTAAATTATTGCGATCGCCGCCCGTGTGAAATAAAAGTTTTATTATTGCGATTGGAGATCGAGTAAAAATTGAAAATGGAAGTTTTATATAAAGTAATCGTTTTAATTAATGGGATTAAAAATATTAGAATTCAAAATGTTATATATATAATACATTTGTAGCTGTGAAAACAATACCTATACAACAAAGTGTCTACCAATTAACCTGTGTCCTGATGTCGGAAATCAAAGACCAGACACTTACCTGAGTAAATGAAAACAAACGGGGACAAATCTAGAATAAATCGGACATGAAAATATGCATTAAAAATGCAAGTTTATAATATTGCGATGCTAAACCGATCGTAATTTTCGCAAAAATAAAAACATCGCAATAATTTCCATATTTACAGTAGATGTTCATTGTCGGAAAATATACAGTTTATCTGTACTGGCTGAGAAACATGTGAGAAGTGCTCATTAAATGTTGCATTTCTACGTGTTTCTAAATACCTAATAAAAAAACTTGTTCAGGAATAAGATTTCTCATTTCACATTCATCCAATGCCTTCTGTAGAGGATAATGAGTACTGCTCTTTAGAAAGGGAAGCAACTTCTGTGGTGCAAATTCGGCATACAACATCACTTGTTTTCCATGATATTTCTCTGCTAAATGTGGATCCTTTTGAAAAATTCTGTCCAAATACTAAAAAAAAAAAACAACACAAAATATAGCAAGAAAACAAAGTATGAGACTTCTGCAGTCAATATATTGTATGATGAGACATAGTGTTAATATACATAAGAAATTATATTTCATAATCCTGGGCTCGCTCCGGTTAATAAGTGAACCTTAACTTTATTTCAGGCCGCACACCTTTTCTCTACATGTACAGTTGATTGATTTTTAAATGACCAGTCACACTATATAAACACCTGAACATAACAAATCATCCTCTTTACTTTTAAAGGCCAAACGTTGTAAAGAGCACTCTGAAGAATCAACTCTATTCTAGTTTTGTGAATAGACTCTATTTCAAAGTTTTTACTTTTTTTATTGACTCATGCAGTGAAAACTACATCACGGAATTGAAAGCAGTATTAGACATAAAATGTCTCGTTGTGTTTCACGTCTCAGTGAAAGCGAGGAGATTGATAACAAAATGAATGAACATTAGAAATTCTTAAATTGTTTGCACCAGAGGATTAAGTCGATGCTTCTTTTTCTGGTTTGTCGGGAAATGTAGTCCTAAATTGTAATGCATCGGCAACTAACCCGGATGCAAGTAAAAAATGGCACCTACTCCGAAAGCGCCTCAACAAACACAAGATTTCCATATTACGTTGAACACAATCCAACACTGGAAAGAAAACCACAAGGATAAAGGCAAAGCACCCGTAACCAATCAGGGAAAAATATGTAAAAACATATATCTATTTTTTCGTAATACATAAAAATTTAAAATCTTATATGAAGGTCAATAGATCTTTTTCTGTTCACTTATCAGAAGCTCAGTACGTAGTGTTGTGTTGTAATCATCAACCAAAAACTGAAATATCCAGTGGGGTACTGACAAAATATATAAATATTCTGCCTACAAGAAACACCATTTTTAATAATTACTTACAATGTACAAATATTTAGGTGTTTTCTCTAGCTGGCTGACCACTTTTTCCATCTGAAAACAGAAGATTATTGATAATTAACTTTACAAGTGTACTAGTTCAGCACATAAATTATATCATTCTAATAACGAAAGTGCAAGATCAAGAAATTTCAGACACCTGAGGGTAAGATTTCAAATGCTAGGCCTTGTCAGAGACAACTGAAATCTTATCCAGGGGTTCTCAGATTTTTCCATATTGCACTTTCACTTTGACTTTCACTGGTGTTTGATTCTTCTACTTACCCTTATCGTTTTCAAATATAAGGATATATGTTACCAAATTGTGGTTAGTTACTTCCCTTTTCAAAACATCATAATAAATGGATGATACTTCTGGGTGCGTTGATTTTCCAGATAGTGTACTCAGTTTTAGTTTTACAGTGGAACTCTCCTAAACTGGCCCCTCTGAAAACCAGATTCCTCCGCAAACCAAATGCTTTATTCTGGTCCGGAATTTTCACCTATATTTTCAAATAAAAAAATCCTCCAAAAACCAGGTTGTCTTAATTCTGAATACCGGAGATAATTTGCAGTCCTAAACATACATATTGCTGTCAAATACACCTCTAAAAACCGGCCGAACTCTCATTCTCATCATTGAAAAGTGTATTTTAAACATAGCCTCATTGGTATGTACTCGAAAACATCTGTTTCTACCAAAAAATAACATCGAAGCTAAAAGACTATGATTTAGTAACATTTAAGGAAAAAACCATGCAAATGTAGTAATTGTGTAATTTTCATGCCTTTCGATATTTCAATTTATTTACTTACGGTTCGATTTCAGTAAAGTTTGAAAACCTCTGAAAATGGGCACCTCTGAAAACCGGCCAACTTCTACGGTCCGATAGCTGTTCGGTTAACAGAGGTTCCACTGTAATGATTTTTGAGGAACAATTTAAGCTTCTACATGTTTTTACTCAACATAATAAGAACAAAGGAAGGACCGAACCTGCTTTCTATTTCAGTATATAATGACTTACAGGTATTTTATCCATGTTGTCTACCAGCATATTGACTGCCTGATCTTTATCGAACTCCATCAACTGTACAATTTTATCACTTATTGACCCAAATAAATTATGTTTGTGAATCAATTGAAAAACATCTTTATGTTTCAATCTGAAATGAAATAAAATCTTGGTATAGTATAATAATATATTAATAAAACATCTGAGATGGTGATCTAGCAGAGAAATTCACTGTCAACCGTTAAACTATACATTAATCTTACAATTTTATATTGGTTTATATCTTTTCATACCTATGGGCTGAAATTACTGAGTTTTTATCTAAGCACTCTTCATATGCTAAATTGGCGATTCAAAGTTTCCAATGTGATGTTGAATATTATCTGCGTCTAATCAAGGGTATATGGAATTTACACTAATCAGGCTGTACGAGTTCACAAGGCAGTGTAAGGGCCCTACCAGGTCTCAGGGTGTAAGATTTCACATGGAGTGTAAATTTTGCAGTACAACCTTGATTGTACCCAGATAAATATATAGTCAAACCTGTTTCTAACTGTTGGGACAAAGGTAAAGTGGCCGCGTAAGACAGGTGACCGTTAAATCAAGATTAACACTGAACCACAATTCCAGTTTTTTGTTTCTGGTCCAGAAATGGTCAATACCGTCACCAAACTTAAAAATACATGGCCATTCGACAAAATTAAAACAATATTTTTCTACAATTGACCATATATGAAGGAAGCACTTGATAATTTGAGATATAACGAAACAATAGCATTAATTAAAGATTACTCTAAAATGTCAATTAACGATGTTTTTAACGTGCCTAGAAAGGAATATACTACTTAATTCAGGTAAATGCTCAAGCTGGGAGGACTTTTCTGTGGCCACTTATTCAAATTAATAAGTAAAACTCTTTGGATGACTCCAAGACGACCACTGAGAGAAAGTGGCTGCTTAATTAGGTGGCCGCTTAATTAAGCTGGCCTTTAGGGAATGTTTGAATGTATAATGAACCTAAGCAAGTTGAAAAATACTTTGGACAGTTGTGACTGGTACTTTAAATACACTATGACTTTATACAATTTTAGCCAAATTGTGCAAATACCTTTTCATTCAGAAAACCAATGTATAAGGAGCCAAAACGTTGTCTTTTAATGCCTCCTAAATCAGAAAAAATTTGACCATGACAAGGCTAGGGTTATGATATCTTTTTATTTACCTTAAGTATATGCTAAGTGCTTTATCAAACTGTCTTTCATAAGAATATCTGAAAAGAAAGCAGTAAAAAAGCATGTATAAACAAGTAATAATTGTGTTGGGATGCCAACACTTAGTCTCCCAAACGAAGTTCCCCATAAGCTACTGTACAAGGAACACTTGAATGTGTCTTCCCACGAGGAGGACCAACATATATGGTTTTCGGACCTAAACCATTTCCAATTCATTAAAACATGTGATTTTGAATTTTTAATTAATGTTTTTAAAAATATTAGAATTCAAAATGTTATTATATATATAATTGCTGCCAAAACAAATAACTATCTTCCAATTAAAATGTCTCCGGATGTTGGCAATCAAATACCAGAAACTTATCCATGTAAATGTAAACAAAAAGAGAGACAAATCTAGAATATATCAGACGTGAAAATACACATTAAAAATACAGTTTTTGATATTGCGATCCTCAACCGATTGCAATTTTCGCAATAATGAAAACATAGCAATAATTTCCATATTTACTGTAATACAAAATGTATAAAAGCCTTACAAATCTCCTAGCGCAATGATGAGAGAATTATTTCCACGTTCTCTGTCAAGTTTATCCAGTAATACGTTTATAATAGTCTGTACTTTATATAAAGATGGTGGCCATTCTCTCACTAATTGTAGAAATCTCTAAAATATAAAATATCAAAAATTATTGTTGTGACTTCAGGTAAGACAACATATGGTAAAGGGTGCTGATCATTAATGAATACTGCTTCTCTTCAAACCACAAGGTAGAAAAATAAACGAAGTCATCAAACAGGACGTCAATGTCGCCTTGGTCCGAAAACGTATCACATGATATGGCGTACCTATAGAAGGCTTCTAACAAAATATCAAGTAGCTGTGATGAGTAGTTGCGGACGAAAAAATTGGTATTCAAAACCATAAGGTAGAAAAATAAATGAAGTAGTCTGTGTTTGGCTTCATTATTACATTACAAAAATGTGATGTGCAATGTTACTTCAATACACAATGGAATGTACACAATCACAGGTTGAAAACAAAACTGGGAAATAGAATTAAACACCGATTCATAGCTAATGCAAGATAGGAAAATCTAAGATACAGGCTGTCCAGCACTTTTTGACAAAAAATAAGGCGAATTTTAGGGATAAAATTAATAAATTTTAGGGCTAATTTAGGGCTAAAGTTAGGAATTTTATAACAAAATTAGGTCAGTTTTAGACATTTAAATGGACTGACCTTCGCAAATTTGACAATAAAGAAACTCACAAAAAATACTTTAAGTACAGGAAGGGTGTCTTCCAGGGTTCCATTGTCTCAGCTATTATTGGCTATAACCTTAATAGTCACATCTTTGTCACAAAGTCACAACCAATAAGCAAGATTGAAACATGGATCCACTGGTCAACTGCCTTTCTCTGCATAATCTGAATAAGAACTGCAAACTACATTAAGACACATTTAGTATTAAAAAATAGGAATTGACATGAAAAATTAGGGCTTTTTTAGGATTTCCCCTTGAATTCAACATTTTTAAGGAATTTTAGCAAAACTTAAAAAAAATTAGGATTTTTTAGGAATTTTAGGGCCACTGGACAGCCTGAAGATATCCCCGGGTAAGATTAATCTGTTAAAGCTAAAGCCTCGTTAGAGAATAATTAAATCTAACCCTCGGGTGTCAGAGATTTCCCTATCTTGCACACTCCCTGGTGTTAGATTCTTAATTTCTCTTATTCTAAAACAGTTATTATTCATAGACATCGTGGACTGCTGAATTCACAAATTTATGATCCCAACGAAATATGATTCATTCTTACAATTATATTGCGTTTTGGCATGTTGTAAATATTCATATATAAGATGGAATAAAGTGGCATTGGCCACTGGTCCCCCCCCCTCCCCCACGCCAAGGTTATATATATCGTAAGTTTTAATTTTGAAACTACTGTAAACTAGGAGTAGGTTATTTTAGTAAACTAAAAAAGAATTTTTGAAAAATCTTCATTATTTAACTTGACCTAGATATTAATGATACACATACACACCAAACCTAGTTTTAATCTGAATTCTTGTTCACAAGTTATCATCTGGAATTTAATTATCCAAAACTTTGAAAGGAAATCCACAGATTACCTAAAAATAAATTCTATCAACTCGATGGAAGTATGGAGAAATATATCACCATGGATTCTATGGAAAGAAAAAAATATGTGCATGGATTCTATGAAAGGTTTGATATTTTTACTATAATTAAGATTACCTCAGAATCAGATTGCAAGAACTCATTTAGAACCATTTCATAAATCGCTGGACTTAACATAGGATTTTCTCTGGGAAGATATGGAGCTAAAGCCTATATAACAATTAAATAAATCTATTATTTATCAATTATCTTTCATGCAACAGAGCAAAACATATCAATAATCATAATTATTATAATACAATTTGTTTATACATACATGTATATACACGAAACTGTGGCAATCCATTAAATGTTACATATGATAAAAAATAAACTTTTTCAAAAATTCTCTACTTTTATCCATAAATAATTTAATATCGAATGTAATGTGCCATTTGATTGGTCAAAACGTTTTCGTCCATCATATCATAGACTAAATTTCCTTTTCTATTATGACGTCATTAAAGGGAATCCCAACGTTTTAGACGTCAAAACAACTGTTGGATTTAAGTTATAAGGATTGACTGTAATTTTGTTTTCAGTGTATTTGAAATAACCTCAATGCACATGATGCACACTTTCAAATAACACGCTATGCAGGTCATTTAGTGTGCACCACGTCATTGAGGTTATTTCTTCATAGACTGAAAAAAAACTAGATGTACTGTGAGCAAAGCTCACAAAGGATACCCCCCCCCTTTGAAGTCCAATTATCTCACTTGTGTGATATCGGAAAGCAAAGATTTTTCTTCATCCACATCTCGGGATGATGTACATCCTTTCTGTAAAGTTTCGTTGAAATCCATTGAGCGGTCTAGGAGGAGTTGCGCTTACAAGGTTCATATATAATGTATAAGCCAAAAAAAATAGAAGTCCAATTATCTCCCTTGTGTGATATCGGAAAGCAAAGATTTTTCTTCATGCACATCTTTGGATGATGTACTTCCTTTCCGTAAAGTTTCGTTGAAATCCATTGAGCGGTCTAGGAGGAGTTGCACTTACGAGGTTCATATATAATGTATAAGCCAAAAGAAATAGAAGTCCAATTATCTCCCTTGTGTGATATCGGAAAGCAAAGATTTTTCTTCATGCACATCTTTGGATGATGTACTTCCTTTCTGTAAAGTTTCGTTGAAATCCATTGAGCGGTCTAGGAGGAGTTGCGCTTACAAGACAGACGGACAGACGGACAGACAGACAGACAGACAGACAGACAGACAGACAGACGGACGGACAAGGTGATTCCTATATACCCCCCCAAACTTTGTTTGCGGGGGGTATAATTACAGTCAATCCATAAATACATTGGAATAAATATTACAGATTCATAATATTATGTTTGATAATTCTCACACTAAATCATATCTAAAGGGCCATAACTCTGACATAGTTCACTGGGCCAGAGAAACCTATCATAAGTTCATGTTCAAAGTGGAATTTAATATTTAGGAGATAACTGTATTGTAGTTTATTATTTGACGGAATCAATTGAATGATTTGATGGTCGGAAGTTGATTTTACTGGTGACGTGTTAGCAGAGCCAGTAAACGGATATTTCCGACCACCAAATCATCAATTGATGACTTCAAATAATAAAATATAATACTGTTATGTCCATTGTAATACAGATGTCAAAATATCGCTTTAAAACAGATATTTTCGAAACGTGCATTGATGCCATGAGTTTTTCAACGTTGTCCAATTGGAATTAACATTACAATCATTATTGCATTATAATGTCTGATTGACAAGGTGCATGGAGAAGCTGCTTGTCGTAATGAGAAAGAGAAACTCACTATCTTAGAAAAATTAATAAATAATTGATAATTCTGTTACAAAAGCAGAATGCATCTTTAGGTAGTTTAAACTTATTTATTTAAAATGGATTTGGAAACAATTACACAAACTTATACTAATCCTTCTGCACTTGGTTGGTGCGAGAGTTAGTTACCTTCAGTTGTTTTATCTTGGCAAACTTGTAAGCTTCTTCTTCCCAGCCATCTTTATTCTTGCCTATGACTTTGACACAGAGTTGTGCTGCTTTATCAAACTCTTTCTTACTTAACAGAAAATCCAGGTAATCCTTACCTAGAGACTGAAAAATATTACATCATTTATAAAGCAAACTATTTATGCATAACCATTTTATATATGCTTGCATTAAGTCTGGATTGTATCATCATAGCTTGCCAAAGATGGGTAATTAATTCCATAAGTTTGGAATACAGACAAAAACCCTTAAAAAAAGTAAATTCAGACCTGTGTATAAAGGGCACTGATAGGACAAAGAAAAATGTGTCCTCTATGAACAGCTGCCCTTTATATAGATGTTAATTTAAAATGCTTTGTACATGACAGGGATATTTTCACAGTGCCCTTTATAGACAGTAATTTGTTATGCAGGGGTGCCCTTACAGCTGCTTTTTATCATAATCAGAATAAAAATTTATGGTACTTAAGAATGCTTACTGCTAAATATACTGTTTCACATGGATCAAAAGCATAAAGATTTTTAACAAATGTTTTTCATATCAAATGGTAATATTCAAACATGCATTGTCAAACAAAGAAAAAGAATTACAAGGACACATACCTGTAAATTGTGTTTTTGTAGAGATTTCTCTTTCTCTTGAACTACAGCCATGGCCTCCTGTAAATGAGAAAATGAAATGCAATATCTACAGAACATTTATAAAAAAATGGCTATGCCACAATTCCTTATTTTTTTCACATAAGCCAATATTTTCAACCAATTATTATGAATATCTTTCTGGCATATATGTTAATTTGTGCAGAACCTTTACAGGTTTTATCTAAGAACTTTGAACACTGTCTCTCCAATGAAAAGGTGTCTTCTCCCAATGCTAGTATTTTCACAGTAAATATTACTAAAATACAAATAAAATATGTGTTTCAAATCAACTTTTATCCTAATAAAAACTCACCAATAATTGAATAAGGTTACTATGTAAATATATGATTAACAATACATCTTAATATTATGAAATGACCGATACAAAAAAAAAGTTCATATATGTATATGGTAAATTGGGTTATTTTGGTTTATTTGACGCCTGTTGCAAATGTGCCAAAATTAAACATGCAAAAATAAAAACAAATCCAAAAAATAAACTTGCATTTCATCTCAGTGAATTTTTAAAAAGGATAATATTTTATAATTGATATTTCATTTCTGCCAATTGTTTTTCTCCTAGTTGTATATCAATACCACGAATAACACATGCAAAAAAAATAAACATTGATTTGATCAATATTATTCAAAATACATCTAGTGAGTATTCACACACATTGGTATATATACAAGGTTCAATATCTGAAATCTATTCACAGGAAATAGTTATAAAGTAACATATATGACACAAAGAAACAGATCAAGGAAACAAATTTATTACAGTATGATAGATATTCTTACATGTAGATATAAGTTAACGTTTTCAAAATTGGTGATGTTGTTTATAAATGCAGTGCTGACAGCATAATGATGGACGAAAAAAGTTTAGCCATTATTAAGCTGAAGAGTGAACATAACCATGAAAGCAAGACAATTGTGATATCTGTCTCAAATAGAGGAAATAATTGTTTTTTTACATCAAACAAACATAAGCCACTCTTACTATTATGAAACACTCAGTTTTTGTATCAGTTCTTCGCTGAAACATTTCAGAAGAATGAGTGTATAAATTTGGAACCAAAGACGGTTATTTCCGGACAGCCATGGGACATCACATTTGTCTCCTGTGTCACAAATTCCAGAAAAAAACATTAAAATTGTCTTATTAAAATTATACTATGTAAGGTAAAATAATTCAAAATAACAGAACTGTGCAATACATACTTCATAATGTTCATGGTCTATCAACCAGGTCACATGATCATCCTCATTTCTAAGTTTGGAAACAATTATATCTTTTGGACTCACGATATAAAATAAATTTTCTTCAGTTAAACATTCTGCAAGAGAAAATAACAATATTTTGATAAGCATTGTTAATAAAAAAAATTCACTTTAGAAAATGATAATATTTCACATAAAATTGTTCACTAGAATCATATTATTTTTTAAAAATGCCCCCCTTTAAGTACACAACTGGCAATCTTTGCAAACCAACTTATAAACAAATTTTAAAAAGGGACTTTAATCTTTTTACTGATCTGACATGCATTACAAAGTTTTCTGGCTGTACAAGAATTACATGTATGTACAGTATATGTATTAAGGATGACCGCTGGTCTAATAGGAAATAAATAGGATTTGAAATAGGTGTTTTAGTTTGAGAGAACTTATCAATAGTAAACAAATAAGCAAGAAAAAAATATAGGTTAATGTGCTCATTTTAGAGCTATAAGGCCTTGAAAATTTGCAGGAAATGGGTTTTCTCTGGATTTTTCCTTGTCTTTGCATTGGCAACTTCAGTCTCTCAAAAATGTATGAAAAAATAAAAAGGATTTCATAAGATTTTGTCTATTACCATTTTACGGTATATATGATTGAATTATAAAAGAAAAAGTAGGGGTTCATGGGCAAAAGAGTTCATGTTTAAGAAATGGATAAAACCAGAGGATTCCGAAAATCTGACAAAAATACCAAAACATGACCAGCGACCATCCTTAACTGGATATAAGGTACATACTGATTTTCCTGTTGTGAGTGGATGACAATAGAGAAAACTAAATTTTAGATTTTCAACACCCAAGCTTTAAAGATCAAATTAAAATTAAAAACTTAACTAATACTGTAATCCATCAATGAATGAAGAAAAATTGTTTCTCCAGTGACATTTAAGGGGGTACCCAATACTTTGACTAATATAGATTTGACTCGTTTAATTTTCATAAAATTTTGACCAAATATTTACTTTGACCTGTTGACAAAAATATAAAAATTTCAAGAAATTTGAACCACACAATTTATGGGAATAATTTCATTGGACATATAGCAGTTTGACAAACACTAATTTTGGTCATTGAGAGGCTTGATTTCTCTTTACTAATAGTATGCGATTAAAACGTTCAGCTGATTTTTAAAGAGTTAACTCCCTTAGGTGTTCTATACCCCCTTAATTTTACCTTAAGGAAAAAACTGTTCTAAACAACTATCTATGCTAACATAAATTGGGATATTTGACTGTGGTTATATTTTGCTTTATATAGTGCCTCATTCCAAAATTAAACATGTCAAAATAAACCAAATCCCCAAAAAAACTTCCAAAATAATTTCCGGGAATAATTTCAACTTCTTTTAAACTGGAAAAGTTATTAACACTGGTTACAGTAGAAATGTTTTGATCAATATTAATTTTGTTAAAGGTAAACTGTTGTAATCATATTTGTTCAATCAAAACATTCAATTCATAAAGATTTTTAAAAAAAATCAAATTTTATTTTATCAGCTGTTAATCATGACTACTTGTTGTGACAACATTATTACCATTATACAAGACGCTGCTAATCATCATACTTGAATAAAAGCAAGTTTTATTTATTTTTGTTTTTTTCTGAAACTGGCCAAATTTGTTTGTTTAGTTGGGGTTTTACGCCGTTTTCAGCACATTTGGCTATCTCCCTGTGGCCAGTTTTTATTGGTGGAGGAAGTCCAGAGGGAACCATGACCTTTGTTAGGAAAATTGGGAATCTTTGAGATTCGAACTCACAACCTCAGTGTTGACAGGCTAGTGATCATTAGTAGCCATGACAAACTACCTAGACCACTTGGCCACCGAGGCCCCTGGCCTGAAAAAAATAAAATTTAATTACTGGCAAAATTAAATACAGTACTGACACAAAGTACCAAATTTCAACACACCAAAATTTAATATCCACGTTTTTAGAAAATACAGCCAAATTATCCCGATTTACAGTATTGCAAAGGTTGTTGTTAATTTCCAGCAACATAGACTTTCAAATACTTTTGCTGTTTTTTTTATTATTTAAGAAATGACAACCATTTTACAGGGGAACAGACAACCATTGCCAGTGATTTGTTTACCTAAATGATAGTCATTACATTTATATTCTTCATAACCTCTCAGAGATAAAGCATCACTAGATATAACCTCATAATCATCCATATGGGGTGTCACTATCTGTAACTGTGGTCGATGGGACACATTTTCCTATAAATATACAAATTTTACACGAACTTAAACTCACAAAGAATATTCTCTTTCCAATATCACCTTACCGTTAGATAAAACATAACAGTGAAAAATTTTTTTCACTGAACTGGACAGAACTTTATATTTTAGAATGTGGGGTACCAGGTATGTAAAATTGAAATAATATTACGTTCACACTTTATTTATACACCATACATATGGCAGACTGCCAAAGGCAAATCAGGAGATTTTAAAATTTTGATCAGGAGTTTGGGTCTCAAAACAAGAGGATTTTTTTCGACATATTTTTATTTTGCTTTTAAAGTTTGCTAGCCTTTTATTGGAGTATCTTTTTTTCTAATACTATGAGTGAGGAATTTTTTCAATCTCAATAATATTTGATAAACTAGAGGCTCCCAGGAGCCTGTATCGCTCACCTGGACTATATCCATCTTGACTGGCAGCCTGGAACATTGTTGTTAAGTTCCAATTGTCTCAATGGTTTCAAACCAGAAGATCATTCAGTGAACTTTCCCATTAGGTCATATGTCAAACCAAGTTCCACTCTGGCAGCCATCTTGGATGATGGGTGTGGTCATCGGATATAATTCTGAAAGAGGACCACCTAAAGATCATATTTGCCAAGTTTTGTTCCAATTGGCCAAGTTGTTTCAGACAAGAACATATTTAAGTAAATTTACCATAGGGTCCTATGTTAAACTAAGTTCGGCTCTGGCGGTCATATTGGATGACGGGCATGGTCATCAGATATAATTCTGAAAGAGGACCACCTAAGGACCATTGCTGCCAAGTTTTGTTGCAATTGGCCCAGTGGTTTCAGAGAAGAAAATCTTTAAAGGAAAGTTTACGACGACATCGGACACTGGACGTTAAGTGATGACAATAGCTCACATGGGTTAATTAAAACTGATTCACAGATTTCCATCCTAGTTCTACATAGATGTAGTTCCAAAATCAACTCAAATTTTCTATACAACTGAATGATTTCCAGATATTTTTCATATCCTCTAAGGAAACCAAACTGAAATACGTCTGTTTTGTAAACTTCCTGTTGTCATTTCTTGCTGTTTGTAGTTGTAGTTATAAAGTTTTCTGGCGTAATAAGTAAAAAAATCTGTAATAAAATTCTTTTATACAGTATCATGAACCCTATTGTACACACATTGTTTTTGGAAATTCCTCTACATCAACAATGGAAATGTTTCCAAACAATCGACAAAAATGTGTCTTCTGAAATTTTTTTTGACATTTTTGGATAACAGGATTTTTAAATCTCCAGTGGGGGACAGGAGGATACCTCCAATAATGCAGAATCACATGTATGATAAACAAACTATGCAGTGAGCAACAATTATATAATTATTAAATAAAGACCACCAAGGACCTTCCAGAAAAGTCTATTCCTAAAGAATGGATGCACAGAGAAATTTGCCACTTGACTATTTGCTGTACTTTATCAACTTTCCTAGAAAATGCATGAAGTTGTACATAAAAGCCACAAGACAACTAAAAATAACAACATTAACCTGAACTGATGGTTTGTCATTGAAGTGTGACGGGAATGGTATAATTTTATAATTGTTGTTCTTTTCTATAATCAGAAATGCACATCCTCATCACAATTCTAGTTTGTATCATACACATGTCAGTATTTCCGGAATCCCCATCCTGGTCTGGTCAGTGTCAATGGGGTATATATAGTCCACTAGGCTGTTTGTCGGGAGAGACAAAGACACACTGTTGCAGACGATGTTATAATTGCTACTGTCAGAAAAAAGAAATATTCTTACTTTGTAAAGGCTCACACACTCCTACTTTATGGTCTTGGTAAAAGATGCTAGTCCATGGATGGGAACGTAAAATGGCTATCTTGTATTAAGGAAGAGCAACACCCTTAGCCTGTTAAAGACTCCCTTGTAGATGTTGAAAAATAGAAGGCTAAAATGCTGCTACAGGGGCCGTTCTTGCACCCGCCAAGTGGAGAGGGAATGGCATAAGTTGGTAAATTGTTTCCCAATCCAATATATTTATTTATTTATTTAGTTTGGGTTTTACGACGTTTTCAGCACATTTGGCTATTCACGTCGGCCAGTTTTTATTGGTGGAGGAAGCCGGAGTACCCGGAGAGAACCACGACCTTCGGTAGGAAAATTGGCAATCCTTGTCAATTAAGATCGGAGTCAAGCACACCCCGCCACAGGTGAGATTCGCACTCACAACCTCAGCTTTACAGGCTAGTGATCACTAGTAGTCGAACTACCTAGACCAGTTGGCCACCGAGGCCCCCCATCCAATATATATAATAAGTTTAAGCTAAACCTGTTCACTAACCTGCTCTGATGGTTTAGGTTTATCATATGTAAGTAACACTAGGTCTGTACCAAGAGGTGCTATCCCACACACAAAACAATCTACTCTGAACATGTATACTACAAATAAAAATAAATCTATTTTAATCATATGTTTATTTTGATTCAAACTCTTATTATCAAACTGACAAATCAGACTGCAATAGCAAAAAATACGATTTAATTTGAAATGTAATGAATCATTTGATTGGTTGAGCAAGTTAGAATATACTGTATAATCTATCTAGGGTACAGTAACATAACCAATGTACATGTATTTTACTACAGTCCACAATATGAATATTCAAATTATTCAAATTATTCATCCTGCATTTTTGATAAGAAAATTCTTGAAAATTAAAATTATATGGATTGTTTTTAACTACATGTAATAACAGGTTATACTTGCTGTCAGTTTATGAACATAATATTATATAACCTGATCTAAAACTGAAACCAATCCATAGATAATTAAAACCACTGTTAATTATGTGTAAAGGTAACAACTTAACTGTCAAATATTTTTATTGTTTATCTCCATCTATTCTGTTACATGTTGTGATACCAGTTTTCTCTAATTCTTTGCCAATTTAAAGCTTTCAGAACCCGTTGTTTATCAAAATTTAAAAGTGTCATTGCCGATGATCTCAGTTAATGATTGGTTAAAACAAAACGTTATAACCTGTCAGAATGATTTTTACGTTCTGATTTCTCAGAACCGATCTATAACAACCAAACAACAAATTAACAAGTTGAGCAAGTGTGACGTAACAATCAGGCACCCGCAGGGTATTTTGGTTAAATAAATATGAAAATTTACTAAATATTCATTAAAGAAACAGATTCTTACATCGTTACTCGAGGATTAACAGATTTTTCTAATCTCGATAGTTAAATTATCTATTTTTAAAGTGTTTATAATTAGATACTTTAACTACATCGATTTGATAAGTCTGATCCTCTGGATACAATGCAACAATCTTTCTCCAATTCTTGACGTGTTTAATCGGTGGCATAAAAATACGTAACATTTTTAACCACTTCCGGGTGATTAAATTTATGCATGGGAATTCCCACTGTTTTCTTAAAGATAAACCAGAGAAGTTCCGAAATGGCGTTGATGTAAACAAAATGCATAGCAACGACATTTTCTTTAGGTTTTTGTTGAAAATCATAGGAGAAACAGATTCTGCTTTAATTTACTTGTAAGTTATAGAATTTCTCCACCCTCGATAGTTAAATTTTAGATTTTGACACGCTTGCTAAAAGCTTGCGTGTTGAAAATAAAAAATTTAACTATCTCGGGCGGAGAAATTCCATAATTCACTCGTACATAAAGGAGAATCTATATATATATTTATCTACTTTTAACAATCTGTTGTGGAATAATGTCTGTATCTGTAATATTACCTATTTCTACATATCTGTTTGGTAAGTTTCTGGCATCATCATGTACTCTGTCTCTCACTATACACACCTACAATACAAAAAACTCAAACCAGTGACATTTTGAAACAGTCTCACTGTGGCCCTTAGAGCTGTGATGTCATTCTGTAAATTTGTAAATTAATGCCATTTTTTTTTACTGCAAAAAATGTGTTAGGATAAAGATCATAATTATTAAACATGCATTTTGATTTTTGGTAGTTATTAGAATAAATAAGGGTGAGATTTGGGTATACAGAAAACCTGTTTAACCCACCATTACTCAATGTCTGTACCAATTCAGACTATCTTGAATCTGTGTTTCTACATTTGTGTTTTGTTCTCTTTATGTCATCTCTTGTCTGTTGACTGGATTGCATTAATTGATTTGTGTGTCATTCCTGACCTTTTCTATTATCCATTTTGTTGTTTATATTCTACTAATCAGAGTGCTTACACAACACTGCTGAAAAGATTGCACGGACTACAGTCTGAATTTTTAGTTTCATAAAACACACTATCATAATAATTATACAGTGCAACAATCTAATTAAAAACCAATCTCTCATCGCTCCCGTTTTCTGATATGTTGCGTGGGAGATCTAACGAAATCCGCTTTGAGGTCACATGTGAGTGAACTGGAACTTATGAATTTATAATGACATGCAAATGAGTTGACTTCCTATCAATAAGCCAATCAAAAAAGTTTATGAATTCTGGGGACTGACGATTTCTTCGTTAATAAAATGAGTTACATCCCTTCACCACACGATCAACTTACAAGATCGGCTAAGCCGAAATTTCATTGGTCGAACAGGACACACCTACGAGGTCACTCACATGTGACCTCAAAGAGGGTTTCGTTAGATCTCCCACGCGACATATCAGAAAACGGGAGCGATGAGAGATATGTTTTTAATTAGATTGACAGTGCAGGTATATGTATGTTTTACCCTTTATTTTATAGTACTACATCCTAACAAACAGTGTACATGTAAGCTCTTCATTCTTATATACACATGTATATCTAGTGTATATAGTGTTTATTATAGTTTCTAAGAAGAAGATTTACAGCAGCCAGGTAACCTAAAAACCAACAAAAACTGTTGTGTGCACTCTGCAGTGGTAAACAGTACCTTGACTCTGTCAGCCCAGCCAATCAGCAATGTTCTTTCATCTCTCCAACACAAGTTACATCGGTATAATTCTGGACGATATCTAGTAAAAATAATGTTTGAAATTGAATTCTCTTTCTGTCACAAAAAAAACCCAGAATTTTATGACAGTCAAAAATCAGATAAAGACTTGGGTGTGGTGAGTTGGAGATTGAGAAAAATTGTTGACACACTAATGAAAGTACTCATTAAGGTGAATTAAAAGAAAAAATCTCCATTAAATTTGGACGAAAAATTTAAAAATTACATATCAAGGCACATTGCTTTTTTGGCCCTTTTAACCCCTTTTATCTCAAAAACCGTAAAAGGTAGAAAAAATATGTTGATATACATGTACGTACTATTGAAAACACTCATCAAGATGAATTAAAAGAAAAAATCTCCATTAAAATTGGATGAAAAATACAAATTTTAGTTAATGATGTAAGGATCTAGATTTATACAATTTTGTAAAAAAGTGTAATTCACGTTTTTGTTTGTAATACAAACATTACAGAACTTTATATCTGTCTTGAGAATGTAAGAATTATGCCAAAAAAAAGAAAAGAAAATCACATTATTAAACTGGCAATAATGTTAGATCACTCTTGTAAAACATTAGAGGCATTTCAGCAGTGGATGGACGGATGGATGAATTATTGTTTAACGTCCAGTGGCAACCAGGTGCATATCAGGATGAGAACATGTTGATATGATAATGAATATGATCCCTGCTTTGTACTATACCCACACTAAGTCAGATTTTTAAAGTGCTAGCTCACGAGGTAACTGTCCGCGGGAAGACATATCACCTCACTCGGACACATTATACTGACTCCGAGCCGACCAATCTTTGCTCTTACTCCTAGATGTCGTGTGCTTGGCGGAGAAGCAGCAAATACCAATTTTAATGTCTTTGGTTTGACCCGGCTGGGGATCGAACCCGTGACCTTCCGCAATCGGGGTGAGCGCGCTACCACGAGACCACCGAGGCGGTCTTTCAGCAGTGGAAGACAATAATTTATCATGACTATTTTACACAAAACATAGAGTATTACTTTTTACTTTTACTTTCATTTTAATGAAATATTAGAGTTATCCATGGGAACCGACTTGCAGTTTTAAAAAAGACACACAGTAGAAAAATATGATAGGATGCTGTTCTTTGTCCAATAGATATTACTTACAAATGTTCCTTTGGAATGTGAGTTATTCTTGATCTTGAACTCATATCGTATATTTTCACACTCTGAAAAATGTGAAAATGATGAAACGTATGAGTCTCTACTGATAAACCAGTATCTTTGATGGAAATAAAAGAATAAAAGAAAATAGATCATTGTACATTTATTGTACTTTTTAAAGTTTGTTTTATACATCAGAATAGACAATGGTGAGATTCGGGTACCCATGAAACCAGTTTAACCCCACCATTTATAATTGTCTATACCAATTAATACTATTCTGAGTGTCTGTTGTTTCTTTTATGTTTTATGTTCCCTTGTCACATGTTTGTGTCAGGATTTTATATCTTCTAAAAGGTTATGTTTAGATTCTGTTAATATCATCACTCCAGAAATTGTTTTGTAGTCATCATGAATTGATTTATTGATAAATATAGAATATACTGATACTGACTATATCATGTGGAATATCTAGATGAGCCCGAAGGGCGAGTTTAGATATTCCACATGATATAGTCAGTATCAAAAACGAAACTACATATTATTCTGTTTATTGGTAATTCATTTTTCTCTAAAAAATATCACTTTTTCAACTAAATTTAATGTGCACTATTTTCATAGCGGAAGAAGTTTGTAATGCGGTTGTGGTGACATCATTTTGAAACACATTCTTAACAGTGAATGGGAAAATATTGACTATTTGCGTGAATTGACGACTTGTCATCAATACTTTCCATAATTCCTTTTCATTGGACGATCAGATAAGTAGATCCTTCCGCATTACGTCACACAATGTATTGGCTAATATTTTCAGTGATACAGCCTGTATGTGATACTCGAAAATATTAGGCAAACAGATCAAAGGAAATATGTACGAATGCCGATGACAAGTTTCTATCTCACAAAGAGACAGTTAGATTTCAAGTCTTACTGGAAATGAATCTACACTGGATTGGATACTCTACCAGATTTTCCTCACTTATAATGTGACGGGTGTCATTAATGTAGCAGGACAAGCTTATCCTTCCAGAGCATCTGATGTCACTTCCAGATTTTTGCGGGAGTTCACATTGCAAACGGTTTAGTTTTTGTGTTGTCTTGTTCTGATTCTCTTTGGTAAGCTATGCGCTTTTGGTTGTGTCTTTGTTGTATGTTTTTTTAGTGTTAGTGTTTTCACAAATTTGTCTTTGTCAATAGATATTTAGAATTTGCCCACTGTCTGGTTGAATCAGTATTCTTTTTCCAATATCTATAATGTGCCTTTTCCTGTTTAATAGTGTCTATGGTTGGATATCAGAGGTTCACACATTACCTACCACATCATTTGCCCATGCAATGAAGTCTCCCTTCCACTGAATTTCTCTAATTGGTCCTTCACCTTGATGTAAAACAGTTGTCCTGTGTCGACTAAATAATCCACCCTTTTCATTTAATATCAGCTACAAAACAAAATAAACAGACTGCAAAATCAATTATTTTTATTTATGTTTTTTTTAAAGTAAAAAAAAAATGTCAATTTGTTAACAATAGGGTCAACTCTACTTAATTGGGTATCTCTTAATGAATATTCCTCATATTTGCGTAAGATTTTGAAACACCAAACCATTTACCATATAGTATAATTTAATTCATCCTGATAATTGCAAGTTGAGTTGTTAAGAAAATCCTCTTAATTGCATATTTTTCATATTTTTGCCAAAATTTGGTACATGTCATTATACCTTGACTGAATGATAGAAATTAATAATACACGATTTAATGGCTTTTAGATCAAATAAATTAACAACATCATTTACAAAGCTCATAATACACTTGTTTATATTGTTATTATCACAATTAGTGCCAAAAGAAATGACAATTATTGTGTTTTTACATGAAAATAAAGAATGCCACTCATTAGAATATTCCTGTTAATTGCATAACTTATTCTGACAAAGAGGCCATGCAATTAGGAGGAGTCTACTCAACCAAACTCCACAAATCAATATTAATAGGTTTGGGTTATGTCTTCTTTTTTTATTTATTTGTGTTATCACCCTGCATATACAGAATTCCCATCTATTATTTATGACAAGAAATCATTTTAAGAATTATTTTAAATTTATGAAAGGGGCCTCGGTGGCCAAGTGGTCTAGGTAGTTCGTCATGACTACTAATGATCACTAGCCTGTCAACGCTGAGGTTGTGAGTTCGAATCTCACCTGTGGCGGGGTGTGTTCGACTCCGATCTTAATTGACAAGGATTGCCAATTTTCCTACCGAAGGTCGGTGGTTCTCTCCGGGTACTCCGGCTTCCTCCACCAATAAAAAACTGGCCGCCGCGAAATAGCCAAATGTGTTGAAAACGGCGTAAAACCCCAACTAAACAAACAAACAAAAAATTTATGAAAGCTTCAAAATATATCTTGCTTACATTAACTTTTAGCTTATAAAAATCATGAATCATATATTATCAACAAATAAATTGTCTATCATACAGATATTATAAAACCTTGTCATCTCCAGTAACAAAATGTTTGCCACTTCCGTGTTTATAAAATAACGGATCCATGGAAACGGCCTTCACTGGTCTGTCAAAGTGTAACGACTGGTTGTTTTCTGTTGTATAAAACCCAGTTATCAATACCTATAAAATAATTTTACTCATATCAATACTGTATCTGCTTGCAGTTAGTAAAACATTTTAGCAATGTATGAAATGAAACTCGGTGAATATGGGTGACGATGACAATAGCCCTAAATTAAAAAAAGTTAGTAATCATGAAAAATCATGTACATGTATTATCAACTTAATGTCTAAATGAGGACCATCTAAGGACATTTTTTTCAAAAGTCTTGGCTCAGTGGCTTCAAAATCGAACATGGGTGAACAGAAATTGTCAAAAACCAGAAATGAGGAAACTATGTGTTTTCTTAAGAAATATATAGATGCAGAATTTATCAAAATTCAGAAATTTTGCATATTCCCAAAAATTTCCAGATGTAAGAAGTACTTCTAGTATAAGGTCCTATTATGAAATAAGTTTGGCTGTGTGACGGGCGATTCCTTTTATACATAAAATTTCTAAAGCAGACTAGTGCAGACAGATTAATTGTGACAATTGTTTCAGAGGACTAGATTAAACTTTATCATTAAATATTGGATATAATGCATCACATGAGTGATTAAATTTTCGTCTATCATATCAAAGACTAAATTTTTACTTTCTACTATGAGATCATAAAAGGGAATCCCTATGTTTTAGACACTAAAACAACAGTTGGAATGAAATTATTAAGATTCGCTGTAATTTTGTTTTCAGTCTAATTGAAATGCATGTAATATCAATGCATGTGGTGTGAAAATATAATCACCGAGGTCACCTATACTCACTGACATACCTTTCCATCATCAGAGCAGCTAGCCACATAATCACCATGGTCATCTATACTGATCTGGTTTACTGTTGTAGAGTGCTGAAAAAAAAACCAAATACACGGATTACTTAAAAAATTGGTAAAATGTGTTTCATATGTTCTTTTGTTGACTAATGAATCAGATTCATTGGCAGCTATCACCCTGTACAACTGGTCTAATTCTTGTTCTAATATGGCTTTCAGTCTACATCAATGGTAAAATATGGATATTTTTATTCCAACGTCACAGACGATGGACGGATTGTTTGGTACATTATGGTAAAGCTTCAAAGAAGCTTTAATGACGTCATAGTATAACTTGTGTTGTGTAATGGCATCTTTGTGTCTGAATACCTATATTGCAGCATTTCAAAATGTCATAGAAACTGTACTATTAGAACAAAAATATCATGATTTTACCACGGGAGGCCCTTTATGCTGATATTTTACCACTCAAAATCACTGGTAAAATCAGGATATTTTGAAGCCATGTGAATTATTTCTCAAATTCTTGATTTCTTGGTGAAAGCTACATTTAACAAGAACCAAACTATGGTGCCATTTAGAGCTTGTCTGTAATGGGGGTTGTGACCATATGACCACCCCTTAAGATGTCATCAATTTCTTCCTGTGTTCAATTGTATGGCATGTTTTTTCACATAAGCTTACCTCATATCCCAAAATTTATAATTGTATCAAACAATATATAACAAGTATATATGTGTCCAACTGACACAAACACCGAAATCATGATCAGTCAACAGTGACATTAAGGTCACCACCACTTTGACCTAAATTTTGAGTAGATCCCATTATATTAAAGTAGTATTGACAAAGTTTCATGTTGATATGATACTTCCCATTAAACTACCTTCAATCTAAACTTTAATCTTAAGCTGGACGTACTTACATATGGATGGACGGACAGACAGACCAAAACACTATATCCCCCATTGCAGGCGGGGCATTAAAAGAATTATCAATGCTTATATTGAAAAAGAAAAAAGGAAATATTAGTTACTGCTCACTTCGACAATACATCATATAACAAGAATAACCAATGGGGCAAAAAACAGAAACTAAATAATAGTTTCTAGTCATTTTGACAATACAATTCCAAGAGAAGAGTTAAAGACCAATTACACAATGGATTCACAATGATGGTAAAGTGAACTATAATTGTGTATAAGGAAAAGAAATGTACTGCACTGTGTTGTGTATAGGATAATCTAATGTGTGTGCAGGTACTGATAAATATAGATTCCCTTATTCTTGACAAGTTTAATCGGTGGGATAAAAATAAATAATATTTTTAACCACTTCCGGGTGATTAAATTTCTGCATGGGAATTCCAGCAGTTTTTTTTACGCTTATTGGAAAGATAAAGTAGAGAAGCTCCGAAATGGCGTTCATGTAAACAAAATGCGTAGCAACGGCATTTTCCTGAGGTTTTTGTTGAATATCATAGGAGAAACAGATTCTACTTCATCTTACTCGTGAGTTATAGAATATCTCCACCCTCGATAGTTAAATTATAGATTTTAACATGCTCGCTAAAAGCTTGCATGTTGAAAATAAAAAATTTAAGTATCTCGGGTGGAGAAATTCCATAACTCACTCGTATCCGAAGGAGAATCTATATTTCTACAATGATGACCAGTTGAATATGAAATTTATCAACTCGAGATAATTAAATTTTCATTTCTAAACTGCGAGAGTTGATAAATTCCATAATTAATGCATCAAGAGTTTTAGAATCTTTTCCTCTAATGACAAAGTAAAACTCAGAGGTCTTCCAAACATTTTTTGGCAGGAAATTTCACGAGCATTCATTTTCCAACGTGTGGTGATATCAGAACTTATCAAACCATTCAAGAGATGTATAAATGTTTACAGAATTAGAGAAATGCATTTTTCATATATTCAGTAGTTGTTACTTAGATTTTGAATGTCTAATACAAAACCTGTATCACCTACCCTGTATCGCATACCCTGTATCAAGTCTCCAGTTGAAATATATGACAAGAGGCTCTCAAGAGCCTGAATCGCTCACCTGGCAAACAATGCACTATAAACTAAATTAATATATTAATGTTTGTTGTAAATTAAACTGAGTATTAAAGGTCACGTAAAATGCTGAAAATACCTTTAAAAGCCTTTCAAGAACCTCTCGAAAGAAATGGGCATGAGTTCTCCCTACGCTTGATTAAGATACAGTCATGGTCAATCTGATGATTCATAATACAAAATACAAGCTTTAATTCATCTTCAAATACAAGTATAAATCTTTTGGTCTATATGTTGTCTTCGTTTTTAAAATGTTTGAAAGAAGTTATGTAAAAATTGTGGGTTAAGGCTTTTTATTGTACTTGAAAAGGAAATATTTCAGGAACAATCATGCTAAGTTTAATCCAAATCCCCCTAGTAGTTTCAGAGGAGAAGATGTTTGAAAATTTGTTAACAACGATGATGACAGACGCCAAGTGATGGCAATTAAAAGCTCACATATTATGAAGTTTAATCATTGTTATACAACATTCTCATCATCACCATTCACTAAGGATACCATGTTTACTTTAAAAAATCCAAGTGTTAAAAATGGCGGGAAAATGGCAGCCATTTTAAAAATGGCCGTCCAAAATAAACTTTCATCATCACCATTCAACTCGGGATACCATGTTTGCCTTGAAGGTAGCTTTCATCTTCATTTTATTTCTATAATTCAGGAAAAAATAGCAAAAAAACAGCATTTTGACCCCTATGTTCTATTTTTAGTAAGGGCGGACATGTTTTTCGACCAATCAAAAATCCAAGCATTAACTTTTTGCAGGATACCCTAAGGAACAATCATACCAAGTTTCATTTGATTTTGAATAGTAGTTTCAGGGAAGAAGATTTTTGAAATAATAACATAAAAAAAAGCCAAAAACGTGAAAAAAGGGCAATAACTCTAACATCAGTTGACAAATTTTCACGAAAATAAGCACACAGGTAGCTCTCATCATGCTGAACACTTTCAACCTGCCAGAATTTGCCATAACCTTATGATTTTTGAGATAGTTGCGAAAAACTCTTGTTTGACCCCTATGTTCTATTTTTAGTAACAGTGGCCATGTTTTTCGACGGATCAAAAATCGAAGCATAAACTTTGTGCAGGATACCCTAAGGAACAATCATGCTAAGTTTTATCCAAATCCATTCAGTAGTTTCAGAGGAGAAGATTTTTGAAATAATAACATAAAAAAAAGCCGAAAATGTCAAACTAGAAATAGAGATTCTGAGTGATTTAAATGCAGATTGTAAGTGGTCATCCATATTCTTACCTTTCAAGGGCAAAAAGACTGATACTTGATTTGAGTGTCATTGGAAAAGATAACAACAATTGAGCAGGTAACCAGTTTGGGAAAAGGTTAAAACAATGAGTGCTGACCACAGCCAGTTTCAAAACTAATTTCACAAAAAATATATAAATATATACATCTAATGAAAGTTATTTTTAAGTACTATTGTATATTGAGGTAACATTGAATTTATATTTTAATAAATAGCCATTTAAAAACAAATTTACACGCAATCAAAAGCTTTTTTTCATTTTCTACAGTTTGCCATCTATAAGGCATCAACAGTTATTTTGACATTTAAGGGACAAAACTTTAACTCCTAAAGGGCTCATTTAAACATTTTGCAAACTAAGGGAAATGCTGTGAAAATGGTCAATTTAGATGTTCTAAGGGGAATAACTCCTAAAAGGAATGATCATACAACTTAGTAAGTACAAATTTCAAAAAAAAATCAAGAAAAAGGGCAATAACTCCTACATGAGTGGTTACATCTTCTTCAAAATTTCAAAGCAGGTAGATCTTGAGGTGTTGAACACTTTAGCTTCCCATCAGAATTTTGATATCTGTCACCATTTTTGAGTTATTTGCAAATAAAATGCTCCGCTGGGCACAGCTAGATACGACCGCAGATGTCGAACCCTGAATAGTTGGGGCAATTATGAACACAACATTCAAGCTTGATACAATACTGAATTTGGATTGTGAATAAATATTTGACACAGCATAGGTTTCTGACACAGAATGAATGTTGTCTAAGAACTTAAAAATTTTTAATTTACCTATTCAAACCATATCAGTATTATTTGTTTTTATATATAAATCAGAAATAACCAATTTAAAATTTAAAATTGGGCACACATATCAATTTCTTGCTATTGCGCAATACTGTGTAATTGAAAATTTCTTCAAATATTTGACACATAATAGGTTTCTGACACAGAATAACTGAAATCAAAGAACTTAAAATTGGTCATATGATTTGAATTTATATTCAATTTTTTGCTTTTGTGTAATACAATATGCTGTGGAGAATTGCCCCCCCCCCCAAAAAAAATAATAATTTACCCCTTTTTTTAGCTTTTGTGCAATACACTATGAAGTTGCACATTGACCCCCCCCTCCCAAAAAAAAAAACAAAAAACAATAAAATTTATTGTAACCCCCCCCCCCCCCTTTTTTTTGCTAAAAAAAATTTGAAATTTTCTTTTTAATTTATGAAATATGAAATGAGAAAAAATTACCCCCTCCCCAATTCCTAATTTACTCCCCCCCCCCCCCATTTCTTTATACTTTGCAACCATAACAGCCCATTTAAATATACCATAACATATTAAAATAGAAAATGACATCATAGTCATGGATGGCAAATTTTAAATATACATATTAAAAGCAGTTTAGATAAGATAAACAAAAAAGCTTCATCAGCACATTTTATATTGGCAAATTTCCAATGGAATTTGTTAATAATAAAGTTTTGATAACAGGGCACACATATCAATTTCTTGCTATTGCGCAATACTGTGCAATTGAAAATTTCTTCAAATATTTGACACATAATAGGTTTCTGACACAGAATAACTGAAATAAAGAACTTAGAATTGGTCATATGATTTGAATTTATATTCAATTTTTTGCTTTTGTGTAATACAATATGCTGTGGAGAATTGCCCCCCCCCCCAAAAAAAAAATTAATTTACCCCCTTTTTAGCTTTAATTTTGGACCCCGATTTGGACCAACTTGAAAACTCGGCCCATAATAAAAAAACTAAGTACATGTTTAGATTCAGCATATCAAAGAACCCCAAGCATTCAATTTTTGTTAAAATCGAACTAAGTTTAATTTTGGACCCTTTGGACCTTAATGTAGACCAATTTGAAAACGGGACCAAAAATTAAGAATCTAAATGCACGGTTAGATTCGGCATATCAAAGAACCCCAATAGTTCAATTTTCGATGAAATCAAACAAAGTTTAATTTTGGACCCCGATTTGGACCAACTTGAAAACTGGGCCCATAATAAAAAAACTAAGTACATGTTTAGATTAAGCATATCAAAGAACCCAAAGAATTCAATTTTTGTTAAAATCAAACTAAGTTTAATTTTGGACCCTTTGGACCTTAATGTAGACCAATTTGAAAACGGGACCAAAAATTAAGAATCTAAATGCACGGTTAGATTAGGCATATCAAAGAACCCCAATAAGTCAATTTTCGATGAAATCAAACAAAGTTTAATTTTGGACCCCGATTTGGACCAACTTGAAAACTGGGCCCATAATAAAAAAACTAAGTACATGTTTAGATTCAGCATATCAAAGAACCCCAAGAATTCAATTTTTGTTAAAATCAAACTAAGTTTAATTTTGGACCCTTTGGACCTTAATGTAGACCAATTTGAAAATGGGACCAAAAATTAAGAATCTAAATGCACAGTTAGATTCGGCATATCAAAGAACCCCAATACTTCAATTTTCGATGAAATCAAACAAAGTTTAATTTTGGACCCCTATTTGGACCAACTTGAAAACTGGGCCCATAATAAAAAAACTAAGTACATGTTTAGATTCAGCATATCAAAGAACCCCAAGAATTTAATTCAATTTTTGTTAAAATCAAACTAAGTTTAATTTTGGACCTTTTGGACCTTATTGTAGACCAATTTGAAAACGGGACCAAAAATTAAGAATCTAAAAGCACGGTTAGATTCGGCATATCAAAGAACCCCAATAGTTCAATTTTCGATGAAATCAAACAAAGTTTAATTTTGGACCCCGATTTGGACCAACTTGAAAACTGGGCCCATAATAAAAAAACTAAGTACATGTTTAGATTCAGCATATCAAAGAACCCAAAGAATTCAATTTTTGTTAAAATCAAACTAAGTTTAATTTTGGACCTTTTGGACCTTAATGTAGACCAATTTGAAAACGGGACCAAAAATTAAGAATCTAAATGCACGGTTAGATTCGGCATATCAAAGAACCCCAATAGTTCAATTTTCGATGAAATCAAACAAAGTTTAATTTTGGACCCCGATTTGGACCAACTTGAAAACTGGGCCCATAATAAAAAAACTAAGTACATGTTTAGATTCAGCATATCAAAGAACCCAAAGAATTCAATTTTTGTTAAAATCAAACTAAGTTTAATTTTGGACCCTTTGGACCTTAATGTAGACCAATTTGAAAACGGGACCAAAAATTAAGATCCTAAATGCACGGTTAGATTCGGCATATCAAAGAACCCCAATAGTTCAATTTTCAATGAAATCAAACAAAGTTTAATTTTGGACCCTTTTGGCCCCTAATTCCTAAACTGTTGGGACCAAAACTCCAAAAATCAATCCCAACCTTCCTTTTGTGGTCATAAACCTTGTGTTTAAATTTCATAGATTTCTATTTACTTATGCTAAAGTTATTGTGCAAAAACCAAGAAAAATGCTTATTTTTGGCCCTTTTTTAGCCCCTAATTCCTAAACTGTTGGGACCAAAACTCCCAAAAACAATCCCAACCTTCCTTTTGTGGTCATAAACCTTGTGTTAAAATTTCATAGATTTCTATTTACTTATACTAGAGTTATTGTGCGAAAACCTAGAAAAATGCTTATTGGGCCCTTTTTTGGCCCCTGATTCTTAAACTGTTGGGACCAAAACTCCCAAAATCAATCCCAACCTTCCTTTTGTGGTCATAAACCTTGTGTTTAAATTTCATAGATTTCTATTAACTTATACTAAAGTTATAGTGCGAAAACCAAATGTCTTCGGACGACGCCGCAGACGACGGAGCAGACGACGACGACGACAACGACGACGACGACGACGCCAACGTCATACCAATATACGACCGCAAAAATTTTGCGGTCGTATAAAAACTGCAATTTACCCCTATGTTCTATTTTTAGCCATGGCAGCCATGTTTTTTTACAAATCAAAAATGCAAATGATAGTTTAGTAGCACTCATGCCAAGGAACAACTACACTAAGTTTGGTTGCAATTAAACCTATGGTGTAAGAGGAGTTAACGATTTTATTACAATGAATAAAGACTGCAAAAATGGTCAATTTTGACGATCTAAGGGGGATTAACTCCTAAAAGGAACGAACCTACAACTTCGATCCTGTTACAAATTTTGTAGATCTTTGTGTGCCTAACAATATGAAATTTAAATTTTTCAAATTTCCTTTATAGTATCCAAGATATTGAGCTTAATAAATGCAAAATTTGGAAAAAATGAAGAAAAAGGGCAATAACTCCTACATGGGTCGTTGGATCTTCTTCAAAATTTCAGGGCAGGTAGATCTTGAGATGCTGAACACTTTTATCCTTGCCAGAATTTTGATATCTGTTATGGTTTTTGAGTTATTTGCAAAAAACTGCAATTTACCCCTATGTTCTATTTTTAGCCATGGCGGCCATGTTTTTTTACGAATCAAAAATCCAAATGACAGTTTTGTAGCACATATACCAATAAACAACTGTACGAAGTTTGGTTGCAATTGGTCTTATGGTGTCAGAGGAGTTAACGTTTGAAAAAGTTTACGGACGGACGACGGACGCCAAGTGATGGCAATAGCTCACATGACCCTTCGGGTCTGGTGAGCTAATAAAGTGAACAATAAAAATCAAAGGCCGAAGGTCTGAGAGCTGATATTGGTCGAGTGTTGATGCAGCATAAGATATAGATTTTGTCATGTATTATTCTCTATGTATTGTACAATAGGAAACCACAATTTATAAAAATTAAATATATTTCATGTATAGTGTTTCTTACCCATCAATTACTTTGAATTCAAATTTTCTTAAAAGCAGTATCATATTAATTTGGAGGTAAAACAATATAAACTAGAACTGTGAGTGACCTCACTGAGAGATACCTTACGCTTGCAATACTAGGAGTTGCACTTTCAAGTTTTTTACATGTAAAACCCTTAAGTTGGATTATCTCCCTTTGCAAGCATCCGGCAATAATTATCTTAATTTATGCACATCTACATATGATGCCCAACCTTCATATAAAGTCTCATCAAAATCAAGGACAAGGAGTTGTGCTTACATGGTATATGGACAGATGGACAAACGGACAGGGTGATTCCTATATACCCCTCCAAAACTTTGTTTGCGGAGGGCTTAACAAGGACTCAAATTTTAGAAGCTTTTTTTTGCTGATATGTATATTATTCACGAGGAGCTGATATTTTGCAATATCTATCTGCTGAAAACCTGATAATCTGTTTATTGCATTCTTAATAGGGGACTTTCTGCTGCAAAAGCATAACTTTTCTAGTTTTTTAGACCTGATAATTTCAGGTCAAATTTTGATAAGATCTGGCAACCATTATGACATCACTGATAACTTTGGGTCATCCACCATTGCTGATTATATAGTAGGGTCATTCTCCATTAACATAAGTGAAGTCTGAGTAGACCGTTGTATGAATTTTTCTGCAGGACATTGCAAGGTAAGATACATCGTAGGTGTATGGAAATGGAAATATGATAAACAGAATATACTGTGTGTGTGCAAGGACTTTGCAGAGGAGTTTGTGAAATTCACCTCTATATTCTGGAAGAGACAGTCCATATATTAACTGTAATGAAAACATGCTTCCTACTTCTAACAAAAATGCATGCAACTTATAACAAATTACGAAATTTAGATTGTGTTGTCTATTTGAGAGAAAATCCCACCAAGTGTGATCAGAAAAGTAATAGCCTGAACTGAATTTTACTGGACATGAGCATCCAGCTAATGGTAAATGTTGAGGACTGATATTGTTGTCAATAACAAACTTTTTAAGGATCTTTCCTTGGAATTTATCTGTCTAAGGAAACAAACCTGTGCAAGGGACTCTTCAATTAATTTGCAAGACCTTTCTCTATGTTGGAGGAATCACTGTTAGATGAAGAACAACAATTCTATTACATAAAATGTCAGCATGTTGATGTGTGGATTTTGTTAGGAATTTATCCACAATATAAAAGTATATGACAATAATTCCAATGTTGTTTTAAAAACATCAAATGCAGTAATTTCATTGGCTAGCAATAACTTCCGGTAAAAAGTTTATAACTTGATAAATTCCTTTCATGACAGCGTGAATATGAATACCTACTCATGCAATATAGTGCATTTTTTGGAATTATACGTAATCAAGGTTATTTTTACGAAATTTATCAATGTGTAAACTCGGGCTTATCACTCACAAACTTTGCATAAAAAACAAAAAACCAGTTATGGAAATGATGTACTTTAATCCATTTTACTATGACTTTACTAAGAAATCTAATGGGTGAATACAAACTGCTAAAAACAGAATTCTATTAAAAAATGAAATAAAATCATTCTTGAATTGATTTTTGTAGTAAATGAAAATATTTTGTTTTAAGGAAACTGAGGTTTTACAGGTAATATCACAACATGAAAAATGAATTTCATTTAATACATTTTTTGGAATTGATCACTAAACCCACTGAAAAAACTGGTATCATATGAAACTGGCTCAATTCATAATATATAACACAAAGCAATCTTCGATAATATTCTTTACTTACTGCTGTGATTTCTGTGTCTCTTATATGACAACCAATATGATCTAAAATATATATCATTCCCCAGTGTGTTCCTGCTGCTAAAAACTGAAAAAATATAAACACACTTGTAAATTATACACTAACATTCCTCCTCACATTGACCACCTCGGTGATCTCGTGTTAGCGTGCTCGCCTGAGTTGTGGGTTTGATCCCCGGCCGGGTCAAACCAAAGACATTAAAATTGGTATTTGCTGCTTCTCCGTCAAGCACGCAGCATCTAGGAGTAAGAGCAAAGACTGGTCGGCCTGGAGTCAGTATAATGTGTCCGATTGAGGTGATATGTCTTCCTGCGGACAGTTACCTCGTGAGCTAGCACATTAAAAATCTGATTTATCGTGTCAGTCTAGTACAAAGCAGGGATCATATTCATTGTCATATAAACATGTTCTCATCCTGATATGCACCTGGTTGCCACTGGACGTTAAACAATAATTCATCTATCATCCATCCATCCTCTTCAAATTCTTCAACTTTTTAATTACACAAAACAGGCTTTTAGAACAACAACAAAGTTGTTCAATTATATTATAATGTGATATGATAGTTGTATACAACAGTTAAGGGTTTATTCATTAGGTAGTGCCTAAGGAGACCCAATAGGCCTTCTTAATATTTTTCCTTAAAAATGAGATTTACCGAGTACAATATGATAACAGTGAATCATCAGGTTATCGAGTGAAGACATGCTAAACAGATCTGTGGTTTAGGTTAAAATAACCCATTTTGAGTTTGTAAATAAAATAATGCAAAACACTTTTGATTTCATTGGAATTGTATACCTTCATAACGTTCAAATCTACGTGCCATGATGTGTACTTGTATTACAAGTGTTATCATGAATTATCTCAAATTTTTTAGGCTTTATGAAAATTCACTATGCAGCCAAAAACAATTATTTCATTATTGAGCAAAATATAGCTGGAAAATATCAACCCGCACACCAAAGTTAAATTTTATTGGTGGAGATCAGCATTTACTATAAAATTTTTGTATAAGCACATGCTGTTTACTATTTTCCATTCAGCTGTACAATGTAATGACTTCTCATAGTAAATATTTCACAGGTGAGTAAGCAAATCTTCACAAAATCATGGATAGTAAACTGCACATGCTACATTCAACAAGCCTTTTATGTTAATCTTAACTGGTGGCAAATACATTTAGTACATCACTCAGGTGACCTTTTCAAGGAATTTTTTCCTACCCATAACAGAAATATAAGTAACATTCATACAGATCCTTAGTTACATTTTCATCATCATCAATTGAACACTTTCCATTTTAACATTTATTATGTAAAATAATTATGTAAAACCTATTATGTATGTGACATACTAGACAATATACCCCATGCAGGTGAAAAGGTAAAGCCGCTTATTGCAGGAATAAACAACATGATTTGGTTATTCATTTAATTATACTGTAATGCATCTATTAGGCCTAATAACTGTATTTAAACAACAGGGAAAGTATTTCTTACTAAATTGAAAATGGATCAATCTTTAAACAAATGCAGATTAACTAACCTTGGAATGTACTGCCAAACAACTGATACAGTCTTTTTTGAGAATATCTACTAAATCATTACTGATTCTCTCGTACTTCAATTTTGGCTCTTCTTCCTGACACATGAATAATACAGAAATTCTCACAGTTATCTCCCTTGATATGTACAAAAATTCCTCAATTAAACAATACAAAATGAAAATTTATTAATTACATTAACAAATATGTGTTTCCAAATTTATTGTCTTTTTTTAATTAGTTATATAAAAATCAGATGTAGAACAAGAATTTAGAAATATGATGGCCAACTTAGTTTATTCTTAAAGCATATGAAAATCTGAAACTACTATAACACATATGTTATATAAGACTCAGTGAAAATTTATCTACCAGTATTCCAGAGATGCTTCAACTAGTGAAGCCATTTTTATACAGAATATTCTCTAGAACTGAAGAGCTTTCTATCAAATATCATATTCATATTCTATTGTGATTGTCAATTTTTTTCTTTTCCTGAATGGATAGTTATTTGAATATTCTTCTGGTATAGTTTAATGGTATTGAGTTTAACCAGCTGTATAACAACTTAAGGATGATCGCTGGTCTAATAGGAAATAAATAGGATTTGAAATAGGTGTTTTAGTTTGAGAAAACATATGAATAGTAAAAAAATAAGCAAGAAAAAATGTAGGTTCATGTGCTCATTTTTGAGATACAAGGCTTTGAAAATTTGCAGGAAATTGGTTTTCTCTGGATTTTTCATTGTCTTTGCATTGACAACTTCAGTCTCTCAAAAATGTATGAAAAAATAAAAAGTATTTCATAAACATTTGTCAAATACCATTTTAAGGTATATATGATTGAATTATAAAAGAAAAAGTGGGGATTCATGGGCAAGAAAATTCATGTTTAAGAAATGGATAAAACCTGAGGATTTCGAAAATCTGACAAAAAGACCAAAACATGACCAGTGAGGATCCTTAAGCTGTCAGTGACTGAAAGTGAATATTTTTATACTAGATAACAACACACCTCCTCTGATTCTTCCTCTTCACTGTTGTCATCACTGACCTAAAATTAGAGTTTTTATTAAACTATAAATCTACACTCATGTTATCCACATTTACATAGAGATAAAATGACCAAGAAATTGTACATATCATGCCATGTTATACAATTTTCGGTTTTCTTTGCAAGATATAGAAAAATGCGGTTTGTTGTCATAACAACTATATATCTCATTTGTTTGTTTATAGCACTTTATTCATTACATTGTGGAAGCCAGTTTTTATTAGTGAAAATAAACATTTAAAATGTTGTGACACAACTCATATCCAAATAGTTACATAAATGTCAATGATAAAGGGCCAGAGAGCAGTTTAAAGGTAGATAAACCTGACATGATCAGTCAACCATGACAATGAGGTGACAGCACCCCTTTGACCTAAGTTTTGAATAGATCCCATCTTATCATATTTAGTGACAAAATTTCATCTTGATATGATATCTACTTCCCATTAAACTACCTTCAATCTAAACTTTGACCAGTCAAACGTGAAGAGGTAATACCACTCCTTTGACCTAAAACAGGACCTAATACCTAAAGATGACAGACAGACAGACACACAGACCAAAACACTATATGATGTCCCCCTCCCCCCCCCCCCCTCCAACCCCCTCCGTTGCTATTGCATAAAAAGATCAAATGATAAAAAGTCAAAGATAAAAGGCTCAATGTTTTGGCTCACTATATATCTAGCTACTAGACTTAAGAACGAGCACAAAAAAGGCGATGTTTACAATTCAATATCTCATTAATGTATCTTGGTATAGTTTTTAATAACTACCGTAAAACGGTATGTATTATACACACATTTATGCCTTTAATTCAAAATTTCATAAATATACTAAAGCAAAACTAGAGGCTCATAATACCCTGTATCCCTCACCTGAATTAAACTTGTCCACCTTAAGCATGACTAAAATTGTAAGTCAGTAAGTGTAGCAGTCGATTGTGCTGGTTTTTCCATAGGGTCCTATATATATGTTAAACTAAGTATGCCTGTGGCTGTTCAGCTCATCAAACACAATTCTGAAAGAGGACCATTTAGGGAACGGACATTATTTACAAGCTGGGGGGGCTGGATTTTTTTCCAGCCTTTAGGGCATATACAAGAATGACCCCCCTATCCTTTATAAATTCAATATTTTGACCCCCCTCAAATGTCTAGTTATAAATAACGACCCCCCCCAAAAAATATTCTCTATTTTTACAAACATTATATACATAAATATGCATATTACAAGATTAATTTGAGACCACTCCCAATCTGCCACAAACTATTCAACACAGGTAGTACCCAAGTGTTTCGGGTACCTGTTTAGATCGATTAATATGATCAAGGTCGTACACATCATCAGCGACTCAAGCCTCTGGTGTGTTAGTTTTAAGGCGTATTATCTTTATTTTTTTTGTTCAGAAACTGGCGGCCATCTTGGTTGACAGTCCGTGTCATCGGACAAAATTCTGAAAGAGGACCATGCAAGGATCAATGCTGCCAAGTCTGGTTACAATTGTCTTAGTGTTTTCAGACAAGAAAACTTTTAAATGAATTTTCCCATTGGGTCCTATGTTCAACAAAGTTCAGCTGTGGCAGCCATCCTGGTTGACAGTCCGATTCATCAAACATAATTCTAAAAGAGCACCATGTAAGGACTATTGCTGCCAATTGTAGTTACAATTGGCTCAGTTGTTTTGGTCCTGGATTTTTTCATCTGCATTTGTGACCTAAATTTTTATTTTCCTTTAAAGCAAAAAAAAATTCCTGATTGACACAGGTCCTGATTTTTTTTCCACACCTACAGTGATCATGTCTTTTTACTTTGCCCAAATCCTGGTCCTGCCTTTTTTTTTCAAATTTTATCCTAGAGCCCCCCCCCCCCCCCCCTAAAATTACATGGTTGTTCCCTTAAACTAGTTCGGCTGTGGCGGCTATCTTGGTTAACAATATATGTTATCGGGCGCAATTCGGAAAGGGGAACGTGTAAGGGCCATTGCTGCCAAGTTTAGTTATAATTGGCACGGTTGTTTCTTCAAATATATCTTAAAGTAATATTACGGACCTCAACTTCATCAGCAGACGCCATTTTGTTTGTCACATGATCAAAGACACTAAATTTAGAATAAAAAATAATAAGTATTTACAATCATTAGATAAGATACACTTGTAACTTTGTTATAGGAAATGTTAAACATTAGGTTCTTTTTACATTTGATAAAAAATAATGATTCAAGGCTCTTGATATCATAAACCATGTACTATTTCAGAGAAATTGAAACAAATGATGATGTTACGGGGACCTGCTAGTTATTCGTCGTGTTTTTTTTTAAACGCATCATTTGGATTTTATATAACATATTCGGAATAAAAATTATATTACTTATGAATAAATGATATCTTTTAAATGATATATATTTTTTATTATCATTGTTTAAAATCCACACTGCCAACCCCTAAATTTCCCCTTTCTATATTTGGATTTACTGTAAACAAAATTACTACGCTTGCACTATTAGGAACTAATTTTTGTCCTGGTTCAGGTAGGTTGGGACAGCTAATCAAATATTTATTTATGTTGATCAAAATTAGCATAATTTATTATAAAGTCCATGTGCTTACATGTGCACGCTGCAATACGAAAGGAAAACAGAACGAAAATTAATGTGATTTTTATCATTTAAAAATGTTCTAGTTTTTTGAAAATTGTCTGATCTTGCTGCTGATGGAGAGTATATTCGGTAAGTGATGCTGATGCTATTTTTGGATATATTATTTGGTATATATTATGAATTTCTATATTATCATAATTTATAGAATAAGTGCGCACATACTGTCCATGTTCTTTCAAAGTTTTATTGTTGGAAGACCTGGTTAAGAGTCTGTCTTTGTTTGATATGAGAGTTTATTGATTTTTCTGAAAGATGCCGTACATGCATCTCCAGCAAGTCATAATGGTTATGATAACGATGGTTACTGTGGTTTGTTTGCTAGATACATGCTTTTACATCCAGTGAATTACGTAGATAACACAAATTGTATTTTATTTAAAATTCTAGTTTTGTACAACATGTTAGAAAATAATCATTCATGACAAGAAGTCAAAGAAAAAAAAATTGGCATAATAAAATAGGTTTGGTCAAACTAAATTAAATGCTTGTAAAAATATAAGAAAACGCTTTTTAAATTTGACATTGTAGAAAAAAATTTGTCAAAATTTCTCATAACTCAATGTGGAAAATACAATCCAAGACTGTTCTGCTTAGAATTTATGATATTGCATGTATTGAGACTCCAGCTTTAGAATTTTCAAAACTGGTTGACTTTTATGATTATAAATCTTTTTTTTCACACATTTAAAAAAAAAGATGCTTATTATCTATTTCAAGTTGATATTATAATTGTCATCAGTTGCATGTCTTTTTCAGAAACCAAAATCTTAAACCATGTCTTCAATTTAAAAATATCATTGAAATACTAATGAAATTGCCTATACATTTTGTAAATAAATAAAATTTCTTTTTGATTTATTGAAGGGTGATCTCCAAGGGTAATAAATCTTTTCTCGGTTCAGTCCTATGGGATGTTATGTCATTGAAGATTACACATTCATCTTTTCTTTTTAATATTCTGTAGGAAATTTCTACTGTGAAATCATATTTTATGTTACTTTTAAATTAAAATTTGTAAGCAAAAATGATAAAACAACCAATTAGGGTTTCGAAAAGATTTAAAAAGTAATTTAGAATTTGAAAAGTATTACACAAAATCGTAAAAATACTGAATTTTTATGAACAATAAAATTTTATTTATTCACCAGATTTAATTTTAAATCAATTAAAAGAGTAAACAGTAGTTATAATTCCCTTGGTGCGAAGAATGGCAGATTAAGAAGCTAAAGAATGCATGTACATGTATACAATATACGCCGAATATGGCAGTGACCGAAATATACCGGACTTGGAGTCAATTGATTTGTAATTGGGGGGGGGGGGGGGGCTTAGGATGAAATTTTAAATATAAAGACTGGATCAGGATTTTGGCAAAATAAAAAGCCAGGATCTTTTATTTAGTGTGAAAAAAAATTTGCCAGTCAGGAAACTTTTTGGTTTAAATGAAAATAAAATTTTTAGACCAGGATAGTGGCTAAAAAAAAGTCCAGGACCAAGTTTTGGTGAAAAAAATAGGCAGGATCAAACATTTCATCCTAGACCCCCCCTCTCCCCCACAATAAAAATCAAATGGTTGCCCCCTAAACCCCAATATTGATAATAGACTACTAATAACAAAGTTCAGAACAAGTGAATATCATCTCTTAATAGAAGTAGGCAGATATACAAAGATAACCATGGATGACAGGAAGTGTCCAGTCTGTAAACATGGTAAAATATTGGAGGATGAAAACAAAAATTTTCTGGCATGTAAAATAAAATAAAAATGTGAGAAAACCTCTTTTTTTATGAACTAAAAAATGTTAATAATATATATCCTCTGAGTCTGATACTTTGATTATTGAGAATTTTCTCAACCCTTTAACACCTACTGATTTCAAGGCAGTTTGTGTCTTCATAAAGCAGTCATTAGAACTGAGATGGGAAGACCCTACATACCAAAAAAATCAGCTTTAAATGATTTCTTTTGATACTGATTTGTTGTTATGTATTTCGTCCCATCGTAATGTCTTGTAATTTGTTTGTATGTCTAACCCTTAGTGGGTTTATTTGCATTAATTAAGTTCTTTCCAGGTGGTTTTCATTAAAATGCCTTCCAGAGGTAAACTTAGGGTTTTTAAAAGTAGTGTTGGGAATCGGCTGAAAAACAATAATCGATTAATTAAAATGATCGGGAAGCCTAACCGTTTCGATTATCGATTATGATCGGAATTGTAAGATGCAACTTAAGTTATTACCAGACTGATATATATAAAATATAAAATCATGTTTGTCTCTTTGACCAGAATCTGTATTGTATAAGTAGGTAGGGCTCACCAAACTGGGCGATTAGGGCGATTAAGTCGCCTAATGCTCGCCAATGTCGCCTTGTCATTGGCTCCAGAGCAACATATGAGTCGCCCTGTGATTTTAAGTAAGGCGCCTCCGATCAACGTACGTAATCAGCTGCGTCTGAAGACCGTTATTTTCATTAAAAATCTCGAGCCGCCATTTTTTGATTTCTTGGAGGAAGGGGAAAGAAACGACAAAAAGTAAGCTAGAAAATAGCGGCATTTGGAATTCTCGTGATTTTTAATTGGTCACGGTGTTTTTTATCGACCGGTAACAATATCATGAATATGTAGACCTTATTTAAAAATAAATTTAGCGGATTTTGACATATCTATGCACAAATGGAAATTTTGTCAATACATGTATTGATTATTAAGGTGTTCAAGCAAGGTGAATGGGAGGATTTTAAGAGTATGTTTGAGAAAAAATAATAGTAAAGAGTATAGATAAATAAATATTAAAAAATAAAATGGCAATAATAAATAAGTTGTGTCAAAAGATACAAATATTTTTGCTCATATCTGTAACAGAAATTTTCTTCCAAGTTCGGAGCACAACTGCATAATTTCATTTTTTTAAAATTTTTTTTATTTCAAATTATATTCGTCAGTATTTTAAGGCAGCACATGATTTTAATTAAACTTTAACAATAGTACAATAGGCCTATCATGGTCAAAATCATGCAGCAATCATGACAGGCGACAAATTGGGGGAAAAAACACAGTCTCTCTGGTAGACTTGGAAGTCTCCCTGTCATGCCCTGAAGTCTCCCTGTTGTTACCCTGAGGGAGACTCTGAGTCTCCCTGTTATTTTCAAGTGTGGTGAGCCCTGAGGAGGCACTTTGTCAATACATGTACTTCGGATGAAATAATGTGCTTTTATTTTTAAGCCTTTTCTAGACATGATTTGACTGTAATAACTGAATCAAATAGCAAAAATTCTGCATTTTGTTTAAAAAGTCTGTTGTGACTGATTATGAATTATGAAAAAAATAATTGATAATGGCCAGAAAAAAAATAATCGATCAATTTTTTATTATCAATAATCGGACCATCCCTAGTTGTAAGCACAAAAAATGTGATATACCATGATAAATGCCCATGAGATGAAAATCCAATATCCATGATATCAACAGATACCAGATATCGTTAAAAAAAAGGTCACCATTCAGCAAGAGTAGAACTGGCTTGCACTAAATGTTAAGCTCTTATAATATTAGTAAGAATAAGATAATCAGGGGTCATCAAACTGGGCGATTAGGGCGATTAAGTCGCCTAATGCTCGCCAATGTCGCCCTGTCATCGGCTCCAGAGCGACAAATGAGTCGCCCTGTGTTTTTAAGTAAGGCGCCTCCGAACAACGTATGTATTTTGGTCAAAATGTTGGTAGTTTTTCTTCGTGTTTTGGCGATCGTGTAGATCTAATCAGCTGCGTCTAAAGACCGATATTTTAATTAAAAATCTCGAGCCGCCGAATTTTGTTTTCTTGGAGATCAAAGGGGAAGGGGAAAAGAAACGACAAAAAGTAAGCTAGAAAATAGCGGCAATCGGAATTCTCGTGATTTTTCATTGGTCACGGTGTTTTTTACCGACCGATAACAATATGTAGACCTTATTTAAAAATAAATTTAGTGGATTTTGACATATCTATGCACAAATGGAAATTTTGCCAATACATGTATTGATTATTAAGGTGTTCAAGCAAGGTCAATGGGAGCATTTTAAGAGTATGTTTGAGAAAAAATAACATTAAAGATTATATATAAATAAATATTAAAAAATAAAATGGCAATAAGGCCAAATAAAAAAATACATGTGTTTAGGGTAACACACTGAAAAAAGTTAAGTAGGGTAGGTAGGGAAATTTTTTTTTTTACATTAATTTTTTTAGTAAGGTTGTATACTGGAGTCACCTTGCCTTTAACAGTGCTTGTTGAAGAAAGGTTATAAAAAATTTAGGGTAGGCACTAAAAATTAGGTAGGGTCCGGTTACCCTAAACACAACTATATTTTTTTAGGCCTAATAAATAAATTGTGTCAAAAGATACAAATATTGTTGCTGATACTTGTAACAGAGCACCACTGCATAATTTCAATTTTTTTTATTTCAAATTATATTCGTCAGTATTTTAAGGCAGCACATGATTTTAATTAAACTTTAACAATAGTACAATAGGCTTACCATGGTCAAAATCATTCAGCAATGTATGTTAAAAAAGTGGTGATGAGTCCTGGGACTGGGACTCATCAAAATCGGCCCTCGACTCACCATTCTGAAAAATTCTTAGTGAGAACCCTGAAATGTACATAAGACAAACTCACAATCTCTGACAAAGGATACTGATTAAATGCACATGAGACAAAATCTCAGATTATGACTAAAATGGAAGGATATGGAGTAAATGTAGATAAAATCTCAAACAATTCAGGATAAAAAACAATAAAGGAATGTATAGTATACACTATAAGACATTAAGCAAAATAACAGGTATTTACTCGACGGGTGACGAATGGGGGGAAAAACACAGTCTCCCTTGGTAGACTTGGAAGTCTCCCTGTCATGCCCTGAAGTCTCCCTGTTGCTACCCTGAGGGAGACTATACATGTAAGTCTCCCTGTTATTTTCAAGTGTGGTGAGCCCTGGATAAATACAGATAACAGATTTGAACGAAACAATTATCTGCTAACAACTACCTCATCCAAATACATGTATTGTCTTACAATGTATGTGTAGGTATGCGACAGCAAAATGGCCAAATCAGTTAATAAAGAATGTTTCATTTCCTTTTTTACAAAGGTCAAAATGAAGAAAACAGTGGTTTTAGTATTGAATAGAATAGAAAAGAATTCAAAATTGTTAATTGGCCCATAAAGGGAAATAATCAAAATACAGTGATTTTAATGATTCATATGATAACAACGTTATGACATTGTACAGTCATGTTGGGTCAACTCAAGTCCTAAGTTTAAATTTGGATAGGGTCACATTCACTGTTCTGGAGTTATGTCCCTTCATAAATGGAAAAATTGCTGAATTTTTCGTTTCCGCACTGTAACTTTACTTTACCTCAACCAAATGACATGAAACTTATACACAATGCTTATTACCACGAAACACAAACCGATTTCGTATTTGGGTGTCATTACTTTTACCCTTCTTGAGTTATGTCCCTTTATAAATGGAAAATTGCCGAATTTGCCATTTCTGCACTCTAAATTTACTTTGCCTCAACCAGATGTTATGAAACTTATTCAAAATGCTTCATTTATTACCACCAAACACAGATCAAGTTTGAATTTGAGTGGTGCCACTTTTACCGTTCTTGAGTTATGTCCCTTTATAAATTAAAAAATTGACAAATTTGCTGTTTCTGCACTTTACTTTGCCTCAACCAGATGTTATGAAACTGATACAAAATGCTAAATTTATTGACACCAAACACAGATCAAGTTTGAATTTGAGTGGTGCCACTTTTACCATTCTTGAGCTATGTCTCTTTATAAATAGACAAATTAACAAATTTGCTGTTTCCGCACTCTGACTTTACTTTGCCTCAACCAAATGCTTATTACCACCAAACACTCGTCAAGTTCGAATTTGGGTGGTATCACTTTATTGTTCTTGTGTTATGCCCCTTTATAAATTGAGAATTGCCAAATTTGCCATTTTGTGCACTCTATGACTTTTTCTCGTTAAGTTTCAAAGAAAAAACGTCATTAGGTTTGAATTAGTACATTGACTCTTGCATATTTATAAGCGGGGGCATACATTTCTTCTTTTATTTGATTTAAATGTTAATTCTTGGGATTTTAACAAAAAATTGATAAAATTTATCTTTCACTATGTTACATAATTTTCCAATTTTAGTATATGCCTTTATCTTTTTACTGTAGGCGGTTTCATTACATATAATTAAATATTGATAATTAATAGCTATATTGTATTATTGGATGTAAATCAAACAAATGTCAAAAGTAGCTGTAATGACAGTGTGTAGGAAATTTATTGTTCATCAGTCATTTCTAGTAAAATCTGCCTGGGTCTGGTAATGTTATATGATCAAAAATTTCAGACCTAATGCCAGGAAATAATCACAGTGCTTATAAACCCTCATAATAGAGTTGTTTCTCTTTAAGAAACAAAAATGGCAAAACCGGTTTAAAATATGGTATTGTTACATAATGTTTTTCATATTGGCTTTGTTATAGGTCCGAGTCTTGCTGTATTGGCCTGAGGCGAAGCCGAAGAACAATACATCTGGCCAAGGACCAATAACTAGGCCAATATGAAAAATGTTACGTAATTTCACCTTTATTAATTAACCATCCCAATATTACTTTGACAAGGCCAATATGAAACCAGAAATGGGCCAATACTGAAAAATTCGTATTGGAGTGGATTTCCTCGTATTGGCCTTGTTCCCAATTTCTTATCATATTTAAAGGCTAATAAATGATAGTTAATTAATGAATTGTATTATTACTCATACATGTGCAAAAGTATGTGTAATTTACCTAAAAATATTTAGTCCTTGAGCTTGGAAAAGGGAAAATATACCACAATTTACCAAATTAAGCGGGGCCTATGTGGCCGAGTGGTCTAGGTAGTTCTACTACTAGCCTGTCAACACTGGGGTTGTGAGTTCGAATCTAACCTGTGGGGGTTGTGTTTACCTCCAATCTAAATTGACAAAGGATTGCCAATTTTTCCTACCGAAGGTTGGTGGTTCTCTCTGGGTACTCCGGCTTCCTCCACCAATAAAAACTGGCCACCGCGAAATAGCCAAATGTGCTGAAAGCGGCGTAAAACCCCAACTAAACTAACCTAACAAACAAAATTAGGCTCTGCTGATGATAATACATACAACACATTTTGGGTGTCTAAAGGCTTGCAATAGAAGTCTTGATATCAGACCAAATGTCCACAACAAATTTTGGGCGTCTAAAGACTTGCAATAGAAGTCATGATATCGGACCAAATGTCCAATAAAAATAACTTCATTTCATGTATACTGTGATTACATGACAATGGGGAACCAGAGTGAGTTATCTTTTCCTAACCAATGTAGGTAAGGTAGATAATTAAATTCTCTCCCTTTTGTCCTGAGGCTAAAAGGGAAACAAATTTATTATCTCCCTTACCCTACATTGGTTAGGAAAAGATAACTCACTCTGGTTTCTCATTTGACAACTTACAAATGTACATTGTGTTAATTTATTAAATCTACAAATGAAAAAGATAATATAAGCAATGTTTGGAACAGGGCCCAGTGTTTATTACAATGTATCATATTACATGTACATGTATCAATAAAATTTCTTTTATTAACTCGAAATATTAAATATTAAATGGAAAAAACTATGCAGTGATATCATGAGCTTTATTTCATTTAATGACTTAGCCTATTTATGTTATGGAATTAATAAAATGAAAAATCAATGTTTTCCTCTGAATCAACATATTAGAACTCGTTTGACGAAGGAATTATTATTTGGAAAAAATCAATCATGTCTATCAGTTAAGCAGTGTGGTAGAATTCCTATCCAATTCATTGCTTCTGAAATGAATGTGTGTAGAAATTTCCCAATAATAGAGGAAATTAGATTCTCATAATCAATAAGGGAGGTTTTCTAGAGGGTACATTTTATAAGTGTTGACAGTGCTATCAGTTTTCCAGTTTGTTTCTCACATGATCAGCTAATTAAATAATTTTTGAAGAAAAATAAAGATTTTGGTACTTTTTAATTGATTTCATATAAAGGATGCCCATCATTGAAATCTTTTTTTTTAACAACCTGTATTTTAATGCATGCGTGCATTATAAATTATCCTTGGAAATCTTTATATCTTTGTAAAAAAATATTTTTCGACTTTCTCAAATCTAACTAAAACAATAATTGTTTCCATTTATTGGTACTTGTACATGTTTGATTGACTAATGGTTCCTGATATTATGTGGAGTGAAGGATGAACAATTTTTAATCCTACATGTAACTAATTTTTCAATATCTTTTTGTGTATATAAATTACAGAATCATTTAAAATGCAAGCTAATTTTGCTTCCTATGAAGATGGTGAATAAGATATACTTCTTATGAAATTTAAATATGAATTAAAAAATGTATGTATTGATAATATTAGATTTTAGAATTAAAAAAAAATTGATAAAGCTTGGCTTTGCAACTGAACTGTCAAACAAAAATCTCATTCACTGTCAGCTTGACAACTGATTTCTTGTATTAAAGTATGATAAAGCTTGGCTTTGCAACTGAACTGCCAAACAAAAATGTGGGTGCATTGCATTTGGCCAGATTTTGAAAACTTTAATTCTTTCATTTGGGTGGATGCACTTGAACTTCATTTTGGTGGATTATTTTCATATAAATAACATGTAATTGTATATTATTTATATATTAAAATAATAAAGAATTCTTTGTTACTTTGCTTTTTATTGCTGTTGACAAGTTGTAACTGACACAGGAAAACTGCACCCTTGAATTCAGAGTTACATGTATAAGGATTGATTTAAAATCATACTAAGGTTCTGAGTAACGACTTTACTAAACTGAGTGTATGCCCATTGAAGGGTATACTGTTGGGTATGTACATGTACACCTGTACATCTATCAGTAATATATCAAAATAACATAATACATGTATATACTGGTATGGCATAAGTTGATCTATAGGTTATTGTCAAGGCTTTTATATACATGTTATTCTTTCACAAAACAAAACAATGATGTTTACTTCATGGTCCTAAAAAATTCTGACTGAGATTCACCAAATATCACTTTTATTCATGTCATATTAATTTTAAATGCATTTTTGTGGTACATGTTATTACAATTGTAACGAGAAATTAAAGATCTGTTTAGTCTTATGGCCATTTACCACACAACTTTTATAAAGAAAAGAGATGATCACAGAATATTAAAGTGGAGGCAGATAGAAGGATATGTGTTTAATATGAAAATGGAAGGATATTGGGTAATCATATGGCAACATCCAATAGGTTGATTGATTGATTGTTGCTTAATGTCCAGTGGCAAATATTTCGTGCTTCTCAGGATGAGAACCAGTTCAAACAATTCAGGCTAGTGATCATCAGGGTAGGATGGGACACAAAGGTAAACCAATTCTGACTGCCACTGTAAAAGGAGGATGGATGGGTAGGGTCGAATAATTTAGCCTTACATAGCAGCCATCAGAAGGGGTCTTTAGCGTGCAGGGAGTGTGGCCTTCTCCATACATGTTACCCACTATGGTCCACAGTCAGGGTTTCTGTATTATGAGCGGACGACCCCCCAACGAGCCACCTGGGAGCACGCTAGGCAGCACTATGTGTTGTGCTCCCGTGATCTGTCAAAGGTGCCTAGACACCCAATAGAATTGGACAAGGAGAAAAGATTGATTTCACCTATTTTTGTTGTGTAGCCTAAACAGCAGCCACCATAAAACAAGCAGTAATTTATAAATTGTCATTGAAACATTGGTGAAATAAACATAATATTTCACCAGTTTAAAGACTAGTCAACCCTCTGCTTAAATCCTTTATCTCTTATAAATAAAATGAAACCTAAAAAGCATTTATTTAAATGAAAGTGTTGTAAAACCTCAATAAATAATTAAATACTTCAAAAGAAAGAATTCATTCAAACTGGTGTGCAAGGGGGGGGGGGGGGGGGGGGGGTGGTGTCTTCAACTTGAGGTGTCAGTAAGGGTTATCTTTAAAGAGGGTAACACAATAAGCATTTGGCTCTGATATAGTATATTAATGAAATTTTGTTAAGAAAATGAAATAAATTAATACTAACACAGACGCAATTTAGACTAGGGGTGCTTTCCATTATGCGGTACGAACTGGTACGTACCAACTTTCACTAATTCTTCTTCCGGTTCATCTGGTGTGTCAATTCTAAAGAACCACTGTGGTACGGACCAATAATGGAACACGAATCTTTGGTTCAATTGGAACGTACCGCATAATGGAAAGCACCCCAGGATTTACATCATGTAGACAATACATATCATGTATATAATATATATGTAAACATGTTGTATTTATGTAAAAATATTTGCATTTGAACTTTTGAAAGTGTGAAATTTTAGAATATGAAAGTCTATTTTGGACATTAGAATTAGATTCCTTAATTATGATTAATATTTTTTATAATATTAATAAAGTTTTGAAATTGTCTCAAGTGTAACTTAAACAATAGGATATTTTCTAAGAAATTCTCTAGACAGTTGTCAAAGTATTCTGAAGTCGTTTAATTTCTCCCATGCATTATCTGCATAATGTCATACATGACGATATGACTGTTTAGAAGTAAAGTACAATTTTTACATCTAAATAGAAAGACAAATCAGAATATTGATCGGTGAATTGATTTTCCTGAAATCTTGGTTGAAAATCAGTCATGCTTTTGAAGTTCTGAATCTAATTAGTGACAGAGAATAGCGTATTGATTATTTCATGGAATAAAACATTAACATGGGTAATAATACATTTTATGTCAATAGTCTAGCCTCTGATTGGTAGTGTTTGATGAAATATTTTATGGTAATGTTCTGAGGATTGGATTGGGTTGCTTATTTGGATATTATGATGATAACCAGGTATTATAATGAGGTATCCTACAACACTCACATTGTATAGAATTATTAATTAGTCTTCTAGCCAGGTGTTTAGCATGATTTATTAATAATTAAAATATTACTGTTTACTCAATAAATGGTGTAATTACCAAAAGAAAAAGTAGAATCTTGACTTTTCCCCCCATTTGGGTCCTGTGTCAATCATTTTTAGCTTCCAGGTCTCGCATTTTCTTCCATTTTTGTTGCTTTTACAGAAGACAGAAAGTAACAGGTTTGGAACAGCAATTATAAATTTTCAAAGTGGCGCCTGTCGGAATAGACCCCATGGACATGGATGGGGACTCCAATGACGAGGTAACGGCAGAAGCCCTCAATGGAGGAACCAAGCCTGATGCTGCCAAACTTGCACAGTCTGCCATTATCAAACAAGTAAGTTCCTCCATTTTGATGCAACAGGTGGAAATCTTGCATATATTTGAACAGGTGGATGAAATAATAATAATAAATGAGCACTCATTAGCAAATCTATGTTAATTTATATGTACATTTTGAAATGAACTTTCATATATGTAATGTATACAATTTTGTGTGCCGTTCATCGTAAATTCTATGATAAATACGTAACGTCAGATGAAGATGTTGAGTGTAATAAGAAAGAGTGTATATATTATTCACATGAGATTGATTGTAAATATAGAAATTTTGTGGAATTCTGAAATAATATCATTTAGGTAATGACCTATATTTTTTTGATAGCTCATGTTATTTAAAATGTAGATGATGTTGTTATAAACTTTGATGTTTTCTATACATGTAACTTATAAAAATTATATTTTTTTTGTTTTGGGGGGGGGGGGGAGATACTGAATCTTCTTGAAACCTCTTTGTTGAAATAATAATTTGGCTCAAATGGTCCTTTGGCTGTTCCCTTTAAAACTTGTATCAGCTGACCAGTATGGCAAAAGGGAATATTTCCCCATTTCCATAGATGGGTGATCACCATTACATATTTTTTTAATAATCAGATTTGTTCAAATTAAAAGGCAGTATGATAACATATCAGTTTTACTAAAGGAAACATCAGGATGTGTATAATTAAAAGATATCCACTTATTGGAGTAATATGATGTTGGCATTCATGTTAAATTTTAGGTTAGAGGATTTGACTTGAAGTAGCTGTCCCTTTTAATTTGGGTACATATATTATGAAATAAATTGTTTGAAGTGTAGCATAAAAATGTCAGAAATTATTTTGATCTCCATTTTCATAATTCACAGGTTACATTGTGCTTTACCATCTTACTTTTGTGGCCATGAATACTTTTAGAATAATAACAGCTTTGTCTTTCTCTTATAACAGAGATACAGGATGTCAAACGTTATAAATATTGTTATATTATTACTCTGAATGTTCTATTCATTGATTTGAAGCATTTGATATAATTAATCAACCCAATTTTCTACCTTAGGTTAAAGGCATTGAATTAATGTTAATTTAAATATTTTTGAATTCAACAATAAAAAATGCTAACAAGTTAAAGTTTTCTATTACATGTTCATTGTAATAAGTGCACAAATGTCAATTCTAAATATGGTCAAAATCCAACCCTCAAATAATTATAATAATAATGTGGATGCATAAGCCCTGCCCATTAGGTGTAGTAACATAGTAATATGTGATCGCATATTACTACAATGCTGATTGTTCTTTATAAAAATATTTTCAAATAATATAATTGCATTTTTATATTCAGCTGAATTTATGGTCTCGACTGGTGCTTCTCATATTTTATAACCATTTTATAGATAAAAGGGGTCAATGAGATCAAAATATAAATATAAAATTCATTTTTGCCCCTATTGCCATGATTACATTTCGGATTCCAACAATTGACACGGCTTCAATTTATAATTATAAGCCTGTATCCTTATTGCCAAATTTGAAGCAAATCTCTTGATACAAAGCAGAAAATATACACTATATATACATGATATACATGTATATAATTATTTATATATATTAGAAGTTACTAATTTTTGATCGTGTTGTACAAGTACAAGTCTGGTCTATCATTGTCTATAGTATGGTGAATCTCAAAATGACAGGTGGATGGCTCTTAGCATAGATTTTGAAACCTTTTAGAATGTTTATGATCAATATCTAAGATGATTATATTATTTGAACAAATTATTTCTTGGCTTTCCATATTGTGAATTCCATCATTTTATGTAAAAATTGTTTGTTGGTGGTAGATGTACCTGTTTTCTGTCGTCATCTCCTTCTACAGCTTTTAACCCAAAATTTTGAAAAGAGGGTTTGGACAAATTTATGATTTGGAGGAAAAAATATATCATTTTAAGAACATGAAGAATTCTTTCTGGAATTTGCATGTTGTTGAACTTTGTCCTATTCATCAGGAAGTGTCTGTGGATGGTACCTGTTTTGTGTAATCAACTTTATCGACACCTTCTACCTCTGATTTTGATAATTTTGCAGAACATTTATTGACATATTGAAGATGTGATGCTATTTGAAACAAATTTTCCTGTATTTTCCATGTTGTGGAACTTTTTAAGCTAAAGATGTTAATGACTGTTACATACTTTGTGTAATCAACTTCATATACAAAAATCAGATTGCAGAATGTTTATGTATAAATTGTTGATGGAGAATGGAACATGTCACATTGATTGTGTAACTGCTGATTATACATTAATTTGGTATAGGGGTGAATATTGAATGCAATCCTTGGATACACATTAGACTGCCTATTGAACAATTAACATTGTGGTCATAGAAGTTCAATGTCTGATAAGTCAGCTGAAGAATTTCTTATAACCCTAACTGAAAAGATATGAAAGTTGAAATGTCTACGGGATGGCTCTATAAATTTTGTTTTATCCTGATAAATCTGTCATTAATTTCTACTGTACATGATTGGTAAAATTTACAAAAAAAAAATCTTTTCTGCTAAATCTAAACATACAGATGAACTGAAAACTGATATTTGGGAGGGAGGGGGAACCTTATAAAGTTTTCAATTATCTTCCATTCTTGGACTGTCATTGGCAATACTATATTCGTATTGGCCAGATTTTAAGAAATGTCCACAAATATTTTCAGTAAAAAATAACAGATTCCTATACCTGGATCCTAAGTCCTTCTTAAAGGCTAATTCAAGTTAATTGATAAATTATCATCTCGGCCTGCCCCTTGAAAATCTGCTGCCCCAATTTTTTCTATTTTTCTAGAATTCAATTTCTGGAAATTTGTTCACATCTGTTTTCAGTAAATATATTATTCCTTCATTGGGTTTATTTATGCTCCATGAAAAATAAAAATGTCCAACGTGAGATTAGTGCATAAATAAAAACCCTGAATGAATATAAATTTATTGCCAGCAAAGAAGAGTTATTTTGGCTTAATATAATAAATAAAAATAAAAATGACATAATTGAGTAAGCCTTTATGCATTTGTCATGCATAAAAATGACGGAAAATTAAAATATTAGAAATAAAATTCTCACACCGGCTTCATATTTTTATAAGTTCCAGATGATAATCAATTAGCCTTCAAGCTCCAAATAAAATTTAGCTTAAAAATGTTGTGGATTTTAAATAAATTTAAAATAAGTGAAAATTTCTACCCTGCGAAAAGTACCAAGTATTTGGTAATCATTTTTTAGAGTACTGCAGGAAGAGTTGCTTTAAAAATGACAGAATTTAGGAAAGGATAAAACCTCATGTACATGTTTCCTTTTTATTTACAGGATGTTATGCTCTCAGCGACCAGTACACAGTCACCGTTGGCAACTGTTTCATCGGTATTTACCATGCCAAACATTTCCATGCCTACAGTTTCCATGGCAACAAGTGCATTGGGCGGTCTTACAGATCACTTATTTATGTCTCATCTTCCATCTGCTACAGACTCACCATCTCATGGTGAGGGTAAATCAGAAAATGGTATCTATATTTACAGTTGTATAATATATAAAATTCTATCTCTTACCAACCCACCAAGTCATTATGATCATACATGTGATATTCCACCCTTTGGGCATAAGAGTCGCCCATTTTTGACCAATCTCACAACCTCACTTGTAGGCAACAATTTCTCACGCTTACCTCAACTTCGGTGGAAAAATGAAATATTTACAAAACCCTGATCAACCTTAAATGGTAAATGGATATTTTTTCTTTTTAATACATGTACTGTCCTTGACATTAAAAATACTGAAGTGTTTGTTAATTCCTTATTTCATACTGAAATTATCATTTTATGGTTACTGTAAATTTTGAAATTTTTGCATGCTTTTATTATTGCAATTCTTCTACCCCAGGCAAAATTGTGAGGTCTAATTATTGCAATTGCTGCCCATGTGAAAAAAAGTTTATTATTGCGATCGGAGATTGGGTAAAACTTGAAAGAGGAAGTTTTATTACATGTTATATAATCGTTTTTATTAATGGTTTTAGAAATACATGTATAAGAATTCAAAATGTTATTATATATATAATAGCTGTCCAAACAATAATATACAACTAAGTATCTACCAATTAACCTGTCTCCGGATGTCAGCAATCGATGACCAGGAACTTACCTGTGTAAAGTAAACAAAGGGAGACAAATCTAGAATAAATCTGACATGAAAATATGCATTAAAAATGCAAGTTTTTAATATCGCGATCCTCAGCTGATCGCAATATTCGCAATAATAAAAACATCGCAATAATTTCCATATTTACAGTAACTTGTGTCTTTCAATAGCAATTGCTGTCAAACTTAACTATTTTCGTAAACAATGGTGTATTATCTCCCTTTTTAGCTCACCTGGACCAAAGGTCCATGTGAGCTTTTACCATCACTTGGCGTCCGTCGTCGTCGTCTGTCGTCGTCGTCGTCTGTTAACAATTTTTCAAACGTTAACTCGTCCGACACCATAAGTCCAATTGCAACCAAACTTCGTACAGTTGTTTATTGGTATATGTGCTACAAAACTATCGTTTGGATTTTTGATTCGTAAAAAAACATGGCCGCCATGGCTAAAAATAGAACATAGGGGTAAATTGCAGTTTTTTGCAAATAACTCAAAAACCATGACAGATATCAAAATTCTGGCATAGGGTAAAAGTGTTCAGCACCTCAAGATCTACCTGCCCTGAAATTTTGAAGAAGATCCAACGACCCATGTAGGAGTTATTGCCCTTTTTCTGCATTTTTTCCAAATTTTGCACTTATTAAGCTCAATATCTTGGATACTATAAAGGAAATTTGAAAAATTTAAATTTCATATTGTTAGGCACACAAAGATCTACAAAATTTGTAACAGGATCGAAGTTGTAGGTTCGTTCCTTTTAGGAGTTATTCCCCTTAGAACGTCAAAATTGACCATTTTTGCAGTCTTTATTCATTGTAATAAAATCCTTAACTCCTCTTACACCATAAGTTTAATTGCAACCAAACTTAGTGTAGTTGTTCCTTGGCATGAGTGCTGCTAAACTATCGTTTGGATTTTTGATTTGTAAAAAAACATGGCTGCCATGGCTAAAAATAGAACATAGGGGTAAATTGCAGTTTTTTGCAAATAACTCAAAAATGGTGACAGATATCAAAATTCTGATGGGAAGCTAAAGTGTTCAACACCTCAAGATCTACCTGCTTTGAAATTTTGAAGAAGATGTAACCACCCATGTAGGAGTTATTGCCCTTTTTCTTGATTTTTTTTTTTAAATTTGTACTTATTAAGTTGTATGATCATTCCTTTTAGGAGTTATTCCCCTTAGAACATCAAAATTGACCATTTTCACAGCATTTCCCTTAGTTTGCAAAATGTTTAAATGAGCCCTTTAGGAGTTAAAGTTTTGTCCCTTAAATGTCAAAATAACTGTTGATGCCTTATAGATGACCCTTTAAATGTCAAAAATAGCGTTTTCTCTTGTTTTTGCCCTATAGAATGAAAACTATTGTCGATAGAGAAAAGCTGTTGTTTGCTTAAACAATCAGCTCATTGAGCTCTACAAAAGTCTGAATTGGGTGGAAGTTGTCAGATGATCCATTATAGGGGTAATAGCTCATGAAAGACTCCCTTAAAGCTTAAGGACCAGGTGAGCGATTCAGGCTCCTGGGAGCCTCTTGTTAAGTCAAAATTTCATGAAATTTTTAATAAATATTATCTGTTACACAAAATTGTTTATTAAATATGATATATTTCATCCTTACTTGTTTGTATTAAAAGAGAATTGTCCTATTTAGAGGAAAAGGATAAAAGTTTGAAAATATTTCAAAGCAGTTAATACCAAAATACAAATTGTTTGTATTACAAGCATGCTCTTAAAATGAATTTGTTGAACTGGTAACTGGTTACTGTTGGACATATAGATACTTGAAAATTTAATATCAAGGAAATAAATTACCAAACTGGACCTTCCACAAATTTTAAAAATACAGTAGTATATAAGTTTTTAACCAATTAATTATTATATTATATTTAATATTAGGAAAATTTCGATGTGAAAAAGCTAATATTTCTATGTCAACGAAAATGTAACCCCAAATCACCTCAATCTCACCCTTAAATGAACAAAATCTCACACATACCCATTGTGAATTTGTCTCATGTATGTATGATGTTTAATTGGAAAATGGTGTTGGATATACTCCATGAGTGTGTTAATCAGAATTTTTTTTTCTAAATTTGGTTTGTCATTATTGTATTTTAAAACAATGGCTGTTAATTTGAAATACTTGTTGGGATTATTTTTTGGAAAATCTTGACCAATCTCTTTGGTTTTTGTTTGTTTGTTTTTTTTGTATTGGGGTGGGAAGGGGGGGGTGAGGTGGAGCATAGCCTTACATTGTATATGTCTATTATAAATCGATAAATGGTATTTCTCTTTTTAGATATTATATAGTATTTGTGTGAATCTTCTGACATAATGATGAAAATATTTACATTCCGTAGGTTTATCAGAAAACAACCACCTTTATTAATTGTATGGTGGAAGTTTACTCATGGAATGATTTTTTGTTCATGCTTGTAAAATTTTATAAATATCAAACTCAATCTTTCTGTTTTTGCATAATAGGAGATCTGATAAAATTGTGAAGATCACGAAAAAGACCAAAAGAGATTTTTGTGTTTTGGTTCTTTATTTTTTTATTCATTTATGTATTTATTTTTTCTTTTCATCTAATTTTCCTGTGGTTTGTTTCTTGCTGGAAAAGAACAAAATTTGCATAAGACTAATTTTTTTGTATTTAGAACTTGTATAAATGTTTTTGAAAAGAATACGTTGAAACTTACATCTTTTGAATAAAAAAAAAATGTTTTTATGAAAAATGCGTTAGAAATTTTACAATATTTTCTTATATTTTATCATTATTAATTGTTTAATATGTGTAATATTGTTATTTTCACCCACTCTCCATGGGAAGTCTTAATTTTTGACGCTGAGCATTTTTGAAGAGTACTATCAGAGTATATCAAAGGACTTTATCGTTCTTTTCTTTATTAAATATTTTTAACCAGATTTTTCTGAGTGGGAAAATCCAGTTGTTAGTTTGGTGAAGTAGGCTAGTGGGTGACGGGGAGGGCAGGCAGTTGGTTCTAGGTTTGCTTTCAATCTGGGTGAAATAGGTATCTGCTTCGGATGTAAACAAATGTTTATGAAATTGACATAAGAGTGATTTTGAATTTCTTTGCAGGTGCATCACTGTCTAGTCCTTCTCATCTGTTTGGTCAGCCACAGGTTGCAGCACCACAGTTTTTCCTCACAGGTCAGTCGGTTCAAGGACAAGGTCACGGGGCCGTTCAGCAGCTGCTGATACCAGTGTCTACTGGTAAGCAGGTTGTTGTCTCCTCTTTGTTTCACAAACCCAAGCTGGAGTAGGGTGTTTATTTTTTCTGTTTGTCTCTGTGTTCAAATTTATGAAAAAAGTTAATTATTTCTATTTCTAAAAACAAATTGACAAATTATTACTTGAAGGATGAAGCATTCCAGCTAACATTTTGTTATTTGGAGAATATGTTTCAAAAAATACATATCTCAATTTCTTCCATCAAAAATTATATATACAGTTGACTATCTTTATCTCGAATGCATTTAAGTCGAAATTCCTGGTAACTCTAATTGTCTGTTTGGACCTTGACAGCATTGACTTTACAGATTTACTCCTGATATCTCAAATTTTTGCTTAAGTCGAACAAGATTTACAGGTCCCAATGGATTCGACATAAAGAGAATTAACTGTATTAATCTTTCACTTCCCTCACTGAAGTACAGAAATTCAAATTCTGCAAAAATCTGTGTAAAAAGGAGGGTAACTCGAATTAAAATTTTTAATTTCATTATTTGATTAATTTTAACATGCGAAATTTTACTCCATAGTATTGAGCAAAATAGTATTTCACCTTTGCATTAATGTTAGTGAACATAATTCCAGTTTATTACTGCTCTCATTAAATAAAACAAAGTTTTAAAAAAAATTGAACAGCCTGCCTTCAGATCACAACTTCCTGTAGCTTTGAGTTATTGGCCTTTGTTATTCACTGATGTAATGCCTACATAAAGTATCTGCTTGTATAGTTTTATATAAATTATAGTATACCGTAGTACATATATGCTTATGTCTTAGAAACAGACATAGATAAAAAAAAAATCAGTCTGATAGAATATATGTACCATGATGCCAAACCAGGTAAAATAAAAATAGTCTTGCTCTAGGTTTCAAAGAGTCAACAACTTTTATTTTTATTTTTTACATACTCGTGATCAAGACCATATTGGTCGAAACGTTGGGTATTTTTAACTTTTTAGTTTGTTGTTGTTGTTTTTTTTACGATTTTATATTTGGTTTTGTTCGACTTGTGTATTTCATACATTTTAGTCGTTTTATGCCCCTATTGACAGCTCACCATTTCCATTTATTTTTCTTGTTATCTATTAAAACAAAAATAAACACTGATTGACATAAGAATTATATTTTTATACATACTGATGTTGCATACAGACTTCTTTCAATTCCCACACTTTCTTTATTGATTAAACTGTCACCATGCTATGCTTGTATCATGCTTTACTTAGAGAAGCCCTTCTTAAAAAATTAACTATTTTCAGAGTTTGAAATAAGATACATGTAGCTGAAAATCACTTGCCCTCAATACTTTCCACTTGCCCTACCCGAAATACATCATATGAACCAGTTTGTAGAGAGGATATCAATTATAGTGATATTAAGCAAATTAAACCTATGAGAAAAGAACTGCAACGAAGACCTGAAGTCAACAACATTCAAGAATTGTTATCAAGCGGCAGCTGTTCCTTACACTTTAAACTTCAGTTATGTGGTTTCTTGTCAGTTTGCAGGCATGATTGTTTTAAAAATACATGCAATTTGTAATGTATATGGGGAAGAGCTGCATAGTCTCACATGTCTCACATTTGTCAATTCTGTGTAGATTTCATACATCATGTAAATCTCAAATTCTTTTATATATGATTTGAAATAATAAGTCAACAATAAATAAATTAAATTTTTAACAAAATGTTTAACCCTTTATTTTGGTGGATTTGTAATATTTGTGTTTTTTGGTTTAAGAATCCACACAGGAGGTCCAACAGGGCTATATATACATAAACAGTGGAACTTCTGTATACCTATTAGCTATTGGAACTTAAAAGAAATTTGCCAGTTTTCGGAGGTGCCTGTTTTGAGAGGTTCCAGACTAAATCATGTCTGTGATGAAATCTGATCGGAAGTAAAGAAAGGGATGAAAATCACATATATACTGCATCTTAAACTGTAACGAAATTTTATTCTTTTAGCTTTGTATAAAATACACCATGAGAGTTGGATAGGTTTTTAGAGATGTATTTGACAGGAATATATATGTTTTGGACTGGTATTAGGAATTCTGAGATGCTGGTTTTTGGAGGATTTTTTATGTAGGTGTAAATGATCGACCAAGAAAAGGGTTCGGTTTGCGGAGGAATCCGGTTTTCAGAGGGGCTGTTTAGGGGGCTCCACTGTATATTTCTCCTAAACCATTTGTTAGAATTAAATGAAACTTCAGGCAACGATACATGTACTACACCATATAAATCATATTAATTCCAGTTTTGACATCTTGACGGAATACGGCCCAAATAATAATATGGTTGTTTCCTGCTTCCTGGCAGAAAAAAATAAGAAAAATATTTTATTTTATTTTTCTAAATTTTTTTTTCTTCTGTACTTTCACAAGTAATTTCCATTGTCAGTTTATCTGTACCTCATCAGATATATCATTTTAAGATGCCATAAAGGTTGTATTACATTGTACATTTTATATGAATATCTATAGGATTTTTACACTACGTAACCTGTAGCTGCCACAATGACTGTTATTGAAAAATAAAATAGAAGTCGGAAGGTGATTCCATGGAAGAATGTGGGATTTCATACCAAAAACAAATGATTTTATTTTCATTTCGAATTGACAAAATATTTTAGGATTTGCAGTGTTAAAAAAGGGTCGGTTGGGAAGCAAGCAACAAAAATTTTTTTTTAGTCCTAAGACTTGATCATTTATACTGTTGACCTTGCCTGCACAACTCTGATGAATCAGTTTGGTGGAAGTTATGAACACATCTTGATAAGGTAGCACATCATGTGTGATGTGTGTTTTGTATTCATGGTCTAACAACTTGAAGGAGAAATAATTATTTTATGAGATAGACAAATTTGAGTCTGTTTGTGAGCTTGCTCACTCATTTTTTATGTCCTGAGTTTTTTTTATAAAAGCTCTCATTGTCAAGCATATACTCTATCCAACAAGTCACCATGACAACCAAAACCCATCATTTATGAAGTCTCTATTTGAAGGCTTTAGGTTTTTCTTGCATTGTTTTAACAGGCAATGGCCAACAACAATTTATTAGCATTCCTGTTTCCTTGGCAACAGGTGGTAACCAACAGATACAGTTGTTGACAACATCCAATGGTCAGATCATAGCAACAAACTTAGCAAGTATTCCTGGATTGACACAACCTTTGAACCTCAATGTCAACTCAAATAGTAAGTTATATTAAATTGAAAATAATATTTAACATTTTTTATCAGTAAGTTTAGTAAATTCCCTTTGATTCGACAGGCTGATAATAAAATTATCGGGTCAGTGTCAAGGAGGACGTCAGGTTACTGTGCATTGGCGTCGTTTATATTTGTTCATCCGCATCAGTTAAATGAATGAAATGATCATTACGTCATTCACCAAATCGCACAACTTGCTTAAACGTTACGTCCACTAAAAATGTTTCCTTTTATTTTTCTTAAAATTTCAGCACTTTGCAAATTTGTTAAAAATTACCGATAAAAAGAATCAGTTTGTTTTCAGATACTGACTTTATCAGGTTTCTCATTTGACTCGCCCTGACAGGCTCGTACAATAACAAACCGGATAAAGTCAGTATCTGAAAACAGATTGCCTTATTCTATATCTATATCAGCCCATGTATAATCTTTGAGACCCCCCATGTTAGCTCGAGATGCATGTGTGGAGGCATGCCTGAAAGTTTTATGGAGAATTTGACAGATTTCTTGTTTTTTTTTTAAAGAAATTCAGATTTACTAGCTCCTCTCTGCATTTACAATACAACATGGTAAAGTGAACAAATATACCTAAGGAGCAAATAAAAAAAACGTAATCCATTGGACAGACAAATCGGGAAGACAAAGGAACAACCACAAGCACAACAAACAAACTAAACTAGCATGCCTTCTACGTCACTCACCACAAACTTATCTTCCAAAATGTGTACATACAGTCAACATACAGACTCCCGAAGTTTATAACACCTTATCATTACTTCATTCACATTTTCATTATCATTATCACTACAGTCCGAGTTGTGTGTATATACGCCTAAATGATTCTCACTACGGTAGGATTTGATGTTGTCTGAATTGTCTGCAGGAGGTAAGGCAAAGTCGAACACTACAGGGTGACTTCTTTGCCCAAATTGCCCTCTGGTGCAAACCCTGAAGTATGCAGAAAACCTGATAGCTTTTAATCTGAGATTTTTGTTATACAGGTCAGTCATCATCCAGTTCCTTACATAACCATTTGAGTGCCAGCAGTCTGGGATTAGCAAGTCAGCTGAGCAATCTTCCTTCATTGTTGACAGCCAATGCTCAAAGTCAGATACTTGCCTTAGGGCAGCAGGTAAAATATCATGTAAAGGTGTATTGACAGTTTATGATAATTCATTAATACACTTTCTTAAGACTTCAGCCACCTCGGTGGTTAGGTGGTGTTGTCCTTGCCTCGAGTGCAGAAGGGCACAGGTTCGATCCCAGGTCGGGTCAAACCAAAGACATTAAAATTGGTATTTGCTGCTTCTCTGCCAAGCACACAGCATCTAGGAGCAATAGCAAAGAACTGTAGTCTTGGATAATGTGTCTGTATGGAGTGATTTGTCTTCCTGCAGACTGTTACCTCCTAAGCTAGCATATTAATATTCCAGCTTAGTGTGTCGGTCTAGTACAAAGCAGGGTTCATATTCATATCATTCAACATTTAATAATTGCCACTGTACGTTAAACAATAATTCATCCATCCATCTTAAGACTTCTGGTTTATATTATTCACAGTTGGTTTAAATTTAAACTACATGTTATGTCTTTCCTGACATTTACAATTTGTATCTACAACATACAAGCCTTGCAGTGAAATATTTGAACACAAATCCTGGTCCCTTATACATAATGCTTTTCCCTTATAGGGATGAGACTTGTAAGAGGGACACTTATTAGTTCCTTTATGATCATTAAGGATGATCGCTGGTCTAATAGGAAATAAATAGGATTTGAAATAGGTTTTTTAGTTTGAGAGAACATATGAATAGTAAAGAAATAAGCAAGAAAAAAATATAGGTTCATGTGCTCATTTTAGAGCTATAAGGCCTTGAAAATTGGATTTCTTTGGATTTTTCATTGTCTTTGCATTGACAACTTCAGTCTCTCAAAAATGTATGAAAAAATAAAAAGGATTTTATAAAATTTTGTCATTTACCATTTTAAGGTATATATGATTGAATTATAAAAGAAAAAGTGGGGGTTCATGGGCAAAAAATTTCATGTTTAAGAAATGGATAAAACCTGAGGATTCTGAAAATCTGACAAAAAGAACAAAACATGACCAGCAAGCATCCTTAATGTAAGAAATTGTTATAAAGTAAAGAAAAACGTTTACGAGGAGTTCTTGTCACTTTCCATTTTGGTCCTTTTTTGTGCACCACTGAACCACAAATAAAATTGGACAGTTGTATATTTACAGAAAGCAAGCTGTTAAATAGCATTCAAAAACTTGAGTGAGGTTTAAATTAAGTTTAAATTTGTGATCAATACAGTGTATCCAATATGAGAATTTTTCCTAAAAAGTCTTGAGAATTTGGAATGTAACAAAGAATGTTTTAGAATAAGAGGACTTTTATTTGGGAGAAAAAAATATCACCAACATTGGGTGAGTCTCATCAATGAAGTGAGAGATAACACATTGTCTCTGAGATGTTTAAGATTAATAATGAATTTTAAATAAAGTAAGGAACATTAAAGTTTGATATGGTAATTTGATTGGAGGGGCCTCGGTGGCAGAGTAGTTTAGGTAGTTCATTATGACAACTAATGATCACTAGCCTGTCAACACTGAGGTTGTGAGTTACGAATCTCACCTGTGGTAGGGTATGTTCAACTCTGATCTTAATTGACAAGGATTGCAAATTTTCCTACCGAAGGTCAGTGGTTCTCTCCGGGTACTCCAGCTTCCTCCACCAATAAAAACTGGCCACCGCAAAATAGCCAAATGTGCTGAAAACAGCATACACCCCAACTAAACAATCAATAATTTGATTTGATGACTTACAGGTGTTAAATCCTTTGACATTGACTCCAGCAGCCTCATCATCTTCCACATCCAACAGTCAGTCTTCACCGACAACACCAAAGAGATTATCATTAGTGTCACAGAGTCCCACATCTACATCAACCATTGATGGTTTACCACCTAGTGTTAGTCAGTTGTTACCACGTAAGTGTTGATATTGTTACAGTATCCCATATCTAAATCATCCATAGTGTTAGGCAGTTAGAAACCACACAAGTATCATAATAGTGTCACAGAGACCCACATCTACATCAACCATTGATGGTTTACCACCTAGTGTTAGTCAGTTGTTACCACGTAAGTATTGATACTGTTACCATGGTTACAATGTCCCATATCTAAATCATCCATAGTGTTAGGCAGTTAGAAACCACACAAGTATCAATAATGTCACAGAGTCCCACATCAATGATAGATGGTTCATAACCTGAAAGGTCATCTTGTTTGAAACCAGTGAGCGAGTTGGCTTGACAGCAATGTTCCAGGCTGCCAGTCAAGATGGACATAGTCCAGATGAGAGATACAGGCTCATGGAAGCCTGTAATTTAATTTGGGTAATTGTCCCAACTAAATGTGAGGGGTGTGGGGATCACTGTTAATTCTGACAGTAGCTTTCTAGTTGTGGGTTGGTATGACTTTACACATGATTTTAAACTTTTAGTCTACAATTTATATTTACAAAATAATGCTTTTCTAGGGGGTGAATTTCTGAGTCTTACACTTGCAGAAATCTGATTAGAACATTATAATTATTATAGATACTGTTGGGAATTCAACAGAAAGCACTACTGTAGATGGAATAAATTTAGATGAAATTAAAGAATTTGCCAAACAGTTCAAGATACGAAGGTTATCATTAGGACTTACACAGACACAAGTAGGTCAGGCCTTGAGTGCCACAGAGGGTCCAGCATACAGCCAGTCTGCAATTTGCAGGTATGAAATATAGCACTTTCCATCATGTCATCTAAAAATTGAAATGATATATGTATGTATTAATGAGACAGGGTCTATTGGCTTAACTCTAACAGAAAGGAACAACAGAAACCATGGTAACGATCAATGTTGTTATACCCTGGCCCTGAAGGAATGAGAGGAATACTTGTGTACCTCAGTCCGTCTTTCCATTCGTCTGTCCTTCCATCATAAAATGTTTGTTCACAAAATTCTCAGCAACTACTGGCTACAATTTATTCAAAGTTGGTGTGAACTATGACCATGATAAGTTATAAAGTGACTACCGATTTTGTACCTGAGGCTTTACTTCCTGTTTAACAATGCTGCCGGTGCCTCAGTGGCCGAGTGGTCTAGGTAGTTCGTCATGACTACTAATGATCAATAATAAAAACTGGCCGCCGTGAAATAACCAAATGTGATGAAAACGGCGTAAAACCCCAACTAAACAAACAAACAAAACAATGCTGCCATACATTTTTCACTATATGGCCTATGGACTTTATTATTGGTCACAAATTTCTCAGCAACTACAGACCACAACTAATTCAATGTTTTGTACATGTACCTTTGTCAAATCTGCGTCCTGTTTAACCATGCCTGCTTACATCTTTAACAATGCCATCTTAAAATTTTGGACCTATTAAAAATTTCTTTGAGTGGGAGTATTTGTAAGCTCTAGACTTACAGCCCTTTCATTAAAAAGTTAATGAATATTTGTTTTTGACCACAGTTAGGTGTGTTTTTTTTTATGTTTATTACCTTTGTTTTCTATTTCAAAAAGGAACAATTAAATAATAAATGAAGTATCAATGCAGCCAGTTCCATATTCAGTAAAATAAACACTAATATTTTGAGGATTTCTAGTTTTTCTTAACACATTTACATGTAGATTTATATTAATAACAAAAAACTGAAGGATTAATTTTTTGTTTATGTCAGATTTGAAAAGTTAGATATCACACCTAAAAGTGCTCAGAAAATTAAACCAGTGCTAGAACGATGGATGCAGGAAGCTGAAGAAAGGTATAGAAATGGTGTAAACAACCTCACAGATTTCATCGGAAGTGAACCGTCAAAGAAGAGAAAACGAAGGACTTCCTTTACACCTGCAGCTTTAGAAGTTCTCAACAATTTCTTTGAAATAAATACCCATCCATCAGGTAATTGACAGTCTATATGATTGGTTACAGAAAAATATGATAATGTCGATGAAATTTCCCTTCGATTTTATTGACGATTTTCGAAGATTACTAGCAACATATCAGACTACCGCTGATGTCTGCAACATTTTGTGTATAATAAATGACAATGTATGTCTCTTAACGTGAGCTTACGCCATGGACAAAAAGTCAGGCTTATAGATGGATAAACAGGGATAATCAAGGAGACCAAATCTAGCCGATTGGTAAATTGCAAAGTGGTACATGTAGTGTACAATGTAATAATGCATAATTCAGGCATGCAGACCATAATAGATCATGACCGTTAATTATTACTTTTTGACCAAAAATAACGAAGTATAAAGCAGGGATCTTTGTCAGATTGAAATCACTTCGTTGTTTGTATGTGGTATCCATGAAAATAAGTTTGGTATAATATGTTTCCAAAGTTTGCCAACCTCCTCGTTGGTCTCGTGGCAGCGTGCTCGCTTCGAGTGCGGAAGGTCGAGGGTTTGATCCCCGGCCGGGTAAAACCAAAGACATTAAAATTGGTATTTGCTACTTCTCCCCCAGCATGTGGCATCTAGGAGTAAGAGCAAAGACTGGTCGGCTCGGAGTCGGTATAATGTGTCTGAGTCGGGTGATATGTCTTCTTGCAGAAAGTTAGTTACCTCATGAGCTAGCACATTAAAAATCTGGCTAAGCGTGTCGGTCTAGTACAAAGCAGGGATCATATTCATTATCATACATGTTCTCGTCCTGATATGCACCTGGCTGCCACTGGACGTTAAACAATAATTCATCCATCCATCATCAATCCGAAGTTTGCCAATAATTACCTACATCATTGCCATTATATTGTCTGGAACATCTGTGACATTTGGAAGAATCGTGAGGTCATTTATGATCTGGATACCTTAAAGATGCTCGCTGGTCATGTTTTGGTCTTTTTGTCAGATTTTCGGAATCCTTGGGTTTTATCCATTTCTTAAACATGAAATTTTTTGCCCATGAACCCCCACTTTTTCTTTTATAATTCAATCATATGTACTTTAAAATGGTATTTGACAAAATTTTATGAAATCCTTTTTATTTTTTCATTTATCTTTGAGAGACTGAAGTTGTTAATGCAAAGACAATGAAAAGTCCAGAGAAAAACCATTTCCTGCAAATTTTCAAGGCCTTATAGCCCTAAAATGAGCACATGAACCTATTTTTTTTCTTGCTTATTTGTTTACTATTCATATGTTCTCTCAAACTAAAACTCCTATTTCAAATCCTATTTATTTCCTATTAGACCAGCGATCGTCCTTAATCAGTCATCTTATCAGCTGAAACATGTTATAATATCCATACAACAATGTATTACCAAGTTTTCTGTTGTAGGTGCTGAAATGACAGAGTTGTCAGAAAAACTCAACTATGACAGAGAAGTTATTCGTGTGTGGTTCTGTAACAAAAGACAAGCTTTAAAAAATACCATAAAAAAGTTAAAGCAGGAAACCCCATAACATGTTATAGTTTTCAGAAGAAACATGTCCATATTTTCCTATTTTATGGGAGTCTACTGTATTCAGAAAATGTACCAGATAATTACTACTTTGTTCATAGAGCAAAAAAATGGTTTTGACCTATTGTTTTAAGCTCACATGGTCAGTGGACAATCTCATGCAGTAAGAGGGGCTATGGTGGCCATGTGTGAAGGTAGCTTATTTAACTACTAATGATTGCTAGTCTGTCAACACTGAGTTTGAATCAAGCTTGTTTGACTCCATCTTATTTGACAAGGATTGCCAGTTTTCCAGTCTTATGTTCCCTCAAAGTTTTCTGGCCTTCTCCAGCAATAGATGTGCTGAGAGTCACGTAAAATCTCAATAAATCATCCCTTTGGGTTTTTTGGGCTTCTCCACCAATAAATCATTCCCTTTGGGTTTTCCAGCCTTCTCGACCAATAATCCCAGTAAATCAATCCCTCTGGTTTTTCCAGCCTTCTCCACCAATAATCCCAGTAAATCAATCTCTCTGGGTTTACCGGCCTTCTCTGCCGATAGATGTACTGAAAATCACGTAAAATCCCAATAAATTAATCAGTCGTCTGGTTATTGGACAATATGACCTACTGTTATTGTATTGAATATTTTGTTGTTATTACATATACATTGTATCTGAAAATATCTTAATTTTCATTAACTCCATTGGGGGTCTCGGTGGCCGAGTGGTCTAGGTAGTTCGTCATGACTACTAATGATCACTAGCCTGTCAACGCTGAGGTTGTGAGTTCGAATCTCACTGTGGTGAGGTGTGTTCGACTTCGATCTTAATTGACAAGGATTGCCACTTTTCCTACTGAAGGTCGGTGGTTATCTCTGCATACTCCGGCTTCATCCACCGATAAAAACTGGCCCCTGCGAAATGGCCAAATGTGCTGAAAACGGCATTAAACCCCAACTAAACAAACAATTAACTCCATTGAAATTAAGCCATGGGTAAACTTTCAAATTTTTTCCAAGCATGCTACATTATCACACATAACCGGTCAGTTGTGAAAAAAGATGCTATTTAACATTATTTGAATGTGTCACTACTGACATGGCAGCCAAAAACTTTTTACAATTTCCAAACAAAATATTATGTATTGTATCCTATGATTGTTCAGTTTCCAAGTGAGCTATTTACATGTAGGTTCAAACCATGGTTTGTAAATAACCTTCAGCTGTTTTTAATTTCAAATGCTTGACTTTTTCATGCATGAATAGAGTCCAGAGGAGCGAGGTACTTCAGCTAAATAATGAGCGAGTTCAAATAATCCAAGAGTTTCTGCATAATTGAACAGAACTTTTCTAAGTCTGCTGATCGTTTATTTTATTTTAAATAGGAAATAGAGAACAATGTGCCAATTTGTGAAAGGGTGTATTCCTTTATGTTTATTATTGTCTGAGCAGCTATTTAGTGATGTCACAATTTAGACGTATTCTTACAACATAACATGTTTGATATCAGTGGGGAGTCATACAAATCAGGGTTTGTCCATTATGGTTTCTTTATTACATATAGCAATAAGGCTTTTGGTACAGCATTTCCGTTTTTCTTCTTGCCTGAGAAAAACATCTCTTATCTTCCACATCCATGGAGTAAAATATTTACTAAGGTCAGTTATTATTTCATAATTGGTTGAAGCCAATGTTTATTTATTGTTTTTGTCTAACTGATGTAATATTTTATTACCTTTGCATTTGTCCATCCAATGTCCTGTTAATTGTTCCTTGTGTCGTAATATTTACTAAGGTCAATTATTATTTCATAATTGGTTGAAGCCAATGATTATTTATTGTTTTTGTCTAACTGATGTAATATTTTATTACCTTCCCTGTTAACTGTTCCTTGTTTCTTAATATTGAAATATAGTTTTCGGCCAATGACAGTCCATATTTTTTACAGTTACCTTTTATGTCATAAATTCATGAAGTACTGTGAAGAAAAGAGATACAATCTGAAAAGACACCAAATTTTATTGATATTGCCAGTTCTTACAACAGCATAGTTTAATAGCTTATTTTATAACTGCCTAATTTAACAACTAATTTATTGCGATGGATAGTTCTATATCCTGTTTACAGTAGTGTGTTTTATTGAAAATTTACATTAATTATATTTCATTGAATACAATTGAATTTTGAACTATAAATCAATGAAATATCTTTTCATAATGATTTACCACACAAACATTTGAAATAATAAAATTCTGTATTGTCGAACCAGCAAATTTTTACCAAACCAGATGATAGCCACAGAAATAAATGAAATTGATTTTGATTTATCTCCCTTCTACCTATCAGATTTTTCAGCATCACAGGGAAGACAATGTATGATACTATGATCTATAATTTTTGCCTAGAAAACTTAAAATTGAATAGAATTGTCTATTTATTATAAGGCAATACTTGGTTCCTATGGAAACCCCACTGATATCATATTACAGTACCCAAATTGCAAATCAAAAAAGATATTCCTTTAAACGCAAAATTGCCTCGGACATATAATTGAAATTTAACTTTACTTATTTTTACATACTTGTTATAATTGTTAGATATTTGTTAACTTAGTATTGTATATTAATGTAGATGTGTATGTAATTTTGTCCATTTTAAATTGAAACAAATTGTGCAATATCAACTTTTGTCTCAAATTTTTTACCACCCAGAAATTTATTTCAGGTAAATAAGTACTGGATTTCATATCAGTAGTATTTAACTATAAGTTTTTATTTTGTACCTTTTAATTATGATTTAAAACTAATAATGACTTTGTTGACAAAACAGAAGGAGTACAATTAGGGTTCTAAAAGTACTTGAAATGGATTGATCTTTACAGGAAATCCACGAAAATTTGTGTACCACGATTAATAAGTTTTTCACAGTATTTAAAAACTTTAGTCTTATCACAAAGCCTAACAATAAACCAGATGGTATAATGATTGACGAACACAAAAAAAGATTTGTTCCATTGGCAGACATGATTCAAAACAGTCGTATTTTGTTTTTGTTGTATACGCATTAGTTTGTTACGTGGCGATGTATGCAGTTTGGGTACTGTGAGAGGTTGTTTGACGTTGTGATTATTTTGTTGTTGTTAGTGTTATATATTTTATAGTCTGATATTGTTAGGATTTTTAATGATTTTATTATTTTGGTCAGGATTTGTTATAAGCTTATACAATTTTTTATATGATGAACCATTTTTCATTCATTTGTGCAATATAGAATTAGCATTTTATAATATATATATGCTGTATAGGCATTATTTATTATTTTGTCCAATTATAAAATGTAGAACAATAATTGTCTGATATATCTGTGTATTATCATTTAAATTTATTTTATCTGTTAATCCAAGTCAGTTTGTATAATGTTATATGGATCTAGATCTGATTTTAATCTAATCTTAATCACATTCATATTTGTTCGTTTGCCTCTTTGACAAATAATTTGGAGATAACTGTGTTGAATTTTAATACTTGCTGCCATCAGTTTTGGATATGGTGGCGATGAACTGGTGGGGTTAGTAAACAGATATCTGCAACCATCAAGTCAAAAACTGATGCCATCAAATATACAGATACAATACAATAATCATCATTCTGATGCACATGTAGAGAATTTTACTAAAAATGAGATTTTTTAATTCAGGATGCGATGTATTGCATGTACCATTAACTCAGAGGGCAAAAATTACTGAACTGATAGCTTAAAATGTGTCATGTCATCCAATGAACAACAAACATTGCATTAGAATTTTTTTTTACTGTCCAACGAAAATCAGTGTAACAACAAACATTGCATTAGAAATATTTTTTTACTATCCAATGAAAATCAGTGTAACAGCAAACATTGCATTAGAAACATTTTTTTACTATCCAATGAAAACAGTGTAACAAAAAACATTGCATTAGAATATTTTTTTACTGTTGCAGAATCTAAACCTACAAAAATGTCAATGTATATTTGCTCTTTAAACAAAAATTGCTCCAGAAACTTAATTATACACAATGCTGTTATATATGTTTAAAAGATATTCTGTATTGTAATATTTATTCCTGCAGAAAAAACTATTCTAAAATTTTTAAACATATATTTCAAATAATTTTCTTTAATTTTGTATACACATTATGCAACACAATGATATGTAATTTAAGAAATCTCCAAGGACAAATTTTTTTGATTCTTTGGAGAGAAAACATTCGTTGAAGAATAGAAGAATCTTGATATGTATGACAGAAAGTTTTCCGGAATTTGCTTAGCAAATCATTAGCTTATTCCAAATCTGTTTATGAGTTCCCCCTACACTATACAAAATCCATATGGTTTTATTCATTTAATAAGAATTATTATATTGTACATATGGTTGTGTAACTTTTGATGTGGTTTCCTGCTGAAAGGTTGTAATTTAACAATTTTTTTTTCAGATGGATAAAGATGCTTATTTAAAAAGATTTTTTTGTTTATTATAAAAATTTATTTTATTCCCCCATTAGACAATGCATATTCCTGTACTATTATATTGTTATGTGAAGATAAGAAAATTCTGTGTATGAAATGTAGACCGTTATAATCCCACACTGTCTTCCATGAAATCCAACAAAATCCAAGTAGACTGGGAAGCAGTTTGATTTCATCAATTTTTGTCATAATATAACAGTACAATACAGATATATCAGACATCGTGTTATTTCAGTGTACAAATATACATTTACTATTTATTTGATCATTTTTATAATATAATTGAATAGACCTCATTCCAATTTAACATTTTATACCACCCCCTGATTTCAAGCTATGGCTATCATGCTTTATAAATGTGTCACAATAAATCCAAACTATGTTGTTTATTGATGAAATAAACAAATTTCCCTATATTATTTTACAATGTACTAATTGCCTGGGGAATTTGACATTATCTCGCGTATAAAATAAAGGTAAAAATCTGCCTAGTTTAGCATGTCCAATTATAGCAGATAGAAATCAGGGGAGGTAATAAATGTTAAAATTTGAAAGGTTGTCAATTATCATCATGTACTAATGTTTGTTGTCCAGTTGACTACTTATCTATCTGCTTCACAGTTTTGTACAGTTGTCTTCTTAGTGTAAAATTGTTCTTCTATGTTTATTTTTATTTTTTCATTGGTTATCGAAATCTTTGTGAAATAGATAAATTAGAGAATTTTTGTCAATATGTGTGTACTTGTATCTGTTTTCTAGTGTCTCAGTATACCTTTATAAAATAATCTCAAAAGAAAGGTTAGGGAGCAACTATTTGATTTTTATGGGGGACTAGGATCCCTCCATAAAAATCAAATGGTTGTTCCCTTATAGCAAAAATATTCCATCTCATTAGTGTATGTATAATTTATATTTTTTATTTTATATTGTCAATTTTTTTTCATTTTTTAACTTTAATAGTGCTATTGAAAACTGAATTTCTTACCATTTTGAGATAAAAGGTTTTAAGAAGTTCATCTTTGCAATTTCAAAGGTAAATTCATTTTTACTGTAAATTTGGAAATTAGTGCCAGTAATATCTTTATTATTATGAAAAACACCAAATAGTGAAATTGCAATAATTAAACCTCACTATTGAAACATCTAATATTTGCATTATTGTCGATCATTGAAAACTATCAATGATAAATAGAAGCAAAACTTTTCAATAGCAAATAAATGAACAAATTTACAGTAGTATGCTTGCATTTCCAATTTCCTCTGATTTATTTTTAATACAGATCAAATTCCTGGCCTGATATTAAAGGCACTGTATTCTATTTTATTGTATATCAACGTATTATTCTGTGTAGAACGTAACCAAAAATTAGCGTGCAATATTCGACGATAATGCACGGACAGCAATATTGCATTGTATTGACGATGTCTTTGATAGATTTTCGGTTATTTCTGGGATCTAGGTGGTGTTGCCATACAATAAATGGGTTATTGCACGAAAATGAGAAATACTCGTTGAATGTTACATTGCATTCGCAAGCTTGTGCAATAATACTTTCTATTTGGGACAATATTTCCCAGTATTCGTGCAATAACCCTATATCATTACAGCACTTTAGATATATGGTATATATCAGGAATTCAAAAAATGGCAGCCTAGTTAATTAACTGTTGATTTGTGATGTTGTCTGCCTCAGAATCTCCACATGCTATGTGAATCAGAAAACACTATTTAAGTGGATGTCTTTTTTCATTACTTTAATATGCTTTCAGCATTTTTTACGTTTGATATATCCACGACAGGTTCGATATTTTACACCGCCCCCATGTGTACTTAATAATAGTTTACGTTGTTAAGAAACTAAGATTGATACTGATACAGCTGTTAGTCAGAAGTGAGATTTTGTTTTCATAAATGTTTAAAATTTCCCTTATCTTAGCATTTTTGTTAACATATTTACTGTTTGAAAAATTCTTATCTCTAAAAATTAATACTGCAAACAATAGTAAAAATCCTTATGTACAGCATATTGTTATATAAATTATCTTGAAATATAACTTTTCTTTGTTGGTATTTCAGTGGTATTTTTTATTTCTCTATTCCAATTGGATATATCTTTCTCCTATTCTTGAAGTGTTTAATCGTCGGGATAAAAATACATAATATTTTTAACCACTTTCCGGTGATTAAATTTCTGCATTGAATTCCCCCTTTTTTTTGAAATGTTTATTCGAAAGATGAACTAGAGAAGTTCCGAAATGGCGTTCATGTAAACAAAATACATAGTTGCAACAGCATTTTCTTGAGGTTTTTGTTGAAAATCATAGGAGAAACAGATTCTTCTTCAATTTAATTGTGAGTTATGGAATTTCTCCACCCTAGATACTTAAATTTTAGATTTTAACACACTCGCTAAAGCTCGCATGTTGAAATAAAAATAACTATCTCGGGTGGAGAAATGCCATAACTCACTCGTACCTGAAGGAGAATCTATATGTATTACCTTATACCAATATATAGTGTTCATGTAGCATTTGAAACAGATTTAACAGAGATTGGGCAAACTTAATTTTTTCACTTACCAGTCATAACATATTTTTTTGTCTGTAAATGATTGCTTTAAAGAGATTTTGAGTGCATTGTCAAAGGGTAAACAATTATCAATGAGAAAATTATGACAATAGTTCATAGATTTCTTTGCATGTTATACATGTATGTGTTTAATTTGTAGCTGTGTAGTTCAGTAAATCAGACGTGATGTAAGCAACATTTAAAAAACCGGTGCTGAGTGTGGTCTTAAACTTAAAAAGGGTGCAAGATTTTTTCCTCTGATTAAAGGATTCAGTGTGACCTGAAGATGAAAAACAGCATTAAAAGCAATCTTCATTGGAATAAACTTCTGTCACATACATGTACCATATCCCTTCTTTCAAATAATATATTCAATGAATAAAAAATATTATATAAATCCATGAGATATTATGTTAATATGAAAGATATTATGTATATGGTACATTAAGGGTAGTAAATGGGCCAGTTGCGGACTAAAAAGAAATTCACTGACCAACTTTGATCTCTGTTCTAAATTTAAATTTAGAGAATTTGTTCAGTTTATCACTGCCATGCTTTTTTTCATGTTTTTTTTTTTTAATTGTATGTGGATGATTGTCTAGTCAGATATTTTGTGATATGATTTGCTTAACGTTGTCAGTGCTTTTAATTGTTAATGTCTCAGAATTAATGTTTTATCAAATATCATTAAATAAAAATTTAAACAAAAATGTACTGCTTTTGTTAGCTTATCTGGCCCAAAGGGCCACGTGAGCTGTTGTCAACTCATCCTCTGAAACCCCTAAGCCAAATAAACTGAAACTTGGTATGAAGCATCTATGGAAAGGACCTTTATAAAGTTTGCATATTTCGTCCCATTGGACATATAATATGGCCACCATGATGAATTCTTATTTCTGATTAGTCGAAATTTAAAAAAATGTTCTCCTCTGAAATCGCAAAGCCAACAGAATTGTAACTTGATGAAGCATTTGTGGAGTTTTCATATTTTGTTTCAGTCAGATGACGAATATGGACAAATTTATAAAATCTTCTCTGAAACAATATAGCTAAATGAACTGAAACTTAGTATGAAGAGTCTATGGAAGGACCTCTATAAAATTTGCAAATTTCATCCCCGTCATACAGCTAATATGACTGCCATGATGAATTCTAATTTCTGATACCGGTAGATGAAAATTTCCTCCTCTGAAACCCCAGGCCAAATGAACCTTAACTTGGTATGAAGCAACCTTTATAAAGTTTGCATATTTTGTCCCAGTCAGACAACTTATATGGCGGCCATGATGAATTCTTATTTCTGATCGGTCAAAATTTCGAAAATCTTCTCTGAAATTACATAGACAAATGAACTGATACTTGGTATGAAGCAACTATGGTATGAAGGCCATGTGAGCTTTTGTCATCACTTGGCATCCGTCTGTTAACTTTTCACATTTTAATCTTCTCTGAAACCACTAGGTCTAATGGAATTAAACTTGGCAGGAAGCATCTATGTAAGGTCCTTTGTTATGTGTGCTCATTTGTCCCAATCTGAAAACAAACATGGCTGCCATGGGCAATTGAGGTTTCTGATTGGCTGATATAAGAAAATCTCCTCTGAAATCACTTGGCCAAATAGATTGAAACTTGACAGGAAGCATCTAGTTGAGGTTCTTTACAAAATTTCCTCATTTCGTCCCGATCGGAATACAAATATGCCCACCATGGGCAGTTCCTGTTTCTGATTGGCTGATACAAAAAAATTTTCTCCTCTGAAGTCGCTGGGCCAAATGTAACAAAACTTGAAAGCATCTCTAACCTACTTATTCCACTTCATTGACTTAGGTTAAGTTTTACGTTTACACAGTATTTTCATACTCTTCATGCAGATCCACAGTAAGGTTTTAGAATTTTGATTGTCCAAAATTTGGGCCTGTATTCAAAGATATGATTGTTAAAATCATACATCCACAGGGATACAATATGGAATGGAAGTCTTAGTCTAGACAAAGAAGTTTTTGTTTTATTTGAAACACGCTCAGGTACCGGTTTACATAAGAAGTAAACTGAACATCTTCATCTTTTCCTGAATCATTCAAATCAATGTTCAGTTTCTCCACTACTTTAGTCATAAAACTAGATCAGGCCAAGTTGTTGTTCAAATCAGAATCAAGAAAAGACATTATTTGTATTAAAAGCAGCATGAAAAGCCAAATCATCATGTTCTGAAATATCTGAGCCCTGATTGATAATCTATCTACAGATTAATCTTGTTCATCTGAAGGAATATTATCATACTGAGACAATGGAACTAAACGATTAAAATGTATTTTTTTAACTATCTCTTGTGCTACAAATTGGTCTAGTAGTAGTACTTGTGACACTTATAAATGTACATGTTGTACTAGTACAAAGAGTACTAACACTCTGAAATGTACTTGTTGCACCTGTTATGCCAACACCACCAGCAAGTGACTCTTTTATTTATCATATCATTCAACATGTTGGGTGAAAAAGGATTAAACATCCACATGAAGGGGTTGAGACCCTGTGTGTTCCCATTACGCATGCTTTGCGGATTGAGAAGCTATTTGACTTTTGGCCCTGATAGCTTCCCAGAAGGGAACTCAGGGGAACTACATTTAGCATATTCCCCAAAAAGGGACCTGTAACATTTATTGTTTTCTTGTAAAGAGATTCTGTATATTTGAAACGTTCCCCCTAAAGGGACTCTGCATGTACTTGTCAGACGTGACTGGTAAATTGGAAGTTTGCAAAGTGATAGTACAAGTTGTAGTATGACTTACGCTGGCTTTTTAGCTCACCTGTCCTAAAAGGAGGAGATTTTTTAAAATTGGCCAATAAAAATCAAAGCCGACCATATTGTTCATTCATCCAGCACCAAAGGCAGAATGTTAATGGAGGTCTTTCCCTACATCATTTCTTCCAACTTTGGTTACAATCTGCCCATTTGTTTCTGAGCAATTGACAAAAAGGTCTTCCCATATGGTTTCAATGGAAACTTTGAGCAGCTGCAGTCGTCGGTTGACGGTGGATGGTTTGTAGAGGGCATTGTTGTCATTCATCCTGCAAAGTTTCAAAACATTTCATAATGTAGTTTTCAGAGGAGAAGATTTTTTAAAATTGGCCAATGAAAATCAAAGATGGCCTCTGGTGGCCATTGTTCATCCAATCATGAGGGCTACTGTAAATTCAGAAATTATTGTGATTTTGTCATTTTAGACCAAAATGCAATTTTAATTTTTGCAATATTAAGAAAAATCACGCTTCATTCATATAAAAAAATTCCAACATGCGAATTTAAATTATTGCGATTACAACCCTGTCGCATTTATCGCAATAATAAAAACATTGGTGGGACGTTTGTAGAGGTCCTTCCATACATCATTCCTACCATGTTTGGTTACAATTTACCAAGTACTTTCAGAGGAAAAGATCAAAATGTGGAAAGTTTATGGATGACAACAGACACAAAGTGATGACATAAGCTCACATGGCCTACAGGCCAGGTACATACATGTAAAGCTGAAAGATTTAAATATGGACAAAGAAGTGTGCTTCAAATTATGATTTTATTCCATGGATTAAAATGAAATTTCTTAGACATGTACATATGTCCACGGATTTCAATTAATTTCCAAAATGTTAAAGAATTAAAGAAAATTTGTGAACAGACTAAGTACTAACTACACAAAATTCCTTATTACATTTATTTATAAGAACAATCAAAGAATTAAATACATACAAACTGTATACCTCATGACTAGTGCAGAAGAACTCACAATATAATTTTAAATTTACATGTTAAACACAAATAATTATAAAATAAATAGTTAAGGCAGTACAACAATCCAAGAACCCTCCGACATCAAATGACTTTTTTTTTGGATTGGATGGGGCTGTTGCACATCTATGCACACTCTACCAGTATACAATAATCTCGTCATCTCAAAATCGTTTGAGATGAAATTTCGGTTATGTCGAACTTTCTTTCTGGTTCTGACCAGCCAACAGTATAATTTATGTATTTTAATTCCTTTTATCTTGAAATTAGATGTGTCGAAATTTTGGTTGTGTCAAAGTGATATTACCGGTATGTACAAAGGAAATATAATTAGTGCAAATATAAACTCGTAATGTCGAATTTATTAATTATCTGTACAGGCGAACCAAATTTTTACACCCGTCAAACAATTATGTAGGAAATCAATAACGGAAATGTCATATCATGTTAATTATGTTTTGATAACAATCTTGTTAAGACTTAAATGGTTTATTATGTTTTTACAATTAAACAATATATTGGATTTTGTGATAAAAATAAATCTTACATCAATAAATCGAAATTTTCTTACAGTATTTGATCGTCCTATTTATTCACCTACAGTTGTTATAAAATTTGCATTAAGTTAATAAGGTGTGACTTGCCGAAAAAGAATTCATAAAATCAATATTGGTCAACATGAAAGGATTATCAATTTGTGATTTCAAACAAATTGTAATTAAGAAACAATACAAATTTATGAGACAATCATTATTAATCAAAATCATTTGATTACGCTAACAAGTAAAAATGATCAGTGAACGAATGGAAAGGAATATAGAAATCATTTACTGTTTATCTCCCTTGTCCAAAACTCGATAATTTCCAGCTCCTTTTTAGTCAAACTTCGGCTATCTCGAACTCAATCCCATGGTCCCTTGCACTTTGAGATAGCGAGATTTAGCTGTATATAAAACTGTTGTCCCTGTTATTTTTACCCTAACCAAAATTAATAATATTTAAGTTGAGGAACAATATTTTTGGAAATAATTATTCCAATAGTCAATTAAATAAAACAAAGAGGACAAACATACCTAATGAGCAAACCAAAAACCACAATCCATTAGACAGACAAACCCCAGGAAGACAAATGAACAACCACAAGTACCATACAACAAATAAACACTAAAAACTAAAAAACAATGAAAAACATGAACTCCTATAAAAACCAGGAGTGAGCTCAAGTGCAAGCAGTTCCTGCTCTGTATACAGCACCCGTCGGGAAGTTCAACATAGTCAATCGGGTGGTGGTCACAAATCAGTGGAGGTACATAAAACATTACAACAGTGGGAACAGGTCCAACATCATCTTAGATACTGGAACACTATAGCAGTCAATCAATTTGTGATGACGATTGTTAAATAAGGTTTTCCTGGTAGAAAATCAATTTGAAATATGAAAAACATTGACAAATTATGTTTACATAATTTTCCAGATTTATATATGTAGCAAATTCTTTTTGAGGTCAGAGGAATCTCAAGACTAGATAATACAACTGCAGTGTATCAAGGGACGATACAACCGAGCACACTAGTATTGCCATTTTACATGTAGGTATTGAAAAAAATGTATTACAAAACAAGCATTTTTTAACTGAAAAATGGGACAAAAATTAACTGAATGTAAAATTTGAGACCCCCCATCCAAACCCTCATTTAAGTACAGTGCACTACAAAAATCAATAAAGTGAGGGCTACTGTAAATTCAGAAATTATTGCGATTTTGTCCTTTTAGACCAAAATGCAATTTTAATTTTTGCAATATTAAGAAAAAACACGCTTCATTCATATAAAAAAAATTCCAACATGCGAATTTAAATTATTGCGATTACAACCCTGTCGCATTTATCGCAATAATAAAAACATCGCAATAATTTAAGAATTTACAGTATTACATTTTACAAAAAACTGTTTAACATGTAAACCATGACTATGTCATGACATAAAAAATATTGCTGTAATAAAATAAAATCTCATGAACATATAAATATAAATTTTAATAGTTCTTGTTGAAAAAAAAAGACAAGAAAAAAAATAACAAAGCAGAATGCTGAAAAATTACTGAATAAACTCCTATAAGATAGTGAGGATATAAACCTTTGACATAAATTTCATAAAAATCTGTTGAGATATGTAGAGGTAGAGCACTTTCAAAGTCAATTTTCCAGGTTTTACTGTACCCAAGGGAGCTACATGAAAACAAATCAGTAGGTGCTCATTTTCACACTCTTCTGAGACAATGCTGATCTAAACCATCTGCATAAATTTCATTAGATTTTGTTGAGACATGTTGATTTGAGAACACTTACACAGAGGGATATAAGTATTTCTATATAACCTGCTCCATATGCATGTTGCAATGGGAAACAAAAAAATAATAATAATTTAAGCATCCTACAACAGTATACATTTGTACATACATACAAGTATTTATGGTACAGCAATCATGAAGTGAGATCTATTACAAATAATTTCAAAAAATATTTTTTACATAAAAATACGAGTAAAGTTGACAAAAATAAAATCTCATTCATATATAATATAATAATATATTTCATTATAATAAGAATTATCAAAGAATAATATTCAATATTGAGTGCTATAGTCCTGAGAAGAAAAATATGTGAGTATTATTAAGTTTTTACTTTGTTCTCCATAGCTTCAAAGTTACACGTCCATGAACGAGGAATTAACTTGTCTAAAATATTATCCTGTAAATGAAAACAATGTATTAAGTTAAAAAATTTGACTTTACATTGGGCACCTGATGTTAATCCGAATTTTTGTGGGATTTCACTCTGCAAGTGGTTTAGTTACTGTGCTGTCTTGTTTTAATTATGTTTGTTTAGTTTATGCTTCTTAAGGCCATGAAAAACAATTGTGTTTCTCAGGCCATTTTTTTAAAGTTTGCCTTGCTTTGATTTGAAGTCTTGTGGACTTTTCTTACTGTCAATATTAGGGGCATCAGTGGCCAAGTGTTCTAAGTAGTTCGTCATGACTACTAATGATCACTAGCCTGTCAACACTGGGGTTGTGAGTTCGAATCTCACCTGAGGCGGGATGTGTTCGACTCCGATCTAAATTGACAAGGATTGCCAATTTTTCTACCCAAGGTCAGTGGTTCTCTTTGGGTACTCCGGCTTCCTCCACCAATAAAAACTGGCCACCACGAAATAGCAAAATGTGCTGAAAACGGCGTAAAACCCCAACTAAACAAACAAACAAACACTGTCACTATTGCTGCAATATTGTATGTTACATGAAATCATTGAAGTGATTCTGTTAAGTCTTGGTTCCATTCCTGGGTCACTGGCAAAAACTGATTGTTAAGCAAGTAGTTTGTAATGTGACATCAAGAATTTGCGGGAAACTGCACTTATTACAAGATCATCTGCTGTTTAAAATTTGTATTGTATACAGTTCATCAGATGTTGGACTCCAAAGCTTAGATTATAGTATTTTGGTACTAGCACGAAAAAATGAAAATTTAAATTTAACTGTTAAAAAAAAACGTGTTCATATTTATTAAAATTGAAGAATATCCTCTTGGTTTAGATGGTTTTGGCAATAACTTTTTTGTCATTTTGGCATCAGATTCTGTTCAGATGGTTTTGGCAATAACTTTTTTGTCATTTTGGCATCAGATTCTGTTTAGATGGTTTTGGCATTAACTGTTTTGTCATTTTGGCATCAGATTCTGTTTACATGGTTTTGGCATTAACCTTTTTGTCATTTTGGCATCAGATTCTGTTTTAGATGGTTTTGGCATTAACTGTTTTGTCATTTTGGCATCAGATTCTGTTTAGATGGTTTTGGCATTAACCTTTTTGTCATTTTGGCACCAGATTCTGTTTAGACGGTTTTGGCATTAACCTTTTTGTCATTTTGGCATCAGATTCTGTTTAGATGGTTTTGGCATTAACCTTTTTGTCATTTTGGCATCACATTCTGTTCTTGGTAGTAAAACAATAAAAATCATCATCAAAATTCAGCCACATACAATACAGTACTTACTGTGTTTACAGGGCAGTTTATTCTAGCATACCATTCCATACTGTACAGACACATTAATAATCCGGTACCAGTAAATAAAGCAACCCAGAGGAAAACATTCCAGCTTCGTGAAACACCCTTATCAGTTATAAAAATAAATCCAACTGAAAAAAAAAAACATATTTTTTAATAAAGACATTCAACTGATTTTTAAAAAAAATTTCCACAGGGATTCATGTTTTGAAATTACATATTGATATGTGGTGACCATCTTAGTTGATTTCCGATATTGATGGATGGAATTCAGTAAGAGGACCACCTAAGGGCACTTGTCTTTAAGATTGGTTCAAAATTGTTCAGTTTTTAAAAAAAATGTGGTTAATCACCTGAACTCATGATAAAAGCATAGTCTGAGTTCCTCTAAAAATCTGATAAATGCCCTTAGTTGTCAGATAATACATTTTCATGGCATGGGGGCCTCGGAGGCCAAGTGATCTAGGTAGTTCGTCATGACTACTAATGATCACTAGCCTGTCAACGCTGAGGTTGTGTGTTCGAATCTCACCTGTGGTGGGGTGTGTTAGCCTGTCAACGCTGAGGTTGTGTGTTCGAATCTCACCTGTGGTTCTCTCCGGATACTCCGGCTTAAAACTGGCCATTGCAAAATAGTCAAATGTGCTGAAAACAGCATAAAACCCCAACTAAACAAACAAAACAAACATTTTCATGGTCAAGATCGAGAATATGACAATAATTTTTAAGGAATCTTTTAATTCGTGTAACAAAACAAACAACTGGGCCACTATTTATTTCAATCAATAAAAGGAGAAAATAATCTGCACAATAATTCAGACCTAAGTGAGAATCATTTAATGTAACAAGCACAACTCAGACCTGTTACCATAGTAACTAAAGGTTCTCAAGAACCTGTAACACTCACCTGGATTTAACTTGCCCACCTACAGGAGGGCTTAAATTTAGGCGTAGCACTCAAATTGGCTGGTTTTCCCTTAGGGTTCTATGTTAATCTAAGTTTGGCTGTAGTGGCCATCTTGAGTGACAGTCAGGCTCATGGGACATAATTCTGAAAGAGAATAATCTAAGGACCATTGCTGCCTAGTCAGGTTCAAATTGGTTAAGTGGTTTCCGACAAGAAGATTTACAAATGAATTTTCCCAAAGGTTTCTATGTTAAACTATGGTCAGGTGGTTTCAGACAAGAAGATTTTTAAATGAATTTTCCCAAAAGTTTCTATGTTAAACTAAGTTTGGATGTAGCAGTCATCTTGGTTCACTGTCCTGGTCATCGAAGACACATTCTGAAATAGAGCCATCTAGGAACCATTGCTGCTAGTGTGGTTTCAATTGCCCCAGTGGTGTCAGACAAGAAGATTATTTAAAAAATTTTCCCATAGGGTCCTATGTTAAACTTAGTTCCGTTGTGGCAGCCATCTTGGTTGACAGTCTGGGTATTCAGACACATTTCTGAAAAAGGACCACCATATAAGGATCATTGCTGCCAAGTCTGGTTCCAACTGCCCCAGACGTTTCAGACAAGAAGATTTTTAAAAGAATTTTCCTATTAGGTCCTATGTTTAACTAAGTTCAGCTGTGGTGGCCATTTTGGTTGACAGTCCAGGTAATGTGACACACTTCTCAAAGAGGAACATCTAAGGACTGTTGCTGCCAAGTCTGGTATCAAGTGGCCAAGTGGTTATGGACAAGGAGATTTTTCAATGAATTTTCCCATAGGGTCCTATGTTAAACTAAGTTCAGCTGTGGCGGCCATCTTGGTTAACAGTCAGGGTCATCGGATACAATTCTGGAAGAGGACCATCTAAGGACCATTGCTACAAAGTCTAGTTCTAATTGGCTCAAGACAAGAAGATTTTTAAATGAATTTTCCCATAAGGTCCTGTGTTTAACTAAATTGGTCTGTGAAGGCCATCTTGGTTAACAGTACTGGTAATTGCACACTGAAAGAATTCTGAAAGAAAACCTCATAAAGACCATTAATTCCAAGTCTGGTTCTAATTTCATAGAAGAACATTTTTGAAATTCATTCCCATTTTTCTATTTTTAGTAACAGCAGCCATGTTGGTTTGAAGTCTGGGATGCCAGACATACTTTTGGAAGGGGGCCATCCAAGGACCATTCCACAAACGTTTAGTCCCAAATGGCCCAGTGGTTTTAGAGCAGAAGATCTTTAAAGGAAAGTTTATGATGGAGCATTGACGACGACGGACATAAAGTGATCGTAATAGTTCACACTGGCCCTTAGGCACTTGAATGTGTATGTGAATGAAGTAATGATACCAAATATTATAATTAAATCCCGGCTGGGCAAGCAAACATGGGTACCAAATCAAACACACCCGAAAATTATCTAAAGTGAATAAAGTCTATCTATATATGTAACAACTTACAGCCAGCTCCAGCAAACATCACTAACAATACTGGGTAAAAGAAGTTGAAACAAAGTACCAGCACATACTCATGAAATATGGCAGAAAATACAAACACACAAGCCATGGCTGCAGCTCGGTTACTTTTACCTAATACCTGAAAATAACAATGTTAATGTATTTGTGGTTAATAAATAAGTAATATTCGTAACGTATAACTCATTAATTACAATATAACACGATTAATAACTGTAACATTGAACTGTTACGAAGTCTCCCAAATGAAGTAACTGATATCTCGAATGCCTTACATTGCAATGAATAAATTATTTGTTTTTCAGTGATTGAAATGGGGAATTGTTCTTATAAAGTTTATGCATACTTAATGGAGAGGTTACTTGAAAATTGTGATATGGGTATATTGTGTGACCCGAGTTTTACAGTCATACAATATCACACTTGATCAACTTTTGCTTGTCGACATGCTGCATTGAAAGAAATATATCCCAATATTTCTGAACCGTTTACGAGAACTGATTTTATTGTATGGTGTAATAAAATGCATTCGGTTTCATTAAAGACTGATAATTCCTCCCAACATGAAGTCAGTTTAATTTGAATCATATTTATATAAAACAATACATTGCAACACAACAAGAAATTTTTTAATTTATGACCAAGCAAATGAAATAATATCTATTATTACATATTATGTCGGATACATTGATGTCCTCCTTGTATCAATATTTAAATGGTTTATGAGATTTGAACATTGCGTATTAAAACGTGTTAAAGGGATAAACATTTTTACAGAATTTGAAATAATTAAAAATTATTGATTTGAGGGGCGAGGATGACCCCTTTTTTGGTGGGGGGTGTTAGCTAGGTTTTATCAATATGTTTGTCTTATCATGGGGAAAAAGAAAAAATATGATTTAGGGGCAGGGATTTCAATGCTTTACGAGATAACTAAAGACTAATGATTCGGTGGGGATTTTAATTTTATATAATTCAAGATAATTTGTGACTTAACCACTACAAAAGTGACAAAGTCACTCAAGCATGCAATTGAGGTCAACGTCCAGAGACAGGCATAAGACCAGCATGTATCCACTAAGAACTATCTATAGACCAAACATGGATGGGTCTAGGTATTACAGTTGCTTAAAAATGGACTTAATCAAGAAACTTGGATGAAAGTCACTCAACCATGAAATTGAGGTCAAGGTCCAGAGACAAGTGTCAGAATGGCATGTACACATCAAGAACTATCAATAGACCAAATACAGTGGGTCTAGGTATTACAGTTTCTGAGAAATGGACTTAACCACGAAAAAGTGACAAAGTCACTCAAGCATGAAATTAAGGCCAAGGTCCCAAACCAGGTGTCAGACTGACATGTACCCACCATGAGCTATCTATTAACCAAATATGTTGGGTCTAGGTATTAAAACGTGTTAAAGGGATAAACGTTTTTACGGAATTTGAAATAATTAAAAATTATTGATTTGAGGGGCGAGGATGACTCCTTTTTTGGTGGGGTTGTTAGCTAGATTTTATCAATATGTTTTGTCTTATCATGGGGAAAAAGAAAAAATATGATTTAGGGGCAGGGATTTCAATGCTTTACGAGATAACTAAAAACTAATGATTCGGTGGGGATTTTAATTTTATATAATTCAAGATAATTGGCTTAAGGGGGCGAAAATGACGCCCATTGAGTAATGAGATATGTATCATTTAAAGGGGAGTCACGGTATTGTTTTTATGCATCGTTCTCAGTGCCACTATTATGCCGTTTCTTCCTTGGCCGTCAAAAAATTTATGAGATAATTGAAATTTATGATTTGATGGGAGAGGTGATAACACCCTGGGGAAGCAAGGTATGTGTCATTTGGTGCATCTTACCATGGGGAATAAGAAAAAATATGATTTAGGGGCAGGGATTTCAATGCTTTACGAGATAACTAAAGACTAATGATTCGGTGGGGATTTTAATTTTATATAATTCAAGATAATTTGTGACTTAACCACTACAAAAGTGACAAAGTCACTCAAGCATGCAATTGAGGTCAACGTCCAGAGACAGGCATAAGACCAGCATGTATCCACTAAGAACTATCTATAGACCAAACATGGATGGGTCTAGGTATTACAGTTGCTTAAAAATGGACTTAATCAAGAAACTTGGATGAAAGTCACTCAACCATGAAATTGAGGTCAAGGTCCAGAGACAAGTGTCAGAATGGCATGTACACATCAAGAACTATCAATAGACCAAATACAGTGGGTCTAGGTATTACAGTTTCTGAGAAATGGACTTAACCACGAAAAAGTGACAAAGTCACTCAAGCATGAAATTAAGGCCAAGGTCCCAAACCAGGTGTCAGACTGACATGTACCCACCATGAGCTATCTATTAACCAAATATGTTGGGTCTAGGTATTAAAACGTGTTAAAGGGATAAACGTTTTTACGGAATTTGAAATAATTAAAAATTATTGATTTGAGGGGCGAGGATGACTCCTTTTTTGGTGGGGTTGTTAGCTAGATTTTATCAATATGTTTTGTCTTATCATGGGGAAAAAGAAAAAATATGATTTAGGGGCAGGGATTTCAATGCTTTACGAGATAACTAAAAACTAATGATTCGGTGGGGATTTTAATTTTATATAATTCAAGATAATTGGCTTAAGGGGGCGAAAATGACGCCCATTGAGTAATGAGATATGTATCATTTAAAGGGGAGTCACGGTATTGTTTTTATGCATCGTTCTCAGTGCCACTATTATGCCGTTTCTTCCTTGACCGTCGAAAAATTTATGAGATAATTGAAATTTATGATTTGATGGGAGAGGTGATAACACCCTGGGGAAGCAAGGTATGTGTCATTTGGTGCATCTTACCATGGGGAATAAGAAAATATATGGTTTAGGGGTGGGGATTTTAACAGTTTTTGAGATACTTGAACATTTTTTATTTGATGGAAGTGGTAATAACCCCCCGGGGAAGCGAGTTATGTGTCATTTGGTGCTTCTTACCATGGGAATAATAAAATATATGGTTTAGGGTGGGGATTTTAACGGTTTATGAGATAATTAGACATTATTGATTTATGGGGGTGAGGATCACCCTACTGAAAGAATGAGGTACATATCATTTAATGCGTCTTGTTACGGAGAATAATACGGATTTTAACTGCATATGATATTTTTCAAAATTATCGACTTTGGGGTGTGGGCATGACCCCCTCTAGAGGAACGAGGTGTATGTCATTTAATGTGTGTTGTCACAGTGTATAATAAAATATATGATATGAGATGCTTATTGGTCACTCTCGTAGATTTTTTCGATATTTTAATATTATATAATTCAAGATAATTCGTGACTTAACCACTAAAAAAGTGACAAAGTCACTCAAGCATGCAATTGAGGTCAAGGTCCAGAGACAGGCATAAGACTTGCATGTACCCACTAAGAACTATCTATAGACCAAACATGGATGGGTCTAGGTATTACAGTTGCTTAAAAATGGACTTAATCAAGAAACTTGGATGAAAGTCACTCAACCATGAAATTGAGGTCAAGGTCCAGAGACAAGTGTCAGAATGGCATGTACACATCAAGAACTATCAATAGACCAAATACAGTGGGTCTAGGTATTACAGTTTCTGAGAAATGGACTTAACCACGAAAAAGTGACAAAGTCACTCAAGCATGAAATAAAGGCCAAGGTCCCAAACCAGGTGTCAGACTGACATGTACCCACCATGAGCTATCTATTAACCAAATATGTTGGGTCTAGGTATTAAAACGTGTTAAAGGGATAAACGTTTTTACGGAATTTGAAATAATTAAAAATTATTGATTTGAGGGGCGAGGATGACTCCTTTTTTGGTGGGGTTGTTAGCTAGATTTTATCAATATGTTTTGTCTTATCATGGGGAAAAAGAAAAAATATGATTTAGGGGCAGGGATTTCAATGCTTTACGAGATAACTAAAAACTAATGATTCGGTGGGGATTTTAATTTTATATAATTCAAGATAATTGGCTTAAGGGGGCGAAAATGACGCCCATTGAGTAATGAGATATGTATCATTTAAAGGGGAGTCACGGTATTGTTTTTATGCATCGTTCTCAGTGCCACTATTATGCCGTTTCTTCCTTGGCCGTCAAAAAATTTATGAGATAATTGAAATTTATGATTTGATGGGAGAGGTGATAACACCCTGGGGAAGCAAGGTATGTGTCATTTGGTGCATCTTACCATGGGGAATAAGAAAATATATGGTTTAGGGGTGGGGATTTTAACAGTTTTTGAGATAATTGAACATTTTTTATTTGATGGAAGTGGTAATAACCCCCCGGGGAAGCGAGTTATGTGTCATTTGGTGCTTCTTACCATGGGAATAAGAAAATATATGGTTTAGGGTGGGGATTTTAACGGTTTATGAGATAATTAGACATTATTGATTTATGGGGGTGAGGATCACCCTACTGAAAGAATGAGGTACATATCATTTAATGCGTCTTGTTACGGAGAATAATACGGATTTTAACTGCATATGATATTTTTCAAAATTATCGACTTTGGGGTGTGGGCATGACCCCCTCTAGAGGAACGAGGTGTATGTCATTTAATGTGTGTTGTCACGGTGTATAATAAAATATATGATATGAGATGCTTATTGGTCACTCTCGTAGATTTTTTCGATATTTTAATATTATATAATTCAAGATAATTCGTGACTTAACCACTAAAAAAGTGACAAAGTCACTCAAGCATGCAATTGAGGTCAAGGTCCAGAGACAGGCATAAGACTTGCATGTACCCACTAAGAACTATCTATAGACCAAACATGGATGGGTCTAGGTATTACAGTTGCTTAAAAATGGACTTAATCAAGAAACTTGGATGAAAGTCACTCAACCATGAAATTGAGGTCAAGGTCCAGAGACAAGTGTCAGAATGGCATGTACACATCAAGAACTATCAATAGACCAAATACAGTGGGTCTAGGTATTACAGTTTCTGAGAAATGGACTTAACCACGAAAAAGTGACAAAGTCACTCAAGCATGAAATTAAGGCCAAGGTCCCAAACCAGGTGTCAGACTGACATGTACCCACCATGAGCTATCTATTAACCAAATATGTTGGGTCTAGGTATTAAAACGTGTTAAAGGGATAAACGTTTTTACGGAATTTGAAATAATTAAAAATTATTGATTTGAGGGGCGAGGATGACTCCTTTTTTGGTGGGGTTGTTAGCTAGATTTTATCAATATGTTTTGTCTTATCATGGGGAAAAAGAAAAAATATGATTTAGGGGCAGGGATTTCAATGCTTTACGAGATAACTAAAAACTAATGATTCGGTGGGGATTTTAATTTTATATAATTCAAGATAATTGGCTTAAGGGGGCGAAAATGACGCCCATTGAGTAATGAGATATGTATCATTTAAAGGGGAGTCACGGTATTGTTTTTATGCATCGTTCTCAGTGCCACTATTATGCCGTTTCTTCCTTGACCGTCGAAAAATTTATGAGATAATTGAAATTTATGATTTGATGGGAGAGGTGATAACACCCTGGGGAAGCAAGGTATGTGTCATTTGGTGCATCTTACCATGGGGAATAAGAAAATATATGGTTTAGGGGTGGGGATTTTAACAGTTTTTGAGATACTTGAACATTTTTTATTTGATGGAAGTGGTAATAACCCCCCGGGGAAGCGAGTTATGTGTCATTTGGTGCTTCTTACCATGGGAATAAGAAAATATATGGTTTAGGGTGGGGATTTTAACGGTTTATGAGATAATTAGACATTATTGATTTATGGGGGTGAGGATCACCCTACTGAAAGAATGAGGTACATATCATTTAATGCGTCTTGTTACGGAGAATAATACGGATTTTAACTGCATATGATATTTTTCAAAATTATCGACTTTGGGGTGTGGGCATGACCCCCTCTAGAGGAACGAGGTGTATGTCATTTAATGTGTGTTGTCACAGTGTATAATAAAATATATGATATGAGATGCTTATTGGTCACTCTCGTAGATTTTTTCGATATTTTAATATTATATAATTCAAGATAATTCGTGACTTAACCACTAAAAAAGTGACAAAGTCACTCAAGCATGCAATTGAGGTCAAGGTCCAGAGACAGGCATAAGACTTGCATGTACCCACTAAGAACTATCTATAGACCAAACATGGATGGGTCTAGGTATTACAGTTGCTTAAAAATGGACTTAATCAAGAAACTTGGATGAAAGTCACTCAACCATGAAATTGAGGTCAAGGTCCAGAGACAAGTGTCAGAATGGCATGTACACATCAAGAACTATCAATAGACCAAATACAGTGGGTCTAGGTATTACAGTTTCTGAGAAATGGACTTAACCACGAAAAAGTGACAAAGTCACTCAAGCATGAAATAAAGGCCAAGGTCCCAAACCAGGTGTCAGACTGACATGTACCCACCATGAGCTATCTATTAACCAAATATGTTGGGTCTAGGTATTAAAACGTGTTAAAGGGATAAACGTTTTTACGGAATTTGAAATAATTAAAAATTATTGATTTGAGGGGCGAGGATGACTCCTTTTTTGGTGGGGTTGTTAGCTAGATTTTATCAATATGTTTTGTCTTATCATGGGGAAAAAGAAAAAATATGATTTAGGGGCAGGGATTTCAATGCTTTACGAGATAACTAAAAACTAATGATTCGGTGGGGATTTTAATTTTATATAATTCAAGATAATTGGCTTAAGGGGGCGAAAATGACGCCCATTGAGTAATGAGATATGTATCATTTAAAGGGGAGTCACGGTATTGTTTTTATGCATCGTTCTCAGTGCCACTATTATGCCGTTTCTTCCTTGGCCGTCGAAAAATTTATGAGATAATTGAAATTTATGATTTGATGGGAGAGGTGATAACACCCTGGGGAAGCAAGGTATGTGTCATTTGGTGCATCTTACCATGGGGAATAAGAAAATATATGGTTTATGGGTGGGGATTTTAACAGTTTTTGAGATAATTGAACATTTTTTATTTGATGGAAGTGGTAATAACCCCCCGGGGAAGCGAGTTATGTGTCATTTGGTGCTTCTTACCATGGGAATAAGAAAATATATGGTTTAGGGTGGGGATTTTAACGGTTTATGAGATAATTAGACATTATTGATTTATGGGGGTGAGGATCACCCTACTGAAAGAATGAGGTACATATCATTTAATGCGTCTTGTTACGGAGAATAATACGGATTTTAACTGCATATGATATTTTTCAAAATTATCGACTTTGGGGTGTGGGCATGACCCCCTCTAGAGGAACGAGGTGTATGTCATTTAATGTGTGTTGTCACGGTGTATAATAAAATATATGATATGAGATGCTTATTGGTCACTCTCGTAGATTTTTTCTGATATTTTAATATTATATAATTCAAGATAATTCGTGACTTAACCACTAAAAAAGTGACAAAGTCACTCAAGCATGCAATTGAGGTCAAGGTCCAGAGACAGGCATAAGACTTGCATGTACCCACTAAGAACTATCTATAGACCAAACATGGATGGGTCTAGGTATTACAGTTGCTTAAAAATGGACTTAATCAAGAAACTTGGATGAAAGTCACTCAACCATGAAATTGAGGTCAAGGTCCAGAGACAAGTGTCAGAATGGCATGTACACATCAAGAACTATCAATAGACCAAATACAGTGGGTCTAGGTATTACAGTTTCTGAGAAATGGACTTAACCACGAAAAAGTGACAAAGTCACTCAAGCATGAAATTAAGGCCAAGGTCCCAAACCAGGTGTCAGACTGACATGTACCCACCATGAGCTATCTATTAACCAAATATGTTGGGTCTAGGTATTAAAACGTGTTAAAGGGATAAACGTTTTTACGGAATTTGAAATAATTAAAAATTATTGATTTGAGGGGCGAGGATGACTCCTTTTTTGGTGGGGTTGTTAGCTAGATTTTATCAATATGTTTTGTCTTATCATGGGGAAAAAGAAAAAATATGATTTAGGGGCAGGGATTTCAATGCTTTACGAGATAACTAAAAACTAATGATTCGGTGGGGATTTTAATTTTATATAATTCAAGATAATTGGCTTAAGGGGGCGAAAATGACGCCCATTGAGTAATGAGATATGTATCATTTAAAGGGGAGTCACGGTATTGTTTTTATGCATCGTTCTCAGTGCCACTATTATGCCGTTTCTTCCTTGACCGTCGAAAAATTTATGAGATAATTGAAATTTATGATTTGATGGGAGAGGTGATAACACCCTGGGGAAGCAAGGTATGTGTCATTTGGTGCATCTTACCATGGGGAATAAGAAAATATATGGTTTAGGGGTGGGGATTTTAACAGTTTTTGAGATAATTGAACATTTTTTATTTGATGGAAGTGGTAATAACCCCCCGGGGAAGCGAGTTATGTGTCATTTGGTGCTTCTTACCATGGGAATAAGAAAATATATGGTTTAGGGTGGGGATTTTAACGGTTTATGAGATAATTAGACATTATTGATTTATGGGGGTGAGGATCACCCTACTGAAAGAATGAGGTACATATCATTTAATGCGTCTTGTTACGGAGAATAATACGGATTTTAACTGCATATGATATTTTTCAAAAATATCGACTTTGGGGTGTGGGCATGACCCCCTCTAGAGGAACGAGGTGTATGTCATTTAATGTGTGTTGTCACGGTGTATAATAAAATATATGATATGAGATGCTTATTGGTCACTCTCGTAGATTTTTTCGATATTTTAATATTATATAATTCAAGATAATTCGTGACTTAACCACTAAAAAAGTGACAAAGTCACTCAAGCATGCAATTGAGGTCAAGGTCCAGAGACAGGCATAAGACTTGCATGTACCCACTAAGAACTATCTATAGACCAAACATGGATGGGTCTAGGTATTACAGTTGCTTAAAAATGGACTTAATCAAGAAACTTGGATGAAAGTCACTCAACCATGAAATTGAGGTCAAGGTCCAGAGACAAGTGTCAGAATGGCATGTACACATCAAGAACTATCAATAGACCAAATACAGTGGGTCTAGGTATTACAGTTTCTGAGAAATGGACTTAACCACGAAAAAGTGACAAAGTCACTCAAGCATGAAATTAAGGCCAAGGTCCCAAACCAGGTGTCAGACTGACATGTACCCACCATGAGCTATCTATTAACCAAATATGTTGGGTCTAGGTATTAAAACGTGTTAAAGGGATAAACGTTTTTACGGAATTTGAAATAATTAAAAATTATTGATTTGAGGGGCGAGGATGACTCCTTTTTTGGTGGGGTTGTTAGCTAGATTTTATCAATATGTTTTGTCTTATCATGGGGAAAAAGAAAAAATATGATTTAGGGGCAGGGATTTCAATGCTTTACGAGATAACTAAAAACTAATGATTCGGTGGGGATTTTAATTTTATATAATTCAAGATAATTGGCTTAAGGGGGCGAAAATGACGCCCATTGAGTAATGAGATATGTATCATTTAAAGGGGAGTCACGGTATTGTTTTTATGCATCGTTCTCAGTGCCACTATTATGCCGTTTCTTCCTTGGCCGTCGAAAAATTTATGAGATAATTGAAATTTATGATTTGATGGGAGAGGTGATAACACCCTGGGGAAGCAAGGTATGTGTCATTTGGTGCATCTTACCATGGGGAATAAGAAAAAATATGATTTAGGGGCAGGGATTTCAATGCTTTACGAGATAACTAAAGACTAATGATTCGGTGGGGATTTTAATTTTATATAATTCAAGATAATTTGTGACTTAACCACTACAAAAGTGACAAAGTCACTCAAGCATGCAATTGAGGTCAACGTCCAGAGACAGGCATAAGACCAGCATGTATCCACTAAGAACTATCTATAGACCAAACATGGATGGGTCTAGGTATTACAGTTGCTTAAAAATGGACTTAATCAAGAAACTTGGATGAAAGTCACTCAACCATGAAATTGAGGTCAAGGTCCAGAGACAAGTGTCAGAATGGCATGTACACATCAAGAACTATCAATAGACCAAATACAGTGGGTCTAGGTATTACAGTTTCTGAGAAATGGACTTAACCACGAAAAAGTGACAAAGTCACTCAAGCATGAAATTAAGGCCAAGGTCCCAAACCAGGTGTCAGACTGACATGTACCCACCATGAGCTATCTATTAACCAAATATGTTGGGTCTAGGTATTAAAACGTGTTAAAGGGATAAACGTTTTTACGGAATTTGAAATAATTAAAAATTATTGATTTGAGGGGCGAGGATGACTCCTTTTTTGGTGGGGTTGTTAGCTAGATTTTATCAATATGTTTTGTCTTATCATGGGGAAAAAGAAAAAATATGATTTAGGGGCAGGGATTTCAATGCTTTACGAGATAACTAAAAACTAATGATTCGGTGGGGATTTTAATTTTATATAATTCAAGATAATTGGCTTAAGGGGGCGAAAATGACGCCCATTGAGTAATGAGATATGTATCATTTAAAGGGGAGTCACGGTATTGTTTTTATGCATCGTTCTCAGTGCCACTATTATGCCGTTTCTTCCTTGACCGTCGAAAAATTTATGAGATAATTGAAATTTATGATTTGATGGGAGAGGTGATAACACCCTGGGGAAGCAAGGTATGTGTCATTTGGTGCATCTTACCATGGGGAATAAGAAAATATATGGTTTAGGGGTGGGGATTTTAACAGTTTTTGAGATAATTGAACATTTTTTATTTGATGGAAGTGGTAATAACCCCCCGGGGAAGCGAGTTATGTGTCATTTGGTGCTTCTTACCATGGGAATAAGAAAATATATGGTTTAGGGTGGGGATTTTAACGGTTTATGAGATAATTAGACATTATTGATTTATGGGGGTGAGGATCACCCTACTGAAAGAATAAGGTACATATCATTTAATGCGTCTTGTTACGGAGAATAATACGGATTTTAACTGCATATGATATTTTTCAAAAATATCGACTTTGGGGTGTGGGCATGACCCCCTCTAGAGGAACGAGGTGTATGTCATTTAATGTGTGTTGTCACGGTGTATAATAAAATATATGATATGAGATGCTTATTGGTCACTCTCGTAGATTTTTTCGATATTTTAATATTATATAATTCAAGATAATTCGTGACTTAACCACTAAAAAAGTGACAAAGTCACTCAAGCATGCAATTGAGGTCAAGGTCCAGAGACAGGCATAAGACTTGCATGTACCCACTAAGAACTATCTATAGACCAAACATGGATGGGTCTAGGTATTACAGTTGCTTAAAAATGGACTTAATCAAGAAACTTGGATGAAAGTCACTCAACCATGAAATTGAGGTCAAGGTCCAGAGACAAGTGTCAGAATGGCGTGTACACATCAAGAACTATCAATAGACCAAATACAGTGGGTCTAGGTATTACAGTTTCTGAGAAATGGACTTAACCACGAAAAAGTGACAAAGTCACTCAAGCATGAAATTAAGGCCAAGGTCCCAAACCAGGTGTCAGACTGACATGTACCCACCATGAGCTATCTATTAACCAAATATGTTGGGTCTAGGTATTAAAACGTGTTAAAGGGATAAACGTTTTTACGGAATTTGAAATAATTAAAAATTATTGATTTGAGGGGCGAGGATGACTCCTTTTTTGGTGGGGTTGTTAGCTAGATTTTATCAATATGTTTTGTCTTATCATGGGGAAAAAGAAAAAATATGATTTAGGGGCAGGGATTTCAATGCTTTACGAGATAACTAAAAACTAATGATTTGGTGGGGATTTTAATTTTATATAATTCAAGATAATTGGCTTAAGGGGGCGAAAATGACACCCATTGAGTAATGAGATATGTATCATTTAAAGGGGAGTCACGGTATTGTTTTTATGCATCGTTCTCAGTGCCACTATTATGCCGTTTCTTCCTTGACCGTCGAAAAATTTATGAGATAATTGAAATTTATGATTTGATGGGAGAGGTGATAACACCCTGGGGAAGCAAGGTATGTGTCATTTGGTGCATCTTACCATGGGGAATAAGAAAATATATGGTTTAGGGGTGGGGATTTTAACAGTTTTTGAGATAATTGAACATTTTTTATTTGATGGAAGTGGTAATAACCCCCCGGGGAAGCGAGTTATGTGTCATTTGGTGCTTCTTACCATGGGAATAAGAAAATATATGGTTTAGGGTGGGGATTTTAACGGTTTATGAGATAATTAGACATTATTGATTTATGGGGGTGAGGATCACCCTACTGAAAGAATGAGGTACATATCATTTAATGCGTCTTGTTACGGAGAATAATACGGATTTTAACTGCATATGATATTTTTCAAAATTATCGACTTTGGGGTGTGGGCATGACCCCCTCTAGAGGAACGAGGTGTATGTCATTTAATGTGTGTTGTCACGGTGTATAATAAAATATATGATATGAGATGCTTATTGGTCACTCTCGTAGATTTTTTCGATATTTTAATATTATATAATTCAAGATAATTCGTGACTTAACCACTAAAAAAGTGACAAAGTCACTCAAGCATGCAATTGAGGTCAAGGTCCAGAGACAGGCATAAGACTTGCATGTACCCACTAAGAACTATCTATAGACCAAACATGGATGGGTCTAGGTATTACAGTTGCTTAAAAATGGACTTAATCAAGAAACTTGGATGAAAGTCACTCAACCATGAAATTGAGGTCAAGGTCCAGAGACAAGTGTCAGAATGGCATGTACACATCAAGAACTATCAATAGACCAAATACAGTGGGTCTAGGTATTACAGTTTCTGAGAAATGGACTTAACCACGAAAAAGTGACAAAGTCACTCAAGCATGAAATTAAGGCCAAGGTCCCAAACCAGGTGTCAGACTGACATGTACCCACCATGAGCTATCTATTAACCAAATATGTTGGGTCTAGGTATTAAAACGTGTTAAAGGGATAAACGTTTTTACGGAATTTGAAATAATTAAAAATTATTGATTTGAGGGGCGAGGATGACTCCTTTTTTGGTGGGGTTGTTAGCTAGATTTTATCAATATGTTTTGTCTTATCATGGGGAAAAAGAAAAAATATGATTTAGGGGCAGGGATTTCAATGCTTTACGAGATAACTAAAAACTAATGATTCGGTGGGGATTTTAATTTTATATAATTCAAGATAATTGGCTTAAGGGGCGAAAATGACGCCCATTGAGTAATGAGATATGTATCATTTAAAGGGGAGTCACGGTATTGTTTTTATGCATCGTTCTCAGTGCCACTATTATGCCGTTTCTTCCTTGACCGTCGAAAAATTTATGAGATAATTGAAATTTATGATTTGATGGGAGAGGTGATAACACCCTTGGGAAGCAAGGTATGTGTCATTTGGTGCATCTTACCATGGGGAATAAGAAAATATATGGTTTAGGGGTGGGGATTTTAACAGTTTTTGAGATAATTGAACATTTTTTTATTTGATGGAAGTGGTAATAACCCCCCGGGGAAGCGAGGTATGTGTCATTTGGTGCTTCTTACCATGGGAATAAGAAAATATATGGTTTAGGGTGGGGATTTTAACGGTTTATGAGATAATTAGACATTATTGATTTATGGGGGTGAGGATCACCCTACTGAAAGAATGAGGTACATATCATTTAATGCGTCTTGTTACGGAGAATAATACGGATTTTAACTGCATATGATATTTTTCAAAATTATCGACTTTGGGGTGTGGGCATGACCCCCTCTAGAGGAACGAGGTGTATGTCATTTAATGTGTGTTGTCACGGTGTATAATAAAATATATGATATGAGATGCTTATTGGTCACTCTCGTAAATTTTTTCGATATTTTAATATTATATAATTCAAGATAATTCGTGACTTAACCACTAAAAAAGTGACAAAGTCACTCAAGCATGCAATTGAGGTCAAGGTCCAGAGACAGGCATAAGACTTGCATGTACCCACTAAAAACTATCTATAGATTAAACATGGATGGGTCTAGGTATTACAGTTGCTTAAAAATGGACTTAATCAAGAAACTTGGATGAAAGTCACTCAACAATGAAATTGAGGTCAAGGTCCAGAGATAAGTGTCAGACTGGCATGTACACATCAAGAACTATCAAAAGACCAAATACAGTGGGTCTAGGTATTACAGTTTCTGAGAAATGGACTTAACCATGAAAAAGTGACAAAGTCACTCAAGCATGCAATTGAGGTCAAGGTCCAGAGACAGGCATAAGACTTGCATGTACCCACTAAGAACTATCTATAGACCAAACACGGATGGGTCTAGGTATTACAGTTGCTTAAAAATGGACTTAATCAAGAAACTTGGACGAAAGTCACTCAACCATGAAATTGAGGTCAAGGTCCTAAGCCAGGTGTCAGAATGGCATGTACCCATCAAGAACTATCAATAGACCAAATGCAGTGGGTCTAGGTATTACAGTTTCTGAGAAATGGACTTAACCACGAAAATGCGATGAAGGTCATTCAAGCATGTAATTGCAGTCAAGGTCAAAAGACAGGTGTCAGACGAAACTTGGACGCAGATTTTAAATTCATGTTTATGAAGTCAGTGAACCATGAAAATGAGGTCAGGGTCACAAGATCAGTATATTGTGGCAAACCTTATACAATAAGCTACTTTGTGGACTATAAATCATAATTGTAGGTATTACATGTTCAAAGGTATTTAAGTTTTAAGAAAGTTTACACCACCGCCACCGCCGGTGATGCCGGAAAATAATACCTATATCTCGCCTCCATGACTTTTCGTCACAGGCGAGACAAAACAACATGAATCTGATTCATTATGTCAAAATATTCATCATCTGTCAAAACATCACCAAGAGGATTAAAAAATGTTACAAGGTAAGTTTTATATATGGTAATGTGCTATTTAGGTGATAAATGTATTGTATTTTATTATTTGTTGGCATCAATTGAATGATTTGATGGTCGGAAATTGAGTTTACTGGTGACGAGTTATCGGAGCCAGTAAACTGATATTTCCATCCATCAAATCATCAAATACAATACTGTTATCTCCATTGTAATGCAGATGTCAAAATATCACTTTACAGAAATTTTCAAAACATCGGAAGTAACGTCTGCGCTTGCAAAATAATTTGATACCATGAGATTTTCAACTTTGTCCAATGAGAATCGACATTACAATCAGTATTGCATTTATTGTCAAATCACCTTGATTTTTAAATTAATTTAACTGGAATAGATTAATTAGTGTTGATTATCTATAAGGGGTTTTAATAAATAAGTTAATCAATTTAATGATTTATTTGTAGACTTGCACTTGGTGTGTGTTTTATGGACTGTAAAATCTTTTTAGCTCACCTGGCCTAAAAGGTGACATTTGACTTTTGACCTAAAACAAAGGTGGATCATTTGCATCTGTCCTTCAAAATGAGATTCCTGCCAACTTTTGTTACAGTCTGCCCATTAGTTCCTGAGAAAATGACAAAAAAGTCTGTCCCCATATGGTTTCAATGGAAACTTTGAACAGCTGGAGTTGTTGGTTGAGCTGATGAATCTCAACCAAAAGTGGATTGTTTGTAGAGGGTATTGTTGTCATCAATCCTGCAAAGTTTCAAAACATTTCAAAATGTAGTTTCAAAATTGGCCAATCAAAATCAGTTTGTTGTCCATTCAACCGGAACCAAAGTTGAAAGTTTTTAGATGTCCTTCCATACATCATTTCCCCAAAGTTTGGTTACAATCTGCACATTAGTTCCTGAGCGATTGACCAAAAAGTCTTTTCCCATATGGTTTCAACAGAAACTTTGAACAGCCGCAGCCATCGGTTGAGCGGATGAAATGGTATTGCTTTCCTTAATCTTGCAAAGTTTCAAAACATTTCAAATTGTAGTTTCAAAGGAGAAGATTTTTGAAAACTGGCCAATATTAATCCAAGTTGGCCATATATGCAGCCATGATATTCATCCAAACAGAACAATGGTGGATAGTTGGTAGAAGTCCTTCCATACATCAATTGTGTCAACTTTGGTTACAATATGTCCATTAGTTCCAGAGCAATTGACAAAAAAGACAATTCCCATAAGGATTCAATGGAAACTTTGAAAAGCCACATCCACCTTTTATGCATATAAATCTCAACCAAAAGTGTACCGTTTGTAGAGGATATTATTCTCATCAATCCTACAAAGTTTCAAAACATTTCATAATGTAGTTTCAGAGGAGAAGAGTTTTGAAAATTGGCCAATTTAAAAATATAGCCTCTTGTAACCATGTTGTTCATCCAACCGGAACCAATAATGGAGGCACATTTGTAGAGGTCCTTCCATACATCATTCCTACCAAGTTTGGTTACAATCTACACAGTAGTTTCATAGGAGATTAAAATGTGAAAAGTTTACGGACAGTGATAATATAAGCTCACATGGCCTATAGGGCTAATAAGAAAAAACAAATAAAATTTATTAGGGGGTTTAATTCTTTGTATGATGTATATATTAGTAAGTAAGGTAATAAGGTGATTGAATTAATAATACATGTAGTCTAGATTATTTTCATCTTAGTCTTTACTGAGACAGTATGATCAATTCAAAGTTGATAATTTCCCCTATATAGATTGTAGTTATTTAAACAGGCCATAATACAAATATAGCATAATATTTTCATATTATTAATTGCAACTGAAAAAGAATATACATTGCAGTGCAATACAGGTTTTCACTATGAAATTTGCATACTTATTTTTATTAACAATTATTTATCTAATGACCTTTAAACTGATAAATTTAAATATCAAATGATCTGTATCTAGTTCAAGGTCAACACTTAACAACAAGGAAGATATATAATATGGTTGACGTAAAACTCAAACAGATTTGAAAAGGATTATCAGAATTTGAATTGAAAATCACAAAACTTTGAGGTAATTATGGCTTTATCTAAATCTTTAGAAAGCAAAGGACAAGTGGTACTTTGTTGCCAAATGTGTGAAGAAGACAAACAGATCAAATGGAAGTGCTTAACATGTGTTTGCCTAATGTGTAATAAATGTCGCAAAATACATGAAAAATTCAAATCTTCTGAAGAACATAAAATTGTTGACATTAAAGATATCAAAGCACACACAGTGGAAAAAAACCTAGACTTCACCAGTATAACTTGTCAGATACACCCAGGACAAAAATGCTGCTTATATTGTAGAGTTTGTCAGGAACTTGTCTGCCCTTTGTGTATAACCAAAACTCACAACACACATAAAATGTTTCAAATAAAAGATGGATATGAAGTTGCTATGGCAACAGTAGAATCTTTTTCTTCCAGTCTTGACAAGGAACTTGCAATTGCAGCTACAAATATGACAATTGTGGAAAATCTAAAATCTGACAATGTTTCCAGCTGTGAAAAAGAAGAACAGAAAATTCTGAGCCATGAGAAATTTGTCCAAGAAATGGTTCATAAACACACACTGAAACTTTTGCATAACTTAAATCAGAGAAAAATGGAACAGGAAAAACTATTAAACAAAGATGCAGCTATGGTCAACCAAGTTCATCATGATTTAAAGATTAGAAAGGAGTGCATTGATAGTGTGATGAATTCAAGCAATGTAGCAGAGGTTTTCAATGCATCCAAGGAAAATCAGCATGGCAAGGTTTCCGTATTTGACAAAACAAAGTACACACAAAATCTGAAGTTCTTCCCTGAAAATGTTAACCGCTTTACAATAGAGTCAATGTATGGGACCTTAAAAGATAATCAAGGACATGAAAGCCCCAAGATAAAATGTGAAATCATAGCAAGTCATAGAAGCCATATGTCAACAGTGACCTCTGTATATTGCTGTCCTGATGAATCATTTTGGATAATGTGTTTCCGTTCTGGAAAATTACAAAACTTGGTTCTAAAAAATAGTATTATAACTGAGATGTCAAAAAATCTGGATATGCCAAAAATTTCTGCAATGGACATAACAACCAAAGGAGAACTGCTTGTTTCAATACAAAAGTCAAGACTCTATATACTTGATCCTGTGACCAATTATATCACAGTGTCAAAGTACAAAGTTGAACCATTAATAACAAATTGTGCTCTCCATATTTCAAAGAAGGGTAAAATTATCTTAGGTGCTCTGGATCCTGGAAATGCATTCCCCGCTGAAGGACCAAGGAAAGTATTTGTGATGGATATGAATGGAAATCACGAAACTATCTACCATCTTGACAACAAAAAGAAACCATTATTTACATGCCCAATAAGAATAACTACTGACATTAACTATAATATCTATGTTATTGATACTTTATCTGACGATTACAAAGGAAGAATACTTAAACTACATCAAAGTGAAGGAATAGATAAAGTTTACGATGGCAAATTTGGACAAAACTTTTACCCGTGTGATCTCGTCTGTACCAATTCCAACAATGTTATAGTCAGTGACAGTGACAATCATGCATTACATGTTTTAAACACGAAGGTTGAATGCATTCACATCATTGATACGAAAGGAGAATTAGGAGTATCATGGCCGTTCTCTCTGGACTTGGATAGCAAAGGTTTATTTTATATTGGGTGTGATGATATGGAAAATTGTACAAATGCAGAGATTTATGCAATTCAATTCTCTGGCATCTGAATTCAGTAGCTGAGTTATTCCTGAATAATTTAATTTGAATTGTAACAGACAATGTGATTGCTTGTTAATGGTTGGGCAATGAAAAATTATATTGTATAATCAATCAACTTTGGCAACATATTAATTCGCAGTCCGCGATTTGAATATTTGTGGTTAAATAAGTTCATGTAAGTTATTCAAATGATTCTTTTTGCAATTAAGGATAGAATTTATTTGAAAATTAAATTACAATTATTGTTATAAATTTTTGAACAGGTTATACTTGTATGACCTAATTTGGTCAGTTTACGCTTAAACATAAACTGCTTTGAAAACAATCCTTAACTAGACTAATTAAGGCAGTCAGAAACGACAACTATCCCCGCACACCCAAAATGTATCCCTGTGCACCTTTTTCATAATCATATCTTTGAATACAGGCACAAATTTTGGTAAATCAAAATTCTAAAAACTTACTGCTCATCTGCATAGTGTATGACAATACATGTATTGTATAGAAATAAAATGTGTAAGTCTTCCAAGGAAGACATGTGTCGCCTGCGGACGTCAAATTTTACAAAAGATATTAAAATTTTCTAATACAATTTTCTAAAAATGAAATATATATGCACACCTTTGCATTAAGGTTAATGCACAGAGAAAGTTTCATCAAATTGCTTTTAACGGTTATGGAGTAGTTGAGGATAGAAGTTTTGACCCCCCCCCTTTTTTTTCAAAAATGTTAATTTATACAAAAAAATTTTTTAAAATTTCTAAAAATGAAATATAAATGCACACCTGTGCATTAAGGTTAATGCACAGAGAAAGTTTCATCAATTTCCTTTCAGTGGTTATGGAGTAGTTGAGGATAGAAGTTTTGACCCCCCCCCCCCTTTCTTTTTACAAAAATGTCAATTTTTACAAGAACAAATTTTTTAAATTTTCTAAAAATGAAATATATATGCACACCTTTGCATAAAGGTTAATGCACAGGGAAAGTTTCATCAAATTCCTTTCAGCGGCTATGGAGTAGTTGAGGATAGAAGTTTTGGCCCCCCCTTTTTTTTTTGCAAAAATGTCAATTTTTCCCAAAAAAAAATTTTAAATTCTAATAAAATGCTCCGCTGGGCGCAGCTAGATACGACCGCAGATGTCGAACCCTGAATAGTTGGGGCAATTATGAACACAACATTCAAGCTTGATACAATACTGAATTTGGATTGTGAATAAATATTTGACACAGCATAGGTTTCTGACACAGAATGAATGTTGTCTAAGAACTTAAAAATTTTTAATTTACCTATTCAAACCATATCAGTATTATTTGTTTTTATATAGATAAATCAGAAATAACCAATTTAAAATTTAAAATTGGGCACACATATCAATTTCTTGCTATTGCGCAATACTGTGCAATTGAAAATTTCTTGCTATTGCACAATACAGTGCAATTGAAAATTTCTTGAAATATTTGACACATAATAGGTTTCTGACACAGAATAACTGAAATCGAAGAACTTAGAATTGGTCATATGATTTGAATTTATATTCAATTTTTTGCTTCTTGTGCAATACAATATGCTGTGGAGAATTGCCCCCCCCCCCCCCAAAAAAAATAATAATTTACCCCTTTTTTTAGCTTTTGTGCAATACACTATGAAGTTGCACATTGACACCCCCTCCCAAAAAAAAAAAAAAAAAAACAATAAAATTTATTGTAACCCCCCCCCCCTTTTTTGGCTAAAAAAATTTGAAATTTTCTTTTTAATTTATGAAATATGAAATGAGAAAAAAATTACCCCTCCCCAATTTCTCATTTACCTCCCCCCCTCTAAATTTTGTTTTCAACCCCCCGCCCCCCCCCCCCCCCCCCATTTCTTTATACTTTGCAAAAATAACAGCCCATTTAAATACACCATAACATATTAAAATAGAAAATGACATCATAGTCATGGAATTTGTTAATAATAAGGTTTTGATAACAGGCCACACATATCAATTTCTTATTATTGCACAATACTGTGCAATTGAAAATTTTTTCAAATATTTGACACATAATAGGTTTCTGACACAGAATAACTGAAATAAAGAACTTAGAATTGGTCATATGATTTGAATTTATATTCAATTTTTTGCTTCTTCTGCAATACAATATGCTGTGGAGAATTGCCCCCCCCCCCAAAAAAAAATAATTTACCCCTTTTTTAGCTTTAATTTTGGACCCCGATTTGGACCAACTTGAAAACTGGGCCCATAATAAAAAAACTAAGTATATGTTTAAATTCAGCACATCAAAGAACCCCAAGAATTCAATTTTTGTTAAAATCGAACTAAGTTTAATTTTGGACCCTTTGGACCTTAATGTAGACCAATTTGAAAATGGGACCAAAAATTAAGAATCTAAATGCACGGTTAGATTCGGCATATCAAAGAACCCCAATAGTTCAATTTTCGATGAAATCAAACAAAGTTTAATTTTGGACCTCGATTTGGACCAACTTGAAAACTGGGCCCATAATAAAAAAACTAAGTACATGTTTAGATTTAGCATATAAAAGAACCCAAAGTATTCAATTTTTGTTAAAATCAAACTAAGTTTAATTTTGGACCCTTTGGACCTTAATGTAGACCAATTTGAAAACGGGACCAAAAATTAAGAATCTAAATGCACGGTTAGATTCAGCATATCAAAGAACCCCAATAGGTCAATTTTCGATGAAATCAAACAAAGTTTAATTTTGGACCCTTTTGGCCCCTAATTCCTAAACTGTTGGGACCAAAACTCCAAAAATCAATCCCAACCTTCCTTTTGTGGTCATAAACCTTGTGTTTAAATTTCATAGATTTCTATTTACTTATACTAAAGTTATTGTGCAAAAACCAAGAAAAATGCTTATTTGGGCCCTTTTTTAGCCCCTAATTCCTAAACTGTTGGGACCAAAACTCCCCAAAACAATCCCAACCTTCCTTTTGTGGTCATAAACCTTGTGTTAAAATTTCATAGATTTCTATTTACTTATACTAGAGTTATTGTGCGAAAACCAAGAAAAATGCTTATTGGGCCCTTTTTTGGCCCCCAATTCTTAAACTGTTGGGACCAAAACTCCCAAAATCAATCCCAACCTTCCTTTTGTGGTCATAAACCTTGTGTTTAAATTTCATAGATTTCTATTAACTTATACTAAAGTTATAGTGCGAAAACCAAATGTCTTCGGACGACGACGACGCCGCCAACGTCATACCAATATACGACCGCAAAAATTTTGCGGTCGTATAAAAATGAAATATATATGCATACCTGTGAATTAAGATTAATGCACAGAGAAAGTTTCATCAAATTCCTTTGAGCAGTTTACGAGCAGAGGATAGAAGAAAAGTGTGACGACGGAAGACGCAAGACTAAGCAAGACGACAGATATTGATCCCTTTGTGTCGATCATGCATTCTGCAGGTGATACAAAAATGTGTAAAAAGAAAGAAGAGTTTCAGTCAAAAGATTATAATTCCCACTTTTTGAAATTCGACCCCTAAAGATCCCAATTTTTGAAAATCAAATTTCTAAAACCTTATTGCTCATCTATATAGAGTGTGTGACAATATTGTATAGAAATTAAATGCATACTAGAGGCTCATCTGTATTATTGGACATTATTCTGAAAGAGGACAATATAATAACCATGGCTGCCAAGTCTGGTTCCAATTGGCTGAGCCCTCTCATACAAGAACATTTTTTAAATGAATTTTTGCATAGGGTCCTATGTTAAACTAAGTTTAGCTGTGGTGGCAGTCCGGGTAATCTGACATACTTCTAAAAGAGAACTACCAAAGTACAATTTCTGACAAGTCTGGTTCCAATTGGCTCAATGGTTTCAGACATGAAGATCTTTCATTAATTTTCCCACAGGTCATATGTTAAACTAAGTTTGGCTGTGGTGGCCTTCGGGGTTGATATTCAGGGTCATCTGACATAATTCTGAAAGAGGACCAACTAAAGACCATTTCTGCTAAGTCTGGTTCCAATTTGCTTAGTTGTTTCAGACTAGAAGATTTTTCCCATAGTGTCCTATCTTTAACAAAGTTTGGCTGTGTTGGCCATCTTAATTGATGTTCCGCATCATCAGACCCAATTCTGAACGGTATTATGCCGTCACAATTTCCACGATCTTCTAACATTTCAGAAGAATTATCAATCGTTGATCAACGGAAATAGAATGACAACTAGATTCAATGGAAGGTTCACAAAAATGAAAGTAAAACTAATTTTAAGGGAGAAATAGGCTGCATTTCATATAATTGGCTTAGTTAAACTTTAAAAACAAAATAGATTAACAAAAACTATCCGATCTGAACTACTACATGTAAACCTAAATTATTTTCATATATCGCAGATCATAAAATATAATTAGAGATCATAAACTTAATTAACGTTTCTGCCAACTTTCATTTACTATATTTTTTATAAATATTATTATTATTTTATGCAACCATTAGCTTCATCTTGATTTATAGTTTTTTACTTGGCAATCTTAAGCTAGTGTTAAGATTTTTATCGTTACCGTTATTTGGGCAAAATTACGTTATACTCCTTACCACTCCCTTGCAATTTCTTGGTGTTACAAAAGAAAAAAAAGTGGTACATTGATACATCCGAAACCATTTAAATAACTCAACACAAGTAATTTTTTTAGGACTTAAGAATATATGTATCTAGCATCTGGATCAATATTAAATATATAAATATATATATATATACTTACTAAATCTTCATTTAGAATTTCAAATATATATTCTGTTAGTTTTTATGGTTATTTGCACTCTTTATTGAGGGTCATGTGAGCTATTGCCATCACTTTTCGTCCGTGGTCTGTCCTTCAACATTTCACATTTTGAACTTCTATAGAACCACTGAATGGATTGAAACAAAGCATGGCACAAATGTTCTTTACAAGGTTTTGACCAAGTGTTGTTACTTTGGTGCTGATCCGTAATCCAAGATGGCTGTCAGTGGGGGACTTAGGTTAACATAGGACTCTATGGGAAATACATACAAAAATCTTCTTCTAGAGAACCGCTGAATGGAGTGAAACTAAAAATGACATGAATGTTCCTTATGAGGTGCTGACCAAGTGTTGTTACTTTGTTGCTGATCCGTCATCCATGATGGCCGTCAGCAGAAGACTTAGTTTAACATAGGACCCTATAGGAATTACATACAAACGGCTTCTTCTTGAAAATTACAGAATGAATTGAAACCAAACATGGCATGGATGTTAATCTCAAGGTCCTTTAGCAATGAACAAATGGAAATATCAGGTTAGCACTACAGGCTCCTGGGAAGTTTAAAACCTCATTTTGATCAGTATAACTTGAAATACCTTAGGGTTGATTTTAAAGAAATTCCTAATGTCAGAAGTGAAAAGGGGGATTTGTCTTTAACATAAGACCCTTAGGGAAAATTCATTAAATAATCTACTTGTCTGAAACCACTGAGCCAATTGTAATCAGAATTGGCACCAATGGTCCTTAGATGGTCCTCTTTCAGAATTATGTCTGCTGACCTGGAACTTCAACATAGTTTAACATAGGATCCTATGTGAAATTAATTTAAAAATCTTCTTGTTTGAAACAACTGAGCCAATTGGAAAAAGACTTTGCAGCAATGGTCCTTAGAAGGCCTTCTTTCAGAAGTGTCTGATGACCTGGACTGTCAACCAAGATGGCCACCACAGCCAAACATAGTTTATCATTGGACCCTATGGGAAAATTCATTAAAGAATATTCTTGTCTAAAACATACTGAGCTAATTGGAACCAGACTTGGCAGCAATGGACCTTAGATGGTCCTCTTTCATAATTGTGTCCGATGACCTGGCCTGTCAATCAACATAGTCACCAAAGCTGAACTTAGTTTAACATAGGATCCTATGTGAAAATTTAATTTGAAGATCATCGGTATTTAAACTGGGCCATTTGGAACCAGCCTAATGGCAGCAATGGTCCTCTTTCAGAATTGTGTTTGATAACCTTGAATGTCATATAAGATAACCAGAACACCCTAACTTTATTTAACATTGTACATATGGTATTACAAGAGTGGACACACAAAAATGTCTCACCTGTCGTGTATTTCTAATGAAAGTAAATGCTATCAGACATATTGCATACAGTATTCGAAAAACAGGACAAAACACAATAAAATGCTCCGCTGGGCGCAGCTAGATACGACCGCAGATGTCGAACCCTGAATAGTTGGGGCAATTATGAACACAACATTCAAGCTTGATACAATACTGAATTTGGATTGTGAATAAATATTTGACACAGCATAGGTTTCTGACACAGAATGAATGTTGTCTAAGAACTTAAAAATTTTTAATTTACCTATTCAAACCATATCAGTATTTTTTGTTTTTATATATAAATCAGAAATAACCAATTTAAAATTGGGCACACATATCAATTTCTTGCTATTGCGCAATACTGTGCAATTGAAAATTTCTTCAAATATTTGACACATAATAGGTTTCTGACACAGAATAACTGAAACCAAAGAACTTAGAATTGGTCATATGATTTAATTTATATTCAATTTTTTGCTTCTTGTGCAATACAATATGCTGTGGAGAATTGCCCCCCCCCCCCCAAAAAAAAAAAAAAAAAAATTTACCCCTTTTTTAGCTTTTGTGCAATACACTATGAAGTTGCACATTGACTCCCCCTCCCAAAAAAAAAAACAACAAAAAACAATAAAATTTATTGTAACCCCCCCTTTTTTGCTAAAAAAAATTTGAAATTTCCTTTTTAATTTATGAATTATGAAATGAGAAAAAAATTGCCCCCTCCCCAATTTCTCATTCCCCCCCCCTAAATTTTGTTTTCACCCCCCCCCCCCATTTCTCTTGATACTTTGCAACCATAACAGCCCATTTAAATACACCATAACGTATTAAAATAGAAAATGACATCATAGTCATGGATGGCAAATTTTAAATATGCATAATTTAAAAGCAGTTTAGATGAGATAAACAAAAAAGCTTCATCAGCACATATTCAAAATTTGAGATAAAAAAAAGAGTTATCCCTCTTTGTACATATTTTTATAATCATGTTGTCATATTTAATTGTTAGCAGTAGTATGTATGTTAGTATCATATAATTTTAAAATTTCTGATTTGTAAGTTTATTCAATATATATGTTTGGATTGAAGTCATTGTTGGGTGTTACTGAAGTTATCCTTTAATTGTAATGTAAATAAAATGCTCCGCTGGGAGCAGCTTGATACGACCGCAGAGGTCGAACCCTGAACAGTTGGGGCAAGTATGGACACATCATTCAAGCTTGATACAACATTGAATTTGGATTGTGAATAAATATTTGACACAGCATATGTTTCTGACACAGAATTAATGTGTTGTAAGAACTTAAAATTTTTTAATTTACCTATTCAAACCATATCAGTATTATTTGATTTTATATATAAATCCCAAATAACCAATTGAAAATGGCATTATAGATGAGATAAACAAAAAACTTTCATCAGCACATTTTATATTGGCAAATTTCCAATGAAGTTCATTAAACTAATAATGTGCAATTGAAGAATTTGACACATAATATGTTTCTGACACAGAATAATTGAATTGAAAGAATTTATAATTGGTCATATGATTTTAATTTATATTGAAGTTGTTGTTTCTTGTGCAATACAATATGCTGTTTAGAATTCCCCCACCCCCCAAAAAAAAAAAAAATTACCCCTTTTTTATAGATTTGGACCAACTGAAAAATATCGCCCATAATAAAACTGGACAGATAAAAATATTAAATTTGTGATATTAAAATGAAAGAGTTATCTCTCTTTCTGCACACTGGAATTTGTTAATAATAAAGTTTTGATAACAGGTCACACATATCAATTTCTTGCTATTACACAATACTGTGCAATTGAAAATTTATTGAAATATTTGATACATAATAGGTTTATGACACAGAATAAGTGAAATCAAAAAACTTAGAATTGGTCATATGATTTGAATTTATATTCAACTTTTTTCTTCTTGTGCAATACAATATGCTGTGGATAAATGCCCCACCCCCCCCCCCCCCCCAAAAAAAAAAAAATTACCCCTTTTTTATCTTTAATTTTGGACCCCAATTTGAACCAACTTGAAAACTGGGCCCATAATAACAAAACTAAGTACAAATCTGAAATGAGAAAAAAAATTTCCCCACCCCCGCCAATTTAATATTTACCCCATAAATTTTGACACCCCCCCCCCCCCACTTTCCCTTTTTCAAAAAAAAAAATCTTTCCCTCAAGATAATGTCATAATCCCTATTCAAAATTATCATGAAGTTTGCAAACATAATTAAACATTTAAATACATCATTGAAGTCTTAAAATAAAAAATGACATATGGCTAAAATTAATATTAATTCATAGTAAGTTCTAAAAATAAATTGACAGCTATAAATCACCCCAAAAACAATCAACATTTCTTTATACATAATTGAATCATACACAATATTTTACTTTAAATGTGTTTGGAATGTGTTTGGATTACCTTCCTTAGCCCACCAAGCTAATATCATAGATTTCTATTTATTTATACTACAGTTATTGTGCAAAAACCAAGAAAAATGCTTATTTGGGCCCTTTTTTAGCCCCTAATTCCTAAACTGTTGGGATCAAAACTCCAAAAAATGATCATAAACCTTGTGTTAAAATTTCATAGATTTCTATTTACTTATACTAGACTTATTGTGCGAAAACCAAGAAAAATGCTTATTGGACCCTTTTTTGGCCCCTAATTCTTAAACTTTTGGGACCAAAACTCCCAAAAACAATCCCAACCTTCCTTTTGTGGTCATAAACCTTGTGTTTAAATTTCGTAGATTTCTATTAACTTATACTACATTTATAGTGCGAAAACCAAATGTCTACAGACTCCGACGGACGACGACGACGCCAACGTCATACCAATATACGACCACAAAAATTTTGCGGTCGTATACCGGTAATAATGTAAATTGGTTTAAATTATACTGATTCTTGCTATTGCACAATACTGTGTAATTGAAAATTTCTTGAAATATTTGACACATAATAGGTTTCTAAAACAGAATAACTGAAATAAAGAACTTAGAATTGGTCATATGATTTGAATTTATATTCAATTTTTGAATTCTTGTGCGATACAATATGCTGTGGTAAATTGCCCCCACCCCCCAAAAAAAATAATTTACCCCTTTTTTAGCTTTAATTTTGGACCCCGATTTGGACCAACTTGAAAACTGGGCCCATAATAAAAAAACTAAGTACATGTTTAGATTCAGCATATCAAAGAACCCCAAGAATTCAATTTTTGTTAAAATCAAACTAAGTTTAATTTTGGACCCTTTGGACCTTAATGTAGACCAATTTGAAAACGGGACCAAAAATTAAGAATCTAAATGCACGGTTAGATTCGGCATATCAAAGAACCCCAATAGTTCAATTTTCGATGAAATCAAACAAAGTTTAATTTTGGACCCCGATTTGGACCAACTTGAAAACTGGGCCCATAATAAAAAAAAACTAAGTACATGTTTAGATTCAGCATATCAAAGAACCCCAAGAATTCAATTTTTGTTAAAATCAAACTAAGTTTAATTTTGGACCCTTTGGACCTTAATGTAGACCAATTTGAAAACGGGACCAAAAATTAAGAATCTAAATGCACGGTTAGATTCGGCATATCAAAGAACCCCAATAGTTCAATTTTCGATGAAATCAAACAAAGTTTAATTTTGGACCCTTTTGGCCCCTAATTCCTAAACTGTTGGGACCAAAACTCCAAAAATCAATCCCAACCTTCCTTTTGTGGTCATAAACCTTGTGTTTAAATTTCATAGATTTCTATTTACTTATACTAAAGTTATTGTGCAAAAACCAAGACAAATGCTTATTTGGGCCTTTTTTAGCCCCTAATTCCTAAACTGTTGGGACCAAAACTCCCAAAAACAATCCCAACCTTCCTTTTGTGGTCATAAACCTTGTGTTAAAATTTCATAGATTTCTATTTACTTATACTAGAGTTATTGTGCGAAAACCAAGAAAACTGCTTATTGGGCCCTTTTTTGGCCCCTGATTCTTAAACTGTTGGGACCAAAACTCCCAAAATCAATCCCAACCTTCCTTTTGTGGTCATAAACCTTGTGTTTAAATTTCATAGATTTCTATTAACTTATACTAAAGTTATAGTGCGAAAACCAAATGTCTACAGACTCCGACGGACGACGACGACGACGACGACGACGCCAACGTCATACCAATATACGACCGCAAAAATTTTGCGGTCGTATAAAAAACTAAGTACATGTTTAGATTCAGCATATCAAAGAATAGTAATGGCTGACAAATTTTAAATATACATAATTTAAAAGCAGTTTAGATGAGATAACCAAAAAAGCTTCATCAGCACATTTTATATTGGCAAATTTCCAATGAAGTTCATTGACCTATGTATTGAAGATTTCTTGCTATTGTGCAATACTGTGCAATTGAAAATTCCCCCCCCCCCAAAAAAAAAAATAAAATAATTTACCTCTTTTTTAACTTTTGTGCAATACACTATGAAGTTCCACATTGTCCCCTTCCCTCCCAAAAAAAAATTTAAAAAAAAAAAAATTATTGTAACCCCCCCTTTTTTTCCTAAAAGAAATCTGAAATTTCCTTTTTAATTTATGAAATATGAAATGATAAAAAAATTGCCCCCTCCATAATTTCTCATTTACCCACCCCCCTAAATTTTTTTTCAAACCCCACCCCCCCCCTTTCGTTTGATACTTTGCAACCATAACAGCCCATTTAAATACACCATAATTTATTAAAATAGAAAATGACATCATAGTCATGGATGGTAAATTTTAAATATACATAATTTAAAAGCATTTTAGATGAGATAAACAAAAAAACTTCATCAGCAAATTTTATATTTCCAAATTTCCAACGAACTTCATTAAACTAAAGATATTGGCAAATTTCCAATGGAATTTGTTAATAATAAAGTTTTGATAACAGGTCACACATATCAATTTCTTGCTATTACACAATACTGTGCAATTGAAAATTTATTGAAATATTTGATACATAATAGGTTTATGACACAGAATAAGTGAAATCAAAAAACTTAGAATTGGTCATATGATTTGAATTTATATTCAACTTTTTTCTTCTTGTGCAATACAATATGCTGTGGATAAATGCCCCACCCCCCCCCCCCCAAAAAAAAAAAAATTACCCCTTTTTTATCTTTAATTTTGGACCCCAATTTGAACCAACTTGAAAACTGGGCCCATAATAACAAAACTAAGTACAAATCTGAAATGAGAAAAAAATTTTCCCCACCCCCCGCCAATTTAATATTTACCCCATAAATTTTGACACCCCCCCCCCCCCCCCCCCCCCACTTTCCCTTTTTCAAAAAAAAAAAATCTTTCCCTCAAGATAATGTCATAATCCCTATTCAAAATTATCATGAAGTTTGCAAACATAATTAAACATTTAAATACATCATTGAAGTCTTAAAATAAAAAATGACATATGGCTAAAATTAATATTAATTCATAGTAAGTTCTAAAAATAAATTGACAGCTATAAATCACCCCAAAAACAATCAACATTTCTTTATACATAATTGAATCATACACAATATTTTACTTTAAATGTGTTTGGATTACCTTCCTTAGCCCACCAAGCTAATATCATAGATTTCTATTTATTTATACTACAGTTATTGTGCAAAAACCAAGAAAAATGCTTATTTGGGCCCTTTTTTAGCCCCTAATTCCTAAACTGTTGGGATCAAAACTCCAAAAAATGATCATAAACCTTGTGTTAAAATTTCATAGATTTCTATTTACTTATACTAGACTTATGGTGCGAAAACCAAGAAAAATGCTTATTGGACCCTTTTTTGGCCCCTAATTCTTAAACTTTTGGGACCAAAACTCCCAAAAACAATCCCAACCTTCCTTTTGTGGTCATAAACCTTGTGTTTAAATTTCGTAGATTTCTATTAACTTATACTACATTTATAGTGCGAAAACCAAATGTCTACAGACTCCGACGGACGACGACGACGACGACGACGACGCCAACGTCATACCAATATACGACCGCAAAAATTTTGCGGTCGTATAAAAACTTAATTATAACCACTGAACCATGAAAATGAGGTCAAGGTCAGATGACACCTGCCAGTTGGACATGTACACCTTACAATCCTACCATACACCAAATATAGTAGACCTATTGCATACAATATTCGAAAAACAGGCCAAAACACAAAAACTGATCCATGAAAATGAGGTCAAGGTCATATGAAACCTGCCAGTTGGACATGTACACCTTACAATCCTTCCATAAACCAAATATAGTGGACCTATTGCATATGTATTCGAAAAACTAGCCAAAGCACAAAAACTGAACTATGACCACTGAACCATGAAAATAAGGTCAAGGTCAGATGACACCTGCCAGTTGGACATGTACACCTTACAATCCTTCCATACACCAAATATAGTAGACCTATTGCATACAGTATTCGAAAAACAGGCCAAAACACAAAAGCTTAACTATAATCACTGAACCATGAAAATAAGGTCAAGGTCAGATGACACCTGCCAGTTGGACATGTACACCTTACAATCCTTCCATACACCAAATATACTAGACCTATTGCTTATAGTATCTGAGATATGGACTTGACCACCAAAACTTAACCTTGTTCACTGATCCTTGAAATGGGGTTGGGGTCAATTGAAAACTGTCTGACGGGAATGAGGACCTTCTAAGGTATGCACATACCAAATATAGTTATCCTATTACACATAATAAGAGAGAAATTAACATTACAAAAAATCTTAATTTTTTTTTCAAGTAGTCACTGAACCATGAAAATGAGGTCAAGGACAATGTATATATGACAGACGGAAACTTCGTAACATATAGGCATCTATATACAAAGTATAAAGCATCCAGGTCTTCCACCTTTTAAAATATAAAGCTTTTAATAAGTTCGTTAACGCCGCCGCCGCCGGATCACTATCCCTATGTCGAGCTTAAAAGTCGCAGGCTCGACAAAAACCAGCCAAGATAACTGCTACACTTAAATTTTCAGTCCTGCTGAAGGTGGACAAGTTAAATCCAGGTGAGCGATACTGGCTCTTGAGAGCCTCCAGTTTACCGGTACCTATTGTAATCAATTTTCAAATAACTCTTTATTATTTAAAACAATTATAGAATGTTACACAAAATAAATTTTATATGAATTATATAAGTATCTGAACATGGATAAATGATGAAGTCTCGATAGCATGTGTAAAGTTTTGTTTTATTCCTGCACCTACAGAGATTTTAGATTTACAGGAAGTAGTAAATTACCTCCCCTTTGTAACCAGGAAAATTTAATTTCTTTTCAGTTGAACTTCATTGATCTCCACTTTTTTTTTCGATCCAAAGGACTTTGAGATGACAAGTCGACTAGACTTTCAATTTTGTTTAAAGTCAACATGTCTATATCGTGGGTATTATAAAGAAATTACAATCTGGTTGGTTGTTTTTCTGGGATTTAACAACAAATTCAGTACAATTGGCTCTATCATTGTGGCTAGTTTTTATTGTTGGAGGAAGCTTGTGCATCTGAAGAGAACCATCAACTTACTGCAGTAAACCTGGCAATCCTTGTCAATTAAGATATGAGTTGAAAGCACCTTGTCATGTGCTGGATAAGGAGTTTTTTATCCCAAAATTTTCATTTACTTTCCAATAGATCTCTGTACCAAACACTTTTTTCAGTGAGTGCTTGAATTATCTAGCAACTGGGTTCTCTATTTTGAATGTTCAATTTTTTAATGGTCTTTGGTACAGTGAATCTTCAGTCTTTCAAACATAAATGACTATGTTGCATTCTGTACATGGTTTTGCAATTATTTCTCGTTGAATGTTATGGTAATTTCAAACATTGTCTTTAAATTATTTTAATAATATGAGGATGTAAGGCAAAAATTTTTCCACAGGGAAGGCAGGTATTGCTTTGTTTATAAAAAGTAAAACATGTTTTTCGTGAATTAACATATCTGTTATATTTTTGTCACATTTAAATGCCAGGAATTAATTGGTGGATCAGGGAAAATTCAGTTATCAACGGTCTGATGTAAGATTTTCAAATGTTTCTGTAAAATACCATAAATATTAAGCAAACACTTTCAACTAAGTTATTACCAGTGGTACCCTGTTATTTTCTCTATTTTGTTTGCATTTTGAAAATTGTCCCTCCGTACATTATCCACTCTCTGCAATTGATCCTCAATTAACAAGTCAGTGTACCTTCTTTTTGTACATGTGTGTTGTCTCCCATTTACAGCGTTATCAGCTCTCTGAAGAAGGTTTTTTCCATAGATATGAATGGAAAAATTGTCATTTTTCAGCAAAATATTTTTTATTCCTAACAATATCCTGCACACATTAAGGTATCCGGACCATAAATGACCACGTGATTATTCAAAAGTTCCCAAATTTTCCATACAATGCAATTGATATGACCTTGGTAATTATCGGCAAACGTCGGAAATGCCAATAGAACTAACTTATTTTTACAGACTCTGCACATAAGCAACAGAGTGTGTTTCAACTTGAGAAATATATATATAAAAAATCCCAGCTTTAAATTGTTTGGTTCAGCCATTCACGGTCAAAAAGAGATATAATTTTCGATCATGATCTATTATGGTCCGGATACCTTAATGACATTTTTTTGGTAATATTTCTAGGAAAAAGCCTTCCCCAATTCAATTCTTTTGGGGAAAAAAAATAAAAGTAATTTTGCCCTTTATGTTAAATACAAGATACCTTCTGTCAGGAAAGATAACTCATGCACATGGGAGACAACTCCAATATCCACACGTTTGGAATACAAGTTTTTTAGTTTATCTTCCAACTCTTTTGTCGAAAACAGAGAGGAATCTCCTTTTTAAAATAATATTTACCTGACATATATCTTTATAAATATATGTATACAGCCAGTCATGAACAACAACATTCCATGTTCTGTAATAATTTGAAAATGATGTTGAATTCCACCAATCCTAAAAAAATACAAATATATTAATACAGATTATGAATTCATCTGAAAAAGAAAATTTTTTAAAGAAACGTCTTCTTCATTTTCACTTAGGGATATTCAGTTTGGATGTCTTGCAGACTGTTCTATTTTAATAATTTTACTAATACCAATAAAATGCTCCGCTGGGCGCAGCTAGATACGACCGCAGATGTCGAACCCTGAATAGTTGGGGCAATTATGAACACAACATTCAAGCTTGATACAATACTGAATTTGGATTGTGAATAAATATTTGACACAGCATAGGTTTCTGACACAGAATGAATGTTGTCTAAGAACTTAAAAAATTTTAATTTACCTATTCAAACCATATCAGTATTTTTTGTTTTTATATATAAATCAGAAATAACCAATTTAAAATTGGGCACACATATCAATTTCTTGCTATTGCGCAATACTGTGCAATTGAAAATTTCTTCAAATATTTGACACATAATAGGTTTCTGACACAGAATAACTGAAACCAAAGAACTTAGAATTGGTCATATGATTTCAATTTATATTCAATTTTTTGCTTCTTGTGCAATACAATATGCTGTGGAGAATTGCCCCCCCCCCCCAAAAAAAAAAAAAAAAAAAAAAATTTACCCCTTTTTTAGCTTTTGTGCAATACACTATGAAGTTGCACATTGACTCCCCCTCCCAAAAAAAAAAAACAAAAAACAATAAAATTTATTGTAACCCCCCCTTTTTTGCTAAAAAAAATTTGAAATTTCCTTTTTAATTTATGAATTATGAAATGAGAAAAAAATTGCCCCCTCCCCAATTTCTCATTCCCCCCCCCTAAATTTTGTTTTCACCCCCCCCCCCCCCCCCCCATTTCTCTTGATACTTTGCAACCATAACAGCCCATTTAAATACACCATAACGTATTAAAATAGAAAATGACATCATAGTCATGGATGGCAAATTTTAAATATGCATAATTTAAAAGCAGTTTAGATGAGATAAACAAAAAAGCTTCATCAGCACATATTCAAAATTTGAGATAAAAAAAAGAGTTATCCCTCTTTGTACATATTTTTATAATCATGTTGTCATATTTGCTCTAAGTCATATTTAATTGTTAGCAGTAGTATGTATGTTAGTATCATATAATTTTAAAATTTCTGATTTGTAAGTTTATTCAATATATATGTTTGGATTGAAGTCATTGTTGGGTGTTACTGAAGTTATCCTTTAATTGTAATGTAAATAATGTAAATTGGTTTAAATTATACTGATTCTTGCTATTGCACAATACTGTGTAATTGAAAATTTCTTGAAATATTTGACACATAATAGGTTTCTAAAACAGAATAACTGAAATAAAGAACTTAGAATTGGTCATATGATTTGAATTTATATTCAATTTTTGAATTCTTGTGCGATACAATATGCTGTGGAGAATTGCCCCCACCCCCCAAAAAAAATAATTTACCCCTTTTTTAGCTTTAATTTTGGACCCCGATTTGGACCAACTTGAAAACTGGGCCCATAATAAAAAAACTAAGTACATGTTTAGATTCAGCATATCAAAGAACCCCAAGAATTCAATTTTTGTTAAAATCAAACTAAGTTTAATTTTGGACCCTTTGGACCTTAATGTAGACCAATTTGAAAACGGGACCAAAAATTAAGAATCTAAATGCACGGTTAGATTCGGCATATCAAAGAACCCCAATAGTTCAATTTTCGATGAAATCAAAAAAAGTTTAAATTTTGGACCCCGATTTGGACCAACTTGAAAACTGGGCCCATAATAAAAAAAACTAAGTACATGTTTAGATTCAGCATATCAAAGAACCCCAAGAATTCAATTTTTGTTAAAATCAAACTAAGTTTAATTTTGGACCCTTTGGACCTTAATGTAGACCAATTTGAAAACGGGACCAAAAATTAAGAATCTAAATGCACGGTTAGATTCGGCATATCAAAGAACCCCAATAGTTCAATTTTCGATGAAATCAAACAAAGTTTAATTTTGGACCCTTTTGGCCCCTAATTCCTAAACTGTTGGGACCAAAACTCCAAAAATCAATCCCAACCTTCCTTTTGTGGTCATAAACCTTGTGTTTAAATTTCATAGATTTCTATTTACTTATACTAAAGTTATTGTGCAAAAACCAAGACAAATGCTTATTTGGGCCTTTTTTAGCCCCTAATTCCTAAACTGTTGGGACCAAAACTCCCAAAAACAATCCCAACCTTCCTTTTGTGGTCATAAACCTTGTGTTAAAATTTCATAGATTTCTATTTACTTATACTAGAGTTATTGTGCGAAAACCAAGAAAAATGCTTATTGGGCCCTTTTTTGGCCCCTGATTCTTAAACTGTTGGGACCAAAACTCCCAAAATCAATCCCAACCTTCCTTTTGTGGTCATAAACCTTGTGTTTAAATTTCATAGATTTCTATTAACTTATACTAAAGTTATAGTGCGAAAACCAAATGTCTACAGACTCCGACGGACGACGGACGACGACGACGACGCCAACGTCATACCAATATACGACCGCAAAAATTTTGCGGTCGTATAAAAAGTCATTGCGAGTCGTTATAAAGTACCATATGCATATACTGCTCAATTTATTTTCTCATATCTGTAATGTTTCAAGATGTTCTATTCCCATCTCTGCATTTACAATATAACTTAGAATAAAATGCTCCGCTGGGCGCAGCTAGATACGACCGCAGATGTCGAACCCTGAATAGTTGGGGCAATTATGAACACAACATTCAAGCTTGATACAATACTGAATTTGGATTGTGAATAAATATTTGACACAGCATAGGTTTCTGACACAGAATGAATGTTGTCTAAGAACTTAAAAATTTTTAATTTACCTATTCAAACCATATCAGTATTTTTTGTTTTTATATATAAATCAGAAATAACCAATTTAAAATTGGGCACACATATCAATTTCTTGCTATTGCGCAATACTGTGCAATTGAAAATTTCTTCAAATATTTGACACATAATAGGTTTCTGACACAGAATAACTGAAACCAAAGAACTTAGAATTGGTCATATGATTTCAATTTATATTCAATTTTTTGCTTCTTGTGCAATACAATATGCTGTGGAGAATTGCCCCCCCCCCCCAAAAAAAAAAAAAAAAAAAATTTACCCCTTTTTTAGCTTTTGTGCAATACACTATGAAGTTGCACATTGACTCCCCCTCCCAAAAAAAAAAACAACAAAAAACAATAAAATTTATTGTAACCCCCCCTTTTTTGCTAAAAAAAATTTGAAATTTCCTTTTTAATTTATGAATTATGAAATGAGAAAAAAATTGCCCCCCTCCCCAATTTCTCATTCCCCCCCCCCCCCCCCCTAAATTTTGTTTTCACCCCCCCCCCCCCCCCCCCCCCCATTTCTCTTGATACTTTGCAACCATAACAGCCCATTTAAATACACCATAACGTATTAAAATAGAAAATGACATCATAGTCATGGATGGCAAATTTTAAATATGCATAATTTAAAAGCAGTTTAGATGAGATAAACAAAAAAGCTTCATCAGCACATATTCAAAATTTGAGATAAAAAAAAGAGTTATCCCTCTTTGTACATATTTTTATAATCATGTTGTCATATTTGCTCTAAGTCATATTTAATTGTTAGCAGTAGTATGTATGTTAGTATCATATAATTTTAAAATTTCTGATTTGTAAGTTTATTCAATATATATGTTTGGATTGAAGTCATTGTTGGGTGTTACTGAAGTTATCCTTTAATTGTAATGTAAATAATGTAAATTGGTTTAAATTATACTGATTCTTGCTATTGCACAATACTGTGTAATTGAAAATTTCTTGAAATATTTGACACATAATAGGTTTCTAAAACAGAATAACTGAAATAAAGAACTTAGAATTGGTCATATGATTTGAATTTATATTCAATTTTTGAATTCTTGTGCGATACAATATGCTGTGGAGAATTGCCCCCACCCCCCAAAAAAAATAATTTACCCCTTTTTTAGCTTTAATTTTGGACCCCGATTTGGACCAACTTGAAAACTGGGCCCATAATAAAAAAACTAAGTACATGTTTAGATTCAGCATATCAAAGAACCCCAAGAATTCAATTTTTGTTAAAATCAAACTAAGTTTAATTTTGGACCCTTTGGACCTTAATGTAGACCAATTTGAAAACGGGACCAAAAATTAAGAATCTAAATGCACGGTTAGATTCGGCATATCAAAGAATCCCAATAGTTCAATTTTCGATGAAATCAAACAAAGTTTAATTTTGGACCCTTTTGGCCCCTAATTCCTAAACTGTTGGGACCAAAACTCCAAAAATCAATCCCAACCTTCCTTTTGTGGTCATAAACCTTGTGTTTAAATTTCATAGATTTCTATTTACTTATACTAAAGTTATTGTGCAAAAACCAAGACAAATGCTTATTTGGGCCTTTTTTAGCCCCTAATTCCTAAACTGTTGGGACCAAAACTCCCAAAAACAATCCCAACCTTCCTTTTGTGGTCATAAACCTTGTGTTAAAATTTCATAGATTTCTATTTACTTATACTAGAGTTATTGTGCGAAAACCAAGAAAAATGCTTATTGGGCCCTTTTTTGGCCCCTGATTCTTAAACTGTTGGGACCAAAACTCTCAAAATCAATCCCAACCTTCCTTTTGTGGTCATAAACCTTGTGTTTAAATTTCATAGATTTCTATTAACTTATACTAAAGTTATAGTGCGAAAACCAAATGTCTACAGACTCCGACGGACGACGGACGACGACGACGCCGCCAACGTCATACCAATATACGACCGCAAAAATTTTGCGGTCGTATAACAAGCAAACTAAAATTGCTTACTAAGTCAATTTCTGCAAACCTATCTTCCACATTGTATAGGGGCCTCAGTGGCCGAGTGGTCTAGGTAGTTCGTCATGACTACTAATGATCACTAGCCTGTCAAAACTGAGGTTGTGAATTCCAATCTCACCTGTGACAGAGTGTGTTCGACTCTGATCTCAATAGACAAGGATTGCAAATTTTCGGTCGGTGGTTCTCTCTTGGCACTCCGGCTTCCTCCACCAATAAAAACTGGACGCCACGAAATAGCCAAATGTGCTGAAAACGGCACAAAACCCCAACTAAACAAACAAACCAAATTGTATAAAACACAGACAACATATTATAACTTCTGCAGTTCACAAAAGTTATCCATTTCTTCATTCACATCATCTTTCTCTCTTAAAGATGATCGCTGGTCTAATAGGAAATAAATAGGATTTTAAATAGGGGTTTTAGTTTGAGAGAACATATGAATAGTAAACAAATAAGCAAGAAAAATATATAGGTTCATGTGCTCATTTTAGAGCTATAAGGCCTTGAAAATTTGCAGGAAATTGGTTTTCTCTCGATTTTTCATTGTCTTTGCATTGACAACTTCAGTCTCTCAAAAATGTATGAAAAAATAAAAAGGATTTCACAAAAATTTTGTCAAATACCATTTTAAGGTATATATGATTGAATTATAAAAGAAAAAGTGGAGGTTAATGGGCAAAAAATTTCATGTTTAAGAAATGGATAAAACCCGAGGATTCCGAAAATCTGACAAAAAGACCAAAACATGACCAGCGAACATCCTTAACAATAAGTTAAAAGCTCCCATCTTACAAGAAGATCAAAACAACTTCAAGCATATAAATGTCATTATAAGGCCAAAACGATTTAATGCTGCAGAACCAACATCATGTCATGGTCAATAAAATGCTTTTTTGGACACACAACTGGATTATCTATGTATACCAGCGCTATTTCACAGAACACTAAAGTTAGTATTGAAAAACATTCTGTTAAAATCTGGTTCTCCCAAACCATATGAACATTTATAATGTTTATCTCTTTTAATGAATTGATTTTTTTTGGTAATTTTTCATTTTTTTCCTCCACCTTACCATATAAACTATTTGTATAATTATTGGCTAGATATTCAAGATTTTAAATCAGCATATTACACAATACACAATTCCATGGAAACCAAACAAACAATGTCCATTGTAAATGGAAAATTCTCCATCCCTGAGACTAATTTAAAGACTGATCAAACATAAAAGGTCATATATTCACAAATCAAATGTATTTGCTTACCAGATATACAATTTTGTAATACCTGAATATGTAAAACAGAGTAAGATTTAGAAGAGGAAACCTTTATTTATTCAACTATTTTTCTTTTTACCTTATTCAACAGGGATAATTGTCTTTTTTATTTCCCAAATTTATTTCATTTGGCAATTAATGTCTGCAAACTGTCGTCAGAAAAGATGTTTTAAATGTTAAATACACTGTTTCATAATTAAAAATAAATACACTTTAAGAATATAAATACATGTATCATATACACAAAACCTGTTTAAATCCTGATGTGATATTATTTATTAAAATGTCTGGTAATTATCTTTTCTTAAGGGGAGATAACTTATTACCTTGTAAAACATCCTGTCTGCAAATCTCAGCATCTCAGCAAAAGCATTAAACCAGGAATGGAGGATGGCAAAAAATCCTAAAATAAAGTATGTAATGTATAAAATTTAACTGTGCTAAACCCTTCTTGACCAATATTACAATACATATTATAATGAATTTCTGAGTAAATTTGGTAGGTGATCTGGGGATTGAGAAAACTCTGAAGGTGTTTTGAAGTGTTTCCTGAATACAAAAAATGTGTATATCATTTACACCATTTCACAACTTTTCAACCTTAAAATAATTTAAACAAGAGGCTCACAAGAGCCTGAATCGCTCACCTGGCAAACAATGCACTATAAACTAAATTAATATATTAATGTAATGGGTAAGGTTCTCCTTACTCCTACAATGCAAGATGTTGGAATTCCGTTCCTCCATACCCCCAAGTTAGTAAACAGCTTGCCAGACAACCTCTAGCATTGCTAGAGTAAGGTTCTCTTGTAAGTTTTACTGAATTCCTATGTAATTTTGATATGTTGTGAAGGACATATAAACAATGACTGTTAAACAGCAATATTTCTACAACTGTTGTGTTTGAATTCGAACATTTGCCATTTTAAATGAGAGTTGATACCACTTAGATGAAATTAACCAGTGGTACGTACCCTTGGAACAAACTTTTTGTTCTGGTTACCTATGTAACCTTACATCTTTTGCATCTAAAAAGTGAACTCTCTTTTTCTGAAGTATCGCAGTTTCAATTACATGTACTTGAAAAGGAAATATTGCAGGAACAATCATGCTAAGTTTCATCCAAATCCCCCTAGTAGTTTCAGAGGAGAAGATGTTTGAATATTTGTTAACAACGATGATGACAGACACTAAGTGATGGCAATTAAAAGCTCACATATTATGAAGTTTAATCATTGTTATACAACATTCTCATCATCACCATTCACTAAGGATACCATGTTTACTTTAAAAACCAAATATTGTCGAAATCCCAGCAAGTGCAAAAAATGGGTCAAAGACACGAATGGCCGGGTCATGAATATTTATATAGACAAAATCAGACACATTGTATGTTGTTGTACGAGCACAGAGGCAGTCATCAATTTAATTAGAAATAGGTGAAGTAAGCAATATTTGATTTGATTACATGTTGATAAACATGTGTTTGGAAAAATGGGGAATAATTCCTGAAATAATTCCATAAAGTGAGGTGCACATCTTCAATATATACATGTATTAAAACATTCTGCGAAGTTTCAAGGATCCGGGTGAAAAACTGTAGGAGGAGTTGATTTCGCAAAATAGGTACCTCTATTGAAGATGTCAATAAGAAAACGACTAAGTTCCAAAGTTTGGAAAAATGGGAAATAATTCCTGAAATAATTCCATAAAGTGAGGTGCACATCTTCAATATATATAGAAACATTCTAAGAAGTTTCAAGGATGTGGGTGAAAAACTGTAGGAGGAGTTGATTTCGCAAAATAGGTACCAATTTTCCCCGCCTGCCCGACATTCACCATACTATAACCCGGATTTGCACTCCATGCAACCCGGCCAAAAATGGCGGTAAAATGGCAGCCATTTTAAAAATGGCCATCCAAAACAAACTTTCATCATCACCATTCAACTCGGGATACCATGTTTACCTTGAAAGTAGCTTTTATCTTCATTTTCTTTCTATAATTCAGGAAAAAATAGCAAAAAACAGCATTTTGACCCCTATGTGCTATTTTTAGTAAGGGTGGACATGTTTTTCGACCAATCAAAAAAATCCAAGCATTAAATTTTTGCAGGATACCCTAAGGAACAATCTTACCAAGTTTCATTTGATTTTAAATAGTAGTTTCAGAGAAGAAGATTTTTGAAATAATAACATAAAAAAAAGCCAAAAATGTCGAAAAAAGGGCAATAACTTTAACATCAGTTGACAGATTTTGACGAAAATCAGCACACAGGTAGCTCTCATCATGCTGAACACTTTCAACCTGCCAAAATTTGCCGTAACCTCATGATTTTTGAGATATTTGTGAGTAAAATGCTCAGCTTGGCGCAGCTTGATACGACCGCAGAGGTCGAACCCTGAACAGTTGTATCAAAGAACCCCAATAATTCAATTTTTAATGAAATCAAACAAAGTTTCATTTTAACCGTTAAGGACCTCAATGTGGATAAATTTAAACACAAGGCCCAAAATCCAAAAATCTAAATACACAGTTAGATTCAGGATATCAAAGAACCCCATATATTCAATTTTTGTTAAAATCAAACAAAGAGTGATTTTGGACCCTGAATTGTACCAACTTAATACTGGGCCCATAATCAAAAATCTAAATACATGTTTAGATTCAGCATATCAAAGAACCCCAAGTTTGGACCCCGATTTGGACCAACTTGAAAACTGGGCCCATAATAAAAAAACTAAGTACATGTTTAGATTCAGCATATCAAAGAACCCCAAGAATTCAATTTTTGTTAAAATCAAACTAAGTTTAATTTTGGACCCTTTGGACCTTAATGTAGACCAATTTGAAAACAGGACCAAAAATTAAGAATCTAAATACACGGTTAGATTCGGCATATCAAAGAACCCCAATTTTCGATGAAATCAAACAAAGTTTAATTTTGGACCCTTTTGGCCCCTAATTCCTAAACTGTTGGGACCAAAACTCCCAAAATCAATCCCAACCTTCCTTTTGTGGTCATAAACCTTGTGTTTAAATTTCACAGATTTCTATTTACTTATACTAAAGTTATTGTGCAAAAACCAAGAAAAATGCTTATTTGGGCCCTTTTTTTAGCCCCTAATTCCTAAACTGTTGGGACCAAAACTCCCAAAAACAATCCCAACCTTCCTTTTGTGGTCATAAACCTTGTGTTAAAATTTCATAGATTTCTATTTACTTATACTAGAGTTATTGTGGGAAAACCAAGAAAAATGCTTATTGGGCCCTTTTTTGGAACCTAATTCTTAAACTGTTGGGACCAAAACTCCCGAAATCAATCCCAACCTTCCTTTTGTGGTCATAAACCTTGTGTTTAAATTTCATAGATTTCTATTAACTTATACTAAAGTTATAGTGCGAAAACCAAATGTCTTCGGACGACGACGACAACGACAACGACAACGTCATACCAATATAGGACCGCAAAAATTTTGCAGTCGTATAAAAACTGTTGTTTGACCTCTATTTTCTATTTTTAGTAACAGTGGCCATGTTTTTCGATGGATCAAAAATCGAAGCATAAACTTTGTGCAGGATACCCTAAGGAACAATCTTACCAAGTTTCATTTGATTCTGAATAGTAGTTTCAGAGAAGAAGATTTTTGAAATAATAGCATAAAAAAAGCCAAAAATGTCAAAAAAGGGCAATAACTCTAACATCAGTTGACAGATTTTCACAAAAATCAGCACACAGGTAGCACTGACACTTTCAACCTGCCAAAATTTGCCGTAACCTAATGATTTTTGAGATATTTGCGAAAAACTGTTGTTTGACGCCTATGTTCTATTTTTAGTAACAGTGGCCATGTTTTTCGACAGATCAAAAATCAAAGCGTAGACTTTGTGTAGGATACCCTAAGGAACAATCATGCTAAGTTTTATCCAAATCCATTCAGTAGTTTCAGAGGAGAAGATTTTTGAAAAATTGTTAACGGCGACGACAGACGACGATGGACGCAAAGTGATGAGAATAGCTCACATGGCCTTTTAGAAAAAAAAACACTTGAATGGTCAAGATTGATCGTTAACAATTTCTAAAGTAAAATCAGAGTCAATTCCAGACCATACAGCTGACTTCAAGATGATTACATGTTCCTAAATAAACACTTTAAATATTTCGTGAGGATTTCAAGAATTCTAGAGAAATTAGAAAATCTTTTCTGGTTTTTAAATTCCGAGGGCTCTGGGAGAAATTTGGAGCATTGGTATGAACTGCAAGACATGTCTTTGATATGAATTTGTTAACTTGGTCATTTGAAATGTAGAGATAAAAAAATAAAGACTAAAATGGCTGTTTAAGATAAAATATTGGTTACTGTATTATGTTGTACATTATACACACTTTTTATGTCTATAAATAAACTGAGAAAGAGCTGCGTATTATGTAGTACAACAGGCCTACGAGAAATTTTTTCTAGCGACTTTTCCTCGTCAGTTCAATTGTTCAACAGAACAAAGAACTTACATATATGATCGGTCCCTGCCATTTATTGAATAAATAGAGAATGAAACCAACGTTAAGACATTGAAAAGGTATTCCCATCCAATTCTAAATTTTTCAACCGCCATTTTGTTTGTATGGTGTAAAAGTTATTGTTGTCTGGTTCCCAGTGTAATATATTGTTTTCATTCACACTATACCGATATCAGATCAAGGTAAAGACATTACGTAATGAACATATATGATTGATACAATTATTGGTAAGAAAACTAGAACTGTCCTGAAAGGGACTAATACCACCCGCAGCAACATGTCTATTTTGAAGCCTACACAAATCATATTGCCCAAACAGAAAAATCCTGACAATGTGCACATCTCCACAATGTGATCTAACACTCCATGAAGTTTCATGAGAATCATGCAAGTAATGTAGGAGGAGTTGCGGACAACACATGGAACAAAGTTTTGTTAAAAATTGCCAAAGTCCAAACTGCCATATCTTTCACATTTCTTGCCCAAACAGAAACAACATGCACATCGCCATAGAGTGATCTAACACTCAAGAAAGTTTCATGAGAATCCTGTAAAGAAATGTAGGAGGAGTTGTGGACAACTTTATTTCGGACAGACGGACAGATATACAGACTGAAACCTATATACTCCCCCAAACTTCGTTATTTTTCATTCTAACTGCATAAAAACATTTATAAAACAAAAAACAAAACGGTATTTCAATTCCGAAAATGCTGATTTCATGACGACCACAACTTTGACTTCGTTGCCAAAATGTCCCTGTGTATTATTTAGTAGAACTATGCCTTTTTCCTTGATTTTAGAGCTTAAAAGGGGGTGTGTATGATTTTCCAATTCCTATTTTCAACAACAAAATACAGTACTAGAGGATGTTTATCATAATGATGTGGTGTTAAATGTCCTTTCATTATCATAATAACAAAATAGCTTTGTCTCAGACTTTCACCAGTGATTTTTTTATTAACACTTTCACTGACAAGTCTGGGTTTACAAAATATACAAAATTTGTTTGAAAATTTAATAGAATCGACATTAATAATTGGAATATTATTTTCTTAAATGGATTTTCTTATTTTTCATGACAAAAATGCATTTTCATAATGATTTTAAATTTTTTTTAAGATTTCCAACATTTCCAGTTTTTGGAATTCCTATTTGCTTGCGAATGTTCATGTTTTTATTCAAAAATACCACCCTCAACTGAAGGCAGTATGTGTTATATTATACTAAATGCCAATTATCTCCGCATACAGAGAGGGCGTAACTCATATCTGATACGGTGGTTGGTATCCTGGCAAAAGTGTGTTATTCTCCCATGTGGTATTCCTGTCGCTTAGGAGGGAAAACCACACGTTGTCAAGAGGGGTGGAGCCTAGTTTCAGGTGGATTGAAATACCACATCTCTGTCAACCAATGAGAAATCAAGATTTTTGCATGAAGTATATTATATAATATTATTATATACCTACCAATTAATAAAACGAGTGTCCCAGGTAACATACAACCAAACACTGTCACTACAAGTAACTTTGGTGTCAGATGCTCTTGATTGAAGTTGTGAAAATATGGAACACAAAAACGGACAAAAATGTAGTAAATATAGAAGAGACAAGCTATAACTTGGGCAAAGTTTGTAACTACATAATTCCATCTAATGGTCTTTGTTCTGAAATAACAAAAATGTTTATATTTAATAAAATAAACAAATTGCAATAATTCATAGTCTAATCACAATTAATGCAAAGCTCTCACTTTGCGTTATTGCTATCGTTTCTGTTGACCCAAATGAACTTTCTACTACGATGACATCTGGTGGCAAACGTTTGAAACACTCTAAGTCTAATGAGTTTATTTTTAGATAACTGCAGTTTCTGTAGCAGACGATATTTTACAGGTGCATTACACTGCATAATAATCCATTGTACAATTTCACTGTATGTGAATTAATTGTTCCATTGAAGTTTTAATTTTTCCAGCCAATTCTTTAACCCTTGCCAATAAAAGGATTCTCTCACGAAAAAGCTTTGTGCTTTCTGTACTTTCAGCACTTTGATTTTTTAACTGCTGTTATACATTGGAATTCTCAAAGAGTTACAACAGGCCTTTCTCTAAGTGTTGGTAACCTCAACTTTTACATTCAGGGGTGCCAGCTCATTTTGTAAACTCTGAACAAGGACCTGTTATCTTTTCAGAAAGATTTCATGCTTTTCATGTAGATACACAAAAATGGTGAATATTTTTAATAAAACTCTGCAATACCCATTTATTGTTATATGTGGATATTGTGGGAAACTGTTATAAGGTAAAATTGTAATGTCTGATTTTGGAGTAAAATATCTTGATGATATTTATTGTTATTTCACCAAACTCCTTAAGTGAAAGAACAGTTTTTATTTCACAAGTGAAATACTGGATTTTCTTTCACTTGGAAATCACAGTACTTCCCTATCCAAAATGTATAAAATCACCTATTACATGTATATTATTATAATCTGTGAAACCTTACCTTGGATAATTATCTCTGTATATAAGTGTAGGGACAAAGAGGAAGTAAAGATATTTGGAAAAATCTGGACATATAATATCATCACTGATTCTGTCATCATCTGGGAATAAATATATAAAGTTAAGCATTAATTCTATTATAGCAATTTTGATGCAGAAGTGGTGCACATTTCATCGATTTATGACTCATCAGTTGTGCTCAAGACCTAACATGTTGAAAACCAAAACAATAATCGAAAACATTGAAAAGCAAATTGGAAAATGCCAAAATGGCATTGAAGTGCTTCACACATACTGTGAAAACAATTTTTTTTACTTTTTACTGGATAAGATTGAGATGAACTTGAACACTCCTAGCCGTGAGTATGGTGTGATCTCTCATTAATGTCAACTTAAGAATGCTCGCTGCTCATGTTTTGGTCTTTTTGTCAGATTTTCGGAATCCTCGGGTTTTATCCATTTCTTAAACATGAACACATGAACCTATATTTTTTTCTTGCTTATTTGTTTACTATTCATAGTTCTATCAAACTAAAACACCTATTTCAAATTCTATTTATTTCCTATTAGACCAGCGATCATCCTTAAACACACCTAGATATGAGTATGGTACGTCTCTCAATAGTTTGTTTGTTTATTTGGAGTTTTACACCTTAGTGTTGACAGGCTAGGGATCATTAGTAGTCATGACGAACTACCTAGATGACTCAGCGTCCTTATTTTCTTAAATTACCCATATTTAAATCTCCAACAACAAATGGCTGCCAATAATTTATTTCTTAAGAACTTATTGGATAAATGAGACAACATACATGACATAGAATCTGATCAGTACAGTAATAGGTTGTCCACACTGTGTGACAAACTCTTATTGTCATATAAAAACATGAAAAATTATCTAGACCACACGGCCACCGAGGCCCCAGTCTTTCATTAGTGTTAACAGGTTAGTGGTCATTATTTAACATGACAAATTATCTACACCTCCCAGTAGCTGAGGCCCCATACATCAGTATCTTGATTTCTAAATTATGGATTTTCATGAAATTTTACATGCAACTAGAACATTCAAAACTGCTTCTAAATATCGAAAACAATTTAAATTTAGCTTTTATATTTCTTCAATAAGGTCGATTTAAGATCATCAAAATAAAGGACTTTTACTGTAGATTTTATATAAAAAATGCCAAAAATTAATAATTTCACTTTAAATCATCATTTCTCAAAAACTAATGCCTAGAATTTTCTATAAAAACGATATGTTATTGCTTTCAACTTTTTCGTATCAATGAAACTAAATAAATATAGGGTCACCAGCTTCATTTTTGTTGTGGAAATCATTCAACTACAGGTCCTGTCTGTAAAAATACTAAAAATCTATGTTTTTTATCGTGACATCATGATAACGTTACTCATATTTTGGCTTTTTGACGCTTATTTTCACTCTTCATACAGTAATCAATCTAATATACCGAAAAACAAATCTGGTGACTCCCAATAAATTTTATATCAATAAAAAGAGAATTTCAATGGCAATAATATATCATTTTAAAAAAGAAATTAGTTCCTGGCATCGGTATTTTGACCCATTGAGATCCCAAAAATTTTGGTAATGAACTTGTGCATTTGATTTGCATTACATTTTCAATTTTTTTTTTGCCTATTGTAAATACATTCTGTTTGATATAGCTTACTTAGCAAATAATTAAAGGAAATTACCTATAAACATCAATCAAATCATACATATTGACCTGTAATTGATATTTACAAGCTCACTACTTTTCTAACCTGTCGATATTCATAAAGCCTTATTTGACAGCTATGACAATTGCAGTTGTAAGTTTTTTTTAATAGAAAATAACATGATTTTATTGTCGGGAAGAAGTTCCAGAATTCAAGATATCTAAAGTATATTCTAAAAACAGAGAATTAAAATTCATGGGAAAAAATTTCAGATTTGATTAGTTTGAAAAATTCATTGTGTTCAAGACCGCTGAATTTGAGCTACTGAAATTCAACTCTAGTATGAAAAAGAAAACATTCGTTATGAAGGGGAAAAGTACAGTATATGACAATACAATGCACTGAGATTTTCTTTCACTACTGTAACATGTTACCTTTTTTGGAATTAAAATTCAAAACTCTTGGTATATTTTCTCTTACAAATGAATGCATCTTCATTAAAAGACGTAACTGAAATGAAACAAAAACCTATTATAATTAGGATTATCTTGATGACTATAGCAACAACATTTATAACTAGAGGCTCCCAGGAGCCTGTATCGCTCACCTGGACTATGTCCATCTTGACTGGCAGCCTGGAACATTGCTGTCAAGTTCCAAATGGCTCACTGGTTTCAAACAAGAAGATCTTTCAGTGATTTTTCCAATAAGGTCCTATGTTAAACACTGTTTGGCTCTGGTAGCCACCTTGGATGACAGGTGGGACCATTGGTTATAATTTTTGAAAGAGGACCAACTAAGGACCATTGCTGCCAAGTCTTTTTCCAAATGGCCAGGCGGTTTTAGACAAGAACTTCTTTAAGTAAATTCCCGATAGGGTCCTATTTTAAACTATGTTCTGCTATGACGGGAGGGGTCATTGGAAATAATTCTGAAAGAGGACCACCCAAGGACCATTGCTGTTAAATTTTGTTCGAATTGGCTCAGTGGTTTCAGACAAGAAGATCTTGAAGTAAATTGAGTTTTATTTTAAATATCCATAACAACGTACCAATCATACAGCTGGCTGATATGTTTTCATTAAAGGTTTCTCATAATAAGTATCAATTTCTTAGATAAAAAATTCCAATAGGGAATAGAATACTATCCAGGCATGCGATTTTCTCGCTGTGTTGAAGACCCATTGGTAGCTTTGAGCTGTTTTCTGCTCTTTGGTCGGGTTATTGCCTCTTTGACACATTTCTCGTTTCTATTCTCTTTTCTATCTTTGTTATTAATAACAAAGAAAGTAAAAAATTGTTTTCTAAGAAGTCGTTCACACTGAACAACAATTAGAACATGATGTAAACCAGTGGTTTGCGAGACCGCATTTATTATTTAACACGACACAATAACATCTGACCTGGTAGAAGACATTAATTACCTGTTCACATGATAAAATAGCATCTGAGGCTGGTGGAAGACATTACCTGTTCACATGATACAATAACATCTGAAGTTGGTGGAAGACATTACCTGTTCACACAATAAAATAACAGTTGAGGCTGGTGGAAGACATTACCTGTTCACATGATACAGTAACATCTGAAGCTGGTGGAAGACATTACCTGTTCACACAATAAAATGACAGTCGAAGCTGGTGGAAGATATGTATTACTCCTTCATACAATGAAATAACAGCTGAGGCTGGTGGAGCTTTATTACTTGTTCAATAAATAAAATAATAGCTGATGTTTGTGGAAGACATTAATCACTTGTTCACACAATAAAATAACAGCTGAGGCTGGTGGGAGATATTTATTACCTGTTCACATGATACAATAACAGCTGAAGCTGGTGGAAGACTATTTTCTGTGATATACTTTACAGGATATATGAGGAAAGCAATCATAAATAAAATGTAGACAGCCAATGCCAGATAATCTTGCCATCCTGAAATAAATGGATCAGATTAAGTATGCATGAATTGTCAGTTTGTAAGTAATTGTTATATTGGAAATACCAGTTTTTAATGGTAACGTATGCTCATTGTCATAGATGATGTCAGTTTGTCAGAATATAATAAATTTTTTTTAGTACATACTGCTGTCAATTTTATTATGAAAACATTTAATGAAATTATTTTTCAGGTTTTCCTTTTTTCATCCATAAAAGGTGGCATGGGATAAAAATTACAAATTATTGATTATTTTTCACAAGTTCATCTGTAAATCCTTGTTTATTTTTTTTTAGTTTAAGGATGATCGCTGGTCTAATAGGAAATAAATAGGATTTGAAATAGGTGTTTTAGTTTGAAAGAACATATGAATAGTAAACAAATAAGCAAGAAAAAAATATAGGTTCATTTGCTTATTTTAGAGATACACATGTATAAGGCCTTGAAAAATTGCCGGAAATGGGTTTTCTCTGGATTTTTCATTGTCTTTGCATTGACAACTTCAGTCTTGCAAAAAATGTATGAAAAAATAAAAAGGATTTCATAAAATTTAGTCAAAAACCATTTTAATTTACATATAATTGAATTATAAAAGAAAAAGTGGGGGTTCATGGGCAAAGAATTTCATGTTTAAGAAATGGATAAAACCAGAGGATTCCAAAAATCTGACAAAAAGACCAAAACATGACCAGCGAGCATCCTTAATGACTTGTGCTTAGGAATTTTTTATAAACTGTTACCTTTAGTTGAGGACGGGGTATGTTTTTGGTAATTGCCCGTCATGAACAGAAAGAATATTCAAACTTTATAAAGAACCTCACATACAGTCAAACCTGTCTTATGTGACCTTCCAAGGGGCAGCAAAATTATGGTCACTAAATACAGGTGGTCTTTATATACAGGTTAATTTTATATAGAATGCACAACAAAGGGAATTTGAAATGATGGTCCTTTAAGACAGGTTATTGCTTAATGCTTAATACAGGTGGTCACTAAAGCAGGTTTGACTGTATCCGGCTGATAGCACAAAACATGATTCTTATAGAATCCATATGGGTGTTTTTCATATCATATGCTATATCAACCAAAAGACACCAGTATCAGAGCCTGCTCATTGTCATATATTTTTACATTTGTTTTGGGGTGGGATGGGTTTTTGAGTAGTAATTTTATAAGAACTACAAATTTATTGACATCTTTCAGTTGTCATAACAACATTAAAGGCATTTTTTCTGTATAAAATGGGTTTGTCAGCTTCGTAGATGAATAAAGGAAGAGAACTTACTAGCAGGACCTTCTGATCTATTATTGGCCCAGTAATGAAATGTTGGATATACCACTATTAGCGTACTTAGCTGCATCATCATCCATAATTCCATTACTTTGGAGAATTTTCCCAATGCCCACTGCATCATCTCAAAGTTCAGATTTAATCTGTCGATAAAATACAACTATAAACATGTACATATATTATATTTGGTATAATTTTTGTTTTTTTTATCTAACTGGTCTTTGTTACAACAGAAAAGTGCTCACTAGGGGTGTGGTACAATTTTGCCAAAATAAACATCAAGGTGAAGTTAGCAAACCACTTTCCAACTGAACATTACTATTTCAGTAAAAACCGCTTTTTTATGATCCAAGAATGGTACTGCCAAACAGTTTGAAGAGGATCGTAAGAAAAACCATTCCAACGAAATTTGGTCAAAACTGGACAGGAATATTTCAATAGTGAAAATATGAAGTATTTTTCACTGAATTTTCTACTATATGGTAAAACTTGCGGAGAAAATTCTGCAAACTGATCATAGAATGACTATTTTCATCAGACTGGTTCTAATTGTGGTTGAGTGGTTTCAAAGGGGATTTTTAGTTACTTTTCTGTTTTTTGTAAATGTGACCAAACTGCTCTAAATATAAGACACAATACTGTAAGAGGACCATTCCACAAAAGTTTAATACCAATTGTTCTTATATTTTTTTACGATAAGAATTTTTAGAGGAAAGTAAATAGGGAAAACTTACTTTCAAATTGCTAGTAGTGTCAGGGACAAAGATTTCTCAGTATCATCCAGTATTACAGTACAAAAAATTTCAGAAATTAATATATAAATATTTTGATTGGATTCGATTAACACTGCAATAATTAAAGCACAAATCTAACTTCCTGCTAGTATATTCTCTGACAACATGAACATAAAATGCATTACTGCATATTCTCACATTATTTTTGGTGAAGCCATATAAGCATTCCCAATTTTTGATTTTACAATACATGTAATTTATGAGATCTCACAAAACAAGTTTAACCCCGCTGCATTTTTGCCCTGACCCTCTAGCCTTTGTTAGTCTTGTGTGTTTTTTTTACATTTGGTTCATTTGTATGTTTCGGAGTTAAGTGTGGCGTCCATTTCACTGAACTAGTATACTTTTTCGTTTAAGGGCCAACATGAAGCCCACCTCTGGGTGTGGGATTTTCTCACTGCATTGAAGACCCATTGGTAGCCTTGAGCTGTTTTCTGCTCTTTGGTTGAGTTGTTGTCTCTTTGACACATTCCCCGTTTCCATTCTCTATTCTATTCTTTTCAAAGAATAGCACACTATCAATGATTATAAGAAAAAATTAAAGATTAGAATCAATGAGACAACATTCATGACATTCTAAAAGATTAGATACTGAGGATTCATTAATATTCGTTGTATACCAATTTTCGTGGTTTTCGTGGGTCCCAGTAAACCATGAATTTAAATATCCAACGAAAAATCATATTTTTACTCTTGTTTAAATGCACTGAAGTTTGAAACCACGGAGTTTTGAACAATTGCGTTCCTAAATTACAGTAAAAACATCTTGTCAAAAGATAATAAAGCAGAAATTATTGATCGTAATCGGATTAAAAATATGTATATATATGGCCCCGAAGTATTTGGTGACAAGTGATTGCAATTTTGTCAATATATATTTCACACCTGTTTAATCTAATGAGTAAATAATTACGGATTTTGTTAATCTTGTTAAATTCATGACAAGCTTTAATTGTTTCGTTACAAATTTAAAGAATCTGTTTGTTAGACGTTTGTTTAATGAGCGCTTTAAATCAGGCCTAAAAAAAATATTGTTGTGTTTAGGGTAACCCGACCCTACCTAATTTTTAGTGCCTACCCTAAATTTTTTATAACCTTTCTTCAACAAGCACTGTTAAAGTCAAGGTGATTCCAGTATACAACCTAACTAAAAAAATTAATGTAAAAAAAAAAATTTCCCTACCTACCCTACCTAACTTTTTTCAGTCTGTTACCCTAAACACATATATTTTTTTATTTGGCCTCAGTACTTTACTGTACAATATCTGACACAAAGTTATAGTAGTCTCAGACAATATCAAGCTGATCGGCACGTTTTGTCGCAGTATTTTCATGATATCTGATGTGCCAAGCCACGAATTTAAGTATTTCAACAACTTTTTATATTTTTTTCTAAGCCAGCAATCCACGAATTTAGGTATCCCACGAAATGCCTTTTTTGCTCTATCCACGAAAATTGGTATCCACGAAAATAAATGAATCCACAGTATGGAAAAGTTTCAACTGTTTTATGACTTACCTCCCTTCATAAACAATGTCGTAGACCAAAGTGTTCAGACTAAACACAATCAAAATGGCTACAAACATATGGTAGATTGTCCTTATATGGTTTATTTCAAACAGCTCTCTAAAAAAACAGAACAAGAGGCTCCAAGGAGTCTGTATCGATCACCTGGAATATGTCTATTTTGACTGGCAGCCTTAAATATTGCTGTCAAGTTTCAATACGAATTGGTTTCAAACAAGATCTTTTAGTAAACTTTCCAATTAGGTCCTATTTTACAATAGGTTACGCTCTGGCAGCCATCTTCAATATAATTGTGAAAGAGGACCATTACTATTCCAATTGGCCCAGTGGTTTTAGACAAGAAGATCTTTTAGTAAATTTCCCACAGGGTCCTATGTTTAACTATGTTCGGCTCTGGTGGCCATCTTTGATGGCGGGAGGGGTCATCGGAAATAATTATGAAAGAAAACTATTGCTGTCAATTTTCGTTCCAATTGGCCAAGTGGTTTCAGACAAGAAGATCTTTAAGTGAATTTCCCATAGGGTCCTACAAGTATGTGGGGTCCTATTTTAAACTACATGTATGTTAGACTCTGGCAGCCATTTTGGATAACAGGTGGGGTCATTGGATACATTTCTGAAAGAAGACCACCTAAAAACCATTGCTGTCAAGTTTTGTTCTGATTGGCCAAGTTGTTTCAGACAAGAAGATATTTAAGTAAATTTCCCATAGGGTCCTATGTTAATTTCCCATAGTGTCCTATGTTAAACTATGTTCAGCCCAGGTGGCCATCTTTGATAATGGACTGGGTCATCGGATATAATTCTGATAGTGGATCACTTTATGACCATTGCTGCCAACTTTTGTTCCAATTGACCAAGTGGTTTCAGACAAGAAGATCTTTTCAGGAAAGTTTACGATGACGACGGACACCAAGTGATGGCAATACATGTAGCTCGATCACATGGCCTTTTTGGTGAGTTAGCTAAAAAGCAAAAGTACATTTCTTCCCATTAATTAATACTCTATCATCATACTACAATACATTTATCCAAGATTATATGTTAAGGGGGTCACATTATTCTGGCGAGGGGTCTGGCGGCTGCTCAAAGCCCCAAAAGGGACAAAACCTCTTCAGAAGCTCCGCAGATATGAGCAAATCTCCAGAAATGGAGAATTGAATCATACAGAAGAAAATGTCCCAACCTTCTTGACATTAATCAAATTCTGCTCGATGTTTAGTGGGGTGCATGCCAGTTGCACTCTCACTTGGATCAGCCTTTGTAAATGTTTTGTTAAAATTGATCTACACGGAATGAATAATATACTGTGTTCTAAAACTTACGTTAGCATTGATCTTTGTGGAAGGAATACTTTGTCAGGTAAATCTCTATCATTTTTTTTGCTGAAAAAAAAATTAATATTTTATTTTTTTAATCTTTTTTGTTATTAAAATGTAGAACAGTCTTCTGCTCAGAAATTTTGGTGATAGCAAAGATTTACTTGGAGTTGTACGCCGTTTTCAGTACATTTGGCTATTTCGCGACGGCATGTTTTTTTTGGTGGATAAGCCGGACTATCCGGAGAGAACCATGACCTTCGGTAGAAGAACTGGCAATTGGAGTCAAACACACCACGTCACAGGTGAGATTCAAACTCACAACCTCAGTGTTGACAGGCCAGTGATCGTTAGTAGTCATGACGAACTACCTAGACCATTCGGCGACCTAGGCCCCAATATAACCTGTTATGATGGGCAATTACAAAAAAAATATATCACAACACGCAATAATAAAATATATGCCCTGTCACATATAAAATGATTGAATTTTTATTTATGCACCTAATTAAAACCCTTTTCTAGACAACTGTATATAATTATGACCCTGTTCTAGACCATTTCAGATTACGAACACACAACCCCTTTACTTTGGCATACATGTACTGATACATGTACTATCAAAAATATTGGGATTAGCCCAATGTTCAGCATAAATGGAAGATTTTTTCCATTTATCGTCGGTGATGTCACAAGACCAAACCATGTTATACAGTATAACCAATGTTGCTCTATGCTGTTCAGTCAATTAAAATGCATTATTCAAATCAAATTAAATTATTAAGAGATAACCCGGCAAAATATTAGTATATAAACATATAGTGTTGTAGAAGTTGAAAATAAAAGCGGTGAAAAAATAGTGAAATTCTTATAAGCAGTATCAGATTATAATTAATGAGAAAATTTTTGTTAGAAGAGATAGTGCTAATCAAATCTGACTGTGCAATTTTTATCAAGCAAGGGGGACCAGTGCAAATTCTGATCATAGTATAAATATTCTTGAGGTCCCATACTGATCTGGGATATAAAAAATCAATGTACCATAACTTGCATACAAAAAAAAAAGTTTTTGTCCCATTAATTTATGTATCAATTGATAAAGCTGTGGTCTGTTTATACACTGAAAAATACAGTAGTTAAAATGTCATGCCCTGTAATTTCAGAAACTGAAATCAGTAATATTGTGACAATAAGAACAAGACACATCCTGCGCCTTTTCATCATATCCAACCCATTTTGGGAAAAATTTCCTTCCATCAGATTGTTGAAATGATCTTGACCGGTTTTCTCTTTCATATTTTAAGCCTAATTTATTCCGTGTGTCAGTATTTGTTCACTTGACAGCCTTCCGTTTTTCCTCTGTTTATGAAACAGTGAAAATGACATTAAAGAATGGGGAAAAGGGGCAAAAAAATTTAAGGATTTGGGAAAACTAACACCCCTGCCCTATTTCATCCCCCTCATTGGCCTCAACCACAGGGGCATGTATCATAGATGTTTTACTGATTTTCGAGTCACTGAAAGTGCACTATCAGTGACCAGTGACCTGCAAATCTGTTGCCTGGCACATATTTCAGCTAAAAAATTTATGATACATGCCCATGTGCCTTAACCGGTCGTTGAAGGACAAAGGTTCTCTTTGATATTGTTTGTCTGGTTTTTTTTTTTACAGGTAATGTCTTTTACGCATTCCCCTTTCTTTTAGATACCTTTATCTACTGAAACAAGAGCTGAACAGGTACATCATGTCATTTGTGTGCACACTTAGTAAAACTGGTTTGTTTCTTGCATGCCAATCTGTGTATTTATTTTGTTTAGTTGGTGTTTTTATGCCGTTTTCAGCACATTTCGCTATTTCGCTGCGGCCAGGTTTTATTGGTGGAGGAAGCCAGAGAACCACCGACCTTCGGTAGGAAAATTGGCAATCCTTGTCAATTTTAAATCGGAGTCGAACACACCCTGCCACAGGTGAGATTCGAACTCACAACCTCAGTGTTAACAGGCTAGTGATCATTAGTAGTCATGACGAACTACCTAGACCACTTATATTTTTTATCAGATCAGGTCACCATCTATAATTAAATGATTATGTAAGCTATAAATTCAAGATAATATTATGTTTTTTATCAGATCAGGTCACCATCTATAATTAAAGGATTATGTAAGCTATAAATTCAAGATAACAGGGTCATGATGTGGTACATTCAGGAGACTTTGACTTCCATAATGGATACATGCAGATAATAACTTTAATTTGATTTTGCTTCAATCAAGAAAAATACCCACAATAATAAAAATTTACCCAATCTACGAACAGACCACATTATTGGACACCTAAAAAGCTTTAGATTCCCAATGATTGCAGGTTAAACTAAAAGAAATTGTGCAAAATTGTTAATACCACTCCCTGTTAAGACAGCATGCTGTTATATACATACAATTTGTCTGCTACATTAGTGGCTGATCTACAAATATATACAACTATCACTGACTTATTTTTCTTATCTAGATGTTGAAAAATTTCATCCCTTAAGTTTTGGTATGTTAGCAGTTAGTTACTGTCAAGCAAGATTATTTCCAGCAATAAATATTTGGACTAGTGATTGGAATCAGAACGAATTTCATAATCGATCATGAAATCAGACAAAATAAAATAACTAATGAATGATCAATAATCGAAACAGATACATGTATAAAGGATTATCACTGGTCTAATAGGAAATAAATAGGATTTGAAATAGGTGTTTTAGTTTGAGAGAACATATGAATAGTAAACAAATAAGCAAGAAAAAAATATAAAGTTCATGTGCTCATTTTAGAGCTATAAGGCCTTGAAAATTTGCAGGAAATGGGTTTTCTCTGGATTTTTCCTGGTCTTTGTATTGGCAACTTCAGTCTCTCAAAAATGTATGAAAAAACAAAAAGGATTTGATAAGATTTTGTCAATTACCATTTTAAGGTATATCTGATTGAATTATAAAAGAAAAAGTAGGGGTTCATGGGCAAAAAACTTCATGTTTAAGAAATGGATAAAACCTGAGGATTCCGAAAATCTGACAAAAAGACCAAAACATGACCAGCAAGCATCCTTCAGCTCTCCTTGGTCTTTTTTTCTGACAACCACATTTTTAAGATGTTCATTTTCATCAAGACACACATTTTGAACTTTTTCATGCTCTTCTCACTTAAACAAATATATGTGTTTAAACCAATAAATTTTCACAGAAAGTGGGAGACATCCTTTTCCTGGAAAATTAAAATGAAAGTAAATCAAAAATTTATTTTTGAGCCCTGAATTACACCTTTTTTTGACAACAATCAATAGATTTTCAATTAAAATCAATCATCAAAATAACAGTAATTTGGACAACTATTTTCATCAAACATGTTAAATATTAATGTTTTTTTTCATCAAAATGTCTTTTCACACAATAAAAATGATTCTTTGTTCATATGAAGACTATTTGATCATGTTCTTCAGCATGGAAACAAGTTTAAATTATCTGACTGACGACTTTTTATATGTTGTCTTAAATGAATTCAGGTCTAATGTTAATTAATAACAGTAATTAACTACAGTCGACTCTCGTTATCTCCAACGGTAAAAATAATTCGAGTCTGAAGAAATTCAACTAAAACGGAGCTGAAAAATTTTCCAAGTTACGAAGGGGAGGTAATTTACTACCTCTAATTCTAAAATCTTTGTAGGCGCCGACTGTCAATTACAGGAAATAAAACTTACATGTGAAGACGATAAATATGAAGGAAGAAGGTTTTGATGACGATTATTCGCCATAAGAAATTTCAATATAAATCTTTTTTTTTTACAAATCACATACCTGATTAATGGATGCAACATGCATAATGGTAGAGCAAAGAAAAATCTAACATGCTCATACACAGATACAGGTGTAGAACATGAAGAACAAACAAAAGTTTCACACAGAAACTCTATAATAGCATATAAAACAAAACAAAACATAGAAGCCAAGGCAACGGTGAGTGATATGACCAATATTGATCTTATTCACACATGTCTACAGATTGTTTTATAAGGCCACACCAAACCTATTTTTTATGGCAAAAATAGGTGTGAGCAATCAAAATTTTAATTTAAATTTTTTTTTCATCTTGAGGACTACAATTTTTCAGGCGAAGATGAAAATTACGTGCGGCAAAATCTTTTTAACTAAAATATTGCCAAAAACATGAAAAATAGGAAAACCCTATTTTTTACCAAATTTTTGAAGCAGATAAACATTTTTTATTTTTAATTTCTTGAAATATGAAGAATTTGGGCGATTTTTCAGCATTTTTTCAAAATAGGCGGCAAAAAAAATTTACAAAGTCCAAAAATCGGAGCGGCAAAATCCAAAAAACTAATAATCATTTTGGTGCCTTAAAACAACAAACAAGACACACATCCCAATCTGTGTTCAAAATAAGTTTTACTTTACGAAGATAGAGTCAAGCTGGTTAAAAAATAGATACCTATTTTGAAAATTATGCATGAAATTAGGTTCTTAAATCACTATTAATCTGGAAATGGAGGAAATATTCAGTTTTGTCATTGATAACATTGCAAATCTTACAAAGTCATTGTTCCCGGGGAATCTTTTATAATACCCTAATTCCACTTCAAATCATTGTCACTTCTCTGTAACTACTGGAATTTTCAATTTTTAAGTAATCGTCAAATTTTATTAAAGATTTTAATTTACGATAAAGAAGGAAATGACGTCTGGTCTAAAAGTGAATATTATAACAGTACAACTGCATCATCCCTATCACGTCACCTCATGGTTCAACTGTGTATATACTTATTGTTATTTAATAAAATTAATAGAAGATGCATATCAAACCTTGTGTAACCTGATCTTTTACAAACATAGTTTTGGTTTTGTTCCTCCAGTTTTTCATACAGTTCTACATCAGTTATGAACTGTTCAAACAGACAATCCAGTTCACCACTTATCTTTTCTTTGAGGTCTTTTTGCAATTCCTGTAATAATGGATAACAGTTAGTCATAATAAAAGGTCAATGGTCAACCTAGGACAGGATGCCATATTAAATGAAAAGGTCAAGGCCAACCTGGAACAATAAGCCATAAATTAAAAGTTGAAGGTCAACTTGGAAAAATAAGCCATAAATTTAAAGATCAATGTAAATTTGGAAAATAAGACATAAATATCTAAATATAGTCCTTGCTTCAAAGCTCAATAATAGGGTATACCAAACAACACTATAGCTAGCAGTATATTCATTTAGGACATAGTAAAAAAATCAACAACAAAAATTTATTGTTACAATATATTAAAAATAAATAAAATGCTCCGCTGGGCGCAGCTAGATACGACCGCAGATGTCGAACCCTGAATATTTGGGGCAATTATGAACACAACATTCAAGCTTGATACAATACTGAATTTGGATTGTGAATAAATATTTGACACAGCATAGGTTTCTGACACAGAATGAATGTTGTCTAAGAACTTAAAATTTTTTAATTTACCTATTCAAACCATATCAGTATTATTTGTTTTTATATATAAATCAGAAATAACCAATTTAAAATTTAAAATTGGGCACACATATCAATTTCTTGCTATTGCGCAATACTGTGCAATTGAAAATTTCTTCAAATATTTGACACATAATAGGTTTCTGACACAGAATAACTGAAATCAAAGAACTTAGAATTGGTCATATGAGTTGAGTTTATATTCAATTTTTTGCTTCTTGTGCAATACAATATGCTGTGGAGAATTGCCCCCCCCAAAAAAAAATAATAATTTACCCCTTTTTTTAGCTTTTGTGCAATACACTATGAAGTTGCACATTGACCCCCCCCTCCCAAAAAAAAACAAAAAACAATAAAATTTAATGTAACCCCCCCTTTTTTTGCTAAAAAAATTAGAAATTTTCTTTTTAATTTATGAAATATGAAATGAGAAAAAAATTACCCCCTCCCCAATTTCTCATTTACCCCCCCTGACACAGAATAACTGAAATAAAGAACTTAGAATTGGTCATATGATTTGAATTTATATTCAATTTTTTGCTTCTTGTGCAATACAATATGCTGTGGAGAATTTCCCCCCCCCCCCCCCCAAAAAAAAAATTTACCCCTTTTTTAGCTTTAATTTTGGACCCCGATTTGGACCAACTTGAAAACTGGGCCCATAATAAAAAAAAATATGTTTAGATTCAGCATATCAAAGAACCCCAAGAATTCAATTTTTGTTAAAATCAAACTAAGTTTAATTTTGGACACTTTGGACCTTAATGTAGACCAATTTCAAAACGGGACCAAAAATTAAGAATCTAAATGCATGGTTAGATTCGGCATATCAAAGAACCCCAATAAGTCAATTTTCGATGAAATCAAACAAATTTTAATTTTGGACCCCGATTTGGACCAACTTGAAAACTGGGCCCATAATAAAAAAACTAAGTACATGTTTAGATTCAGCATATCAAAGAACCCCAAGAATTCAATTTTTGTTAAAATCAAACTAAGTTTAATTTTGGACCCTTTGGACCTTAATGTAGACCAATTTGAAAACGGGACCAAAAATTAAGAATCTAAATGCACAGTTAGATTCGGCATATCAAAGAACCCCAATACTTCAATTTTCGATGAAATCAAACAAAGTTTAATTTTGGACCCCGATTTGGACCAACTTGAAAACTGGGCCCATAATAAAAAAACTAAGTACATGTTTAGATTCAGCATATCAAAGAACCCCAAGAATTCAATTTTTGTTAAAATCAAACTAAGTTTAATTTTGGACCCTTTGGACCTTAATGTAGACCAATTTGAAAACGGGACCAAAAATTAAGAATCTAAAGGCACGGTTAGATTCGGCATATCAAAGAACCCCAATAGTTCAATTTTCGATGAAATCAAACAAAGTTTAATTTTGGACCCTTTTGGCCCCTAATTCCTAAACTGTTGGGACCAAAACTCCAAAAATCAATCCCAACCTTCCTTTTGTGGTCATAAACCTTGTGTTTAAATTTCATAGATTTCTATTTACTTATACTAAAGTTATTGGGCAAAAACCAAGAAAAATGCTTATTTGGGCCCTTTTTTAGCCCCTACTTCCTAAACTGTTGGGACCAAAACTCCCAAAAACAATCCCAACCTTCCTTTTGTGGTCATAAACCTTGTGTTAAAATTTCATAGATTTCTATTTACTTATACTAGAGTTATTGTGCGAAAACCAAGAAAAATGCTTATTGGGCCCTTTTTTGGCCCCTGATTCTTAAACTGTTGGGACCAAAACTCCCAAAATCAATCCCAACCTTCCTTTTGTGGTCATAAACCTTGTGTTTAAATTTCATAGATTTCTATTAACTTATACTAAAGTTATAGTGCGAAAACCAAATGTCTTCGGACGACGACGCAGACGACGGACGACGACGCAGACGACGACGACAACGACGACGACGACGCCAATGTCATACCAATATACGACTGCAAAAATTTTGCGGTCGTATAACAATATACGCACAATGTCCGAAAATATAAAGTTTATTTGTACTCGCCACAAAACAGGCCAGAGGCTTGTACAAATAAACTCTATATTTTCGGACAATGTACATATATTGTATATTTATCTATCGATATAGAGACACCTAAATGTCTTGACCTATTTTTTGGAAATCCATCAACAGAGGAAACCTACATAAATAAACAGCTGCGCCATGTCGTCTTGTGAAAAAAACATAATAAATGTTTTTGGAATCTCCCTTTATTTAGTGGAGCTGCTGGTGGGATGTATATTGAAACCCGGCAAAACATAAGCGTGTAAACTTTTCAGCAATAGAGATACGGCGCGAAATCTGACCAAAAAAGACTAATTTTTTACCAAAAAGTTCAATAAAAATTCAATAACTCAATAATAAAATAAAGAATCATCACGAAAAAGTACACTGATCTTCAGATTGATATAACTAAGAAGTGTGTAAAGTTTTATGCAATAATCATAAATCGTTTTTGAGATACGGCACGACATGTGAAAACCCCCCCTTTTTTTTTTCAAAAAACTCAATAACTCTAAAATAAAATTTTGAATCATCACCAAAAAGTATATACATCTTTACATTAATATAACAAAGAAGTGTGTAAAGTTTTATGCAATAATCATAAATCGTTTTTGAGATACGGCGAGACATTTGAAAACCCCCCCCCCCCTTTTTTTTACAAAAAACTCAATAACTCTAAAATAAAATTTTGAATCATCACCAAAAAGTATACAGATCTTTAGATTAATATAACTAAAAGGTGTGTAAAGTTTTAAGCAATAATCATAAATCGTTTTTTAGATACGGCGCAACATGTGAAAACCCCCCTTTTTTTACAAAAAACTCAATAACTCCAAAATATGTGAAAAAAAACACACCACTGTTTTAGTTACAAAGTCCCGTAACTCAAAAATTTTTATTTTTATTTTCACCAAAAAGTATACAGATCGTTTGACCATCATAAGGAACAATTATGTTAAGATTCATGAAATTTGGATAAGTTGTTCTCAAGTTACGGTGCGACATGTTTATGACGGATAGACGGACAGACGGACACTGGACGTGTATACTATAATACGTCCTGTCAAAATTTTGATGGGCGTATAAAAACATGATAAATGCAATGATTTCTCTTTCAATGGTGTCACTTTTCCATACATTGATAGTACACTTCCATCTGCTCAACTACATCTCTAAACTTATTCGATATTGTAGAGTATGCGGTCATTATTCAATCTTTTTAGCTCATCCAGCCAAAAGGCCCAAGTGAGCTAATGTCATCATTTTTATTTGTTGATGTTGTCCGTCTGTAAACTTTTTACATGTTTGTCTTCTCCCCTTAAACCACATAGCCGATTGTAACCAAATTTTGCTGGAATTATGTATAGAAGAACCTCTATAAGTGATCCACTTTGTTGAACAACGGGGCCACCAGAATCCATCTTAGATTCTTATTGCCCAATCTGAACCATCTGCTCATTGACTGTTATAGTGTGTCTATCTACGGACTCGACTTGACTCTTGAGCAACTCTGCTGGTGTTTCATGAAAATCAGAGAATGCTTACACTACTGGTGCATAGGCAGTTTTAGTGGAGTGCAGGTTGGTCATTATAGTTTAAATGTTTTTGAATGTTTTGTGTTCTGCTATCTTGTCTTTGTCTCTGGACTTAAGGTTTTTGATGTAATTTTATCATTCAAACACTGAAACAGCGATTTTCCCTTCCTTCCCTGCTTATGATATGAAAAGCTCCGCAGTTTCCTGATCTTTGCTCCAAGTTGTACACATCACTTTCATTATTTTATCGACAGTTAGCAAATCATTTTTTCACTGACCCGTGTGTACATTGATCCAAATATCTCAAAAAAGAAACTTTTAGTTTTGACAAAATATAAAGCTATGAATGAGCATGAAACTCAGTGAAATTTACCTTCACATTAATATCGAAATTTATCAACGAAGGGTCAAAAAGCAGTTGATCGCAATGAAATTCTACAGAAATATTTTCAAATGACCGACACGAATGCAAAACTATGAACTGATTAATTTCTAACATGACAAAGGGTTCAATGCTCATTATGCTGATACATGTATAATCATTTTAACAAAATGATACAATGGGACTATTATTTGCTCCTTGGTCTGCACATCATTCCACATTCGGTATATCAGTAATGAGTATGCATAGCATGTACATGTGTGACATAAATTTTGGATGTATGATGGATGAATTTTTATTGTTTTTACGGTGAAATTGAAACTTTAAGAACATTGTAAAGGAAGAAAGGGGGATGGTTGGAGAACAATAAATGAAACTGACAAACTATGCTTAAATATGAATGGTAAAAAATGAACAAAGTAACAAAACGAACATTAAAATTTGAAATTACCTGAGTCTGGTTTCTCAGTCTCTCTAAATGAACTTGCTTCATGAACTCCTTTGTATTTCCACCATCTGTAACATAAAACAAAATTTATAATTCCAAAAAACAGTAACTCCGATCATTATAATTTGCAAATCCTTTGAGGTACCACACTACATTGTATATACATAATGAACAATTCTAAACTAAAGAGGAAAAAACTTCATACAATAATGGGTATTAATGATTAAAAACACAATAATAAATTGTGACGTGAGGCAAAGTGACTGGTTGAAACAGAAATTTGCTCCTGAAAAAAAAGGAATTTTCGTCATAGTTTGCAGGGATGTGGATTTACTACGACACTGTAAGTTAGGAATGTTATCTACAATTTTGCATTTGCCAATTCATTGATTTGGAGGTTTTTAAGTGATCTGTTGTTTTCTACATGTTAACCGTCAAAGTTACTGACGTCATCAAAGATTTCCAACATGGATACCCCAATGCAAAACAAAATGGAATTCTGGCGATTACAAAGTGCCACAAACTGTCTGTAACCTTTGATATTATCATCAATGAACTTCTATGTTTTATAAGAAACAAAATTAATACTTAACCTAGTATTGAGCTCTTGGTGAAAGTGTGCCAAAAAAAATTCCAGGAGTCGGAAATAAAACAGTCTAAACGTTTGCTTTATGAATTGTGTGATGATAATGTGGACAAATTGTGGACAAGTACATTTATAACCTATATTGAATTTATGTGTCAAAAAGATATTTATTTTTGCTTATGATATATCATTAATATTGATATTGTTTTGTGTTTCAGTTATCTCATTTAGATAATTTTTTTGACTAAAACAAACAGAGGTGTATGTTTAAAAATGTTTTATTTTATTATAAATAATATATAATCAGATTATTTATGTTTTTACATTGCAGCTGATGACAAATATAAAAAAATATATACTATTCTTATATTTCAGTTATATGGCTACTTTTTATTTACCTTTATTCTCCCCCCCCCCTCCAAAAAAAAAAAAAAAAAAAAAAAACTTCATGAAGTATGTCAATGAGCTCATTGATTATGTGAGAGTTGGACTTGTCAATATTAGTGAACTTCAAAGAACTTCCCTGATATGGACAATCTAGACTTGACATTCCCTCCATCATGATACATGTATATAGTAATGTTGTTTTACAGGAAACAGTGATTTATTAATGTTTTCACAATACTGTGGAAGACCAGATATTTTACATGATTTTAATATAATTGTGTGTTTTTAAGTTTAGATTGCAGGAGCAATCTTGGTGACGAGGGGAAGGGTATAACCAGTATATTTTAGATATCAGAATGTTAATATGTAAAATTCTAATAATTCTTATATTTCAGTATTTGTTAAGATAGTTAACACTAGCTTAAGAAATGATTTACATGATAAATAATTAATATAAATCTTTACAGTTTTAGATAGGTGTAAAGTATTTTATTATATAATCCCCTGAAAGTTCAATGACAACACAGAATTAAGGATTCAGGAAGTGTTAGATACAAAGGGATTTCTTACTTGTAACATTAGTTTTGATTATGTCACAAAGACTTGATAAACTGGAAAATAGATAAATTAGTATTATTATGTAAAGTAAAGATATTGAGTATCAATGTTCATGATGTTATGTATAACTGAATAATGAGAAACAGACTATATATCAGTTGACCATGTAGCTAAGGACAGTTAGTTGTTGGATAGTTATTTGACATGTTGTTTTTGTAAATTTCTACATGAACTTATGTTAGTTGTTATTGCTGCATATTGAATCCTGATATAATAAACATTTATATATAGAACTTTGAATCTGTGTTAGGTTAGCATGAATTCATAAGGAAGAAACACAGCCAGTTCCCCAACTAACATTATGAATAACCAGGTCAGGGATTGGCGTAGTCCTGGCCTTGGTTATAGTATTCCATGCAAAGCACTTTAGAAAATTTATTCCAATTTACAGGACACACACAATACAGACCCTGACGATGTTCCATGTCTTGTAGCGCGTAATACATCGAAATTCCTGTCTGTGAGCTCTGATCATGTTAATGTTCCAAGTTTGATGAGACAGATTGAATTTTTAAAGTCTAACATGTCAGTATTGTCTAAGAGTCAGAAATGTTCTTTGGAATTGATTATGCAAATGAGGGATAGACAAGGACAAGGTAATAGGGATGAGCAATCAATGTTATCGACTCAAACCAAAAATGTTACTCTGTGTCACATTGTGGATAATGAGGAAGACGCTTCATCAACTGAATTGCATGCTAGCTTGACAGAGTAAAAAACTGCAGTAGCTGATGATAGTGTCACAATGTAATCCGGAATGAAAAATTCTTTGAAGCCAGAATATACTTTTGTGGACGTTCTTCAACAGAGTTCGAATTCTGCAGCATCTGATCGGAATTTTACCGCATGAAAAAAGAGTCCGTGGAAATCAACCCTAACTTCGCTTAGCATGGATAAATTAGATAATCATTCAAAGTCGGTTTTTCACGATTCTAAGGACGTGATCTTTGGTAGTTAAAGAAGTTCAATTCTGAAAGGAGTCCATACAACATCTTCTTTGTTTATTTCTCGCCTTAGTCCTTCAACTTCAAGCAGGCATATTGAAGATTTTGTGAAAGAAAATTTCAACATTACAATGGAATGTCAAAAACTGGTGATAAAGTATGCGTGCACTGATCAATCAGTCTTTGTTTAACGCTTGGTAGAAAGTGTTTAATTTTCTACCAGGTAGACTTGAAAATCCTAGATTGTTTAAAATATGGATAGAGTAAAATTTCTTTGTCCAGAGGTTATTTTTTTCATTTGCAAGAAAAATTTTATGAGTATGGTCTTAGCATGAGATTTCTATGGGCATGTGTTTTCGATAGGCTATTTATAATCTTGAGAATCGCACACTTGCACGAGATTTGAGATAATGAGCGTATATTTACAAACAAAGGAGTCACGTTTTTTTTGATTAAGCACAAAAGTTGGTGGAATATGTTCCCAAGACAACCTTTATTTATCATTCTTTTATGATACAAAGCGCCATTTTTCTTAAAACCATTTCTCATCTTTGATAATAAGTCAAATAAAATACATTACTGTCATTAGAGGCCAAAAATATCCACATACGTAAGTTGTCTGCACAGTAGACTGTGGTGTTAATAATATTTGACCACGTGATCAATTAACCAATGGAAGTACGTCTAAAATTATAGGGGTGATCGAAAAAACATGTCGGTCAAATTTCTGGCATAAATAGAGCAAGGTTATTCAACAGGCAAGTACAAATAAAAAAGCTACCGATGTGCCAGGTTTTAATTGTAAATTTCTTTTTGGAGATTTGAAGTAAATGATTAGATAAAATATACATTTTATTGATGTATCTGAAAGATCAGACTGAAAGATATACATGTACGTTTGGTGATCGAAAACCCATGCCACCACCATATAATTTGGCTGGATTGAGGGAAAAGCCAAAAAAAAAACAGGTCAATTTTTAGGTCGTTGGACTGAGGGTATAACAACCACGGTTTTAACCAGATAATGTTTTGTCAAAACTTACTTTCAGACACAGGTGAACTGTTTTCGGTATTGTTTGTCCCATTTGATGACATGGTGTAGTCTATAATAGTTGTTTACGTTGAGCAGTTGAGGATTAGTCAGAGTCCACGGCCACGCATTCAGTCGTCCGTGAGAGCTATTTGGAAAGGGGACCGTAAATTGCGAAATCTTCAATAGACAAATTCCGCTTTTCGGAACCTATCATATCCGGATTTTGGGTGTGTTTGGATATCTAACTACAAGTAATCTACAGGCACTTGTTTGAAAAGTAGACAACCCATAAGCCACCTTTAGTTTTAGTACAGGTCTATGGGTACCTATGGATTGCAAAACGATTCCAAACGACAAACCCTCAATATCAGCCACTACAACTACATAAAAAAGATTTTCTTTTTATTTAAACTTTAATACTATCAAACACATATTGCAATTCTGATTTCTTAATCATTGTTTTGATATTCCGGTTATCTAGTGGAAAATTAATAAGAAACATTTCTTCATTATGGCAATTCTTTCAGCCATGTTTGTGACGTAATTTCATCAAACCATGCTCTGTTGATAGGATTGGCAACCTATGCATGGTAGTAAATGAACAAAAACTGTGGGTGAACTTTGGGTACAAAAGGTCACCCATGGTCAGATTTATTACTCAAAATTTCTAACCATAGGTACCCTTAGGAAGTACCCATGGGTAACCATAGGTCATCTTAGGCGTATATCCAAACACAACCAACACTTAAAAAAAACTATGATTTTTTCTTGTTTCTATCCCCTTCCTCAAGCAATCTCCTGCCTATAACTTGTGTATTGCATAACAATGGAAAAGCTGCACAAAGATCTAGTCTGCAGCACAATTCGGACAGTTCAGGTTTATTTTAAAATGTTAAAAGATGTCTGTTGTTTGGGGTAGTTTTGAACAAGAAAATATATAATAGATATTTTTAAAAATCAACAAATAATCGATTCATGTACACCCATTTCAGGTAATTCTGAGCATGGTCCTATTCGGGGCATTAACATAAAAATGATTTATATGCACCTAATTAAACGCTGCGCCGAATTACCCTACAACATAGTACAGCCATTTCAGATAATTCTGCTCATCGTCCTATTTGGCGCAACATGAAAATGATTTGAATGCGCCTAATTAAACACTGCGTCGAATTACCCAAAAACATAGTACAGCCATTTCGGATAATTCTGAGCATCGTCCTATTCGGCGCATTAACATGAAAATGATTTGAATTCGCCTAATTAAAGGCTGCGCCAAATTACCGGACAACATAGTACCTGTAGCCATTTCGAGTAATTCTGAGCATCGTCCTGTTTGGTGCATTAACGTGAAAATGATTTGAATGCACCTAATTAAATGCTGCACTAAATTACCCAACAACATAGTACAGTCATTTCAGGTAATTCTGCACATCGTCCTATTCGGCGCATTAACATGAAATGCGCCTAATTAAACGCTGTGCCGAATTACCCGACAACATAGTATATCAAAAGGTCAACAACTGGCTTTTTTCTGAACATAAATAACAGTTATGTTATTTCAGGTTAAAATTTATTTTCATAATTGGTAGATCAACTCCTTCAATTGATACTGTTTGAAAGATCCATAATTTTTCTTTTAAATAAGCTTGAAGTCTTGAGCCATCGTTGAAATTTTAGCTTAAGAAAGTCATTCAAAAAGTTTTGGCTTACCAATTTTGAAAAATTATCCAAAATGGCAAGATATATACATGTAGTACACTTTATTGGCCACTGTCAGTTTCATTTAAATATACAATAAAATGGATAAAAGGAAAGATCAACAATGACATACCAATCAATCAAAGCAACCCAACAGACAAAACTCTGGACGAAACCAACATGAAAGAGCAAAAAACAGAAACATAAACAACAGAGAGTTAGGCGTCTAACTTTTGGTACAGATACTGAACAGTTGTGGGGTTAAACCGGTTTTAATAGTACCCAAGCCTTCCCCTGTCTGGAAGCTAAAACTACAATGAAATGACATTCCAACCTTATACCAATATCAGGGATGAAAATTAGTTGTCACTCTTAGTCATGAAAAATTCACGTGGGTGAGAAAAAATCATTTTTGGTAGTCTAAGTGGCAATTAAATTTTAAAGCTTGAGTCACTTGAATTTAAGGGAAAATGTTTTGTCAGAATGATATTCAAGGCAAAAAGTTTTCAGATTGTTGTTTATTAAATGAATAAGATGTTGTTGTCAATATTGACATGCAGCTGATTTTATTTGGTCTTAGCATAATACAAGTTCAAACAAATATCATAAACATTGAAGTTTGCAACCAGTCTTGGGTAAATATGTAGTTATATTTTGCAGAATGAATCTTAATCAAAATATTTTAGATATTATACAGATCTAGACCTTGCACTAAGTGTCAAAAATATCATGGCCTAAATATTTTTTAACTAGTTGTGTTTCTTTCAGTGATGATAGTAAAAAGATGTAATATTTGCAATCGTATTATGGTATTAAGCTGTCGTCTTTTATTGTTTCCATTATATGAGGGGTCAATGTTAGCAATACCGGAGGAAACATTAAATTTTTAATTTTTCATCCGGTATAAAGGGAGATTTTTTCCTTTATTTCATTTTGATGAGTTCAGTCAGTAGTATGTCAACATATTTTTATTATATTTTACAGCTTTTGAGATATAGGGGGTTAAAAGGACAAAACAAAGCAACGTGGCTGGATTTTATTTTTTTTTTGTTTTTCATCTGGTTTTTGTTGTAGGTCCAATATTCCTGTGTAATATATATAATAATATCCAACACTTTATCGGGTCAAACGTAATAGTGTCTGTTCACAGTTACTTTAAGTGTTTACGTGTCGATATGTTGCGGTTATATACATGTATTATACAGCGCTTTATTCTGTTTTTAATCAGAAATGAATTACAAAGCCGGAATACATTCCAACTTTGCTGACTTCAAGTTCAAATAATATCAATGTTTGATTTTCCATAAAAATTATTGGTAAAAATTTTTCAGTAAATTATAAACGAAAGTGAACCAACCCCTGGTGAATCTGTAGCACGATAGAGTCCCTGAAGTGGATACCTTTGGTATGCAGGGTCGTTACGATAAAACTCATAAAATGTAGAGAGTCTTATAACAACAACACTTTAGGGACTGCTACAGTAATTTTATCGATCAACATGTTTCAATGTCTGATCCTGATGACGGTGCCCTAGGCACCAAAACATGTTGTTCAATAAAATAACTGCAGCAGTACTGAAAACCAAAAGCTCATTAAAATTAAAAAAAAAAAAGACTTCTTTAGAACTAGTGGACGATTGGGAGTCAAGCTTTGACGGTCTTTAATCAAAATGATGTCAGCTACGTGTATTCATTCTGAAACAGAGTCTTATCAAAAATTTACCAAAATTTATATAAAAATCTTTGCCCCTGAAACCAATGGACCATTTGGAAGCAAACATAGGTAGAAATTATGGATGTATTTCTAAATTGCCAGAGGCAGCCAACTTTGTGGAATGTTGATTTCACATGATCCTCCTATACATAATGATGTCTTATAATATATGTATCAGGGGAGTGATAGAGGCTTCCCAGAACCTAAGGGTTTTACAACTGTACCCTATTTATAGCCATTGGAAAATGATGGCCCTTTAGTGTTTAGTGGCACAGTAAATTAGCATAATTATATGGCTTAAAGACTTATTTACATTTTTTGCAGGTTGCTGATTGATGTGTTATTCTTTGAATGTGGAATATAGATATCTATGTATATATGTGTTTACACCTGCACTGAGGGTAAGTAAGCATTTACATTCGATATGAAAAATAGTATTTTGGATATGTCAGGGAGATAACATTCTATCTCTATAGTGAACTGACCAAAGTTAAACATCCAAATGTTGCCACTGGGATTTTAATAAAGTTAAATACCTACAACATGTAGCAAGCCATAAATATTCCCTGACAAAGTAACCAAGTTTCTAGTCCATTTATTATAAATTATTGAGGTATATAAAAAAAATCAGACAGGAAACCAGATTTTTCTAAACTTTGGCATTGGACACTTACAGATTATATTATTAGTCTTTTCAGAACATTCCACGTGGTTAATATTATAATGTTCAGAAACTAACTATAAGTTGATTGATTTGTTTGTTTGTTTAGTTGGGGTTTTACGCCGTTTTCAGCACATTTGGCTATTTCGCGGCGGCCAGTTTTTATTGGTGGAGGAAGCCGGAGTACCCGGAGAGAACCACTGACCTTCGGTAGGAAAATTGGCAATCCTTGTCAGTTTAGATCGGAATCGAACACACCCCGCCACAGGTGAGATTGGAACGCACAACCCCAAGTGTTGACAGGCTGTTGATCATTAGTAGTCATGACAAACTACCTAGACCACTCGGCCACTTGAACTTGTGTAATGCACTGGCAGTATGAAAAGTTTATTGATTTTATTTCATTATGGTAAAGAATTGATTTATTTTTAAAATATTATTTAAAAAAGGAAGTAGACATTTGATAAATGCTCCTGGAATAACCAAATGTGACATACAAACTGTACCTGATCATTACAATCATTATGATATTTTGTCTGCATGGTGTGACAAACTCTTAGAAAAACATAAAAAGATTATACGAAACCACAAAATATGAAATAAAAACTAAAATATACGTGTATAACAACAAAATAAAAAAACGACCTCTGACATCAGACATTAGACACTCAAACACATAAAAATCTGGTGGGATTGAACTTATTCAGTACCCATAGCCGTTCTTTTCACAAAATCAAAAAAAGTTTAAATTATTCAACAGTATGGTATTAAATCTAGTGGGAAATGTTGTATCAGTGCTTATGTTTCCTTTCAGTTACCTCCCCTTATCTGCAATGGGATCAGAAATACTGGACCATACCCTGTGTCAGGAAATGGCCAAATATGTGGAGGAACTAACTACCAGCGGAAGACCAAGCTTAAATCCCGATCTTATGAAAAGTTTAAAAAAGATATGCAAGTAGGTAACAGTTGCAAGTTGAATTTTACATTTGTTGAGTGAAACCTTTATACTTTAATTTACATTTGTGGAATGAAGGCCATCAGTGTCATAAAGTTAAAGTGAACAATTTATGAAAATATATTTGGCAGTCCTGACCCTGGACAGTTGTTATTGTTCTCATTACTGAAAACCAAAACCTCATTAAAATTTAAAAAAAAAAGACTTCTTTTGAACTAGTGGACTATTGGGGACCAAGCTTTGATGGTCTTTAATCAAACCGTGTAGTCATTCTGAAACAGAGTCTTATCTAAAATATGAAATTTACCAAAATTTATATAAAAATCTTTGCCTCTGAAACCAATGGACCATTTGGAAGCAAACATAGGTAGAAATGTCCTTGGACAAATGTTGGATGTACTTCTTAATTGCCAGAAACAGCCAACTTTGTGGAATGTTGATTTCATGTGATCCTCCTATACATAATGATGTCTTATAATATATGTATCAGGTGATCAGTGTCATAAAGTTACTGACATCTATGACCATGTTTTCTATTTTTGGCACAAACGAGGTAACATAGAATTCTTATCAAACTGAATTGGTCTATTTTTTATACTGGATGAAATTTCTGGGTTATTTATATCACTTTTCAGGTTGACATGGCAAAAGGTGAAAAGTTCTCGAGCATGTTTAGGCCAATCACAGACAAGCAATTTTACAGTCAATATAATAATATTCTTTATGGCTAATTGAAGGAAAAGATATGTTATGGTAACTGCTAACCAAACTTTGTATTCTTGTGTTTCAGAATATCTTCATTGTATTGTGAGCATGCCTATCATCTTTTGATAACACAGCTTGAGAAAGGCCATGCAGAAATCCGATTGTCTGCCTTCCAGATCATAGAAGAAATATTTAACAGATCACATTGTTTTAGAGAACTACTCATTTCTAATTTCCAGCATTTTTTAGAGCTTACGGTTGGTAAGTTAGTCTGTATACTTTTATGTTGAAAATTTGATTCAAATACTTTCACAATAGAGGTTTAATACATGTCAAAGAAAATTCTCACTTATGAAAAGATTGTTTGTTTGTTTAGTTTGGGTATTACGCCGTTTTCAGCACATTTGGCTATTTCGCGGCGGCCAGTTTTTATTGGTGGAGGAAGCCGGAGTACCCGGAGAGAACCACCGACCTTCGGTAGGAAAATTGGCAATCCTTGTCAATTAAGATCGGAGTCGAACACACCCCGCCCAATGAGATTCGAACTCGCAACCTCAGCGTTGACAGGCTAGTAATCATTAGTAGTCATGACGAACTACCTAGACCACTCGGACACCGAGGCCCCCTTATGAAAAGAAATTTGTGACATGTATCTAAAGTTTTAACAGGGTAATGTAGATCGAAAGTTAATATTTTATTACCCTTTTAAATAGAGTAATGAATGACAAAATATATTTAAAAACAAAGAAAACTGGATGCTTTATAATCAGATGAAATAAATTATACATATCTGAGAGGATGATAGAACAATGTTAACCCTTTGCCCTTCTTGACAATAAATTCCTTAATACCAATTTTGATGCACAGCATTTGATTGATATATGATTTGTCAGTTGAGCTCATGGCACAATTAATTCTTTGAGCAACAATCTATTTCTTATTATTACTTGTCATACTTTTAGATTTAGATGTATATAGAAACAGTGTGTTTCATTTTGTGTTATTACATGACTGTATTTTTTCAATTTTCTGATTGGCTGAGAAATGTCTAAAAGTCTTGATACTCATGATATCTAAAAGTCTTGATACTCATGATATCTAAAAGTCTTGATACTCATGATATCTAAAAATCTTGATACTCATGATATCTAAAAGTCTTGATACTCATGATAGTAACTGGGAAGCATCGTAATTTAGTGCAAGAATTCCGCTTGCACGGTTATGGGATTAAAATAGATTGTAATAGTGACTGATTTGTTCTTAAAATAAAAACTGAAAGTAAAATTTTCTGATTCATGTAATAAAACAATTACTGAAAATGTAATAGGTCACTACCAGGATTAATCAACCTTTGAAAATGTATATTCACTTGCCTGAAGTGATAATAAGTAAATTGATATTGCACAGTGAACTATTTTTAGAAAGAGTGATTTCCATTTAAGAAGATCTGAACATTTGTATGAATTCATGCTCTTTAAAGTGAAATATGATAAAACAAGTATAGCACTTAACTGCCATGCAATATCATGTTTTATGTACCATTTAAAGCAATATTGCTCAAGGCCAACAAACGTGGGCAATATTGCTTTAAGTGGTCCTTAATATAGGGTTATTGCACGAATATTGAGAAATATTCTCCCGAGTAGAATATAATATTGCATGAGCTTGCTTCCCAATTTCATGAAATAACCCTTTTATTGTATGGCAACACCACCCAGATGTCGTCCTGACAATCCTCTCTGTGCAATATGGGCAAATATTGCACGCTAGTTTTTGGTTACGTTCTACAGGGAATATTACGTTGCTCTACAATAAAACATGATATTGCACTGAGTGAAATGCCATAATTGTATAATTTTATATTAGGTATAAGTTCAGTATATAATATATATAAAATATAATATATTTAAGAAACAGACTATAACTACCCTTTACCACCTCCCAAAGCTGCAGCAGAATTATTGAAATCAAGTGCATATTCAGCAGTACAGAAATGGTATGATAAGTTTGGAGAGGAATACAAAAGACTTGCACTAGGATTCAAATTTCTCAAAACATGCAAGAAGGTATATTTCTTGTTGATAGAGATTTCAATAGCTTGTTTAATATGTTGCAATTATGATATAAATTTATATATATATATAATGGCGGATTCAGAAATTATTGGGTGTATTTATTATTGCGATTTTGTAATTTTAGACCAAAATGTGATTTTATTTTTTGCAGTGTTGAGAAAAATCCCACTTCATTCATATAAAAAATTCCAAAATGTGAATTTAATTTATTGTGATTACAACCCTGTCGCATTTTTTGCTATAATAAAAACATCCCAATAATTTCCAAATTTACAGTATATCAGACATAAAGGAATTGTCACTAAGATTCTTACCCTTTCGGCTAAAAATAAATTTGCTAAATTCTCAGGCCTCGTCGCATTGGGAAAAAAATTGACACTTATCAGTTAAATCATATGTGCACTTGTAGAAATCAGTAAATGGAATTGCAAATGATTGATACTATTGTCATCGAGACAGGGCATACTTGGTGGACTGTAACCAAACTTGGTAGGTATGATGTATGGAAGAACCTCTACAAACAATCCACCTTTGGTTCCGGTTGGATGAACAACATGGTCGACAAAGGCCATCTTTGATTTTGATTGGCGAATGTTAAAAAATCTTCTCTGAAACTACTTTATGAAATAGTTTGAAACTTTGAAGGATTGATGACAGAAATACCCTCTATCAACCTTCCAATTTTAGTTGAGATTCATATGCTCACCTTATGGCTGCACCTGTTCAAAGTTTCCATGGAAACCATATTGGAAAGGACTTTTTTGTCATTTACTCAGAAGCTTATGGGCAGATTAATTGTAACCGATGTTCACTGGAATCAAATATTGAAGGACAAATGCCTGTATTTAGGTCAAAGGTCAAATGTCAAGGTCACTTGGACATTTTCATTTCTTTAGCCATTTGGATATAACAGGCCTTACATTTTCAAATTGGCTAATAGAAGCTAGGTGAGCGATACAGGCTCAGGTGAGCCTCTAGTGTAATTGATATAAATTTGGTTAAAGCTAAACTGTTGTCCTTATATTTGTCTATCTAAACAGTTAAGATTTTTAAAACAACAATTAATAATTTTCAATCATGACAGCTTGTAGTGACAACATTATTGCCTTTAATACACAATACAATACTAAACAAACAGATCAGTAAATCATACTCTCATAACAGTACTTTTATTTTTATTTCATTTTTTTTTTAATTTTCTGAAAAAGCCAAAATTGGACACAGTACTAACACATAGTGCCAAATTTCAACACACCAAAATTTAACATCCACGTTGTCAGCAGAAACTGCCAAATTATCCCTATACCAAAATATCCAGATGTACGGCCCTTCTCTGTGCTTTGTACAGCTAGACTTCAATTATTTAAGGTTGATTTTAATGGTATAAGAACCCGGACAGAAATTCAGCAGAGAAAAGAAAAGGAAATGGAAGAAAAAAGACAGAAAATTGCCCAAGAAAGAATGGAAAAAACACTACAACAGATGGATGGTTACTATTTTACTTTTTATATAATGGATAATATCATGAAAATTGGGTCTCTTTGGAAGAAGTGCAAGTGAATCCTTGTTTTAATTTCGTGTGCTGATTTCGCTTTGCAAATAAAGATGTATTAAAATTTTCAATTTAGTATGGGTAGATTGTTTCTAATGTACAATACCTTTCTTTTGAATCTCACTATACCTCCCGCAAACAAAGTTTGGGGGGGGTATATAGGAATCACCTTGTCCGTCCGTCTGTCCGTCCGTCTGTCTGTCCATCTGTCCGTCTGTCTGTCCGTCTGTCCATATATCTTGTAAGCCCAACTCCTCCTAGACCGCTCAATGGATTTCAACGAAACTTTACAGAAAGGAAGTACATCATCGAAAGATGTGCATGAAGAAAAATCTTTGCTTTCCGATATCACACAAGGGAGATAATTGGACTTCAAAGCGGGGGGTATCCTTTGTGAGCTTTGCTCACAGTACATCTAGTTTATTACAACTGTTTGGACTTTTTATGCTTAAAGATGAAAAAAGATTAATTAAAAGTAAGTTTTATTGGTTATTAAAGTTATTTAAGTTTCTTTTCTACTGTTTTCTATTTTGTTTTTTAAGTTCTAGAATCAAAATAGCAGCCATTAGAAAAACCTCACAATACCAGTTTGGTTACCTATTTCTGATTTTACCGTCTTAGAATCAAAATTCCTGGCAACCATACGTTTGTATTAGGTTTTTCTTATATTTGTCAGTTTGTTTTGTTGGAGTTTTACGCCGTTTTCAGCACATATGGCTATTTCGTGGCGGAGGAAGCCGGAGTACCCGGAGATAACCACTGATCTTCGGTAGAATATTGGCAATCCTTATCAATTAAGATCGGAGTCGAACACACCCCGCCACAGGTGAGATTGGAACTCACAACCTCGGTGTTGACAGGCTAGTGATCATTAGTAGTCAGGACAAACTACCCAGAACAATCAGCCACTGAGGCCCCTTATTTTCTTAAATACAAAATGTAGTATTACCCATATTAAAATCTCCAACAACAAATGGCTTCCATGAATTATTTCTTAAGAACTTATTGGATAAATGAGACAAAAACATGACATAGAACCTGATCAGTACATTAATGCATTTATTTGTAAGTTGTCCACACTGTGTGACAAACACTTATTGTTCTCATATTAAAACCTGAAAAATTATCCAAAACTGCAAAATATTTGAAGAAAAAACTATATAATAAATTCACAGAAATTAAATACATATTTATATTTAAATTACTGTTTACCGGCACCAGGTACAATATCTCCAGTAAAAATGAATTTACAAAATATTAATCCTGTAAATTTGTGTGAATTTTGTAGTTTTGACAGATTATGTATACTAAAATTGTGATTTTTTATTTTGCATTGTAGAAAACACAATTTTTTATTTCAGAAATGATGCATGATATAAAGAATACCATATTAGAAGCGAAAACAGGATTTCAACTGGTTTTTCCTTCTCCAGATTCTTTCTTTATTGATTTAGCAGAAAATAAATCATTAGAGTTAATTAAACATTCAGGTGATCAGACTAATCAGACTGCAGAGTCAACTAAACAGTCAGGTGATCAGTCTAATCAGACTGCAGAATCAACTAAACTGTCAGGTAATCAGTCTAGTCAGACTGCAGAATCAACTAAACAGTCAGGTGATCAGTCTAGTCAGACTGCTGAATCAACTAAACAGTCAAGTGATGTGTTTGATCATACATTTTGTACTTCAGAATCAACTAAACAGTCACCTGATCAGTTCAGTCATATCTTAGAATCACCCAAACAGTCAGGTGATAATATCATTAAGACTGGGGAATCCTCTAAACAGTCAGTCAACCAAATCAATCCTACATCAGAATCAATTGAACAGTCATGTGATCATTTCAACCAGACCCTTGAATCAACAGATGATCTGACTGAAAAATTAAAAACTATACAAAATTCTTGCTTATTAGAAAATGAAAAAATAGGCAACTCTGATATAAATATTGCTAGTCAGCCTGATTTAAAGTATATTACATCTGTGGATACAAGTGATAGTAGGTTACCATGTATTACAACAGTTAGTGATGACTGTGAACCATGTAATAGTTCAGACAAGAAGAGTGCTGATACACTCAGAGTAAGTAGTAACACAACTGATGAATGTGATACGGGTATTAGTTCAGACAAGGGGAGCACTGATTTACTCAGGGGAAGTAACTCTGGTAAAGTAAATTGTTGTAACAGTTCAGAAGCTAGGAAAACAGAAGATGAAAAGGACGATGATAGTGAAGATGAAAATAGTGAAGAGGACTATGACTTCTTGGAGGAAGAAGAAAGTGTGTTACAAGAGCACGGACTCAATAACATGAAATATAATATTTCCATAGAAGTGACACCTGGTGTTGTGTCATTGGAGGAAACAGACGATAACAAAGACATTTTACAGACACTCAAAGATCATTACAGACTGATTGTTGCTAAATATAAACCTGCTGTCAATAAATGGATACAGGTATATAATATTAGTCAAATTAATATACACTTTTTGTTGCTTAATATAAAATTGCTGTCAATAAATGGGTACAGGTATATAATATTAGTCAAATTAATATACATGTATACTTATGTTACTAAATATAAAACTGCTGTCAATAAATGGGTACAGGTATATAATATTCGTCAAATTAATGTATACTTTTTGTTACTAAATATAAAACTGCTGTGAATAAATGGATATACATGTGGGTACATGTATAATTTAATCAAATTAAATACAGACTTCATGAATAAATATAAACTATGTCAATAAATTGATGCTGGTACAGGTAAAATATTATACAATAATAACTTTTGTATGAGGTTGATACAAGGTTATATGGACCTGACAGACGTATATCAACCTCAGAATTAGTCCTCAATTGATATAACCCTGTATCAACCTTAAACTTAAGCTACAATTGTTATATTATTAATCTGCTTCACTTAAGAGAGACTGAAAATGTTAATAGTTATGTGATCAGTGAGAGTGAATTAAATTTTATAAATAATATGAGATTAATGATATCAATTAATATAATACAGATTGATTGTTAATTAATAGATACATGAACATTTATACTTGGATATGGTATTTACACATTTAAAAGAGATACCCAGGGCATTCAAATGTTCAAGTCTGAGCCATTTAAGTTTTATACATAATGATCATAATAAACATAATGATAATAAACACAATGATTATAATAAACATAATGATAATAAACATAATGATCATAATAAACATAATGATCATAATAAACACAATGATGATAATAAACATAATGATCATAATAAACACAATGATGATAATAAACACAATGATCATAATAAACAATGATCATAATAAACATAATGATAAACACAACGATCATAATAAACATAATGATAATAAACACAATTATCATAATAAACATAATGATAATAAACACAATGATCATAAACACAATGATCATAATAAACATAATGATAATAAAAAGAATGATCATAATAAACATAATGATCATGTTTCATTTAGAATTTAACAAAGTATGGTGACCGAGAAGACCTGACAAAAAGTGTCATAGATGTTAAAACAGAACTGGATAGTTTGTTGTCCAAATACGATGAAATGAACATCATACAGAATGATAGAGCATCACAAGAGGAAGGTATGCTTTCAGTTTGTTCAAATTTAGCAATTTATTAGAATTTCTATTTTATTACTGGTTGTGGATTTTAGATTATATTTCAAAAGCATGGTTCCCACAGCTCATTGAAAGTCTTTGAATTTTACTTTGGTCTTTGAAAGTCATTGAGAAGCAGGTGAAGTTCTTGAAAGTCATAGAATTTAAGGCTTTGCATATCCCATTAAAACAATTATTTTATTTTACAAGATAAAAAGCTTCTTTACCACAGCTATCTTGAACAGTGCCAAGGACATTTCTTACTACAATACACACAAACTGATTTTGGAACAGTCTGAATTTTATATTGCTGATAATTTCAATGCAGAAATTTAACAGATCATTAAAAATATTACTGAAATATAACAACATGGATAATTGCAATAAAAATTACTGTAAATTCGGAAATTATTGCGAAAAATGAACAGGGTTATAATCGCAATAATTTAAACTCGCATTTTGGAATTTTTTATATGAACAAAGCATGATTTTTCTCAAAATCGCAAAAATTAAAATCGCATTTTGGTCTAAAATGACAAAATCGCAATAATAAATGCATGCAATAATTTCTGAATTTACAGTAAAGACATATTTCCTTAGGCTGAAGCACAAACAATCCTACAATGAGGAACCTTAGACATCTATGTTCATGTACAATGTATATATGAATATCATAACACCAAAGTCTTCAGCATGATTTGATAACAACTGTTTTAAAATAAATTTACAATAAGTATACATTTACTACATTTAGTATTGTACTATTGACATTTAGATGATAGTGAAGATGATTTTGAAGATGTACCAGAAAAAGAAGGATATGAACCTTTCATACCTCCACATAAAAGAGCAGAATATGGTTTGTTTTTATCATAATTTCTTTAAAAGTACATGAACACATTTGGGGGAATTATGTACCCCTTTTTCAGTCCCTGAGATTGAAGGGGAAAAGATTTGATCTACTGTACAATTTGCAGGTGCATTTTAGCAAAGAAGGTTATAAGAGGGTAAAGAGAATGGGAATTTTCTTTGTTTTCTTTCTAATTATGGTCAAACCTGTCCAAACGACCAACTGTATTAAACGACCAACTGCTGTAAGCGACCATTTTCAAGTCGTACTTTTATGTTCCAAAATGTGTGATTTCACTGTTGACTTTAACACTGAATATTTGTATTACGACAACAAATGGGTTCACAATTGACTAAATCAAGATACATTTCACCCTCGCTGAGGCTTGTGAACCTTGAGTATGATTCAGTAAAATTTCTGTCCAAACATTTTCAGTACAGTCCAATATCAGAAAGTTTTTTAAACCTTGTAGCCTAAGTGATTTGTACTTTTATCCTACGTACATGTATATACATTGTGAATTGTTTTAACACTTCTGTCTTAATAAAATATTTTACCTTAATGTGTATCCATTACTACAATATTTATAGAGGATACACAAGAATATAACAACACAAAACATAGCAAAACAATTTAAGGATGCTCGCTGGTCATGTTTTGGTCTTTTTGTCTTATTATCAGAATCCTTGGGTTTTATCCATTTCTTAAACATTAAATTTTTTGCCCATGAACCCCCACTTTTTCTTTGATAATTCAATCATATGGATCAAGCCGCGCAATTGTTTTCCTGTTACAGAAGTCATGAAATAATAGGCTGCCATTAAGTCTGTACGTTTCGTTGAAACATGGGAGATGGCTCAAAATGATCGCCATACAATGGCACATATCCAGTTAAAATCTCGGGGTGTGAAGTCAGTCTACTTTTTCCGTAATTTCAGAAATCACGAGCCATGGTAAAAAAGTCTCCTTCCGCAAAGTAAAATGTACCTCTTTCATGCTCTCCATGTAGAATAAAAATTTTCTTGGTTTTATTCATTTAATCCTTTCAATATTTCTATGTCAAATGTCTCAGGTAAATACGCCTTTAAAACAATACTAGTTATTCAGTTATCATGGTTGGTTTTGTTACAGTAGGTCCATATATCATGGTGCAATTATAATTTTTTTAATGGACTTCTTTTGTATCCCTCAGGTCAAAGTTCATTGCAGGTCTTGAGCCATATTGAAATATGACATATAAATTTTCTCTACATTATGGTATTTGGTTGGTGCGGAAGCTTTTCCTGAACATAACTGTGCAATATTTTTCAGATCTGAAAGAAAATAAGAAAGATTCAGCATAAATTTGGGCATAATGCAATTATGTTTATTTCATGAATAAAAACCAAAAATCAGTGAAAAAACCAAGATTCATTACTGATATATTTAGAACCTCAGTTTACTCTTTGGAACTCACTAATGCCTTCTAAAATTATCATTAATATTTATACTTTTAAAAAAATCATATCACAGACAAATAAAGGTAACTTTTTATATTTTTTTAGGCTGAAATATTGCAAATTTTGAAAATTATTATCCGTCATTTTAAAAGTTTCAGCTTGAAATTTTCACATGCTCACAAAAAAGTTCAATATTTTTTAACTAATAGCTAGATTATGTAAAGACGAATCTAAAATGGGGTCAACTGTCAAAATCTGCCCAGTATTAACAATTTTACAGCTATTTAAAAATTTGCAGTTTCTATGTCTGAGAAATGTAAACATCTTGAAGGCGAACAAATTATGATGTTATATGAATTATGATGTCATAACTTTATGACGTCACCAAGTATTGTAAAACGCAATTAGTCCTATCCTTAACATTTCAACGATAAATGATTAAAGAAAAAAATATTAATCTACAAGTAGTAACCAAGGATTTGCATTGATGAAAAAATGCATAGCAACCAAGGAGAATGAATTTTTTCCATTACACAATCACATGTGCACTTTTAAATAATTCATCAGGATGTGTATAAGTGTATAAGCTTATAAATTTACAGGAACAATAGAACAGTCCATTTTGCTGCCTGATATTAAAAGTTTAAAAACCAAATAAATTCAGTAATACATGTACATTTAAGTTACATGCTGTCATAATGAGTTACTCCCCTTTACAATTGACAAACTGCAAATTCTAAATCACAAGAATTTATTCAACCTGTTATTGGTAAATGTTGGTTTAAAATTCTTGTTCAAAGGGATTTGTGGATGATATAGGTCTCTTTGCATCTATTTCCATTAAATACATTCATCTAATGTTACAATTATTTAGCTGTGGTTTTCAATGCAACCACCTGTTCGTGTTTACAATTGTCCTTGTTACATGACATGTATGTAGTCTCGCCAAAATTGATACATCTACATGTAAATAAAAAGCATGTGTTTCCTGCTTATAGTGAGAATTTTTCATCATACAATAACTGACCTGTAATATATTATTAATAGCAATGCAAAATCCCTGTGTATTTATTCACACAAACACATGTGTTTCAATGTTTACATCATACATATTACAACTTCCGGTTGGGGGGGGGGGGGGGGGGGGTATTTGGGTTTCTAGAATTTTAAGGAATGACAATCTTTTTCAAGATTTTAGTAAAAAGAACAATAATTTTCTCATTTTACTTTTATAATATATGTAAAAAAATTATTGCACAAGATTTACATTACATATGGCCTGTTCAAATTTAGAAAACCCCATCTTCACCTCTTTTGCATTCTTTTTTAAAGCATTACATTAAAGTTTTGGACCGTATGCAAACATTTTATATTTTTTGTGTTAAATACATACTTAAGGAATTATACTGACCCTAGTTTCTCCATCAGTTGTTTACAGGATGGATCAGCATCACAAAATATTCCTTTACACACGTTTGAGATAATGACGTCAAGTTGGGTCAAGCCGCGCAATTGTTTTCCTGTTACAGAAGTCATGAAATAATAGGCTGCCATTAAGTCTGTACGTTTCGTTGAAACATGGGAGATGGCTCAAAACGATCGCCATACAATGGCACATATCCAGTTAAAATCTCGGGGTGTGAAGTCAGTCTACTTTTTCCGTAATTTCAGAAATCACGAGCCATGGTAAAAAAGTCTCCTTCCGCAAAGTAAAATGTACCTCTTTCATGCTCTCCATGTAGAATAAAAATTTTCTTGGTTTTATTCATTTAATCCTTTCAATATTTCTATGTCAAATGTCTCAGGTAAATACGCCTTTAAAACAATACTAGTTATTCAGTTATCATGGTTGGTTTTGTTACAGTAGGTCCATATATCATGGTGCAATTATAATTTTTTTAATGGACTTCTTTTGTATCCCTCAGGTCAAAGTTCATTGCAGGTCTTGAGCCATATATACCTTAAACTAGTATTTGACAAAATTTTATGAAATCCTTTTTATTTTTTCATACATTTTTGAGAGACTGAAGTTGCCAATGCAAAGACAATGAAAAATCCAGAGAAAACCTATTTCCTGCAAATTTTCAAGGCTTTATAGCTCTAAAATGAGCACATGAACCTATATTTTTTTCTTGCTTGTTTACTATTCATATGTTCTCTCAAACTAAAACACCTATTTCAAATTCTATTTATTTCCTATTAGACCAGCGATTTTCCTTAATACTTCAAAAATAATAAAGCGAATACCATACTAGAAAAATGCAATAGTTAAAAACAATTATTCTACACATACACTACAATGAAATACACTAGTAAAAATGTAGCGGTTTTCTTGAAAGGACTGACACTGTACTAAAGGACCACCTTTATTAAGAGATCATTTTTGTCTTTTCCCTTAATGTATAAGATCCATCTGTTGAATCATTCAGTGTAATTGAAGAAAACTGAATTGAGGAAATATGTTATTTTATTTTTTTAATTTCTATTATTCAAAACTGGGAACTTTTAGTGATTTTAGATCAAATTTGGAGCAGACTGTATTTTTGGAACATTTGTTTATATAGGAGCAGAGTATTGTTTCATGGTTTAAATATGAAGATCGTTAAAAAAAATCAATGAAAACGTATAATTATGGAAATAGTATTAATATTGTTTTGATTTGTTTGTTTGTTTAGTTGGGGTTTTACGCTGTTTTCAGCGGCCAGTTTTTATTGGTGGAGGAAGCCGGAGTACCCGGAGAGAACCACCGACTTTTGGTAGGAAAATTGGCAGTCCTTGTCAATTAAGATCGGAGTCGAACACACCCTGCCACAGGTGAGATTCGAACTCGCAACCTCAGCGTTGACAGGCTAGTGGTCATTAGTAGTCATGACGAACTACCTAGACCACTCGGCCAGCGAGGCCCCAATATTGTTTTGAGTCATATACATATAGAATGTTCTGTGCTCGTGTCATACTGCAATAATTTATGTCTTTATTGATATGATGATATTATGATGTCGAAATAGTTAGTATCTTTGGATTGTTATTTTGAAACTCCTGGGACAATGCCACTGCATGGTGGATCCTAGGTCCCTGAGGATATTCGCCAACCCAGTCGTCAGACTTGTCTGACATGATTATTCATTGATTTGTTACAGAAATTACCAGTATTTAGCAAAATTCAAAAATCAAAGATATGATGTTGTCTTCCTGAAATTGTACACCATATCTAATCTTTCTCACATTTACGAGAGGGAATTTTGATATTGTAGGTTTAGAACCATTAAAGCCTTCAACATCAACACAGCCAAAAGCCAAACTGAATAGCACAAAGCAAACATCTGACTTCTGGAGTTTATCTAAAACTATCGAACAAAAGCCAGAAGACGACCCTACTACAATGAAGGCCAACTTAGCTCGCTTTCAGCAGACATTCTCTGGGTATTATTGGCTATAAAAATTAAATACCTGGCAAAATATTTTAATTTATGATATTATTTATCAGTACAGTCAACTTCACTTAACTGGATATCTATTAATAGAATATTCATTTTATTTGCATAAGATTTTGAAACACTAAAATATTTACTGTATAGTCTTTGATAATTAATCCTTATAATTTCATATTGAATTTTTAAGAAACTCCTGTTAATGAGGAACCAGAGTGAGTTATCTTTTCCTAACCAATGTAGGTAAGGGAGATAATTAAATTCTCTCCCTTTTGTCCTGAGGCTAAAATGGAGACAAATTTATTATCTCCCTTACCTACATTGGTTAGGAAAATATAACTCACTCTGGTTTCTCATTGCACATTTATTTTGTATTTCATGAATGTTTTGCCAACATTTGATACAGAGTAAGGATACATTGATTGAAAATATCTTATGAAACTTAATAAACCACAATTTAATGGCTTTTTATATAAAACTAAAGAACAAATTGTTTACAAAGTTCATAACACACAATCATGTTTATATAGTAATTATCACAATTTGTGATAAAAAAAAATGACACAAAATGTGTTTTTACATGAAAAGAAGGAATTCCACTTATTATCATACCCCTGTTAATTGCATAATTTATTCTGACAAAAAGGGTATGCAGTAAAGGAGGTGACTACCACAATAGTCAGTTTAAAAGCAAGACCAAAATACCTGCAAAAATGATGATAAGTGAAATAGCTGAAGATAATAGAGGGCAGTGACAATTACCATAAAAGGGTTGTTCTATGAGGAACCAGAGGAGTTATCTTTTCCTAACCCATGTAGGTAAGGGAGATAATTAAATTCTCTCCGTTTTGTCCTCAGGCTACGAGGAAGACAAATTTATTATCTCCATTACCTACGTTGGTTATGAAAAGATAACTCACTCTGGTTCCTCATTGCACATGCTTTCTTTATCCACACTTTCGTGGCACACTTCACTACGATAAGGCATTACCTTACATGGCAGTCAAACTGACCATAGTGAAAAGCACATAGTAATACCAACCTTTTAAGGACACTGCCAATCCTTGCCAATAAATTACCTTCTGCACACAGGTCGACATTTTGCAAATATTTCTATTTTAATAAAAGGAATCTTTATTTCCAACCAAAAGGTTTGTGTAATAATAAACAAATTGCTTAATTCTAATAGACTAGAGAATGGAAACAGGGAATTTGTCAAAGAGACAACAACCTGACTTTGATATTATGGAAAAAAATAATATTGCAAAAAATTGTGAGACGACTTTACACACAAAATTAACAGACAGGTTATAAAAAGAAGCATCAATATAATTAAAACAATAATATAGTATGTTTCCATTGATATGATATTGTTAAAAAAATAGATTGATTTTTTAGTGAATCATCCTCATCCAAAAAGATGCCATCTGTTAAGAGTACAGTGACCTCTAGTGGAGATCCTAAGAAAGATGAACTGTTACAGAAAGCTCCCGTTGTGTCTTTTGGTGTAGACTTGGAACACTGGGAGAACCAGGATAAGATAGAGGCACCATTAGTAATTAAGTAAGTGTTTTGTGCTTTGACAAAAAAAAAATATTAAAATTAGAATTGGATTGCCAGAATACTGAGGTTAAATGTACAAAGAATTTGTAACCTGTGGGCAAAAAACTGTGGCCATTTTATTGGGGGGGGGGGGGTTTGGAGAGCTTTCACTGTATATTTATGAAGAATCATAATTACCTAAAATTATTCGGTGCGGATAAGCAAAAATGTACTTGGCATCAAAGTTCAAGGATATAGCGATTGTCTTCGTCCGTCCATTCATCCGTCCACCCGTCTGTCACACTTTCTTGTGACATCAACTTCACTTTTGGATTTAGGAATTTAATTCTAAAACTATATAGAATGGTTACATACTTTGTGTAGATGTGCTCTTTTTTGCTCTTTGGTCAGGTTGTTGTCTCTTTGACACATTCCCTGTTTCTATTCTCTATTCTATTACAGGTATGACTCTTTGCATAAATTCTGGGCTCCAAATGATTTTGAAGAACTACAGACTGACAAGGTATGAAAGTCTATTATTTTTCAATGTTTGCTCATCTTGACTTTATAATGACATCATAAAAATAATTACTTTCTTAATTGTGACATCAAATTTTTTCTTTTTGATATCAAAAACTATGGAACTTAGTATGGATTTTAGAAAAATGGCAGACAGTAATGTCATCTAGGGTGTCTCTGTGGACTTGAATCTGAAATTATATTCAATTTAGGAAAGTTAGGTTTAACTTTGGTAGGCGGTGTTTTTGTGCAATTTTTTTCCTGTGTATATATAGAGCACTCGAATGATAGATGAAATTACAGAGAAACTCGGTTGTGTCAAAGTGCAGGGGACTTAAAGAAAACTTTGACTTATCCAGTGCTTTGACTTATCTGTATTCAGTTCTGACCGCTTGTTTAATGTATGATTAATCCACAAACATCACTTTGTACATTTTGATTGTTTGTACATGTACAAAAATGTCCTTTTTCTAAATGAAAACAAAATGTGAAAAACAAAAATCTTTACAATTAAAATAATTGACTTAAAATTAAGCTAAAACTAATATTATATGAAAGGAAAAACACATCTGATCAATTAAGACTATCTAGCTCAACTTCCAAATGGTAAAATAATATAACTTTTGGACTTTAGGACCATAAAAATAGTTTGACACAACTGATGTATTCGACTCAAGCATGTTTGAATAAACAGTGTTAAATTTACTTGGAATTAATGGTCAAAAATTTGGGTTGGGTCAGCAGCTTGGACATATAAATGGTATTCAAATAAAGGGTGTATTAAGTTTTGGGTACCGTGGTTATATATAATACATGTACCTACATGTATATAATAATAAGAATCGATATGGAGTCAAAACTCCACATCAAAGGGTGTAAATAGACAGGTCATTATGCCATGTCTCAATGTCAGTTGTCGCTATCATTTGCAATTCATTGTTTTGATATCTATAGGTAGGAGAGCTCAGAACCTAGAAAAAAATTTTGTAATATGTAATATTTTGTAATTTATGTAATACCATATATTTTATAAGGATTATACATGTACGTGTACCTATTATTTTCAAAACATACAAAATTATTATTGAAATTTTTGTATTAGGAAGGTCTAGCAGCACTGAAGAACAGAACAATAAATTATGTTGGAAAGTTTGAACCAGTGAAGTGGAAATGTCGTGCTCCAATGCCCAATGGAAAATTTTGTGAGCGAATGGACAGATTCAAAGTAAGTTCATCAGTTGTAAAAAAACTGTGCGCATGTGCAGATAGAAACATTTATAAGTAGTTTAGTACTACAGTATTGTAAAAATTTGAAATCAAATAATTTTTTTGATAATTAAGTCGACTCTCATTATATCGAAGAAAACATGAACAATACAGTTCAGCAACACTTGGGTCACTATGACCTACATTTCATGCTTCAGTGACTTTGGTTTAGTTTTGCATTTAGGTTCATTTCTCAGAAACCTATAGTAATATATCAATGATATTTCACCACTACAGTCCTCTTGTATAATAAAACGCAGTTCAGCAACAATGTGGGCTGTTTTTAGGACGGGACATCCGTGTCTTATAGACACATTTTCTAGTTTCTTTTAGATGTACATGTAATTAATTAAAAATTTTGTTTAATTTTTGTCAGTGTCCGTTCCATGGGAAGATCATTGCAAGGAATGAGCTTGGCCAGCCTACAGATCCTAAAGATATAGCAAACTTGTCATCTCAACATGATGATATAGATGGTCAGTACAGTTATAAAGTACAGTCAAACCTGTCTATAAAGGGCACCAAAGAGACCACAAAAAGTGCCCTTTATGAGCAGGTGCCCTTCATACAGAGCTTTATTTTACATGCTTTGTTCTTGCATGGGACTTTTTCACTGTGCCCTTTATAGACAGTGATTTGCCATACAGAGGTGCCCTTTAAAGCAGGTTTGACCGAGTTTCACTGTAAAGTGAAAAATTTTCATGTTATGTTTTTTACCTGATTCTGCAGATGAATTAAACTTTGTGCTGTTTAAAATTTGTGATTTCCAGTCAGTCAACAGAGATAAATTTTTGAAATGCATGTACTTGGTTTTATTGGCCTTTTTTACCTAGTAGCAGTTTGTATATAGGGCACCCATGGGACACTATATATCTTCCCTTAATGAGCAGGTGCCTTTTACACAAAGGTTAATTTTACAAGTTTTCTTCATAACAGGGACATTTTTACAGTGATCTTTATAGATAGTAATTCACTGTATAGAGGTGCCCTTTAAAGCAGGTTTGACTGTATATAGATTTATCCATTTCAGTTACAAGTAATGACCAATCATATTGGCGTGATCCAGAGTTAGAAGCTGATATCGAAGCTGCTCTGGGTATTGATTTAGGATCTGGTAAAGGCAAGGGAAAAGGAAAGGGCAAAGGAAAAGGAAAAGGCAAAGGCAAACAGAAAAAGTATCCTAATTTGACAGATATCAGTGAAGTCACTAACACCTCTAGGAATAGACTTGAGAAAAAGATATTTAAAAGGTATATTATGATAATATGGTATTAATTTTTGCCATCTCATCAACTGGCATAAATAGATACAGAAAAAACCACTGTGACACTCTTTAGTACACCTGGCATGAAATGGCCATGTTAACTATATATGAAAGCTGTTTGCATAAAGAAAAGTTGCGACTCTTGCAATGAAAATAAAAATAAAGCTGCAATCAATACAAAAGGGATATAATCCAAACAGAAAAATAAAGGTAACCTCTACCCGCGGACAACTCAGACCACAGCAATTCAAACGGTAGTTATTATAATTTAGACCATTACTCACACGAGTCGGACCATAGTGACAATGAGAAAGATTAAATTAATGATTAGGTTCTATGAATTTCAGAAGTCTTTATGTTGACTCTGCTGTTTACATTTTGGACATGTTGGAGATTAATTTAGAGGGCATGCAAGTTTAGTTTGCCCTTACCCAGTTTAATTGTAAATGCATATAATTGATCTTAATTTCTTCAAAAAACACATTAAAAACATGGGCATAAGTCTAGGTATTAAAAAACATGATCAAAGTGCCTTTGAACGATGCATAATGACTTCTCCCTGTTCTCTCTCCACTTCTCCTTGTCAGGTTCGGAGGGAGAAGTCACTTCTCCTTGTCATCCTCAAGTAGCTTGAGCCATGATTTGCACGAAACATAGTGAATGACAATCTATCAACATGGCCACGAATTTTAACCAAAATAACCCTGTACCATCCTCAATGATCAATTAATAGTCTGGATAGTAACAAAGGAAATTATGTGGGCCCAGTGGAGCTTTTATCATCCCTTGGTTTCTGTTGACCATCTGTCTGTTAACTGTGTGTTAACTTTCATATTTCAGTTATCCTCTAAAATCCCATGGCTGAATGCACTGAAACTTGATAAATGGCATCAATATAATGGAATGACCCATTATATATATATACATATTTATTGTCCCCAACCACAACGCGACGGAGGGACCTAGTAATGATCTGCATCTGTCTGTCCGTCCATCCGTCCATCACAGTTATTTGTGGACGCAACTCCTCTGAGACCACTGATCAGATTTTGTTAAAATTTTACAGAACTGTTAGTCAACATATGTACTTAATCCTATCGCACCACCATTTTGATTTGACAAATTTTCCAGGAGTTATGGGACTTTAACTTTTTTCTGCATTTGACACTATAGGAACACTTTGTGGATGCAACTCCTCTGAGACCACTGATCAGATTTCGTTCAAATTTTGTAGGATTGTTAGTCAGCACATGTACTTGATCCTATCGCACCACCATTTTGATTTGACAAATTTTCCAGGAGTTATGGGACTTTAACTTTTTTCTGCAATGGACACTTTAAGAACATTTTGTGGGTGCAAATCCTCTGAGACCACTGATCAGATTTCGTTCAAATTTTGTAGGATTGTTAGCCACCACATGTACTTGATTCTACCTCTCAGCGATTATGATTCGACAAATTTTACTCGAGTTATGGGACTTAACATTTTTGAGCATGTGACACTATAAGAACACTTAGTAGACGCAACTTCTCTGAGATCTCTGATCAGATTTCATTCTAATTTTGTAGGATTGTTAGTCACCATATTTACTTGATCCTATCGCACCGCAATTTTGATTCGAAAAATTGTACGGGAGTTATGGGACTTTAAATTTTTCGAGCATATGACACTATACGAACACTTTGTGGACGCAACTCCTCTGAGACCGCTGATAGGATTTTGTTCAAATTTTGTAGGATTGTTAGTCACCACATGTACTTGATCCTATGATGCCATTTCAATAATACACGTTTTGTATTTCTTGAGGGGCTTAGACTTTTCTCTGCGGTGGGGTACATATGGCTACACGTGCAATCTTGTTCTGGTTGAACAATTCTTAAAATGTGATATAAATTTTTTTAAATCGTTTCTACAACCACTTTTGCAAATGAAGTGAAACTAGATATGAGGCATCTAACAGAGAATCTAAACAGAATCTGTATTATAACCTTGTCCAACATGAGAACCATGGACAAATCTGGGTTAGATAACTTATGTGGTTGTTTTATTTACAAACAAATATAATAATTCATTTATATTTAGATCGACGGTGAAAAGAGTTGCAGCTGCCATGAATGAACTGGATAATAAAAAGGCCAGGGATAAATTTGGGAACCAGTTTGTATACCAAATGTCACAGCGATGATCATTTTGTGTGTTTTTACTTTGTAAAAGACCTGAAACAGTGTATCTTTAATATTTATTGAACTTTAAATTAAGTAAATATGTGTTGAAGGGTGTATGAAAATGCAGGGGTATTAAGTAAGTGTCAGTAAGAGCACATTTACCTATACTTAATACATGACTGAAACAGGCTCATATTATCCCTTCTTTAAATGACTAGTCATATCCAGAAGCATAAAAAATCATACTAGTGTGTTCACTCTTGTTCATAATATCAGAGCTTACTTGAATATAATCATTTAATATAGCAATTAAGGACTTTTAACTCATTCAATACTGTATATAGAATTGGTAGGTTGATATCAGCCTCGGACTTTGTCCTCCATCAGTATCACTCTATCAGGTCCATATATAACATATTGACTTGTCCATAATTTATTAATATAGTGGACAACAAAAATATTTATACAATAGTTGCTTATATAGAGGGCATTATCATGAAATAGTGACTGCCCAAGGGACTGATATTGCCTGAAACATTGATAATGGCCGAGCTGTAGGCGAGTGCATTATCAATGTTGAAGGCAATATCTGTCCCGAGGGTAGTCAATTTATCATGATAATGCCCTCTATATAAGCAACTATTGTGTTTATTTCATTGAAGAATATAAATCTGCTGGGTGTGGGTTCCTTACATGTACATGTATGTTGAATACCTCATGATGACCTCTGGATGTGTGTTTATTTTTCTGTCATTACTTTTGGTGCTATGCTAGTATATTGTACATTCATGGAAGTTCCTCATATATATTCTTTTTCCTACTTCAAGCATTACTGACAAGAATTTATTATTCGAAATATGCATACCTGCTAAGTACATAAAACAGGCACCCTGTTATATAATATTACAACAATACTATTTGAGCAAGTATTGTTTTTTATTTCATTGAAACCAAAATTTCATCTAGAATTGTCTAGAATTTAATTAACAACTGCTGCATCACGTTTGTGTTTTAAAAAGGGGACGTAACTCTAAATTGCAAGCAGGCATTACCGTGTGGTAATGCCCAAGGGCATTATCATGATAATGCCTGCTTGACATTTTAAGGCAGATTAATACATACCACATGACCATGTTTTAACCAATAAAAACAACTGATTTTTCTCTGATATGAAATAAATAATTTTAATTCCACTGATATAATAGAAAAGTTTGTTAGATTTTTATCTGTTATGTATTTATATGGACCTTTATATTAAAAAGTTTTCAGAATTTCATGTTTTATGTTATTATTAAAAAAACATCATAAATAAAATGTAGAGGTAATTCAGCCTCATTTTTTAGCTCACCTGGCCAAAGGCCATGTGAGCTTTTGCCATAACTTGGCGTCCGTCGTCCATCAGTTGTCCGTAAACTTTCACATATTGATCATATCCTCTAAAAGCAATGGAGCAAATTTAACGAAACTTTACAGGAATGATGTATGGAAGGTCCGTTACTGAGATTGCCGAAATTTTTCCGATCCGCCAAAAAACATGGCTGCCAGAGCAGGACATAGTTTAACATTGGACCTATGGGAAAACAGGTTAAAGTTTATCTCCTCTGAAACTTTCTTGAGCAAATTTAACCAAACTTTACAGGAATGATGTATGAAAGGTCCTTTACTAAGAATGCCGCAATTTTTCCGATCTGCCGTAAAACATGGCTGCCAGTGCAGGACATAGTTTAACATTGGACCCTATGGGAAAACATGTTAAAGTTCATCTTTTCTGAAACTACTTGAGAAAATTTAACCAAACTTTACAGGAATGATGTATGGAAGGTTCTTTACTACGACTGCCAAAATTTTTCCAATCCGCCAAAAAATATGGCTGCCAGAGCAGGACATAGTTTAACATTGGACCCTATGGGAAAACATGTTAAAGTTTATCTCCTCTGAAACTACTTGAGAAAATTTAACCAAACTTTACAGGAATGATGTATGGAAGGTCCTATACTAAGTTTGTCGAAATTTGTCCGATCCGCAGTAAAACATGGCTGCCAGCACAGGACATAGTTTAACATGGTACCCTGTGGGAAAACATGTTAAAGTTCATCTTCTCTGAAACTACTTGAGCAAATTTAACCAAACTTTGCAGGAATGATGTATGGAAGGAACTTTACTAAGATTGCAGAAATTTTTCTGATCTGCCAAAAAACATGGCTGCAAGCGCATGACATAGTTTAACATTGGACCCTATGGAAAAAACCTATTTTGATCATAGGCTCTGAAGCTATTGAAGCAAATTGAATCAAACTGTACTTGAATGATGCGTGGAAGGTTCTTAACAAAGATTGCTCATTTCGTTCCAATTCGACAACACACATAACCACCAACGAGGAACGTGGTTTAACATTGGACCCTATGGGACAAACATATTTTGATCATCTCCTCTGAAACTATTGAAGCATATTTAACCAAACTGTTCTGGAATGATGTATGGAAGGTCCTTTAGAGGGATTGCTCATTTCGTTCGAATGCGACAAACATCATGGCTGACAGCAGGAACATAGTTTAACATACATGCCTATGGAAAAAAATATATTTTGATCATCTCCTCTAAAACTATAATAGCAAATTGAATAAAACTGTACTGGAATGATTTATGGAAGGTCCTTTACAAAGTTGGCTCATTATGTTCAAATCTGAGAAAAGCATGGCCGCCAGGGGGGAAATACTTTTAACTTTGGACCCTATGAGAAAAATATATTTTGATCATCTGCTCTGAAACTTTTGAAGCAAATTCAACCAAAGAATTAATGGAAGTTTGTAGAAGCATTTTGTCAGGTGAGCGATACAGGCTCAGCCCACTGAGCCTCTAGTTTAGCTCACCTGGACCAAAAGGTTCATGTCAGCTATTCCACTTTGCCTCCACCGTCCTTCATTGTTAACTTTTTAGCGCACCTGTCCTAAAAGGACATTTGAGCTTTTAGCATCACTTGGCATCCGTCGTCTGTTGTCCGTCCGTCTGTAAACTTTTACATTTTCATCTTCTACTCTGAAACCCATGGACCTATTGAACTGAAACTTGGCCTGAAGCTTCTATGGAAGGTCCTTTACCAAGTTTGCATAACTCATTCCAGTGCGTGAAACAAAATGGCCACCATGAGCATTTACATGTTCTGATTGGTCGAAATTTAAAACTTCTTCTCCTCTGAAACTTTGAAATTTAAAACTTCTTCTTCTCTGAAACTGTAAATCCAAATGAACTGATTTTTGGTATGGAGCATCTATGGAAGGTCCTTTACCAAGTTTGCATAACTCTTCCCTGTCCCTGAAACAAAATTGCTGCCATGAGCATTTACATGTTCTGATTGGTCGAAATTTAAAACTTCTTCTCTGAAACCGTAAAGCCAAATGAACTGATTTTTTGGTATGGAGCATCTATGGAAGGTCCTTTACAAAGTTTGCATAAATCTTCCCAGTCTGTGAAACAAAATGGCCAGGTGAGTGAGCCCACTGAGCCTCTTGTTTTTAAACCTTTTTTCCTGAAACCACTGAGCAAATTAGGACCAAATTTTGGTGGAATGTTCCTCGAGTGTGTTTGGCATACCTGACTTCCAACCTACATGGCTGCTGTTAATTAAAATAGAAAGAAGGTGGGGATGAATTTTTAAAATCTTATTCTATGATGGAACCAAAGTTTGCTGAAATTGTCCCTGTGAGGTAAATTTTCAAAAATATCTGCGTGATAACCTGGACTGCCAACCATGATGGATTCCACACCCAAACTTTAACTTGAAAATCCAGTTAAAAATCTTGGAAACAAACTTGGCAGCAGTGGTCCTTAGGTTTTTCCCTTTCAAAAATGTGTCTTATGACCTGATCTGTCATCCAGAATGGCCACTGCAGCCAAACTTGGTGTAACATAGGACCCTTTTTGAATATTCATTTAGAAATCTTGTTTCAAATCAGTTGGCCAATTTGAACCAGATTTGCAGCAATGGTCCTTAGATGGTCATCTTTCAGAGTTGTGGCTAATGACCTGGACTGTCCTTAGGTGGCCCTTTTTCAGAAGTGTGTCTGATAACATGAAATGCTAACTCTGAAACTACTGAGCAAAAGGGAGTTGAAATTAACAGCAATGATATTTATCCTGTGATGAAGACTGTCAGCTAGGATGGCCACCAATGCCTAACATACGATTGGATTGTTAATGAGTTTATGGTTGTTGGTTGGCAAAGAAACAAGAGAAAACATTTAAGGTAGATCAATACTAATATTTTAGCAGATAGATTTTCCTAATTTTTTCCAGGCAGGATGTTGGATGGATATACTTTGAAATTTCAATTTAAAAAACCTAGGGCACCGTTCTTGATTTTGAGATAATTCAGTCTTAATGTTGGTAAATTTTATATAGATTATATAGGGAAAATCCAAATTCCTCGTATATTAAAAAAACTCAGTCTGGCAGATAGAATTTTTTTATAAAATTGTGAAAAGAACACTTATCTGAGATGCTTTCATATTCTAAAAAGAAAAATTGGGGTCACCGTTAATTTTTTCTTGCTATAACACCCCCCCCCCTCAAAAAAAAAAAATTCCTTTACATTCCATTAGAATTGTCCACCAATTATTTCCCCCGAAAAGGGTTCTTTTTAGAATAAAATTTTGTAATTTTGATATTTATGCATTTTTGTCAATTTTTTTACTTAAATAAATTCAACATATAAATTTTACATTATATCAAATACTAGTTGCTCGTTGATAATATACATTTACATACAAATTTGCAAGATGTCCGAAAAAGATGCTCAGAGTATTAGGTATGATCTACCTTAAATGATAGGCAATTTATATAGAATTGTAAGAGAAGTAAACACTCTAATGATAGATTGGCAAAAGTTCCAGTGCCATGACATCACACGGTCTTGCCCAAACAGAACAAGGTCGATTAAAATTAAAATTAAGTTTTATCAACAACTTATTCATTGCCAATCCAGGTATCGTAAAGATCTACTGCTTTTTTTAATTCCTTAACTGCTGTATATATTTCACGTTAAAAATGTAAAGATGAGTACAAGAATTGGAAAATTGTATCAATAGATTATAAAATTGAAGTGTTTGCAAATACTACACGTATTATCATTTTGAAGTTTTCTAATGAAACCGTATTTATGAATGTCTACGTTGATTTAATTCTTGACAGAGTGAAGATACTGTCGCATAAAACTCTAAGACAATGTTATCTTCAGACTCTGTTAACATGGTTAATTTAATAACTCCAGAAATTTCACGGTCGTTGTCACGATTTGATTGACCGATACCAGAATTTATCTCACAAATGATAACATATATCTTTAGTTTTCTGTTTCACAAATCATACAGAATGGCATTGAGTTATAGATTCTGGTAACTTTATGACTGCTGGATTTTCCCGACTTGTCAGTTTATTGTTTATTTATTGCTCCCTCATTTTTGTCAATACGGAACTATGAACGACTGTTATATAAGTAGGAGGTTTGGCTAGCCGTTAAACCTGGTTTAACCCCCCATTTTTTTCAGAAAATGCCTGTACCAAGTCAGGAATATGATAGTTGTTTTCCAGTTGTTCCTCTGATTGATATGGTTGGGCTTCTTTTCGGTTTTGCCGGTGTTTGTAGACTTTCCCCTATTGAATACACCTTGGAGTTATGACCTTTATTTTGTTAGATTAATTGACTCTTCACCGGATTTGACATTCTACCGAATTTCCTCACTTGCAACTTGTGACGGATGCCGTTAACGCAGCAAGACAGGCTTATATCCTTCCAAAGAACCTGATTTTCTTGGGGGGTTTTGTAGGAGGGTTTAGTTCATGTGCCGTCTTGTTCCGATATTCTTTGGTTAGCTATGTGAATTTACTCCTATGGTTGTGCCTTCCTATGGTTGTGTCTTTCAGACGGTTCTATTTTTTGTTTTTTTTGTTTTTTGTTTTTTTTTTTTTTTTTTTGGGGGGGGGGCTATTTTTTTCACTCCGGCGAATTCGCCTTGTCCTTGAATACTGATCTTTTAGAATATGCCCACTGACCAACTGATGACTTATCGAATAATATACTTCCGAAAAAGTATAAAAGAAACCAATCGTACAAAATGGGAAAGCTGCAAATAAGTTTTTATGCTTTATATTTCAGTAGCTTCCTGTGTTGACGCAGACTTAGTTAAAGATCCGTCCGGTTTTAGCGATTTCTCCAAAACAAATTTAAACGAATTTAATGATAAACCTTTGAATTTTTCCAAACCTATACCAAAATTGATACGCGGAACATTGGTAAGTAAAGAGAATGTTCTCTCTATCATAATTACTCGGAACTTCCAACAGTGGTGAGTAAAGAAAATGGTGTGTCCATTCTTAATTACAAATTAATTTGGTAAGTACAGGGAACAGTTTGTCTTATCTTAATCAAACGTGTTTCTATATACAGTGCCTATTAAAAGAACCATTACTTCTAATCTTCGTTATTTATAATTAGCATTTGCTTTCTACAAATTTTAAGATAAGTCGTTAAGTGTATACGTCTGTTACAAGTCTAAATCTGTATACATGTATATAAAAAAAATGTAACTTCGAATGTTTAAAGGTTATCGTGAAATCGGATGTACTTGTAGGATCAAACTACTAACATTATTTGGAATGTTTCTCACGTGCTTACTTCCCGTCGTAGTTCTCGAAAGCTAACTGACTTTATCGGTTTACTTTTAATCATTTATTTATTTATAGTAAGTGCTTGAGAGTTTTGTTTTTCTTTATATTTATTTTGGGCTTTCTTTTCATATATGTTGAATATGATATCCACTAGAATACTTAATGTGATCGTGTCTGGTACCATCGACCTTTACCCGTATTCTTTAATATGGATATTTGTTTAGAGCAAAAGGTGTTAATATTTGAAGAATTTTTGTATGAATATCCTTCTTTGTCGAAGGTCTCTGTTTTGGGTTCATCGACTCAGTAAATAATAAACAAGAACACCAGCTGCGTCACGATAGGAGTAATTCTTAACTCGATCTTTTTACACTAAGGTCTGGATGCTGGCGTTTATTGGTAATCGCGATGCATGTGTCTCTTTGATGAAGTAAACATTCTATATTCTCTTACATAATGCAAACATGTGTGGTAATGAATTCCAAGTGAATTTTGGTCCAGTGGTGCAAATATTGATTATAATTAGTACATTTCATATTGCAGTTTTCCGCACGTCACAGTTGTTTATATGGATTCCGTAATGGACGTAACTTGGCATCTCTGAACTCATTATATTCTGACTCATTTACATGTACAACCAGTTCTGGATCAGATATTGTGGCTGTAATAAACAAAAGACTAATAGATATACAATACACAGTCATTGTCGCTAAATATAAAATTTATTTGGGCGAACTTTAGTGCGCCTTTTCCCCATGTTTCGCAGCGAGCCCAAATAAATTTTATATTTTGCGACAATGATTTTGTATTGTCTTTATCCTGCAATCCCCTTTAGATGCGTAAAATGCCTTAAAATTACGTTTGAAGTTGAAATTCAACTGCAGTGAAAACGCAGGAAACGCCACGACGTCATCTGGACTTTATTAGGTCATTGACCTAATACGACTAAAGTTTATTCTACCCCTTTTATTAGACCGGAAATGGCTTGATTGCAGGATAAATATACAGGCATATCATTAAACTCATCAAAATAAACTTGACATCGACTATGTACCTGATGTATACTTTTTCAAAAGGTTTTTGAAGGTTTTAAAGTTTTCTATTAGAATCCATGGTAGCAGTCCACCCAAAAACAAACAATGCATTTGCACAACGGGATCAAACCAATATATGTACAAATTTAATACACGGGCCATTATACGAGTTAACGCGAGTTTAATTTAGTACACACTTCATTCAGACCTCACGGAGATCTTTGAGCGTGTACTCCATCACTTAACTATACGCGTTTTTAAACTATTTAATTGGAAAGGGGCGTGTATATCTCTTGGCTTAACGATTCTGCCTGATCTGTTTAATCGTTAGGGGTACTTTTTACAAGAGACGGACCTGCTAAATTTGTCAAATTTGATGACAGATGAGTTAAAGGCGGTTCTGCAACAGAAAATATATCTGACAAATTTCCATCAGTAGTCTTAAGCCAACTAACCGGAGCAGCGTTCCCAAGACACTTTTTCAAATGATCTATATGTACATTTACTACTCACCTTGCAGGTGTTTTCTGTATACTATATGTCAACGGACTAATTTTTCGAATAATCAAGTAAGGACCTGTTCAACCTAGACCTAACTTTGAATTTGCAGTCGGTGGATACCAACGCCAAACCCAATCCCCAACCTGAAATTCGCGTTCTTTAAGGTTAATATCGCAATTTCTCTTCTGTATTTTAACAGAAACTTATAAATTGTGACGGGTAAATTTAAATGCCGTATTCACAGCACTTTTAATCCATTCAACGTACTTTACCTGACACACGGCATCTGTTCGATCTAGAGGACACCCAACCATCAAGTCTATCGGACACCAGACTTCACGCCCTAGCATCAAAAGATTTGGCGTGCATTTACTACTCGATACGCCATTAGAACATAAGGCAAATGATCGTCCCAGTCGTTGGGATTTTCATAGCTAAACGTCCACAATAATTGTTTTAAAATTCTATTGAATCTCGTCCTTGGTCACCGTGTATTTGCATAGGACATTCGAATCGCCAAAGTAATCAGTTACTGTCTCATCAGCCCCTACAGGACCAGTGTGATTTGTCACCACGTAAGCTTCTTGCCATTGGTAAAATAATCGCCCATGACAATAATGTACTCATCGTCACGGGCTACAGGAAATGGACCGCATATATCTACTGCTACGAATTGCAAAGGCATTGTAACTTGAAACTGACGTAGAGCAGACTTTCCGAGAGCTGACCAGGTTTAACGCATGCACACACGTCGCAACTGGTACACTAACGTTTTACTGAATCTCACATCCCAGGCCAATAAAACCCTTTTCTTTTGTTTGTAAAGGCTAGGTATCTACCGAACTGACTTGCAATTCTATTGTCATGTAATTATTTGAATATGCGTTCGCGAAAGGTCTGCGCGGACTAATTGAAAGACTGTACGCCACGAGGGGGTTTAATCAAATGATACAGTAATAAAACGTATCACAAAATACCGAAATAAATTTGATGCACTGTATGGCCATTTCGTTGACTGACAACTCATCAGCAGTGCTCGAGATCAAAGTATTGGAAGGATATAAGGATAAATTAATAAGCACAATAAGTAAATCATTCAAATTTCTTAGTGATTGCCATTGCGTCCACAAAATGTTGGCATCAGCATTCAGATTCGCGAAGCTTTGTTTTCAGAATCAAGTCTCAATCAACGAATTGGGCCAATTGAAACATCTTCTGATTGCATTTAAATTAACCCCTCGTCAGTCTACACTGGTAACAGGTTTGTTTGTTACAATTCAACAAGTTCATGACAACAGAAATTGGACATGTTGAATGTGAATCCAGCTTTTTACCGGCGAAACGGGCATCCTTATCAGGAAAATCTATACAGTTCTTATTTGAACGAGATTTTCGGGGTATCGCATCTGCAATCAGATGTTTTGGACCGGGTCTGTATTCACTTTCGAAATTGTAAGTTTCTAATATACTGAGCGAGTATTCCCGTATATATAACGTAGTGCAATATTTTTGTTGCGATTTGTTTAACGTTCGGTTCGCATACGCTATAACGCGTTCCTCGCCATCTTGAATCTGTGATAAGATATCGCCAATTCCAGTCAAATTGGCGTCTGTACCTAACACGAACTGATCTTCCGAATTTGGAAAACCTAAAACTGGTGAGGCAACTAGACAGGATTTTAACTTTACGAAAGCTTTCCTGCAATCATCATTCCATTCAGAGACATATAATCTACGTAAAATCTCCACACAATCTCCACGAGACATCTTTCTTCAAAACTAAACAAAGATGTGCAGAATAGCTACAAGATCTTGGCTGTATGACTTTATGTTTTAGTATTTTCTCAAGTTCATTAACAACAATTTCTTTTTGTGCTAACGACAACCGTCTAGAGTGTGCTTCCCTGTATCAATAGAATGGGTAGTCATATTAGTTTGCCCTAATGGTTCACCGGGAGCTGCAAATATATCTCGAAAATGAAATAAAAAGGGATTTCAGTTTTCGTGTCTCTGAACCACCTAAATTTTCTGATACACTTTCAAAAAGGGGTATAGAAGCTCTTGGATATATTTCTGGATTCCTATTGTATGAACTATAGGGCGGGGTTTGAGGCAGTACAGGGCTTGTCCAAACATGTTTGGTTTTTGGTCTTCCAAATGTTTCGGTTTTAATGCTGCTGATGAGAGGTAACTCCTTGAAATGCGTCGTATACAGCATAGTATAAATTTACTATATCTAATATTAGTATCTTTGGATTGTTATTTATAATTATCGGATATTTTAAAACCCTTTTTCTCGCATTGCTTGTTTTGTATAAACTGTGCGCGACTTTTGGCCGGCTTGTTTTTGTTTTCGTATGAAGCTAACTATTTGCAAAGACTAATGAATCAGAAATAAAAGAGACTAGCCCATTCCTTCAATTTCAGTTTCCGCTATATAGATGATGTTTTGTCACTTAATCCTTACATAATGACTCATCTCATGGAACAATAGACCATATTTTATTTATTGACAAATTACATATTGTCAAGACTGAATTTTTAGCTTTTATCTTTTCTAGATATTTATAAATTATAGTTATATGGAAATTCTAGGAACTAAACTAAAACAATATTTCATTGAAAGTAGATTGAAATAACGCTTATGCATAACAGTGATGACAACCGTAAAATTTCTGGAGTGATGATATGACCTTAGTAGCAGTATTCCAATATCTAAGATGATGTTGGACCTGTTCCCACTGTCGTAACATTTCATGTACCTCCGCCGATTGGTGACTACCACCGGATTGACTTTGTTGAACTTCACGACGGGTGCCGTATACGGAGCAGGAACTGCTTACCCTTCCAGAGCACCTGAGTTCACTCCTGGGTTTTATAGGAGTTCGTGTTGTTAATTGTTTTTTTAGTTTTCAGTGTTTATTTGTTGTGCTTGTGGGTGTTCATTCGTCTTCCCGGGTTTTGTCTGTCTAATGGGCTGCGTTTTTGGATTGCTCCTTAGGTATATTTGTCCTCCTTGAACATGATCTTGTTTAGAGGTTTATGTGACAGTAACATTTTATTGCTTTGGTCTTCTTTTTATAAAGTTCATCACTAAAATAAAGTATCCATGAATCAGTCAGACAATATGTAACTAATTATGTTACATTTCAGACCCAAAGATTGTTCTCGGATATGCTTTCGACCCAGAAACCTTGTTATGATAATTATCGTTTTTGTTTGTTAGATAATTAAATCAGATAAATAAATAAGATTAAAAATGTATATATATCATGTTATATAATTTAACGATAGACAGTTTACATATCAGTCTGACCACTCGTGAAAGAAAATACATACAAAAATGAGAAATTTGCTGCAAATACGTTTTGTGCTTTATTTTTTAGTAGTTTCCTGTATTGACGCAGACTCAGTTAAAGATCCATCGGGTTTTAGCGATTTCTTCAAAACAAATTTAGACGAATTCAACGATAAACCTTTGACATTTTCCAAACCTATTCCAAAATGGATACGCGGAACTTTGGTAAGTAAAGAGAATGTTCTCTCTATCATAATCACTCGGAATTTCCAACAGTGGTGAGTAAAGAAAATGGTGTGTCCATTCTTAATTACAAATTTATTTGGTAAGTACAGGGAACGGTTTTTTTTTAACCAAATCAAACGTGTTTCTATATACTGTGCCTTTTCAAAGATCCATTACAATAACTTCTAATCTCCTTATTTGTAATTAGCAATTTTTTAGTCGTTACCATGGTTACGACGACCGTAAAACTTGTGGAGTGGTGATATAAACAGTTTCTCATATTTGACTTCACGTCTTGTGCACGCGACCGTGTCGGTCATGGGTAGTTTAGTTACTATCTTTCATACAGAGGGATGTAGGATAGGGAAATTCCACCCTCGGGATCACATTCTTTTCTTGTCAGATACTCGGCAAACCTCGTGTCTGAAAGAAAATGTGACCCCTTGGGCGGAATTCCCCTATCCTACATCTGTCTGTAGATATATACTTACATTACGTCATACAAAAAGTCACGTCACCGTATATTTCGTCGACATCATAACGTCAAAACGCCAAGAAAACACCAACTTTCTTGGATTTGGACAAACGATTGAAAAAAGATATTGCTTGTAAATAGAAAACTACTACATGATTCTCGCTTAGAATTTAATTTTATGTTTTATAAGAGGAGATATATACCTCAGCAACAATCCAAAAAACGTAATCCATTAGACAGACAAAACCCGGGAAGACAAATGAACAACCACAAGCACAACAAATAAACACTGAAAACTAAGAAACAATGAACAACACGAACTCCTATAAAAACCAGGAGTGAACTCAGGTGCTCCGGAATGGTAAGCAGTTCCCGCTCCGTATACGGCACCCGTTGTGAAGTTCAACAAAGTCAATCCAGTGGTTTTATAAGTTGCGTATGACCTTTCCGATTATAATGTTATTTTTTCTCATTCTGTAGTGAGATTTTTTTTCTGTCAGAGCTTCGGTTGAGACAGGAAATATTTGAACCCTTTGATATGAGATAGCCCCCTCTCGCCCTCAAACGAGTGAAAGATACTATTAAAGTCTCATCCTCATAGGGGTGAAAGATATTCTTTTTCTCAGACGTTCATGTGACAGTAACATAATAATCACCTGCACGACGCTAATGTATTAACTGTGAAATGTAAACGATATGTTTGAGATGCAGTATGTTATCAAAATTACTAGGAAGAGGTAACTTCACAATTGGAAAGTCATTTTAATAAAGTTTTGATTTCAATCGCCCTTTGTCCTCAATCAACAGATCAAGTAAAAGTGGTGCACAGTATGTCTCCATAAGAATTCCAATTGTCTGGTAAATTGGGACCCGTCTCTGAATGCAACTAATATATTGTCAAACGTCATTGACGTCAGAAGGCTTGTTTTGCAATGTCATAGTAAAGTTTTCCACAAGCTTTAACGACATCATAGTATAACTAGCGTTCTGTAATGGCGTTTTCGTGTCTGAATACCTCTCTGTTGCGGCGTTGAAAATTTCATAGAAACTATTTATTATAATAGAAATACTTTTCGATGGCTTGAAAATATCCTGTTAGGTCCTTTATGTCGATATTTTACCACTCGCTTTTGCTCGGGGCAGAATATTTGCCAAAAAGGGCATACCCGTGGTAAAATCAGGATATTTTGAAGCCACCGTGAATTATTTCTCAATTAAAAATCCTAACAGCCATGTTAGCAACATCAGCCTCAGTGTACTCTTTTTAGAATCAGTTTGGTTTTTGTCAAATAACCCTTTTAAGATAATACCTAATAACAAATAGCTAATTTTACTTGTTCTGATGCCCATAAAAAGGGGTTCAAGGTACAATGTTAGAAAACATCTACAGAAAAATCTGGAAAAGTTTGCACTGACTGAATGCTGGTTGATACTCAATTTAAATATCATAAGAATTTGAACTAGTTCTGAAGTAAACGACGAAATTCGCTTCTATTAAATTGCTATCACCAAAACAGTTTATCGTACACTGATCTGCGGTGAGTAAGCCAACCTTCAGAGGTCAACACAAATACAAGGCAGAATACCTCCAGCCACTGCTTCGGGTTTTCATATCCCAATGTTAGCTATGGAAAGATTAGTAATCTTGCAGTCTTTCATGTATGATTTTAATTAACTAGAACTTATTTATTTATATTTTCTTTTTTTAGATCCGCAATGGTGCAGGCCGCTTTGAATTAGGCTCTAGAAAAGTAAATCACGCATTTGATGCTTTTGGAAAACTTCATAGTTTTAAATTCCATGGCAACGGTTCTGCTTCAATGTCTGCAAAGTTTCTCTATACACAGTTTTATAATCATTCACTGGCAAAGGATACCATTGTACCATACCTCTTGTTTGAAGCACCCGATCCTCCTTTTAACGATTTAGAAATCTTAGAGGCATTCATAAACAATATGGACAATACAAATATAAACATTTACAGAATTTGGAATCAAGAAAATAAAATCTACGAATACATGACAGTGAACGACATCTGGAAAGTTTATCAGGTAGATGGCATATCATTGAACACAATGTCCGCCATTGTGCCAAAAGTAAATATCGATGAACTTGTGTATGTCACAAAAGTGTCGTCTGCTCATCCCGTCAAAGAATTTGGTAAAGAATCATATTTAACATTTCTTATGAGTTTGAGTAAAGTCCCGAAGGTCAAGAGCAAAATGAGTTTGTTCCGAATGACTACGGTTGCTGATAGACAGGAATTGATAACATGGGATGTTGAAGAAAATAGATATATTCATTCTTTTTCGGTGACAGAGCATTACGCCATTCTAATAGCACCTTCTATTTTTATAAGCGCCACCAAACTTATTGCTCATGGTAACGTGATAGACGCCATGGAGTTCAAAGATGACGCCCCACTACTCATATATCTTATAGATTTATTTGCAATGAACGTAACAACTCTTAAATATGCACCTATCTATTTCTTTCATCACATAAATGCTTATGAAGATTTTGATACTCAGTCAATAATTGTTGATGTCTGTGCATTTGAAAACATAACCAGCATTAAAATGTTTGAATTAAATAATCTTCTAAACACAAAAAAACGGGATGATATTAAATTTCTTGGCAGCATTCAGAGATTTAGCATTAATTATGACAATTTTAACGTAAAATCGTGGAAGTTCAAAGCGTCTGAAAGAATTCCTTATTCAACAAATATCGATATTCCGACAATAAATGAGAACTTCCGGTATAAACAATATTGCTTTATGTATGGAATTGCGGAAAAAATCGACAATATCCATTTTGATAAATATGCAATTGTTAAAAAGGACATGTGTGGAAAAGATAGAGACGCATCATGGACTGTGGACAATAATTATCCGTCGGAATCTTGGTTTGTTCCATCCGCAAATGGAATTCGGGAAGACGATGGAATATTAATGACGCCTGTGTATGACGGCATCCAAAAAAAAAGCTATCTCGTTTTTATCAATGCAACTACAATGGAAACTATAAGTAGGTCAATGCTACCCTCAGATGTTCCAATGAGCATTCATGGACGATTCTTTTCAGATTACTAGATATAACAACTTTGTGCCGTCACATGTTCCAATGAGCATTCATGGACGATTCTCTTCAGATTACTAGATATAACAACTTTGTGCCGTCACATGTTCCAATGAGCATTCATGGACGATTCTTTTTAGATTACTAGATATAACAACTTTGTGCCGTCACATGTTCCAATGAGCATTCATGGACGATTCTTTTCAGATTACTAGATATAACAACTTTGTGCCGTCACATGTTCCAATGAGCTTTCATGGACGATTCTTTTCAGATTACTAGATATAACAATTTTGTGCCGTCACATGTTCCAATGAGCATTCATGAACGATTCTTTTCAGATTACTAGATACAATAACTTTGTACCGTCACATGTTCCAATGATCTTTCATGGACGATTCTTTTCAGATTACTAGATATAACAACTTTGTGCCGTCACATGTTCCAATGAGCATTCATGGACGATTCTTTTCAGATTACTAGATATAACAACTTTGTGCCGTCACATGTTCCAATGAGCTTTCATGGACGATTCTTTTTCAGATTACTAGATATAATAACTTTGTAATGCAACATTGAGATTTAAACAATAACGCGAATGAGGTAATTGAGAAATTGTAAATGTTTCTCAACGTTTTTGACTTGGTATATTACATGTTTGCCAAGGATGTCTGTCTCATGCAAAGCTCTGTCCTTAAATGGCTTTGGCTTTTCTCAATTCTCATTTGGCACTGAAACCTGAGTTTTGGCTTTCAACAATATGATTGTTTCGAATTATTTTCGCCACTGAATAAACTCTTCATTTACATTCGCCTTTATGACGTCATTTACCTGTTTGTTCTGTATGAAGTCTGTATTTCGGGTGCATTCAAACCATAAAGAGACAATCGAGAAACTTCTCGAAAGATTATATTTTCGTGATTCCGTAGGTTGTTAAAAAACGCACAAAGTGTTTTGACAGGATTGATCACAAAAATTCACAATTTTCCCTCTTTTGACTTGGCTTTTTTCCTTGTTGATTTTAATAACTCCACAATATATTTGTTACCGTTTGTATAAATCCTGTTTTGATTGTCTTATGTATATATTTATGTAATTTCTTATTTATTGTTGATGCATATGTAATGTAAGTTTATACACTTATTGAAGAGGACCTATGTAAGTTAGAGTAACTTGTGTCCGATTCTTTTGCTAATTTTGCAATAAAATATGTTTGAACTATTAATATAAACAGATGAACTGTAAAATTATAAATATGAACTAATTCAATTGTTATGCATCTTTAACAACCTCCGTTCATTGGTGGACCTTGCATCTATTTTCTTATCTGAAAATTTTAATAGGTAAAGCAATAGAAAATATAATTAGTTTGTTAAATTTAATCCTACATCGTACTTGTGATGTTCTCCCTTATATAATTCAGGGGTATTTGAAATGTATAGTGATAATACCTCGAGTTATGCTAAGGGTCCCAGACAGGACGAACAATATATAAATATAAAATTCATATTAGTCAAACAACAACACAACCACATTCAGTCTTGGTGGGATATAGAACAATTCGAAAATTCTGAGTCAGATATTAAAGGAAAAGGCACAAAAACAATTAAGGCAGTCTCAACAATTACATAATAAATTATAGTTACATGGGAATTCTAGAAACTAAACTAAAACAATATTTCATTGAAAATACATTAAAATAATGCTTATGCATAACAGTGATGGCAATCGTAAAATTTCTGGAGTGATGATATTACCTTAGTTACAGTGTTCCAATATCTAAGATGATGTTTGACAGGTTACCACTGTCGTAACATTTCATGTACCTCCGCCGATTGGTGACTACCACCGGATTGACTTTGTTGAACTTCACAACGGGTGCCGTATACGGAGCAGGAACTGCTTACCCTTCCAGAGCACATGAGTTCACTCTTGGTTTTTATAGGAGTTCGTGTTGTTAATTGTTTTTTAGTTTTCAGTGTTTATTTGTTGTGCTTGTGGGTGTTCATTCGTCATCCCGCGTTTTGTCTGTCTAATAGGCTGCGTTTTTTTATTGCTCCTTAGGTATATTTGTCCTCCTTGAACATGATCTTGTTTAGAGGTTTATGTGACAGTAACATTTTATTGCTTTGGTCTTCTTTTTATAAAGTTCATAACTAAAAATAAAGTATCCATGAATCAGTCAGACAATATGTAACTAATTACAAAATGTATGTTACATTTCAGACCCAAAGATTGTTTTCGGATATGGTTTCGGCCCAGAAACCTTGTTATGATAATTATCGTTTTTGTTTGTTAGATAATTAAATGAGATAAATAAATAAGATTAAACATGTATATATATCATGTTATATAATTTAACGATAGACAGTTTACATATCAGTCTGACCACTTGTGAAAGAAAATACATACAAAAATGAGAAATTTGCTGCAAATACGTTTTGTGCTTTATTTTTTAGTAGTTTCCTGTATTGAGGCAGACTCAGCTAAAGATCCATCGGGTTTTAGCGATTTCTTCAAAACAAATTTAGACGAATTCAACGATAAACCTTTGACATTTTCCAAACCTATTCCAAAATGGATACGCGGAACTTTGGTAAGTAAAGAGAATGTTCTCTCTATCATAATCACTCGGAATTTCCAACAGTGGTGAGTAAAGAAAATGGTGTGTCCATTCTTAATTACAAATTTATTTGGTAAGTACAGGGAAAGGTTTTTTTAACCAAATCAAACGTGTTTCTATATACTGTGCCTTTTCAAAGATCCATTACAATAACTTCTAATCTCCTTATTTGTAATTAGCAATTTCTTAGTCGTTACCATGGTTACGACGACCGTAAAACTTGTGGAGTGGTGATATAAACAGTTTCTCACATTTGAGACACTGATTTCACGTCTTGTGCACGCGACCGTGTCGGTCATGGGTAGTTTAGTTACTATCTTTCATACAGAGGGATGTACGATAGGGGAATTCCACCCTCGTGATCACTTTCTTTTCTTGCCAGATACTCGGCAAACCTCGTGTCTGAAAGAAAATGTGACCCCTTGGGCGGAATTCCCCTGTCCTACATCTGTCTGTAGATATATATTTATATTACGTCATACAAAAAGTCACGTCACCGTATATTTCGTCGACGTCATAATGTCAAAACGCCAAGAAAACACCAACTTTCTTGCATTTGGACAAACAATTGAAAAAAAATATTGCTTGTAAATAGAAAATTACTACATGATTCTCGCTCAGAATTTAATTTTATGTTTTATAAGAGGAGATATATACCTAAGCAACAATCCAAAAAACGTAATCCATTAGACAGACAAAACCCGGGAAGACAAATGAACAACCACAAGCACAACAAATAAACACTGAAAACTAAGAAACAATGAACAACACGAACTCCTATAAAAACCAGGAGTGAACTCAGGTGCTCCGGAAGGTTAAGCAGTTCCCGCTCCGTATACGGCACCCGTTGTGAAGTTCAACAAAGACAATCCAGTGGTTTTATAAGTTGCGTATGACCTTTCCGATTATGATGTTATTTTTTTCTCATTCTGTAGTGAGATTTTTTTTCTGTCAGAGCTTCGGTTGAGACAGGAAATATTTGAACCCTTTGATATGAGATAGCCCCTTCTCGGCCTCAAACGAGTGAAAGGTACTATTAAAGTCTCATCCTCATAGGGGTGAAAGATACTCTTTTTCTCAGACGTTCATGTGACAGTAAAATAATAATCACCTGCACGACGGTAATGTATAAACTGTGAAATGTAAACGATAACATTTTGATGCAGTATGTTATCAAAAGAAGTAACTTCACAATTGGAAAGTCATTTTAATAAAGTTTTGATTTCAATCGCCCTTTGTCCTCAATCAACAGATCAAGTTAAAGTGGTGCACAGTATGTCTCCATAAGAATTCCAATTGTCTGGTAAATTGGGACCCGTCTCTGAATGCAACTAATATATTGTCAAACGTCATTGACGTCAGAAGGCTTGTTTCGCAATGTCATAGTAAAGTTTTCCACAAGCTTTAACGACATCATAGTATAACTAGCGTTCTATAATGGCGTTTTCGTGTCTGTATACCTCTCTGTTGCGGCGTTGAAAATTTCATAGAAACTATTTATTATAATAGAAATACTTTTCGATGGCTTGAAAATATCCCGTTAGGTCCTAAATGTTGATATTTTGCCACTCGCTTTCGCCCGGGGCAAAATATTTGCCAAAAAGGGCATACCCGTGGTAAAATCAGGATATTTTGAAGCCACCGTGAATTATTTCTCAATTAAAAATCCTAACGACCATGTTAGCAACATCAGCCTCAGTGTACTCTTTTTAGAATCAGTTTGGTTTTTGTCAAAATAAGCCTTTTAAGATAATACCTAATAACAAATAGCTAATTTTACTTGTTCTGATGCCCATAAAAAGGGGTTCAAGGTACAATGTTAGAAAACATCTACAGAAAAATCTGGAAAAGTTTGCACCGACTGAATTCTGGTTGATACTCAATTTAAATATCATAAGAATTTGAACTAGTTCTGAAGTAAACGACGAAATTCGCTTCTGTTAAATTGCTATCACCTAAACAGTGTATCGTACACTGATCTGCGGTGAGTAAGCCAACCTTCAGAGGTCAACACAAATACAAGGCAGAATACCTCCAGCCACTGCTTCGGGTTTTCATATCCCAATGTTAGTTATGGAAAGATTAGTAATCTTGCAATCTTTCATGTATGATTTTAATTAACTAGAACTTATTTATTTATATTTTCTTTTTTTAGATCCGCAATGGTGCAGGCCGCTTTGAATTAGGCTCTAGAAAAGTAAATCACGCATTTGATGCTTTTGGAAAACTTCATAGTTTTAAATTCCATGGCAACGGTTCTGCTTCAATGTCTGCAAAGTTTCTCTATACACAGTTTTATAATCATTCACTGGCAAAGGATACCATTGTACCATACCTCTTGTTTGAAGCACCCGATCCTCCTTTTAACGATTTAGAAATCTTAGAGGCATTCATAAACAATATGGACAATACAAATATAAACATTTACAGAATTTGGAATCAAGAAAATAAAATCTACGAATACATGACAGTGAACGACATCTGGAAAGTTTATCAGGTAGATGGCATATCATTAAACACAATGTCCGCCATTGTGCCAAAAGTAAATATCGATGAACTTGTGTATGTCACAAAAGTGTCGTCTGCTCATCCCGTCAAAGAATTTGGTAAACAATCATATTTAACATTTCTTATGAGTTTAAGTAAAGTCCCGAAGGTCAAGAGCAAAATGAGTTTGTTCCGAATGACTACGGTTGCTGATAGACAGGAATTGATAACATGGGATGTTGAAGAAAATAGATATATTCATTCTTTTTCGGTGACAGAGCATTACGCCATTCTGATAGCACCTTCTATTTTTATAAGCGCCACCAAACTTATTGCTCATGGTAACGTGATAGACGCCATGGAGTTCAAAGATGACGCCCCACTACTCATATATCTTATAGATTTATTTGCAATGAACGTAACAACTCTTAAATATGCACCTATCTACTTCTTTCATCACATAAATGCTTATGAAGATTTTGATACTCAGTCAATAATTGTTGATGTCTGTGCATTTGAAAACATAACCAGCATTAAAATGTTTGAATTAAATAATCTTCTGAACACAAATAAACGTGATGATATTAAATTTCTTGGCAGCATTCAGAGATTTAGCATTAATTATGACAATTTTAACGTAAAATCGTGGAAGTTCAAAGCGTCTGAAAGAATTCCTTATTCAACAAATATCGATATTCCGACAATAAATGAGAACTTCCGGTATAAACAATATTGCTTTATGTATGGAATTGCGGAAAAAATCGACAATATCCATTTTGATAAATATGCAATTGTTAAAAAGGACATGTGTGGAAAAGATAGAGACGCATCATGGACTGTGGACAATAATTATCCGTCGGAATCTTGGTTTGTTCCATCCCCAAATGGAATTCGGGAAGACGATGGAATATTAATGACGCATGTGTATGACGGCATCCAAAAAAAAAGCTATCTCGTTCTTATCAATGCAACTACAATGGAAACTTTAAGTAGGTCAACGCTACCCTCAGATGTTCCAATGAGCATTCATGGACGATTCTTTTCAGATTACTAGATATAACAACTTTGTGCCGTCACATGTTCCAATGAGCATTCATGGACGATTCTTTTCAGATTACTAGATATAACAACTTTGTGCCGTCACATGTTCCAATGAGCATTCATGGACGATTCTTTTCAGATTACTAGATATAACAACTTTGTATCGTCACATGTTCCAATGAGCATTCATGGACGATTCTTTTCAGATTACTAGATATAACAACTTTGTGCCGTCACATGTTCCAATGAGCTTTCATGGACGATTCTTTTCAGATTACTAGATATAACAACTTTGTGCCGTCACATATTCCAGTGAGCTTTCATGGACGATTCTTTTTCAGATTACTAGATATAACAACTTTGTGCCGTCACATGTTCCAATGAGCTTTCAGGGACGATTCTTTTCAGATTACTAGATATAATAACTTTGTGCCGTCACATGTTCCAATGAGCATTCATGGACGATTCTTTTCAGATTACTAGATATAACAACTTTGTGCCGTCACATGTTTCAATGAGCATTCATGGACGATTCTTTTCAGATTACTAGATATAACAACTTTGTGCCGTCACATGTTCCAATGAGCATTCATGGACGATTCTTTTCAGATTACTAGATACAATAACTTTGTACCCTCAGATGTTCCAATGAGCATTCATGGACGATTCTTTTCAGATTACTAGATATAACAACTTTGTGCCGTCACATATTCCAATGAGCTTTCATGGACGATTCTTTTTCAGATTACTAGATATAACAACTTTGTGCCGTCACATGTTCCAATGAGCTTTCAGGGACGATTCTTTTCAGATTACTAGATATAACAACTTTGTGCCGTCACATGTTCCAATGAGCATTCATGGACGATTCTTTTCAGATTACTAGATATAACAACTTTGTGCCGTCACATGTTCCAATGAGCTTTCATGGACGATTCTTTTCAGATTACTAGATATAAATAACTTTGTACCGTCACATGTTCCAATGAGCTTTCATGGACGATTCTTTTCAGATTACTAGATATAATAACTTTGTAATGCAACATTGAGATTTAAACAATAACATGAATGAGGTAATTGAGAAATTGTAAATGTTTCTCAAAGTTTTTAACTTGGTATATTACATGTTTACCAAGGGTGTCTCTCTCATTCATAGCTCTGGCCTTAAATGGCTTTGGCTTTTCTCATTTGGAACTGGAACCTGATCTTAAACCTTTTGAGTTTTGGCTTTCAACAATATGATTGTTTCGAATTATTTTGGCCACCGAATAAACTCTTCATTTACATTCGCCTTTATGACGTCATTTACATGTTTATTCTGTATGAAGTCTGTATTTCGGGTGCATTCTAAATCCATAAAGAGACAATCGAGAAACTTCTCGAAAGGTTATATTTTCGTGATTCCGTAGGGTGTTAAAAAACGCACAAAGTGTTTTGACAGGATTTGATTACAAAAAAATGTCCTTTTTTTTCTCTTTCATATTTCACAATTTTCCCTCTTTTGATTTGGCTTTTTTCCTTGTTGATTTTGATAACTCCACAATATATTTGTTACCGTTTGTATGAATCCTGTTTTGATTGTCTTGTGTATATATTTATGTTATTTCTTATTTATTGTTGATGCATATGTAATGTAAGTTTATACACTTATTGAAGAGGACCTATGGAAGTTAGAGTAACTTGTGTCCGATACTTTTGCTAATTTTGCAATAAAATATGTTTAAACTATTAATATAAACAGATGAACTGTAAAATTATAAATATGAACTAATTCAAATGTTATGCATCTTTATCAACCTCCGTTCATTGGTAGACCTTACATCTATTTTCTTATCTGAAAATTTTAATAGGCAAAGCAATAGAAAATATAATTAGTTTTATGAATTTAATCCTACATCGAACTTGTGATGTTCTCCCTTATATAATTCATGGGTATTTGAAATGTATAGTGATAATGCCTCGAGTTATGCTAAGGGTCCCAGACAGGACAAACAATATATAAATATAAAATTCATATTAGTCAAAAAAACAACACAACCACATTCAGTCTTGGTGGGACATAGAACAATTCGAAAATTTTGAGTCAGATATTAAAGAAAAAGGCACGAAAATTAATAAAGGCAGTCTCAATAATTACATTTTTTAATAAATTCCACACATGAACAAATGTATATGCATAGAAACGAAATCCGTTCCGCGGTAGATAAACACCCTTTTAGAAAAAAAACGTGACGATAAAGAAGGTTAAAATTTCAACTTATAAAAGGTCCAAATTTTGACTTTATGAGATACATATAAACGAAATCCGTTCCGCGATAGATAAACACCCTTTTAGAAAAAAAAAGTGACGATAAAGAAGGTTAAAATTTCGACTTATAAAAGGTCCAAATTTTGACTTTATGAGATACATATAAACGAAATCCGTTCCGCGATAGATAAACACCCTTTTAGAAAAAAAAGTGACGATAAAGAAGGTTAAAATTTCGACTTATAAAAGGTCCAAATTTTGACTTTATGAGATACATATAAACGAAATCCGTTCCGCGATAGATAAACACCCTTTTAGAAAAAAAAGTGACGATAAAGAAGGTTAAAATTTCGACTTATAAAAGGTCCAAATTTTGACTTTATGAGATACATATAAACGAAATCCGTTCCGCGATAGATAAACACCCTTTTAGAAAAAAAAACGTGACGATAAAGAAGGTTAAAATTTTGAATTATAAAAGGTCAAAATTTTGACTTTATTAGAGTCAAAATTTTAAGTTCATCAGTATTGGAGTCGATATACTACGTTTTGGAAAGTCGAAATTTTAATTTAAAAAGTCAAAATTTTGATTTTTTTATGTCGAAATTTCGCAATTTTACTTGTTAAAATTTTGACATTATAAAAGGTCAAACTTTTGAGTTTCTAAAATATTTGTCGTTCCTGAAAATCTTTTTAATATGTCCCTAATACGCTTAAGATCTCTCGTACAATTTTATCTCCTTTCTCTCGTTCCTCTCGTCTTTCTTCTTACTTCTCATGGTCTCCCGGTACCCAGCCCATTCCTCACTGATTGTTTAAATCATCGTGTACCGTTTTAACAGTATTTTGTAAATGAATTCTAGTTTGGCTAGGTGTTTGATTCTTGATGTCGAGGGAGTGGTTGTAAATTCCATTCTTCACCAGATAAAGTCTACAGGCGCTAGGCAAACCCACAACTCAGTATACCATATTTTGATACAAACATTCTATTCACATGTAAATATACACAAACATGTAAACAAACAAATCTTATAACATAAACTTTGATATAAATAAAGCAATTTTGACAAATTAAAGAAATTGGTGGATTATGAATATTTGTATGAAATAGTAATATTTTAATATAATTTCATTAAAGGATTTTAGATATTTATGCAGAGATAGATAAAAAAAAAAGTACTCAGCATTCGCCTCTGAAGTACTCGGTACATAAAAGGTCAGTATCGTTCAATCAATGAATTATGTTCGATATATTTTGACTTTTTCATTTAAGACCATGGAAGACTATTAAGGCCAATTAAGATGACTCTTGTTAGCGGAAAAGAACATCTATAGAACACCACCTATAGATTTTGAGAAAGAGGGGGAGGAACAAAGACGTGGTCTTGGATCATGATATTTTTGGTGTTAGTACTGCTATTCGGTTTGAAGTATTATTTTCTTTCGCCATATTTTTGCAAGAAAATGAAGGGCGGTAAAGGGTAAATGTCAACTCTAAACAGAAATAAAAAATACAAAAAGAGGTCGTATAGTTCAGCCTTCACCGAAGAGTCCAAACTATAATAAGCCCTTAACGAGCCCATATTAACACATTTAATTTATTTATTCAATAAATGAACAATTATACCGGTGATGGTTGATGGTATACATGTCAATAAATCATAAACTAAACAAACAAGCAATAAATCAAGAACATTAATTGATGTACTATAAACTATGCAGTAGCAGAGTCCACTTTCCTCAGTATTAAAGACTTTCTAGTGAATGGAGCTGAAATTATGCGCTGTAAATTGCATAATTTACAGCTCTTAAAAATTAAACTGTGAAGATCATTCAAACTAAAATTTCTGAAATAAAAACTATATACTCCAGAAATACATGATAAACCACTAAGAGACTGCATTTTCATCTATAATCTTTGCGCCTTCATATTATTTTCTTATTCCTTCTTTTCTCACTTTTCCTTTCCCCTAATATTTGAATAAGTTTATTTCAAAACAAAGAGTATAGTAATAAAAACATTGTCATAAGAGCAATCCGGAAATCTGATGTAAATTTTTCACAACTATTTGTATCCCGATCTTTGTTAGTCATTCGTTTAGTAGTAAGTGTAGTAGGGTTAAGAGTGTTATTTGAAGTTACTTCCGATACGGTTGACCTGGTTGAACGTTTTTGTGACACATCCGAAGTACTGAATAACGTAGTACTTGTCGGTAAAACCTCAGCTGTGCTTTTCTTGCTTGTATGAGCCGTTTTGTCGATTTTAGAAGAAACTGAGTATCCCCTCTTGGAACTAGATATTGTCTGTTCATTCAGTGTTGATGAGGACAACACAGAATGGTCGGACATCCTTGTCGTAGTCGGGAGTGAATGTTGGGATATCGTTGTCGTAAATGGGACTGAATGATCGGACATGCTTGTCGTAGTTGGGACTGAATGGTCGGACATCTTTGTTGTAGTTGGGACTATTTCAATACCACTTGTTGGTATGGTGAATTTAAAACTCTCATCACAGATGTCACTTACGTTAGCACATCCCAAGGTTTTGAAATCATAACTGTCTAAACTAATATTGTTTCCTTTCTCGTGACACCAATTTGAATAAAGGTAAGTATGGGTAACCTGATCCCGAACCATCCATTGCAAATCACACGAACAGGAAAATAAATTTCTGTAAAAGGAACTTTGATTTGCTACAGCTATTAGTGGCTCTATTGACATACATTTGAATAATTTAAATGTATTATCATGAATCAGAAAATTTTTCATTCTTCCTATGTTGTAAAGTCCTTGTTTTTCAAAAAGTTCGAAGTGGGAATCTTGAATCCGAAAATTTTCAATATAAGTTACCATGTTCACGGCATGTTGACGAATAACTCTGATACGGCTTAGAGAAACCACAAAATTTGTCAAATTCTGTATATTAGAAAACCCATTTTCACGAACTTCCCCAACGGTACTGTTGTAAAAGAAAATTTGATATATATTCTTTATATTGCTGAATGCGTTAGATTCAATTATTTCAATCTTAGAATTGAAGAAACTTATTTCATTGACATTTTGAAGGTTAGAAAAGGCGCCAGTGGCGATTCGTCCGATTTTTCCACCATAAACTGTAAACGATGATAATCGTTGTACCTTGTTTGACAGGTCTGGAGGAATCGATGGGACATCCATTCCATGTATCAATATTGATTCTATATTTGGCTTGAAAGATGTCGGGAACTTTCTTATATCGGCACAGGACTGAACTGTGTCTGTGACAAAACAGGCTATATCGGTGAATTGTCCCACACACAACCCAAAACTCAAAATTAGCAAAAATACCACCACTGAAAGAAGAAATTGTCATTTTATACAAAAAACTGAACAAAAGCAATAATCATGGTCATATTTTTAACGAATGATCTCAGAACAGCTGGGCCTCGTTTCAAAAACATTCGTACGACTAAGATGAGTCGTAAGTGTGATCTGATTTCCGGTTTTCAACGTCTTTGTTCAATTGACGTCATGGAACCAGTCTTCATTTTTGTTGTAGGAATATTTGTGAAACGGGACACCCCTACGGAGCAAACGATCTTCAAGAATTGGCTGAGTGGAATGTTAGAGATTTGATTTTTGCCCATTCTGTTCAGAACCGGCACTTATCAGTGTTCTGCGACTAATATATTTACTTTCTACTTCGAAAACATTTTTTTTCTGAAGAAACTTTATAATTTAAAAAAAAATCCCCTAATTATTAAAAAAAATACATTGTCTTTAACTCTTATATTGTAATAGCGGATATGCGCGGTCCAAATAAAGAAGTTCAAATATAATTTTTATAAAAAATAAAGCAACCCCCCCCCAAAAAAAAAAAAAAAAAAAAAAACAGAATGAAATGTTAAATAGAAAATACCATACTTATCTTTCGACAGAAAAAAAATATTTCTGAAAAATATATAATAAAATAGATAAAAAAATAAAATGAAACTTACTGTTATGTCCTTACACTTACAACCGATCCTTGGAAATGACTTATGGTATGTCGATAACACTGTCAAGTATATACACCAAACAGATGTAAAAACAAGTATACATACACTTGAGATAAATATCCCACATCAAATGTTTTAACTGCGATAAACAGTATCTTTCACTCCTATGAGGGCGATTGTCTCAAACGTGAGCAATGTGAATATATACTTTAACTATAGATAGGGGCTGTCGGAACGACAGCTATACCCGCACCTCACATTTTTTTTTGTAAACAAACATTCTTAACATTTTCAGTTTCCATTGCATTACAGTTAGCATCTGTAACAAATAACCTTTGCAGAGATATATCCCAAACCACTTTTTCTGTAATCTAACTTTTTGGCCTCTTTTCCCTTTATGGCCCTTTAAATCCTCAAAATGCAAAAGAAAAGCATGTTTAGCATTACAGTTTGCATCTGTAACAAATAAACTTTTCACAAATATATCACAACCCACTTTTACTATAATTTACTATAATTTAATATTTGGACCCTTTTAGGGACATATAGCCCCTTAAACTAAAATTCACAAATTTCTTCAATTTTTTTTCTTACATAAAATTTGAGTAATTATGGTCTTTTTCTGTTTCTGCCCTTTTTGGTCCCTCCCACCTCCTTAAAAAAATTTGGAATTCCAAAACCTTATTGCGCATCTACAGTTGGTAAGCAACAATATGGCAACAATAAAAATGGTTTAAATTCAAAAATTAAAGAGGAGTTCACGTCACAAGGATCTTTACATAATTTGGCCCTTTTTGGTCCTTCCCAGGCCCTCTTTTAAAAATTTGGAATTCCAAAACCTTATTGCACTTTTACAGTTAGTAAGCAACAATACGGCACAAAAAAAATGGTAAAAATTCAAAAGTGAAGGAGGAGTTTGCGTCACAAGAAAGTGTGACGGACGGACAGACGGACGACCGTAACGACAATATACCCGAACTTTCATTCGAAAGTGCGGATATAATTAAGGGAATACGATACAGTAGTACGGGGAAGTAATGAAGTCGCCAAGAAATACCCTTTATGACGTCGTAGTATCTCTCATGAAAAACCATAATAATATCCTAAAATTTGAAGTTAATAAGCACATTCAATCCACTTTTTCTTTTGCAAAAAGAAGTCTATTACTTCAAGATAATTTAGTCTCCCAAACTAGGTTTGGAGACTTATTGTTTTTACTCAGTTTCTTATTATTATTATTAAGTTCCCCAAGAGTCACTGAATATAAGAACATCATCAAAATAGGCTTCACATCCTTTGGTTCTTCAAATGACAGTGTTCATTAAGCCGCTGAAATGTTGCAGATGTATTTTTCATTCCAAATGGCAGGCATAACTTCACTCCTGGTTTTTATAGGAGTTCGTGTTGTTCATTGTTTTTTTTTTTATTTTTCAGTGTTTATTTGTTGTTGTGCTTGTTCATTTGTCTTCCCGGGTTTGTCTGTCCAATGGATTACGTTTTTTGATTTTCTCCCTAGGTATATTTGTCCTCTTTTATACCGGAAACATACGTCTGAAGTAACAAATGAAGATATTTTTTAACACGATCAGTTACTGGGACTTGCCATAAATCTTTGAGCAAATCGTACTTGCTTACATATCGATCTTTACCAATCTTATCAATACAGTCATCAATGCATGGAATTGGTAAATTGTCAGTTTTTGAAAGACTGTTCACTTTTCTGTAGATGCTTCTTTACTCGGAATCAGTCGGTAAGGCATCTCCAACTTCAAGATCATGAAATATTTTGTCTGTCCTAGTTGGTACATCCGGAAATAAATGTTTATGTTCACCTTGACCCTGTTGGTCCTTCGGTTTGTAAAATAACTTTGAATCCCGGTTTTGAAGATTGTGTTAATTTTCCAGTTCTGCAGTGGTGGTAACAGCTTGAAGTTTTTCGGACAAATCGTCTCTAGAATCACAATTTAATGCCTCAGTACTAACAATATATACTGGAAGTACACTGTTACATAAGTAAATGGCATTTCTATTTACATCGGGTTTTAACATATTAATATGTAAAGTCATGAAATAACAAAAATACCAAAGAGACATTCGAAGTTGGGGAAAATCGAAACAACTGACAAACTCTGGAGAACAACAAAGACAAGACCAAAACAATGCAATGAAATATTGTTTGCCGACGCCTATCATGAGTTTTCAAAACATAAATCAAGTCATTTAATTTCTTAACAATAACATAAGGACCAAAATATCTAACTTCAAGGGATTTTCCAGGAGTAGGTAGTAAAACAAGTACTTGTTTGAACAAGGTTTAAAATTTCTTTCAACTGAATTTTGATCATAATTAGCTTTCATAAATTTTTGAGCAGATGTAAGATTTTGTCTCTTCAAAAACTAACGCAAATGGATTAAATCCTAACGATTCCTACACAGCCTCTCTTACAGAAAATAACAAGAAGTTTGTTTTTCAGTAACAAAGCAATAAGTCCGTATCATAATGGAATCTCTCTATGCACCTTGACTCTCTGGATGATAGGTATATTACTTGTACTGTTTGATCCATGCTCACGTAAGACTTGTTGAAATATCCCAGTTCTGATTTTTGGCAATCACAAAAAAGTGAAAAACTTCACCAGATCTAGAGCTTTAACAATAAACTTACCTTTTATACATCTAACTGGTATTGCTTCAGGAAAGTTTGTTGAGGTACACATTATTGTCAGTATATACTGATTACCCGATTTAGATTTCGCAAGAAGCCCAAATAAAAATCCTACTAAAACGTTCCTCAAATGCAGGAATTGGTTTGAGTGGAGCTTAAGGAATGGTTTGATTTGGTATTCCAATAACTTTACATGTGTGGCATGATCTAAAAAAATCGGCGACATCTCTTCTGAGGCTAATGTCCGGACAATGGAGTATCGTCCGCTTTTGGTTAATATCTCTCAACGGTAAACTTTAGGAACGACAATCTGATATCCAACAGTCCATTCTTCAAAAGCTGATACATCAGGCAGTCTCCACTTTTGCATAAAAATGCCATTTTAGTAAAATACGTTACTGCAGGTTCCTTTGAGATCTCATCTTCACTGATGGCTATTGGAAGCAAGCAGACAATTTCAGGATCTTTGTGTTGCTCAGCAATGAGTTGAGAAGATGATGCCGCATAAGTCATAAATATTATCTTTTTCAGTAGAACTTTCATCATCAAGCTTCTTTGCCATAGCTCCAGTTACAGTTTACGCAGCATGCAAATCTGGAAAATGCTCTTCAATTGGATGGGGTTATTGATCAAAGGTTCTTTTGCCACAATAGGATTTACACGAACTTAATCCCCAGCTAAATCATTTCCAAGAACAAGGTTGATGACTTCAAATGGTAATGACGACTTTACTTCTAAGATTACAGGTACGGAAAATAAGTCTTACGACAAAACACATTATGAATAGGAAAAGCAGTAATAAGAACAGTCTTTCGACAAAAAGAGTCAGTACAAAACGGAACGGTCTCCGTCAACAAAAGAGTATCTCTCAAAATTTTAATAGGGGTAGCATAAAAAATCACTGGTAACTGATATAAAACCATTATTGATGAATGGTTAATAAAGACATAAGAATTCAGATTAATTTTTGGATGGATGGATGAATTATTGTTTAACGTCCAGTGGCAACCAGGTGCATATCAGGACGAGATTAATTTTTGGGGTTTTTGGACCATTACTATACACGTACATGGGAAATTTTGTATGTTCATACTGGAATGAAACAAAACATGCAGATATGACAGAATCGCTGCATACCTTGTGTAGTTGTGAAAGGGTTTTCTGATTGGGTTAAAAAAAGGACAAATATACCTAAGGAGCAATCAAAAAAACGTAATCCATTGGACAGACAAACCCGGGAAGACAAAGGAACAACCACAAGCACAACAAATAAACACAGAAAACTAAAAAAACAATGAACAACACGAACTCCCATAAAAACCAGGAGTGAACCCAGGTGCTCCGGAAGGGTAAGCAGTTCCTGCTCCGTATACGGCACCCGTGGTGAAGTTCAACAAAGTCAATCCTGGGGAAGTCACAAATCGGTGGAGGCACATGAAAGGCTACGACAGTGGGAACAGGTGCAACATCATCTTAGATATTGGAACACTGTAATGGTCAATTAATTCCTGATGACGACCGTAAAATTTCCTAAGTGATGACATCAACTTATCCCTGATAAAACCCTTGTAAAGAAGCTTTTGTGACAGCAGTAATCCTCTTTGTCGAAAGTCAGGGTAACTCACGCATGCCCTTGAAAATCGGATAAGCTGAGAAACGTAGACGCCATGCTGGTACATTGCTACTCAAGAAGGGAAAATATTTATGAAATAATTCGTAGAGGTTATAGATTTGAAGTCATTTACACATGAGCTGGGTCTTTGTATTCGTATTGTATACCTCGCGGCCTTTATATTCGGATATTTTATACCGAGCGGATGCGAGGTATAGAATATGAATATAAAGGACCAGCACATGTGTATCTGTAAGAGCAGAAATGGTTATAAACCGATGAAAAGACAGAAATTTTACATGACGTATACATAGATAAATCTGTTTGTTTGTCCGGGCTAACTTAATCATTTTCCATGCGCAATTAAATATAACATTTTAAAGATCAGTAAAATGACACAATTTTGAAAATCGAATCAAATTTATTTTAAATAACGTTCATTTACAAAATAAAATATCCATCACCTTTCCACGAAGTAACAGAAACTTGTTAAGCAAAAACATTAGTAGTCATGAGGGTCTGGATGGGGGATCAAAATTCTGTGTTCTTTAAAAAATTTAGCCGTTTTTTTTCTTTTCAATTTAAAAATATGTTTTTTTCTGTAAAACCTGATGAGGCTCAATTTTTTTTGGTCAGAAATTCATAGTCGAAAAGATAAACAGAGTAAAAATGAAGGTTTGTTGAAGTCTTAGGTTCAAATGACATGTATGTCTTAAGAAAGGGTTATCAAAAAATAATCAATTGTTTGCAATATATCAATACATAAGACACTTTATTTTATAAGCAACTGTCTTTATCGTTATTTTCTCTACCCATTTTTGAATTATTTTTTATAATTTTATAACATAATTCTCTTTTGTTTTTTATTTTCTTTTTTCTTTTTTTTTTTTTGGGGGGGGGGGGGTCATCCTTTATTATGTATATCTCATCCATACCCCCAATCATGATTTAACTTTAGTAGAAAACTAGAAAACATGATATAATTTTCGAGTGGTAGAAGTCATGACAGAAATTTAAAATAATCGAAACAGAAATATGACTTTAAAGTTCGATTTAATATTTAAATATAAAAATAACTGCAATGGACAGTCTTTAGATTAATGCTTGGCTGTCTGCGCTGAATTGTGACACCAGGAACCTATAAAGATAAAAAACTATATTTTGTATATCGAAGAAATTTCAGACTAAATCAACACTAAATAAAAACTAAACAAACAAAGGAAAGTGATGTGTTTCGGTAGACGTTTTAACAATCTATTCATGTTTTTGACAGTAACAAAAAAATTAACCTCGCTTAATTAAAAAGTTTGGAAATGCAATCTAAAAAAGCAGCTAGTTTTTCTTTTTATAATATAATATGTCGGTAATGTTAATTATCTCACTGGATCCATACGTGATAAATAATAAAATTATGCCATAGATATTACATTAATTGTCATTTCGATCATTCGATAGCAAATCAGTCACCCCACCACTGCTCAGTGTTTGTATCTAGTCAGACATTTAGACTAGCTGTAAAGTTGTTTCTATTTTTGTGTTTTGTGCTGTTTTATGTTGTTTTCAGCTATTTGTTGATACGGCTTGTAATACGGATTTCACCATTCAATATTCTCTGTTTATTATAGAAAAGAGTTACTATAATGTTATCCTCCTTATTGAATATAAAGATACCTTATCGTCCTTCATTGAACAGGTCTGGTAGGTTGTATAACGTATCCACAGTTCCAGCATTCCGTTTGTTTAGCATCATCGCACTATCAGGAAAATCCATTGCAATCCGCAAAATTTTAGCAAGTGTCATCATCTGTAATGTAGAGTATATCATTTTTTTAAATGGTTTAATAAACTAAAGATTCCTAAACGCTCATTTATAACTCTTATGGTTAAATTTTTACATTATTTACAAAATTTTGGAAACAGATTCAAAGAAATAGCTCCCGTTTGTTGGTGGTTATGAAAAAGTTTGAAAATTTTGCAGCTATATAAATATTTCTCCTATTCTTGACGTGTTTAGTCTGTGGGATAAAAAATACATAATATTTTTAACCACTAACCAGTGATTAAATTTCTACGTGGGAATTACGGCCGTTTTTTTCTACAGTTATTGGAACGATAAACTAGACATTTTCTTGTCAAAAATCATAGGGGAAACAGATTCTCTTTCAATTTATTCGTGAGTTATGGAATTTCTCCACCCTCAATACTTAAATTTTAGATTTTAAAACGCTCGCTTAATTTAAAATTTAAAATTTAACTATATCGGGTGGAGAAATTCCATAACTCACTCGTGCCTGAAGGAGAATCTATATTTCTCTAATTTTCAGCTAAATTAACCGTCTCTCGACCCGTTGTGTAAAGATTGATAATCTCACTACTTTTTAGTTCTCGGATATTGATTGGTCGAAATTAATTGTGACGACGTCGGGATTTCGGAGAAGTGCCAACAAAATTGATGACGTCGTGCACATTAATCCGATGCCTTTGACCACAAATCATAAGATTTCAAAATTAATTGTAAATCAGAGAAACAGGGTCTTACATTTTTACTTGTGGATTATCAGATTACTCCTATCTCGATAATTAAATTACGTAATTTAACTATCGAAAAGCGTGTTTAATCTAAAATTTAACTTAGTTTGTTTTTATAGACGTCATTTCGGGACTTCTCTAGTTTATCGTTCCAATAACCGTAGAAAAAAATAGCGGTTATTCCCACGTAGAAATTTTAATCATTGGGAAGTGGTTAAAAATATTATGTATTTTTATTCCACCTATTTAACACGTCAAGAATAAACTACGTAAATTACGTAATATAACTTATCTCGATTGGAGAAATCTGATAATCCACACGTAACAAATAATGTAAGAAGCTATATGTAATCAATAACTTTTTGATTTGTAGTATTAAATACAATACTGTGAATATTTAACATTATCAATAGTTATGCAGGAGAGAGATTACGCAGGAGCGTCAATATGTCAGTGCATTTCAAATATCGCGATAAGGACAAGACCAATTCCATAAAGAAGCCCCGCGGCAACTCACCCAACAAATACAAAAATCTACAATTCTTAAGGACAATCATTTACCGACGATTTTTTCACAAAGTGCCTTCATCACAATGAACATTTATATCAATCTGTAATGTGCGGGATATCAGGGACGGGTCCAGGTGAGGGCGTAATGGGCGTACGCCCCCCTTAAAAAGAAACAAAACTATCGTAATCTGCTTATATTGTATTGAATATGGCAATTTATCATATTCATTAATTAGACACATATCCACACCGACTATTGAAATGTTAAGTAACGCCTTATACCCTAGAATTTGGAATTTATCGTTATTGGTCTACTGCTGTTAAGATGCATCCAATCATTTTAATATACCATAGACAATTAATGGAGAGAATTCGGCATAAACAATATCAAACCCTGACACTTTAACTATAAAATATACAAGTCAGGAACCGTTACATTAGTGCATTTCACAATTATTTTATGTTTTTTAGCAAAAAAAAGGTCCAAGATGAATTTTTTTATTATAACCCCCCCCCCCCCTTTCAAATATCCTGGAAACGCCCTGGATATAATACAAGAAAAACCAACAATTCTCCGTATATATTTTACAGTAGAGTAGTAGGATTAAAATGAACAAATATATACAAGTAGTTTGAAAACAGCCTTAAAATCGTTATCGTATATATATTTGTAAAAGCAGACAATTCTCTGATTCTTCGAGCCATTTTCCACAATTACGTGACATGCCATGTCAACATTCGCAACAAACTACTGAGCTATACTGCGTCATTCACACCATTTATTTAATTCTCTAGCTTTTATCAGCATATTAAGTAGATCTTGGTTTAAAATAATTTAACAACCCCCATCAGTCACATGGCATAAACGACAAAAAGTGCTGATCATATACTAAAATTATAACTTTCCGGCGATTTGAGTTTTAATCGCATTGACGCCTTTAGTGATCATATTTGTCCCATTTCTGTTTCTGGTTTGAAATGAAGAATGAACTTTTGTGTATTGTTTTATTTCAACATACATATTATTTTCATATCAGATATTTTTATTAAATTTAAATCGATACGCCAAATGGACAACCAAAATTTACTTTCCTATCAAAATGTCGAGTGTTGGCAACATTTTTTTAACCCACCAAATCTCTTAAGCATAAATAAATCTCACATTATTTTTTAAATATTCTAGCAGCACCTATCAGTGGGTAAAAGATTTATACAAAAATAAATGTTTTTGTAGTAATGGTTATATTACTATAAATAGGTTAAAGCGCAGACGATCTTAGATGTAAATGATAATCGTATTTTTTACAAAATATTTATTTCAGCACGTATATTGAAATTTAATTTAAATGTGTAATGAAATATGACATGGACAGCGTAAACGCTATTCTGTTAAAAATAAATAAAATTATAAATCAGAGAACGTGTAAAAACTCTTAGATGCGTGATGTCTGATTTTATCTTTTCAATAAAATTGCCATGCATTCTATACCCAGCCCTTATCCGGGCTTATGTCTAATATTTACTGAACGATAAAAGATAAAACATGAAAACACAACCCCCACCCAACACACAAACACGTTGTAACTCCTACTGAAATGGTGCTCCGAAAGGGTTAATATGTCTTCCTACGTGAATGGTTCCTAACACATTGTTTGATTAAACCAATTGGTTTTATAATCGCATAAGTTGCTTAAAGCATGGTACTTATTTTTTTTATATACAAATTCACAAGTAGTGTATCAATTACTCAAGAAAGAAGGTTTTTTTTATATATATATAGCGGTTGATAAATTGCTAACTTGGGTTAACGAAGTGCCTTCTAAGATTATGAATATTAATCTCTTTAGTATAATTTTTTAATTTGTTTATTTTATTTGTTTATTTATTTATTTATTTTTGTTTTTTGTTTTCGAAGTTTGAAGATACTATATTATATTCCAAATGAAAATTTCCGGGTATTCTGTATTCAATTTTTTTTTTAATACACGTAGGAGATAGAAGCAATAAGCGTAAATGAAAAGCATGTATCTAGCAAATCCTCAAAGTTAAGCATCGCCGTAGAGTTTTGCATTGCAAAACATTGTTTTCTCGACACCTTAGACTATCATTCACAAGAAAGCTTATTTAATTAAAACGACAAAAGACCCAATTGTTATAATGGAAGAAACCCAATACGAATGATCTAACAATGCTCGCCACTATATTTCACGAATTAAGTTAAAGTTAGTGAACTGTTTTTAAAGGCTTCAGCGGTGCACTTTAATAAACAAAAATCTTATACAGTGTAGGCTGTCTTTCCGGGTCTGTTGATGAATTAGTAGCCATTTAAACGTGCTTAATTGAATGAAGAATTCTCTTGAGGACATATTGTTGTCAGAAATAAAGCTGAGAAATTTGACAGTGAAAGAGTTCAAATGACAGAATATTTATCAAAAATGCGCGTTAGATGTGTAATTAGTAGAGACAGGTATAGAGTAACGTTTAAAGTTCATTCTCTTACTTGTGATTGTTTGGCGACTGAAAATATCAATGTGTAGCTAGTGTAAGATACAATCAATTGCCATCAAATATTAAAAGATAATACTGTGCGGGGTGACACGCTTTTGGGAATTAGGAAAAAGGGGGATTTTGTTTAGGGGGGTGAAAATTGAGCAAAGAATTATGGGGAATTTGCCATATTAGCAAAAAAATTTGGGAATTGGGAAATAGGGGCAACAATTTTTAGGAATTGAGATAAAATGGCATATTGTGGGGGAATTGGGAAAAGCATACCCCCGTGTAACCCCGCCTCCCCCCAATAATGTTATGCCTAATGTAATGATATGTAAGTGTATATTTAAATAAAAATAAGATTTTTGAATACTTTTGCTAGAAATTTTTGAATCTATAAGTTGATCTTAAACATATTAAGTATAACAAAACAAAAACAAAAAAAAAACAAAAAAAAAAACAAAAACAAAAAAATGATTAGGACACACATTATGCATTTGACATAAAAAACCGAACACGAACTAGAGATGTATACATTGTTTCTTACTACGAAGACACAAAAAATTAATAATAATAAAAAAAACATAAAACAGAACAATAAAAAATTGTTATTTCCTTTCATACAAGCAGCATCTCATAATATATGTCACAAAATATTTTTATACTATGAATATTTTTTTTTGTTTATATATGTAATCTCTTCTTTAAATTTTTTATAGCTCACGTTTTACCATTTTGGGTTGATCAGATGTATGATGGTTACGATGGGAAGTGCTCTCAAATAAGACTTCTGATGACACTGATCATCGACTGTAAATTAATTGTAACATGTGATGTTTTGAAAAGCTCAAAAACTTAGACAGTCTTTTAACTAACAATACAGTATTGTTAGTTAAAAGACTGTCTAAGTTTTCCAAGTTAACTATTCTTTAATCAGGTGAACATAGTTAATAAATATTTTAATAACTGATCAAAAGAATTTTGCAAATTAAACGTAAAGGCTTGGATGCTGTTTGCACATTGAGACAATTGTTATAAAAAGGATATGAAAAATGGAATTGAATCATAACAGTTCAAACTATCACAATGGTTATTACTCCACCCAGCAAGAAGAAACGTTTGCCATAAACAAATGAACCAAATGAAAGAAACATCTTTACACAGAATGATACACACAGCATCAAAACAATCTCAAGAGTTCAAGAAACAAACCGAAATTGATCCTAAATATACATGAAATACTTTCTACTGCACATTATAAAAAAAAAAACAAGCATAAGATGAAGCGATACATTTAAATTTTTTTCCTCGGGGAAAATCCCCCATGGAGGTTTTCAAAAGTTGGCAGGTCTGAATACTTCAAATGAAAAAAATTGAACAATCCGAAATTCCGACAATTCTTTGACTACACTTTTTTGGTAGTTTCGTCTTCATATTTTTTCTAGGGTTCTGATTTGTGGAATGTTTAAAAGTAGTTCCGGCATTTAGAGGTTTTGTTTATTATTATTTTTTTTTCTGTGAAAACACTGTTTGGTAGTTTTAGTCTCTATGTCATCAAATATTCCTATGTACTAACGCTTAAACACTTGCAGTTGACTTTGATATTCAAGAAAAGATATTAGTTCTACAGAATTCACATATTTCTGCGACAAAAAGTCACTTATAGCACTATTCTCCATCTTAAATTCACAGAAAGGACTCCATCAATGGAATAGAAATATTGGTAGAGCTATAATTGCTACATCTAATAGAAGCCAAAACAAATTTAAATTTATTTGTTTGTTTAGTTGGGGTTTTACGTCGTTTTCAGCACATTTAGCTATTTCGCGGCGGCCAGTTTTTTATTGGTGGAGGAAGCCGGAGTACCCGGAGAGAACCGCCGACCTTCGGTAGGAAAATTGGCAATCCTTGTCACAGGTGAGATTCGAACTCACAACCTCAGTGTTCACCGGCTAGTGATCATTAGTAGTCATGACGAACTACCTAGATCACTCTGCCACCGAGGCCCCAATTTAGATTTAAAAAGTGTTATGTTATTACGAAGCAGATACATAGTAGATACTTTCATAATCTCTGAAGGGACTTTAATTTGTTGTGTCATAGTACCTGAATTTGTGTTTTTATTGTTGCTGAGAGTTTTCTACACCCTAATTATTTTTTCCAAAATCTTTCTCTTTGTAAATTTTAAAATTTCTCGAGTTTCAAACATCTTTCTGGGAGTTTTGTTTTCAATAAGGGAAAATATAACAATCACAATCAACCATAAATTCTTCTATGACATCATTCTTTGAAGCAATAATATAAAAACAATTTGGAAAATAGAAACTAAACCAAATTATCAAAACATTTCTTCTTAAGATACAGGCTGACTGGGATGCAGCATGATCACAACGATGTATTAGGTTGGATAATTATTCACTTAGAATAGAGAATGGAAACGGGGAATGTTTCAAAGAGACAACAACCCGACTTACATGTAGTTTCCTTTTCAAGGGCAGTAGTTACAATTTAAATTAAAAAGTTGACGTGTATTATTCTCGGTAAAGTTGCATTTTAATTGCAGAAAACGTAAAGTACACTGATTTAAACGTTACTAAACACATTAAATAATATAAGCATCATTTTATTACAGAGGTTAATGTATCTAATTGTTATCAAGGGAGAATATATTCTCTTGAAAGCGATTTATATGAGATTCTGCATTTTTATATTTGAAAATGAATGTTGTTAATATTTTTACTCATTTGTTTCTCATCCAAAGAATATTTACTTAAAGTACAATGGATCATCACTGAAGTTGAATAGGTGTCATAATGGGTTTCTAAAGTCATTCAAATAGTAATTATACACACAAGTAATAACAAACCAGTCGTTTTATTTTGATTTAAAAAGTAAAATATTTTATCTATTTATGACAGCTAATATGATTTATATGAAGCAATCATTATTTCAAAGTATTTAGATCTTCAATTCCGTCTTATTTCGATACAATTTGATTTAGTTTCAAGTTATTTATTTAAGGTGGATTAGGACTTGGCGGGAACAAGAGCTACCCCTGTAGCGGCATTTTAGCCTGCTCTTTTTCGACATCTACAGGGGAGTCTTTAACGTTCTGAGAATATTGCTATCCATTAACACGGGGCAGACATTTTCCGTCCACATCCAGTGGACTAGCATCTTCTACCGAGACTATCCTGACAAATAGTGTCGATGGAGCATCACAAATTTAATCACAGAAATTTTCATCCCGAACAGGAATCGAACCAGTGACTTTGGCTTCGTAGTCCGATGCGCTACACTACATCACGGCTTTAGGGACGAGATCAAAAGTTCAATGTAGGATAAAAAACTTAATTCACATAGTTTTTTCACTGACCCCCCCCCCCCCCCCCCCACACACACACCCCTCTTAACTTTATTTGGGAAAAATTGATTGACCAATATGGGCATATCCGAAAATCGATGTCGGATAACAAAATTTGCAACGATTTTTATCCCCCCCCTTCCCCCAACGCCCAAACTATTTGAATTAAGTTTCTTATCCTACATTGAACTTTTGATCTGTCCCTTACAGTTTTGTTTGTTTTTCCACAAAGACGGAGGTATATGATGGATAATTATTTGAGCAAAATCCGCATTCGGATGCATACAATTATTGTAAAAAAAAAATGTTCCGAACTAATATTGGATATGAAAGAGATTGAAAATTTTAGCGGATTTTGCAGCTATACTCCTGTGTAATCCACTAGAATTAAACGAACAAACTAAGGAAATAATATTACAGCGAATCAGTTGGATATTCTTGGATATTTAAAATAAAACAGAATAAAGAGAAAATTTAAAATCATTAATTATGCATGAGAGAGATAAGCAGACGTGAATAGGCCCATCATCTTTTCTATAAAATATATCTATATACAATGTATTCAAACTTGATATCAAGCTGAAACACATTAAAGTATTAAAGTATTAAAAAGTTATCAAAAATATGCAAAGTGCAGAAGGGTCAATAAACAGTGACCAGAATCAGTATTGTGACATAACTTTTGTGCAATCATTAAGGTGATATCAATATTTAATCTGAGTTTCTATTAACAGATCGTCCTTTTAACCTAATATATGATTAAGCTAATCTGTGTACTTAAACGGAATAATTGTTGATGTATAATAAAGTATATCACATAATACCGAAATAAATTTGATGCAATGTACATGATGTATGGCCATTTCGTTGACTGACAACTCGTCAGCAGTGTCCGAGATCAAAATCTTGGAAATCTGGTTAAATATAGAATGATGAATTAATAAGCACAACCATCAAAAACCAAAACAATTAAAACAAATAAGAATCCAGACTCATGCAGGTAAGGGTTACCTCTGCATCAAAAGGAAGAGCCTTAGAAAATTCTGGTAAGTTTCATAAAATTTTGAACAGAAAATTTAAAGGCATTTAAGTAATGAATCATGCCAGGACAAAAATTCTGGCTACTGGGCTGATAATACCCTCGGGGACTTACAGTCCACCAGCAGTGACATACACCCAGTGGTAGTAATAAAATATATCACAAAATACCTAAGTAAATTTGATGCACTGTATGGCCATTTCGTTGACTGACAACTCATCATAACTATTTTATATTTAAATGAAGTCTTCAGTGCACGTCCTTTAAAGCTATTATATAAATGTGCTAAAAATTCATGGTACTTAGGGACCGGCCATTTAACTTCAGTGGGGGGGGGGGTATGGTTTTTTGTCCGAGTGAAGAAAAATTTAACAGTACATGCTATGGGGAAAATGTGGATTCAGAATATTTTTTTTGTCATCTGCTAGACCACAATATTTTTTTCCATCAAATTGGGGATCAGAGTATTTTTTCAGGAAAAAACCATACCCCCCTCCCCCCTTGAAGTTAAATGGTCGGTCCCTTAAACTGAATGATTGTCGATGTATAACAGTTATTAACTTTTCCCACATCCTATGGTAAAGCTATAGAGATTGTTCTGATTATCATTATTCTTTTCATTTTTTTCCGCCAAATTTTATTTTATTTAGTTTGTGACATATCGAACAGATATTTAGTATGTGATATAGGTTAAATGTATAATTTTCGACAATGACACTGTCGCATCGAACAATTTTGCATTATAGAGTTACCTGCCCCGTTATATTTTCCCTTGTTACCGTATCGCCTAAGCCGTTAAAGATAGGGATGCGAATCCTTGAACAAAATCTTAGATTCATCCGTACGCACATTTGCTACATCTTAGCCGAAGCAATCTGACGACATATTATAGGAGTTATCTCCCAATTTTTACTCTAAGAAACCGTTAACCGATAAAACTAAAAAAACTATAAACCGTAAAGACATGGGGACTTCAGTAGTGACTTTGGGTCACATGACCTTTAAAAAAAGGTCACAACATGACAGGTCAAGGTCACTTTCTAGAAAATGACTTTTTTTCATTGAGTGTATATCTGAATTATTATTTTATTTGGAATTAATCTACATGTGTTATAAGCCATTTTCATAAGAAAAAAGTGAAAAAAATAATAAAAAGATTTAAAAATTCGAAAAGGGGACTCGGTGGCCGAGTTGTCTAGGTAGTTCATGACTACTAATGGTCTCTAGCCGGTCAACACTGAGGTTGTGAGTTCGAAGCTCACATCTTGCGGGGTGTGTTCGACTCCGATCTTATTTGACAAGGATTGCCGATTTTCCTACCGAAGGTCAGTGGGTACTCCGTCTTCCTCCACCAATAAAAACTGGCCGCCGCGAAATAGCCAAATATGCTGAAAATAAAAACTAAATAAATAAATAAATAAAATTCGGAAAAAAATCTTTGCGCAAACTTTTTTCGCAGTATGTGATATTTTTGTTTTGTATAATGTTTAGGTCTTTAATAGTGCTTTTAGATTGACAAAACTTTTAGCTGTATCGTGTAAAATTATCAAGTTCCATAATCTTTTGCGCTAAACTTTTTTCTTTATAGTTAAAAAAACCCATTTTTCGTAGACGTATAAAGTGGATATCAGGATGTAGAATGGCACATCGTAAAAGATTTAACTTTATGTTAGTGTAAGCAAGAATTCTGGCCCTTCAAAAGTTTAAATTAAAAACATATTAACGGAAGTGAACTTTTTTCAAGATATCAAATGGAAAAGTGTTTCAAATTGATGTCAGTGATGAGTAGATGTAAAAAAATATTTATTTGTTTGATTTAAGCATTTATAAATTTTGGCAACAAAAAAGGAGAATGTGGCAAAAATTGCATCAAAATGGCTAAAATTGAACACAAATTCACCGTGTCCTATGTCACTTTTTTTTTTTTTTAAAGTTTTGACTTGAAAATTACGGAAATGTTTCTGTTTTATTTTCTACTGAATTTATCATTTTGTGGCCAACCCCGGGGCCAACCACAGGAGCTTGGGAATCTTTTTTGAGAAAGTAATATGCTCTTTACCCAATGAAAAAAAAAAACAAAAAAAAAAAAAAAACAAAAGGGGTTGAACGAGTTTTTTTTCAAAATCGTAACTTCAAACATCTATTTCCAATGATACACCACATATCAAGCAGCAAAATGTCACAAATTGAATAGATTTCCTAAATATTTAATCTTTGGTATATAATTTTCACTTCTTACACTTTTTGAGCATTTTCTGACCAAAAACACGTTCAGTCCCTTTTGTTTCATGTGTTTTTTCGTAGTATTTTCATTGGGTATAGAGGATATTACGGTCAAATAAGATTCCCGAGTCCCTGTGCGGTATCTTGCGTCTTTTAATAACGGATCTTGTTATTATTTTTTTTTTGTAAATTATCTCCTTTGTTTAAGTCAAATTTGATAAAAATGTTAATAAACATTTTCTTTCATATACAATGGTTGTAGAATTGAATACATTTTATAGATTTTATTGTTTGTTACTCTAATTAGAGAAATTTGTCCTTATTTAGAATTTTATATAAAGATTTCTAATATTTCAAAATAGTTTATACCAAAATATTGTCCTTCAGAATTATAAATATTATAATTGTAAAATATTTGACAAGTCAAACATATAATAATCAGAAAATGATGTCGAAGGTTTAGAATGCAAGTTATATGCACTATTTTATGTCCGGGATACAAAAAGTGGAGTTATCAAACGCATGAATGGCTATCGGTTAAGTGTTAACAGCACTTCAACTAACCTGACCATTCTAATCTATCAATGAAAGACCGGATTATTGAGAAAATTTACCATCCTATAAATAATCCTAATTTAAGTACACACGTACGTAGACAAAAAGAGGACTACTGGATTCGCACATTGGGGACTACAATACCATATGGATGCAATGACAAAAGCGATAGTGTAAGTATTGTATTAAGTTCTGGATGTAGTGATGTGAATGTGATGAAGCTATTTCCTAACCCTCAACGACGTAAACGGAGTCATGGCAATAGACATTATACAAAACCTCAATGTCATTATGTTTCTATCAATGGCCTTCTCCCTTTCATACAATAACCATTAGGTCTTCATCACATTCGCACTAAATTATATTCTTTATCTGTCCGAAAACTACACGCTTTACATCAAGCCTGCTTATACAGTAGAACTTATTTCAAAGATCAGTCTGTTCCCATTATTTCTTATACCTATACTACACCCATTGCACAAAAAATCGTCAATCACAAACGTCTATTGTAGGACATCAAACTCGACGATCTCAAAGCTAAGTCCCCAGATTGTTCATGCAACATTCCTCCATTCAAATATACTAGTAGTCATGTTGGACATTTCATCACAGGAGACTAAAATATTATAGACAATGAGTCTCTTCGTGATGTCCTTGCAATAGGTCCTGAGTATCGCGAACCAGGATCCATAAATTGGAAATATAATTTCAAACTTCTGATGGATACTGTGGAGGACTATGCCACAAAATGGACCAAACGTGGACAAGAGCCAATCGATTCGCTTTCAGATTGGGTTAAAGCTGTCAGATCGTTGATTCAAGTCCGAATTGATAAACTAAGAAAGTCTTTGAGTAAAAAAAGGAAAACCAGTCTTCAGCAACCCTGATGCTGCCAAGAAATTGTCCACCATTCATGACAAATATGTTGTTGTTCCTGCAGAGAAGACCCCTACGCAAAAGCTACTATATTCAGTGCTTGATTAATGAACTAGAGATTGCTAGTTCACTTGGAAATCATACCTATAAAGCTACTACACTTTCAAAGGAAGAAATAACCGACAATCATAGATCGATCTTATCGTCATTTGATAATGATTGTGATCTGTCTACCTTGTACTGGATACCCAAGATACATAAGTGTCCATATAAACAACGCGTTATAGCTGGATCTGCAAAGTGTTCCAACAAACTATTGTCTCAACTTCTAACTTCTATTTTAACAACTGTCAAAAAGGGCCTCCAAAGTTATTGTGAGACAAGCCATTCAAGAAGTGGTATCAATCAAATGTAGATATTAAAGAACCCCAAATACTTAAAGGATATTTTACGATCTCAGTCCATTTCAGCCTGTAACAGCATATATCAGGAAGACGTCCTTGGCGGGATTCCTAAGGAAAAACAGAAGAATTTAGCCCGTACCTTTAATTTCAGCTTCTGCTACATAGATGATTTTTATCACCCAACAATTCACGTTTTGGGAATTTTTTACATCTCATCTATCCAAATGAGCTCGAAATTAAGGATACCACAGACACTGCTAATTCTGCATCTTATCTTGACCTTCACCTCGAAATTGACACCAGAGGAAGGTTGAATACAAAACTTTACGACAAATGGGATGTATTTGACTTTCCAATCGTCAACTTCCCATTTTTGAGCGGCAACATTCCAGAAGCGCCGACGTATGGGGTATATATTTCACAACTCATACGTTATTCCAGAGCTTGTGATATATACATTGACTTCCTGGGCAGAGCCCGGATCCAGACAGAAAATTTGCTGAGACAAGGGTATGTTGCTCCTAAGTTGGAGTCATCCTTATTAAAGTTTTATAGACATCATCATATACTTGGTTGACAGGTATGAAAAACCGTTTCCCAAATTAAAATGGACCTGTTCTATTGATGTTGTCCCTTCCTAATACCGGATTTGACATGGGCAGCATGGCTGGTGTCCTGCAGGAAGCAGAGACTGCTTACTCTTCCGGAGCACCTGAGTCTACCCCCGGTTTTTTGGTGGGATCCATGTTGTTCATATGTTTTTAGTTTTTAATTTAGTGCATGTATTGTTTTGGTCTTGTCTTCGTTTTCTCCGGAGTTTGTTAGTTGTTTCGATTTTCCTCTCCTTCGTATATCCCCTTGGTATTTCTTGACTTTAATTATAAAGTCAGCTCGTTTGGCATTTCTTGAATAATTCTCAGTATAATTCTTAGAATAGGTATTGTAATAAACTTTCAACTCTTCTTAAGGTGGTACCCAACACTTTCACTAAAATTAATTTGGCTCGTTTAATTTTCATAAAATTTTGACAAAGTATTTACTTTGACCCATTCACAACAATTTTAAAATTTCAAAACATTTGAACCAACCAATTCATCAGAAAAATTACACTGATTGTATAGCAGTTTGACAAACACTAATATTGATCATTGAAAAGCTTAATATTCCATTAACAACACAACGTTATTAAAACGTTTAGCTGATTTTACAGAGTTATCTCCCTGTAGTGTTAGGTACCACCTTAAAAAAGATAAAACAATAAATTCAGTACGAATTGGTCACTGTATAAGAGAAAGTTGTTTGGTATCGCTTTCTGTTTAGCAGAAATAAGCAACTTGACGAAAGAGATAAAGATTAGTGTACGTGTTTGGTTTTACATGCCTGTACGGTCTAGTACAAAAATTATTATATAAAACCAAACCTTTCACCCTCGTGGTAAACATTACGCATGCAACAGTTAATTTGGACGATTTTTCAGTGAAATATTTTTGAACACAAAAGGGAGAATATTTTTCTCAATGAAGAATAATCGTGAAGACGTTTAGATTCACTTATGTGTACAGAAGGCAACAAAATACCACGAAATCTACTAACGGAGACATCAATAATATACATGTATACAGTCAATAATATGCCTACTTCTTTCGTGAAGTTGTTTAATTCTGCTAAACCGGGAGCAATACCAAATAACTGTTGCCCTTCCCATAAAGTGTTGATGTAAAGGTTATAGAATAGAGAATGGAAACGGGGAATGTGTCAAAGAGACAACAACCCGACCAAAGAAAAGAAATAGCTCAAGGCTACCAATGGGTCTTCAATGCAGCGAGAAATTCCCGCACTCGGAGGCGGGATTCAGCTGACACCTAAACAATAATGTATACTAGTTCAGCAAAATGAAATATTTGTAAACGCTGGAGTTGCCTTGTTCTTCTGGGTCGTGCTACATTAAACCCATATAACTAAGAAACATAAGGGACCTATAAATAAATGCTTATTTCATTTTCTCCTTGTGAGTCGAACTTTTTGACTGTATTTAAGCCAAGATAAATGGCTTGCATCTTGGGCTGTAGTGAACATACAATCAACTCTTCAGACCAGGTTTGACTGTATATCCGTATAATATTTTCTTTCGAGTAAAAACAATGGAAGAAAAACTTACTTTTCTGTCCTCTTGATCTAAAACGTCCTGATAGGATCGCAGAGGTGATGATGACCTTATAACTTCCGAACACAGACTTATCAGTATTATGACACACAACAGACACTTGGACCTTAATAAAAACATATCCTGAAATAAGAAAACATGACAATAAATCTTAGTATCCGACTAGCAGATATGAAAGCCTTCGTTAGTTTTACAGTTAAAACGATCACATTCTGACACTGCTATCTAAATTATGTATCGTCCAATCAATTTTTTGCAGTTCTACCAAGCGGTCACCTTGTTGGTAATCATAATGTATTAACTTTAATAGTATGTTTTATACACAAGAGTGTCAGGATAGAAAAGGGGCAGGGTTGGGTACCCATACAACCGGTTTTAACCCCTCCATAGTTCATTGTCAGACTCTCTTGACTCTCTATTGTGTTTTAAATGTTTGTGTTTTTTTTGTGCTCTTTAATGTTATTTTTTGGTCTGGGGTTATATCTGTTGATTGGGTATCATTGTTTACCCTTCCTGTTATCCATTTTATTTTTTTATTAGAATATCCAGACAATAAAACTCATCATAAAGGATGTGGACGGTGCTAATGGAATAGAAAAAATAAAGAATAGAGAGAAATAACTCGCTGGTCATGTTTTGGTCTTTTTGTCAGATTTTCGGAATCCTCGGGTTTTATCCATTTCTTTTAAACATGAAATTTTTTGCCCGTGAACCCCCACTTTTTCTTTTATAATTCAATCATATATACCTTAAAATGGTATTTGACAAAATTTTATGAAATCTTTTTTATTTTTTCATACATTTTTGAGAGACTGAAGTTGTCAATGCAAAGACAATGAAAATTCCAGTGAAAACCCATTTCCTGCAAATTTTCAAGGCCTTATAGCTCTAAAATGAGCACATGAACCTATATTTTTTGCTTTCTTATTTGTTTACTATTCATATGTTCTCTCAAACTAAAACACCTATTTTAAATCCTATTTATTTCTTATTAGACCAGCGATGATCCTTAAGACAAGAAAAGAGTAAAGAGTATACAAATTTTTTATCACCATCATAGGATGTTCTACAATATAAAGAATAATTAAGAAATGGATTATGAAGAAAAATTACTGATTACAGAAAATAACAACTGCGCAGAATAAAGAAAATCTATTATTTCATATACATGTATACTAGTATCTATTTAAATATCTTTGAACCTTTTCAACAGTCCACAGTTATAGACTATAGGGTTCGAGGACAATGCATGTAACTGTTTGTTTGACCCGAAGAAAAAACTGCAGTTTACCCGAAGAAAATACACCCTATATGGTCGAGCAAAGTACAGAAAACAGCAAACAAAACATACATGTATGAAACATAATAATGCGAACAAGATATATATTTCATAGCAAATAAGCAGATAAGTTTGAAGTTTTAGACTTTGTGATGACCCTGCATGGACCCTGTCTTAATACTGATGATTCTTTTATAAAGGTACATATGTCCGATGAAAGGCTCTAATTAGGATTAGGAAGATATTGAACAGTATATGACATATTTTGAACGAATTGAAAATCAACTTGTATTTTTTTATTCATTAAGTTTTTACTGTTTTTCTCATTAATTTTACAATATAAAAGGAAGTGGGCGTCATCTTAAATAATATTACATGTTATTTTTTGGACCATGCAGTGTATGATGTGGCATATGGGGACAGGACACGGATTCTGTGTAGCAAATGGACAGTGGACGATTTTATACGTGAAACTACAAAGCCAATATTAACCAAACTTGCGAGGAATAGTATATGGGAGGTACTTTATACAAAATTCTCATTTCGTTCAGATCGAATAAGCCTTGATATATATATAAAAATAAAGTATGCAGTATTTGATCTGCTTCATTATCCAAGTGAGTGAATCAGGCTCACTTGAGGCTATAGTTTTATCTATGTTCTATCTTCGATTAACCCTTTGAATAATTATGTCCCAAAATTCTCGCTGTAAACTTGGTATTTCCCTTTTTTGTCAGCAAAATAATAAAAACGACACAATTACGTCAACCATAGCAACCAGATGCAATCATGTTCTCAAAAATTATACCGTTTGAGGAGAAAAGAGAGGAATATTAACGTGATGCTAGATTCACGCTAATTACGTGGATAAATTCAAAGTCGTCGAAGATGTATAAAGCTTGTAATTCCAACACTTTTCTTAACATTTTAAACTACATAAAATAGAGAATGGAAACGGCTCAAGGCCACCAATGGGTCTTCAACACAGGGAGAAAATACCACACCGAGAGGCATGTGCATATTATTTGTGCATTTGTAAAACAATACCGAATTAACGTTGTAAGCAAACACAGGGACAAAACATAATACAAAAATTAAAAAGTATGTCACAAGTATGTCTCAAGTTTGTCACAAGTTTGTCACAAGTTTCAACATCCTGAGTCATGACTGATGTGATTAGAGTTCGATAAGCCGATTAAAATGAATATTATTAGTAAAGTAAATTTAAGGATTAGAGAAAACGTCGAATTTTCTTTGAAAAAATGATAATTCTTCATTTCCATCAAAGTTACAATACATTAAAAAAAACGAATTAATATTGAGCATCTTTCTCTTGATATAACCCGTTATTTCCGACTGAAAAAAAGGTGTCACCAAAGTCGTTGCTTTACAGAATTAATCACAATATATTTTCTTATTAAATCTTTTCATTTTGACACTGTCATAAAAATAATACCAAAAGTTATGTACAACTCGTGTATGGTACGCCGTTTTTATATTTATTCAAATTCCAAGATATCTTATTTATTTAACAAGATATCTTATTAAGTATTAAGATATCTTTAATTTTTATAAGATATCTTTAATTTTTATAAGATATCTTATTTAATTTGAAAGTAAATAAGATATCTCTATAAGTTAATAAGATATGTTTATAAGTTAATAAGATATCTCTATTTGTTAATAAGATATCTTATAAAGTATATAAGACATCTTACTTCTTTATAAAGATATCTTTTAAACACATACTTTATTAGATATCTTATAAAGTTTATAAGATATCTTATAAACTAATAGAGATATCTCTATAAGTTTATAAGATATCTCTATTAGTTAATAAGATATCTCATTTAGTTTATAAGATATCTTATTCAGTAAGTAAGATATCTCTATTTTTAACTATATAAAAGATATCTTATAAATTAATAGAGATATCTTATATTTTAAATAAGATATCTTATATATTTAATAAGATATCTTATATATTTAATAAGATATCTTTATAAACATTTTAATAAGATATCTTATTTAATAAATCAGATATCTTATTTAATATATAAGATATCTCATTTTATTATTAAGATATCTCAATTAGTTTATAAGATATCTTATTTAACTAAATAAGATATCTCGAAATTGAATAAATATAACAACGGCGTGCCATACTCCTGACCTAAAATAATATTCTCGCTTTCATCAATTAACATGTTCTTCGGTCACTCGTTGCATATTTATGGTATTCGAATTTCAAGATTAATTATACCACAAATGCGTACTTCTTGTAGAAAATAAAAAATACTTAAACGATCTGGACAGAACTGGAAAATATATGGTGTGTGCTCTGACATGAGAGGAATCTCGGACTCATTAGAACCAGGTTCGTAATTCAAATCCTACACCTTTAAAGGATACATTTTACCCTGCAATTGATAAAGGATTAACCGACTAACCAAGTAAATGAAAAAACCGCTACTACATACAATGAAAGAAATGACACCACTGTCAACACTTGGTTCTTGTTTTAATTGCATTTTCTAGACACAGATAATGTTGTCATAAAACGTCTAGAGTATGATAAATTGAAAGCAAAAACAAGAAAAAGTAGATTTAATATAATAAATAAGAGGATTTATTGGACGGACATAATATCGTTGCTTCTTTTTTAAACAAACTTATTTGGTCATGTAGACCAAATATAAGGCATTTGCGCGTAACATGATTTAAGATCTGCAATAATAACCTTTTTTCTTCTGTCCGATTCGTCTGTGACCAGATAAACTGTTTACACTGAGGAGAATACTTAGTTTCCTTTTTAAGTTCTTGTAAGAAAACATTCCTGCATACATTTATCAACTTTAAAATTCTCTATGCTAGTACGACAATACTTATTCCACCAAATTTGCTAAAATAAATCTCTGTTCTCACATTCTCTTTGAATAAGTGACGTAAGAAGGATTGCCAGCAAAAAAATACAGAATTAACAAGCCTGAGGTTTAAATTCAAATAATTAAATTTAATCTGAATACTGCATTTTAATTGGCTGAACAGCATAGAACAACATTGGTTATACTGTATAACCTAGTTTGGTCTTGTGACGTCACCAACGGATTAATCTGCCACTTGTAAATTCAAATAGTCCCGGTTCATTATTGATGCTTGAATTGAGGAATTATTGTACTTCTGTTTGGAAATTAAATTATAAGGAATGCTTCCAATTTGTAACAGATTATACTTCAATAACCTGGTTTTGGTAAGTTTACGACATTCATAAGCCGCTTCGCGGTTTATTATGCGTAAACTGACCCAAACCAGGTTATATCGTATAACATGTTAAACAATTGGAAACATTCCTTAATTATATTAAAATTTAAAGACAAAGCGAGTTCACGAGAAAGGTAAAACAGGCAACAAATAAAACAAACAAATTGATAAAAAAAATTAAATACATATAGCAAACCAAAGAGAATAAAAAACATGGTGAAAGGATATCAAGTGTATTGGTATGGTAAAAGGATATCAAGTGTATTGGCATGGTAGAAGAATATCAAATGTATTGGTATGGTAAAAGGATATCAAGTGTATTGGTGTGGTAAAAGGATATCAAGTGTATTGGCATGGTAAAAGAATATCAAATGTATTGGTATGATAAAAGGATATAAGGTGTATTGATATGGTAAAAGGTTATCAATTGTATAGGTATGGTAAAAGGATATCAAGTTTATTAATATGGTAAAAGGATATCTAGTGTATTTGTATGGTAACAAGATATCGAGTGTATTGGTAAGTTAAAATGATATCAAATGTGTTGGTATGGTGAAAGGATATAAAGTGTATTGGTATGGTAAAAGGTTATCAAGTGTATTGGTGTGTTAGAAGGATATCAAGTGTATTGGTATGGTGATAGGATATCCAGTGTATTAGTATGGTAAAAGGATATCGAGTGTATTGGTAAGTTAAAATGATATCAAATGTATTGGTATGGTGAAAGATATCAAGTGTATTGGTATGGTGATAGGATATCTAGTGTATGTGTATGGTGAAAGGATATCAAGTGTATTGGTATGGTGAAAGGATATCAAGTGTATTGGTATGGTGAAAGGATATCAAGTGTATTGGCATGGTGAAAGGTTATCAAGTGTATTGGTGTGTTAGAAGGATATCAAGTGTATTGGTATGGTGATAGGATATCCAGTGTATTAGTATGGTAAAAGGATATCGAGTGTATTGGTAAGTTAAAATGATATCAAATGTATTGGTATGGTGAAAGATATCAAGTGTATTGGTATGGTGATAGGATATCTAGTGTATGTGTATGGTGAAAGGATATCATGTGTATTGGTATGGTGAAAGGATATCAAGTGTATTGGTATGGTGAAAGGATATCAAGTGTATTGGCATCGTGAAATGATATCGAGTGTATTGGTATGGTGAAAGGATATCAAGTGTATTGATATTGTGAAAGGATATCAAGTGTATTGGTGTGTTAAAAGGATATCAAGTGTATTGGTATGATAAAAGGATATCAAGAGTATTGGTGTGTTCAAAGGATATCAAGTGTATTGGTATGGTGATAGGATATCAAGTGTATTGATATGGTAAAAGGATATCAATTGTATTGGTATGGTAAAAGGTTATCAAGAGTATTGGTATGTTAAAAGGATATCAAGTGTATTGGTATGGTAAAAGGATATCAAGTGTATTGGTATGGTAAAAGGATATCAAGTGTATTGGTAAAAAGGCACTTTAAAAACTAAATAACGCAATTTTGATCAGCCTTTGTAAGGTCTTATATTCCTTTGATTATATTGTTGTATGAGCTGTTCCTCAAAATATGAGAAAAAAATTATGTATCCTATAAAAAAAGATGATATACCCTACAAATCAAGACTACTGAAAACTATATCTCCAGTTTAACAATATGCAATTACGCTCATTTTTTACTTTTTGTAGAATTTTTAAAAATGAATTTTTAATTTTATAAATTTAGAACTAAGTTTATAATATGTTATCATAATTTAGAACTAGAGTTACGGAGACATTAGAAAATTCCACGTCAAAACAGATTATGTAACGTTGGAAAACAAAATTCTCTTGATGACGAAGTACAGATCTTTTTTGATTGTAATAAAATTGTGATTTGCGTCATAATTTCGATTCAGAAAATACTTACTTTTACCACTGAGAGTTATGAAGGAGAGAGTTTCTCCAAAACATACCCGTTTTGTAACTTTAAGCATGTTCAAGAATTATTGACATTTCCAAGAAAGATAACCCCTATTTACAGTTTAGATGTGGTCCACTCTTGCAAAATTTATTTTGAATAAGGAACCAGCATTAAAACTTCACAAAACAGGAATAGGGAAGTCTGTTTGGAATCAGATTAACATGATTAAGGTATTTTCTTGTTTTGGAACTTTGGGTGTAAAAATGTCCAAAATTCTTCATCCGTTTCAAATAACTTGGAAAGTTAATACATGTAACAATCGTGATTTTAACATCTTTGTGTAAAAATAGAATAGAACAAAGAATAATATTGTTGGAACAAAGTGCTAGATTTGAGGACTATATTTTAGATTAGCCTGTCGATATTTGTCCATATGTATATATATATACATGTGTTCTTTTGTTTGTTTGTTTGTTTAATTGGGGTTTTACGTTTTTACATTTGGCTATTTCGCGGCGGCCAGTTTTTATTGGTGGAGGAAGGCGGAGTACCCGGAGAGAACCACCGACCTTCGGAAGGAAAATTGGCAATCCTTGTCAATTAAGGTCGGTGTCGAACACACCCCGCCACAGGTGAGATTCAAACTCGCTACCTCAGCGTTGACAGGCTAGTGGTCATTAGTAGTCATGACGAACTACCTAGACCAATCGGCCACCGAGGCCCCGTGTTCTATTGTAGAAAACGAATATAGATTGAATAAAAATATGTCTTAAGTGTTTTCTTAAGACATTGTGAATTTATGGTTGTAAATAGTAATTTATGATAACTGTTAGGAACATATGTAGATATTTTGATTTGAAGTTTGTGATTGTTGTGCTGTGTGTATGTATAGCATATATGCATATATCGTTATGAATTTGAACTGTGTTATTGTTTTTATATGTATGTGTCCGGTCGGAGTGGGGACGTTAAATCGAAGGCCCGTGTTCATAGAATACCACGCTATGTGCAAGAACCCTCCTTAACAGATTTCGTTTAAGAGTAGACTCATTGGGGCCGCTGTTACGGCTAAATTCTCAGACCCGGTTCTGTAAAATTTATAATTTAAAGATTTAGGATAGAGGTGTTTAAAATTTACAGTGTACATAATATTGCTTTGATATTTGGAGAGTTTTATGTATGTGTAAACGTATTGATCTGTAAACCACTCACAAGATGTTTGTTGCTGAAGTTTTAAAATCTGTTTTGAGTCTGGCAGATAAAGAGGCTTTTTTAAATCATGTGTGTTTAGGTTTGTGTATCCTGTGGGGTTATATGTTATCAAGTAAATTCATTTTATTCGTATGACGCTTGATTCTTTTTTTCGCCGTTTTTTTTCGGTACGGAATTTTCAACTGTTGGTATAACCACATAAAACTGATATTCCTTTAATACCGCAAACACATGTAGTATTTTTTTATCAATTGTATTCAAGTGATCTGTGCATGCGAATACTCAAACGGGTTTTTTATTTATAAAGCTACTTAAGTTAAAATTTTACGAAGAAAACATTAAGTTAGGGTAAATTTTATATATAATATCTTCAAGTATTTCCTTTGGATATTCATAATTAATGAAACTTGGCCAATCACACTTCTGTGGTATCTATAAAACATTTTAAAATAAAGAAATGCTTCAAATATCCCTTAATTTTAAGATGGATGGGTTGCCACGTAAAGTTTTCTGGAACTAAGGTAACTTCTTGCTCACAAATTTTTGAAAATTGTATTATATCATTATCATTTTTAAACTTTAAATCACAATTTCTCGCTTTTTCACGATAGCAAAACATCGTATTTGTTTGTTTTGCTTTAGTTGGTGTTTTACGCCGTTTTCAGGACATTTGGCTATTTTGCGGCGGCAAGTTTTTATTGGTGGAGGAAGCCGGAGAGAACCGCCGACCTTCGGTAGGAAAATTGGCAATCCTTGTGAATTTAGATAGGAGTAGAACACACCCCGCCAGAGGTGAGATTCGAACTCGCAGCCCCATTTTTGACAGGCTATTGATCATTAGTAGTCATGACGAACTACCTAGACCACTTGGCCACTGAGGCCACCGGAGCCACCGGGCCCCCATTGTATTTGAATAATTCAGTCTATCATTTACATGAAGTAAGAAATCATCTGATACAAACATACATGTTTTAATTTCATGAGAATTATTAATCTCGTAAAATATATTTTCTTATATCCTTTATTTGCATAAAATACACCCATATGGGTCAAAGCAAAACAATACAATAACACCTCAACATATATACATCACAATAGACATTAACACTAAGAACATGAATACAACGAACAGCTTACAATAAAAAAAATCTTTATAATTATAATATGAACCCTGACCAATGTGAACCCTATTTTCGTAGTGCCACTGACTGCTTTATAAAGTCGCATAATTTCACTAAGTACTTATAAGTGTACTGAAATTATTTTTAAATATCGCTCCCCGGTAACGCAAGTTTATCTCCTATTTATTGTGCAAGTGATAATTTGAATTTCATACGACGTCAGTGCTTTATTGATAAAAACTTAACACAATTTTCATTTATAATCACGTAGGCAACATACGTAAATTGTGCGCAAAATATGTAATTCTTTGGAGTTTGGGTTCACCAATGAAAGAGATTATATCCATAACTACTTGTGGCCGATACCAAAATCTTGGAATGATAACAAAACTGAAATGAAAGAGCCCATTTATCTGTGGTATTACTTGTATGTATATAGTTCCATGTTTTCTTTTATGAAAAGAATACTTTAAAATATTTTTTTTAGATTTTTGACGACTTTTTAATTAAAGCTATCAAGAGCTTTTCAACAAATCCCTTTACTTTCAAATGAGTACAATTATATTCTTTAACAGTTTTGTTTTTTTTTTTAAATTTGAATTAAATTTCCTTCCATTGCACCTTTTTAACATTCAAAACACAGAAGTACTATATCGGAAAATGTATCCTTTTATCTGCAATTTTAGATTTGCTATATCTTTGAAAGGAATATTCAACCTTGCATCAAATGACACATATTTAAACAACCCATGGCATCAGGGGAAACGATTTTTTGAGGGTTGAGATCTCACAAAACATGTTTAACCCTGCCGCATTTTAGCGCCTGTCCCAAGTCAGGAACCTCTAGCCTTTGTTAGTGTTGTGTGTTTTTTTTTGGTTCATTTGTATGTTTCGGAGTTGAGTGTGGCGTCCATTTCGCTGAACTAGTATACATTATTGTTTAGGGGCCAGCTGAAGCCCAACTCTGGGTGCTGGATTTTCTCGCTGTGTTGAAGACTCATTGGTGGCCTTTGGGCTTTTTTTTAGCTTTTTGGTCGGGTTGTTGTCTCTTTGACACACTCCTAGTTTCCATTCTCTTCTATTTGTAGTCTGTAACGTGACGGTAGTCATAGAACTAGATTTGTTGATTCCAGTCTGGGCACAGATACAAACCTTACTGAAAAACATTACGCATTTTCGTCCGTTGATCTGATTCAAATTATCCTAGTGCCTACATGCCAAAACAGTTAGGTGGTCGTCGTATTACGTCAATATAAAACAACTAACCCGAATCCTATTGTTTTGTTCTCGCCTCCTGACATTTCGTTTTCTTAAGGATGCTCGCTGGTCATGTTTTGGTCTTTTTGTCAGATTTTCGGAATCCTCGGGTTTTATCCATTTCTTAAACATGAAAGTTTTTGCCCATGGACCCCCACGTTTTCTTTTATAATTCAATCATATATACCTTAAAACGGTATTTAACAAAATGTTATGAAATCCTTTTTATTTTTTCATACATTTTTGAGAGACTGAAGTTGTCAATGCAAAGACAATAAAAAATTCAGAAGAACCCATTTCCTGCAAATTTTCAAGGCATTATAGCTCTAAACTGAGCACTTGAACCTATATTTTTTCTTGCTTATTTGTTTACTATTCATATCTTCTCTCAAACTAAAACACCTATTTCATATCCTATTTATTTCCTATTAGACCAGCGATCATCCTTAATATCGGTATCTACTCCTTTTGTTAGAATAGCTAATTATTTCACTAACCAGAAATGGATACTTTAAATTTACTGTAAACTAAGAATACTACTTATCTTCAGAAAATTTTGAATATCGAACACTTATCACGAAGTTTATCACGAAGTTTATCATGACTTAGAAATTGAAAAGGGCAGATATTATAAAATTCCAAGAGAGCAACGTTTGTGTAAAACATTTGAAATGATAGAAGATGAAAAACATTTCTTATTACATTGATGATGGTAATTTATCGTAATTTCCAGTGAAAATAAATTCGATATTTTCACTCCGTGAAAGATACGTTTTTATTTAACGTCGTCAAAGGCGTTACTAACATTTGATATTTGTGACGTCGAACGATCCAGGAAGGGATCTGAGGAAAATATGACACTTTTGAAGCCTTTTTTGTCTATTTTATCAATTTAATAAACAATATAACTAATTCAAGAATTTGAATATCGAAAATATTCAACTCGTGACCGGTAAACACTAATAATTCCCTCATGCACTGTGCGCATTCACGAATTGAGTTGTTTTTCGGTCACTCGTTGAATATTTTGCGATATTCAAATTCTTGAATTAGTTATCCTATAAATATTAAATTGTAAATTAAATGAAGCATTACGACAAATAATTTTTTTTTAAATTTTTCTGCCGAAGATTCAAATTTAACGGATGAACAAAAACTTGTCTTTATTTTGAACCCAGTGTACTCCCAGCAAGTAAAAAACACCGGTTCCTTTTTAAAACTTTGAAACTGAGGTCAGGGGACAAGTAACTTTTTGCTTGTTGTTTTTGTAATGTTCAGTATTGTGTATAAATTTGTTAATCTGTTTTTTGTCACAAACATTATGTTTAATGACAATAAAGTAATTTGAATTTGTTATAAAAATGTCACATTTTGTGAAAAATTAGGAGTATCTCCCTCCTACATAGAACCGTCCTTAGATTGTTCTGGTTTTATCCTTTGTTGTTCATTTTGACAGTTTTTTTATTCACTCTCCAACGTTTTGACTAATTTTTTAGTTTTCTACCTTCTACGCTTTGATCACTACAGATGAGTCATGTATCAACGAAATATATACATCTTGTGCATCCCAAATCCATCATAGAATTGAGTTTTACTACCATTTTTAGGTCGCTGCAGTTTTTGAATTTTTTTTCGGAAGATATTTCGAGTATCACATTATGAAGTGTGGACTTTGCTGTTTCTAAATGAAGTTTGAATGAATGAAATTCTTTGTCTTTGGGTTGGAACTAGACTTACTCTTGGCTTATTTATTGATGGTTTGAGAATAATATATATATATAGACAGCTCTAATTTTGTTTAGAAAATTGTTATAGCTTCAGTTGATAAATTTTATTATATATATATTAACTCGTGATTTTCACAGAAAAAGAAAGATATCACTTCTAATTCTACATGTTGTATGTCATATTTATTAAACTTAAAATATTTTTTCAAAATAACGCCATGAAGCACTTTTTCGACTACACTATTCTTTTAAATTATTGCATCTACATAAGGTAAAAACGAAGACCTCAATAATAATTATGAAAAACATCTGGTATCAAATACTAGGTTAATTAATATGCAATTTGCAAAACATTATAATTAATATACAACAAAAAAGGAGATAAACGAAATAAAAAATATTAAAAAAGCTTTCAAAAACTTTTAAAATATTGAATAAAAAATAAAACAAGAACTTTTAAAAACAAAAGAGTACATTTCTAGACATACCTTTAGTAATCTATTGTACTGTCCAACGTGTCCGTCCAAGTTTTATCTTCCGATTTCAATTTGAGTAAGTCCTGTCTTATATTGTGACCCCACACCTTCAATAAATGTGTGTTCATCTAAAGACAATAAGACAAAAGGAAATGAGGATCAGTTCCACGTTTAATTACATCAGAATATGTTATCAATATACGTTAATAAGACACAGATTGACTGCCAACAAAATAAGTAATGAATGTGATTTGTCGCCAGTCATTACAAACATTGTTGTCGCAATTTGCACTCTTTTTATGTGTATTTGACAAAGGAATTAACATCTGACAATTGTCTTGTAAATTACTAAGCAGTTATATCTGTTGTGATACAGTGACGTTGTCTGTACGAATTTATTAGCTATTTGACGATACTTACCTCATGTTTTAATTGTGGTAGAGGTTCATGCACCAGCATTTTATTCTACATCAAAACTGAATTTAAATTTACGAAAACAGCTGTTTCGTAATATTTCAAAAAACATTAAGAATTTCATCAACAATCCAGTGTTAATAAAATTCAAAACTATTCTTTGTCCTCCAAAAGAACTTTTTTTTTTTTTTTTTTAGATTTGTGACTTTATAAAGCAGTCTTTAGAATTGCGAAAGAGATCCGTGTCGGTCAAAGGCTATAATCACTAACATTGATATTGTTTTGATTGTTTGATTTTGTTGTTACTATGTTATTTGATTGTTAATGCTATTTTGGTTAGGTTGGAAACTCATATCAACTTTTCGAGTAAACTTCGAAAGGCGTATGCATTTCAAATGAACTCTCTAAAATAAAAACAAAAAGATGGAAAAAGATAAATAGAAAGATATGACGAATTATCAAAATTCTAGGTTTATTATTGGTCCCTGCTGGGCCAATTTAAGTGAATTACTGTAATATATAAAACTCGTCAATATTTGCCCGTACATTTGTGTTAGATATACACTAATTCTCCAGATGGTTCAAGTGTAACAGGGATTGAAACTACCTTAAAAAACTACTAGACAACAGGTCTGTCTGTTTATGAAACTTGCCAGTCCTGCACAAGTTCAGCCAGTCCTGAAATTTTTTATGAACTGTTAGTTGTGCAATGTGTTAAACTTGGTACTGCAATAAAATGATTTATCTTAATACTAATATGATATGTTTAAGGTGTGTCTTTGTGTTTTGTTTCCTTAAAATACATATGTACATGTACCACGATGCAGTTTCCGCCAAATTTTAGTTTTTAGTTTTTAATTTTCATTGTTGTCATTTGTATTTGTACATTTGTATTTCTCTTTTTTTCTGTTCTACTGAATAACGTTTTTTTTTTAGTACCATAAGTAGGTAAATTTGTTTTTTTTTAAACAAATAATAAAACAATGATACCCCTTGATCATTGAAGGGTTTTTTGCCACTTGGTCTACTCCCATTTGGTCTATGATTGCACCGTTCCCATTAGGTCTATTCCCATTTCGTGTATACTGTGGAATAAGAAAACAAGAGGCTCTCAAGAGCCTGAATCGCTCACCTGGCAAACAATGCACGATAAACTAAATTAATATATTAATGTTTGTTGTAAATTAAACTGAGTATTAAAGGTCATGTAAAATGCTGAAAATACCTTTAAAATCCTTTCAAGAACCTCTGGAAATAAATGGGCATGAGTTCTCCCTACGCTTGATTAAGATACAGTCATGGTCAATCTGATGATTCACAATACAAAATACAAGCTTTAATTCATCTTCAAATACAAGTATAAATCTTTTGGTCTATATGTTGTCTTCGCTTTTAAAATGTTTGAAAAAAGTTATGTAAAAATTGTGGGTTAAGGCTTTTTATTTTCTATTATGCTTGATCTTTGATCATATTGACTAAGCTGTTGGTTTTTATCCAATAAACCATGCTTAACTCATCTGTCATTTTGTAGAGTTTCATCCAAATCCCCCTTGTAGTTTCAGAGAAGAAGATGTTTGAAAATTTGTTAATAACGATGATGACGGACACCAAGCAATTAAAAGCTCACATATTATGAAGTTTAATCATTGTTATACAACATTCTCATCATCACCATTCACTAAGGATACCATGTTTACTTTAAAAACCAAATATTGTTGAAATCCGAGCAAGTGTAAAAAACTTTCATCATCACCATTCAACTCGGGATACCATGTTTACCTTGAAAGTAGCTTTCATCTTCATTTTCTTTCTATAATTCAGGAAAAAATAGCAAAAAACAGCATTTTGACCCCTATGTTCTATTTTTAGTGAGGGCGGACATGTTTTCGACCAATCAAAAATCGAAGCATTACCTTTTTGCAGGATACCCTAGGGAACAATCTTACCAAGTTTCATTTGATTTTGAATAGTAGTTTCAGAGAAGATTTTTGAAATAATAACATAAAAATAAGCCATAAATGTCAAAAAGGGGCAATAACTCTAACATCAGTTGACAGATTTTCACGAAAATCAGCACACAGGTAGCTCTCATCGTGCTGAACACTTTTAACCTGCCAGAATTTGTCGTAACCTAATGATTTTTGAGATATTTGCGAAAAACTGTTGTTTGACCCCTATGTTCTATTTTTAGTAACAGTGGCCATGTTTTTCGACGGATCAAAAATCGAAGCATAAACTTTGTGCAGGATACCCTAAGGAGCAATCATGCTAAGTTTTAAAGTTTTATCCAAATCCATTCAGTAGTTTAAGAGGAGATGTTTGAAAAATTGTTAACGACGACGACAGACGACGACAGACGACGACGGACGCCAAGTGATGAGAATAGCTCACCTGGCCTCTTAGGAACAAGAGGCGTTTCCCATTTTGTCTACACTTTTTATGAAGAATTTCCCATTTCGTCTACTCGTTAAAATAAGAGTATGTCTACTAAGGAACTAGAGACATTTCTATGAATCAGACATTAATAGGAAACACTCTTATTTTAAAAGAGTAGACGAAATGGGAAATTCTTCATATACAGTGTAGACAAAATGGGAAATGCCTCTTTTTTCCTAGTCGACACACTCTTACATGTATTGTAAACAAGTAGACGAAATAGGAAATTCTTCATTAAACTAGAAAAAAAGTATGCCCCCGCCCGAATTGATAATTATGGACAAAGTTGTTTAGTTGGGAATGATTTTTTTAAAATGAAGTGTGTGTCTAAGGCACAATTAATGCCCCCGCCTAACCATAAGAAATTATTAACAATGCAGCTAGTACGAAAAAATGACTTAGTCCAACTACCTGTCATTTTGAGAATATTTAAAAAAAAAATTAAATTCCTGTGGACATGCAAACCTCCATTATGGGTGTATACATCCTACAAAATATTAAAGCTGTAGCTCCAAAACTGTAGGAGGATTTATCCTGACAAACCATGTTCCCATTATGCAGCTAGTAGGGAAAAATGACTAAGTCCAACTACCTGTCATTTTGAGAATATTTAAAAAAAACAATCAAAATCATGTGGACATGCACACCTCCATTATGTGTATAAACATCCTACAAAATATTAAAGCTGTAGTTCCAAAACTGTAGAAAGAGATACCGAACAAACCATGTATCTATATCCGGACGGAGGAACGGTTCAACGGACGAACGGTATAGTACAACGGACAAAAGGACGGACAAGGGTAAATTCTTAGTCGCGGGGCATAAAAAAGGTGTAGACAAAATAGGAAATGCCTCTTGTTCCCTAGTAAACACACTAAATTTAAACAAGTAGACGAATGGAAAATTTTTATATTCCACTGTAGAAAAATGGGGATAGGCCAAAAAGGAATAGACCAACTGTAAGTAGACCAAGTGGGATGTTACCCATGAAATGAATTCAAGGCTTATTTGGAAAAATAGTACAATCTGATTTTTCATTATTGTTTGAGATTGTATATATTCCGAACAGATATTTTATCTTTATATTAGCACACGCCTGCTTATCTCTCTCGTGCATATTCCACTGTATAAATTTATATCTAGTAATGAAATCATTTGATTGGTCTAGAGCAACCCACGTGACATGTGACAAATCATCGTGTCACCCTCTAAGGTGTGAACATCGTGTCACCCTCTCGGAAACATCGTGTCACCCTCTCGGAAACATTGTGTCACCCTCCCAAATTGCATCGTGACATCCTCTCGATTTTTTAACACTAATGTTATAAATCGACAGCCGAAGTAAAAGAAAATGTGAAACATTTCCATGTGTTATTCATGTTATTTCTTTATTGTTTAATTTTCATAAAACATGTTCTTGTTGAAATGTAAATTACTGTAAAATTTTTGTCTCCTTTTTCAAACCCAAGTATTACAGATTCAAATGAAGTCATCTTTGGGGTAGACATGTTGTGCTGACACTTAAACTTTAAATCAACTCTCGCTTAGCATACAAAAAGAAACACTATTTCACAACATGATAACACAAGTAGCAAAATAACACAATGTTCCATAAACATGATATAAATGTGGACAAATTACACACCATGGCAACTGATAAAAGACTTTAAAAGCACATGTACATTTTGTAAATTAATAGTGGAATAAAACATTAATTTCCCTTTTTATAACTATATAGATATGGAAATATGATTCCATCAAGTGAACAAATTTTTATATCTCCCGATAAAAAAGGGAAATAAATGTAGTCCTTTGTTAATATATATTGATCATTGACATTTTGCTTAGTTCCTTCTGTTACTTTTTTTAACATCGGACTCTTTTGAACTGAGTTTTACTGAGTGTATCGCTGTGTGTTTGTTTATTCCACGTTGGCTAGAGGTTAAGGGGAGGGTTGAGATCTCACGAAAGATGTTTAAACTTCGCCGCATTTTTGCGCATGTCCCAAGTCAGGAACCTCTGGCCTTTGTTAGTCTTAGTGTGTGTTTTTTTTAAATTTTGGTTCATTTGTATGTTTCGGAGTTTAGTGTGTCGTCCATTTCGCTGAACTAGTATGCATTATTGTTTAGGGGCCAGTTGAAGCCTGCATCGGGGTGTGGGATTTTTCTGGCTGCGTCAAAAACCCATTGGTAGCCTTGAGCTGTTTTCTGCTCTTTGGTCGGGCTGTTGTCTCTTTGACACATTGCCCGTTTCCATTCTCTATTCTACAGATATTTCCGGAAAGGCTCCGATTGTCGCATGGGTACACATTTACCGAAAAAAAAGAGAGGATTGCAGTTGATAATTGTTACAGTTATCTCATTGCAACAGGAAACACTTTTCAGAAATTCTTAAAAACATCAAGCATGAGCATAAATTATCAGATCGTTGTTCTATAAGCACAGCATATCTTTTTATGAGATTGAAGTTTGTGTGTTTGAAAAAAAAGAATCAACGTATGATTGTTGTTGGCCGTGAAGAAGGATGGTGCCATGCATACCAACAGCTCGTCAAAAGTACTTTACTTTAGCTACTAGCCACAACGTCCACTTTTATAGTTAAACCACATCGTGTTTAACCCAACCACAGATTTTGTGTGCCGATCCAAAGTGAAAACCAAAGCCAGAAACTATTGGTCATTAAGATATATGTGTGTGGTTAGCAGTTTTAGTTAACTGTATGACCCGTTTACTACATTTACTGGTTTTGGCTACAAATGTATAATTTACAAAATATACATGTACTTTTAAAGTCTTTTATCAGTTGCCATGATGTGCAATTTGTCCACATTTATATCATGTTTATGGAACATTGTGTTGTTTTGTTACTATTGTTATCATGGTGTGTAATAGTGTTTCTTTTTGTATGTCTATTGATGCATGCTAAGCGAGAGTTAGGCATCTTTTTGTATGTCTATTGATGCATGCTAAGCGAGAGTTAGGCATCTTTTTGTATGTCTATTGATGCATGCTAAGCGAGAGTTAGGCATCTTTTTGTATGTCTATTGATGCATGCTAAGCGAGAGTTAGGCATCTTTTTGTTCCTCGTGCTTTACGTCGGTTTATTTGGTTTTCCAACGTTTCGACCTCAGGCACTACTGAAGAGATTTTAGTGATCAAAATATGCGAATATATAGTGCAGCAAAATTGGTATATGTTTTGTGTTGTTTGTGGTATTTGTTGCTGTTGGTCTTGATTTTAATTGGTTTTACACGTTATTTCCCCTTTTTTGTAAACATGAAGACTATATTATTACCAAATTAGTGAGAAAAGTTGGAATATAGGGAGGGAAGTGGGAGTAAGGGGTAGGGAAGTGGGAATTGCTACCCACCCACCCCCTGTCCACCCCACATAAAAAGGGAAATTAAATGTATAATGTTATCCATCATATTCTGCTTTATTCTAAAAATACGTGAATACGATTCGATGGTTTATCATTTCCGTTCTATGTGTGTTCAGTTATAGTTACTTTCATATAAGTATAACTTCAAAATCCGTCATGAACTAATTTACACTCTCTTTCATAGCCAATTTGTCAGAAACACATATTTCAACCATAATTGTGTATCTTATTAGGATAAGCGGAAGCTATTTTGTCGAATCACATTCTCAAAATTTTGAAATAAATCGGTATATGGTAACTTGAAATTTAACCATATCCAGTTGTTATGAATTAGAGACATAAGCTGTGCATTTTTTTACATTTTAAACACGACAGCTGTGTCATGAACGTCTGAGGTTTTACATCATGGGTGAAAAAGTGTATTTAAATTACTGAATGATGCAAATCTCACTTCGTCTTTGAAATTGACAATATAATTCATTTCATGTCACGTTTCAGTTTAATTATTTTATCAGTAGGAAGACAAGAAATCACTAGTGACAAACTAAACAAATTGACTTAAAGTATAATAACCAAATCTCAACGGAATAAGACAGAAAATTTTACGGTTTATTTATCAAAAGATAGTAATGAAAGGAGTGTTAATTCTATTACAAGTGGACTTTGTTATATGACAGGGAATCTATTGTTAAAGCTTTACTGAAGAAGAAGGTTTGGTACCAGTCTTTTCAAGGCTAAAAACCAGATACCAGTGAAATACAAATCAAGTCAAAATATTTACGGTAGAAAATACTTCGAGAATATGTCTCTTTAATAAATGTTCTGTACTACCAATTTGATGCTCTTTTTCCACGAAATGGTTTAACCCCGCCGCATTTAATGCGCCTATCCGGAAGTCAGGAAGTATGGTTATGGATGTCTTTATCTCGGGTTACCTTTTTAGTTTGTTTACTTTTACCGCTGGACATGACTGCCCAGGAACTACTCTAGGGCCATTTAGGGCTTACAACATGGTGTGGTTTTCCATCAATGAAGATCATGTAGCAAGCGATGGATGTTTGTTTTGTTTATGCTTTAACTTTTATGCTTTCTTTGTAACTTTACTCCATATCGGTTCTTCCTAACATTTAATGTGCATATTTCATTGATCAAATTACTCATCTTTGTGCTTAAGACCGAAATGTTGAAAGCCGAAACAGTAACCCAAACGTACAATAACAGATTCCAAAACGACCAAAAGGATAAAGCCAAGGTCCATTTAAGGGCAGAGCTACGCAAGACGCAAATATCTTTACTTTTTTAACATTTTTTGTTATAACAATGGATTTTAAGTATCATTTTACGCTAGGAGGTGAGCTGACGATACCCTGGCGACTTTAAGTCCCCCAGCAGATGCACATTTAAATAAGTCGTCAATTTCCCATTAATCCTGTCGCTTTTTGCCTTTCGGAATTGACGATATCTGATTTTAGCGAACCTGACGAATACTAATAAAGAAATGCGGATTGTAAGCACGAAATTTGGTATCTGAGTTTATTTTATTAACTGTGCTTGGGCCATTTTAAAATAGAATCGTCTTATACTTGTCCAGATATGTCAGCAACAAACCTGGTATGTGTCCTCTTTAGATCTGCTAATTACAGCCACCAAACAAGTACAAGTAACTACAAAATGGACTGCATATTTAAACATAGCTTTAGCACGCCCACTTATCTCCCTTATTCATAACAATTGGTTATTGTCAAATTTTGAGAGAGTATTTTCAAAACTTGCGGAATGTGATTCGATGAAATATTTCTCATTTAATGTGTGTGTATTACCCCATTAAGGATGATCGCTGGTCTAATAGGAAATAAATAGGATTTGAAATAGGTATTTTAGTTTGAGAGAACATACGAATAGTAAACAAATATGCAAGAAAAAAATGTAGGTTCATGTGCTCATTTTAGAGCTATAAAACTTTGAAAATTTGCAGGAAATAGGTTTTCTCTGGATTTTTCATTGTCTTTGCATTGGCAACTTCAGCCTCTCAAAAATGTATGAAAAAATAAAAAAGGATTCATATAATTTTGTCAAATATCATTTTAAGGTATATATGATTGAATTATAAATGAAAAAGTGGGGGTTCATGGGCAAAAAATTTAATGTTTAAGAAATGGATAAAACCCGAGGATTCCGAAAATCTGACAAAAAGACCAAAACATGACCAGCGAGCATCCTTAACAAGAGTTTCTTGTTATTTCTTATTAGTAAAAAAATCAAAAATATGTTTTCAGCAATGTTTTCCCGTACTTTTTATTTACATTATTTATTGCCAAAAATAGAATAGATCACTATCAGTATTGTAAAAAAAATTCCAACATTGTTAAACTTGAACATATATTGTTGCTTGTCATTGGAATAAAAATTGATTTATGTAGTAACATTAAATGTTTATTGTATTTCAAACAAGGCCACCCCTTCCTGAAAAAACAGCTGATTTTCCAATGCATGTTATTGTGGACGTAAAGATGTTACTGCCGCAAAAAAACTGGACACGAAAATTTTTTTTTATATTATTTTTTTTTAACTAACATATCAGCCCTATCAATTAATGCATAATTTGAATGATTCTTGTTATTCTGATTTTGAGCAGCAGACATCCTTAAGACTGTTGTTCAACACAAAGGATACCCAGAACTAAAACCATCTGTTTCATGTGTTTGGTGTAATTGTATTCATTCTCTTTCAAGTGACAGTAAAACCGTTTTGGTTCTGAGTGTTCTTTGTTCTAGAATGGGGTTATTACAGTGCCAGTTATAGGCAATAATTTATTATATAAATATGCCCTTTGTGGCAGGGTTGATCGTCATAGTTATTTGGTATCAAATAGTTTATTATTACCACTGAGTGGATAACGCTGATGCTGGACTCCAAGTCACCGAGTCGATAACGCTGATGGTGGACTCCAAGTCCCCGAGTCGATAACGCTGATGCTGGACTCCAAGTCCCCGATTCGATAACGCTGATGCTGGACTCCAAGTCCCCGAGTCGATAACGCTGATGGTGGACTCCAAGTCACCGAGTCGATAACGCTGATGCTGGACTCCAAGTCACCGAGTCGATAACGCTGATGCTGGACTCCAAGTCCCCGAATAGATAACGCTGATGGTGGACTCCAAGTCCCCGAGTCGATAACGCTGATGCTGGACTCCAAGTTCCCGAGTTGATAACGCTGATGCTGGACTCCAAGTCCCCGAGTCGATAACGCTGATGCTGGACTCCAAGTCCCCGATGATATCAAAAACTCAGTTTATAGTATTTCGATACTGGCGAGAAATTAATACTTTAAAATTGAGTGAAAACTAAGGATGGATGATGGATGAATTATTGTTTAACGTCCAGTGGCAACCAGGTGCATTTCAGGACGAGAACATGTTGATATGATAATGAATATGATCCCTGCTTTGTACTAGACCGATACGCTAAGTCGGATTTTTAATGTGCTAGCTCACGAGGTAACTGTTCACAGGAAGACATATCACCTCAATCAGTCACATTACACTGACTCCGAGCCGACCAGTCTTTGCTCTTACTCCTAGATGCCGCGTGCTTGCCGGAGAAGCAGCAAATACCAATTTTAATGTCTTTGGTTTGACCCGGCCGGGGATCGAACACGCGACCTTCCGCACTCGTGCTAAGCACGCTACCACGAGACAACCTAGGCGGTCGTGAAAACTAAGGAGAATCCCCCTCGTGCATAGCTCTATCCTTAGATGGTTTTGGCTTTACCCTTTTGGTAATTTTGGCATTTCTGAATTTGGTCTTCATGTTTTTGGATTGTTGTTTTGGTTTTCAACATTTCAGGCCTTTAGCACAACTGGCGAGTCGCAAATCGACGAAATGTGCACATCTTGTGCATCAAAATCGGTATCAAAGAATGTACGGTAGAAGGTGACCATGCTTATTTAAACGACAAAAGGTAAAATGCAATAATTAGAACTTTTTGCTTTTATATGGACCAAGCCATTTTTGACAAAAGTAAAATAAATGTCAAATAGATCATTCGGCTTTTAAAAGAAGTTTCTAATTGTCCTCTAATGACATCCTCAAATTATAGAAATGTATTTACTTGTTCTAGTCATGAGGGATTGAATTGCCTCGGTGGTCTCGTGGTAGCGTGCTCGCCTCGAGTGCGGGAGGTCTCGGGTTCGATCCCCAGCCTGGTCGAACCAGACACATTAAAATTGATATTTGCTGCTTCTCCGCCAAGCACGCGGCATCTAGGAGTAAGAGCAATTGTCTGGTCGGCTCGGATTCAGTATAATGTGTCTGGGTGGGGTGATCATGTCTTCTTGCAAACAGTTACCTCGTAAGCTAGCACATAAAAAATCTGGCCCAGTGTGTCGTACAAGGCAGGGATCATATTCATATCGTATCAACATGTTCAATTCCTGATCTGCTCCTAATGGTTGCCACTGGACGTTAAACAATAATTCATCAATTCATCCATCCATCCATCCATCCATCCATGAATTGAGGATAACTTTGAATTATTGTCTTTGGCTTTAAAAAAACATAGAAATTTTGGAGTTTCGGGATATCTACACTCTTTGTAAATTTAGAATTGTAAATCATAAGAATCTATGGAGAGTTTTAGATAGCAAAATATTAGGAGAAATAGAAGATAATGCGAATTGTTTAAATTAAATGATCTTGGAGACTAGTTTCATTACATCATGAAATGTACAATTTTCACAGCAGATAGAAAGAAGTAAACTGATGGAAAATATTCAAAAAATACAAATACTATAAAATTCAGAACTTTTGAATATAAATAAAAAAAATTATTGAAGAAACTTTGTATTTTATCAGACAAATTGATTCTTATGTGTGTTCTCAAGGCTTATAACTTCTCCTTTGTGTATATAATGTATATCTCTTTTGTACTTCGTGAAAATGTCATTTTTGCATACCATTGTTTCTGCAAAGGTTTATCAGAATAAAGATATATATATATATATAGAAAAAAATCATTAATTTTTTTAATATTATCTATTAAACTATGTAATTATTGAATTATTGTACTCTGAGATCAAAATAAGACAATCGAAAATGATTTTCATCTTGTGCATCTATAACATGTTAAATTAAAAAAGTTTGACTATTTAAACTTTATTCTAGGATTTTTCAAAATCCGCATTTTTCCATCAGTAGATTGCAGACTCGTTTATATAATTTTGAAACTTGTGTGTTTTTTTTCTAGTCTCAGTTCAAGGAAGATAAATAAAACTGTATAGAAAATTCATTCTTAATATTCTGTAAAATTTAAGTTTATTTGTATTTTATAGCTTATATATTTTATATTTTAGTATGTCTAGATAAAATTATGCAAGTTTGATTTTAATGTAAATCTTTGAATTGGATTAACATGGCTTTAAAGTCTCAGTATTTAATCCTATTTCATCTGCAATATATACCGTGAGCAGCCAATTAAAACTCGAGGAACGACAATTGAAGACCTGTAGACGTATGCCGAACTATTCGTTTTATTAACATGTGAAAAGGGCTATTAAATTCATACTGTTGCAGTTGTTTTTTCTCTCTCTTTTTTTTTTTTTTTTTTTTTTTTTTTTGGTTCTTCAGTGTGGAAAATGCACTTTTTAAACACAAATGGCAACCATCCGATCGAAAATCGGTTAATTCACGTACTTCTGCAAGTGTTTTTACAATTATTTTAAAACGTTTCTCTTATTCTTTGTCGATTTAACACTTTCTGAACCTCTTCTCGTCTCAGCACATGATTGGTTAAGACAAACTGTCATACATGTAACTCGCCAAACGAAACGAATTTTACGTTCGGATTTACCTGGATTAGATAAATCCCATAATCCACTGGTAACGATGTACGAATCTATATCTAAAATATTGAAAATACTGAATAACATCTGCAGATTAAATTTTGTATTAAACCACGACCAGCGTAAAATTGCAGACGTATGCAATCACCGGAAACGTCAATATTGTAGCACTGCGACAATACTTTCCATTTAAATAGGATCGTAACACTTTATCTGTTGTCTTAATGAATTGACAATTAGACATCAGAGAAGCTTTGTCAATGAAATGGACACCTAATGTCGATTTCATAGTTTTTTAGAAGTAAAGCGAGGAAATAAAATGAAAACCGGTAATCAAAAGAAAGAAGAATGTCAATATGTATTAAGTTCTAGAGGTCATTCAAGCATTTAACATTTCCGATGTAATGAAACTACCAATTTGAAGGACGTAGTCACTCATCAATTACTTGTCTCACACAGTTCGCCATATGGCATTAGGGACCAATTTCATTGTGATATTGTTGGGCAAATTAAGAGTGTATTATCTTATTATATAGGTAATTTCTTACTACTCTCAGGCATACTTAGGTTAATCTCTCGCTGGTGGGTCGTATAAATGTACGTATCTTGCGCATATAATTTATTATTATCATTAAATCGGCACCTCTGCTGGTTGACTCAGGGTATGATCAGCTCAGTTGCTAGTATTTCGATACTTTAAAATTACTGTTACAAAATTTTTTTTTAAAACTAAGCAGTATATTCCTTGTGCATAGGCCGGTCTTTAGATGGTTTTGGCTTTATCTCTTTGGTCATTTTAGAATTTTTGTAAAAAAATTTGCTCTTCAACCTTTTTGATTACATTTAGGTTTTCCACATTTTAGGCTTTGAGCACAACATGGTATTATAGAATTTATTTTAATTTGTAGTGAGAAGAGATATTTCTCTTCACGTTCAAGGCCTCTCTATTATTTTGATTATTACCTCTTGCTTTCAGAAGTTTCACTCACGAGTGTATCTGATGAAGGTAAATCCAGCAATGCGCATTGAAGGCAAGATCGAGGTATCTGAGCTTATTTTACCACCACAACCTATGGACTGTGCTTAGACAATGACAAGTTCATTTATTTAGATACATGGGTTTAAATTTTTGGTTGAAAAATTTTACTGTTTCAACACCAAAGGGCAAACTTGATTTCACGTCGACTTTGGCTATTCTATTTAGGCCCATTTGATTCTTCTGTTTACAGTATTTATTAAACCCGGAATTAAAATCGATCGTTGGGTATATTTAGAAAGCATCCATTAGATTTTTATGGAGGGGGGGGGGGGGGGGGGGGCTAGGATCAAGTTTGAAATAAAAAAGGCAGGACCATGTTTTTTGGCAAAATAAAAAGACAGAATCACATTAGGTCTGAAAAAAATTCATGACCTGTGTCATTCAGGCCGAAAAATCCAGGACCAAAATTCCGACGGAAAAAATAGGCCGGATCTAAAATTTGATCCTATCGCCCCATAAAAATCAAATCTCTCTTAGTTCAGGATATAATATATGAAGCTTGGTTAGATATTGAAACACTAAATAAATTTCTAGACGATTCATAGTGAAATGATAAAAAGAAAATTTACGTTAAAAATAAACTAAAATAAGTTTATCAATATTTACTAAAAATGTAATATTGATAAGCTAGAAAATACAAATAAAATTTTATTTATACAAAAAAATTGAAAAATGAATTTTCAGAATATTTATAGTTTATCTCTCTTCAATAAATTTTTAAACTAGAAAAACTAGAACAAAAAAGGGCAGATATTAAAAAATTTAAAGAAGAAAGATTTCAAAGTGATATATTTTAACCTTAGAATATAGTATTTTCAATATTTATATATAGCTCAAGTTGATAATTTTAATAATCTGTCAGAAAATGAACAAACTAAAATTCAGCCCTCATCTCGTGGACAAGTAAATAAATCAAGTCCCTTTTCAGCAATTTCAAGAACGCCATCAGAGCTGAGGACAGGGAGCTCATAAATTTGTTTGCTTGTGCATATAATAATTTTAGAAATAACGATTTTGAAATAACTATATTATATTTTAATCATTTCCGGCAACAATTGTGGATTGGATGGTTGGAAATTGGGTTTACTAGTGATGCGTAAGCGGAACCTGTAAACGGATATTTGGAACAATCAAGTCAAACTTGATGCCGGCTAATATTAAAATACAATAGTGTTATCCCCATTGTAATGCAAGTGTGAAGATGTTCAGTAAAATAAGGATTTTTTAAATCCGGAAATGAGTGCCTTCACTGCAGAATTGATGGCTTGAAATTTTCTACGTCATCCCGAAAATCAACGTTACAATCATTGTTAGAATCTGTTTTCTTTATCATTGCTTCGTGTGTTCTGTCACATAAGTTATTTGTAGGATAGAAGTGAATTGAATTGGTATTATTTTATTTCAAGTTTTAATATCCATACAGTAAAAAACCGCTGTGATCCTTTGCTTAAAAGTGGATTTTGAGATAAATGATATGTTCTAGTGTTCTGTATTACATTTCTTGACGTACTAAAGCAAAGAAAAATTTGTCCATAACGAGTTTACGTATATTTGATAAAGGGATAGAGAGAGGGAACGATTTACAAGCGACTACCACGACATTCTCATAATATGTGTTGTGAAAGGACATACATGTACATGCTAGACATTTGTGACGGATTTAAATATACATGTAACTAGCTTTAGAGCATTGTAGTGGATTGCTATGTTAGAACTCAATTTGTGTGTGCCATAAATTGAAAAAAAAGTTGGAAGGGTTTTGTCTAATACACTCAATATACTACCACTTTAACGTTTTTTGACATTATTCAAAATCTCTGCAGTCAATGTTATATATTTATTTTGCGTCGATTCTGTTAAAATTTCAGTATATCGATAAATTAGTATTTTCTTTGAAGAATTTTTCATCTGCTGTGATTGGCTTCCTCTAAGTTCACAGGACTATATAGGATCATGTATCGCCATCTTTGATTTCAAACGTTTGACATCGCATACTAAAATTAAAAATATATTTCGAAACGCACCGTGGTGCTCTAATTTCCGAATGAAATTCCAATATCTAGATATTTAGGTACTGGAAATTAAACTGAAAATCCAAATGGATTTTTCTTAAATTATAAAATATTATAAACCAATTTTATCACCATCGTGTATAGTTAAGGTCGCTGTTTCAAAACAGTCGTAGGACTACGATCATGACTGGTTTCAGGACATCAATAGAATTAAACACCGAGAACAGGAAATCAGATCATAATAATCGTATAGTCGCACGAACGTTTGTGGAAATGGACTCTGTCCTTAGATGGTTTTTACCATGTGTGGTACATTTTGCCTTTGAATCTACTATACAGCGTTTTGTGTTTTTTTTTTTTTTTTTTTTTTGTGTTTTTCTTTTTTTTTTTGTGTTTTGTTTTGTTTCCACATCTTTGACCTTGAGACCCACGTAACCATACAATTCATCAATAAAATGATATCACAAGAGTGTTTTTTCTGATGCAGTCGGTATAGTTTCGATTTTTGCCCTATGACGTTAAAGACGCTTGCCAGTGGTAAGAACATGGGAATTGTCAATTATGTTTTCAACGATTAGACAAAAATGATATTATTTATGATATTCTGAAAAACATCTTTGCTTAATATGTTACTATGAACATAAGGTGAAAATATTTTTCAGTATATCAACATCAATTGTCTTTATATCTTTGATTTCATCTGTATAACACGCAGAAAGTAAGATGTTCCCTGTAAATGTTTGAATATTAAACAATGTACAACTTTTCCAGAATTTGTTTCAATGTGAGTTAATACTTTTATGCTGAAAAAAATCCATTCAGGAGAAAAAAAATATACCGGTAATAATTTTCACATAATCCTAAATACATTTTACAAAAATTCAATCCTTAACCAGGCTAATGGTCATGAATGTTGCTAAATCTTCTTAAATTCCATATCCTTCAAAAATCAAAATCATTTTTGGTCCATATTCGAACAAATACAACATCTTTGTGGTAACTGGTCATTTTCACAAATGGATTTCCCATACATTTCCATGGAACCATTTTCTAATTCCTCACATGTGCTGCTAAATACGTAATCTACACATGTTTCTTCAGAAATAACGCCTGTAAATTAAAAAGAAATATTTAAAAATCTTTCTTGGTTATCAAATATTATTTTATTTGGATTTACTTATTGATATTTGGTAAGTTATCAACAATTTTATTCATGTATATATTTGTTTGGCACCATCTACGGGCCTGAATATTATTTTCTTTGCGGCATTTATTTCACAATATTATACAATTTGATTTCTGGCCATATTAAATTCAACATTTTGAAGCCTGCCTTTTTAGGATAGATTTTCCCTGAGAAAGATACTTTTTAATTTCAGAAAATTTTACAGTTTTATCGCTGCATTGAATTTTAATTTATCAATTTTATTCTAAATGAACAAAATAATAATACATACTTTATAAAAAAAAATTAAAAAAAATAGAACAACACGTAAAAACATGACAAATATACATGTATGTCCAAATAGGTTGACAAATTTAATTTGTGGATTATAACAATTTTAGACTTGAATAACAATAAAACATAAAGACGAAATAATCGGATATAAATTACAATAATACGTTAATTCAGATAAATATCGAACTGGCAAACAGCCTGAAACATGTAGAAGATTAGCATAATCATCAGAAATTAAGAACTTAGTTGTACAATTTTGTCCTTATTAAATAGTTCCTTCGCGTATTTCTTGTCATTATTACTTCCAAATAACAGTTTTATTTATTTCCGCATTTATTCCCTATCTATAGGGATTCCTATGGGCACAATATGCTCTTCTTTTATTGTTGAACGCTTCATTTTTCGTTTTGATCAAGAAAGCCAGAAAGGCGGAGTAAACGACTGTGACATATTAATTGAAGTTTAAAAAAAACTCTAACGCTTGACGATATGCTTACTGTTGATAGTCCCGAATTTCAAAGACATGAAACAAAAAATTACCAAAAAGAGATACAGCTAAATTTTAAAACTTAAAAAAAATCTGTACTCTTTTACTTTACCTTTACCTTTGAAAGTGGCAAAATATTCAGACTTTTTTTTTATGAAAGGTATCACTTAAATTTTTCTGATCACAAATAAGACGTACACTTAGTACCATAGTATATACAAAACTGATTATGTTCTTAATAAATAAAATGTGAAAAAAATCATTTAAAAACCTAGTTAAGGTGGTACCCAACACTTTCACTAAAATTAATTTGGCTCGTTTAATTTTCATAAAATTTTGACAAAGTATTTACTTTGACCCATTGACAAAAATTTTAAAATTTCAAAATATTTGAACCAACCAATTCATCAGAAAAATTACACTGATTGTATAGCAGTTTGACAAACACTAACAGTCAAAGATCCCACTTGTACAAGTAAATTAAAATTTACTTGAATAGGTAACTGAAAAATTGCAAATTGGATCGCCTCCCTTTTAATACTGTGATATTAATTTACTTATACAAGTAATTTTTTTAGATACCATCTAAACATCACAAGATGCTTTCAGGTCAACTTTCATATCAGAGTTGTTTCCCTTAGTTATTACTTGTACAAGTAAAACGCAATTCATAATGATAGATAGGCCTGTATGGTGTTAACCACTGGATATGAGTGGGATTTGTTCAGTTGAAGTAATTGTTTGTATGTCCAAAAAAGCAATGTCCAATTGATTGATCCATACTTGTGGTCCAGACGCAGTCTGTTCATGGACAGATACATGCTTATCAATAATCAGCTTGATAGGTGCCTGAAATGTATCATCTGGGAACAGTAATGGAATATTTAGACTTAGAAGTATCATTTTGTCAAGTCTGAATGAGAAAAGGGCACTGCCAAGCGGTTGAAACCCCCCCCCCCCCCCCCATTTTGTTGAATCGTAAGATTGATTAATGACAAAAAAGTGGCTTTTACTATCTATTCTAACCAGCTTGAACACTTGAACGACCCTTAGATGATAGCATTTTTTTTCAGATAGTGTCCCGTTGATGCATATTTTGTTTTTTTTTTCATATTGAAAAATAGAAACATGGCCAATTTATTTCTATTAGTTATCAAAAAATACCCACAGTAATGACAGTATATTCTTTTAATACTTATTTTTAACATACACAATGACATAACTAACAAACTAAAAATATAACATTATATTTACAACCGTCATGGCAGCATAATGAGATAATGGAATTCCCATCATTTGAATTTCTTTTACATGCCTAATACAAGTGGTACATGTAATGACACTGAAAATATAAAGATTATCAATATCAAGTAACACATGGACACATTTTATGACATCCCTGAGACAATGTACCATACATCATGAGAGACACTGTTTAAAACACTGAGCAATAAAATATTCTGTAAAAGAAAGAAAAAAAAAACATGAAAAAAATATTATTAAAAACGCATTGTTTCTAATTAATATATATACAACACAACCTATGATATGCTTGTGAATTTCTTTGTTGTTAATACCCCATATTGCAAGATAGGGCATTTGGGAATATTCAATAATGCATATTAAATCCTTCACTGTTCCAATAGTGCTCTTACAACTTCAAATACAACTGTCCTACATGTAAATAGTATACTATATAGTGTACAGGGTACATTTGTGTACAAGCTTGCATAGTAAAGCATTCCGATATATACACTGAATACACAATTTTTCTGAAATTTACTTATATAAGTCTGATTTGTTTTACTCGCTGAAGTAAATCTTTTATTATACAAAATATTTGAACTTGGTCTTAATTCGGAAATTTAATTCTATAAGATTTAATGTTTTTACTCCACAGAGTAAGTGAAAAGTATATTTAAACTTTGCCATCCATGAAATTTTCATAATTTAAATATTTTTTTTTGTCTTATAAAATCTGTTAAATTAAGTTTTGTTTTTTTACTCCTCGAAGTAAAATTTTATCATACAAAACATTGTAATTTTGTGTTGTGAAATTTACTTGTACAGTTATAGTTTTATTTTTTTACTCCTTAAAGTAAATCTTTTATTAAATGAAATATTAAACATAACTTTGCCTTGTGAAATTTACTTGAAGAAGTCTTGTTTTTATACACTTTATAATTATACAGATATTTTTTTAACAGGAGTTCATGTAATGCTTGTTCAATTTGGGACAGTACAATTTCAAATAAAATTACTTCTCCGCCTAATAAAAAATATTTGTGTTGTTGCTGAAATGACTTAATAAGTAAAAAATAAAAATATGTCATGGTAGGCCCAAAAAATTAAGGTTGGTTTCGTTAGGCCGTAATGTTTTGATCATATTACCTATTTCTTTACTACTTAACCGAACGTCAAGGTATATTTAATAATAAAAAAAGATCAACTGCATACAAACATCAAATCATATGTTGTCTTAAATTATTAGAAATAAAGGTATAAATTTCTTATACAAGTAAACAAATTTTTACTCAATGAAGTAAATTTCTATATGAAATACATATGTGATATAAATTATTAAAACCTCACCTTAAGAGATTACTTGTATAAGTAAACTTTTTTCCTGATTAAAGTATATGGTGCTATTATGGCTCTTGTTCTTAAAATGTTTACAAGGTTAATGGTCAAATGTAAAAGCAAGAGTGCTGACCACAACTAATTGAAGTTGTGAAAGGATTGACCAAAGTTAAATTAAATTAGACATACTTTACATTACATTGTATTTGAAAGTATAAAGGATGCTTGTGAATTTCGTTGTTGTTAATACCCCATATTTCAAGATAGGGCAATTGGGAATATTCAATAATGCATATTAAATCCTTCACTGTTCCAATAGTGCTCTTACAACTTCAAATACAACTGTCCTACATGTAAATAGTATATTATATAGTGTACAGGATACATTTGTGTACAAGCTTGCAAAGTAAAGCATTCCGATATATACACTGAATACACAATTTTTCTGAAATTAACTTATATAAGTCTGATTTGTTTTACTCGCTGAAGTAAATCTTTTATTATACAAAATATTTGAACTTTGTCTTAATTCGGAAATTTAATTCTATAAGATTTAATGTTTTTACTCCACAGAGTAAGAGAAAAGTATATTTAAACTTTGCCATCCATGAAATTTTCATAATTTAAATATTTTTTTTGTCTTATAAAATCTGTGAACTTAAGTTTTGTTTTTTTACCCCTCGAAGTAAAATTTTATCATACAAAACATTATAATTTTGTCTTGTAAAATTTACTTGTACAGGTATAGTTTTATTTTTTTACTCCTTAAAGTAAATCTTTTATTACAGGAAATATTAAACATAACTTTGCCTTGTGAAATTTACTTGAAGAAGTATCGTTTTTCTACACTTTATAATTATACAGAAATTTTTTTCAACAGGGGTTCATGTAGTGCTTGTTCAATTTGCGACAGTACAATTTCAAATAAAATTACTTCTCCGCCTAATAAAAAATATTTGTGTTGTTGCTGAAATGCCTTAATAAGTAAAAAATAAAAATATGTCATGGTAGGCCCAAAAAATTAACGTTGGTTTCGTTAGGCCGTAATGTTTTGATCATATTACCTATTTCTTTACTACTTAACCGAACGTCAAGGTATATTTAATAATAAAAAAAGACCAACTGCATACAAACATCAAATCATATGTTGTCTTAAATTATAAGAAATAAAGGTATAGATTTCTTATACAAGTAAACAAATTTTTTACTCAATGAAGTAAATTTCTATATGAAATACATATGTGATATAAATTATTAAAACCTCACCTTAAGAGATTACTTGTATAAGTAAACTTTTTTCCTGATTGAAGTATATGGTGCTATTATGGCTCTTGTTCTTAAAATGTTTACAAGGTTAATGGTCAAATGTAAAAGCAATAGTGCTGACCACAACTAATTGCAGTTGTGAAAGGATTGACCAAAGTTAATAAATTAAATTAGACAAACTTCACATTACATTGTATTTGAAAGTATAAAGGATGCTTGTGAATTTCTTTGTTGTTAATACCCCATACTGCAAGATAGGGCAATTGGGAATATTCAGTAATGCATATTAAATCCTTCACTGTTCCAATAGTGCTCTTACAACTGTAAAACTGTCCTACATGTAAATAGTATATTATATAGTGTACAGGGTACATTTGTGTACAAGCTTGCAAAGTAAAGCATTCCGATATATACACTGAATACACATTTTTTTCTGAAATTTACTTATATAAGTCTGATTTGTTTTACTCGCTGAAGTAAATCTTTTATTATACAAAATATTTGAACTTTGTCTTAATTCGGAAATTTAATTCTATAAGATTTAATGTTTTTACTCCACAGAGTATGTGAAAAGTATATTTAAACTTTGCCATCCATGAAATTTTCATAATTTAAATATTTTTTTTTTGTCTTATAAAATCTGTTAACTTAAGTTTTGTTTTTTTACTCCTCGAAGTAAAATTTTATCATACAAAACATTATAACTTTGCCTTGTGAAATTTACTTGAAGAAGTCTTGTTTTTCTACACTTTATAATTATACAGATATTTTTTTAACAGGAGTTAATGTAATGCTTGTTCAATTTGGGACAGTAAAATTTCAAATTAAATTACTTCTCCGCCTAATAAAAAATACTTGTGTTTTTGCTGAAATGCCTAAATAAGTAAAAAAATAAAAATATGTCAAGGTAGGCCCAAAAAACTAAGGTTGGTTGGATTAGCAGAAACACAGATATATATTTTTTAGGCCTTACTGAAGTAAGTTGTTACATATGAAAGTTTATCAGACTCTTGTCCTAATGCTAAAACGTTCAATGGTAAAATGTAAAAACAATATAGAGTAACGTTAACAACAAGGGAAGTAACTTTCAATTGTGTCTTTCGCGCGAAAAATATGATCGCTATGTCAATATAGAAATAATGATAAATTATTAATGCAAGTTCAAATATCAAGTTATCCTTTACACCGACGCCTAAACAAGCACTATTTAAGTTCGAATGTGTTCATGGTACAACTTAAGGCAACATATATAAAACAAATAAAATGTAATGCCTACCTATCTACTCTTTTTTGGCATGTTAGCGGAAACGCAGGTATTTTTTTTATTAGGCCTTAATTAAATTTACTAACTAAAGTTTATTTTTTTACTCCCTGAAGTAAGTTTTTATTGTGCAAAACATAATTTGTCTTACACGTCATATGAAATCTTACACGTCAAATGAAATTTACTTATACAATTTTCATTTTTTTTACTCCTTAAAGTCAATCTTTAGGGGACAAGTCACTTTTTCTTGTTCTTTGTGTTTAAAATGTTCAATATTGTGTATTTGTTAATCTGTTTTTTGTTGTTGTCACAAACTATGTTTAAGGACAATAAAGTAATTTGATTTAAAAAATTAATTGAAATACTAAATAGAACATTGCCTGGTGAAATATACTTGTATAAGTTTTATTTTTCACTCTTTATACTAATGATTGTTTGACAGTTCATGAAATCCTTGCACAATTTTGACAATAGTAGAATCTCAAATAAATTTACTTCTCAGCCAAATAAAAAATACTTGTGTTTCTGCTGAAATGTCTAAATAAGTCAGAGTTGTAAGGTATAACATCGGGGTATCCAAATCGACCACAGGTACCCAAATCACACGTGGTACTTTATTTTTTAACGCAGCATAAAATGTATGAACTCATTTTACAGAAATTTATTAAAAATAACCTTCTTTAACAAAATGTAATTGTTTTTCCTGAGTTTCGTCAATGGGGCTGATATTTAACCATGGGCGATTTGGGTACCCCAACGTTAGGCATTATTTTTTTATTTCTCTAATTTTACGTGCATTTTTCACATCTCTCAACCAGTGTTAGACTGAATAATTTGATAACCAAGAATTGGCTGAAAGATAAACGTTCCATACCTTTATATGTATGTCAATGTATGTGTTTCAGGCATCTTTGAGAAGTGGTTTGGTGCAAAAAAATTCTAGACTCCATATTGAAAAGAAATGAAAGATTAAAATTTCCCTAACAGGCTTTTTCAACTAACAGACTAACCATTTTTTTTTAAATGTATCCCCTACTCCCCCACACGAAGGTGCTTGTTGCTTGTTTTTTTTTTTTCTTGCCTAACCAGCTTTTTTACCCCAAAAAGTCCCCATCTTAAGTACAAGCCCATGTGCCCCCCCTTTCCCCCTCCCCATTTTTTGATTACTTTTAATATGAACACTTTAGATGCTTTAGGTATGAAACCATTTTTTTTTATCCATAAACATATAAAACTCATGATTGGAGCCCCTGTCCCGACAGTTCCCATCCTGATTGTTGTCCCCAATAAATGTCGATAACGGTAGCTTCACGAAACAAGCTACAAGGACGCATGAGTTGTCTCCCCAAAATGTCTTTAAAATGAAAAGAAATATTTTTTACTTGCATGCGTAAATATTAAGGAACAGTGGTCAACTTAAAATGACGTGCGTCAACCCATAACCGCAGTGCGCTTCTTCGTTATATAATAAAATAGACTGCTTAACCATTCTGTTTTATCAGAAAACTCTCCGTATTTCTAGATAAAAGTTTTCTTCAACAAACCAATCTCTTGAAAACTAGCCCAAAAAACACAAATTACGATTAAAATCTTTCAATAAAAACACTTTCATATTTACCTTTCAAAACTCCACGTGATATTTTCGATGGCTGTGATGTTCTGATTCTCCCCAATGCATTTCGGGAGTGCTCTGATACGTCAATAAGCGGCAATTTCAAAAAAATTGTCGATCTCGGGAAAACTCTCCGATCAACCATTTACGCGATCGCGTAAATTTGTTTTTACCCATATGAGTAAAAATCGATTTACTTGTACAAGTGGGATCTCTGACTGACTAATATTGATCATTGAAAAGCTTAATATTCCCTTAACAACACAACGTTATTAAAACGTTTAGCTGATTTTACAGAGTTATCTCCCTGTAGTGTTAGGTACCACCTTAAAAACCTAGTTAACTGACTGTAAAAAGTTAATGTTAACTTGGTTTCATCGTTCTATTAAATTTAACACGTATATTATACATGTATAACTTATTATTCATGTAATGAGCCACTTACCAATGACGAAAATTATCTCCAACAGAAGTAATACGAGAGACCAAAATTTTCTACTCATTTCACAAATTATATTTTTATCAGTATGAAGTTTCAATCTTGTAATAAAATCATATTTTAAAACAAGGATTAAAGGATAAACCCATAGTTTTATTTTATGATATTAACTCTTTGATGAATTATTAAATACAAAGATTTATATCAACGCAGTACACATAATCCTATCAATACATTAAAAAAAATTTGAATTTATTTTTACAGTACAATGAAATCAATTGTTGAAATGGCTACTACACACAACGTAACTGAATTGTATAGGATTTCTTGAAAAACTGCTATTTGTCCCCGCCCATTCCCAATGAAAAAGGGCGGGGGAGGGGGGACGGACTTAAATAGTACATGAACAATTATTCCTGTTAGAAAAGTTATTTTAGTTTGTTTATTTATAGATATATTATAAACTCAGATATGGAATGGTATGCGTACAAGACCACCTTTCTTGGCCAACCTTCATCAGGTGAACTTCCATGACGTATAATGATAAGAGACGATAAGAAGTAAAACAATGTGGATGGGTATTATTGTGTTGTTTTTGATGTACAGGGGTAAGGGGCATTACTGTATTACTAGAACTAACCAAGTGTTTGTTTTTAATCAATCAACCATAATCGATCTTTCCTCTTTTGCCAATTTATTGTTAGATCCATTCTTGCCGGATGTAGTCTTTGCTCGCTCTAAATGACGTCAAATAATGCAGATGATTGTGATAAATATTTCAGTGTAGTGTCACAAGCAGTTTAAACTGAAGACAAGCAAGCGCCAGATGATCCTAGAGACAATGGCCACAAAACTTCAACAACAGTAATCACACATCCAAAAAAGATGTGATACTCCATTTACTACACCGATATATATATAAGCAAACAAGAAACATCCAATTAAAATACGTGATCTTATTTTTGAAAACCACACACAGAATTTTTCTATTAATATGAAAACGTAAGGACATGGTATATGCGTCAATGTGAGAGCATATTAGGATTGAAACGGAAAAATGACCTTTATATTCAATGGGGACAGCAGTCTACACAACAAGACAGACACTAAATGACCTGGAAACAAAGGTGTCAAAAACAATAAATATATATAAAATATAAAAATATAAATCTAAATAAACACAGTCTTCAATAAAATAAACATAATTTATATTATATATATCAATTAGTAAAAATTACACAACCATAGCATACGTACGGACGGACGGACAAGGGTAAATATATATCCCTCTTCCACATTCATGCACGGGACATAAAAATTATGGTATAATTTACTGTTCTTTTATACTGCACAAAAATGCATACTATTACACTGGCATATTCAACTATATATTCTTTTTCATACGTTTTTTGCATATTTTAAATATAAATAGATGTTTGAATATAAAAAAGTTCTAAGAGAGCTTATTTAAGTTAATTGAGTCTTCCCTAAAATACTACTCAGTGTGCAGGTTTTAATTCCATTTTAAACACTTCTATTTTATTAGCCGATGCAAGGCCAAGAGAACGTGATATTGAGCTGTTTGGCCTGAAATTTAAAAATCCAGCTAACATGGGTAATCTGATAAGTAATAGCGGTGGAGTCCAGAAAAATCCAGCAAATTTTGCTGCAACATTAGGAGCACAACAAAACACAGGTTCCGGTAACAGTCTCAATTCTGGTACCCAAAAGAATCCAGCCAATTTTGCTGCAACACTGACAGGAGCACAACAAAACACAGGATCCGGTAACAGTCTCAGTTCTGGTACCCAAAAGAATCCAGCCAATTTTGCTGCAACACTAAAAGGAGCACAACAGAGCTCGGCGAATGCGGGACAAAATTCGCATAAACAGACCCCAGGAGATATGACAGGATTATTGGAGAACGTACATGCTTCTTATGGCAACCAGGGTGGTTATGTTCAACATCAGAATCACGAGAAACCAGGTAAACGTTTTTCAAGACTCGCTCACGAGTTTTAAGTATGATCAACTATTATTGGACGGGTTTCAGTTAATTTTTGTCATACTAGTTTTCAAACCTTGAACGTCTGTTAAATATCCGACGTATAAAAACAGACCTTTCTTACGTTTGTAAAGCATACGATTCACAATTTAAAGTTAACCAGATAGAAAACGGACTCTCATCCGTTTTGATAACTTGTGTAAAACGCATGACATGAATTTCATACGTCGATGTCTCTCAAAAGCAAATATTCATGCGTTAATAATTAAAACACGTATATATTTAGCGGACGCTTAGTTCCATGTCCGTAAAACGTCCGTTCCTATTTTTCGTTTGAAGCCATTATGAGTTCTAGGTCGTCAGAAAGTTTTGTTTCGTGAAAATACGTTCGTTTGGTTTTCGTTCGAACTGTTTAGTATTCTGCAAATTTTATATTTAGGTTTTAGTGTTCTAAACGGTGGCAAAAATGCACAGAGTCATTTACCCGGCACTTGTAACTCTAACCCGAGTAAATGTCCTTTGTCCTGTCAGGAGACAGACCCAGTAACTGGATGTATTGTATGCAAAGGTTCCTGTGGTAAGTATACTTCGAACGAAAAAATGTTTTATATGATATTTTAAAATGGGGGGGGGGGAATTCTATAATTTCCGAATGAAATGAAACTTGATTTGTCACCTTTGAAATGTGTTTCCTCTACAGTCTAAATAACAAAACAAACAAAAAAAAAAAAAACAGAAATTCTGCATATACTATACACATTTCCTATTAATGGTGACTATAGAAAGAAAGACAACTCTTGGAATATCTGTTTTCTTTATACATAGCGAGAGATTTATGTAAAGTTATACATTGTTTGCATTTACTGTATCATCTATTCTGTCTCTTCCTACAAGGCATAATAGCGAGCGCTATAGGAGCATATGCATTTTCTACATATGGGTCATTTAGAAAAGTCCTTGTTTAATGGGGGCAGCAATATTTTGTTATATACTAAGGCTGGAAAAATCGTGATGCCAGAAATGAGTTTCTGGAAAGGGTTATTGCTGTGCTTGCATCATTGGCCAAGCCAAGACCATATTAAATAACTAAAACTAAAATATATATTTGCCGACAGTGATGGACGTCGGATATAGTATATATATATATGCATTACAACAGTACACACGTTTTTAAGAGACAACGAACATTTACTCTGATTCCATGTATCATACACCCACATTAAATTAACTTATAATGCAGAACATTAACAAACTTTACAAAGCACAGACATTTTTTTCTAACCTTCACTGACAGTCAAGGCCGTCCAGGAAAAACATAAGCTTTAAAAATGTTGCAGTTGACAACATGTGTCCGAAGCCAAAGCTCAAACCTAAATGTCGCACATCACCAAAATGTTTCAAAAACATGACAAATAATTTAGAAAAATTGGAGTCTTGTATGTATGCATGGCTACTAGAAAGTGAATGAATACGCTATCTAACTCACCTGACCCAAATGATTGGTCAATCTATAAACTTCAACCTATGAATACTCATTATACCGGAACGGTAATACAGCATTCCCCCGCTATTACTACAACGAAACGCGGGAAAATATTATAATACAAATTTTTACGTATTGGTTGAACGTATGCTATTTGTTGTTGCAAATGTGACTGAAAACAATCATTATAATACAGTTGTAACTGATTTACTTATATATATGTATTCATGTTGAACAGCTACTAGCGGCCCAACGGTTTCTGCAGCCATTACCAATCGTGTTCTAACATCTCAAGTCACTCCAGTGCCTACAGCGCCCTCAAATACACAACAGTCAGGTAAGGCAACTTATAAATACGTATACACTTGTATGCCATAACGTGTCATTGAGTACGGTGTAAATCTGCTATGTTAAATTTTCATTTGATGGATAAATTATCGGCCTTGAGCATTGCAGATGGAAATGTGCTTATACAATACTCGAAACCTTGTTAATTTATTATTATTACCACCGAGTGAATTTCCCAGCTGGTGGACTCGAGTCCCCCCGCACTATTACCCGTTTTGTTTGTCGACACTGAGTATAAAATATGTACTCAAAATTCAACGCGTTATAACATTAGGTAATTTTGTGAAAAAAGTAAGGATCTTCGCTCTTATCCATCCATCTGTCCTGAGACGGTTTTTGGTTTTAATCTTTTCTACTCTTTTTCTATTTGAATATCTCTCTACAAAGTTCCGCGGAATTAATTTTTCTAAATTTGAGAGCCTTAATATCAATGTGAATTGTGAAATTATTTGGATGATAGATGCAATTAGCTAAGTCACAACTTAAACAATTGAACTAACCTGATTTTGTTCAATTGTGTCTTTAAGAGAAACAAAAACATTTTGTCTATGGAATTTTCAGTGTAACTCTTATTTTTGGATTTTATTAAATTAAGTATTACATCCCCATGTTGTATGAAATATGCATAAAGTGCATGAAAAATATTTATAATACTGGTTTTACAAATTTTTGGACAGGTCTGATCGAGTTAGTCAAGTCCAAATTTTTAATTTTTTAAATTTTGAAGTGTATGAAATTTTCTATTGAAAATTCCCCATTTAGAGTATTTTCGAGGTGTACAAATAAAAGCTTTATAAACAATTGTAAATTTTTTATGTTTTCTTGGGCGACTTAACAAGGATAATTAACACCAACAAATAATAGCCTTATCATTCTAACATATAGACTTTCAAAATGCCAAAAATCCATTCCACGAACTAAGGTTTACATACAGTATTAGTTGTTAGAAAAGATAATGGAAACGGGGAATGTGTCAAAGAGACAACAACCCAACCAAAGAGCAGAAAACAGCTCAAGGCTACCAATGGGTCTTCAACGCAGCGAGAAAATCCCGCACACGGAGGCGGGATTCAGCTGGCCCCTAAACAATAATGCATACTAGTTCAGCAAAATGGACGGCACACTAAACTCCGAAACATAAAAATGAACCAAAATTTACAAAAAAACACACAAGACTAACAAAGGCTATAGGTTCCTGACATGGGGCAGGTGCAAAAATGCGGCGGGGTTAAACATGTTTTGTGAAATGTCGAATACAGATGCTTAGCTGAAACCTGTATCGCATACCCTGTATTAATGGTGTACAGAACACCTATGGGAGATAACTCTTTAAAAATCAGCTGAACGTTTTAATCACATGAAATTAGAAAAGAGAAATCAAGCTTCTCAATGATCAAAATTAGTGTTTGTCAAATTCCTATTCCTTTCTTGAAATTTTTATATTTTTGTCAACAGGTAAAAGTAAATATTTCGTCAAAATTTTATGACATTAAACGTGACAAATCTATTTTAGTCAAAGTGTTAGTTACCCTCTTAAGTCTCCAGTTGAAATATATGATAAAGTGAACAATATATATCAAAATCCGCATCACATGCCGTATTAACCTTGACCAACATCAGCCCTCTGGCCTTCGGCCCTCTGGCTGATATCGGCTCGCGAGGGTAAAAAATGTATATCCACGCTAAAAAATGTATATAAGTTTTTGCATATACCTCTGTAGAGGGGGAAATCATGTATATCCATGAAAAGTTCAATAAATTGCAAAGATATGCAAGAAATACACCGGCAATCAACCAGTAAGAATCCAGGATTATTACATATGGTGTAATGATATTGAAGAAACTTGGTGTGAACACGATTCTTTCTGAATTCAGAACAATTTTATTCCTTTGATCATGTTGGAATTCCTTATTTTCATTTGTTCAAGAGAACATTTAACTAAAGTACTTTTTCCACCAAAACACCTTTGCAGCTTATTTTGTTTGTTTATTTGTTTGTTTAGTTGGGGTTTTACACCGTTTTTACGGGGCGCAGAATGAGACTCTTGTGGTTTTGTACTCGAAATTCAATTTTATACGGACAAAAGTGAGTTCTGTTCAACAAAAATGACTTCAGTTTAACAAAATTTGTAGCATACTACAAATTTAAATTTTGTCATACAAAATTATCTTTCAGTGGACAAAAGTTACTTTTGTCATGACAAAATTCATTTTTGTATCACAGACTTTACTTCTGTTACCTAATTTGAAAATTTGGCGACAAAAGTCAATTTTGTATGCAAATTAGTTTAGTTTGGATTCTGTGATAGCGCATCACTCGTATGATATGTCCTTGAACCTGCGAGACCCGCGTTTACTATATCCAATGAGAGGCCTTCTTGCAAAATCGTGATGAGAGAATTCAGTTGCACAAAATTGATTTTGATTACAAAAAGTTCAAGTCCCATTCGGAGCCCCATAGTTTTCAGCACATTTGGCTATTTCGCGACGGCCAGTTTTTATTGGTTGAGGACCCGGAGAGAACCACTGACCTTCGGTAGGAAAATTGGCAGTCCTTGTCAATTAAGATCGGAGTCGAGCACATCCCACCACAGGTAAGATTCGAACTCACAACCCCAGTGTTGACAGGCTAGTGATCAATAGTAATCATGACGAACTACCTAGATCACTCGGCCACCGAGGCCCCCAACTTATTTTGCAATACCCAAGAAAAAGAAGATCAGGTCATAATAAATAGGATATATAGCATCAGAACATTACATACATATATCGCGATATGACAACTTGTAATGGTCAGTTAAATACGTGTATTGTAGCAATTAATACTCTTAACAGGCGTTTGTCCAATTTTTCCTGCAAATTGTCCAAGGGGAAGTGTTGCAATACAAAATGGTTGTCCTGTATGCACAGGTATTTATGCCTTATAATTTCAATATAATAACAATAACTTTATTTGCATTTTGAGATGAGAGGTAACTCCTTGAAATGCGTCGTTTAAATCATAGTATGAATTTACTATATCTAATATTAGTATCTTTGGATTGTTATTTTGAAACTCCTGGGACGATGCCTCTGCATGGTGGACCCTAGGTCCCTGAGGGTATTCGCCAACCCAGTCGTCAGACTTGTCTGACATGATTATTCATTGATTTGTTACAGAAATTACCAGTATTTAGCAAAATTCAAAAATAATAGAAATACTAAGGGTTCATTCCTTGTATTGCACATGGTAGATCTCCTTAGCTGAAATTTGGCTTCCTATTTCGGTATTTTTGGTTGAGTACTTCTTGTTTAATATAAGTTTGGTTTTTGGTCTTCCAAACGTTTCGGTTTTAATGTTGCTGATGAGAGGTAACTCCTTGAAATGCGTCGTATAGAGCATAGTATAAATTTACTATATCTAATATTAGTATCTTTGGATTGTTATTTTGAAACTCCTGGGACGATGCCTCTGCATGGTGGACCCTAGGTCCCCGAGGGTATTTGCCAACCCAGTCGTCAGATTTCATTGATTTGTTATAGAAATTACCAGTATTTAGCAAAATTAAAAAATAATAGAATTACTAAGGGTTCATTCCTTGTATTGCACATAGTAGAACTCCTTAGCTGGAATTTGGCTTCCTATTTCGGTATTTTTGGTTATGAGTACTTCTTGTTTGATATAAGTTTGGTTTTTGGTCTTCCAAATGTTTCGGTGTATATGCTGCTGATGAGAGGTAACTCCTTGAAATGCGTCGTATACAGCATAGTATAAATTTACTTTATCTAATATTAGTATCTTTGGATTGTTATTTTACAACCATAAGGGTTAAACGAATTAAACAAAAATAAACAAATTTAGACTGTATAAAATCATATACATTGTATTTCTATATTTCTTGTTTAGAGATATTATTTATAAGAAAATTAAGTACAATAATGTTTTGAAATCTACTGGGTTTTCAATAAAAGGACCCCAAAACGACATCACTCTATTATAAGAAATATTTATTGAAAAATTGATCCGCATAATACATGTTTCTTCTTATAGTTTAAAGGGCGATCATTGAATGTAACAATTCTGTTTAATTCCTCTTTAACTACACGAACAATATAAGAATTATGCACACACAACTGACCAACATTGAATATCTAATTTTACAGTGTATGCATGTCAAACAAATATCAAACAAATATCTGATCAACATCGAATAAGTAACTAACTTTACACTAGATGAATATCAAACGAAAATCCAATGAAAAACTGACCAACATGGAATAAGTAACTAATTTTACCCTGGATGCATGTCTAACAAATATCAAACGAATAGCAAACAGATATGAAAAAAATATCCATCAAATAACTGACTTTTATCGAATAAGTAATTAAATTTAGGGACGAGATCAAAAGTTCAATGTAGGATAAAAAAAACTTAATTCAAATAGTTTGGGGTGGGCGGGGGGTAAAAATCGCTGCAAGTTTTGTTATCCGACATCGATTTTCGGATTCAAGTTATGTCCAAGTCAATATACAGAACAAACATACATTGTTGAGGAAAAATAGGACCCATGATACAAAAAGTATACTCTCAAAGCATATCCCCATATTGGTCAATCAATTTTTCCCAAATTAAGTTAATAGGGGGGGGGGGGGGGGGGTCAGTGAAAAAAACTATGTGAATTAAGTTTTTTATCCTACATTGAACTTTTGATCTCGTCCCTTAGACAAGATGAATGTCAAACAAATATCGACGAATATCGAACGGAATCAATGTTATACAATCACGTTAAAATTATGAATGTAGTTATTTTATGTTAAATGTAGTCACTTGTTCTTTGTTTGTTGTTTTAAGAACTGTTTTCCATTTTGGAATAGGTTATTCGATGTAACCTACATTTGAGACAGCTTATTGAAGGGTTTATGTTTAAACTGACAAAAAGGGGGTTATACTTTATAACCTGTTCCAAAACAATGCTAATAATTTGATTTTTAAGAATTGTATGATAAAAAAACTTGAGGTAGAATCATTTGAATAATTTATTTTGCTCAGGAATATTAAAATTTCGGACTGCATAGTAATACGTTGGTGGCACCACAGTACCTACAGTAAATTATACAGTATATTGTAACGTACCAACATAATCATATTGCTCGTTCCAATTCAGATTAAATTATTATGTGATGACAAGCCAGACTTTAATTTTACATTTTTGATAAATTAAAAATAAAACGTGACGAAATACAGTGCAATGCTTTTGGATTTTTTTTAGCAACAAACAAACTTCAACAATCTACCTCCACAACGACAGTTCAGCCTAGAAACACACATGGTTCTTACACACCACTACTGATGACGTCGTCGACTTGTGCACCTGTTCGTTGCGTGGCTCCATGTAACAAAGGGATCAGATTTGATGCTTCAAGATGTCCTGTTTGTCTATGCTAATATATAAACAAAGACCAAAATATCTTTGCATGGTTACTTAAATTAGCATGCTTAGGTAAACATTTAAAACATGTCCCCAATATTCAATAAATTGATAACTCGCTGTATGTCATTTTAAAAAAATCTTAAACATACCGAGATGACTCATGATTTCAAGATTTCCATTTTTTTTCAAGAAGCAACCCCTCAGAAATTTCTATGATCGATAAACAGTACAATGCGAAATAAGAAATAAATAAAGGTCTAAAAATGTAATGAGCATCAAGGTTGCAACAAATTTTTAAATGTATTATTACGGTATATAACGATGTCAACAGTAATTTGTTCTATTGTTGACTTCCTTAATATATGGATCCCAGATATGCTTCCCAAAATTTAAAAGTTTCCAGGAAATTTTCTAAAATTGAAATAATCCAATTGCTGTAAGTACTTATTGTTCCGTTGTTGATATATTGAATATTTTGGAGCAACTGTTAAAAGCAATTGATGATGATTTCCATGATACAACAATAGAACAAGACAACATATAAACTAAAGCAGTAGCAATTTGAACTCCCATTAAATACAGGGAATGACATCAAGTTCCCCGGAAGGGTAGGCATGCCTTGCTCCGTTAACGACACCCGTCACATTGCCAGTGAGTAAAAGAGCCAGTGGAGTGTCAATTCCGATGAGATGTCAATCTAACTGAAGATGTATAGTCTCATACATGAAATAGAAACTTGGTATCGGCCAATCAATTCGTGATGACGACCGTAAAATGCTTGGAGTGATGAAATTAACAGAGAATGAAAATAACCCCGTCTTAGAAATTTATGTAACAGCAATCTCGCACTGCCGAGAAAGTCGTCGTATAAATCACATGCATGGTGGTAACGAATCAACTGTGAAATTTACACCCCTAGGCTGGAGACCTTGGTATGTTACTGCTAAGAAAGGGAAATTAAAATCATCACATTTGTCGTAAAGTTTTGATTTCAATCGCCCATTTTTATCTACTTCATGTAAAAGTAAAATTGATATTTCCAAGTTGTTTACTTTATTATACGAGTTCTTGTGAGATCAGAAATTTATTCTTTGGAGAAGTTCTTAGAAACATTACTAGTTTGTTTGTTTTGTTGGGGTTTTACGCCGTTTTCAGCACATTTGGCTATTTCGCTGCGGCCAGTTTAAATTGATGGAGGAACATGAGAAAGCCGGAGTACCCGGAGAGAACAACCGACCTTCGGTAGGACACATTACTAGTGGAATAGGTAGTACAAATGGATTATTTCAATGCTAGTAGATTTCCTGAAAAGACAAATTATGTTGCAATTCAGCATTTCCTTCAATGTCTATTTCATTTTTGACTATTGTCATAATTTAATGTCACTCCTATATATCATCTAACAATTTTTTTTTCAAACGTAAAGGGAACAAGATTTTACAGAGGTATAGTTAACTTGAATTCCAGAAGAATAGTGTTTTGATCGAGCGTGTCTTATTTGTCGAGGTATCGAGTTGAAAAAGTCGAGTATCGAGTTAAAAACGGTAGAAGACTGCATAAGTTAGTTTAACTTGTGTCTAATCCCTTTTGTTTTTCAACAAATAAATATGTTGACTTCCTTGACAGAGCCCGGCTCCTGACAGAAATGTTGCACAGACATAGGTATGTTTCTCCTAAGTTGGTTTCATCCTTATTAAAATTTTATGGACCTCATCATAACTTGGTTGACAGGTATGAAAAAAACCGTTTCCCAAATGAAAATGGATCCATTGATTTTATCCCTTCCTCATACCGGATTTGACATGGGCAGAATGGCGGATGTCCTGCAAGAAGCAGAGACTGCTTACTCTTCCGGAGAACCTGAGTCTACCCCTGGTTTTTTGGTGGGGTCCATGTTGTCCATATGTTTTTGGTTTTTAATTGTAGTAATTGTATTGTTTTGGTCTTGTCTTCGTTGTTCTCCAGAGTTTGTCAATTGTTTCGATTTATCCCTCCTTCGAATATCCCTTTGGTATTTCTTGACTTGACTTTAAACTAAATTAAAACAAAAGGAAGCCTTGTAGACAACAAAATATGGCGCGAAAATGAATCACTTCCGGTTGCTAATGCGCACAACCTTATTCCGATAATTCCAGTTCCGGTCACTTGACTTCTGCTTCCGGTGACGTCATACACGGCACCACCTCAAATGATAATTTAGACCTCGTATATGCTAAAAAATATATTGTAAAGACACTTTGCATAGTAAATACATATTGAAAATAGTGGGTAGTATGGCATATGGAGCAGGACTTGCACAGCCTGATTTCCAGTGAGCACCAATACTGGACTAAATAACTTAAAAAGAGATATGAATGGTTTTAGGGATAGTGCTATTTGAAGTGCCAGTAAATTACTTCCTACATATATTGTTTTAAATCTAGTATTTTAATTTCTTTTATTTATTTATTTATTCACAGTTTTGAGGAGGCAGCTGCCACCTCCGCCTGAATAGAATTTACGGCAAATATAAACAAATAGGTTAATTGTTTTTATTTCTATCTTGAACTAACTTTTGATTAATACGGAAACATATATATATATATATATATATATATATATATATATATATATATATATATAGAGAGAGAGAGAGAGAGAGAGAGAGAGAGAGAGAGAGAGAGAGAGAGAGAGAGAGAGAGAGAGAGAGAGATAATTTGAACTACAACCTAAAAACACAAGACTTCCTGTGTGTGCAAGCATAAGGACATCATAGGAACAACTATTTTTGGCTGTTACCGTGGCATAACGTTATAATCGCTATGTTTTGTATGCGGTATGCCGTAAGGGGTCTCAGAGACGTCATTAATATATATACGTATATATATTCTGCATAAAATCATACCATTCACACCAAAACAAAACATTTCCTGAACGATTTCCCTAAAAAAAAACTATAGGCTCCAAAGAGCCTGTATCGCTCATCAGATATAATTATGAAAGAGGACCACCTAAGAACCATTGCTTCCAATTGGACAAGTGGTTTCAGACAAGAAGATCTTTATGTAAATTTTCCATAGGGTCCTATGTTCGGCTTTGGCGACCGTCGGGGTCATCGGATATAATTCTGGTAGAGGACCACCTGAGGACCATTTGCTGCCAAGTTTTGTTCCAATTGGTACAGTGGTTTCAAACAAGATCTTCAAGTAAATTTCGCATAGGGTCCTAGGTTAAACTATGTTCGGCTCTGGCGGCCATCTATGATGACGGGCCAGATTATCGGATACAATTCTGAAAGAGGACCAACTAAGGACCATTCCCGCCAAGTTTTGTTTCAATTGGATTAGTGGTTTCAGACAAGAAGATATTTATGCAAATTTCCTATAGGGTCCTATGGTAAACTAAGTTAGGTTCTGGCGGCCATCTTGGATTCAATTCTGAAAGAGTTCCAGCTAAGGACCATTGCTGCTAAGTTTTGTTCCAATTGGCCCAGTGGTTTCTTAGGAGAAGATTTTTGAAAGCGTTTACTGATTTTCATGAAATTTTCTAAGTCCAAGGTCCGTAATTAGGTCAAAAGTAGGTCAACTGGAATAAAACGAATAGACAACTTATAAATCCTCATTACACAACTATATACTAAATATCAACTTAATATTTACATGTAAAGTCATTAAAGATTACCAAGAGATTGCCTGTTTTACCCCTTAGATTATATATATAGTAACGGTGCCCATGTTAGTCGGTTGACGGCATCAATGGATACAATTTTCAAACTAGACACCTTACGGATGATTGTGACCAAGTTTGATTCCAATTGGCTTAGTGGTTTCAGAGGAGAATTTTTTTTTCAAAGTTTACAGACGACGGACGCCAAGTGATGGCAAAAGCTCAGACTGGCCCTTTGCGCCAGTTAAGCTAAAAATGATGGTAGTGTGTATAACATGACAAAGAAAACAATGTTAGTAAATATGAAACAAGTTGGACACATCCACACAAATGCAATTGTTCACAAATAAGTATTACTACATGTATATCAGAAATGAGTGAAACAGTTTCATTCACACAAGTTTGTTGTGTTACTAACCACAATTTTCGGTATGAGTACTTAAAATGCATAGAAATCAACTACAAATTGCAGAAAATAATTATGTTTTCTCCATTTCTGTATTGGTTGTTGGCATTACATGAGTTTTATATCGTTTACTGTAATACACAAGATATATTTTCCTTCCAAGAAAAAGGAGCAGAACGGTAAAAACAAACGACACTAGTCCAATCAGCAGACGTTGTGATATACTCAGCTGACTTCCGTCCGAAATTTTCACCAGAAAGTCAATCACGTGACAATCTTCTGCAGCAGACGATAAAAAGCACTTGTATGTTCCGCCATAACTCTCGCGAATGGACTTTAGAGTCAATACAGATAAATTTCTAGAAAAATGGGCACCAAAATCAGTGACGCCATTTGTAACCAATGGTACATGGTCCGGAATAATCCAGTTAATCGTTGATTCGTTGGAAATGTTGCAGTGTTGTGGAAAACAATAGAATAATCGAGTAGACCCAAAATTAAGATCTAGTTCTGTCTGTGTTGTACTGTCGGTTAATTCCCAAGTGCTAGAAATTATTATTTTTCTATTGACTCCGCCGTAACAATAATCTAATGTGGACGTTATCTTCTGACTTGTCTCAACACAAACTAAAATTGAACCGGTGAACAACAGGTACGATATCATCTTAGAGCTTTCTGAAATAGATACAGGTTCAGATAGTAAAGATACAACACAAACTAAAGCTTCTTATAATATTTTCTGGAAAATATTCAGGTTTAGATCTGAAAAATGTAACTTCCTTACGGTACAACACCAACTAAAACTAAGTAATGGATAACAGATATGTACATATTATCAGGTTTTCTGCAAACGTATATCGTAAAATATCAGCCGCGAGACACAATGTGAAGCTTTTTCGGCGAGTGACCGTAGCGAACGAGCTAAAAAGCTTCATATTGTGTCGAGCGGCTTATATTTTACAATATTTGTTTGAAGAAAACTTCAAATATAGGTCGATATAGGCATGGGGAAATACGATAAGATACCATAGTACAGCTACCTGTATCTGAAATAGAATTTGTATTTTCGTATTTGTATTTTGCAATCTTTAAGAGAACACCGACACTAACACTGTAAACTTTCTAAAACTGATACAGGTTCCGATGTGAATCTGTTAGTATACAAGTATTATTTTTTTTTTCTAAAATGCTAGTTTAATAAGAATGTTTGAGAGAAAAAAAAATTAATTGTGATGTTATTGCAGAAGAAGGATGCTAAATTTTAAGAGTGGTTCAGAGTTATGTTCGTGCATTTTTGCATTAATATTCATGTTCGTGATGGAAGGTCGTTGTTTACCATATTTCGTGTAAATTGATACAAACTGCACTGCCTTGTTTTTTTTAATATTAATTTTTAATTTACGTATTAAAACCGGCTTCTTTCTTTTTCAAGTCAATTCTGATGGGGTTTCTAACAGTTAGCATCTCTTTTCATGTGCTCGACGAATCCAGGCTGTTAGCCAAAACGTTGAGCCTTTTATTTGGTTTATGGCTTTTATCGTTTTTTTCTGGTGTTAGATTATGGGATTTCTTTTTAAGTTTAACGGAAATTGTAAAATTTGATATTCACAAAAGTGAACAAAATGTAGTCCTAAACTGTCAACAAATTAAGTTAACAAATTCATATTACGATTAAATTTGTCATAAAATCTTTTGTAAGTGTGGCTGCGAATCATATATATTATATAAATATTAAAATTTTAGTTAGAAATAGACGATCCTTAACAAACATAATAACATCTTTCTATTTTTAAATAGTAATTAATGCCTAGAAACAACGCGGTCTATGGCACGCCGTTGTTATATTTATTCAATTTCGAGATATCTTATTTAGTTAAATAAGATATCTTATAAACTAATAGAGATATCTTATAAATTAATAGAGATATCTTATAAATTAATAGAGATATCTTATAAACTAATAGAGATATCTTATTAACTTATAGAGATATCTTATTTAACTGGTTATAAAGATATCTTATTAAATATATAAGATATCTCTATAAGTTAATAAGATATCTCTATTAATTTATAAGATATCTTATTAACTATATAAGATATCTTTTATATAGTTAATAATAGAGATATCTTATTTACTTAATAAGATATCTTATAAACTAATAGAGATATCTTATAAATTAATAGAGATATCTTATAAACTAATAGAGATATCTTATTAACTTATAGAGATATCTTATTAACTAATAGAGATATCTTATTAACTTATAGAGATATCTTATTTACTTTCAAATTATCTATTTGTTAATAAGATATCTCTATTAGTTTATAAGATATCTTATTTAACTAAATAAGATATCTCGAAATTGAATAAATATAACAACGGCGTGCCATAGCGGTCTACCTCTTTAAAAGATAAGCCCTAAGAATCATTTGACCTCATAAAAAGGTCATTAGTTGATTTAATCTTAATCACATTTATGAGTGTTTTTTTTCAGGATGGATACAAAAGTCACTCACTGCTAAGTAACCACACTGTAAATATTGCTTATCTAATAACTGTCACATTTTCAAAAGAACAAATATGTCAAGCGAAAAATCAATATCACAGAAATACAGGAATATTTCTAAAGCATTTTCATAGTTTTGCATCAGATGTTTTTGATTAAACACAAATTTTGAAATATTTTCAGTCGTATTTGCATGATCTTACCGACGGATGTGATTATTATACAAAGACACATCAGCTACATATAGAGGCAAAAGTACAGTGTACGATCCCAGTCTGAAGGAAGTGTGAATTGTTTTATTCTGGCGAAACAGAAATTTTGACAAATCTATTATTATACCGAAAAGAATGCTGATTATTCATAATTACATACAGATGGATGGATGGATGAATACTGTTTAACGTCCATATCAGGCCGAGAACATGTTGATATGACAATGAATATGATCCCTGCTTTTTACTAGACTGATACGCTGAGCCGGATTTTTAATGAGCCAGCTAACGAGGTAACTGTATACAGGAAGATATATCACCCCACTCGGACACTCCGAGTCGACCAGTCGATCTTTCCTCTTACTCCTGGATGCCGCGTGCTTGGCGGAGAAGCAGCAAATACGAATTTTAATGTCTTTGGTTTGACCCGGTCGGGGATCGAATCCGCGACCTTCCGCACGCGAGGCGAGCACGCTACCACGACACCACCGAGGCGGATAAATACAAACAGCCAATGTAGCTACACACAGAGGCAATATTACTCTGTACGGTCCCAATCTGAAGTTTTAGTCTAAAACGTTTAAATGTTTATATATATGAACTGATATATATATATAAGACAGAGCAAATGCTATTGACATATAAAAAAAATAGAAAACTCGTTCTATTTTACTTTCCTTGATCTAATTTTTGCTCGGAGTAATCAAAATGTAGAAAATTTGAAGACTTAGATAATATGTAGACCCAGATTTTTTTTTACACTAATCAAATCTTTCCCCTGTATAAATGAAACAAACATTCTACTTAACCTAAAACGTAAACTATATAACATGCATTAAAGGAGTCATGTTAGTTAGAAACATTTTTTCCCCTGAATAGACCTGATGCATTCATATGTACCCGAAATTAGCTGGAATATTTGAATGCTTAACCCATGTCAAACTTTTCCCGCTACAACATATTTCGCAAAAGATTAAATTAGAGAATTTTCTTTTATATTTTTGGTCATAGTTCTGTTAAGCTCTTTACCTGTATCCCTATAAATAACATAAAAACAAAGAGACAAACAAATGACAATAATACCCGCGTAATAATACTAATATTAACTTCTACATGTTCTATGATACCAAATTTTGATGCAGAAGATGTGCACGTTTACTACTCATCAGTTGTGCACAAGACCAAAACAATAATCCAAAACATTGAAGTTCCAAGATTAAATTTAAAAAATGACAAAATGACAAAAAAAGAAGGTAAAGCTGAAACCATCTAAGAATAGACTAGTGCACGATTGATATACTTAGTTTCACAACATGTATAATTTTGCAACGGTAAATTAAATATATACATAATTACTTCTAAATTGAAGTATATACAGAATATACATATAGGGTTATACATAGAGTACGTGATATCAAACTCTAGTAGTTCATATTTAAACAGCAGATAAATTTTTACAAATTCTTTAATTTTTCATCTCTATTTAAACCGCCTCGGTGGTCTCGTGGTAGCGTGCTCGCCCCGAGTGCGGAAGGTCGCGGGTTCGATCCCCGGCCGGGCCAAACCAAAAACATTAAAATTGGTATTTTCTGCTTCTCCGCCAAGCACGCGGCATCTAAGAGTAAGAGCAAAGACTTGTCGGCTCGGAGTCAGTATAATGTGTCCGAGTGAGGTGATATGTCTTCCTGCGGACAGTTACCTCGTGAGCTAGCACATTAAAAATCCGACTTAGCGTGTCGGTCTAGTCCAAAGCAGGGATCATATTCATTATCATATCAACATGTTCTCGTTCTGATATGCACCTGGTTGCCACTGGACGTTAAACAATAATTCATCCATCCATCTTCCCGATTTACTTTATTTTTTTCTTTACATGTAATAATTAGATTAGCTGTTGTTAATTAGCTACATGTGTATATATATATATATATATCATGTATATACCAAATACCAAAAACACAGTACAAAACTTATAAATACAATTCCTTATCTTTTCTCGTGAGAACACAAACTTACCTTATTCTCAGTGGTAATTTGTCTAGAAACATCGTTAAAATCAATCCAGTATTTAAAAGAAGGTGTTTTTAGTATTGATGCTTTAAAAATAATCAACTTTTCCTTGGTTAGAGAAACTAAATGTAATTGGATTTTCTTCAAAATAGATTTTAGTATACAATCCGTTTGTACAGTTACTAAGGCGATACAATGTTCCATTCTACGGATGCGAAAATATTATTTTTAGATTTTTTGCCTTTGGTTAAATAAAACATCTTTTCATTGGGTAATTAGTATAATTATGACACAAATCTTTAGAGGCGATGTAGTTGTCACTTGGGACATTAGCGTTGTACATAATCATTGCCGCTAATAAAAGTTAATTTCAATCAGCTTAATAAGTTCTCTACTGCAAATTTAATTAATCTCGATTTACTGGATAACCAGTACAGTTGAAGTCACAAATTGTTCTAATATGATTAGCATAGCAACTATTTCACACAAACCTATGTGGTAACAAAACCATTAAATGCTGAAAACAAGAACCTACGTATTCAATAGTGGAATACAAGAGCAGACCCATGTTCTTTACAAAACAACGGCTATATTCCTCCTATTACTTGATATTCATAATATGAAGGGATCAGCGCTTTTTCAAATTATTGCTGTGCTTCATCTTAAAGACATTTCGCACGAAAATAACTTCGCCCCTGCTGCAAACCAAGCACCGATTTGAGCAGAATTCTTTGCTAAATACTGACGTCACGTCTAGTTCTATGTTCGTTACGTTTATACCAGTTCTCTTTCATTTTGTTTTATTTTATATCATCGTAGCTTCTTCTGATATAAATTTAACTGGAAAACTTCGTAAACAGGGACGTTCAATGTTCAACATTGTAAACTGCGAACGAAATTGTAAATAGTAGGAAGAATAAATAGTAAATATGAGGCGCAGAATTAGTCAAAATTATTATTATTTAAGGAGGTCCTTGAATATTTATGGAGGTCCTCAATTATTTATGGACCTCCATAATTCGATTTCAGGGGCTCCTCAAATATTTCTGGACCTCCACAACTCGATTTTAGGTGCTCCTCAAATATTTCAGGACATCCACAATTCGATTTCAGAAACTCCTCATCAATTATTTATGGACATGTACATTCGATTTCAGGACCTCTATAAATAATTGAGGTCCTGAAATCGAATTGTGTAGGTCTTGAATTTTTTGAGGATGTCTGACAGAATGAAACTCTTAGGCATCTTGTCTGAAATCACTAGGCCAGTTTTCGACTCCAAAACCAAATTCCTAAACATCTCATTGTTGTCAAAATTGTTATACAATTTTATAAATATTTGAAAAAACTAAATAAAATTTATATTTGACTACTTTTTAAGATAGTAAGAAATGTTAAGATTTATCACAGCTGATTGAGAAAGAATATTTAGGCGGTATAAACTAACCTGAAATATGATTTATAGATGTCTTTATACAGTTTTATTAACCAGAAGGATAAAATATGTAAAAAGGCATTGCTTTTATAAATAAAATTAAGGCATTGCAACTGGGCCATTACAGGATCTCTATCAAGATGGATATACGTAAAGCCGCCATCTTGATGGGGATTCTGTAATAGACTCGGTACAATTTTATAATGGCCCTGTTAATCCTGTAATGGCCCAGTTGTAATGCCTTAATTTTACTTATAAAAGCAATGCATTTTTACATATTTTATCCTTCTGGTTAAATAATTTTCACATTCCTACATGGCGACTTATTTAAAAACAAAAACAAAAAACAAAGAAACCAACTGGTACACAATTTTTTTGGGTTATAAATGTTTTTATCAAAGTTACAAGATTTGAACGTGTGAGAATCTGGTTAATAAAGTGTCAAAAAGGGGTATTTTCGTAATGGCCCTATTATATGTCCTCGGTCTGTAATATTGGCATTCGGATGCTGTAACGGCCTTCCTATTGTAAAATATTCAGTAAATCATAGACTTTTATCAAAAATCTTTTTCTTTTATCAGTATAATCAGATTTTATTGATCATTGACTTTACCATCTTCAACAGAACTTGTTGACATATTTTGGAAAATAATAATTGATTATTTTCGACATCTTCTATAGAGCATTTCCTTTTTTCTACTTGAGGTCTTACATATTGCGAAAGTCGACGTGTCATGTTTGTTTAGAATTCAATTTTGTTTTTTGAAATTCACTTATTGAAAATCACAACGTCTGGCGTGTTTAGTATTACGTTTCAATTTTATCCAAATATGCTTGATTTTCAATTGTGGTTATTGATACATGGAGCTAATTATAAAACTTTAACATACATTGGTGAACTGTCAAAGATGTTTCTAGATTTTGTTGTGTTCTTTTCCGAGTTGGGATGATGTCATCTTGATGTTTTACTCCATATCAATTCTTTCATATAAATTCACCTCACTTGGCTAATATCTGAATATAAGATATTTGAAGAGCTGTGCAGTTTTTATGAGAAATAAGGTTTCCAGCTACGGTTGATGGCACATGTCAGATTGCAGCGAGGAGATATTTACCATTCAGGATCACCTTTTTTTTATTATGGCAGTTCGAAATGTGCTATATTTTTGTCAGCTGTTTGCAGCGTCTTGTTTCTCTTTGATTTGCTATGTGTTTTTTACTTCTTTGGTTGTGGGGTAGTATTATTTTTATAAGTTTAATCCATTTAATTATGCCCAATTAATGGATTAAAAAAATAGGGACTTGGCACTGTTGTGCTTTAATTTTTATGATGTCTTGTTCTAATTCTGTTAGGGGCCTCGGTGGCCGATTGGTCTAGGTAGTTCGTCATGACTACTACTGATCACTAGCCAGTCAACGCTGGGGTTGTGAGTTCGAATCTCACCTGTGGCGGGGTGTGTTCGACTCCGATCTTGACAAGGATTGCCAATTTTCCTACCGAAGGTCGGTGGTTCTCTCCGGGTACTCCGGCTTCCTCCACCAATAAAAACTGGCCGCCGCGAAATGGCCAAAATGTGCTGAAAACGGCGTTAAACCCCGACTAAACAAACAAACATATCTAATTCTGGTTTAGTTTGCTATGTTTTATAATTTTTCGTGGTCATATCTTTGTAGTATTGGTTAATATGTTACTGTCCTCATGACCAGGTTACCTTTGCTTTTTTGCTTCGCTATTCTTTTGTCGATATTTTAAAAGAAAAACCTTAAAGTCAAGCATGTAATGTTTTCTAGCTAGAATATTAATGTGTTATAACGTACTGACTCTGGATACATTAGCAGATTTACTAGATTTATGAAACAAGAGCCCCCCCCCCCCTTCCCAAGAGCCTGAATCGCTCACCTATTACTTTTTGTGTAGATCTTGCATCAATTATTTTTGCAATTTAATATTTACTGTTGCATTTTTTTGCCTAAATATTGACAGCTTAAATATAGAATCCTGAACCCAAATATATATGGTTGCTATGGACTTTTTTAATGGCATTGACTCTTGACTAACATTTTGACTTGTACAGGTAAATTATAGGGTCCTAAACCCAAATATATTTGGTTCCTAGGACTTTTTCATTGGTTGCTATGGACTTTGTCAATGGCATTGACCTTCCATTTTGACTTGAAAGGGGAAATTGTAGGGTACTGAACCAAATATATATGGTTGCTATGGACTTTTTCAATGTCCTTGACCCTTAATTTTACTTGTATTGCTACTATTTAATTTATTTCAAGTTATGCTCTTAACGTCTGTGACAATATGTCAGACCATTAATTTCACTGATAATTACTGTTTACATGTAAATAATGTTATAAGAGATCAATTAACGATTTTGGTCTTGTTGACTTATTTGTAGATCTTACTTTGTTGAACATTTTTTACAGTTTGTCCTTATCTTAAATAATATTCAAGTTAACCTAAAACTGCAAAATTTCCTTGAAATTAACAATTCAGGGGCAATAACCCAAAAATGGGTTGACTGATTCGCCTTAAAATATCATGCCAGGTAGATCTTGACCTCATAAACAAATTTTACTTCTGTCAGTTTTGCTCTAACTGCTTTAGTTTTTGAGATATAAGCCAAAAAGTGCAATTTCACCTATATTCTATTTAGCCATGGCAGCCACGTTCCTCGATAGACAAAACAACAAAACACAAATTTTATAATAGATACTCCAGGAACTGTATATGTATATAGTATTATATGATCCCTGGATACCCTAAGGATCTTTAAGCCTTCTGCACACTGATTCCCATCTACTACTTAGTATGACAGGAAATATTTTTAAATATGTGAAAGTTTCATGATATACCGGTATCCTGCTTACATTAATTTTTACCCCATTAAAAATAATGAATCGACAGTGCTAAACTTATTTAGAAATTGAGTAAAATGCAAAAATTTAATCCAAGTCACTCTGCCACAAAATGTAGGTCATTGTGACTTAAATGTAAAAGAGCTCTGTTGTACTATATAAGATGACTGTAATTGTGAAATATCATATTACATTATGATAGGTTCTTTAATAATACACATAAATGTAATTTTTTTTTTATCAAAGTCACTAAAGCATAAAATGTAGGTCGTCGTTATCCAAATGTTGCAGAGTTGTGTTGTACTATGCAAGATGATTGTAGTGGTAAAAAATCATCAATATATATTACCAAAGCTTTTTAAAAATTTTACCTAAATGAAAATATTTCACCAAAATCATTCAAGCATAAACTAGAGGCTCTCAAGAGGATTTAACTTGTCCACCTTGTACAGGTTATCTTGGCTGGTTTTCCCATAGGGTACTCTGTTAAAGTGTACATCTTAGTTAACAGTCTGCGGACCATCTAAGGACCATTGCTGCCAAGTTTGGTTCCAAAAGGTCAAGTTTCAGGTATAAGGATCTGCAAATTAAATTTTCCCATGGATCCTATGTGAAACTAAGTTCGACTGTGGTGGCCATCTCGGTTGGTAGTCTGGATCATCAGACATATATCTGAAATGGGATCATCTAAGTCTGGTTCCAAATGGCCCAGTATTTTCAGACAAGAAGATTTTCAAATGAATTTTCCAATCGGTTCCTATGTTAAACTAAGTTCGGCTGTGGTGGCCATCTTGTTAACAGTCAGGGTCATAAGACACAATTCTGAAAGAGGACCATCTAAGGACTATTGTTGCCATTCCTGATTCTAATTGGCTCAGTTGTTTCAGACAAGATTTTTAAATGAATTTTCCCATTGGGTCCAATGTTAAACCAAGTTGGGCTATGGTCGCCATCTTGGTTGACAGTCCAGGTCATCGGACATAATTCTGAGTACAGCCTTAGGACTATTGGTTCCAAGTTCGGTTGAATCTGGCCACGTAATTTCATAGAAGATTTTTGAAATTCATTCCCCATTTTTCTATTTTTAGTAACACCATCTTGTTGACAGTCAGGGTCATAAGACACAATTCTGAAAGAGGACCATCTAAAGACTATTGGCTCAGTGGTTTCAGACAAGATTTTTAAATGACTTCCATTGGGTCCTATGTTAAACTAAGTTGGGCTATGGTCGCCAACTTGGTTGACAGCCCAGGTCATTGGACATAATTCTGAAAGAGGACAGCCTTTGGACTATTGGTTCCAAGTTCGGTTGAATCTGGCCACGTAGTTTCATAGAAGATTTTTGAAATTCATTCCCCATTTTTCTATTTTTAGTAACACCATCTGTGTCATTTGGAAGTCAGAGATGCCCGACATACCTTTGGACGGGGGCCACCAGAGGACCATTCCAGCAAAGTTTGGTCCCAATTGGCCCATTGGTTTCAGAGGAGAAGACCTTTAAAGGAAAGTTTATACTGGATGACGATGGATGACCGATGCCAAGTGATGGCAATAGCTCACATGGACTATTGGGGCAGCTGAGCTTAATAAAGGTCAAGGTGAATCAAATTTTACCGACTTTTGTTGTAATATATAAGATGAATGAATATGTATAATATGATTGATATATCTCAATATGTTTCTCAGAAATGACACAAAAACTGAGTCACTCATGCATGAAATGTGAGTCATATTGACCAACTTCTGGAGAAAAGCATATATAATGTAAAATGATTATAGTTGTGAAATATCATTGATTAAACATCATGAAAGTAATTTTTATCAGTCATTCATGCATTAAATATAGGTCAAAATGACCCAAATGTTGTTGATCTGAGTTCAGTGTTAGAAGAAAATTGTAGTAGTATAATATCATTGATATATTTTCATGGGTTTCCAAGAAATGGACCTAAACGCAAAAACTTAACCAAGCCGAAGTCGTACTTATGGATGGATGGACAGACAAGGGTAAATCAGTTTGCCCCTTCCACATTCAATGATGAGACATAAACAGTATTACTCTTTTTTTTTGTTTCCAATAGCTTAGTCGTAAATAATTATTGTCTTTTTCACTGCAGAAATGCATCAAATATTTCAAAATCATGAATTTTCAATTTTTCAATTTTTTAGGTGCAATTTGATAATTCTTGCATAAAGTATGATGTAAGAACAAAAATATGTGACGTTGCTGAATATGTGCAAATTTTTTTCCAACTCTGAAACAAGTAGGCTTTTGGGATATACCAAATTGTTATTTGAAGTGTGCAAAATTGTAAAAAATGTACGTAGTTTTTCATCAAGAAATCAGTTGCTGAAGTATGTGGGACACACATTAATGTTATGAAACTTGGAATCCATTGCCATTGGTGTTTAGCTTCTAAAACAAATCTGGACATTTTAAAAATGTTTTACTATGTAATCCATACAATAACATGATTTAAATATTTATCAATATATATCTTTAATAATACAGGAACACTTATTGGTCTGTCGGAGAATGACATCGCTCTTTTAGTGTATCTACTACAGTATTTGAAAGTTTAGATAACTGTTGATGAATTTTGAAAATGTCCTGAGTTTTAAGTTCCTTCATGCTATCATTACTACACTGGTTGATTAAATTCTGTAAAGTTGAAACAAAATCCACTTTTTCAGCAGCTGTCTCTTTAGAGGAATTGTCTTTATCAGATTTGCTTGTAACTTCCAGTTTTCTTGCAGCTGTCTCTGATGAGACAGTGGGAGTATCTAAATTGCTTGTTACATTCTTTTTATCTGTGGATATCTCTAATAAGGCAGCACCAGTATCAGATTTACTTATATTATTCAGTTTTTCTTTTGATGTCTCTGATGAGGCAGTGCCAGTATCAGATTTGCTTGTAACATTCAGTTTTCCTACAGATGTTGCTGATGAGGCAGTGTCAGTATCAGATTTGTTTGTAACATTCAGTTTTCCCACAGATGTCGCTGATGAGGCAGTGCCAGTATCAGATTGGTTTGTAACATTCAATTTTTCTACAGATGTCTCTGATGAGGCAGTGCCAGTATCGGATTTGTTTGTAACATTCAGTTTTCCTACTGATGTCTCTGATGAGGCAGTGCCAGTATCAGATTTGTTTGTAACATTCAGTTTTCCTACAGATGTCGCTGATGAGGCAGTGCCAGTATCAGATTTGCTTGTAACATTCAGTATTCCTACAGATGTCTCTGATGAGGCAGTGCCTGTATCAGATTTGCTTGTGTCATTCAGTTTTGCTGCAGATGCCTCCACAGAGGCAACAGAATTACTTGTGTCTTTAAACTTCCCATTAGATGTCTCTGACCAAGCTGTATCCTTCCCAGGATCACCAGCATTAATTATCTCTATATTACCACTTTTGTGCTGTGATGAATTTTGATCTTTTCCTGTATTATCTTCACCGATGTTGTCTTTGTTAGAATCTGATGTCGGATTTGCAGATTTTAGGATGGTCTGAATTTCAATGTCAACTTCCATATCATCTAATATGTCCGACTTCCCCTTGTCATCTTTTTTGATTTCTAAATAATATAAAATTAGATAATATTTTGTTTTAAATATATAAAAATTCGTAAGGGTTCCGCGGAACCCAGTGTCTCGCCTACTTTTGATGTTGTCTATATTTTCAGTGTGATAGGTGAATGCACATAATAGATTTGCAGTTAATGAAATAAAACATTTGAAATGTATGAAAAAAGATTTTGTTGTAAAAAATTAATATAGTATGCAATTATATATATATAGATTTATAAATGAGTAGAAACATAAATTTATTGAATGAACAAATGTTAAAGAAGACAAATTTTAAAGTGCTTAATGATCTAGCCTTTAATTAAAAAAGTAGAATATATATATAGGCTCTGAAACACAGTAAATAAATTCCTGCAATGAAATAATGAAATCAATTCCAAAATTATCGTCTGGATACTCTATTTTGATAATGAAGAAACTTCTCTGCAAACTTAATAAAAATAATAAAGTTATTAAAATTTTTAAAAACTTTCACAACATAGTGAATGCAATGTTAAGTCCATTTATACGTAAAAAACTGAAAACCAGAAATAAATATTTTACAAAATTTTCTCCTGGATACAATCTTTATATCATAAACAAGCTTCTGTCCAAATTTGGTAAAATTCCTGGATAGTTTAAGAAAGTTATTAAAATTTTAAAAACTTTAACCACAGAGTGAATGTAATGTTTCCTGGCAGAAAAACTAAGTCCATTTATAAGTAAAATACGGAAAAACTGGAATTTTTTTTTTACAAAATTTCCTTCTGGATACTATCTTATGATCATAAACAAGCCTCTGTCCAAGTTTGGTAGAAATCCAGGATAGTTTAAGAAAGTTATTAAAATTTCAAAAACTTTAACCACAGGGTGAATATTTGTGGACGCCGCCGACGATGACGACGACGACGACGGAATGTAGGATCGCTATGTCTCGCTTTTTCGACAAAAGTCGAAGGCTCGACAAAAAACGGATATAAGTAAAACATCACCATGACAACTTCCCACCTTTCTTTTGGTATTGAGATATGTTTTCTTCTTCAAAGTTTAATATGTAAATTAAAATAGTTCATCCTGCTGATTTTTCTATTAGTCTGTACCCTGGGACATAATTTTGAAAATATACCACACAAAGTTTTTCCCAACTGGCTCAGTAGTTACAGAGAAGATTTTAAAATGTTTTTAGCCGGTTTTTTTATTTTTAGGAACAATATCTAAGGTCCCAACTGGATCATTAGTACCAGAGAAGATATAAAAATATCTTTTAGCTGATTTGTCTATATATTTCAGTTTCAAATAAAGTTGCAGAAATTTTGGTAAATCTATTCTATACCTTCAGTTCGCTTGTTATCAGAGTCTGCTGACTTGGGTCTCTTCCCTACCGTCTGTTCTTCGAATTTTTTCAGAACCTTCCGTACTACAGAAACCTTTGGTGATCTGATTGGTAACTCGTCCACTTGTTTCTCACTCAATGAAGATAAATCTCCTATTGTATGTATATTTCTGGCTTTAATCAATGGACCCAATCCTCTCGCCCTAAAAAAAGATAAAGCCTACTTATGTGCATGTTACATATAGACCTTCAGCTTAACTGATGAGTCAGTTAATCGAATAAATGTGCATATCTTGTGAATCACAAATGGTATCCAATATTGATTATTACCACGGAGCGGATACCTGTGATGGTGAAATAAAGCCCATGAGTGTATCATCAGCTAGACTTTTAATACTACCATGAAATTGATATTTAAAAATGCAAAATTTTATAAGAACTAATGATTATTTACCTTATGCATAGCTATGTCCTTATATGTATAGATGGTCTGGGCATTAGCTTTCTTGGTCATTTGGGAGTTTATTTTGAATTTACTTTTCAACGTTTTAGGTCATTGCTTTAGCTTTCAATATTTTAGGTCTTGGGCACAACTGATGAGTCCTAAATCAATGAAATGTGTACATCTTGTGCATCAAAATATTAAATATAAATGAAAGCAACCATATACCAATATTGCCACCAAAGTACAGGTTCTTAATCTAATATCTTTTATTAGTTTTTACTAAAATATATTATTTCAAGGGTGTCATGGTGTAGTGGTTAGCGCATCAGACTACGAAGCGACAGATCCCTGGTTCGATTCCCGTTTGGGATGAAAATTTCAGGGATCAAATTTGCGATGCCCTATCAACACCATTTGCGAGGATGGTCTCAGTAAATGATGCTAGTCTGTTGGATGGGGACGAAAAATGGCTGTCCCATGTTAAGGGAGAGCAACACCCTTAGCACGTTAAAGACTCCTCTGTAGATGTCGAAAAAGAGTAGGCTAAAATGCCGCTTCAGGGGCCGCTATCGCACCTGCCAACTGGAGAGTGATTTGTATAAGTTGCTATAATTTGTTTCCCAATCGACTATAAAATAAATAAGTTTAAATTATTTCATTTTCTCTTTTTATCAGAAACCTATGTTACTTAAATTTCTGAAGTCTCAAGAGATGCTAGCAAAAATGAATATAAAATATGAACTATTATTAGTTAAATTTTATATTTAATTTTTTACTTGTGAAGGAAGTCTCAGAACCAAGAGAGAAGATCTATGACAGAAAAACTGGCAATTCTTATCAACAAGGTTCAAATTTGAACACATCTCACTATGATCTGGTTTCAAATTCACCACTGAAGTGTTTACAGGCTAAGTAATTGTTAGTATGAGGAATATGGTAGAGCGAAAAATCAACGACATTGTACGAATTCGCATATACATATACTTAAGGAGGCAGGCAAGTGTAAACATTGATATGAACTACCAAGACCATTCAACCAATGCAGTCATGCGTCAATGTCTTTATCATTTTTAATAACTCCAGTGATGTTAGCTAAAATAAATGTACATGTCCTTCTAAGTGTGTACAGTACAGTATGAAGTCGGAATTTTCAACATTATTCCAGAACAGAATTAGGTCTAGTCATCATCGAATTCCTTTGAACAAATAAGGTTATTAATCCACAACATAAAAATAAATGTTTTAAAAACAAAATTTTAAACTGATTTAGTCAATTTTTGTACCTGGAAGTTTGGTTAAGATAGGTTAATCAATGAGGAACCAGAGTGAGTTATCTTTTCCTAACCAATGTAGGTAAGGGAGATAATTAAATTCTCTCCCTTTTGTCCTGAGGCTAAAAGGGAGACAAATTTATTATCTCCCTTACCTACATTGGTTAGGAAAATATCACTCTGGTTTCTCATTACTGTAAACTTGTAAGGGTGTTGACATTTTTAGTACTTGTGCAGTCAACCGTAAAAAATTAAATAATTTGAGAACATCAGATGACCGATAGATTATTGATTCCTCATTGTGATGATTCAAATTACACAACATATGACATTTTTGTTACTGGAATTGACTGTCGGAGTCGGATAACAATTATTCCATTGTATTGCGTCGAAATTACACGAATTCACATTTCTTGTCGGAAAGTGAATATTCCGTTGTATTGAAGGTTGCTGTAACACAGGCTAACTGTACTACAATACTGTTAATACATACCACATTGAGGAGGTCAACTGTGGCAATATTTTATCTACACTGACAGAACATGTGGTCAGGTCTGGAAAAACAGCTTGTGTAGTGTTCAGTTGTGACTGCTGTGTGCTGGCATAACTACTCTGTGTTATCTGGGAATCTCTTTTACTCTGAAAGTATTTCATGCAATTATTAAGAATTCAAACAAACTAGGGATGGTAAATCTTTCAAAATTTACTAACCGGTTAATTGATTAATCTTCCGACCGATTAGTTGGTTAACCAGTAGAAATTAAATCATTGTACGAAGAGAATAATGCACAAAACAAATATATAGACATTAACGTACATGTATATTACATGAAATTTAAATACAGCTACCGACGGATGTTTTTCTGGCGTAAACCATCCAGAAATTTCTATCGGATACTTCAGTTTCAAGTGGTTAAGCAAATTACTAGTTCCCCCTGTGTATGTTATTTAAACATTGCAAAACTTCCATTTCACAAGTTTTGAGTTGGCATCATGCTTAAAGACCAAGCCTATGAATTTTGCGGAGGAATTTTGTAATGACACTCCAAACACTTGTATTTCAACTGGTTAACCATTCCTAGAACAAACCAATACTATTCAGGACCTATGAAACCACCAAGTCAGACTATCCTGACTCTCTATTGTTTAGATGTATCAATGTAGCAGGAAAACTATACAAATGCACTTTAGCATTATGCATTACATCTAGAACTTACCGAATCAGCCTGACTGTCACTGCTCGACAACGTGGTGAAAAACTGAAAGTGGACAAATGTAATATTATTCCTTGAATGCTACAGAATTCTGGGTTATATCTTAAACAATATACATAAACATAATGATTTCCTGGTATTTTTTCCTTAATAAAGTGAAATAAAACTTGATGATTCGAAAGTGTAAGTCTTTAATTCCTTATAATATTTATATACTTCACTTCATCTTTTTAATTTATCAATGAATTAACAAAACGTTAACTCTTTTCAGGCTTTGAAAATTTAAAATCTCATGACAAAACAACACCAATGGTTAAGCTTTTTGCTATGGCCATAATGGGTGTTGTAAAAAATTACGTTATAAACGGTAACCATCAGCATTTGAAATGTTATTTTAATATATATTCGATTTCACTTAATTGCAAAAAATTCCCAGCACAAAACCATTTCCCATTCAAAAAATGTAAAAAGTCTGTTAATTGCAAACCAGTTTGTAGCAAAATTCCCTTTATTGCAAAGAAATTTCTGGCAAAAATAAAAAAGTGTTGGTTACTGGCAAAATTTTAAATGAGTTTTGAAATATTTTCTGTAAAATGTGAAAAATGTGCTGTCATTTACAATTAATTGGGTCAAATTCATAAATCTATCTTTTGAAACTAAACTTGCAATTACTTTTTTCAGTTTGTAGATGGAAGTTTTCGAAGGATTGAAGTTGATGGCCTACCGGGATGGCATAGCTTCTGACAAACCAAGATATCTTTATTATTCATGTTATTTAAATAAAAAAAATGTTTGAAAATGGGTTCTCTTTATTTCTTTTGCTGAAACTGAATAAATGTCCTGTGTTTCTTCAGTGCCCTCCATTCCCTAAGCGATCGACAAACAAAAATAAGTAACCACCATTTTGTTTCCAGTGTAAATAACCACGTACTCAGGTGAAAGCAAATTTTTTTTTCATTTCAATGTAATGAACAATTTATTTCAAATCTATTAACAATTATCACCAGATTGAAATAGAAATCAATTATGTAACACTTTTGATGAAAAAAAATAAATTCAGAAACTGATTAGAGATTATAAAACTCGCATGTTTCTTGATCCCAATACACAAGGTCACTGACCTATAGTGTGTCTTGTTTACTGATTAAAAGTAAAATTTTAAAAATTATTTGTCTCTCACAAATAGGCTTTGCAAATAAGAGGAATCAACTGTAATAAGAAATTCTTCAAAATGAAACTGCTTTTTTTCTTTAAAAGTAAACTTCTAGAAAGCTACTGTAATCTTGCTAGCTACATGTATTTATAAAGTAATTTGCCAGAATAGTCACCTTCTCTAATGATGACGAAACTTTAGATGCTGAAGAAACAAGAGGTGAGGCTGGCCTTTCCGTTTCCTTGGTTACAGATAATGGCTCAGCAAATGACACTCTTCTTTGCTACAATAAAAAATTCTTTCCGTATAATGAAATTAAAATAGCAGTTATATTCTCTGCAGCTCACTCATTTTGCAGAATTTCTAATAAAAAAAATAAAAAAATTCACTCTTTTCCTTCCATAGTTTAGCCATGATTAAATCTTATGAAGGTAAGTTCATGGTAAGTAACACTTGAGATATTTCAATACACAATGCTGTTATAGCAAAAAGTTGTCTATAAAAGCACGATACAATAAGGCCAATAGCATCTCATATATATAGTAATTTCTTGCTGTTTGCAGCGATAACGAGACCGTTTTCTTGTTGAATTTAATTAAAATAAATTTTTGACCTTTAAAATTCAAGTACTACTTATTAAAGCCATTTAATATGACATTTTTTACAACGGCATTATTATAAGTATTGTCATTAGGACTTACTTTAGTAGGTGGTGATGGGGAATCAGTCACCATCTCACCACTTAGTCGTCGTCTCTTAAGAATCCCTGCACTTGGTGAAGCTGCTGGTGAAAACACATGACCAATTTTGATAGGATGAAAATCTTTTTGAAACTGTCGTTGTGAAGGTGATTCAAGACTTAAAGATCTTACACCAGGTTTCAGTATACTTCTCCTAGCAATACCAGACCTTCTCTCAAACTTCCGAGGTACAGTTACCAGCTTGCTGTCAGAATATACTTCAGTGAACTTTAACCCCTTCCTCTTAGCAACCATGTCTGGTGTTTTACGTGGCGTCTCATCATGCATCATTGCATTGAATTTTTTCAAATTATCAGGGCCAGAAATATCATCTGATCCATCTGTTTTTTTCTGTGATGAGGTGATATCACCAGTATCGTTTTTATCTTGAGATTGTGAAGGAATCACAATGACATTCTCTGCCTCGACGTTTTTATATATTTCTACTAGTGCCCCTTTATCTTTCTCATTTTCAACATCGTTCATCTTAGCACTGTCCATACTGTTCCTTCGCTTTCTTTTTGATTTGGACAAAGATAGCATGTCACCTGTTGATCTACGTATTATTTTTCCACGCGTCCGTAACGTCCTTCCTGATGAACGTAGCCTTTGAGATAATGGAGAAGTTCTTATTTTTAAATCAGTTTTCTTCGGTCTACCTCTTTTTGAAGTTTTACCAGACTGCTGAACACCTGATTGGTTTTCTACATCAGAATTTGGACTGGCATCTTTCTTAGGCTTAAGATCACAAAGAGGGACATTATCATCGCTTTCACTTGTTGTGGACAATATACCATCTGAACAAGCAACTTTTGTAGATTTGTCTGTATTCTCTAAATCTGTGACTTCTGTAGATTTTTCTACTCCCTCTAATTCAGTGACTTCTGTAGATTTTTCTATATCCTCTAATTCAGGGACTTCTGTAGATTTTTCTATAATCTCTAATCCAGTGATTTGTCTAGATTTTTCCTCATTTCCTTCTTTGGTCATAAAAAGATCAGCAGAAGATTCAGTAAAATTATTATTTTCATTTTTCTGATCACTAATATTACCTCCCATTACTACTTCCTGTCCAGTTGACCTGTTATTGTCATCTGACAGTATTCCTGATTGTTTAATGGTACCTGAACTGTCATTTGTTACTACTTCATGGTTTTTACTTCTGCTCATATCCTTATTGCAAGTGTCTTTCAGTAATTCATCGACCTGAGCTGTAGTCATTGATTTTAAAGCAGGACCACCCTGTTGACTTGTGTCGACAGAGATTAGATCTTCTTCTTCCAACATAAAGACATCCTGTTCACTTGTTACACTTTCCTTACTTGTTTCTGTTTCTTGAATCATGTCCATAGAAAATGACCCAGAGTTTTTTCGCAACTCCCCATCAATTTTGGCATCTAAATCTAGAGGAATAGCAGATTTTCCTTTTGACAATGACCTCCTTTGAGCCACTTCCTTTTTTTTCTTGGTTGTGCTAACACGTGTCGGTGTATCATGAACTAAACGATTTTCTGGTGTTTTCTCTTGCTTATGTTTGTTAGAAGTAGCAGATTCTGGTGTTTTCTGTATTTTACTATCAGTTCCTGAACCAGTATCTGTCATATAGTCCATCAAATCTTCATCTGACTTTTTCTTAAGGTCTTGTACAATAAGTTCACTAGTCAGATTACCAACGGTAAGCACATTACTGTTATCTGATGACAAACTAGTAACCTTGGAACTATTTTCTTGTACTGTCTGAGCCTTATTTTTTCCCTTGACCAAGTTCAATTGATCACTTCCAGATAGTGGCCTTTCAGCTATGCTTTTCTCGATATCATTTTCTTTCAAGGATGAAATTTTTCCTGCATCCATATTTTCTGAAATGTTTTCTTGTCGATCTTTTTGAGAACCAACTAATTTCTGACTGTTTTCTTCTTCAGATTTCTCTTGTTCATCTTGACTTGAATTATTATCTGAATTACCCTTATGTAGAAGTCTTTTACGTTTACGTTTTTGAGGACCATCAGAATCGGGAGACCATTTTTTAGGAGGTTTCAGTTTTCTTTTCCTTGATGACCTTGGAGGACTAGCTAATGTGGGTTCTAACATAGGATTGTATGAGCTTTCACCATTCTGTATGGGAGTTTCGTCTGAAGGCTCTGATTCTTCTGTCTTGGATATATTGGTGGCTTTGGACTTAGGAGTCTTGATCTGTTTAATATTGGTATCTCTTAAAGTTGACTCTAAGCAGGGATTGTACTCTAAATCCTCTGTGAAAAGACTTTCTGATGCCGACTGTGTTCTAGAATCTTCCTTATTGGAATCGTCTTTAGAACTGCTTACATTGAATCCCTGAGATGATGAGACATCATCTGAGGCTTCTTTTTCTGTCAATAAATCTGTTGATATTGGCTTTAAATCAGAGAAATCGTCGTGTTCATGCAGAAAATAATTCACTAAATCCCGATCTCTGTCAGATGATGGGTCACATGCACTTGGTGTTAAATTTGCTCTTTTAGGAGGTCGACCCCGTCGTCTCGGAGTAACACCATGACTCTCTTCCTGTCCATCTTTACGAGATGGACTGAACTGCAGTATCTCGTCCTGAGTCAGTTTTTTTAATTTCAAAACTGGCGTTCCAACCCGTAGAGATTTACTAGATGTAGGAGAATCGGGAATAATATTTGAATCTTCACAATTGTCCAGAATACTGTCTTCTTGGGACATGAATAATTTTCTATGACTAAATGTTGTTGCTATGGTGTTACTTGTTCCTGGTCTTGGTGGTGTTCCTAAGAAGGGGAGCTCATTATATATTGTCTTTTTTGGAGATTGAGTTTCTTCAACAACAACCACAGGAGATATTTTACTGCTAACTTTCCCTGAATTTTTCTCTTTTATATCTTCATTACGTTTAGTCTGTTTAAGTTTCTTGGGTGACTGTGTCTCTTCTACAAGTGATACAGATGAGTTTTCGGTCATTTTCTCGGATTTTTCATTGTTACCTTTCTTTAAAATTTCTTTATTTTTTGAAGGATTTTCGGATGCTGGTTTGTCCTCATCAGTTTTGTGGTTCTCTGCTGAAGAACTACGAGTTCTCATACTGTATGTGTTAGATTTTCTTCCTCTAGTTTTCTTGGCACCTATTTCTTGACTATTTACATCATTTACAGGAGTTTTGCCTGCGACTTTTACAGGCGATTTAATTAGCCAAGAATCTAATTTACCCTGCGAAGGGTGCTCCTCTCTAGACGGAGATTCTGTTGATTTACTCGTGGGAGAGATCCTGGGAGTACTCAGAGACAGTAACTGATGGGCAAAACTGATTTCATCATCCTCTCTTCCAAACAACGATTCGCTGGTCTCAGATTCCTCCGCTTGAATTGCTTCAGATTGTTTCTCTGACTTCTTTTCATCATTATATGATTCTTTCGACATGTTTCCAATGTTCGGTAATACATTTTTTATAACATTAAAATGACCGATATCTTTTTGAGACATATCAGGACTTATAGGCTCATCAAATGTATCATCAGAAAATCGTACAGATCGTTGTTGTCTGGTATTTGGTCCTTCATTTGATGAAGTCTTTCTTTTTCTCCTTAGCTTTCCATGTATTCTAGGTTCTCGCTTCTTTTCCTCATCAATACTATCTGTCTTTGTTCCAAGTGTCACGGACTAAAACAGAAAATAAAATGATTCCATTATTATACCTCAGCATGTTCTTTCTATATAAAAATCAAGATAATACTTTTACTATTTTGTTACCAGTGAATATTTCCCAGAACTATTCAACGGTAAATAGTGACTGGTGAATAGTACTGAGTAGCGGAAAAAAAGTATCTACTAGTAAATTGTCTTATCATATAATAAAAAAACTTACTGACTGCATACTGGGGGAATAATAAGTTTATTGTCTCCTAATACCCAGCCAATAAGTATATAGTATACAGTTATTTCATGCCTGTTCAGGGAACAGTCAAAACTATTGACCTGAGGTCCAGGAGATGACTTGGAAACTGTTGCCTTCGTCCTCAGGCAACAGTTCACAAGTCATTTCCTGAGCACCGAGGGACAATAGTTTTGACTGTTCCCTGAACAAGCATGAAATGACTGATTTATTAACTTTATACATAAATGCATATAACCACAAAGCCAGAATAATAACTTTATGTCTTCCTCAGAAACATATTCAAACCTCTCCATCTCGTCTGCACAACAAACGTAACGGTCAATTGTGTGCTAAATAGGAATGACGCACTGTGAATCGATTTCGGGCATGGAACAGTTCGATCCGGATGTAGGGAAACAGTGAACTGTTTCACTTCGCCGACTACTTTTAAAAATTTTCTTCTAAATAGTTAAAAATATTACATATGAAAAATATATACTACAAGTTAATAATAATAAATTTTGCTCATTTATATTTGATGAAAATGATTGTGCAATGTGGAATGTATATCTGTATTTGCATGTTAATATTTGCTATTAAAAACATTTGTACATGTGACTTCTTGCATCTTCATCTCTTTACAAAAATTTTCAAAAGTTACAAAAAATTGACCAATAAAAAATTCATGAATCTATAAAAGTAATTTTGTTCACAAAACTTGAAAATAAAATGAAAAATTCACTTTTTTGGCAAAGTGGAATTATTTAAATGTAGATAATGGCAAGATCTAATTTTGTCTTAAACAAACCAATGTACAATAACTCTTTTTGTTGATATTTTAAGGATGATCGCTGGTCTAATAGGAAATAAATAAGATTTGAAATAGGTGTTTTAGTTTGAGAGAACATATGAATAGTAAACAAATATATGTAAGCAAGAAAAAAATATAGGTTCATGTGCTCATTTTAGAGCTATAAGGCCTACAAAATTTGCAGGAAATGGGTTTTCTCTGGATTTTTCATTGCCTTTGCATTGACAACTTCAGTCTCTCAAAGATGTATGAAAAAATAAAAAGGATTTCATAAAATTTTGTCAAATACCATTTTAAGGTATCTATGATTGAATTATAAAAGAAAAATTGGGGGTTCATGGGCAAAGAATTTAATGTTTAAGAAATGGATAAAACCAGAGGGTTCCGAAAATCTGACAAAAAGACCAAAACATGGCCAGCGAGCATCCTTAAAAGATATTTCCAGTTACTTTCAAAAAATAACTTTTGAGTTGATAATAACTGTCAAGGCACTGACAAACTATACTAAAATACACATGTATGTGTAAGTATTTAGAAATGCAAGTAAAACATCTGGTCCACCCTCCTTTTTCCAAATTGACTTGAATTTCTACTTTCATAATTTGTTAGTATTTTATGTATATATGAAAGACTTACTTTTGTTTCTGGCTTCTGTAACCTACAACAGAAATAAATTCCCATTAAATCATTTCAAGTATAATAAATATATTGTTATTTTACTGTCACTCGAGATATATCTACCAACTGCTTCTCTATCCCAATTGAGATACAAAATAATTCTGTAAAATGTTAGAAATTATTATCAAAAGGACAATCTTACTGTGATATTCTTGTGTTGAATTACTTTCTGGACAACTCAGTTCGTAAAATGGATTTTGCTCATTTTGAAAGTCTAAACCTTAGAATTATTAAAAAATGTTTTGTTGGTTAATTAACCTTTTTGAGATGTCCAAGAAAACATACAAATTGTAAAGTTGTTTATAAAGGTTATATTTGTATACCTCACAAGTGTTTCTGAATGAGGAATTTCCAATAGAAAAACTAATTCACTTGAAAATTAAATAAAAGAAGAATGTGTCCATGGGACACCGATGCCCCCCGCTTATAAATATGCAAGAGTCAATGTACCAATTCAAACCTGTTGACGTTTTGTTTTCTTTGAAACTTAGTGTGCAAAACAGCAAATTTGGCAATTCTCAATTTATTAAGGGGCATAACACCAAAACGATGAAAGTGACACCACTTAAATTCAAAAGCGATGAGTGTTTGGTGGCAATAGGCATTGTGTATAACTTTCATAACATTTGATTGAGGCAAAGAAAAGCAAGAGTGCAGAAATGGCAAATTCAGCAATTTTTCCATTTATAAAGGGGCATAACTCCAGAACGGTGAATGTGACCCCACCCAAATTAAAACTTGATCTGTGTTTAGTGGCAATAAGCATTGCGTATAAGTTTCATAACATTTGGTTGAGGCAAAGTAAAGTAAGAGTGCGGAAACGGCAAATTCAGCAATTTTCCCATTTCTAAAAGGGCATAACTCCAGAATGGTGAATGTGACCCCATCTAAATTCAAACTCGATCTGTGTTTGGTGGTAATAAGCATTGTGTACATGTATATGTTTCATGACATTTGATTGAGGCAAACTAAAGTTAGAGAACGGAAACCAATTTCGGGACCTGCGTACGGACAGAAGGACAAGGGTTAAACTTAATGCCCCCTCCGCCTAGCTGCTGGGGCATAAAAAATTAATGATTTGAATTTATTAACTCAGAACTATCCTAAAATTTGTAAACTATTATTTTAAATATTTTTAATGCACTTTGTGCATATTTCATGTATCACAGAATTGTTATCCTTAATTCTATAAAATCTCATAGGAAGAGTTATCTCACTTTTACATTGAAAAATTACATAGGTGAAATTTTTTTGTTTCTCATGCTCAATTGTTTCAGTTACTACTTGGCTTATTGCATCTTTCACCTAACTGACTAGACAATTCACATTAAGGTTTTCAAATTTTGAAAAATCCATTTCACGAACTGAGGTGTCCAGACAGTAATCCATTAACAACATTTACTGTGATTGATTTTTTATGTATTGAAATAAGCCATGAATAATATTTAGGTTAAAAAAAATTGCTAGTTTCTCAAGCCCTGCTTCATAAAAAAAGTGTCAATTGTTACAAAAAAACATTTTAAATTTTCTAAAAATGAAATATATATGCACACCTGTGCATTAAGGTTAATGCACAGAGAAAGTTTCATCAAATTCCTTTGAGTGGTTTACGAGTAGTTGAGGATAGAAGAATAGTGTGACGACACAAGACTCAAGACGACAGATAGTGATCCCTATGTGTCAACCATGCGTTCCGCAGGCGAAACAAAAATGATATGTTTTTGCTACTGGAATTTCCATTTTATTGATATAAAATTTATAAGGGGTCACCGAATTCGTTTTTTGAGTATGGATAGTTGAATCTGCTCAAGAGCGTGGAAAAAGCACTGAAAAGGCAAAAATAATCGTGACGTCATGGCTCTAAATCTTATTTTTTGACATTTTTAGGTATTGCAGACACTTGGATGATTTATACTGCAAAAACGAATTCAGTGACCCCCTATAGCTTTCTTATCAATAAAATGGAAATTTTAGTGGAAATAACATATCAATTTTGAAGAAAATTCGTAGGACACGTTTTTGAGAAAAGGCAATTTAAACAAGTAATAATTGTAACAGTAAACTGTTACTAAGTCTCTCAAACGAAGTTCCCCATCAGACCCCCCAATGGTACCAAATGCTTCGTCTTGTCATAAGGAGTAATAATATATATGGTTATAGGGTGGGGATCTCAATGGTTTTCCAAGATATTAAGTATTTTGTCAATTGAGGGGGGCGGGGCATGACCCCCTCAGACCCCCATGTGATACCAAATGCTTCGTCTTGTCATAAGAAGTAATAATATATATGGTTATAGGGTGGGGATCTCAATGGTTTTCAAGATATTAAGTCTTTTGTCATTTGAGGGGGTGGGGCATGACCCCCCCTCAGACCCCCCTATAGTACCAAAGTCTTCGTCTAATCATCAGGAGTAATAATATATTTGGTTATAGGGTGGGGATCTCAATGGTTTTCAAGATATTAAGTCTTTTGTCATTTGAGGGGGTGGGGCATGACCCCCCTCAGATCCCCCTATAGTACCGAAGTCTTCGTCTAATCATCAGGAGTAATAATATATATGGTTATAGGGTGGGGATCTCAATAGTTTTCAAGATATAAAGTATTTTGTCATTTAAGGGGGGCAGGGCATGACCCCCTCAGACCCCCCTTAGGTACCAAATCCTTTGTCTTATCATAAGCAATAATAATATATATGGTTATAGGGTGGGGATCTCAATGGTTTTCAAGATATTAAGTCTTTTGTCATTTGAGGGGGTGGGGCATGACCCCCCTCAGACCCCCCCTATAGTACCGAAGTCTTCGTCTAATCATCAGGAGTAATAATATATATGGTTATAGGGTGGGGATCTCAATGGTTTTCAAGATATAAAGTATTTTGTCATTTGAGGGGGGCAGGGCATGACCCCCTCAGATCCCCCTTTGGTACCAAATCCTTCGTCTTATCGTAAGCAGTAATAATATATATGGTTATATGGTAAGAATGTAAACTAATTTTGACCTATTCAAAAAATATCAATTTTTGAGGTATTTGGAGGGGCGTGGCACTGCCCCTGGGGCCCCCCTAAACATGAAAAATGGTTAGGACCAACATCTCATGGGGTACTATCATTGTGCAAAATTTGATTGAAATCGGTCAAGTATAAAGTACAAAAGTGCCCCGGACAAAGTTGGCGGCGCGAGAAATAAGAAACCCAACAAAAACAATAAGTCTCCAACTTCGTTTGGGAGACTTAATTAAAATTTTTCAATATTTTTTGTGATATTTACATGCATCCTATACATTTGCACTTCTTTCTACAGAATATTCAATTTGCTATATATCCAAAAGTATAAAAGTTACTTATTTATTTTTTTGATATTCATATGCATTTCCACATGCTCTAATTGCCCGCAAAATTTCATAAAAATCTGTGAGATAGCCCATTTATGTACCTGTTACATTAACAATACTTACTGTGACTGAGTGTCTCCTGTGTTGAAGTGAGCCATTAACGATACATCCATTGAAGCATCCAATGTATTGTACATGGCTGGTAAAGTCCTGTAAACAAAATTTGTAACAATGGAAATTTTATATTAAATCTACAAGAATAAATATGGAGGAAATGTAAAACTTTCTTTATCAATGTTCAAGTTTCAGTTGAAATACAGAAAAACACATTTTTCATTTGAAAACATTTTGTGAAAAAAAAGGTTTTAATTGACCCTTTTCCAAAAACCAGATGACAAGGGGAAATAATTCAAATTTACATGTAAAACTTCTTTTAGCTACAATAGATTGTACGGTGAAATTAGGTGTGGACTGTTTTTTTCTCCTATTCTTGACGTATTTAATCGATTGGATAAAAATACATATTGTTTTTAACGACCTGCGCAGGTTTTTGTTGAAAATCATATGAGAAACAGATTCTCCAGCCTCGATAGTTAAATTTCAGATTTTAACACTCTCGCTAAAAGCCTACGTGTTGAAACTAAAGAATTTAACTATCGCTGGTGGAGAAATTCCATAACTCACTTGTACCTGAAAGAGAATCTATATTTATCTAAGATTTGAAGACTTATACTTTTCTATACAAAATTTTTTTTTTTATTGATTAGTTAAAATATTTTTCTCCATGATGAGTTTTTTATGTGTGAAAATTAGTTTAAAATAGAGAAAAAAGCTTTAAATAGGTATATATACTTACTTGTCTATTTGAGTATGTGAATTGAAAACAATATTTTAATGATAAAATAGCTTGTGGTATGTTGTCAAAGTCCAGGTAAAATGTGTTTGTTGTTTGTATTAAAAAGGACCATCTGTTTTTGTTCCTGTTAACAGGGTTTACACATGAGTTTACCTAAGGTAAAAGTTGTGACATTACACAATGAAGGAGTGATATATCTGTGCTATAATTGATAGTTAAACATGGTCTGTTAAGCCTGATACATGGCTATTCATTTTAGTCTTACAAGTAAATTTGGATTATCTCTCCCTGATACTGCTAGACAGGTCTATTTAGGTAATTCAAGAATTATGATAAACTAAAAAAAATGTGTGAGTCGTCCAAGGAAGACATGTGTCGCCTGCGGATGTCAATTTTTACAAAAGGTATTAAAATTTTCTAAAAATGAAATATATATGCACACCTTTGCATTGAGGTTAATGCACAGAGACAGTTTCATCAAATTGCTTTGAGCGGTTATGGAGTAGTTGAGGATAGAAGTTTTGATCCCCCCCCTCTTCTTTTCAAAAATGTCAATTTTTACCAAAAGAAATTTAAAATTTTATAAAAATGAAATATATATGCACACTTGTGCATTAAGGTTAATGCACAGAGAAAGTTTCATCAAATTCCTTTGTGCGGTTTACGAGTAGTTGAGGATAGAAGAAAAGTGTGACGCAAGACGCAAGACGACAGATAGTGATCCCTGTGTCGACCATGCGTTCCGCAGGCGACACAATTATGTCTGATTACACATTTTCTATTATAATAATAAACTGCAGTTATCTGTGTTTACTTTTTCTCTCTAAATATTTCTATCTGGTGTTCTGTCAATGGATTGTGTTTTGGTGGTGGTGATTTGATCACAACAAATACCTGAAGAAGAGAAATATATCTGTATGTTTTACTGATATAAAATTATTTTAAAGGGGACATAGTTTTAAGAAAGCTCACACATTTAAAAATCTATATAAAATTCAAACCATGTTCCTCAAACAGGCAGGTAATATTTTTGCTTAAAGTGTAAAAACTCAATTGAAAGACACCTTCTCTTATAGATGTATATATGTTTATGTTTCATCAACAAATATTTGTCAATTTTGCCAATTTAATTTTTATATGCCACGATTTAAAGAACAGTCAATCGATATTTTTTTGTAAATACCTGACGAAAAGTCAACCTAAAAATTATGAAATGTTCGGCTAAATTATCAAGAATAAAAAAAATATCAACTTACGTCATTCTGAAAGGTATCTACTGGCAGAATTTTTTTCTTGTCTGAATTAGGTGTCTTTTCTATTGGTTTGGCTGGTGATTTCTTTATATTAGGAGAGGCACCCTTATGAAGAAAACTTCCCTTCATTTTACTTGGTGATGGTAAGCCTGGTATATGTGGTTCTGGAGCCTGAGAATCTCCCTGAAATAGGTTGTATCAATGTTTAATAGGATTAGATAACATGCAAATATACATGTATCTATAAAACGTCAATATAGGGAACAGACATGGCAATTAAAAGTCACTTCGATATGTACATGTATAAAAAATAGAAATTCTAAAGGACAAAAGTGAATTCCATTATTAACACAGAATAAAATGTTCTTTGGAAATGTTTCTTTTACAAACTTTTTTCAATCAGCACTCACTGATTAATTGTCTCATCGCCCTTTAAAGACAACTAGAGGCTTCAAAGAGCCTGTATCCTTGCCTGGATTTAACTTGTCCACCTTCAGCAGCACTGAAATTTATCTTGGCTCGTTTTCCCATAGGTATAATGTTAAACAAAGTTAGGTTGTGGTGGCTATCTTAGTTGACATTCAAGGTTATCAAACACAATTCTGAATGAGACCATTGCTGGCATTAGTTTGGTTCCAAATGGCCAAGTTTAAGGTATGATGATCTGCTAATTAAATTTTCTCATAGGGTCCTATGTTAAACTTAGTTCAGCTTTGGTGGCCATCTTGATTGACAGGCCAGGTCAGCAGACACAATTATGAAAGGGGACCATCTAATGACAATTGCTCCCAAGTCTGTTCGCAGCTGGCTTAATTGTTTAAGACAAGAAGATTATTTAATAAATTTTCCCATGTTAAACAAAGTTCAGCTGTGACGGCCATTTTTGTTGACATTCTGAAAGAGGACCACCTCAGGACCATTTCTGGCAAGTTTGGTAACAACTGGCTCTGTAGATTCAGACATCTTGGATCTCATATTGGCATGAAAAACATAAACTTGGTAGAGGACCATGTAAGGCTCATATGTAACAATTCAATTGCTTTTGTAGCTTCAGATTTTTAAAATTTCAGCTGATCAGAGTGCATAAATGGCCCTGGCAGCCATGTTTTCAATCAGAGTGCACAAATGGCCCTGGCAGCCACGTTTTTAGATTTGGGATTGGCGCCAAAAACATCAATTTTGTTAAGGACCATTATCTGATCATTCAGGCATAATATTGCTTCCATCTGTCGAATATTTTCTGACAAAAAGGTGTTTATATGTATTTCCCATAGGATCCTATGTTAAATGTGTCCCGTGTTGGTGGCCATCTTGGATTTCAGATTGGCACAAAAAACAAACTTTGTAGAGGACCATGTAAGAATCATTCCTGCAATATAACTATCAAATGCTTTTGTAGTTTCAGAGAAGATGATTTTTCAATACAATCAGAGTGCATAGATGGCCCTGGCAGCCATGTTTTTTAATTTCTGATCGGCATCAAAAACATCAATTTTGTTAAAGACCATTATCTGATCATTCAGGCATAATATTACTTCCATCTGTCAAACGGATTCTGACAAGAAGATGTTGGTATGTATTTCCCATAGGATCCCATGTTAATTATGTCATGCGGTGGCGGCAATCTTGGATTTCAAACGAGAAGATCTTTCAGTAAATTTTCCAAGAAGGTCCTACATTGTATATCAAAATATGTTTGGTTTTGGGGATCATCTTGGATAGTGGGCACGGTCAACAGAGATAATTCTGAAAGAGGACCAACTAAGGACCATTGCAGTCTATTTTTGTTCCAATTTGCATTGTGGTTTCAAACAAGAAAATCTTCAAGTAAATTACCAATAGGGTCCTATGTTAAGCCATGTTCAGCTAAGGCGACCATCTTGGATGGAGGGAAGGTGGGGTCATCGGATATAATTCTGAAAGCGGACCACCTAAGGACCATTGCTGCCAAATTTTGTTCCAATTGGCCAAGTGGTTTCAGACAAAAAGATTGTTAAGTTAATATCCCATACAGTCGTATGTTAAACTACATGTATGTTCGGCTCTGGCAGCCATACGGATGCTGAGCAGGGTCATCGGATAAAATTCTGAAAGAGGACCACCTAAGGACCATTGCTGCGAAGTGTTGTTCCAATTGGCCCAGTGGTTTCAGACAAAAAGGTCTTTAAGTAAATTTCCAATAGGGTTCTATGTTAAACTGTTCAGCTATGGCTGCAATTTTGGATGGTGGGTGGGGTCATCAGATACAATTCTGAAAGAGGACCTAAGGACCATTGTTGCCAAGTTTTGTTTTTCACAGTGGTTTCAGACGACATCTTTAAAAAAAAACTTTATGACAATGAGGGATGACAGATGCCAATAGCGCATATGGCCCTTTGGACCAGGTGAGCTAAAAATCTGAAGGAACAAATACTTAATGCCACATTATCAAAAGAATTTTTTTTTATAACATATCAAAATTTATTCATTCAATTTACATTTTGATGGGTTTTTTTTTCTCCTTGAACATATCACACAGACTATTTGAATGAATTGGAACAGGTACCTGTGTAAGTTCACTGCTCGTCCCTTCTTCTCCTATACATACTTCGTTGACAACCCATCCTGGTATGCTGATCTGTAACTTATGTTTTTTAGCCAGAGTTTGTAAAACATTGCTGTAAAAAATAACAAAATGCTGTCATCAAACAAAATTTTCCTTAAAATCAATTTTTGGAGGCACTCGTCTGCCTGCCACATATATACTTCAAATCTAATGAACAATGATTTTATTCATTTGGAAAGTCCAGTTAAAAATAGTTAAATTGTTAGAAAAGACCCTAAAATATATCATATATATTTTGATTATTAATTAATCATTAGTTGTTTTCTTTTATGTGATGATCGATTATAAAATATCCTCCAAATTCCTACATGTATCTCTAGCAAGATATTTTAATTTTTCTTATTTCATTTGGACCGCCTCGGTGGTCTCGTGGTAGCGTGCTTGCCCCGAGTGCGGAAGGTTGCAGGTTCGATCCCCGGTAGGGTCAAACCAAAGACATTAAAATTGATATTTGCTGCTTCTCCGCTAAGAACGCGGCGTCTAGGAGTAAGAGCAAAGGACTGGTCGGCTCAGAGTCCGAGTGAGGTGATATGTCTTCTTGTGGACAGTTACCTCGTGAGCTAGCACATTAAAAATCCGACTTAGCGTGTCGGTCTAGTACAAAGCAGGGATCATATTCATTATCATATCAACATGTTCTCGTCCTGATATGCACCTGGTTGCCACTGGACGTTAAACAATAATTCATCCATCCATCTTATTCCATTTGGTCATGTTCAATTATACTTTTTACTTCAAATAACAGATAAAAAATTTGGTAAATACATGTATAATTTAGAATTTTAGGAGTAGTCTACAAATTCAAAAGGAAAAATTATCTCATATACATGTACATGTACATTTCTCTTATACCTATGAAAAATATTTATAAAACACTGCTTACCAGAGACTTTCTGGCAAATCCAGAGGTGGTGCTGTGCCGAATGTGTTGTTCCACAGATTCTGTGCCACAAGACTAATGCCACGTCTGGCAGACGACAATGTCACCTCAAGGAATGGTGACAGGACTTTTAAGAAGTCCGAGTCTATCGGACCTGTGTAGTGCTTTGTTATATTGTTACATATCGTCTCTGTCATCTCAACTTTCTGGATATAAACAAAACATAAAAGTTATTTACTGTAGAAAAAAAAACCCTTTCATTTCTGTTCAAATTTACCAAACTTTTAACAAAATGTTTGGACAAACCGTTTGTGTAGTGTTAAGGTGAAATCTCACTCAATTAAGAATTCATGTGTATCTTTGCTAATGTGAGGATAGGCAATTCTACATTGAGGGATGTCCGTTTGAACCTGATCTTCTTTCTTTCTGGCTTTACAATATAAAATAATATCAACTAGAGGATCATATTGCTCACCTGGCATTCTTTTCAACATGATATATTTGTTCCTTTGGCTATTTGGTTTCAGACATTTTTTTTTTTCATTTGACCAATCAAAAATAAAGAATTGTTCGTGGCAGCCAATAGTTGTCCAACCCAGGAGAAATATTCAAATTTTTTAAAGGTTCTTGAATAGAATTTATTTCTGGTCTTATGTTGTCATGAGACAAATTAATTTTCACATTTGGTACCATGTTAAACTAAGTTTAGTTCTGGTCAGCATCTTGCTGTGGTTATCACACACTTCTGATGATAATAGTTAGTTGTACGATCAGGACAAAATATGCAAACTTTATAAAGGGCCTTCCATAGTTGCTTCATACCAAATATCAATTCAGGATCATTTGGCCAAGGTGTTTCTGAGAAGAAGATCAAAATGTGAAAAGTTAACAGATGGACGCCGGATGCAAAGTGATGACAAAAGTTCACATGGCCCTTTTTTGTTTGTTTTTCTGATCCTGAGTTAATGATGAATGCTTCTGGTCCAGTGGTTCAGCTTGTTATTCTTGTAATTAGATTAGATAGACCGGCACAAAATTTGCATTTCTTTTGAAGTAAGAACTAATTTTTGATGTTATAGAGTTGTCGTCTTCAATGATACATGTATATATCTCACAGCTTAATTCATTTATTGCTAAAACTTTAAACATTAGTTTAAACTTATTTATTTATAGTGGATTGGGAAACAAGTTATACCAACTTATACTAATCCCTCTCCACTTTGCGGGGGCGAAAGCGGCTCCTGTTGTGGCATTTTAGCCTACTATTTTCCGAAATCTACAGAGGAGTCTTTAACCTGCTAAGGGTGTTGCTCTCCCTTAACACGGGACAGCCATTTTTCATCCCAATCCAACTGACTAGCATCGTTTATCAAAACAATCCTCACAAATGGTGTCACAAATTTGATCCCTGAAATTTTCATCCCGAAGGGGAATTGGCTTTATAGTCTGATGCGCTAACCACTACACCACAGCGCCCTTTAAACATTGAATGATAAATTAATTTAATCGTTGAAGTTTTCATTACGGTTATAATTTGTAAAAGTAAATTTTGGTCATAATGCCATTCCTACTTAAATATTTTCATGATGATACCTTTTTAACAAAAGATAAACCACACCAGCCAGAAGATAACTTATATAATCCAGCTATAGTCTCTGCTGTCGATGCTAGTAATTTCACTAAAAATGTTGACGATTTGATATGAGTATACAAAGCAGATATGATATCGAAGATGGTTGAAAGAATACTTGTTAGGTTGGGAGAGCCATTGTCAATCTTCCTGGTTAGTGTCTTCAGCTAAGTAAAATATAAACAAGTACATGTATATGTTGAAAAATAAAATACACTTGATAAGGCCATGAAAACAAAATTGTGTGTTTCTCAAGCCCCACCAGCCTCTGTGAAACTGTTGTGCATCGGCATTTTCCCCCCCTTAATTTCGGAATGAAGTTTTTTTCTCTCGTTTCTTTCAAAAATCTGTAAAATGTATTACCATGATCATTAATAGTTATCTATCCTTATCGTCTTTGAAAAAAATGTCGGACATTGTTGTCGTGAGTGTGCACCAGGAATACACCATAAATATTTATCAAATGCTAGTTCATGGTAATTATCTGTGTAACCAAAAATGCCTGTGCCTGGGAGAAACAACAAACATTTTTTTCAAAGTAAATATCACATGTTATAACAATGAATAAGGTATTTACAGATTATACATACAACCAAACATAAACAAAAATGCCCACCCACACCAAATTTAAAACTAGAGGCTCCCAAGAGCCTGTATCGCTCACCTGGATTTAAATTTTCACCTTGAACAGGACTAAAAATTTAAGTGCTGCAGTCAATTTGGTTGGTTTTTCTATAGGGTTCTATGTTAAACTAAGTTCGGCTGTGGCAGCCATCTTGGTTGAAAGTCCAGGTCAATGGACATATTTCAAAAAGAGAACCATCTAAGGATCATAACTGCTAAGTCTTGTTCCAACTGGCTGAGTGGTTTCAGATAAGAATATTTTTAAATGAATTTTCCCATAGGGTCCTATATGAAACTAAGTTTGGCAGTGGTGGCCATCTTGGTTGACAATTCGGACACAATTCTGAACGAGAACCATCTTAAGCTTAGACTTAAAGTTTAAATTAGCTCAGTAGTTTCAGATGAAAAGATTTTTGAGTGAATTTCCCATAGGGTGCTATGTTAAACTAAGTTCAGCTGTGGTGACCATCTTGGTTCACAGTCCACGAAATCAGACACATTTCTGACAGTGGATCTCCTAAGGACCACTGCTGCCAAGTCTGGTTCCAATTGGTCAAGTGGTTTCAGACAAGATGATTTTTCAATGAATTTTCCCATAGTGCCCTATGTTAAACTAAGTTCGGATGTGGTGGCCATCTTGGTTACCAGTCCGGGTCATCGGACACACTTCTGAAGGAGGACCATTGCTACAAGTCTAGTTCTAATTGGCTTAGTGGTTTCAGACAAGAATATTTTTGAGTGAATTTCCCATAGGGTCCTATGTTAAACTCAGTTTAGCTGTGGCAGCCAGATTGGTTAACAGTCCAGGTCGTCAGATATATTTCTGAAAGAGACCATCTAAGGACCATTGCTGCCAAGTCCGGTTCCAATTGGTTAAGTGGTTTCAGATAAGAAGATTTTTCAACGAATTTTCCCTGAGGGCCCTATTTTAAACTAAATTCAGCTGTGGGTCATCAGACAAAATCCTAAAAGAGAACCCTCCTAAGGACCAATACTGCCAAGTGGCCTTGTAGTTTCATAGAAAAAGATTTTTGAAATTCCTCCCCACTTTTTTTCTATTTTTAGTAACAGCAGCCTTGTCAGTTGGAAGTCGGGGATGCCGGACATAATTTGGGAAAGAGGCCACCCAAGGACCATTCCACCAAAGTTTGGTTCCAATTGGCCAATGGTTTCAGAGGAGAAGATCTTTAAAGGAAAGTTTATGCGGGACATTGTCTTTAAAGGGCAATAAAATGCTCCGCTGGGCGCAGCTAGATACGACCGCAGATGTCGAACCCTGAATAGTTGGGGCAATTATGAACACAACATTCAAGCTTGATACAATACTGAATTTGGATTGTGAATAAATATTTGACACAGCATAGGTTTCTGACACAGAATGAATGTTGTCTAAGAACTTAAAAATTTTTAATTTACCTATTCAAACCATATCAGTATTATATGTTTTTATATATAAATCAGAAATAACCAATTTAAAATTTAAAATTGGGCACACATATCAATTTCTTGCTATTGCGCAATACTGTGCAATTGAAGATTTCTTGCTATTGCGCAATACTGTGCAATTGAAAATTTCTTCAAATATTTGACACATAATAGGTTTCTGACACAGAATAACTGAAATCAAAGAACTTAAAATTGGTCATATGATTTGAATTTATATTCAATTTTTTGCTTCTTGTGCAATACAATATGCTGTGGAGAATTGCAACCCCCCCCCCCAAAAAAAAATAATAATTTACCCCTTTTTTTAGCTTTTGTGCAATACACTATGAAGTTGCACATTGATCCCCCCTCCCAAAAAAAAAAAAAAAAAAAAAACAATAAAATTTATTGTAACCCCCCCCCCCCCCCCTCTTTTTTTGCTAAAAAAAATTTGAAATTTTCTTTCTAATTTATGAAATATGAAATGAGAAAAAAATTACCCCCTCCCCAATTTCTCATTTACCCCCCCCCCCCCCCCCCCATTTCTTTATACTTTGCAACCATAACAGCCCATTTAAATACACCATAACATATTAAAATAGAAAATGACATCATAGTCATAGATGACAAATTTTATATATACATAATTTAAAAGCAGTTTAGATGAGATAAACAAAAAAGCTTCATCAGCACATTTTATATTGGCAAATTTCCAATGAAGTTCATTAAACTAGAGTTATTGGCAAATTTCCAATGGAATTTGTTAGTGATAAAGTTTTGATAACAGGGCACACATATCAATTTCTTGCTATTGCACAATACTGTGCAATTGAAAATTTCTTCAAATATTTGACACATAATAGGTTGCTGACACAGAATAACTGAAATACAGAACTTAGAATTGGTCATATGATTTGAATTTATATTCAATTTTTTGCTTCTTGTGCAATACAATATGCTGTGGAGAATTCCCCCCCCCCCCAAAAAAAAAATAATTTACCCCTTTTTTAGCTTTAATTTTGGACCCCGATTTGGACCAACTTGAAAACTGGGCCCATAATAAAAAAAACTAAGTACATGTTTAGATTCAGCATATCAAAGAACCCCAAGAATTCAATTTTTGTTAAAATCAAACTAAGTTTAATTTTGGACCCTTTGGACCTTAATGTAGAACAATTTGAAAACGGGACCAAAAATTAAGAATCTAAATGCACGGTTAGATTCGGCATATCAAAGAACCCCAATAGTTCAATTTTCGATGAAATCAAACAAAGTTTAATTTTGGACCCCGATTTGGACCAACTTGAAAACTGGGCCCATAATAAAAAAACTAAGTACATGTTTAGATTCAGCATATCAAAGAACCCCAAGAATTCAATTTTTGTTAAAATCAAACTAAGTTTAATTTTGGACCCTTTGGACCTTAATGTAGACCAATTTGAATACGGGACCAAAAATTAAGAATCTAAATGCACAGTTAGATTAGGCATATCAAAGAACCCCAATAGTTCAATTTTCGATGAAATCAAACAAAGTTTAATTCTGGACCCCAATTTGGACCAACTTGAAAACTGGGCCCATAATAAAAAAACTAAGTAAATGTTTAGATTCAGCATATCAAAAAACCCCATGAATTCAATTTTTGTTAAAATCAAACTAAGTTTAATTTTGGACCCTTTGGACCTTAATGTAGACCAATTTGAAAACGGGACCAAAAATTAAGAATCTAAATGCACGGTTAGATTCGGCATATCAAAGAACCCCAATAGTTCAATTTTCGATGAAATCAAACAAAGTTTAATTTTGGACCCTTTTGGCCCCTAATTCCTAAACTGTTGGGACCAAAACTCCAAAAATCAATCCCAACCTTCCTTTTGTGGTCATAAAACTTGTGTTTAAATTTCATAGATTTCTATTTACCTACTGTAAATTCAGAAATTATTGCGAGGTTTTTATTAATGCGAATAATGCGTCTGGGAGATTATCGCAAAAATAAAAACTCGCATTCTTATATCTGAAACATATTTCCGTATGCAGATTTTCCTGAAATCGCAATAATTATCCTAGCATTTTTGTACCTTCTTCTAAAATCGCAATAATAAATGCACGCAATAATTTCTGAATTTACAGTATACTAAAGTTATCGTGCAAAAACCAAGAAAAATGCTTATTTCGGCCCTTTTTTAGCCCCTAATTCCTCAACTGTTGGGACCAAAACTCCCAAAAATAATCCCAACCTTCCTTTTGTGGTCATAAACCTTGTGTTAAAATTTCATAGATTTCTATTTACTTATACTAGAGTTATTGTGCGAAAACCAAGAAAAATGCTTATTGGGCCCTTTTTTGGCCCCCGATTTTTAAACTGTTGGGACCAAAACTCCCAAAATCAATCCCAACCTTCCTTTTGTGGTCATAAACCTTGTGTTTAAATTTCATAGATTTCTATTAACTTATACTAAAGTTATAGTGCGAAAACCAAATGTCTTCGGACGTATAAAAAATCCTATAAGGGGTCAATCAATGATTTTGGTCATTTTGACTTATTTGTAGATCTTACTTTGTCTTTATCTATAATAATATTCAAGATAATAACCTAAAACTGCAAAATTTCCTTAAAATTAACAATTCACGGGCAATAACCAACAAACGGTTGACAGATTCATCCGAAAATTTGATGGCAGGTAGATCTTGACTTGATGAACATTTTTACCCCGTCAGTTTTGCTCTAAATGCTTTAGTTTTTAAGATCAGACCTGATTTTGACAACAGGGAAAACAGAGCGGAAGTCACACTTTGGCAGCCATTTTACTATGTATAATAAAGGAACCGTAATGGAAAAATCCGCACTTCCAAAAGCGGAATTCCGCTTTAAAGCGGAAGAAAATCAGGCCTGTTAAGATATAAGATAAAACTAGTTTACCCCTATGTTCTATTTTTGGCCATGTCGGCCATGTTGGTTGGCAGGTGGGGTCATTGGACATATTTTTACAACTAGATACCCTAATGATGCTTGTGGCCAAGTTTGGTTCCATTTGGCCCAGTAGTTTCAGAGGAGAAGATTTTTGTAATAGTTAACGGACAATGGACGCCAAGTGATGAGAATAGGTCACTTGACCCTTTGAGCTAAAAAAGGCTTGAGAAACACACAAATTTTTTTCATGGCCTAAATACATATTTGCTATAAATTAATGCATGAATATTGGAGAATATTGAATGTAGCAGACTATTAATACACAAGTTCGTAAATACCATGTGATGTACTGCAAGGGAAAAAATATATTTTCTAATAATAATGCGATATCCATTTCATAATAGCATAATATTTTCAATCATTTGTAACATTGCAGGGACTACTAACTTTTTTTTAAAACCCACTATAAATTAATTGGTTGAATAAAATATTTAAACTTCAAAATTAATGAAATTTTTGTGTATAGACATATATTTCTTTTGTGTATAATATTATAATGAATAAAGCGATGTCCTAGAATCGGTACGTACATTGCTATTGCTTTGCATGGCACATCCGGGCCATATAGAACAATCATACTGTCAGTTATGGCCCTGATAACTTAAATGCAGAATTTTAAAATGGAAGGTTTGTATGTTTCAAATCATATCACAATAAATATTAATAAACATGTACTACCTTCTGTGGACTGGACATAAAATCCTCGGTCAGTTCAGTAAATATATTACTTAAATGACAAATCAGTTCGACAAATGACTGTAAATTTTCTAATGGTTTCTGTTTTTTCTTTGCCCACTTGGCTGGACTGAGACCACCTATGAAAGCATAAACAGAGATTATAGCAAAACACGATGCCAACTCCAAATACATGTATAACTGATGGAAACTATAACAGAGTTATTTATTTGTTTATAATTATAAACAAAAGCAGTTTTTTTTTAAATAAAAAAATGATCAATATCAATCCATTTCTGATAAAAATCCTAATAAATAAGAATACAAATCATATAATTTGTATTTTGAACAACTGATTGTTTGTTTAGTTGGGGTTTTACCCCGTTTTCATCACATTTGGCTATTTCGCGGCAGCCAGAGTACTCAGAGAGAAGCACTGACCTTCAGTAGGAAAATTGGCAATCCTTGTCAATTAAGATTGGAGTCGAACACACACCGTGACAGGTCACAACCTCAGTGTTGACAGGCTAGTGACATTTCTATGTCCCCAAACCGTGTTGCGGAGGTGGACAATAATGATAAATTCTTCGAAAATAAAAGATAACTGTCACACAACAAAATACACAATATTGATGCATTTCAAAACATGAATAACATTACAAAACCCATGTACTGACCTATGTTGAAGTTTCCGACAGTACCGATGGAGCCAAAATCAACAGAGTTTACCATAACTAAACATCCCTGAGTGGTAAAATCTAATCCATTCAAATTCTGAAAGTTTGAAAGAGGAATAATATAAAATAATGACAATGGGAAAGTGATCTTTCAAATTGGGTTGCTATAGCTTATTCATTTTTACCTTTTTAGATCATTCAAAAGCTCAGTTATTTTATTGTATACAATAAATTTTGCAACCTTTTTATTTCAAACGAGAAAAATAAGATGTCTTTTCATTCAAAACATTCTATTGTATTTACATATATATTGGTCTAAAATAAAATTTAATTTGTCTGCATTGCCGCCAGACCCACTGAAAAACTTCTGCCCAAATAAATTTATTTGCGTTTCAGAATTTTTTTTTTTTTTGGTATTAAAAAAAATCGGAATCGTGAAGGAATTTTGATCGTATCCATAGAGCTTGTTCCGGGCTTTAATTATTTCAAATCACAATCGTAAAAGCGCTTGCTGTACACTGTATTGAGAGCAAAAGTTTAAATGACATAGAACAGAAAAACATCTGCCAATGTACAAAAGAATAATTTCCCTACCTACCCACCTGCTGATAGTGTGGGTCGGCCATGCCAAACAAACAATTTTTTACGGGTGGCCTGACATACAGTTGGATCTCTGAGGGTTGAACTTGTCTTGCTCAAAATCTTCATGATTTATCTCAAAAGACCGTTTATTTTTAAGCATTATTTTTCTCTAATCTAACTCTCACTTATTTGAACAACGATTTCACAAATTCTCAAAGTACTTCTATCTATGGTCACCACAAAATTAAAATTATGTTAATTTTGTCAATATTGATGTATACATCAAACAATGCTTTACAAATTTAATATCAAAAGTTATGAAATATAGAAGCCAGATAAATGTAATAAAATAGGTAGTATGTACGTATGTACATGTAGCATCTGATTAATGTTTTAAGGTGATTAACTCTGTTTCTTAATCAATGATCCTTAAGGGGGTACAGAACACCTAAGGGAGTGAACTCTTTAAAAATCGGCTGAACGTTTTAATCACATACTATTAGTAAACAGAAATCAAGCTTCTCAATGATCAAAATTAGTATTTTGTCAAACTGCTATATATCCGATGAAATTATTCATGTAAATTGTGTGGTTCAAATTTTTTGAAATTGTCATATTTTTTACAACAGATCAAAGTAATTATTTTGACAAAATTTTGTGAAAATTAAACAGCCATATCTATTATAGTCAAAGTGTTTGGTACCCCCTTAAAATGAACATGATAATGTAACACTTATTCAATCAAAATACATGTATGTTATGATTCTTTCTTACACTTCAGATAAACTGGAATTAATTTTTCAAAGGTTTCAGTCCATCAGAAAATGCAAAGGGAAGACCCTAGACAACAGGATAGTGATCCATATGTGTGCCAGTGCTAAGCAGACGACCAAAATCTTACCAAGTAACAGTCTCTCTTTACATCTTTTAGTAATATATGACACAATTCTTCACAACAAATGTTTGATTCTGCTGTAGTAACGAGAGCTGACAGTCGAGACAATGTATGGTACAGGTCATTCCAGCTCTTCATCATGGTTTTGTATGTAGGCTGAAAATAAACATCGTAAGTTTAGAATTGTATCATAATTCAACATAATTGTTATTAGGAGGGTTAAGATCCCTGAAAGTGCATTAACACCTCCACATTTTTAGTGCCTGTCCAAGTGGCAGCCTTGTCTAGTTTTTGGGATTACGGCATCTTTATCAGATAATTGGTGGTTTTGTTCATTTGTTTTTCTATTTACATGTATTTTTATTGTTGGGTAGATGGTTCAGTGCAATAAGAGGTTACCATTCAGTTTAAGTTCTACTCATTGCTCAGTTTTGAATAATGCCCTTCTTTTTGTGATTTTGTTTTTTTTTTTTAACTAATTATATTGGGTTTTAAATCTCATTTTGATCGACCTTGCAGTGTTTCGTATTTTCAGTACAAATGGGGCTGAGCAAGCTAAGATGAGACAGAGATACTTCACTTAATTTTCTGATATACTTACAACATTTAAATTGTGAGTGATCTGTTGTTGTATAGGAAACACCAGGATCTTGTACATACAGGTAAAGTTGTGTTCTAAAGAGTCACCTTGGTTAATCTCATTTGTCTGAAAATACACAACTTAATTATTCACTATTTATACATGTATATAATAACATGGTTATTACATGTAGCACTAAGTGTATCTATTTAGTAACTTTAATCTACACTTATTCTATTATCTCCCCTTGGTAACTTAGGTAAGGGAGATAAAAATTAAGTATTATATTTCATCTTATCTCAAATTATTTTTGAAATCTTTATCTTCGAGATAAATGAGTAATAGTTTCTCTGAAGCAGCTGAAGACAATTTTTGCTGGTATGCAGAGTTATCAAATTTTTTTTTCTTGTCAGACATTGGGTCTGACAGTCAGCAAGGTCTTGTCAGACCCACAATTTTTTTTAAATTTTTTCTAGTTGTGTTAACTTGTACTATTCATGCCATGAAATGCTTGGAAAATAAAGCATGCTTAGAAACATGTATTTTTCAGCAAGAAATTATACTAGAAGTCCAATTCGGTACAAAATATTTTTGGAAGTAAAGGATGATATTCAGTATAAAAGTATGTTTTTCAGCAAGAAGATATGCTTATTGTTAAAGGCCCTCTCCGGTCTCCTTGTTTTTTCATATTCTTTCTCCGCTGATGTTTCTGTTTTCTTGCGTTTAACACAAGGCTTTGCATCAGCGGAAAATTTTATTTTCCAACCTCCGGTATCCATTCTATCGTAACTGGTAATTAAGCTCCAAAAAATTATATGGGGAACCAGTTGTGCAATTGGAAGGGAGACAACTGAAATGTAAACAAATGACGGGATCGGCTTGTTTTGCCGGATCCAAGCCCCATTTTTTTTGTCTGACACCAGGACCGGCAGAATTGACAGTCGAGTCGGACATACTGGAATCTTGTCGGTCGGGACCGACAGGTCCGACGATTTTCGACAACTCTGGGTATGAGAAACTTATGTCTTACATCACATGATGCATAAAGTCATTTTGCAATGCAATTTGCTGATGTCAAAATGTCAAGAAAGCATGAACTTTGTTGGATTCTGAAAAACCTTTCCGAACAAAAATGTTTATAAATTGTAAATAAACTAGAAGCTCAGAGGGCTGAGCCTGTATCGCTCACCTGGCATGAAAGCCGTTTTTACTGATGTACCTCAGAGAAGTCACTTCTCCCTATCATTATGAAGTGTGCTAAGCCTTGTAAGGACCAAATTTTTCTGCATCAAGGTCCTTCTACTTACAGGTCAGAATATTCTAAAATTCAGTGGTTCTCCATAAGATTTTTTTATAGTATAAATCTACATTATGTATTATGTATTATCATTTTGATTATTATGTCTGTTTTTTTTCTAGAATCCTTTAATAGCATCTTTCTATCATGGTGGCCATAAACTTCTTATTTATTCTTTGATTTTTTTTTCTGTCAGGAGAAAAAAATTATCATTCATACAAAAAGATGTATCATAAGGAAATGCTACCCTCTGAATCACATTTTTTAATGACAGACACATGCCAAGCCACATGTTTGACAGAAAAATCTGACCACTCGGGTGGAATTCCCCTACCTACATCTTTCTATATGAACGATAGCTGTAATCTTTCACCCCTATACGGGCAAGACAAGGGTATTACACATGAGGGATCAAGTTTTTCTTGTCTCAATTGAGGATCTGCCAAGGTTCAGAAATAGAGATATTTGAACCCAATGGTGGAGCCTGATACTTTTTCTCACATAAGAATTCACCTTTTTACTGCTGCCATCAAAAGATGGTGAGACAACCCCATATCACAACTTACAGTAGTGTTGTCACTACTTCAAATGTGAGAAAACTTTGTCTACACAACTTGGCCAATGTACAGTTAATTGTGAGTCAATTTGTTTTTACTATTTACATACTTTTTTTATCTGTTCTAGTAAAGTATTGGAAAGCCTGCTCCATAATCTCCATATACATTCTGGTTCCTTTATAAACATTCTGTTTCTTCCCAACAGCTCTAACACTGACTGACAAAATGTCAAGTAACCAGTTCCATTTTCCATACCAGTACTTGTTAAACTATTGAAAACTGTCATATACCTGTAAGTATCAAACTACTTTTAGCTGGATAATTAAATTTCTCCTATTCTTATTCTTGAAGTGTTTAATCGGTGGGATAAAATTACATATTTTTAACCACTTCAAGGTGATTAAATTTCTGCATGGGAATTCCCACCTTTTTTAATTTATTTATTGGAAAGATAAAATAGAGAAGTTCCGAAATAAGGTTAATGTAAACTTGTGTCAAGACTCAATTTAAACAGGAAATCCAAATTTTTGCTCTGGTCTTCAACGACCAACATTACTGTCTCCAAAAAAAAAAAAAAACATTGCAGTTTCTTTGAAGTGACACAATTTTGTTTCACTAATTGGATCTATTATGAACAAAGCATTTGGTAATTTGAGATATATTTAAACACTCACTCTAATTAAATGTTACTTGGACATTAATTAATGAATGTTTTTAACAAGGAAGAAAAACTGGCACTTAATGCAGGAAACCGTTCAAGATGACATAACATTAGTGCGGCTGCTGACCACTTATTCAATTTTAATTAAATAACTATTAGGGTATTTTTCCAAGCAAACTTTACCCTGAAAAAAGCCACAGAATTAAAGAAGTGTATTTTCTTTTTACAGAAATATCTGTAATTATCTCCACTGGTCCTAAGGACTGAAAAACATTCTATTATCTCCCCTTGGTAACTTAGGTAAGGGAGTTAAATGAGTTATGTTTCTCATTTTTGAATTTACCTGCTAAGGTAACTTACTTTTCACTTCTCTGTGATGATGACAGGAGATTTGGTGTTAATAACAGTTCCATTAGAAATAAAGCTGGGCTTCCCTAAAATAAATACAGTTGAAAAAACATATCAAATGGTCTCATCTAAATTCAAACTTCTATTTAATATTGAGATGTTCACAGAATAAAAATCTTCATGACTCTTTACTTAATGTCTTATGAAAAATAGAAATACAAAAATCTATCTAAAAACTTAAATTTATTCTAAATCCCACGAAATAGCCAAATGTGCTGAAAACGACTTAAAACCCTAACTAACCAAACAAATCTAACATGAATCAAAAGCGCAGTTATACCAAACTTTCTTTTGTTGTAACTATCTTTAACTAAATTCCAGGTGCAAAATCAATTAAATTTGTTTAAAATTTTGTATTTAAAACATTTTCATGTTTTGGATAAATAAACTTATTTGTTTTGAGGAATGGAAGACTCAATGCTGACAAGAATTAATTCAGTTCATGAATAATACTGAAAATTCTGACTTCACAACGATCGTGATGTAAAAACTTTCACAAGAGACAAAAAATTAGAGATTTTAAAATATACATTTTTCCATGAAATTCTAATTGAATAATTATGCCGACGAAAAATTCGATTTTACGGTATACATTATTTTGACATATTTCCTATGATTTATGTGTTCTGTGGTAAAAAGGCACACCAGTGTGTTGCAGTGCCTATACCTGTTATTTTTTGTATTTTGTCTGTTTTCATTTTTGACCTCTTTTTTAAATTTTTTAATATCTGTTTTCATTTTTTACCTGTTTTTAAATTTTTTTTTTTTTTTTTTTAATTTTATGTCTTTTTAATTTTCTAACGTCTGTTTGTACATGTCTGTTTTCATTTTTGATGTCTATGTTTTTTATTTCAACGTCTTTCTCTAATTTTACAAAGTATGTCTTTTTAAAAATTTTTAACATCTTTTTGTACATTTTTGATATCTGTTTTTTTTTCAAATTTTGCCCGAGTGGCCTGCCCATAATATCTTAATTATGTATTAACAGTCATGTTAGTAAAACCCTGAAAATTCTTTCTCAACCTGCACCTATTTTACTAAAAACCAATTATTGTAATTTTATATTCAAATACGTAAATATACCATTTATACCTACATGTATTTTCTCCCCATTACTTATGTTGTAAGCTGTCGATGATAAAGCTTTGTTTGGTAAACAACAAATCACTTCAAACATGGTCTACAATCAAATATATATATATATATATTAATACTTAGTGTTGTTCTGATTATAAATTACAATCCAAAATTATTCTTTACTTTAATGTTTTTGGGGTCAGAAATGAGATTATCCCCAATAAGGGCTGCGATTTCATAATTTCACCCAAAATGTAAGCATTTTTTCGTGAAGAAAATGAAAATTTCAATCTCCAATTTGATATATCACATTAATGATATTTGTGCTTGTATCAACACTAAACTCAAATGTGTTAATGGAATACGATACATTAGCAGGGGGGAGGTAATTACGTCACCAAAAGATACTTATTGTGACGTCGTAGTATCTCTCAAGAAACACCCTTATAATATCCTTAAATTCGAGGTTTTTCTTAAATATCTCCGTAAAAAGCACATGGACCCCACCTTTTTCTTTGCAAAAATAAGTCCATTACTTCAAGATTATATTATTATACAAAACTTCAAAGAAAATTTCAGTAGATTTTTTTCTACATGCATCTAAAGTTAACAAATAATCATCAATATTCCTTATTTGGCCTAAATTTGCATATTTTCCTTATTAATTTCCTGATCTTTGCAATCAGCATTCATCAAGAACAATGTCTATGTATTTGGGAGTATTTTACAAAGGACCCGGTGAACTTATCTTATAGTTACACAATATTTTGTGAAAGTCTTCAAAAATGAAAAATGAAGAGTTTTTGGTTTAAATATACCAAAATCAGTGTCAAATTTCTTAAAAACTAAGCCATGAAGGTATGTTTTTCTTTGCATATATGAAAAGTATACATAAAAATTGACAAAATGGTAAAAGTTCAGCAAAAAATTATAAGAGTAACCTTATTGTATCGTATTCCCTGAAGTGATTATCTACATTTTGCTTAAGCATAATAGAGTCATAATGGATATGGAGAACAAGGTCATGAGGAAAACATCCTGCAGTGTTCATTTAGTATATTTCATCATTTCGTGTAAATGAACCCCGTGTTGTCTTATATAATAAACTAACCCAAATCTTTGGTATCGGGATATTCTGACCCAACACCAATGTCTGGAACTGTGTTAAGAAAAAGGAGAACATTTCCTTCACATCAGACTTTATTCCACTTTCTAAAACAGTTTTTATATGTGCTACTAGGGCATACCATACATGATGTAATACTGCATCTGAAATATGAATTAAGGGGAGTTAACTTTTTAATAATCATCTGAACGTTTTAATCACATACTATCAGACTTTATTCCACTTTCTAAAACAGTTTTTATATGTGCTACTAGGGCATACCATACATGATGTAATACTGCATCTGAAATATGAATTAAGGGGAGTTAACTTTTTAATAATCATCTGAACGTTTTAATCACATACTATCAGTAAAGAGAAATCAAGCTTCTCAATGATCAAAATTAGTGTTTGTCAAACTGCTATACATGTATATCCAATGAAATTATTCCTGTAAATTGTGTGGTTCAAATTTATTGATTTTTTTATTTTTGTCAACAGGTCAAAGTAAATATTTCGTCCACATTTTAAGGATATTAAATGAGTGAAATTTATTTTTCTCAAAGTGTTGGGCGCATAAAAATCAAGGACTTGAAAGGCAAAATTTACATTTTTCAAGGAATGTTCTAGACCATTTAGTTTTGTGATTACATCATACTTGATCTATTTTAGGCAAAATTTCGGATCATAGATTAATAAACTGTAAATTCGTTCGGTTGTCTACATTCATACTTAAAACAACAAATAATCATACAAAAGCTCGCTTTTATGATGGATTTTGCAGGCATATATTTCAATGAGATCGCTTACTATACTTTGTGCATGCTTATAAGGATAAAATCAAGTCACAGGAATTTCTGTATCTTAAAAATGCAAGTTTTTAGTGATACAAAAAATCTACTTGCTTACCCTTCTGGAGCACCTGAGTTCACTCCTGGGTTTTATAGGAGTTCGTATTGTTCATTGTTTTTTAGTTTTGAGTGTTTATTTGTCATACTTGTGGTTATTCATTTGTCTTCCGGTTTTGTCTGTCTAATGGATTGCATTTTATTTGTTTGGTCCTTAAGTATATTTGTCCTCTTTATACAGATCGAGTCAATTTAAAATTGGGAAAAAGAAAACACATTCAAAGAATTATTTCTTTTCAATAAAATTCTATTTTTCAAGGTGTTTCAAGGACCTTTAGCAGAATTTAAGTACCTGATTTTCCCAATTCCCTCGTTTACTTTCAAGGACCAATGCAAACCCTGAATATAGTTTGGTACATTTTTTTTGCACTCCAGTTAAATTTTTTAATTTTGTTGTCTTATTGATAGTTGATTTCTATTGAAATCTACAATATACCTGTTGTGAGCTCAAGATTCACAAATATATCTATATGTATTACATCTTGCACCATACCTGCATATTCCAGATTTTACAACATATCTACTCTAGGTTGTAATCCTGATTTCAAAATATACCTAATACAGCTTATACCAAGATGCTGATTAAAAATACCTTTTGTGGCTTACATCATACTTTGTGAAAAATCCAGATTACACAAAATATATGTAGGTAGTTTACTTAATACACCATACCTGTTGTACACTCCAGATTGATTATATCTATAGTGGCTGTTATCAAAGACGTTGAATGTTTCAGGAAGGATGCTGGGCCTGAGAGAAACTCTGTTTTTGGTGATTCTAAAATTTACAAAATATAAAATAAATCACAATTAAATTGAAATGTGAAGTTTCTATCAAAAGTAAAATGAACAGAATTATTTCTTAGAACCTAACACTTCTCTTGACGTCTATATTTCCATGATTCTAAAATAAATTTATAATATTGAGACTACTAAAACACCGTCATTTATGAGTAAAAGAAAATCCTACACACATATTTCACTCTTGGAGGTGATTTAACAAACATTGTTGTCATAAAAATATCGAAGCTTAGTTACATAAAAAATTTAATTAAGAAGTAATTCATGGGGGTTATAGAGTTGAAGTCATTATCAGATGGGTTGGGCCTTTATATTAAATTATTTTAAACTGAGCATTAGCAAGGTATAATACAAAAATATAAAGGCCAAGCCCATGTGTAAATGATAACAATTCTATAATCCCTATGAATTACATGTATTTCTTATATGACAAATACGCTAATTTTCCTCATTTGAGTTGTCCTACATGTATCTGATATTTGTTTGTCTATTGCATTTCTGTAACGATTAATATGCAGACCAGATTTTGATAACAGGGAAAACAGAGCGGAAATCACACTTCGGCAGCCATTTAACTATGTATAATAATGAAACCGCAATGGAAAAATCCGGACTTCCAAAAGCGGAATTCTGCTTTAAAGCAGAAGAAAATCAGGTCTGAATATGGAGCAATCTGTCCTTTTAAAAACAATTCTATACTTTTGTCGACGAGGAAGTAAAAACATTCGTGAGCCAACAACAAGTGATTTTGAAATTAAATGTGATGCTGACCATAGGAGATCTGTTACAAAAGTGAGAACTGAACAAACTAGAAATCACCAAGGAACAACAAATGAACATGAAAGTGATGGCGGTTGAACGTGTCCTGTATCAAGTTTTGAAAAATTAATACTTATCAAAACAAAATTATTATTGTCCTGCACTTTTTCAGCAACCCTAAATAAAGTTTTTCCTCATGATAATGAGTGGTAAGAAAATAAATCTACCGGATCTTCACAGGCCAAGCTTTCTGAAGTTTATACTAATCACTGTATAAGTTTAGCTTGGTCATTTTGGTATTTTGAATTTGCTCTTCAATGTTTTGGATTGTTGTTTTGGTTTTCATAAATTTGGTTTTCAAAATTTTAGGTCTTGAGCACAACTGATGAGTCGTAAAAGTCAGATGTGTTGAGCAGTATTACTCATAATATCGTTAATCAACTTCTTGATAGTAACGTTACTCCTGATATTAAGAACAATAAGCCTATTGGTACTAATGTTCAAACACAACTATTTGATGTTGATTTTCTAGATAATGATGATCAGGATTTGTTAGCCGCATTGAATGACATTGAAATTCAGCAATATGGTGTCAGTAGTGGAAACATAAATGTCGTGCAAACAGAATTCTAACACATGTCGCAACACAATTCACACTGTGTGGATTCCGTCCTTTAATTTTGCAAATTGTAATGTAACAATAAATTACAGATGGAAACCATAATATATTTCCAAAAGTGTTGAATTTGTTACACAAAAAAGTAAACAGTTTCTTCTAATTGTTGGATTTTTCAAGTTTTGTGATAGATTTGTTTATAATAATTACATGTTAAAATGAATGTGTTTATTTTGTCAAGACAACTGTATACCATAAACCACTATACATAAAAGGACATATTATGTACTATCTGTATTAAGGACTTCTCCCTCAGGAAGCGTTTTCCTATAGTGTTGTCTGGTGAGATATAGTGCCCTTGTCTAAAGGCTCTGAAACTATACCTCACCAGACAACACTATAGGAAAACTATTCCATCGGGAGAAATCCATAATAGATTATTAGTTCTGGTTATGATATGAATCTCTGGAACAAAACTGCGATCTCATAGTAAATATGACTTCATTAGTCTGACTTAGAATTTTAATTGACAAAAATTGCCAGGGCCCTATATGTGTATTTCACAAAATAAATTTTCATGTGACTGACATCATTGCCAAATATTCTATGTACATTAAATCAGTTGCAAGATTAATCATTATCGTACGATTTTTTGTGAAATATGGGCCAGTTTTCTTGCCCTTGGTCAATAATTCTCTCCAGGTTCTTCATAGTCCTCCACAAATATTAAACGGACCACCAAGATATGGCTGAAAGTTGCTTAATCTCCATTAAACCAAACTAAACCAATTACTTCATGAAGTGAACAGAAAGGGATTTCATTTAAGTTTACCTATCTCATATGAAGCTTTGGGTACATCTAGGTCAGAAGGGAATTTCCCAAAGTAATAACTGATCACTTCAAAAGCATATTTTTGTAGCTTTTCAAAGACAGGTAATCCAGTACTGGCTGTACTAGTCAAGTTAAGATGAGGTGTAACAGGACTCACTCCACTCTGGATCCCTGTAAGTATAGGTTATATATGGTTACACTACAACAGTATTACAGGAACAGGCTGTTCATAACAAGAAAGTTAAACAATCCACTGAACTGAGAGTAAACCAGATTTTCCATAATAACTATATGGAGCTGCCCCACCCACCATGTTCAATTTGCCGGAACAATAATAATTTTATTTTTCATACTAACACAAAAAGAGGACAGAACACGAACATAAATACAACGAAGGTTAAAATAATATGACTTGATATAGGTTATAGCATTTAAACCCCTTAAGTTCTCCATATACATATACAGGTATCACTATTTAAACAAAAAATGTTTTATGAATACCCAAACAGATCCTTTAAGTTATGTTTTAAATACAGTCGACTCCACTTAATTGCATACCGGATAATTGCATAATTCGGTTAATTGCATAACTTTCTCCTGCACAGAACCATTTCCTATACATCTAATGTTAAAAAATCTGGTTATTTGCATGGGGTGGGATGTGTCATTTCGGTTAATTGCATAAGAAAAAAATCGAATCTAGATATGGTATATTAAATTTTGACACCTGTACTCGAAAAAAATGACCGGAAACGATATACACAAGGTAGGTATATTTTTGCAGTATATTTCAAACCTTTCGTAACTGTTCTCCATGTGTAGTTGCATGTTTTTATATGTGCATGTTTCATTTATTTTTCATCTTTGTGTTGTTAAATAAAGATTAAAACAGTGTTTTGTTATATTTTATCATTTAAATGACGCCATGTTGATTTATTCATGTGTACAGGTAATGTGGTTTCTCTTGTTTTATTTTAAGCCTCGAGGTCATAAATATGTCAAACGTTGTTAAAACTTGATCACTTAAAAAACCAAAGGTGTTAATTATGGATTGCAATTTCAAAAAGAAGTAAATTACATGCTGATTAAAGTGTAAAACAAACATAATGTCCAACAATGACCTTTAATTAAATGCCAAACATCATCCGATGGTGAACAAGCGTGGGGTTCAGCTTGGGGAATTTATTTTCATGTCACACAATTACCAGAAATTAATGATTGATTAAAGACTACAAAGAATTTTAATTAAAAATGCATTTGTTCTAATTTAGAGTGAACAATTTTCAATGAGCTTAGGCTACTCAAATCTGGTCATAAATACCGATCAGAGTCCAAACTTTTTCATTCACACAGTACAATGTCTAAACGTAAACGTAACGACCTTACTCTAGCTGACAAGTATGAGGTTATTTAACTTCTTGACCAGAAATTTTCTTAGACAGAAATTTCAAAGAAACTGGGATGTTCTCGTATATGTTCTCGTATATCTGCAAAAAAAGAAGTGATACGAGACCAGTATCATTCCAACACCAACCCAGATAGAAAACGCCAGAGGAGTGGTAAATCTGCTGATGTTGAAGCAGCACTCACTACTTGGTTCAATGACGTAAGATCAAGAGATATTCCAATCACTGGTCCAATATTAGAAGGGAAATCAAAAGACCTTGCTCATGAATTAGGCGATGCCGACTTCAATCCAACATCAGGCTGGCTATCACGTTGGAAGATACGCAACATGATTATTCACAAAAAGATGCATGGCGAAAAGAAAGACTCCGACGTTAAAGCAGCAGATAATTATCTATCAAACGTTCTACCAAGCCTGTTGAAACAGTACCACCCAAATGATGTTTACCACGCAGACGAGACGGGCCTATACTATAGGGCACTACCCGACGGTACACTGACTCACAAAGACGATGATGTTGCAGGCAGCAAAAAGCTAAAGGACAGAATCACTACAATGGTAGCATGCAACATGACTCGTACCGATAAGCGTAAACTACTTGTAATTGGCAAAAGTAAAGACCCACGATGCTTCATGAGTAAAAAAAGTCTACCATTTATCTACAAAAGTAACAAGAACGCATGGATGACAGCTGAGATATTCAACGATTGGTTGAGAGAATTGAACAAAGATATGCGCCGCCAAAACCGCAAAATACTCATGCTGGTCGACAACTGTAGTGCCCACCCAAAAGATGCTGCTGACCGACTTGAACATGTAGAACTAGAATTTCTGCCACCAAATACCACTGCCGTAATTCAACCCTGTGACCAAGGGATAATTCGTAATCTCAAAGGACATTACCGTAGTCAGCTAGTGCAGAAGGTTATAACTGAGATAGACACAACAACTGCTAGTGCCACCGAAATAGTGAAGAAAATCACTCTCCTTGAAGCCGTACATATGGTAACCAATGCTTGGAATAAAGTCAAAACAACCACTTTCGTCAACTGTTTTAAGAAAGCTGGTTTCAAAGACATTCCTGAACAAGAAATTATCCCAGAGATTACCGACGTCGAACAACCACCAAACATGACAGAAGAATTCACTCAGTACATCGACCATGATGACAACACCGAATGTTATGGAGAGTTAACCGACGCCGACATCACCGCATCTATTTCACAAGAAGAAACTATGAGGAATTCTGATCTAGCAGATGATATTGACAGCGAAGACAAGTCTACAGAAGAAAGCATTATTCCGGTGAATTTATCCCAGGCAAACACACATCTCGCCGGTTTACGACATGCTATGGAGGAACACAACTGTACTGACTTCTCAACCTACTATAAGATGGAAGCCGAAATTCTGAAGATGTTTGCACAGGCAAGACACCAATGCAAGATTACTAAGTTTGTAAGCTGGATACCATAGTGACATTTATTTTATGACTTTGTAGAAAATAGTGCTGTGCAAATAAAATGTGCTTTATCAAAATTAAACTGTGCTATTGTATGAAAATATTGTTTTGTGTACGATAAATGCTTGAAAAATATTAACTGTCAGTAATAAATTATTTATATGTTGTAATGTTTTATAACCATAATTATTTCATCTGTAAGATTTATTAAAGATACAGTTTGCTTCTCACTCTCATTTTCTGAATTAATTATTACCCCTGAAGGAACCCCTTGCTAAATTTACATAAGGAAAACGTAACAAGGTCACTTATCCAGATACACAAAAATCAATTCTGTGGTAGAACAGCATTTAAATAAAATTGAGTGCATATATTTTTGATAACTTCCTTGGTTAATGGTTACTTGAACAAACAGGAATGATTTATTTTACATATGGTCACAGAATAAAAACAAATATAATTTATCTATTTATAGATCAAAAACTGACAACAACACATGGTTCTATTTTTATTTCACCGGTAAAGAAAATGTTATTACACAACAAACACAAATACCTGTATACATTCTTTATTGAAAGAATTAAAACACAAGATCATATAACATCAATAATACATGAGATAATGAACAGTAAGTGATATATGTGTGGATCCCAGTTTACAATCGTATTTTCCTTTACTTCCGGTATGACGTCACCCCAAAATCATTATTTCGGTTATAAGAATAGTCCGCTTAACTGCATAAATTTTTCTGACAAGAAGGCTATGCAAATAACCGGAATCCACTGTAAAAGTGTCACTAGGCATTTTGAAGGTGTTTATTTTTATTAATATTCAGTTGTTGGCCATATTAATTTCATCACTAGTGGTGTAACAATACACTTTTTTTTGACAAACGATAAGTATTGCGATATTTCAATAGATTTATGGTACGTATTACGATATGTTTTTAGAAAGATCCATTGAGTTAGAAATTGCTTTTGGATATGTGTGTGTGTGTGTGTGTTTTTGTGAATTTAAATTTAAAAGCTTCATGAGGGCAAAGTTGACCAGTGTGATTGTGTTGTGTTGTACCATTAAGATCAATCATATTCCAATTTACATATTTTTAATTAGTTATTCAGTGAAACCTGTCCAATTCTAACACCTTTGGGACTAAAGATTTTGTTCAGATTGGACAGGTGTTTGGATTACACAGATTAATGTAATAAAAAATATTCGTTGTACATGCATACTTAGATACGCATGTTCAGCATAGACAGGTTTCCAGTTTATTACATGTTTGGTTTAGACTGGTTGCACAGTATTATGACTACTTACGGGGTGTGCCAGTTCCAGATCCATATTTACTATGAACTCCTAGGCAGAAATTTAACAATGGTAAACACACCTACAGTAAACAAATAAATAGAACAAATGAATGTAGTGAACAAATTTTGATATACTTGTTTGTTTAGTTGGGGTTTTACACCGTTTTCAGCACATTTGGCTATTTCGCGGCGGCCAGTTTTTATTGGTGGAGGAAGCCGGAGTAACCGGAGAGAACCACAACCTTCAGTACGAAAATTGGCAATCCTTGTCAATTTAGATCGGAGTTGAACACACCCTGCCACAGGTGAGATTTGAACTCACAACCTCAGTGTTGACAGGCTAGTGATCATTAGTAGTCATGACGAACTACCTAGACCACTTGGCCACCGAGGCCCCTAATTTTGATATATAAACCTCCTAATCTTGAGGTCATGGCATTTTGTATCAATTACACATGTGTCAATCAATCTCTACACTTCAGTGTTCAAGTTTAACACAAAATCTTATCTGTCTAAAATGTTCTAATGCACAAATTTATTGGTCCACAATATAACTGGGAAGAGGACAACTGCTCCCCCAACCTCCCCAACAATTGCCCCTGGACAGTGTCCTAGATCCTATATAAAATTTTATCTAAATTTAAAATCAAAACCTTAATTTTAGAGATAAATCCAGAATTTTACAGATAATCATAATGATTAAGCAAAAAACTTTAAATTAAGCCATGTACACTCCAAGAATAAGGCATACGTATTATTAACAAGGAAAACTTCTGTAACTTCACTCGACATCTGGATTTTAGCTTAAATGACGTTTTCATTTTCATGCCGTTATTTTTTTTAAAAATTACTGATGCATTATATTTTCCTTAATCTTCAAAGGATCTGACTGGTAGAGTGATCTTGGTAATTTGTAATTACACTATTAATTTAATAATCTCTGGCCTGCCAACATTCAGAAATCTGATTCTAATCTTAAAAATTGCTGTGATATTGGCTGCAATATCGCCAATTCGGCGTTAAACAATATTCAATCAATCAATCAACCAATCTTAAAAGACAAGGACTGCCAATTTCCTGCAATACGTCATTGGTTCTCTCTGGGCACCACTAAAAACTGGCTGTCACAATATAGCTCAATGTGCCAGAAACAAATCTAATCCTTTATCTTCAGAAACATTCAATTTAGGATTCACCTCAAAAATTGATATTGTGCTAAAGAAATAAACGTAAAACTGTTCACAATTAGTAAAGGGATTAAAGAGCCAACATTCAAATTGTTATTATTTAACTAGAATTCTATTAAGTAGAAGAAGTACTTAATATTTCAGTATAATATTTTAAAATCTTCAAATGTTGCTAAACATGTCCATATACCTGATCAAAATAAGTTGGTGCCTTGCTGCCAAGCTTGGTTATAAAGAACCACCATACTTTGAACTTTTCCAATGCAACTGGTTCTGTCTTAGCATTGTTTAACTTAAACACCTGCATGATCAGTTTTACACGCTTTGGGTCTGACAGTATGTCTACAAAATGAATAAATGCAAAAAATCTCATCACCTGACGCACACTCAAAAATTTTTTATCATTCAAAATGTTAATTATTTCATGCCGCCAATCAATACTTTAAATTCAAATAAATGTTACTGACTAAGGGACGAGATCAAAAGTTCAATGTAGGATAAAAAACTTAATTCAAATAGTTTGGGGGTGGGGGTAAAAATCGCTGCAAGTTTTGTTATCAAACATCGATTTTCGGATTGAAAATACGGATTCAAGTGATGTCCAAGTCAATTTACAGAACAAACATACATTGTCGAGGAAAAACAGGACCAATGATGCAAAAAGTATACTCTCAAAGCATACGCCCATATTGGTCAATCAATTTTTCCCAAATTAAGTTAAGAGGGGGGGTGGGGGGTCAGTGAAAAAACTATGTGAATTAAGTTTTTTATCCTACATTGAACTTTTGATCTCGTCCCTAAAGGAAAAAATAAATCATGAGGTAAATATGGATACAAGTTCTATTTATATAAAAGTTACTTATGCAGAGGGCATTATCATGAAATATAGGCTACCCAAGGGACAGTATTATTGACTGAAATACCGATATAGGTGTTGAAGTAAATACTACTGTCGTGAAGGCTGTCTATGTTTCATGATAATTCCCTCTGCATAAGTAACTATTACGTTTATTTCAATGAAGCAATCATGATTTTTTATGCAGACATTTATTCTGATAATACATCATACAGAAATTTCAGACTTTGTTCAAGACCATGTTCAATGTAATCTGTGGATATTGCTTATTAAATAAATTTGAATCACTTGTGTGTTTTAAAAGGGTGTGTAAGTCTAAAGCTGTTTTTGTTTGTTTAGTTGGGGTTTTACGCCGTTTTCAGCACATTTGGCTATTTCGCGGCGGCCAGTTTTTATTGGTAGAGGAAGCCGGAGTACCCGGAGAGAACCACTGACCATCGGTCGGAAAATTGGCAATCCTTGTCAATTAAGATCGGAGTCGAACACACTCCGCCACAGGTGAGATTCGAACTCACAACCTCAGCGTTCACAGGCTAGTAATCACTAGTAGTCATGACGAACTACCTGGACCAGTCGGCCACCGAGGCCAACGTAAGTCTAAAGCAACAGTGGGCATTATCACAAGGAAATGACTGCTACAAGCATTAAACTGAATAATGAATGACATATGACCACCTTTTGTCCAATAGGATATAGAAATTTTATCTGATATGAAATAATGATATTCTGAGAAAAGTTTAGAATTAGATTTTACTATGATATGAAAGCTTCTATCTAAACGTCAACATTATACATGAACTTTCTGATATACATAGAGAAGTTTAAAATTAGCGATTGTAATGATCTGAAAGTTTCAATCTTCACTCAGGATTCTACTTACTGATATCCATAGAGAAGTTCAGAATGAGTTGTTGCCACGACCTGAACGCTTCTATCTTTACATCAGCATTTATACTTTTAAATCCCGCTTCTACTAAAGACAGCATCTGATTGATGAAGTTACCATGGTGCAGTTCCTAGAATAAGATGAAATATATACACCTTGAAGCATCGTCAACTTTTGAAAATGAATTAGTTCCATGGCAAGGGTGCAAACTTCCTTTTCTGGGAATGATCTGTTATATTTCAGGAAGGTACCAAAAAACAATAATATTCAAACAATAGCATTTTTTAATTTCTTTTTCACTCCCACCAAGGACAGTAAAATTATATGCAATTTAGACAAAAGTTCCGTCTGTTTATCATTTACAGATTTTTAAACCAAACAAATAATATCTTAAGGAAGCGAAAATCAGGAAGAAAGAAAGACAAGAGTGGACACACAAAAATGTCTCGCCTGTCGTGTATTTCTAATGAAAGTAAATGCTATCAGACATATTGCATACAGTATTCGAAAAACAGGCCAAAACACAAAAACTTAACTATAACAATTGAACAATGAAAATGAGGTCAAGGTCAGATGACACCTGCCAGCTGGACATGTACACCTTACAATCCTTCCATACACCAAATATACTAGACCTATTGCCATCCAGGTCTTCCACCATCTAAAATATAAAGCTTTTAAGAAGTTAGTTAATGCCGCTGGATCACTATCCCTGTCAAGTTTTTTGCGACTTAAGTTGCAGGCTCGACAAAAATTGTTATCGAATTCCAGGGTAAAAAATCAGGATGATTTGGCGCTCTGCCATAGTATTGTAAAAAAGTCAAAATTGAGAATGGAATAGTATATATTTACTAACTAAGATTTAAATTCACACACCACATTGTTTGCTGAACATGAAAATTATTTATATTTTAGAATTGACTGCTGAATTCTTTATTGTGGAACACCTTTTTCTAGTCAGACAACAACGGACTTCAATTTGCTGTGGAAAAAAATCACCTCTCAATGGGTACCTTGTTGATTATGAAGTTTGAACAAAAAGCAATTTTTTCTCTACTTTCAAGGGCCAAAAGGGAGTGCATTTTTTACATAAATGCATTTTATACACACCAAAAGACGGTATACATCCAAACCTGCCTTAACGGTTACCTTAACTAAGCGGCCACCTGCCTTCAGCGGTCGTCTTTGGGACTGCCCAAGGAGTTTTACGTTATTGAACTTGAATAAGCGGTCACTTCTCTAATGCAGCGGTCATAAAAATGATATCCCACCCTGAACATTTACCTGAATTAAGCAGTCATTCTTCTTTCAAGTCATCTTTCATCAAAGGTAGATCTTAAGTATCATTCAAATTATCAATTGGATCGTTCAAATACAGTCCATTTGTGGAAAAAACATTGTTTCACCTCAGTTTTGTATGTTTGACAACAATTATACTTTTTTAATTGGCCCATCATGTGGCATCACAAAATATAACAATAATGATTAATATCTTGACTGCTCCTGACAGGAACCAAAATCCCGATTTGCCGCTCAGTGTAAAACTTGATTAAACGATCACCTTTCTTATGCAGCCACTTTACCTTTATCCCAATTTTGACCGTTAAAAAACGGTTTAACTGTATTTCTCTTATTCCTGAGGTGTTTAATCGGTGGGATAAAAATACATAATATCTTTAACCACTTCCCGGTGATTAAATTTATACGAGGGAATTACCGCCCTTTTTTCTACAGTTATTAGAACGATAAATTAGAGAAGTCCGAAAATGACGTCTTTGTAAAAAAAAACTACATAGCAACGACATTTTCTTGAGGTTTTTGTCAAAATCATAGGAGAAACAGATTCTCCTTCAATTTACTCATGAGTTATGGAATTTCTCCACCCTCAATAGTTAAATTTTAGATTTTAACACGCTCGCTAAAGGCTTGCATGTTGAAAATCGAAAATTTAACTATCTCGGGTGGAGAAATTCCATAACTCATTCATACCTGAAGGAAAATCTATATATATTTACCTTTCCCAGTACATGTACGTATAATGACCACAGCTGTAGTGCATAAACTTCTTTTTTATCATTCATCATCTTCTTGAGTTCTGGTCCTATTACCTGACCACAGATAAAAATCAACCTAGTCAATCATTCTCACATTTATTCTGACAACGGAGGAAAACAATAATTACAATACCGTTAACAATAAATTGATTTCACTAGACAAAGAATCTGACCCTATAAATCGTGTTTTTTTTGGGCCTTGTAATGACTCATTTATTTATTTGTCCTGTTTCATTAGAAATGAAAAGAAAATGGTGAACAAAAAGGTTAAAATAATTTGACATTAACAGCAAACAGTTATAATGTGCAATCATTTGCTTTATCTTATCAAGATAACATTTTGTTTGTGTTTTTTTTTCAGAATTTTATCAGAAAGCTAATGAATCATTTGTCAAAATTAAGGGGGTACCCAACAATTTGACTAAAATAGATTTGGCTCGTTTAATTTTCATAAAAATTTGACGAAATGTTTATTTTGACCTGTTGACAAAACTATAAAAATTTCAAGAAATTTGAACCACACAATTTATGGCCATAATTTCATTGGATATATAGCAGTTTGACAAACACTAATTTTGATCATTGAGAGGCTGTTTTTCTCTTTACAATAGTATGTGATTAAAACGTTCAGCTGATTTTTAAAGAGTTAACTCCCTTAGGTGTTCTGTAACCATTTAAGCTACATGTATTGTAATTAGGTGCTCATGTGGTTAACTCAATAAAGACATCAATTCTTTAAAATATTCTACAGTATAAAATTTATTTAAAACAATAAATTTGAATCAAAAATATAAAATATGAGCATGCATTTTGAACTATTTATCATACATGTATGCCAAACATTCATTGTGACACACTTGTATAACTTTACTTACAGATTTATAATCATCCAGAACTGTTTTGGACCAGAAATTAATATTATTCCACGTGAACATTTCATTTGCAATAGACAGTAACTGACTTCCTGTGGAGGGAACCAGATGTACAAGAGATAAAAGAAGTCCTTTGCCCCATTCATTCAAATTCTCTTTCATCCCATCTGGATCCTGCTGGTATAGCCTGGAAATAAAACAAGAGGCTCATAACAGCCTATATCGCTAACCTGAATTTAACTTGTCTACCTTAAGCACGACTAAAAATCTAAGTGTAACAGTCAATTTGGCTGGTTTTTCCACAGGGTCCTATGTTAAACTAAGTTGGTTGTGGCAGTTATCTTGGCTGACAGTCCAGGTCATCAGACACAAATCTGAAAGAGGACCTTTTAAGAACCATTGCTGCCGTGTCTGGTTCCAATTGCCCCGATGGTTTCAGACAAAAAGATTTTCAAATGAACTTTCAAGCTGAGTTCTATGTCCAAGGATCCTCGATGCCAATTTTGGTAGAGGACCATCATATGATCATTCATTCAAATTATCCATTTAATCTGTCAATTATAAACCTTTTATATAAGATGATGTTTGTATTTTTTTCTCTATTGGGTCCTATGTTAACTATGTCCCATGGTGGCGGCCATCTTGGATTTCCAATCGGCACCAAAATTATAAATTTGGTACAGGACCATCATAAAATCATTCAGACATATTATCAATTAAATCAAAAGTTGTTTGTAAGTATTTCCCATAAGGTCCTATGTTAACTACATGTCAATTTCCTACGGTGGCTGCCATCTTTGATTTCCAATTGGCACCAAAATTACAAATTTGGTAGAGGACCATCTATGGAACATTCCTGCAAAGTAGAAGTTCATTTGATCTTGTGGTTTCTGACAAGGAGATTTTTCAGCCAATCAGAAAACATTATTGGGCCTGACAGCCATGTTGAATATTCGAATAACTGCTCAAACAAAATTACAAATTCTGTAAAGGACCTTCACAGGAACACTGCTGCCAAGTTTGGTTCTATATGGTGGTTTTATAGAAGATTGAAATGTGACGGACAAGGACAGACATTACTCTTTAGCACACTTGGTCCTCTAGAGTTAATCCAGTACAGACACATTTATCTATTTAGTATATTTAGTGTATTAACACTGTACTTTGATATCTCAGCTAAAATCAATTACTCCTGTGCAATATATGGAAGTTCCATACCTAATGACAGCTTTTGCCGCTTCATTTTCTACAGTTGCAGATGCATGAAGCCATTTGCTCCAAACCTTACCAATTATCTTTGTTAACTTTATTATCTGAAAGAAACAGACATTTATCAGGTTTGTATCTATAAATAATTTAACATGCTTACAAGACCAGGTATATGCCAGTGTCTGTATAAGGTCAGACTACCCTGAATCTCTGTTCTGTTTATTTTTGTATTTTGTGCTCTTACATGATTTTTTGTCTGTTTAGTGGCATGGACTGACTGATACGTCACTTTCAACCTTTCCTGTTATCCATTTTTGTTTTTTTTTAAATTCTAATTAGTCTAGTTCAAAGCAGTTCCAAGCCACAAATTCCTCATGTCTGCCCTTCATTAAATTAAAAATCTTCCAAATGGCTTTTGGTAGGATTAATAGACTGTAAAAACTGAAATGTTGCATTTTTTGCACTCTTCGTGTACAAACATGAGAGATACAAAACTTAGCATGTGTCACCTGCGTACTTCTCCATACTGATGCTCTGTGCCAAATCAGGAAGCTAATCCGTGTGTTTCCTGAGAAAAATGTGACAGAAATTTTTCCATCTCAAAAGTATTCTAAGTTCTGTCAAACAGAAAGTAGACATGCAAAAGATTTGAAACTGCCTTACACAATACAGTTCTCCATACTGATGCTCTGTGCCAAATATCAGGAAGCTGGGTAGTGTGGTTCCTGGGAAAAATGTAACAGAAATTTTGTGACGCCAACAACAACGATGCATAGTGATCCTTATATGTCGCCTCTGCATAACGCAAACGACACAAACTGGTTAATGCAATTTTTTCCCAGCAAGAATAATACCAAATTATTGTCATTAAAACCAGATGACAAAATACTATTAATTTAAACATGCATTCTAAGTATATTTAAAAAGATATATTTAAGAATTAAATAACTGACTCATTACTGTCAACTCATGACAGCCAAAGACGATACATCCATACCTCAAAACAACTGAAATGTTTTCAATGGTATAAAAATCCTATTTGAGATTCTTTATAGTCTGTGACTACTTACCTCCCCTTTGATAATAAAATCACACAAGTCTTGATTACCAATACACCACAATGCCCTGGTACAGCTAACTTTATCATCTACATGTATGTATTTATTCAGACATTTCTGCAAAGCTGTTATACATTTGGTTTGAAATGAATAACCAAGCGATCTGAAAATGAACATTTTTTCCATCAATAAGTAATAATATTATCATATCATATTATTTGGAATTTGTGTTTACGTCAAATCATGTCACAAGATCGAACAGAATAAACACTTACAAAATGTGTATCTCCTAAAATATAATGTATAAAATCTGGTTTAACTAAAACAGAATTTATGAACCTCGTTTTACTAATGACAGATCACAAATTTAATTTTGAAAATAGCCACTTTTTGATTGATCTAATTTTACTGGATGACAACCAATCAAATGTTTGGTTCCACTATTCGATGAGCAAAGAATTCCGAATGAAGCGTTCTGATTGGCTCGATTTCATAAAACCCCTTATCTGTTTTTGTCATTCTGTAAGCAACTGCGGTTTTATGCAAATTATACCTAATACATGTAGCATTTATACAAATAAAAGTGTGCACACACTCTTAAGAGGAAAATTCTGTACGTTAAAACAGTATTTTCTATGTGAAAAAAAGGTACTGCAGTACGTGAATGGGCATGCTGCAGCCAATCAAATTGCTCATTTGAACTTAAATTATTTTCTTATCATTACAATAAATCTTAATTCATACTTGACAATGTCTTTTTCATGCAGACAGAATCCCAGTACATGTAATGCTCCTTGACTGACTGTCACATGATCATCAAGAATGTCTCTCACTGCCATGGTAACTACTTGTTTGCCATGTTTAGATAGGTCAAGGTCAAACAAAGATAAATCATCCTCCTTCATATGTCTGTTGAGAAAAAAGATATAAAACTCATTTTAATACAGTTTCAAAATCAGAGCAAGAACTTCTGTCTAAAAAAAGAAACAGAAATACTGAAATTTTATCAAAATAAATCATAATTCACGCCAAAAAAAAATTGAAAAACTAATTTCAATTTTAAGTCTAGTATCAGTGCATTCCATACCAAATATTCATATTACATGTGCAGCCATCGTATAAAATATCTTTCACTGCTTGCTTTGAGGAACTTTATTTATATTTTTAAAGAGTTGTCCTAACTCTTTCTCTGACTTTCATTAACATTTGTAAGTAAAAAAATAACAAAAAAAACTGTAGCTTATTGAAAAATTGTCTCCAAAAATTACTCAATCTCAGATTGCCATTTTTGTCCATGCAAAATAAAATAGATTTCACAAATTTGTCATGTAATTAAATAAATTTGTAATAATGAGGAATCAGAGTGGGTTATCTTTTCCTAACCAATGTAGGTAAGGGAGATAATTACATTATCTCCCTTTTGTCCTGAGGCTAAAAGGGAGACAAATTTATTATCTCCCTTACCTACATTGGTAAGGAAAAGATAATTCACTCTGGTTCCTCATTGGAAGATATAATGTATTACTTAAAACTACAGAAAAACGTTTATAGAAATGAAAGAATAATACAAGGTTTTCATGATAGAAATTAGCCGTAAAAATAAGTGCCCATTCTGGACAGAATTCAAATAAGTACCCTATAACATCCTTTGACCCCAGCAAATTCTTAAACGGGCTGTTTGATATCACAGGATCTTTGACTAAAAGCTATGGACGTATAACTTGTTGGTAGTAGCTAAATTCAAATGTATATATCTTTCATAGTCTCGTTTTTTTTAAATGAAAACTTTCACAGATGCATATTTTAGTTCATTTCAGCACTGTCCTTCAAATCTTAATAATATGAAACCCATGAGTAAGCCCTCTTTATGTTAATACATGGGTATCAGTGTTAAAGATAGGATTTAAGGGCAGAGGGGCGTATATTGAGGACAGGGGGAACTTTAGTGCGTTTCCAGATCTGAAAAGGCATACAAGATCACGTCAACTTTTAGGAAATATCAATTATTCACTTATCTCATGCCCTTAAGAGTTCTGTTAGTTTCTTTAAACTCCTTACTGTCTGGACACCTCAGTTCATAAAATGGAGTTTCTGCATTTTGAAAGTCTAAACATTAGAATTATTAGACAATCTTTTGTTGGTTAATTAACCTTATTGAGTCGTCCAAGAAAACATAAAAAATGTAAAGTTGTTTATAAAGGTTATGTTTGTATACCCCACAAATGATTCTAGATGGGGAATTTCCAATAGAAAAATTAATGCACCAGAAAATTTCAAAAAATTAATAAATTGAATTTATCAACTCAGACATATAGTTAAATTTGTAAAACTGCTATTTTAAATATTTTTAATGCACTTTGTGCATATTTCATGCATCACAGGTTTGTAATAATTAATTTTATAAAATCTCATATGAAGAATTATCTCCCTTTTACATTGAAAATTCCATAGACAGATTTTTTTTGTTTCTCTGGAAGACATGATTGAACAAAATCAGGTAAGTTCAACTGTTTCAGTTACGACTTTGCGCATTGCATCTTTCACCCAAGTGACTAGACAATTCACATTGATTAAGGTATTCAGATTCTGAAAAATCCATTTTACGAACTGAGGTGTCCAGACAGTAACTGTGTATTTAAAAAGTGTTTTACTGTGCTTTATAGTAAACCCATTGCAAAGGGCAGAGGTGCACATTGCAAAGGAGCAGGGTTCTGTGCCTCTCTATTTTAAGATAGCTGGAACACTGGTTATGTACATATGGCTACAATTAAATACATATATTTTACAATTTATAAGAAAATATATACTTAGTAACTTGACTGTAAGCATCTGTTTTATCTTCATAACTGCTGGTTTCTAATTCTAAAATAGCTAACACTGATGCCAAATTTATATCTAATGGTTTGTAAGACTTTTCTGTTGCCATGGTACTGTAAAAATAAAGTAAAAAAACCTCTTATTATAATGTATTCATAAATATTTCAAGTTCCTTATGAGTAAAATCTGATTTGCCACATCGACAGAAAGTACTCAAGTACAACCAATGCCTACATTTTAGGAAAATTTTTTGGGTGCTTCTGTGTTGTGTATTGTGCTCAGACTTAATTTTCATCTGAAAGTCAGTTACTTGGACAGTAATAATTAATTGGTACATCATTGTTGATGTTTCCTGTTTTCTGATATTTGTTTTACTTTCTTTCCTTTTAGTGTTAAAATAAGTTTCCCTATAATAGGAACCAGTTTAATTACATGAAAGTCACTCCACTGTTTGAATGAAGTTCAGAATGTTTTGAAATTGATGATTTAACATGATTTTCTGAGCCATGGACAAGGAGCAGTTTGATGCCATACTCTGTTATATATAAAGGATAAAAGTATCCCTGTGCCTGTGGTATTTCTGAGAATGAAAAGACGTATGGACGATTTAATTATCAAAGAACTTGATGGTTTGGAGTTTTTATACATAAAGGAAGGCAAAGCGTTGTTACCCCAGAAAAGAAAAGTATACTTCATATGTGCCATGGCCCATATTCAATCTGGCAGTCATCTTCCAGTTTGTAGCCGCAATAAAAAGGTTCCCCCTCAAAAAACCCATTTTAGAATCATAAGATTTGTACTAGATATTTTACACTATACGTGGAATTGTGTTTATTTGACAATGGAAATTTCTTCCACTTGTGCATGGAATAAAATCACCGTTACATTTTGCAATGGGCAAGTTCTTCAACAGGCATTGCAGTAATTTTTCCTTACATCTATTGTGAAACTTGAAATTATTGCATATCGATGTCAGGTGAAAGAAAAATCGTAAGATTCTATGTTTTTAAGGACATTAAGTCATTATTAAACATCAACCTTTGAAACTGACGCCATGATAACAAATACCTATCATATGTAACCAATCCTTTTTCCAACAAGGGTTTATTTTTATATATAAAGAAATCGTTAATTCTCGTTATTATAGAAAAATGACTATTTCTTGATTTTTGACAATATATTACTCGTGAAACTGTCCAACGTTTACAACCTGGCAAATTTATTCCATGTCCTTGCTGATCGCGGGAAACGGTAAGTTTTTCGTTGTCTGATTGGATAATTTTATACAGGATGTCAAAAAAGTTTACTAAAAGTTGTACCAATAACGGAAAAGTCTTTTCCGACAAATTCCCACACTCAACGGCAAAGGTACGAACAGATGTAACAGTAGTGGTGTATACGTAGCGGAATGTGAGCAGTTGAAGCAGTTGATCCCAGAAAAATTTGCAAAAATACAAAAAACATAAACAAAATTAAAATAAAAAAAAAAAAAAACAGAAATCAAAGCTGGTCGAGATATTTTTCCACTGGAAACCTCATCAATCATTTCTTGTCTTGAGACCCTCGTCCTAGTTGCTTTCCTGTCACAAGTTTCTTTTCTTTAAAGTCATCTTCAATAGCCCGTTGTAATCAGCATTAACATTTAAGGTAAAGTGCCCATCTAGAGGATCTCTAGACCCCTTAATTGTACGTTGCTGATTATCTAATGTATAATTTGTTTCAGGGACAGGTAAAAGTCATGCCTAAAAAGTATGTGCAAGTAAAGTTATAAGAGACTGGCAATAGGTTACGATGTTGTTCGAACCGCCTCAAAACTATGGTTTGTACAAAATGTTTTCACTGAAGACTTAAAATATATATGTACATGTATGATAACAGGAAACTTTGACCGGGGGGTTAAATTTCTAGTTAATATGAGTGTGTCACAGTTAACAGGTAAAGGGTCTTATTTTCTTGCTCTTACTGTCTAGAACAGGTTTATAATTTTGGAATAATTATCTACAATATGACGGCATACCAGGTATACTTGAGTCTTTATCCTTAAATTACAGAAGTAAATAATAATTTGTATTTGTAATAAAACTTATTTTTTATTTTTTCTTAAATTATAAATCCAAAAGTTTGGTTTTTTGACTCCCCACGGGCCTTAATTTTGAGTTTCTAAAATTTTATCTAGGATAGAGTACATGCTTCCTGTTGAGAAAAGGGTAAGTTTTCAGTAATTGTTTGTCATGTACAGGGTCTATTTTTGAAAGGGCAATTGGCACAGTTACACCAAAATTATCGTCAAGTAGTCCCGCTTCCGCACGGGAAATGTTAGATATTTTCAGAAATCGGGAGAACACCATAATATTGCATTTATATAGTTTAAACATGTTAAATATAGAGTAAATTAAAGTATAAGATTACGTCACAATTCTTCGGTCACCGGGAAAAATTCTTTCATCTTGAATTGAACATACTGAACACGTATCTACATTATAAGAAATGTAATAAATGTTTGAAGAATAATTTTTTTTTTAACTGGGATCAAACGATACAGTATATTCCAGTATAGATTCTGTAGAATCTTGAAAGATGACTAAAACTTACAAAAACAATTAAATAAATTTTAATTTTGTGATACATTTTATTCCCACTATTTATATAACCGGGAAATATATATAACGAATTAAAATGACAATTAAGTGCCAGTTTTTTTTAATCAGGCAGTGGGAAATATGACCAATAAAATCCACAACTAACCATGCACATTTGATGTTGATAAGTTCTTAACAAGAAATGAATAATATTTTTTTTCTGTGGATCTGGTAACTCAGGATAATGTTTGAATAGAAAAATATTAAATTGTGCGATATTGCTGGCGTCCTCTGTTTCGACATTTTAAAGTGCTTTCATATAATATATATCTCCCATTCCAGAATAAATATGAACACCAATGCTGTTTTCGTACATTACATAACACCCTGTACTATAATCAATATAAACCTGAGTTTTTTTCAGTGATTTTTTCAGTCCTACTGCCCAATTCTTAGGCAGACTGGCACTTAAAAGACGTTAGATCCACTTCACTAAGGTTCGATAAAAGAACTGTTTTGAAGCTGCATGGAGAAAAGGGGAATAAGAAAATTAGCTTGTCTTTGGTGGGTTAAACTAGGCATTACGGCTAGCCAAACCTCCCACTGGTATGACAGTCGTTCATAGTTCCGTATTGATAAAAACGAGGGGAGCAACAAATAAGGCCTAAAAAATATAGTTGTGTTTAGGGTAACCCGACCCTACCTAATTTTTAGTGCCTACCCTAATTTTTTTTATAACCTTTCTTCAACAAGCACTGTTAAAGTCAAGGTGACTCCAGTATACAACCTAACTAAAAAAATTAATGTAAAAAAAAAAAAATTCCCTACCTACCCTACCTAACTTTTTTCAGTGTGTTACCCTAAACACATGTATTTTTTTATTTGGCCTAAATAAAAAAGTTTGAAGTCCGGAAAATTCATTAGTCATAAAGTTACCAGAATCTATAACTCAAGGCCATCCTGTATGATTTGTGAAACTGAAACTGAATATTTGTCTATAAGGTCTTGGTATCTACCGATGAATTTTTTAAAGAAAAAGGACGAGACATTCTTTGCGAAAACCTTGGCTCATCAACTTCTTGCTCAGACATCGGTGACGTTTTACAAATTCCGAGTAGCTGCTTCAAGCTCTTGGATATCGTATAAGTTGAGATATGTATACCCCGTAAGCGAGTGAAGCAGGTATATTCCTGCTAAGATGTGGAAAATTTATAATTTCAAAATTGAAGTCGTCACGTTTGTCATAGATTCAGGTATTGAGATGACCACTGGAGTCAAATTCGAGGTATATGTCTAAAAACGAGGCAGAGGAAGCTGTGTCAGTGGTTTCTTTAGTTTCTAACTCTGACGGTATATTAATGAAATCTAATTAGAAAAGTCTGGATTATTAATTGAGAGAACATCATCAATATATCTATACGTGGAATTAAATGACCGAGCCTCTTTGATCCTCTTGTCCTTAATCAAAGTTTGAAGAAACTCCGACTCATATGAATTTAAAAATAGATAGGCAAGTAGAGGGGCACAGTTTGTTCCCATAGGAATACCGACAATTTGTTGAAATATCTTACCTCCAAACACAACAAATATGTTATCAACGAGGAACTCCAGCATACTGATTACCTGTTCCTCTGTGTAGAATTTTTTATCCGCTGGTTGACTTTTGACAAAATAAGCTGAGTTGTAGCCCAAAACAATGTATTTGTACTGGATTTTGCGGTTCTTGGTGACAAAGGCATTGTGGGTATATATAATTTGTTTCAAACGGGTTTTCAATTTTTGATGTGGTATGGTAGGGTAAAGAGTGGAAAAAATCAAATGTTTTGATAGAACTAATATTAGAGAAGGACCGTGATTTAAAATTTTCCAGAAGTTCTTTAGAGTTTTTTAGAATCCACGTATGGTTTATGCCACTACGCGCATAAACATTATCACAGTATTACTAAAGTCCCTCTTTCAATGCGGATACAATTTTCATCAATGCAATTGACAATTCTCTGGTGGAACATGTAGATGAACCGCTAATGTACCGTTGTTTGTACGGATTTTTGTGAAGTTAAGGGATCCAATACAAACAAGGTAGGTCCTCAGATTTATTACTCAGTGGAATGTTCACTGAGGCCACGAAAGACTTGTGATTTGCCAACATTTCACCTTTGTCAAAATTTATGTTTTTGTAGGTGGGATTTGAGTGTTCATTAATCTATAATTCTTTTATAAGACACTCGTAGTAATACGATTTACAGACAAAAACAATTTTGTTTGAAGCCTTATCCGCAGGAACAACAACATACCTATCATGAATGGAGGAAAGACTCTTAATAGCTTCTTTGTATTTGAATACAGGCTTCGGTTGAGCATTTACAGTCTTTCAACTTGTGAATTCGACTTTGTACCAAAGAGCTAATTGTTTTTACCTTTTCTGAAAGAGTGTCAAGTTGAACTTTTTCTCTTTTTGCCCATGCTCTAGCATATTCTTCGACGGAATCCATTATTATTGTTAAAGTTATGATTCAAGTTGATGTTCTGAAATTTAAATTTAGGGCCATGAGAAATCACCTTTCGGAGATTTTCATGTTGTATAATGTTTAGACCACCAGTAATGAAACCTAAGTAAAGTAAAGTTGAACGTCGCAAAGTATTTAGAAATACCTAGTTGAAGGGGGTCATGAAAAATAGTTCTTAACTTGCAAAATAAGTTCTTAACTAGAACTAACAGATTGGTCAAAACTTTACTGACAAAGTATTATAACAGAAGCGTTTACATAACAATAAGGAAAAAACACTGTAGTGAATCAGATCACTGTACCACTTTATACTTGGAGTAAAGGTAAGAAAAAAAAGGCAGAAAATAACAACGGTTTCACTTCCCTCTGAAAATCACGGTATTGCAATTATCATCTACTGTGGCTGGCAAAATGGTAAACATAAATAACGAATCTGTAGCAATATTGTCAGTCAAGAAATGCCCTGCTTGCTCTTGGACATAAATAAATTCTACTCCATCAACAACAACAAATTTAGACTTTATTGTGACAAGCTGTGAACTTGAAGGTAAAGCATAATTAAAACGTGAAGACAAAAGTGTTCTTTTGCATACCTGTTATTTGGTATCCTTGTGATAACACTTTAATCGTTGTTTAAAGACAAATTCTACCACCTGAACATGCTGAAGGTGATCTCAGTGATCTAAAGAAGTTACTCCTTTTTCTTTCTTTTTTTTTACAAATTAAGAAATCAATTAATACTTGGAAAAAAGAAGAAATGCTGGTTTTCTGTTTCAAGTAACAAACACTTTAGTTTTCCTGGATATTTTCGGGTCGCAAATTCGATATACTTCGGTTAGGGGTTTCAGGTTCACTGATGCACCCCCCCCCCCCCCCAATCGTAAAATGGACAAGTTAACCCCCATCCCCCATGACTACGACTGTCATATTTTGTCCAAAAAAATTAAGGTTTTCTGCTAGTCTATATCCTATCATACAAAATACTGCTCAGTATCATTGCGATATTGCCATGATGTAATTACCAAATAAAACACTTCTTGTATGTAAAAAAAAATATCAAATGTATACAGGATAGAAATAAGACGTTTTTCGTATTGTCTTTCCGTTTGCTCAAAATGCTGATCTGAATCCCTTGAATGTATAATACTCGTAAGGAAATTTGTCATTGCTGACTTATATTGTCAATGTTAAAAGTAAATATATCTTTACAAATAAAAAAATACAAGGACATCTTGCTGCACTCTTAGTCATGTACGTTTCAGAAACAATAGTAATGATGTTTTCGTGGATACTCCATCCCTAACATTATGGAAGGTTTGTGAATTTTATCAATTGAAAGTAGCTGACCTATTTAAATATGTTTCGAACCTTGCTAAAACATATTCAATGGAGTATTGGCATTCTATATTTAGACATGACATATTATGTGTGTATGTTCTACCACCTGTTTGACGTGATGACTTCAAGTTCTAAAGATACAGTTACAGCCATTTAATTTCAGGTATGTGTAGTCTGTGTAATTTGTCTGAAGTATGTGCACAACATTGCAGGGCTTAATAGTAGTGATTTTATATTTGATGGAAAGAGCTGGCAACAGTCACCGTAGAGTAAACAAGAAATGAAAGAATATTTCCATTTATATAAAATCAAACTTCAAAGGAGAAAATACAGTTTATAGAAATTTTTACTGAAAAGGGTTCTTGAAAGATAGTCCATTTTCCTGTCCACCTATGTTAAAAAAATATTCAGACACAATGGCATTATTATTTTGTGCTTAAACAAAAGTTCGCAATTTTTTCAAATCGGCATATCTAGAATGAGAACGATTTTCTCCTTGCGATCCAAAATAAATTGATTTTGCAACTCAATATTGAGCAATTTGCGAGTGTCCGGACTGAGAGAAACATGTTTGCACATTATTTTTCAATGATTTTTTGTATGTTTTCAAATCGGCAAAATTATTTTTTTGAATAGCATATAATTGAATTTTAACAAGAAAGTAAAGTCTTGAAGACATATATACATCTGCTCATAAAAAAGTAAATTATGTTGGCGTCCATGAAATGCATGTCTGTCCTGTTACAGGTGCTAAATTTGCAGAGCAATAATTTTTGCCTGCAAATACGAATATCTTCTATGATGAAATCAAAAGAACAAATATTTTCCAAATTACAACCAAAACAATAGAACGTTAGAAGAAACAGAAGCGAAGTTATAACCAGAAAAGTAAGTCAAACTGATAGCGTACCCTTTTAAAATGTCTATCATGTTACCAACAAATTTATACATTACTACACCCATACGTTCTCAAAAGGGTCACTAACTGTTTGGAAACAAATAAAGCTAACTGAAAAAAACCATACACCGATGTAAAGGGAGCTGTTATTTCGAAATATAATCAATAAACATATAATTTTGTCCATCCTGTTACTGTCTATCCTGTTACCTTGAATAAAGTAACAGGATAGACAGATTAAGTATAAGAATAAACAACTATGTATCTGTAGACATTATGAAATATTTAAAAATGAAATGAAACATTTGATAGTCTACATATCTTTAAGAAAAAACAAACAACTTTGCAAGGGGAGTTGTTGTTTTCCAATAGAATCAATAAACATATAATTTTGTATATCCTGTTACTGTCTGTCATGTTACCCCAACTTGGTAACAGGATAGACAAATATGTATATGTAAACCTTCGATGTCCATTACTGTTACCATAGAAAGTAGCATTTTACTAAAATTATATGTAATCAAAGAACTAAGTGATGGATTGATTCAAAAGTCCAATATAAGCCGAATATAAGAAAGTGCTTCAGTTGGTTTTACGTTGATTGTAGCAATTTTTGAAGAATTTGAAAATCTATTTTTAGATAGTTTTTTCAGGACACAATATTAAGTGATATTTTTATCCCATTAATGAAAAGAAATTAAATATTCTGTTATTGTTTTCTGAAGCACCACTAACGTACCTTTGAGAAATAATCAATACGTTTTTCACATTTTTTCTGTTGATAGTAAAAAAAATTCTCACAAATGTGGTAACAGGATAGACAAAATTTTGCACCATCAGTCGAAAATGTCAATAATATTTTTATATTATGTCATTAAGATTGCATATTTGAGCATTTTGTTCAAGAAGTATCATATATTTTGCAAGTGTAATAAATATGATGATTCAAACAAATTATTTTTTCTCAATTTTGCAATGTTAAAAATACACATTTTTTGAAAATGACCCAGATAAGGGTTTCTACTGTGTCGTCAGAATCGATAGAAAAACTGTCAGTGAATTTTGAACACTGAATTCATCTCAAAGGAGAAGAAATCAGAGGTTTTATTATAATTCTGTTGGGTACAATGGGGTTTTGGTGTCATCATAAGAATACCGTTGGTTATTGACAAAGATGGTTAGCAAAGTTTTAATTTGGTTTAAATCAACCAGGAGCATAAATGTATTACAAAGGAGAACACAATGGCTGTCACATCTAGCAGTTAATGTGAACACTGCATCAATATAGTAGCTGTAAAGGTAAACAAGAGTTGACACACTAAATGTCTCGCCTGAGTATGCACATGGACACAGAATAAAGATTATCTGATACCATACATTACAAGTCAAAGGAAAATACGTCAGGAAACATTTGTCTGAAAAATTTCATGCATTTCATTCAATCCTACAACTGTGTCCAAGGTCAGCTGACAGTTCTCAGACTGGTATGTACCCATCTATAGACCTACATACATTTATAGCATTTGTTGAGAAATGGACTTATTTGTAAAAATGGGATGAGGGTTTTATACATTTCTTAAACATGAAATTTTTTGTAACATGAACCCCCAGTTTTTCTTTTATAATCAATCATATATACATTAAAATGGTATTTGACAAAATTTTATGAAATCCTTTTTATTTTTTCATACATCTTTGAGAGACTGAAGTTGTCAATGCAAAGACAATGAAAAATCCAGAGAAAACCCATTTCCTGCAAATTTTCAAGGCCTTATAGCTTTAAAATGAGCACATGAACATATATTTTTTTCCTGCTTATTTGTTTACTATTCATATGTTCTCTCAAACTAAAACACCTATTTCAAATCCTATTTATTTCCTATTAGACCAGTTTAGTTATGGGATTTTCTACTTGTTTTTATTTTTTAGTAACTTTAATGGCTAGTAATGCAACTGTTTGTGGAATTCCGAAAAGATCATTTGAAGAAATAACCTTAAAATTTATTCGTAAAGTAAAACATCTTAAAGGTAAGGATATCAGCGGATGTACTATATTGGCTGACGGTAGAATGGTGTTTTCCTGTTATCGCACCCATTGCCTTGAGATAATTAACAAAGAGGTTGCAAGATTTTGAAGTTAATTTGAATCCATCACCAGCATATGATATAACATATTTCAGCGAGGACAACACTATTGCTATCACCTCAGGTGGAGCAACAAAGCAATGCATTACCATATTCGATATAGAAGACAGGAAAATAACGAAAACCATTCCAATGGACTACAGAATCTTTGGCATAACCGTCCTACACAAAAATAAGCTTTTGTATGTTTATAACAAAGGAATACGAATGATAAATCTTAGAAATAAAACCACCACAGATATTATTACGACGGATAGGTCTTTCTCGGGATACGTTGCCACGTTTGGAGACCAACTTTACTACACTGATTATAACGGACATATCGTGACGTGCTGTGATCTTCAAGGTAGAATACAATGGGAATTCAAGCGTGAAAGTCTTCTAAAGAATCCATGTGGTATCTCTGTTGACAATGCTGGGAATGTGTACGTGGTTGGTTTCATTTCTAACAATGTTGTACTTATCTCCCCTGACGGCAAACAATATCGAGAACTGTTGTCGAGAGAGGAAGGGATGAAACGCCCAAATGTGTTGCATTTTAACAAGGCAAATAATGAACTACTGGTCGCAAATCAGCATTTTAAAGCTTTTATATTCCAACTTTTATGAGTATACTTAGACGTTTATATTCAGTTGGAGGCTGCTCTTCGTGGACACCCTGACTATGCTAAGACATTTTGTATTTCACAATTCTGCAGAGTACTTAGTGACCGAACTACAGCTGTACATGACTCGTGCGCTGCGCGCGCTCGTGATTTACTGCGTAGTTCAGTCACGCGTTGTTTATTCCTGGTATTTGAATTCAGCGATTAGTTATACTATAATTATAGTTCAATTATATGTTACGGAATAAATGCTACGAAGATACAAATATAAACAAGAAAGTGAAAGGTACAAATACAAGATCCGTCAGAAGTTACTTTAGGTGTCACCAACTTCAAAAATGACAATCAAGGAATTTCTTTATTTCTTATTAAGGTTGAACATTTAAAGTTTGAAACATATCTGATTTGTAGTCATACTGAATGACTTTCAGTAGAATTATATGATATGGTGAGATTTTTTTTTGGTTTACATGAAACCAGTTGTAAATAAATATAAATTATGTAGAGCAGATGTGGAGGATGAAATTCACTTTCTGATGAATTGTTCAAAATTAAGTTCTGTACGTGATCCTGTTTTACACGAATTACTCTCTGGTTTTCCTAATTTATTACACTGCAATTCTATATGTACATTTTTTCCATGAACAGAGAAAAGATTTTTAAACTCTGAAAGCATGGTTTTCGCAAACACCCCAAATAACATTACAGTTATCCAGCGAATAAAACGACATACGGGATACGAACGCGTATCTGTGATATTTCGCACATGCGCCTTTGAAGATCTTAACATCAGGGGGTTGAATAGAGACCGCCTTTCTTCTAGGTGTCATCTCCTTTCCTTTGCCATTATACACACTTTCTCCAAATCGTAGTGTCTTTTCTCTAACTTAAAATAAAATTTAATCCTCTGGTAAAAAAAAATGTCTGTATAATATACTGTATACTACAAGTAAACCAAATCAAATTATTTGTTTTATTAGATTATTGAAAACAGCAGATACCGAATCCATTGCATATGCCGAAGCGTTTTTTGTTTTTTTGTTTGTTTTTGTTTTTTGTTTTGTTTTTGTTTTTTTTCATCTTGATTAGATACGCCTGTTGTCACACAACTAAAAAATGCTGGGCGCACAAAAGACAGAAAGGGCTTAACAGAACAGCCAAAATCCAGCTGCAAACAATTGGTATATGTGGTTGACTCATGGTTGCTCCCCAAGAATCCTATAAACAGCTGAGTACAGAGTGGTTTCATTAATTTGAAGAAAAAAATAACTAAAGTATTTCGATTCTCCAAACATGTGTAGTTCTTGGTTTATTACGTGTACAAAAATATGGCAAGCCGTTTTACTATTTATTCTAACTTCAAGATATCTCATATAATATATAAGCTATCTTATATAATCTAGTTATACTTTATAAGATATCATATATAATCTAGTTATACTTGTAATTATAAAATATCTTATATAGTTTGTAAGATATCTCATATAGTTTATAAGATAGCTCATATAATTTATAAGATATCTTATAGAAAATATAAGAAAATTATATGAGATATCTTATAAAGAAAATTATATGAGATATCTTATAAATTATATGAGATATCTTATAAACTATTTAAGATATCTTATAAACTATTTAAAATATCTTATAAACTATATGTGATATCTTATAAAGTTAATTAGATATCTTGAAGTTCGAATAAATAGTAAAACGGCTTGCCATACAAAAATGACTCAGTGCATCACAGTTTTATTATAAAATGGACTGTTTTTTTTTCTTCATTGTAATGATATATCACAATGATTGATAAGAATATAACTATAACAAACCAGGACAAAAAGTAAAGACAATTTGGATCAACTTCACTAAGATTCGATGAAAGAACGGGTTGAAGCTGAAGGAAAGGGGAATAAGAAAATCCCGGGTGATTTTTGGGTAGCCGGGAGTACCATTTTGGGGTTCAAAATTGGACACAAATTTGTATCGGGGAAAACTTCAAAATGTCACCCAAATTCCTTGTAAATAATGTTAATTTTCCCCAAAAAATTCAAAATTCATGACCCAGTTTAATATAAATTTTTTCAAAAGTGTCTGTCCGAAATCCATACAATCTTTATATAATTTTTGCCTTAAAAGTATACCCAAATTTTTTGCACATCCCCGTATACATTTATGTAGGGAGTTCCCCCTTACCCCCCCCCCCCCCCCCTCGGATGAAAATTAACTACAGTTGAACCTCAGTAGCTAGAGCTCGAACGAACCCTTCAAATTAGTTCGAGAAATAAATGGTGTTCCAGTTATTGATTGCAAATGATATTGAATATTCACTTGCGGTATTGAAATAATGGCTCGAGAAATTGTGTTCGAGCTATCCGGATTTGACTGAAGTTACATCAAAAGACAGCAGGACATCTTGCCATACCAAATGCATCAAACCTCCAAACCAATGGGTTATGTAGAAAATAAACTAACGTTGAAAGTCGAAAAGTATTTATAAACTCGTTAGTTACTGAACATGCTAAAGGAGGTTATACAAAATAGTTCTTAACTTGCAAAATACGTTCTTAGCTGGAACTAGCAAAAGGGTGTTTTAATGCCGTCAAAACATTACTGACAAAGATGGCCATTAAGGGTTTTAGTTTGATTTAATTCTGTAAGGAGCATAAATTTACATAACACAAAGGAAAACGCTCTGTCTGTCCCATCTGGTAGTGAATCAGAACGCTGAATCAGTATACTCGACGTAAAGGAAAGAAAAGAAAACGACAATGCTTTCAGCTGATTCAGAAAATTATTGTATTGCAGTTATCATCTATTGTGATTAACAAAATGGTAAACATAAATAATGAATCTGTTAGCAAAATTGCCAGTCAAGAAATGCCTTCTTTTTTATACTCAGTGATAAACTACACTACACCAATAACAACACATTAAGGCTTTTTGTGATCAGTTGTAAACCTGAGGGTACATTAGAATTGAAACTTAAACTGCTTACTCTCCCGGAGAACCTGTTTTTGGTGGGGTCCATGTTGTTCATATGTTTTTAGTTTTTAATTGTAGTGCATGTATTGTTTTGGTCTTGTCTTCGTTGTTCTCCGGAGTTGTTACGATTTTTCTCTCCTTCGAATATCCCTTTGGTATTTATTGACTTTACTTAGAAGTATTCTTTTTTACAACTGTTATGTGGTATCCTTGTGACAACGTGGAAACGTGTTCTAGTGACAATATAGACACTTCTATCGCATATAGGTGATCTCAATGATGCAGAGATATTGAACTTTGACAAATCAAACGATAAATTAATAGTTAGGGACGAGATCAAAAGTTCAATGTAGGATAAAAAACTTAATTCAAATAGTTTGGGGGGGGGGGTGGTAAAGATCGCTGCAAGTTTTGTTATCCGACACCGATTTTCGGATTTAAAAATACGGATTCAAGTGCTGTCAAAGTCAAGTCAGAACAAACATACATTGTTGAGGAAAAACAGGACCCATGATACAAAAAGTATGCTCTCAAAGCATATGCCCGTATTGGTCAATCAATTTTTCCCAAATTAAGTTAAGAGGGGGGGAGGGGCTGGAGGGGTCTGTGAAAAAACTATGTGAATTAAGTTTTTTTATTCTACATTGAACTTTTGATCTCGTCCCTTTCAAATAGAAGGAAGAAAATGCAGCTGAAATTATGGGCACCGTAAAGCGTATAAAGTTTTAGCAAAGAAATCAACAATGACAAGTTGTGTTATTGTTTTAAATTGTTTTGTTTTACACATAGTTGATAATTGTTAGTTCTTAATAACATTTTGGGGTAAGTTGCAACAAATGTACATGCCATGGAGATCAGTTTACTGGATCACAAGTTACTGAAATATTGTTTCTACAGTTGGATGATGACAACAGCGACGATGTAAGATCTCTACCATAATACGACCACTATTAAAAAGTGAGAACATTTGTTTAATGAAAGAATCAAATTAAAATTAGATCTACTAATTGCTGCTTTCACTCACTGCATGTAGATCTAACAACACTCCATTTTACTTTCTGTTTTGATGGCCTTTCCAATCAGCCAATCAGATTTCCGCCTTCATGATTTTGAAGGCATTTGCCTAAGGATAAAACCCGATGATTCTCAATAGGTCATCAGAACAGAAAGTAAAATGGAGTGTTGTTAAATCTACATGCAGCAAAAAGTATATGACGTTAATGTTCATGCCCTTTTCTGTGAAAAACTCTGAGCTTATCTTTGTTTTGTATAAAATAGTGATTTAGTTTAGTTGGGGTTTTACGCCGTTTTCAGCACATTTGGCTATATTTTGCGGCGGCCAGTTTTTATTGGTGGAGGAAGCCGGAGTACTCGGAGAAAACCACCGACCTTCGGTAGGAAAATTGGCAACCTTGTCAATTAAGATTGGAGTCGAACACACCCCGCCACCGGTGAGATTCAGTCGAACTCACAACCTCAGCGTTGACGGCTGATTCCCCGAACGTCAACTTTTCAAAGATCCAAGAACATTTTTCCCCTTCATTAAACCTGACTAAGGGGCCCATTTAAGTGTTAAACAATTACTTTTACAGGTGAAAAAAAATCACCTGAGTTTTGTTTTATCTGTGTTGCAATAATTTTCTTTTAATTATATATGTATCAAATTAATTAATATGTTCCTTGTTGGTGTAGCTTCCATTTAGATGTTGGATTAAAAGGAAGATACACATATAAATTACTAATAGTTTATTTCATTTGAATAATTATTAATGCTTTCATATTATAAACACATATTGTATGACAAATTATTACTTGATGGAACAATAAATACAATAAAATTCACAGAAACAAACCACTGAAATGTCTATCAAAACATTTAAAAATGCACACAATAAAGCACTGAAATTCAACAAAAAAAGTTTTGGAGTTTGTTTTCGGCGAGCCCTGTAGAGTGTTAATTTGACTGAGTTAAATGTTGGTAGACGCTGAATGACTGTTTTAGAAATGTCATCCCATTCTTGGTCTCGGAGTTTGTTTAGTTCCTCCTCATAAAGTGATGGATTTGGTCTAATTTCTTCCATACATCTCTGGTTTGTTTTGCCAAGAATTTGTTTACTGACGACTACAGTTGGGTCTGCTGGGTGATTGTGTAGTTGTCTGCCAAATCCAACTGGTATGTTGTTTAGGGTTGTCAGAGAACCTGAACAGTTCGATACTGTACATCTCCAGTAAATTCTGTCACCATTTTTACGTACGTACATGTCTGTAGACATAGCCTTCGTAGGCTAGATTCTGCCCTCCCTTTCTATTGGTAATAAAACTGACAGCATGTTGTGCATTTGCCATCTTTAAACTTTGTAATGAAAAACTGATGTTTTCTTCAGTTATATACTTAAACATAGCTTGGTGTGTACATTGACTTCGGTTATGGCATGAGTCAAATCTGAAATGTGTTTACTTTGCAAAACTTAAGCTTGGAAGCTGAACATAATATATGCATCAAGGAATTAATCATTTACTTAATCTTACAATAATTAAAAGGTGAATTGAGTAATAAAATGAAATATTTTTTTTTTAAATACATCTAATTAAGTTATTAAAATTCAGTTGAAAAAAAAATATTTGTATTTAATATTTGCATGCGATATACTTCTGTTTCTTAATTTATTTTCTTTAAGTTATTAATTTCGTTGAGATTTAAGCAGTAGTGGTTCATTTTTTTAATATTTCGATAGTAAAATATATAAAGTATTTTATTCAAACTTATAAATTTACTTCAAATACTTATTTCTTTAATTTTGTTTTATTCCAAATTATAATTTTTTTTAAAAATAATGTCCTCATATATATATATATATATATGTATTTATATACACCCCTAATGTACCCCAATTGAAAACACTTTAATTGCTAAAACAACAACATGTATCAATTATGATTTTTAAAAAGTTCAGGGAACCCACCGCGTTGACTGGCTAGTGATCTTTAGTAGTCATGACGAGCTACCTAGACCACTCGGCCACCGAGGCCCCTAGGATTACATTATTAGATCTTATGTTGTTGCAAAAATGTACACAATAATGAGAGAAGATTGATGTTACCAATGATCACAATAAACGCGAAGAGACATTCTGTTATTTCTAAAAACACAAGCTAAACAGAAGAAGGGTCTATCACACCTAATCTACCGTCGTTTGCAAATAAACTAGACACATGAGACAATGATATTGAAAAATTGCATACAAATCAATCCACTTCGAATCAATGAGCAAAAGAGTAAAACCAAAAGCGGTGTGACTAAACACCGAGTTCGAGTTCGATTAAGAGTTAAAGTTCGAGTTAAAGTTACAGTTATAGTTAAAGTTCGAGCTAGTGTTCGAATTATCATTCGAGTTCAAGTTAATCTTCGAGGTAACTCGAGATATTGATTTCTAATGTCATTTATCGAGTTGCATTTCGAGTTAAAATTCAAGTTGGGGGGGGGGGTTAAAAAATTACCTGAAAATAGGCTCGTCAAAAAATACCTAAATTTGTTGACACCCCATAAAGATATCTCTTATTTTTTTCAGACCCAGAAAAATACTTTGATTTTACACCATAAAATTAATTTGATTTTACACCATAAAAATACTTTCATTTTACCTAATAAAACAGGTTAAAAACGATATTGGTTCTTCTTTTTGAATGCACCCCAAAAAATACATGGAATTTTTGAGATCCCAAAGGCAGGGCTTCGTTTCCTCACGCGTTTTCCTTTTCTCTTTCTCTTTATGTCCCACAAACAAATGTGGTAGAGACATACATATAGTTTTACTCTTATCCATTTAATTATGTTAATTATTTCCATAAAATCACAAACTGAAAAGGAAACCTGCCAAATTGTGTTCGAATTTATATTTTATTTAGATTTAAAATGGTATTGTCAAAACCATGCAGTATAAAATAAAAGTTTAGTTATGAATGAAAAATGAAGGGATATGGGGTAAATGTACATTAGACAAAATCCCATTTAATACATGGTAAGCAAATCAATGGAACAAGGCTTTTATTGTTATTCTTCATCTTGAAGTCACCTTTAGTTTGAATTGTTTCGATATAAATATTAATAACAAAAAAAATACAGTGTAGCACTGCATAGTAATCGGGATGTCCTCGCGTCCGAAATAAAATATTTCATCAAAATTTTCTTGGCTTCTACATATCGGAATGATTTTATATTAGGCCTGGAGCTTGATAATGATGAGTTGTACTGTGTAAGTGATTTTTAGGCCTGTCTCTCATATATACTTCCTCTTTGCCGAGACTTTGAAATTTTACTGTGAGGCATATACAATGGATGAAATTTCAGTCAAAGTCTCGTATATATGTAGGAATTGATTAATACTTGGTCTGGAAGCTTGATAATAATGAGTTGTAATGTGTACCATAAACTTTAATGGTTTTCTCCTATAGGGGCAGGCGAATGTGTGGCCCACTAGGCCACAGTACCTATATTTTTCATTGCCATGACAAACACAGCAAAACTGTACGGAATATACTGATCTCTTTGCCTTTCTGTCTATTTCCCTGTGCATTTTTGACTGGCTTTATAGATGTATATCGTCGATGTACCGTATAAGTAGACGAAACTTAACCACGGTGTACAACCGGCGCGCCCGAGACCATCGGTAACACCGGATACGTTCAAAATTGGATTGCTCGATAAGTCTTTTTATGGAAAGCAAAAGGGGCAACGTTTAATTGTATGGTTTTTCATACTTGGCCAATCAATCAGTTGAAATTTAAACATTCGGTTTTACTGATTGTCTCGGGTGCGCCGATTGTATACCGTGTTAAATATCTCTGCTATACAAAAAATCATAAAGGCCATGTGAGCTTTTGCCATAAATGGTGTCCGTAATCTGTCGTCGTTAACTTTTTTTGAAAAAAAAATCTTACACTCTAAACTTGCTGGGCTAATTGGAATCAAACTTGGCCCGAGTCATCACTAGGGTGTTTAATAGAAAAAAGGGTAAAAGGATCCCGCAAGTCAAACCACATGGCCTATGTTACTAAAAATAGGGCAAATAGGTCGGACAGTCGTTTTTGAAAATTATCACAGAAGAAATGCCTTTTAGAGAAAATCTGGCAAGGTAAAAACCACCAGAAGGACAAAATCTACTTGCGTATTATTTCTCGTAGAACTCGGATTACCCGTCTTGGAGTTATTGCCCCTGAATTGTCGATTTTTAGTTGGTTTCTTTTTTTTTTTTTTTTTAATATAAAAATCTTGTCCTTTAAAACTACTGGGCCGATTGGAACCAAACTTGGTTACAATAGTTATAGAACAGTCCTAATTTTTATCTGGCGTGTTCGTCCGACATCCAAGATTGCCGTCACGGCGCGACATAATTAAACTTAGGACCCTATGGAATACAATTAAATTTAAAGATCTTCTCTAAAACTGCTAGGCCAATTGGAACGAAACTTTGGTGGAATAGTCCTTTGGTGGTCCCATTCTTAAATTGTGTCTGTTGCCCTCGACCTTCAACCAAGATATTTGCCGGAGCTTATTATAGAAAGGTGGAAGTAAATTTTTAAAATCTTTTCCTCTGAAACTACAAAGTCAATATCAACCAAAATTTACTTCATTGATTTTTAGATGGTCCACTTCCACTACGGTGTCCGGTAATTCCTACCGCCGCGACCATGATGTCCACCGCCGCCGAACTTAGTTCACACTAGACCCTAGTATTTGAATGCACTTTTAACACCTCCTCTAAATCCACTGGACGTTTTGGCCTAAATCATCATTAAGGGTGTCCAGTTTCAAAATTGTGGGAATGATGCAACGAACCAATAATGTTTACAGGTGAGCTTATATATTGTTTGTGGTATAGAGTAATTGTAGGCTTGGCATGTCGTGGTCACATTTTTCTAAATTTGGGGCAAATACATGTATAGTGTGTATATGTAAGACAAAATACTATCCTGATGAAATTCTATCCTGTGGAAAATATTTAACATTAAATTTTATCCTGGAAATTATTTTATTAGTAAATTTTATCCTGGAAATTATTTCATTATTCAATTTTATCCTGGATACTATCTAATATGAATACCTTTCCAGGAAAATATTTTGCATAAAAAACTATCCTTTTTTTATTCTTTATTTCATTTTGTCATTTACACTTGATTATGAATTCTTTTTACCCCACAAAAACCAAGCCCCACTTTTTTAATAGTTCTCCTTATTAAAAAGAAAATCTTTTTCAGACACTATGACATCTAAGCATGACAAATTTGTGTATGGAAACAATTTTACAGCAATGGAAAATATTTTATTATCCAAAAATATCCAAGGATAGAATTTAATATTAAATATTTTCCAGTGGATAGTATTTCATAGAGGATAGTACTGGATGTTACATATATTCCTCCATACCCATGTTGAAGATCGTATGGTAGAGTCTGGTTGACTTGTTTTGCTAGGATTGATGGTCTAGACCCGGAATAAAAAAACGCTTATATTCTCATTGACAATTTTTTTTTTAAAAAAATTAAAAATTTGAAATTATTAGCAGACGGGGCACTCTAAAGGCCAACGTGAATAAAATGTTTGTTGAACAACACTTCTAATTCGTCACTGATTTCCGTATTAGAAAAAAGTTTGTACGAGGAACAGGTGCCTTTATCTTAACACGAACTTTAACTCGGACCGTAACTCGAACCGTAACTCTAATTCGAAATTTAACTCAATAAATGACAGTAGAAATTAATATCTCGAATTCACTTGAACTTCAACTCGAACTCGAATTATAACTCGAACTCTAACTCGATGTTTCGTCACATCCGATTTAAATAGTGCTATTCAAATCCTTGGTTTTACACTAGAATTTTATTTCCAACGGAATAAACATAAACAGTAAAAGGAATAAATATGCGTGCCAGAACCTCTGCACACCGGGAAAAAAGTACACTTACAATTGCTTGGCCAAATGTAAAATGTAAATAAAGATGTTGATATAACTATTTCGAATGACGAGACAAAAATGTGTAAATGTTCACATACCATACAGTGCATACGATTTGAATTTGGTTCAGACCTCGAGTCTATTTATAATCATTTCCCACACACAGGTAAATTTTTACCTGTCGCAGGTATGACACATAACTAGGTCACATCCAGTTCAAACTTAGTCAACATCCAAACATGCTGTGCTTCTGAATTACGTTTTATTCAAAATACTGGAATAATTTTTTAATTCAAGTGTTGGAAAAATTTTATTTTTAGGATTTAAATTCCAAGGGTATGTAAAAGTATATCATGGCATTGACACGTTTGTGTAATAGCACCAGTTTATTTACATTCACGTTGTTTATGAAACAACAAATTTGTACACATATATCATAATTTAAACAAATGATACGGCATTCTCAGAATAACCCATCATTGGCAGTAAGTTTGTTACCAGAATGTGTTTTATTCCCATTGTTTGGGACGTATAAAGTAATATTTTTTTTCAAATATAAACCACCTACGTATGTTGTGTCAGGCCCTCGGCTATACTATTTATCTTTCCTTGTTTGTACAAATTTATGATATAAATCCTATTACGATATATCTATTTATAATCTTTAGATTAAAATTCATCATTTTCTGAAAATTATGAAAGTATTTGAAAGACAAACTATAATACGTCATAAAGGAAACTAAAAAAAACAAAAAGGTCAAGGAAAGTTAGATTAGATACTTTATAAATATTTGCTAGTATTAAGCGTGTATCATTGAACTTTGGACCTATTCTACTTTTACGAAATCTGCACCCAGGTATAAGACCCGATATACCTTAACTCCGTCCGTCTAACCCGCTGTGTTGTCAAAAGACGGCTATCACTTCTCTTCGTTCTCTGTATTAGGATGATGGCGCCATGCTTAAAAGTCGAACGCCCGGCCGTTAATCTGGATTCAGAACAAGTCTTAGTCAAGCTGGTTAAAATCTCGGCATTCCATTACTTAGGGGTTCCATTCCTCGTTTACAGTTGAGTTCAGTTCTAACCTCTCATTAGAATTGTCCTAAAATGTCAGACGAACTGTTCTAGAACAGTTCTAGAACTGTCATCCTGACACCTTTAGAACCGTTTATGACAGGGTGTGTCCTGACCTAGAACCATTTATGACAGTTCTACCCTAGAACCATTCTGGACGGTTCTACCCTAGAACCATTTATGACAGTTCTACCCTAGAACCAATAATGACAATTCTACACTAGAACCATTTATGAGAGTTCTAACATAGAACCATTCTGGACGGTTCTACCCTAGAACCATTTATTACCCTGGCAATAGTATATGAATTTTGAACATCAAAATTATAAGAAATAATATAATTAATTTGTTTTACCGTACCGAAATATAGAGTTAAAAAAAAGAAAACAAATCACCCAGAATAAAGTTTTTACTAGACCTCAATGATTTAAAAACTAGTCGGTGTTATTTTCTAGTACATAAAACATTCCTCTACATATGTTTCGACAAGAGGACACTTTAAATCAAGATTTAGTCCCCTAACTTCTTGAAATTATTCTGTAAAATGTCTATATATGTACGTTATGTCTATGTAATTTTTCGATAAATTGGTGAAGTGCACTTCTTATTTCAAAATGGCAGTACTCATCCCAATCATCTTCTTCCTTGTCATAACGAAATAGATATCGTTCATACGAGCAAAGAGAATTAATTATATAATATATCAAATATTTATCATATAAAAATGGTAAAAAAAGATAAATTATTAATTTAAAATAAATTAAAATGTTACTTATCTCACACATTTGAAATCCCTGCATTGAAATTTGGGACCACCTTATACACACCTCTTTATTCAAATGCTGCATAAATAATTTTAAAATTTAGCGTTATAAGAATTTGAAACCCCGCTGATTTTGTTAGCAAAACGGTTTATCTGTATACATACACATGTATCTGTGTACCTTAAAGGTTGGAACAATAAACATCAGGACAGTCAAGGTACAATATACATGTCAAAACGTTAATTACCTGAAACACGCAACATGTTACGGAGAACAAATGTCTTTATCTTTAAATTTACTTCAGATAAAAATCACACAAATTTTAACAAAAACAATAATTCGTTTTTCTTGTGGGTTATTTTTTTTTAAAAAAAACTTGCACCATAGCTCTTTATTACATGTATGTACTTTTGCAGTTTTGTATAAATAGATCATGAATTTAATATTATTAATTATTGCAGGGATCATATAATACTATCATATAGAGTTCCTGATTATTGTCATAATTTCATATATTGAAATTGAAATTATAATCGATGTGAAATGTTACTACATATTTCAAAAAATATGTTAAAAGTTTCGAAAAAGCGAAGACGATGAGTACGTGCCATAATCAATACAGAGTCATCGGACATCAAAATGGACGGTTCTACCCCAGAACCATTTATGACAGTTCTACCCCAAAACCATTCTGTGGTCGAGTGGTCTAGGTAGTTTGTCATGACTACTAATAATCACTAGCCTATCAACGCTGGGGTTGTGAGTTCGAATCTCAAGTGTGGCGGAGTGTGTTCGACTCCGATCTTAATTGACAAGGATTGCCAATTTTCCTAACGACGGTCGGTGGTTCTCTACGGGTACTCCGGTTTCCTCCACCAATAAAAACTGGCCGCCGCGAAATAGCCAAATGTGCAGAAAACGGCGTTAAACCCCAACTAAACAAACAAAATCATTTTCTTCCCGGGTTTGTCTGTCCAATGGATTACGTTTTTTGATTTGCTCCTTAGGTATATTTGTCCTTTTGATTTAGGATTATGAGGTCAGACATTTTTTATCCTGCTGTCGGATATTTAGAACATTCAATTCGATTCTGCTGTCCGACATATTGGAGGTTGGATTTCTGATGTCAGACATATTGAATGTTGGATTCTGCTGTCAGACATATTGGATGTTGAATTCTGCTGTCAGACACATTTGATTTTGGATTCATAGGGCATACATATTGGATCCTACTGCCAGACATTTTGGATTTTGGATTCTACTGCAACAGACATATTTGACTTAGGGACGAGATCAAAGGTTCAATGTAGGATAAAAAACTTAATTCAAATAGTTTGGGGGGAGGGGGTAAAAATCGCTGCAAGTTTTGTTATCCGACATCGATTTTCGGATATGCCCATATTGGTCAATCAATTTTTCAGAATTAAGTTAAGAGGGGGGGTTGGGGGGGATCAGTGAAAAAACTATGTGAATTAAGTTTTTTATCCTACATTGAACTTTTAATCTCGTCCCTTAGGGTACTAGTTTATAAATACAAATGAAAAACGAGTATCTATAGTGGTTGATTATTCTGTTGGATTCAGGCAACGTCAGTTGCTGATATATCAGTATTAGCGGTAAAACCTATATAAACAATATCATTGATTTTATGATTTATTTATTAAAACATATTACTATATTCCTTACAGTCTGTCTGTATAGTTGGTAGATCAATTCATTATTCAAATATAATTCTATCTTCATCATACATGTATCATACCTAAAAATCTTAAATTCTAATTGTTTTGTTATATATGGTAAGAAATGTTAGCGAGCTCAGCAAGCGCTATAGGAGCATATGCATTTTCTACATATGGGTCATTTAGAAAAGTGTTTAATGATGTCAGCCATTATGCAATCCGAAGTGAATTTATATGTTAAAGCGAATATGGCCATATTATGCTACATTACTAAGGCTAGATCTTTAACTGGGATGCTAAATTAGTTACAAATTTATTTTTAATTTTACAACATCTATTTGAGAACGCAGTAGTCATGGTATTCTTTTGGCGAAATTTATGGAGGGACACAGGGTGAGAACTTAAAATGTTTTGGTAAACCAAATATACGGACTTAGTCTTGCTCTGGGTTTCTCAGAGAAAACACTTATTGGTCGAAACGTTGGGCACTTCTTACTTTTAACTTTTGTTGTTTTGTTTATGATTTTGTAATTCGTTTTGTTCGACTTGTGTATTTTGTAGATTGAAGTCGTTGTATGCCCCTTTTTACAGCTCACCTTTTCAATTTATTTTCAAAAGCACTCTTCCTTTGCTTAATCTTTAGTCACGTATCTTTTATGGATAATATATCGGGAATACATCCACCATATTCCATTTTTTGAGGTTATAGATATAAGGTTTGTAAGACAGACTAACTGCGCTGCAGATTAGAACGTATATTCTATATGTAATTTATGGCAAGCCGTTTTACTATTTATTCTAACTTCAAGATATCTCATATGATATATAAGATATCTTATATAATCTAGTTTTTATAAGATATCATATAAACTTTATAAGATATCGTATATACTTTATAAGATATCTTCTAAAGTTTACAAGATATCTTATAAATTATATGAGATATCTTATATAGTATATGTGATATCTTATATAAATTATAAGATATCTCATATTATTTTCTTTATAAGATATCTTATAAACTTGCCATAGTAATTACTTTTTTTCAAAACATGCTAAAAACTGCCTGTGGGTTTTTATTAGATTGTTTGTAGCTGTCATTTATAAAAAAAAAAAAATAAATAAATAGGCCGTTTTCACCTGATTAAATCTTGAGTAGCCCGGAGATATAGTTGAATGAAAATTTTTCGTACATTTATGTTAACTAAATATTTAATATGACAACAATTAATACACGTCAATTTTGATTTTATAATCAACAGATATGAATACAGATTAAGGCTAAATTTTGTCATAATGGAATCAAGCCCAATGGCTCTAGTTTTGGCTTCACAAGAGGACGTATTGTCACATGGACATGTCTTGTATGGACTGGTCAAGGCGGGCCAAAACGGGGACTCTGTGGAATCTACATCTAGGATGGTCAATGTGGTCCCTAGAAAAAGGTAAGGGTATACGGAGACTGTGTGGATTCTACTATAGGGTTGTTAATGTGGCCCATAGGAAAAGGTGAGGCAGGACTGGGACTGTGTGAATTATTCTTCTTGGATGGTTAATGTGGTCCCTAGAAAAAGGTAAGGATATACGGAGACTGTGTGGATTCTACTTTAGGGTTGTTAATGTGGCCCATAGGAAAAGGTGAGGCAAGACAGGGACTGTGTGAATTCTTCTTCTAGGATGGTTAATGTAGTCCGTAGAAAAGGTAAGGCAATACGGAGACTGTGTGGATTCTACTTATTGGATGCTTAATGTGGTCCCTAGGGAAAGGTGAGGCAAGACAAGGGCTGTGTGGATTCTACTTCTAGGATGGTTAATGTAGACCCTAGAAAGGGTAAGGCAATACGGAGACTGTGTGGATTATACTTATTGGATGCTTAATGTGGTCCCTAGGGAAAGGTAAGGCAAGACAAGGGCTGTGTGGATTCTACTTCTAGGATGGTTAATGTGTTCCCTAGGAAAGGGTAAGTCTAGGATGGAAAGTTTAGTCCCTAGAAAAGATAAGGCAATACGGAGACTGTGAGGATTCTACTTCTAGGATGGTTAATGTGGTCCGTAGAAAATTTAAGGCAATACGGAGACATGTGTGGATTCTACTTTTGGGTGGTTAATGTAGTCCCTAGAAAATGTAAGGCAAGACGGTGTCTGTGTGTGGAAAATTGGTAAGTTAAGTTGCATCGTAGACTGTTTGGCGTATATACTTCTTTGATGGTTATTATGGTTTTTAGACACTGATAGGGAAAGATAGAGACTGCACATGCAGTATTTTTTTTAAATTTTAATGGTACTGTCTGTAGGGAAATGTAGGACAACCCATGTTTGTGGACCATATTTCTAGGATGGTTAATCTGCTCCTTACAGGGCCACGTATACTTACCTTTGTACTTTATAATTTCAACATTTATTGCAAATAATATATGAACTATTATTTATTATTAAAGTTTAACTTTATGCGCAGTAATTTCGAAATTTTAGGTATGGAGTTCGATGAAATAGTTCCACCTTGAAATTTGTATACAATCCCATTTAGGGACGAGATCAAAAGTTTAATTCACATAGTTTTTTCACTGACCCCCGACCCCCCTCTTAACTTAATTTGGGAAAAATTGATTGACCAATATCGATGTCGGATAACAAAACTTGCAGCGATTTTTACCCCCCCCCCCCCAACCCCCACACTATTTGAATTAAGTTTTTTTATCCTACATTGAACTTTTGATCTCGTCCCTTATATACACACACAATTATTTGTTTCTAACAAATATTGGCTATGAATTATGAAAGAGATTTGAAATTGTGGAGCAGATTGTGACATAAAATATTTTGTCATGTTATAAATACCATATTTATAGTGTCTGCCGAGGCATGTCGTCAAAATCAAAATAATTTTGACATTAAATGTTAATAACTTTCACATTCTGTTTTTATTAACGGTTTATTAGAACTACATTTTCATGATTTTATCAACATCAGTTAGATTTATATATTATGAAACTTAAATATAAAATTCGCAGGTTCTGAAAGAATAAAGCTGTTCACAATAATTAAAATCATCTAGGAGCTCAAATAATGATTCTCAGTGGGGTGTGATTTTAAAACTTTCGCCAGACCTAGAATTTAAATAAGAGTACATGTGTAAGAGTACAATATATTGAGACGAATTTCATATTAGTCAATCCTTGAATAATTTTATTTATCTGCATTTACACCTAGAAGAGTCAACCAAAAAAACAGTATCTATATATACATAAACAGTGTACAGTTATGCAATTACAAATGAAAAAAATCTAAAGTAGAACTTAAACCGACGGGAACTCTACTGTCTCAACTCTAATGATTGTTTTATGAAGGTGAGTTTCGCATCTTTCATTAAAAGTTAAACGGTATCAAAAATCAAGAAAAGTTCAAGGTCAAAGAACATAAACGCTTGTGACCAACACTAATGATTGTTTTATGAAGGTGAGTTTCGCATCTTTCATTAAAAGTTAAACGGTATCAAAAATCAAGAAAAGTTCAAGGTCAAAGAACATAAACGCTTGTGACCAACACTAATGATTGTTTTATGAAGGTGAGTTTCGCATCTTTCATTAAAAGTTAAACGGTATAAAAAATCAAGAAAAGTTCAAGGTCAAAGAACATAAACGCTTGTGACCAGCAAATTGGAAACATTTAAACATTGCCTTTTTAAAAAAGCCAGGTAAGATCAACTTGTATGAAGGAGTTGAAACACTACTGTGAACAACATTACAAAATTTATCAACCGAAAATTTCAACATAAGTATCAAAGATCATGTGATAGCCGTAGAAATGACCAATGAGAGGAAATGTTTCGCTAAATTTCGGCGAAATCTGAAAGTGACAACAATGTGTTCGTTGTTATGAATAATTTTCTGATTTATTTTTTCAGGATATACTGCATGGAAAGTGTTGATGAATTGCAGGAATTTCGTCATGAACTGTTAAAGCGCCCTCTAGTTTTACAACCAGTCATACAAGCTGGAACTGGCATACAGAGTCTGGACTGTTTCTTTTGTGTTAAGAAAGGTATAAAATATTATTGTTCATAAAATAAATTTCAAGTACAAAATACCAAAAATACACTTTTATTATGTCCCGCCAACGACAGTTTATGGACAGATTTTCGGTCTGTCCGCCCGTCCCGCGTTAAGATTTACTTTTAGCTTTTTCCCTATGAAGATTGGGTCGAATCATTATGAAACTTGGTACACATTTACATCATGATATGAACTTTTAAAAATTTATGCCTTTTATTTCACGGTTCAATAAACATGGGAAATGAGACGGTTAATCATCAGGTTCAGGTTTGCGTTGAAGCTTTTTTTCTATGAAGATGGTGTCACATCATGATGAAAATTGGTACACATGTACATAATGATATGAACTTTCTAAAATTTAATGCTATAAATTTTGCTTCACGGTTCTTTGCATATAATGGAAATGTTATAGTGCCACCACAGGTTAAGGTTTGTTTTGAGGCTTTTTGTTCTATACAAATTGAGTATTTGGTGATAAACTACACATATTTAATATTAACAAAAATATATGTGATTTTTCCCCATTATGTTTTACACAATTCTCCTTCTGTTACGAAAGGTATTTCTTATATGTGGGAGATCAATATAATTTTTGCAAAAAGGAATACAAAGTTACATTATTCTATGTATTAATCAGTTAATCGACTAATCAATTTGGGTCAAATATATCGAAGGCGGGACATTAGTGTCGTCCTCACACATGTTCTTGTTTATCATTCAAAGGTAGAGTTTTAGATATTTAGCAAATCAAATTCGAACAAAATAATGATAATAAATTATAAATTTATAAACACGTGCATGAATAATATAAATATTCTGTTACTATAGAGTCCTGGGTTGTCATGGTGAATCAGTTCCATCCTAAGATAATGGATACAATTAATGCCGGAATGGACATGGCCAAACGATGCATGTTCCGAGGAGAATCATTTATTCTTGAGGTAACATCTTTCATTCATATTTTAAAATATGTCAAAAATCTTTCATAGAAATAAAAAATTCTACAATGTTATTAGAATATTTAAGTCTTTTGTTAAAAAGAAAACAATAAAAAAGACATTTTGTGCTACATGTATTTGTTTCGATAATCTGTTATTTTTAAAATTTGTTTAGTTTGAATTGCACCATATATGGCATGCATGATGATATTTTAGCTTTCAGTCGGTCAGGGTAGGTAGTTATATGTAATAATCACTATTCTTTCAGTACTGAGTTCTTGAGTTCTAATCCAGGTCTTGTCGAAGTGTGTTCAATTTCCGATCTTAATTGACAAGGATTCATCAACCCAAAAAGAAGCTGGCTGCAACGAGATCCAAATGCGCTGAAGGTGGTGTAAAATCCCTATAAATCAATGAATAAGTCTTTACCTGATTTAACTTGCGTTGTGTTATTACTTTGTGTCCATTGTTCTTAATCATCTAGTACTATTGTAGAGTTTTAATGTTTGAGGCAGAATCTCAGGAGAAATAAATGTCCATAAAATAGCATTGTACTGATGACTTGTATACCTAGTTTTACGGTTAAAACGAGCACATATTACCTCGCTATCTAAATTACATACTGTCCAACCAATTTTAACGGGGCCTCGGTGGCCGAGTGGTCTAGGTAGTTCGTCATGACTACTACTGATCACTAGCCTGTCAACGCTGGGGTTGTGGGTTCGAATCTCACCTGTGGTGGGGTGTGTTCGACTCCGATCTTAATTGACAAGGATTGCCAATTTTCCTACCGAAGGTCGGTGGTTCTCTCCGGGTACTCTGGCTTCCTCCACCAATAAAAACTGGCCGCCGCGAAATACACAAATGTGCTGAAAACGGCGTAAAACGCCAACTAAACAAACAATATATATAGCAATGGGTCAGCATAGATAAGGGGGGGGGGCTATATAGGTTTGGGAACCCATAAAACACCACCACTACTCAATGTATGTACCAAGTCTGACTATCCTGACTCTATTGTTTTTATATTTGTGTTTTGTGCTTTTTTTAAGATTATTTTTGGTCTGAGGGTCAGTCGATTGGATATCGTTCTCAATGTTGACCTTTCCTGTTCTCCGTTTTGCTGTTTAGTAATTTTCTACTACTTTACATTACCACTTTTGAACTTTCTTTTTTCTGTTACTAATAATAAGCTATGGTTTATATTTTTAGAAAACAAGGAAAATAAATGGAAATGGTGAGCTGTCAAAAGGGGAATAAAACGAATTAAATGTATAAAATACACAAGCCAAACAAAACCAAATATAAAATCGTAAAAAAAAACAAATCAAATTAAAAAGATAAAAATACCTAACGTTTCGACCAATATGGTCTTGATCACGAGCATGTAAAAAATAAAGATAAAAAGGTGTTGACTCTTTGAAACCCAGAGCAAGACTCTTTTTTGTTTATATTTTTAGTTTGCTTTTGGAGATATACTGAAGAAACAGTACTATGGCAATATAAAAAAGTATATGCCATCCAAATATGCTTATACGGACTGTGAATATGGTGACGTTACAATACGTTCTAACAAGGCGTCTGGAGATAAGGTATTTATTTAACTTAAAATTGTCAATCGGCAAAAATACATAAATTAAAGAGAAGATTTCTTTTATAAAATTTAATTTAAAGTTAAAATCTTAACATATTTTACTGCTATTAACAAAAACGGATTTGGATATTTAATTGAAAGATATATAAAACTCTGTTGGTAAGTAAATTATCAGTATTAAGCAAAATTCCAAAATAATAGAAATACTAAGGGTTCATTCTTTGTATTGCACATGGTAGATCTCCTTAGCTGAAATTTGACTTCCTATTTCGGTATTTTTGGTTGAGTACTTCTTGTTTAATATAAGTTTGGTTTTTTGGTCTTCCAAATGTTTCGGTTTTAATGCTGCTGATGAGAGGTAACTCCTTGAAATGCGTCGTATACAGCATAGTATAAATTTACTATATCTAATATTAGTATCTTTGGATTGTTATTTTTTTATTCATGAACATTAGCCATAATATGCACAATGAAATTGCATCTATATTATATATTCTCCAATTCTGTTGTATATGTTATGTCTCACTGATCTATCAATCATGAAACTTTGTCTCTCTTGTGTGTTATTAATGTTTCTTTTCATTTTGCCCTTTGTGAGCCGTTGATTCGAAAATAAAATATTGGTATTGGTAATTTTTTGCACTTAAATATTGACCAAAAACTGGGAAAACACCTGAGTTTTGTTGACTTTGATATTTCCTGTTGGGATTGTCTAAATTAAAATTTTCAAGAATTTCTGTTTTGCGATTGCATTTCAGAAAGGTCAGGCATTAATTTTGTAAATATAAAGAACAGTTTCTTCTTGAAGTTTTCTTTGAAAATGTTTTTTTTATATCCATCCAGGTAACACAATTCAGATTTACTTTCGACCATGTATCAGCCGAGGAAGTAAAGGTACGGACGCTGCAAGAGGCAGCGAAAGAAAGACGGTCGCCAGTGCTGGAATTTATTCCTCAAAGTAAGCAAATAATATATGTTCACTAGACTTTGAGTACACTTTGTAACATTATAAAACTATGTAAAGAATCAGAGGATACACCGTCAGAGCAACGAAGACGAAAGAATTGATATTAGATGATAATTAATAGATAAATGAGAATTTGTCGCCTGTAGGCCCAGACTTGCATGTTAACACATGAATCATTTTCATATAGTACAAATTGGATTCTCAAGTATGCAAAAACATATTGCACAACATACAGAACTTCACTCTTTTGCAAAATTTTCATATATTTTAAAATTCTTTTTAAAAATGAAGTTGCTTTTCTTTTGCTTTTATCCAAAAATCATGTATTTTCACCATGCATTGGGCAAAACCAGGGATAAATCCATTATCTTCCTTCACGCTAGTGCCGGCGCGTTGAGGTTGTACTACCCTTCAGCCTTGTCACAGGCGATGTTAATATTGAAGGTTTTTATAGGCATGGCAAACGTATAAATTACTTTACATTTATAAAAAAAGCCGAGCCTGAATATATGAGGGGTAAATGGCCTTATCTAGGCAAGAATTAATCAAGAAAACCGATTCAACTGTTGAAACACTAAAATTGGTTATTCCTTTGCAGGTGAATTAAAAGAGATGCTTCCTAACTGGGTGTTTGATGAAGTGGAAGTTGAAGATTCTATTGTCTCGACGTCAGATTATCATTCTGACACTAACACTGGTGCAACGGGTGGTTCGATTATTACGTCACAACCGCGCGTATTAGGTCGAACTCAACGATCACATGACACGAACAGATACGAAGTGCCAGTTGAACTTCACGTGCCAAATGACGTATGTGATGTTGGCTATGAACAAGATGATAGACTAAATGACTTTGAATGTGCAGAATACAAAGTTGGACGATATCGCCATTTCCACCAGGGAAGCGGAAGATCTGATACGGATAGTGGATTTGGTGATGTAGGGTATCCTGATAAATCAGCTTTACGTAATTGTCAACCAGTTACAAAGTACAATGACAATTATTCAAGCAAAGGGAATCAATATGATAATTATGCCTTCCATTACGATATAGACATTGAACCTTACAGAGACAGAGACTGTGATGAACCGGAAGTCGATACAATTATTACGCGAACAGGGAAGAAAACATTCATGTCTCTTGATAGTGAATCTAGGTCAGCGAGAATGATCGATGATAGTGCTTTATGATGATGTTATTTTAGATGAATAGTAGTGTTTACATTCTAAATTCAGCCAGTCAAAATATGTAACCTCTTACTGTAAATAGTGACAAACTATACGTGTATAACATGTATAACATGTATAAGATGCTTCCAGCTGACAGGTGTCAAATTGGGGTTCTGGGACAGCACACTTTAATTTGACATAATAGAAACAAGTGATTGTGTTTTAGCCAACTGTCACTTCGCTAGTTATAATATAGTCAACATAGTCACAATTTCAGCTCTCATGCATATACCATATAAGGCAGCACATAACTTTTTAATCATTTCATTTCTTTATAAGGTGCCATTCATCAAAAGACTCACTTTGTAATTTCAGAAATCAGAAACAGTATCTTTACACTTGTCCTCCTCACAAATAATTTAATATTCTGAGATTTTAGTTTCCTTAAAACAGTATTCAGGACTAGTGATTGACTGTAATTTTAGTTGCAATAATCTCAATACACGTGGTTCAAACATAAAATAACATGCTACGAGGGTAATTCAATTTCACCAGGCTAAGAGGTATTTCTTATTACAACCAATCCTTAACTAAATAAAGATTATACACCCTTGCAACATTTTAGCAATATAAATTTTCAGATCGAAAGCAGAAGGCCTGAAAAGGGATTTTCCTATGCATTTGATATTTTTTCGTCATAAATATTTCAAAATAAGATGCTTATCAATAGTTTATCAATTCAACAAAAGACCATGGTCACAAACATTCGTACGACCAGGATCATAGAGACTGGTTCCAGAACATCAACACGTACGACCAGGATCATAGAGACTGGTTCTAGAACATCAAAACGTACGACCAGGATCATAGAGACTGGTTCCAGAACATCAACACGTACGACTACGATCATAGAGACTGATTCCAGAACATCAACACGTACGACCATTATCATAGAGACTGGTTCCAGAACATCAACACGTACGACTACGATCATAGAGACTGATTCCAGAACATCAACACGTACGACCATTATCATAGAGACTGGTTCCAGAACATCAACACGTACGACTACGATCATAGAGACTGGTTCCACAACATCAACACGTACGACTACGATCATATAGACTGGTTTCAGAATATCAACATGTACCACTATGATCATAGAGACTGGTCCCAGAACATCAACGTCGTCCTGATATGCACCTGGTTGCCACTGGACGTTAAACAATAATTCATCCATCAGAACATCAACGCGTACGACCAGGATCATAGAGACTGGTTCCAGAACATCAAGACGTACGACCAGGATCATAGAGACTGGTTCCAGAACATCAACACGTACGACTACGATCATAGAGACTGTTTCCAGAACATCAACACGTACGACCAGGATCATAGAGCTGGTTCCTGAACATCAACACGTACGACTACGATCACAGAGACTGGTTCCACAACATCAACACGTACGACTACGATCATATAGACTGGTTTCAGAACATCAACACGTACGACTATGATCATAGAGACTGGTCCCAGAACATCAACACGTACGACCAGGATAATAGAGACTGGTTCCAGAACATCAACAAAACTAACAAGGACATTGAAGACCGGAAATCAGATCAAAATTACTACTAGTTGTGCAAATATTATGAAACTAGACGATGATATCCTATCTGATAATAGATTGGTTTAGTGTAACACAATTCTTTTCTCTTTGCGGATTTCGATAAGGGATCCGTAAATTCTTAGTACTGAGCGTCTGAATATCAAACATTTTTCTCACACCGATGAGCACGAAATCCTTTCAGTGATTGTTCACAATCCTCGGTAAACCAATGTCAGGAAAAAATTATATGTTTTATGTAAATCAAGAGCTTTTATGGAAACTAAGTTAACTGAATGTGTCTAGACTATTTTGCCTAACACTGAATAAAACTTAAAGCGATATAATATTTTATTAAATGATATGATAAAAATATATAGCCTTAATATGGCAAATTTGGAACGACCAATATTTTGACGTTGCCTTGGTCTTTATTAAGTACCGGTATTTATATGAAAAGTTGTCCGTTTAATAATTTAATACAGATTTTAAAGTCAATATAGAAAAAGGGCAATATGGAATTCCATACGGACCAGCAATTTCGGAAACGGGGCAATAGGGAATTCCATACGGACCAGCTGTGTGCGCTGTTTAGATTATTTAATAAAAGTGTTACAAACTTGCTTATTCTGTTTTGGCCCTGTATTGATTCTCGGTCAGCCGTATTGGCCCTCGGCCCTAAGGGCAATACAAGGGCCCATTCATAATCAGCAAGTTAGCAACACTATAATACAAATATATAAAGTCACATGAAAGTAGCTGAGCTAGTACAACATGACTACTTTAATATACCTTGATAAATATATGTACATGACATCTGTAATATAACTTTAGTAATAACTGAGGGATCATATATATATTTAATCTAGTCTTAATTTTATTAGTTCATTAATTTATTTATTTACTTATGTAATATATATCCATAATGTGCCATATTATACAAAGAAATTTCGTTCACTTGAAGTTCATTTTCACGTGAAATTAACGTGAATTTTAATGTAGCTTATACGTTAAAATCACGTGACGTTAATTTTATTCCCTTGACATTCACTTTTATTGAATGTTATATTCACTTGAATTGTAAAAAGAAATAGCACTATTATAATGTCTGAGTATTTTGATTTTCTTTACAAGAATTTAATGTGAAAATGTTCACACAATTTTAACGCATAAGCTCAATTGGGGGTAATTTTGCCTGTGTATATCTTTGTATATTCTAATTATTTGTGTAAAGTAGTATGATTTAGATTGATGATAGTATGATCAAAACTTTTCATGGGTCATTCTTACTTTAGATTTGTTTAATTCAGGGTACACACCATTTTCAGCACAATTACCTGTCAGTTTCCACCAAATGAAGATGAAGAGTAGCACGGCCCTTCGGCATGCATTCTCATTTCAGGTTGGAGTTGAATACACTTCACCATTAGCAGAGTTTGAAATCGCAACCCAATGTTTACACAGGCTTGTGATATAAATAGTTACGAGTAAGTAACTAGACCACTTGATTACAAAGCCATCCATTTATACTGTAACGTTCAGAACCAATCTAATTAAAAACCGATCTCTCATCGCTCCCGTTTTCTGATATGTCGCGTAGGAGATCTAACGAAACCCGCTTTGAGGTCACATGTGAGTGAACTGGAACTTATGAATTTATAATGATATGCAAATAAGTTGACTTCCTATCAATAAGCCAATCAAAAAAGTTTTCCTTTAGATCTAATCGTTAAAGAAGATCCGAATGAATTCTGGGGACTGACGATTTCTTCGTTAATAAAATGAGTTACATCCCTTTACCACACGATCAACTTACAAGATCGCCTAAGCCGCAATTTCATTGGTCGAACAGGACACACCTACGAGGTCACTCACATGTGACCTCAAAGCGGGTTTCGTTAGATCTCCCACTCGACAGATCAGAAAACGGAAGCGATGAGAGATCGGTTTTTAATTAGATTGGTTCAGAACTATACTGCACTTTAAAATATTTAAGTAATGTACTGTGCTATTCTCTTGAAAATTGGGTTCTTCTCTATTTCTAGTATTTGCCTTGTTATTGAAACTAAAAGTTTATAAAACTTTTGTCAGATTTTCTAATTTTCGATAAATATGTTATTCTAAAATTTAAATTTCTAAAATTCCAAACTATTTCTACAATGTATATAGATATACAGAATTAATCGTTGCAAACTTTATTCAGGTGTATTAAGGATGATCGCTGGTCTAGTAGGAAATAAACAGGATTTGAAATACGTGTCTTAGTTTGAGAGAACATATGAATAGTAAACAAATAAGCGAGAAAAAAAATATAGGTTGATGTGCTCATTTTAGAGCTAAAAGGCCTTGAAAATTTGCAGGAAATAGGTTTTCTCTGGATTTTTCATTGTCTTTGCATTGGCAACTTCAGTCTCTCGAAAATGTATGAAAAAATAAAAAGGATTTCATAAATTTTTGTCAATTACCATTTTAAGGTATATGATTGAATTATAAAAGAAAAAGTGGGGGTTCATGGGCAAAAAATTTTAAGAAATGGATAAAACCCGAGGATTCCGAAAATCTGACAAAAAGACCAAAACATGACCAGCGAGCATCCTTAAATGAGATGAGACGTGATCCCTCTTTGACTCATCTGACTTGCATGTAAAGAGCAGTCTAAGCTGTCCTCAATATACTTTATGCTATATTAATTTATGCATTCACTATGCAAGATGTCTTACATGGTTTATAATACACCATATATCCAGTATGTGATATCTAAAGTTTTTATATCTGATAAATTGTATAATATGGTGTCAATTTTGTAAGTACATAGGACAATGTTTTAAATGAAATACAGTGTAAATATATAGAAGGGTAGAAATGTTTTAATATAATGTATTCAAAATATTTCTTATTGATTGGAATGTCATTATTGACCTTTCCTGTTATCCATTTTGATGTTTAAATATATATTTTATGAAATTACAAGTCAAACATATAAGAAAGAGGTCCATTGTACATCATTATATCAGTAGACAGCTATAGGTTCAAAATTTGCAGAATTTTATTTTTTGTACAGACCATAGTTATAATATTTTGATAATGTGTAATTGTCCATGACTATATGTAATAAATAATTATATATGTACTTATGAATTAGTGAATTTCAGTAAAAACAGGGATTGTTTATTAGGATTTTACACCACCTTCAGTGCACTTGACTACATTGGTGTAGGATGATGGAGTACGGGGAGAGAAACCATTGACCTATGGCAGGGAAACAGGCAATTCTTGTCAAAAAGGGGAGATTATTTTAAAATGAAGAGAACATCACCAAAATAAAAAAAAAATATGAATTGAGTATAAAGGTCTAGGAAATAAATTTATTTTATGTATGTTTGTCAAGAATATTTTATAACAAATCCATGAAACCGTGTACTCATAAAAGAGGGTCTGGATGAGGGAAGGGGTATTCAATTTATTTATTTTTTCAGTTAATTTTTGTCCCATTTTTCGTTTTTTAGTTAAAGATATCCTTAATCGGTAAAATCTTGAGAGGTTGAAATTGTTTTGGTCAGAAAAATCTAAACTCCATTGATAAACTGAGTTAAAAGGTAGATTCTTCATGTTATAAGGTGCAAACGACACGCATGGCTGTTGAAAATGTTGTAATTTAATGCAAGTATATACATGATATATAAAGTAAAGTAAAATAAAGTAAAGTAAATTTTATTTTCAATCATGAGCCCGTGAGGGCATAAATCAATACAGTGTATATAAAATATAACTGTTTAAACTCTCATACATCACTCTCATTCATAACCATTCATTCCCTTTTCATCCTGATTTGGTTAATTGGTGAACAATACAAAACATTTAAATTATATATATTTATATATGAAATAACAGATTTTTATAGAAATTTTCTTCATTCTCTGCCGTTTAATAGGTTCTTAAACGAGTTCAAAATGGATACTAGTTTTTAAAATTCAGTGTCTTTCCCCTGGGTCATCTTTCCCGAGTGGAGTGCAGCAACACGAGGGGAAGACGCTGAATTTTATAAACGATTTAAAGATTTTCCAGTTCTTCACTTTTCAGTGTAAGTAAAGTCAAGAAATACCAAAAGGATATTCGAAGAAGTGGAAAGTCGAAAACAACTGACAAAGTCCGGAGAACAACGAAGACAAGACCAAAACAATGCAAACAAACACTACACTTAAAAACTAAAAACATACGAACAACATGGACCCCACCATGGTAAGAGTATGAATACCGTTGCTTATTTCTTCCGTAAATACTCGATTTTTAAGGTTTTAATGCACGTGCAACGATCTTCCATCTCCCACTGAAAACAGCCATTTACGCAAGACGTTATTTACTGTAATCAGTATTTTCCCTAGGTTGATCCTAATCGATCATCGGGTAAATCAGATAGCCCTTTTCAGAAACTCATTTCGGAATTACGATTCTGACTCTAAAATTATAATTTGAAGCAAGTTCTTTCCCTTGCTGGGACGTACTACTGATTCGCTGCAATGAAGAGTAAAGGATTAACTGTTTTTAAAACTTGTTAATTTGCACGTAATGTTTGGTTTATAAAAATTTGGGAACTAATTACGATCTTTTTGCTTCCAACATACTTGTAATCAAACTTGATTATAAAGCTGGAAATATTTGTATATCAAAGTAATAAATAATTTCTATTTGCTTCCTACTGCTTGCTCTGTACTGCAGCGAACCAGTACTAATTCCCAGCAAGGGAAGTATAACCCTATGACCTGAGGTATGCCGAAAATTCTCAAAACATCTTTAGTACGTTAGGAATTTACATAAACCCATGTATAATACCACCTGACTATGGTTTGCTGGGTTTTACATTTGTATAGGATGGCTATTTTATTTTAGATTTTACAAAATAAACATTAGAATATTCTTTTTTCAAACACATATTGATATAAAGAGAAAGAAATATGTGTTTTTACAAATATAGCTACAACATGTGAGAAAAACCACAATACACACACTCTCATTTCCACACTCACACCAGCACACATTCACACATTTACACCCTTTTTAACATACACTTTCATTAATGTCTCTGCCTTAGATTAAAGTTTCGTACATAACATATTGCTTCAATTGGTTTTACAATGTATATGAAATACAAACTGAAAAAAACCCAAAAAAACAAAAACATATTTTGCTATACATAAGGGTATCTATATTAACACATATCAAAGTTGGGGAAATATGCTCTTAAGAGGGGTCTAAAATCTTTCAAAAACGTACAATTTATTCTGGTTTTTTTTTTGCAATATATTGTTCTAACAAATAAAACTTCTTAATTCTATACATAAATTCCTTAATGTTTGGCATGTTATTTTTAAATTTACACTTGTAAACATATCGTTTTGCTAATATTATCAACAAATTTAATAACAAGCTTTCATTTGGGTTACCAAGAAAGAAATTAGCTTCGTAAGCTCAATATCAACATAGAATCTATTCCAATAATTAAAAACAATCTTTAAGAATTGGGAAGTTACATGACAGTGAAAAAATAAATGTTCCACTGTTTCATCTTCAATGTTACAGAAAGAACAGACTTTTTTATCACCAATTTGAATCTTATACAATATTAACAAAACTGCATACTTACTATGTAAGCTGTTTTATATTTTTGAGTGATTATAATTGACTAAAATTCTAAATATTTAATACACACACATAGAAACATCTAATTTTTTTTTGTCAGTCACCAATGGGCAACGATTTAATTTTTTTAGAAAACTGTACTGTCACAATCGAAATAGTATGCAATAATTCTATATAGAAATTAACTTAATAAACCTAATGAAAAATGAAAAAAAAACCTTAGTTCGCAAGCTTAAACTTAAAATTTTTGAAATTTGACCTGAGTTGGACACGGTTTAAAAATCTATATCCTAAATCCTTATTGTGCAACTACATATAGTGTATAACAATAAAACATATAAGCATATGCATAAATTGCAAAACGAAAGAGATATTCAGGTCACAAGCTTAAATTGAAAATTGAAAATTTCGACCCCTATGGACCCCAATTTTAGATATAATTAAAATTCTAAAACCTTATTGCATATCTGCATGTATGTATGACAATACCGTATAGAAATAAATGCATAATTTGAAAAATGAAAGAGGGGTTTACGTCAAAAGCTTAATTGGCAGTTTTTAGAAATTCGACCCCTGCATGGGCCCCAATTTATAGAAAATCAAAATTCTAAAACCTTATTGGGCATCTAAATATGTTGCATGACAATACTGTATAAAATAAAATGCATAAACTGAAAAATGAAAGACGAGTTTAGGTCACAAGCTTGAATTTAAAATTTTCGAAGTTCGACCCCCTGTGGACCCCTTGTTTAGAAAATCAAATTCTAAATCCTTATTGCGCATCTACATTATGTACAGGTAGTATGCAACCATTATATATTTAGAAATTTAAAATTCCTAATCCCAAAAGTGAAGGAGGGGTTGGTGTCACAAGAAAGTGTACGGTGCGACAGACGTACAAACGAACAGACGGAGACAATCGCTATATCCCCGAACTTTCTTCGAAACTGCGGGGATAGCCATGCAAATTAGATAAAGGAAGTGTTAATGGTCAATCGTATGTCTATATATGTAAACAAATCTGTCACCTTTTTTGAAAAAAAATCGATGAAGTAAGAAAAACCAAAGGTGATAATTTAATCATCGTCAAAATTTTGAGGTGTAAATCAAAATCAATGAAAACAGAAGGCAGTTGTGACTATTATCACCTTGGTAACGGGATTTTTCTAAATCTTCATCAATGAGGGAGGAGAAAGGCTGGTAGGTAATTTTTATTTTCTGAAATATTTCAACACAAAATATTTTTTTTTATCTATATAGTATATAGTATATGAATTGACAATGAGAAATGATTCAATCGGCAACCATAACGGAAGGTATGTGAAATGTATTTAAATGTTGTAATAGGCTTTATGCAAGCATCTACAGAGAAAGCGGAGATTTTTAATATTCTTTGTCTCTGTAAGACTAATTCATAGTTATTCAGACTCTCTTAGTCTTAAAATTAAAACAAAATATCTTGAATATACTACATGGTACAATTGCTTTGATGTTGTGTTATTTACTGATATGCCGAATAAATCTTCGTTTCTTTTAACTAGAACTAATAATAAAGAAAGAATAAGTGGATTAATTTTAAAATAAAATCAAGACATGCATCTGACAAAGTTTGAACTTTAATTGCTGCACTTCATCCCGAAATTACAATTTGTCCTTTAATTTGAAGGAGAGAAAAATTGAACTCATCTTCAAGACGAAATTAAATGTCTTATTAAAATTCCGAAACAATTACAGGACAAGATATATATGTAAGATATCTTTCATTTTACAACCATGTAAGTCAAGCACAAATGTCATTTGAACTATTCAAATTTATTACAGAAAAAATAAATATTTGCAGTTTTTGTAGTAAAACGTCATTATTTATTATTAATTCGAAAGCCTTTATCGTATATTAAGTTAAACCCCATTTTTCATAACCGTTCATCATTAATGTTAGTCAACGTTTTTCTACGCGAATATATAGGTCTGAAACCTTATGCCAAATTGTTTTCATTTATTTATTTATTAGCTCCTTGCAATACTCTTTCAGCAACTTAAATGGCAATTGGCCTATGCTCTTCAAACTTGGACAACTTCTGGATGTTTTGAAGACATGTACATGTATATGGAAACAAACTTCTTCAAATTCTAAGATTGTTTTATTTGTTAATACTTTTACTGCAAAATACTAAAAGAATATCACTGAACCACGACTCTAGACTTGTCAAATATTTTAGATTAATATAACGACCACGATGAATACTTACATCTGCTGTATATTATTAAGGGGTAACAGAACACCTAAGGGAGTTAACTCTTTAAAAATCAGCTGAACGTTTTAATCACATATTATTAGTAAAGAGAAATCAAGCTTCTCAAGGATCAAAATTAGTGTTTGTCAAATTTCTATATATCCTATGAAATTATTCCAGTAAATTGTGTGGTTAAAATTTTTTGAATTTTTTATAGTTTTGTCAACAGGTCAAAGCAAATATTTCGTCAAACTTTTATGAAAATTAAACGAGCCAAATCTATTTTAGTCAAAGTGTAGGTTACCCCCTTAATTCGCCAATCTTATAACTACAATTATTAAGATGTATGTCTTAATTATTTCAGTGATATTTCTGTAGTGTTCGTTGAATGCATTTGCTATATCAATGTTATTTCATTCTATTAGTAGATGTTTTATTATATTCTGATGAAGTTTTGAAATCAAGTTCTGGGGTATATTTGCTATCTTTACAACTTAAATTGCATGTTAAAAAGTATCTTTTTTGTTTGATCAACTGTCACGTTATTCTTCCACACCTTTAAATTAAATTTTATGAAAATGGGCATTGTATAATTATGTCTTATTTCAGCCAATCTGGTCAGTTAATATATTTTGCCCTGATAACCAAATTACGTGGGGGTTGGCTGTTGTTAATGATATTTTAAAGATGTTTTATATCAAAGGTCATCTGCTTCAACAGCATCACTTAAAATTCTACCGATTCACGTAGAAAGTGTCTGCAATAATCTTCTGTCAAAATTTCTTCATCAGTCTGGAATTCAACTTGCAGGGAAGTGATTACTATTGAGCGGAGAATTGGTATGATATGAACTTCATTGCAGTATCAATATGGTCAATAAGAAATCGTTTTACCTTGGCACATACAGAGATTTTAGATTTACTGGAAGTAGTAAATTACTTCCCCTTTGTAACTAGGAAAATTTGTCAGCTCTTTTTAACTCGAATTTCGTCTATCTCGATTTTGTTTATTCGTGATACTGTGAATAGTGTAGAAGATAGGTTTTAATGATTTAGAAGGGGTGTCCTTTATGAATTTCACCTTATATAAAGATAAACTGTGATAAATGAATGATATCTGGTTACATTTTAGGGTATCGTGATATAAATTATATTACTGATTATCAATATATTCATCATTTGCAGGTGAAGAAACTTAGTAATCAAATCCTCGAAATAATCATCTTATGATATTCTATTAATGATTGTTCGAACTAAAAATTTATGTATGATTTATGAGCGCATTTGTTTTGGAGGCTAGAATATTTATTTCCAAAACCTGACAGCAACCCCCCCCCCCCCCCCCCCCCCCCTCACCTTAGAAACCAATGAAAAGCGGATTCATTCCATCTTTTCCGATCACGAAGGAGCGGCCAGTCAACTCTTGTTTCGTAAGTTGTATTGCTGAAGAGATTTGTAAACGGTGAAAATCAATACTAAGGTGTTAACATCAGTGTGAAAAATAAATGGAACAAACAAGACTGTGATGATATTGTAGAAAACGAAAAATGTTATACAATCTGTTACAGTACATTTATAATTTAATACTTAGTTCCATTTTTTCATCATCCTCCAAAGTCAGGGTTTTGTATCCACGTTCGTTCCTACAAACTCGTTTTTTTATTGGATTCAAAATTCGGAAAAAATACTCCTAGAAAATCATTAATAATCACCATAATAAAGAAATAAATGAAAAATGTACTTGTTTGTAAATTTTGTAAAATTCTGACTAATCTATGAAATTTTACGTGTTTCTAAGTTGTTACAAACAATCAAAATGTAAATGGAGTCTACACGGTGTTTATATAGTGGTAATCTAAAATTAGTTCTCTTTATGTAAGATCCAGTTGAAAAAAATCTATTCAAAATCTTTTCAGTCATGGAAAATTAATTCTAGGAAACTATTTGAGAGACATAGAATAGAGAATGAAAACGGGGAATGTGTCAACGAGGCAACAACCAGACCAAAGAGCAGAAAACAGTCGAAGGCTAGCAATCGATCTTCAACGCTGCGAGAAAATTCGCACCCGGAGCCGTGCTTCAGCTTGCCCCTAAACAATAATGCATACTAGTTCAGCGAAAACATGTATGACTAAAAATCACTTAACTCTTTCCTGTTCTTGTCACATTAGTGTATTTCTTAAACTATCTCTTTACAGGAAGATGTCCAATCTGAAGAAAATCAGATCGGAATCCAATAGTACGACCACGGATGGCACTTCGGATATTCTCGACATTGTTCAACCACCACTTATTGGAAGGGGTAAGTTTCATGAAATTGGATTGTAAATCATGAAATTATATAATTTTGAACACATTACACGCCATCTGTTTTACTTCTTTGTTGCCCTAATACTGATTATATAAAATCAATGCTTATCGAAAAAAGGTTTTTTAATAGAATCGCATCAAACAGAAGGTGTAATATGCAATTCAAAGAAACTCGAAAGAGAATAAACCAAAATATACATCATACACCATAACGACAGCAAAAACTATGCGAACATCCATTAAAAAACCGGAAGTCCGGAAAGGTAAATATATCCAAGTCTTAATTTGGCAACCTTGAAACTGCCCAATTATAAAATCAAAACAAATCTGAAATAACGAATCAACTGCGAAACGTCCACACATGTGCGCATGTACGTTGCTGCTCAAGAATTTACAAGAGTCATCTTGTTTGTAATTGAATTAATAGGTCTGCAAGGAGCGTGACACATTTTGTCTCTATTGTAATACCGATTTCTGTTGCATATCGCATCATAAAATTAATACTGAACATCTAAAACTCCAGCATCCTAACAATATCTTCCTAAATGTACAATTTGAAATCAGTTTTGACGTAAACAATTTTTTAGGGGATTTAAGGGGGTACAGAACACCTAAGGGAGTTAACCCTTTAAAAATCAGCTGAACGTTTTATCACATACAATTTGTTAGGGATGAGATCAAAAGTTCAATGTAGGATAAAAAACTTAATTCACATAGTTTTTTCACTGACACCCCCCCCCCCCCCCCTCTTAACTTAATTTGGGAAAAATTGATCGACCAATGTGGGCATTTGCTTTGAGATTATATATTTTGTATCATGGGTCCTGTTTTTCGTCAACAATGTATGTTTGTTCTGTATATTAACTTGGACATCACTTGAATCCATATTTTTCAATCCGAAAATCGGTTTATATTTTTAATATATTTTTGTCAACAGGTCAAAGTAAATATTTCGTCCAAATTTTATGAAAATTAAACGAGCCAAATCTATTTCAGTCAAAGTGTTGGGTGCCCCTTAAGACCAGATAAGGGTATCGTTTATTTTTGGTCTCATTGAAGAAATACAGTACCGAGAAATACTAAGTGTATTGTTTGTTTAATTTTTTGTAAAGGAAACATATGCCTCTTCTATCAGTGGCAGTAACCATTCTACTATACCACTTTCCTTTCTCATTTACTTATTTGTTTTCAGTTGCTACAGATCCGTGGGGGGGGGGGGGGGGTGGGGTGGGGGTTAACTCCCTATATAAACATTTACGGGGATGTGCAGAAAATTTGGGTGGGGTTTTTCATGATTATTGGTATTAATTCGGGGTATGTTTGGGTTCGGATTGTAAATTGAGTGCCATTCAATTCCTCAGATATCTGTTTATAAACATCAGTATTAGTTCGGATGTGCTTTTTCGATATGGTTGTGTTGGGGGTAGATATTTTCATAAAAATTATTTTTCCGTTATATTATTGACATGTATTCTAGTATTTGCTCGGGTACCCTTTCTTAGGCCATTTCAGCACACCTCCGTCAAAATCCATAGAGTCCCCCCTTTAAAAAATAAACAAATTCATCTCAAACTTGATTTTTTAAACAATTTCAGGTTTCTGTAGAGATGAGCCATTATCTCAGACTGGGAAAAGATTACAGCTAATTAAGATGTTATGTTTAACAGTATTGCCTATATTGGGACTATGGGGATACACGGTGTATACATTAGCAGATAGTATTAGCAGCAGAGAGGAGAATAATAAGGTACAAAATGTGGTAACCATAGTGATAAAAGTTAGGAAGTTGTTTGTTGCCTCGTCTAACAAGGTGCTGGTTGAAAATATTTCCTTAAATGCAAAGATTGTTCAGTGCTTATTCATTCATTGAATGTGAAGTTAATAAAAGCAATTGAATAAAACAACCCAATTAGTACACCCATAAAATATATATTTAAATGAAACATATTGCATTTATCTGTTTTTTCAGCAACGTTCCTCTGTGTACTATAGTATTGATGTTGGTCAGCTGGTACATCGTTTACAAGTAGAGAGGGACATGAGCGTGCTGTATCTTAGTGCACTAGGACCGGAAACCAGAACTTTTTTGTTAGCTGAATATTTCAACACAGACAGAACGATAGATAGGCTGTCTTATTGGCCTGGCGATCTTGACAAGGCAAATGGCGCTATGTTCTTGTCTAAAGCGAGTTTTCAAGATTATCTTGCCGGTCACAGACAAATTCTGAGCCCTGATAGGTTTTCCATTCAAGACGAAATCGATTTTTATTCTCGTATCATTGATACAACAATATACTGGTTATATAATACCATTACAGAGTCAAAATTTTCATTGGTATGGAAAATTCTTGTTGCTTATCAAAAACTTGCTAGCGCAAAAGAAAACGTAGGGGTTGAGAGAGCTCTAGGTACCATGTTTTACTCTCAGGGAGGATTTGAGTCCCACTCTTATTTTGAAATGTATAATAAGAAACTTCATAGTTTTCGAGCCCATATGAAAACTGCTGGAATGTACTCTGAATTTGTTGGACAGATTTATAATGTAGGTTTACAAAACACTGGAACCAACATAACCTCTATTATAGAAGCTTTCCGAAAAGAAATTCAGACATCAGTCGAAAATACTACGGTTCTAGATATGCGCAAGTCTAGATATTGGTTTGACAATATGACCATTTATTTGGACACACTTTTGGACATCCAGACTCAGATGGCGCAGAAAGTCATCAGTATTTTAGATCTTGCCATAGACGACTTGACCACAGATTTAGCTGTAAATGCAGTTTTGTTGGTTGTTGTCATTCTGATGTGTCCGTTGGTTATCATGGCAACCGAGAGTCTGACGAGTAGTATCCAGATATATGCCTTGACTTTGGTAGACAAGACTAAAGAGCTTACGAATGAAAAAGAGCGGACTGATGGGTTATTGTACCAAATGGTACCGAAACAAGTTGCAAACCGTTTGAAAAGACAGAAGAAGGTTGAAGCAGAGTACTTTAAAGTAGTCACCATCTGTTTTTCTGACGTACATGGTTTTGATCGTATAACAGTGGAACTGACACCAATGGAGATTGTTAATCTTCTAAATACATTACACAGCACTGTAGACGATATATTAGATGATTTCAATGCCTATAAAGTGGAAACAATCAATGATTGTTATATGGTTGCTTCAGGTATGTAAAAGTTTTATTATAGCATGTTGCAAGCGATATGCATATTTCGTCAAAATACGACTCATCTGTTTTGGTTAAGTTGAAAATGTATAAAGGGGGAAAAATAACCTTAACTGTGAAGAACAAGTGCAAATGTCAAAATGATCAAAGGGTAAAGTACAATATGTGTTACAGTATTACTCCGCCAACAAGTCAAACAAAGGAGAAGGTGATTTGCCGATCACGGATGTTTTTAAATTGATAGAAATTTAACAAAGCTAAGACTTTGTAACACAGAGAAAGTAAGATTAACTGTCAGAAAGAAGAGGTCTATGGACAGTTGGTAGCTATTGCTAGAATTCTTAAGAACGAATAGATAATTATCGATGATACCCGCGGTCCCCTGAATTAGCTTCTTAACAAGCCTCTTGTGGGAGGCATATACATATATATCTGTAAAATTAATAATGTCATGAATGTTAGGCCATGTTAAGCATTGTTTTTACTTCCAGACTATTTATAATGTCATCACGACGAAGATTTCGGAGTACATTTTTTAAAGTTATTTCAAAACCACGTTCTTTTCCACAGGTTTGCCTCAGCGGAACAAAGATCGCCATGCCATAGAAATAGCCAATTTTGCATTAAAGATGTTGAATACTATATCGGAGATGAAATTTTGTGGAGGACATAGATCAATAGAATTGAGAATTGGAATAAATTCAGGTGCAGTATTATTGTTAAACGTATAGGGAGACATCATAAATTTCCCTTTCTTTTATTTAGTGCTTTAAAGTGGATTTTCGCATTTAATATCTCTGTAATATTGTGTTAGTAACTGAAGTCAGAGGCAAGTAGACGTAGGGATTTTATGTCTAGACTGACCAATCATACCCCTTCTTTCACATTGCGCTGACTCGAACACGTTTGTTATATAGAACCGTGGCGAAAGTCCGGAATTTTTGTTTCTTTTTTTTGGGGTTATTTCTATGTATGAATTCTCGCTTTTTCGAACACCGATTTGTCGAATTATCAACATATGTTATGGTCCCCACAACAATAAAATCATATACAGTCGACTCTCGTTGTCTCGAACTCGCTTGGGTCGAATTTTCGGATGAGTCGAATTTTTTCTCTGGTCCCAAAAATCGTCCCATATAAATGTATGTATTTTTACTCCTGTTTATTCTTGTAAGTCGAATTTTTTTCTATCTCGAACTAATTTCATAGTCCCAAAATAACAAAACAACACAAATTATGTTCATTATCTCGAAGTAATTATCACCTGTCAAAACATCGCTTTCGGCAAATTCGGGGATTAAATGGCTTCGCCGGTGATCAGCCTAAATTGCTTGTCATCTTACCTTGATTGCCAATTAACAGGTCATCACCTTACATAATGTATTAATTAGTGACACGTGATCTATAAAGAGCTTTTAATGAGATTAATCAACACTTTTATTTGTTTACCGCCATGTAGGTATAAATTACGGATCATGTAAACCGACCGGGTCGTTTTATCTATTGTATCGATGTTCTATAAATAACTTCGAATGAATAAAAAAAATAATATTGAGAAGTTTGAGAAATTTAAAGCATTTTGTTATAAATATGAATCTTGATTGATCACTTGTATGCCTTTCAAAATGTCTTCTGACGAACCTGTTGCACATGGATATGGTGAAGGACCCCTGCCTGGTCCGGGGGGGGGGGGGGGGGGGGGGGGATAGCCAGATTCATAACCGCTGAACAAGCCAGTGAAGGACCCAGCCTAAAAACTGGGGGAATAGCTGGCTCAGTTGCATCAGGGAAGGACATAAAGAGAATGTTGAAAAATTTTAGTCTCTTTCACTTTACCGTATGCAACATTTGATATAAAAATAGGTCAAGAAACACATGTATATACGGAAGTAAAACTTTTGTCAACTTAAAATCACACAATTACGATATCCGAAATTGTGTTATTTTCGGTCGAGAAAAGTTTCCTTCAACTCATTATTGGAATACCTAATACACAAATAAGTTGGAAATGTACAAAAATAAGACAAAAGTACACAAAAGTAGCATACTGTACACACACAACAAGAACTGTCAATCACGAATATTAAAACGTACTTCGCTACCGGAACACAATATTCTCTTTAGGTTTACCGGAAGTCACTAAATTATCTCCCCTGTTCTTTCTCGAAAAAATGTCAACTGCTTTTGAGTCGAACTTCGTCTATCTCGAATTTTTCTTGTGTCCCGTGGAGTTCGAGATATCGAGAGTCAACTGTAATTGGAATAGCAATTGTCGATTGACGTAGCTGTATCAAATATCAAAAGGTTTGAAAGAATAGAAGCCAAATCGATGTGGCAAAATATCAAATAAATGTGATATATATATATATATATATATATATATATATATATATATATATATATAATCAAATTGACTGACCGTAATGCTTTCTTAATCAAGCTTTTTAAAATGTAACAAGCGGATTTTATGTTTACGATCGGCGAAACAAACTTGATAATGTAACATAAAATAAATGTTTGTTCGGAACCAGCATTTTTTGGACCTCGATGGTTCGTAAAAATTTCAAAGGTCCATTTTAGTTCAAAAAATCGAGATCCAGCTTTATTGATTTATTGTTTAATGTTTTGTCTTGTTTGATGAATGTATATACATGTAGCCATTAGTCCTGAATTGGACATATAAACAGTTGCTTAATAATTATAAATTAATATTTTATTCCATTTCAAGCAACTAATAAGATATTGTATACATGTTCAACAAAATGTATTTAGACTGTTATATACATGGACGTTTCTGCTTATAATCTATAAAGTATTTTATATAGGTCCTTGTATGGCTGGTAATCATTGGAACAATGATGCCGAGGTATTGCCTCTTTGGGCGTATACATATTCAACAATATGTATTTAGACTGTTACATAAACGTTTCTGTCCATAACATATGAATTGTTTTTATGTAGGTCCTTGTATGGCTGGTATCGTGGGATCAATGATGCCGAGGTATTGTCTCTTTGGGGATACAGTGAATACAGCATCCAGAATGAAAGCCTACAGCAGTCGTAAGTTTTCATACGTACTGAAATTTTTAAAAATAGGTTTAGAGTTTCGTGTTCATTATTAAAAACTAAACCTGGGCGTTTACATAATATTTCAGGTACTTACATTGCAGGTTAACCAGAAATAATTATTTAATAGGCATAAATAGTGCATCAAAATTGATAACAAAAAATGTTTATTTACAGAAAAAAGTATTAATATAATATAAAAAACTAGAGAATATCATAGAGATTTCATTTCTGTTTAGCAAACAAGATACACGTTAGTTCATCGACTTACCAACTACTCAGTAAGCTGAAAAAATTCCAGATGAAGAAAAGAGGAAGTGTTTGTGTTAAGGTAAGCAACCGAAATAATCGATATTTTAGTCCTTTTCAGTACTCTTCCTATAGTCAATACTGTATGTATAGCGTTGATGCTTAAAAATTCACATTTATTATGCCACTAGCAAAAAGACTTTACTATATTTCGGTCTTTATTGCCTGATGAAAAAAAACAACAGACAGAGAACAAGTATATTTATTAAAAATAATCGATAGAGATCGAAAAACCAGCAAATAATTTGAATAACTAAAAAAGACCGTACAGAAAAACTGAACATTTAACACTACTATGGACGATATGTCTGATAGAAACGAAGAATGAACTCATGTGCTAAGGAAAAGGAAGAGATTTCGGTCTGGTAAATTACACATATCGGTAAACATGGTAAAGGAATAAAACGATATGGTCCAAAATCATTCACGATACTGGGATTATCATCAGACGTTATAACAACAGTTAACGTAAAATTTCCGTAATGATAAAAATCTGTACTTCATAATGGCCTGTTCTCTATAAAGTCATGTCCTCAAGTTTCTTCTGTAGACAATACGTTATATATAGATTCTCCTTTAGGTACGAGTGAGTTATGGAATTTCTCCATCCGAGATAGTTAAATTAGCGGGTAATTGAAAGTGTGCATCATGTGCATTGAGGTTATTTCGAATAGATTGAAAACAAAATTACTGTCAATTCTTATAATTTAATTCCAACGGTCTCAAACGTCGGGATTTTAATGACATCATAGTAGAAAAGAAAATTTAGTCTATTTTATGATAGACGAAAAAAATTGACCAATCAAATGACGCGTTACATCCAATATCAAATTATTTAGCTGTATTATACTTGAATATTTTTTGACGTCAGTTGTGGATTTGATAGTTTCAGGATGAGTTTACTCCTGATTCAAGATTGATGGCTGCAATTATAATTAACTAATCGCTGAATTCAAAAACCAGAAACAAACAACGCGTGACCGAACTACGCAGTAAATCACGAATGCGCGCAGCGCACGAGTTATTTACAGAAGCTGCTGTATTTCGGTCATAAGTTATTTATTTCTAGTATTTCAATTCATCGATTAGTTATATTTTTTATTAAATTGTACATAATCTAGCCTTTTAGCAGAAATAAATTGAAAAAAAAAATATATTTTGATATCTCTCCGCGGCAATTGTGACGTCACTTCCTAGAGTGAAAGAACGGCTGTTCTTTTCACATCTGATTTACCAGATTTTCTTTCGCGAGGATACTACGTACGGTAAATCACCGGTTACAGTGTAATAAATACTGTTATCTCCATTTCAAAGCAAAAATTTTAAAAAGGACAAATATACCTAAGGAGCAATCAATAAAACGTAATCCATTGGACAGACAAACCCGGGAAGACAAACGAACAACTACAAGCACAACAATTCATTTATATTCATCATGGCTTGAAATTTTCAACGTCATGTCAATGAATGTAGAGTAACATGAAGTAAATTGCATTTCAGGGGAAAGGTAACATGGTGACATATTGGTTAACAAAGAAAATGGACGATGGTATGGAAGACGCCTATTTAGATATTGATAACGAGTCGTTGAAGCCTGACAATGAAGATGAAACTGACGAATTAGAATTGCCAGGGGAGATAACTACGGTCGAGGATCCGCTGTACAGTGCATCACTGAATTATCCTATGCCAGGACGTCCATCAAAGCCTGCAAGCAAAGAGGAAGGGAAAAGCACAGCAAGAGTCGCTCCGACTGTTAATGGAAAAGGAAAGAAAGTGATGAATCGATCAAAGGACAAAAGTCGTGATTTGATTGAAAGCGGAAAAAGTGACGATGATGAGAAAGAATAAATGAGGACTTCGGGGATGCTACATGTTGTTATATTTTGCAACGGGACTTGCTCCCTGCCTTAGAAAATAAAATTAATGTCCATATCGGCTGCTAGAAAAACGACGTCTTTTCTCTAGCAGCCGATGTGGATGGTGATTGCTTTCAAAGCTGGGAACATGACCCTGCGATTTTTGTTATATTATCTTCTTGTTAAAGTGTACGAAGATCAGCTGAAATCATTTTGTGGAAAATATGTGTTAAATGTATAGCATGATATTGATGCAAACTCGGTATCGTTGATTTTAAGAGAGATGCAGTGATATTGTATGAAATACAAAATGAATTAAGTGTCGTGATATGGTATAACACTCGATATACAAACATTTGTTTGGGCATTTTATTGTTTTTGTTCAATTTGTTCTTTGCTTTTTATCAACTTACAAGCTAGAAACAGTAAAGAATCCTGGATTCTGATTGAAAGGCTGGGAAATCTTCAACGAGTTTTTAAAATTCACTGAAAAATGTAATTTAAGAGATATGTAATAAGCGGTCGGGATATTTGCGAAAAATAACTAGGTCTTGAAACCAAGTTTTCCTCGTTTGGTGGCTCGGGGTATTTTTCCCAAATATCCCTCTCGATCATCATATATCTGTTTATAATTTCTTATATGTCAAGATATATTCCATGTAATGACAAAAATGGAGATTTTCACAGAAATTGGAACTATTTTTATTCGCGGTATATAGCTTGTCATTCCGTTCTGAAATGATTCAGTTGTAGAGACTTATGTTGCAAACCGAGCAGATATTGGACTAATATTTATGATGTCGATGGACTTCAAAATTTGAGGGCAAATTTTAATTCCAATTTGGATAGAACTGACGCCAAGAAACATCTAGTATTTATATTTAATTCGTGTATATAAGTTTTACATTTGGTCTCAAATCAATTAAAAATATATATTTTTCATGAACTGCATGCATTTCAAACTTTTTAAAAAATAGCATTTGTAGATAATCATATGTTCATTTTATGTTTTTGTTTTTTGTTTTATGTTGTTAGTTAAACAAATTAATTATAACATCATAGAAGAATTCAGAATATATAGACATTATTTTGTTGTATTTATCAGACGTTCTAAATAAGTGTTTTTCTTTAAAATCATAATTTTTTGAATTTTTTTAAATACACAACGACATTACTTCTGCATGGCCCGACTTCTCCTGCGGTCAATGTGATAAACTTCAATTGAATTCCCCTTCTTTTCCAAAATTTTTCCAAACTTCATGACGATCGCGATTTGAAAATTTCCCAAGTGACGAAAAATTAGAGATTTTAAAAATTTCATTTTTTCCACGAAATTCAAATACACATGTTAAAATATTCTATAAACTGGTCGCTGTAAAGCAGTAAAACAATAACGGGATAAAAATCTCAAGGTTTAAGGCATTGTACATTATAAGGTATAACAAAACAATTATTGACTGGTTCCTGGACAACAGCTAATTTGTTTGACCCTTTGACTGAACTGTTGCCCTCAGCCTATGGCCTCGGACCCAGTCAATAACCGTATACTGTTTACTTTCCAAGCTTTCATCAAGATAAGGTTACTCACCTGTGAAATATTTTACTACGAGAAGACATTAGCTATTCCATCTAACGCCAGGTGGAGCTGTTTTTCCGGAAGTTATTTAAAAACTGGGTTAAAAGTATTTATCACCTATCAACAGATGATATCGGTACCAGGTATAATGTTTACAAACGATTTTTCCGCCCAGTGCTGCACCTAGCGTTAACTGGAATTGCTAAAGACATTTCGTTGTACAGCTAAACAGCAACATCTCGGTAAAAATATTAAGAATGCGTACATATGTAAGATTTACTCTCTACTGACGTATGTTGCTGGGCTTTCGATTTCTTGTTTTTGTATTGTCCACATCAAAGGGTCATTTTTCTATTCATACATTGTACCTATCATAGATATTCAGTATCTTTGTTATTGTATAACGAATATATGATAAACGAAAATTTATTTATTATAAATAAATTCTTATACAAGTCGTATGATGTTAAAAATGTCTATAATTTCCTTAATGAGAATTTTATAGTAATAAATTCAAGTTTTTTTTGGAGGAATTCATCGGTGTGTAAACAAGACAAACTCACTTTCAAGCTATTGACTCGGCTCGTGGGTCCCTTCGCTAACGTCGTTCAGAACCACAGGCTCTCAAGATCCTGTATCGCTCACCTGGATTTAACGCAGGACTGAAAATTTAAGTGTAGCAGTTATCTTGGCTGGTTTTACCATATGTACAAAGTTAAAAAAAGTTAAGGTGTGGTGGTTATCTTAGTTGACATTCAAGGTTATCAAACACAATTCTGAAAGAGGACAATTGCTACCATTAGGCTGGTTCAAAATGGCCAAGTTTAAGGTATGATGATCTGTAAATTAAATTTTCGATGTTAAACAAAGTTCAGCTTTGGTACCCATCTTGATTGACAGGCCAGGTCAGCAGACACAAATCTGAAAGGGGACCATCTAATGACCATTGCTGCCAAGTCAGGTCCCAATTGGAAAAGTGGTCTCAGATAAGAAGATTTTTAAATGAATTTTCCCATAGGGTCCTATGTTAAACTTAGTTCGGATGTGGCAGCTATTTTGGTTGACAGTCCTGGTCATCGGACACAAGTATGAAAGAAGACCATCAGACGACCATTGCTGCCAAGTCTGGTCCCAATTGGAAACGTTGTCTCAGATAAGAAGATTTTTAAATGAAATTTCCCATAGGGTCCTATGTTAAACTTAGTTCGGCTGTGGCAGCTATGTTGGTTGACAGTCCTGGTCATCGGACACAAATACAAATGTATGAAAGAAGACCATCAGACGACCATTGCTGCCAAGTCTGGTCATAATAAATTGGCTCAGTGGTTTCAGACAAGAAGCTTTTTTAATGATTTTCCCATAGGGTCCCATTTTAAACTAAGTTCAGCTGTGGGGGCCATCTTTGTTGATATTCCGGGTCATCGTACACAATTCTGAAAGAGGACCACCTAAGGACCCCGTTTGGTTCCAATTGGCCCAGGTTTTTCAGACAAGAAGGTTTTAAATGAATTTTCCTAAAGGGTCTTATTTTAAACTAAGTTCGGCTGTCGCGCCATCTTCGTTGACAGTCCGGGTCATCGGACACAATTCTGATGGAGGAACATGTAATGACCATTGCTGCCAATTTAGTTCTAATTGTCTAAGTGGTTACAGACATGAATATTTTTAAATGAATTTTCCAACAGGGTCCTATGTTAAACTAAATTCGGTTGGTTGACAGTTTGGTCAGAATTATGATAATTTTGAGAGGATCTCCTCTGGACCATTCTTGCCAAGTCTGGTTCCAATTGGCCATTGAGTTTCATAGAAAAGGATTTTATACATTCATCCTCCCCCCCCCCTTTTCTCTTTTATTAGTCACAGCAGCCACGTCTGTTGGAAGCCGGGGATGTCGGACATATTTGGAAGGGGACCACCTAAGGACCATTACACTAAAGATTGGTTCAAATTCTGCTAGTAGTTTCAGAGGAGAAGATCTCTGAAAAAAAATTTAAGCCGGACGATGACAGACGCCAAGTGATGGCAATAGCTCACAAGGCCCCTTTATTAAGGCCATGTGAGCTAAAATGATTTCAGTATTACTCTGTTTTATTGAACGCATTGGACAGTTAACCCATTAATTTACAAAAGACCATTCGCTTTCATTTTGTGTATGTTCAGGAAAACTCCCGTTACAAACATTATTGAAATGTATTCACTAATGTCAGTTTGTTACAATAGAAAAGATGAGAAAAGGGTTTATGTAATAGTTATCCCACGAGGACGAGGTGTGTCCGAATAAGATCATCCCGAGGGCACACAAAGTCCGAGTGGGATAACTATTTTACATCCCAGCTCACTCGGGGTAAATAATAATAAACTTAAAGTAAAGAAGTCAGTACTATTATACGTTATAGATTTACTTTTATATATATTATATATTGTATACCCCATTGGAACCCATACAATAATGTTTATATACATGTAGCTAAAATTAACACTTCCTCGGTGTGAGCTTCCGTAGTCTAGTGGTTAAGGCGTCTGGACAATATACTACGGGTCCCACATTCGAATCTCAGTAGATTCTTTCAATAAATTTTAATGTTAATTTTTAAATGTGATTTATGTTCTAAGTTTTAATGGTGAGCAAATTGTTCCCGCCAACTTTAAACGTAACAAAGAACTCTTGTTGGGGAGATCCGCCTCAGATCACCCCAGTAAAAACAAAGGAGCTGGGATCATCGGTAAGTTATGTGAAACAATTTATTTTCAAGCTATTTAATATGTTCTATTAAAAATCTTTTTTCTCACTGTGGTTAAAACTCTCAATACCAGTACATATATAACGGATTTGTCCATATAGTAGGTGGTGCGCGAACGTTTCGGCCAGGACATTTCGGACTAAGACAGGTACCTGCATTCAACAATCTACCCTTTTATAACAAATTAGAATTTAACAAAGAAAACCATGTACTATTTCCCAGCATTGCAACATCCAAACTAATTAACTACAAATTGTAATTGTCAAAAGTCTACAAGGCATACAATACCATGAGAGTTCAATTCCCCAGAACATTATAGATGAATGTCATGCCAGTCTCCTGTTTACATACAGCTGCACAGGCTTGTATTTACGTTGCTGCAGCAGCGCTGCAGAAAAATCTCTTCCCTGAATGGAAAGCTTTACTATTTGGAATTAGCTCTGTTGAATGGCAGATAGGGTGGGAGGTCCATTTTCAAACTATCTGGTAATCCTAAACAGAAATATGAGGCCAATATATATGATTAAAATTAAAGGAATTTTTCTTAAAAGTCATGGATTTTCTTGGTGATATTAATGTAATGTAATATTGTTAACTTTCTTTTTGGAACAAATGAACAATTTCTCTTGTAGTACAAAATGGTCTCCCATTTGATAAGATTGATTGATTGTTGCTAAACGTCCAGTGGCAATGCTCCTTCAGGACGAGAACCAATTCAGTTTGATCAAACAACTCAGATAGGTATGGGATGGGACACAAAGGGGAACCAATTTTGACTGCCACTGTAAAAGGATGGTTGGGTAGGTTCGGATAATGTAGCCTACTCTTCTTCCAAAACTACAGAAGGCGTCTTTAGCGTGGGGTGCGTCATTCTCCAAGACGTTACCCACTATGGTCCGCGGTCAAGCTTTCCATATGAGCTGACAACCCTCCAAACGAGAGGCTCTCCCCTGTCTGCCACACGGGGACGTACCAGGAAGCTTGAGCTGCCGTGATCCGTCACAGGTGCATAGTCCATTTGATATGAAAGTATAGAATTATCTATATGCATATAGGGTGAAATTGTCAAAACAGGTCGATCTTAATATAAAATGGCTCCATTGCAAAATATACAAGATAAGAAATGGTACCAGGGTTTGGTACGAAGCTGAAATTTTATGGTTCCAAATAGTTATAGTAAAAAACAAGAGGCTCAAGAGAATCGAGCCTGTATAGCTCACCTGACAGTTCCACGATCAATCCATTTTCAAGTGAAAATCGCAATGGACCTTCCATAGATGTTTCATACCAAGTATCAGTTAATTTGGCTACATGGTTTCAGAGGAGGTTTTTAAAATTTTGACCAATCAAAAATAAGAATTCCATCATAGCTGCCATATTAACTGTCTGACCGGTACGAAATATGCAAAATTTATAAAGATCCTTCCACAGATACTTTATACAAAGTTACAGCTTTGTGGTTTCAGAAAATTTTTGTTGTTGAAATTTTGACCAATCAGAAATAACCAATTCATCATGGCGGCCATCTAAGTTCTTTGACCGGAACAAAATATGCAAAATATATAAAGGTCCTTCCATGGATGCTTCATAACAAGTTTAAGCTCATTTGGCTTAGGGGTTTCAGAGAAGATTTTTAAAATTTGTCAAATCAGAAATAAGAATTCATCATGGTAGCCATATTAGTTGTCCGACCGGAATGAAATATGCAAACTTTATAAAGGTCCTTCCATACATGCTTCATACCAAGTTACAGTTTAGTTGGCTTTGCGGTTTCAGAGGAGAAGATTTTTGAAATTTTTACCAATCAGAAATAAGAATTCATCATGGTGGCCATATTAGTTGTCCGACCAGAACAAAATATGCGAACTTTATAAAGGTCCTTCCATAGATGCTTCACACCTAGTTTCAGTTCATTTGGCCTAGGGGTTTCAGAGTAGAAGATAAAAATGTAAAAGTTTATAGATGGATGGATGGAGGGACGGACGCCAAGTGACGACAAAAGCCAGGTGAGCTCAAAATGAGTAGTGCAAGTGAATTAATAGTATTACTGTATAATTTTGGCCAAAGTTTTGATAATAAATTAACTGCATTAAAAGATAATTTATTTGTTTTCCATACACCATAATCATTTATATCATCTACAGAAACACAAACACAAACACACAATCTTCCAATCAATTTAAAAAAACATAACACATATTAATAAACAAGAACTTGAAACAAAATGGAATCGGACATATAATGTTTTATGAAGAATTAAGTTCACTAATGAATACTCTTATTACTACTTCTACTGGCTAACAAAAAATCCAACCCATGTACTCGAATTTCACTTGAATAATGGGTTATATCCCTTGGGTGTGAATCAATTGCAGTTTACTTTCGCTCGTCACATATATGCCAATTCTATCATAATGTTGCTGAGTATAATGGCGTAACACACAGACTAATGATTTTATTAAGAAGTCCAGATCAAAGTTTAGCATCAAGAAATACATAGATATAAAACATCTTAAAATTCCTCGCGCAAATACATGGATACCCTGATGTCAAAAATTTAATAAATTTTCAATATCATTTCTAAATTTTTTTTTTAACCTTTAATGTGTAATAAAATACATTGTACTTGCATTATGGAATTATAATTTTGGTAATAAATTTTTTAACAGAAATAAAAAATCTTCAAATTAGTATAATATGCTGTTGGCGTGGCCAATGATGCGAGCACAGCAATAGCCCTTTCCAGAAACTCATTTCTGGTATCACGATTCTGACTCTAAAATTATAATTTGAAGCAAGTTATTTCCCTTACTTTACTTACTTCTGTTTCCAGCTAACGAAACTTTTTCTAGCCTTAGTATGTAACACAATATGGCTGCCCCCAATTAAACAAAGAATTTTCTAAATGACCCATATGTAGAAAATGCATATGCTCCTATAGCGCTCACTGCACTCACTATTAACAAATACTTTGTAAAACAAAGTTGCTTCTAGTTATGTGGTAACATCTGCTGTTGCATGTTCCCTAAAGTTCTGTTTTATATTCTATTTAAATCCAAAAAAGTATGTGTAAGTCCATGAAAACTACATTAACTGGATGAAAGTATATACATGGGTGAATTTTTAGAGTTTCATTAAACATGTTAAAGTGAAAGTATAAAACTTAAAAAACCAAATATCAATTATGTCTTCACTAATTTTTTAAGGCATTTACAGATGCAGACTATCAACATCAGGAAATCTGGCACATTTCAGGAAACTTTCACCTGTGCATATACTGATATTAAAAAGAATAAAAGTCACTGTATAATACAGAAAGATTTTCATTAACAAAGTATCATTACATATCTGTAATATTATAACTTAACTAATTATCTAAATTATTATTCAGAGTCAAATAAACAGTGATATTTCAAACACTCAGAGTGGAATAAAAAGTGATATTTCAAACATTCAGAGTGAAATAAATAGTGATATTTCACTAAGTGACAGCTGTATCTAGGAAATACTATATAATTAACTGTCCCCATTGCGAAGTTATGTTAAAAACATTATCCCCCATATTTTCTTTATATTACATGTATAAGTAGTTTAAATGGTCAATATACATTTTAATAAAATTAATAAATTCTTTAGAAATATCTTACAATTTATTATCAAACACGGCTGCACCATGCATTCCTCCCTTGTTACCATACTGCCCTTTGGATACTATTTTGAATGTGCCTTGAAAACAGATTTCAATGCCTTTTAAAATCCTATAAATTAAGACCTTTCATTTCTTTAAAATTAATACACCTTACTGTGTTCGGACAATTTTCTTGCTTTCAATTTCCCACTTAAGGGACTGGACATTTGAATTACTTAATTAAAATGTAAATGATAATTACATTAGCACATGATTTATCCACCCAGACCTTCCTTCCTGCTGTGCTCCCCAGAAGAAAAATTTATGTGCTTAATTTCCCTTATATGCCCTAACAAATTTCTGGAGAGAACACTAAAACTTGTAGTAAATCAGATTTTGACACTTACATGTATACGATTACATTAGACGGAGTCCTAGGTGCTTGTATTAAAGAATTTATTTCTAATACAAGTTATCATGGTTGTGAGAACATTATTTTAAAGCCCATTAGGAATGTATTTTTTTTCTTTGAATTCAGAATGACTTTATGGCTGTCATGTATAATAAAGGAAGAGATTAAAAATAAAATAAAAACCCAGATAGTTTATGCTATGACATAATGTGGAATGAAAGTGCTAATATTATAATTCTTCCTTTGCAGTTTTAAAAGCAACTGTTGAATGTTCTTTCAGAAATTTTTCAAACCCCTCCAATGTTCTATCACCTTCAAATTTTATAGGATCAGCCTTTTTATTGGATGGAGCAAAATATATTGTTGGAAATCCTTCAGCTGTATATGGCTCAGGTGCCTCGTTAGCTGTGGCATCCATTTTGGCGATCACTAAGCGTTTGTCCTGTTTATATTTCTTAGCCAGATCTGCATATATAGGTTCTAACTGTTTACAATGCCCACACCACGGAGCATAAAATTCTATTAATACATCTTTGTCTTTGTCCAATACGACAGATTCAAAATTTTTCCCTACTACAACCTTTACGGGACCAGAACTTCTTTTTGGTACAGCTTGTGATTTCATGTATGGTTTCAATTTTCCTGGAAGAGGAAGAAAATTACAAATTTTATTATCTTAAAGAACTAATCGCTGAATTCAAATACCAGAAATAAACAATGCGTGACCGAACTACTCAATAAATCACGAGTGTGCTGGCGCATGAGTTATTCACAGCTGTAGTTCGGTCACAACTTGTTTATTTCTAGTATTTCAATTCAGCGATTAGTTATATTTTTTATTACATTGTACAGAATCTAGCATTTTTAGCAGAAATAAATTGAAATAAAAACGGACTATGTCTTTTGAAATATCTCTGCAGAAATTGTGACGTCACTTCCTAGAGTGAAAAACTGGCTGTTCTTCTCACATGTGATTTACCAGATTTTCTTTCACTCGGGTGATATGGTAAATCACCCATTACAATGTAACAACTTTTATCAGTATATGATATACATGTAATTTTGAATACTTTGATGAGATGTGCACAATCTCAGAGTCTACCGGGGCCTGGTTTTCCCCAACTTGTTTAACTGATGGTTAATTCTAGTGAATTTATACAACATTTAACCCTCAGTTAATTTAAGGTATCCGGACCATAAATGACCACGTGATTACTAAAAAATTCCCGGATGTTCCATACAACGCAATTGAAATGACCTCGATAATTGTTGGCAAACTTTGGAAATGCCAATATAACTAACTTATTTTTACAGACTCTGCATATAAGCAAAAAAGTGTGTTTCAGCTAGAGAAAAATATATATACAAAATTCCAGCTTTAAATTGTTTGGTGCAGCTATTCACGTTCAAAAATAGATAGAATTTTCGATCATGATCTATTATGGTCCGGATACCTTAAAATTTGTGTTAAAAAAGTTGAACAACTTGGCTTAGAGCAATAGTTGTAGTTTTCTACTGACTGGTAACTCGTGTATTCAGAACAACCAAAGTTTGCTTAACCAAGAAAAGAAATAATTAGTCAGTGATTTTTATAAAAATTTATTTAATACGGGGTTACATTTAAAAGTAGAAAAAATTTACAATTATTACATTGATGATTGTGATTTATCATAATTTCCAGTGAAAATAAATTCAATATTTTCACTCAGTGAAAGATCGGTCAAGGGCGTTACTAACAAATGACGTTTGTGACATTGAAAGATTCAGGAAGGGATCTAAGGAAAATATGACACTTTTGAAGCATTTTTGGTCTATTTTATCAATGTAATAAACAGTATAACTAATACAAGAATTTGAATATCGAAAATATTCAACTCGTGACCGGAAAACACTAAGCACATTCGTGAATTAAGGTGTTTTTCGGTCACTCGTTGAATATTTTGTGATATTCAAATTCTTGAATTAGTTATCCTATAATTTCTAACGAAAATATTTATAACTAAGCAGTAATAAGATATAACCAGTTACTAGTTCCCAGCTGCCAATACGAGGTGTATGTTACATTTATGTATATTATACAAAGAATTTTATAGAAGTTTCATAAATGTCCAGAATTTTCCTTCTGGAAAATTCTGTATAAGACTCATCTCATTAAACGATAAACACCAACTTATTTATAGACAAGTTACATAATATTTAAACTAAATATAGCTTTTATCTTTTCTAGATATTTCTAAATTGCAATTTAATACTAAAAATTCTAGAACTAAACCAGAAGAATACTTAAAAAAAAAAATACTTAGGCCATGAAAAACAAAATTGTGTATTTTTCAAGCCCTGTAAACCTGTTGCACGTTGGCATTTTTTCCACCTTAATTTCGGAACGAAATTTTTTTTCTTGTTTCGTTCAAAAATCTGTAAAACACATTACCGTGATCAATTATAGTTATCTCCCCTTGTCTTCTTTGAAAAAAATGTCTGTGTGCAAGTACATTTGCATGGCAAAATAAAAACAATGTGGACTATCTTAAAGTTACAACGATTTAACCCAAAGTGCCTGTGCGTGGGAGAAAGAACAAACATTTTTTTCAAGGTAAATATCAAATTTTATAACAATGAATAAGGGATTTATAGATCATGCTTACAACCAAGAAAAAAAAAAAAAAACAAAACACAAAAATGCCCAACCGCACCAAATTTAAATAAAAAAGGGTTGAGAAACACACAATTTGCATAACACTATTGCTTAGTTGTGATTTTCAAATGACCAACAAGCCTAGGGCAACAGAACACTTGGATGGTTCCTAGTCCGTGATTGCTCTGACGTCCGACAGCCTTTTTGTGATACACTTGGGCTGTGGGACGTCATTTTATTCACCAACAATCTCCCTGCACCGCAAACGAAAGCTTTATTCCCTTCAACCCACCATTTTCTTCATTTCACTTTCACTTAAATTTACTACAAATCAAATGAAATAACGCAGTCATGTGACAAATTGTTCAAAGTGAGAGTGAAATGACGAAAATGGTGTGTTGAAGGGAATAAAGCTTTCGTTTGTGGTACAGGGAGACTGTTAGTGAATAAAATGTACATATTCTGAGAGAAAAATGAATAAGGAATTGATTGATGTATGATTTATCTTCTTATAATTGGATATATTACGATTTCGAGTCTAAAAACTGCCAAGTCATGTTTTCTATACGGAGTGCGCTCTGACGTCCCACAGCCCAACAATATCACAAAAAGGCCGTCAGACGTCAGAGCAATCTCGGACTAGATGGTTCCAAATACATTTAGCAAACTGTTTAGGTGTTAAGAAATGCAAATAAAATGTTCACTTTTATTGCAGGAAATTTATATAGGGAGTGATTTTTATGATGATCGATGATGACATTACTGTAACCACTATTACTGACCTCTTTGATGAATGAGGGAAATAGTACTGACCTTTTTTCATTTTATTTAAGAATTCCTCTATTTCTTCACTATCAAACTCTTCCATTGGTTCCATCGGATACTTTTTATTATCCAACCCATAGCAGCCAATGTTTATCTCCTCTGGGGAATCCCCTAATCCAAATTCTTCCAGTGTGTTCTTATAATTCTCCTCATCGGCAATGGCAAATGTAATGTTGTCAAAATTCTTGGCAATCTTAGCAATTTTAACTCTCCACATGTTAGTAGCTGAAACAGAGAACAGAATACATAACTATGGCAACTCAACTTTAAGTAATCTAGCAACTTAATTTGTTTAATTTGGGGTTTTATGCCGTTTTCAGCACCTTTGGCTATTTCGCGGCGGCCCAGTTTTTTATTGGTGGAGGAAGCCAGATGTACCCAGACAGAACCATGACCTTTCATAGGAAAATTGGCAATCCTTGTCAATTAAAATCGGAGTCGAACACACCTTGCGACAGGTGAGATTTGAACTCACAACCTCAGGCTAGTGATTATTAGTAGTCATGACGAACTACCTAGACCACTTGGCCACCAAGGCCCCAAAACTTAATTTGTAATGTATATATATAGGGTATAAAGAAAAAGATGGACTACAATCTTAAATTCACGAGTTAAGCAGTGTTATTTAAATCAAAACATTAAAAGTTCTAATGCTATTCAAATGCTCTTTAATATTTTCCTTAGCATAAGAAAAGTTAAAGAATAGTATAAACTTTCTTGATGAATTAAATTTGCAAATGACACCTTATGTGACTTAAATATGCAGATATTTAAATAAGTTCAGACAGGATTTGATCACAAAAATTTAAATTTCACAAAATTTCCCTCTTTTTGATTTGGCATTTCTCGTCTGTTAATTTTGACAACTCCACCATATATTTGTTACGACTTTTGAATTGCGTTTTGTATATTTCTTATTTAATGCTCATACATGTATAGTATAAGTTTATACAGTTAAGCATGCTCGCTGGTCATGTCACATGCATGTTTTGGTCTTTTTGTCAGATTTTCGGAATCCTCAGGTTTTATACATTTCTTAAACATGAAATTTTTTGCCCATGAACCCCCACTTTTTCTTTTATAATTCAATCATATATACCTTAAAATGGTATTTGACAAAATTTTATGAAATCCTTTTCATTTTTTTATACATTTTTGAGAGAAGAAGTTGCCAATGCAAAGACAATGAAAAATCCAGAGAAAACCTATTTCCTGCAAATTTTCAAGACTTTATAGCTCTGAAATAAGCACATGAACCTATATTTTTTTCTTGCTTATTTGTTCACTATTTATATGTTATCTCAAACTAAAACACCTATTTCAAATCCTATTTATTTCCTATTAGACCAGCGATCATCCTTAATGAAGAGGACCTACTTGCCTCTTCTATGTCGAGGGAATTTAAAAATAACCTCAGCGATCTACTGCTTCAATTCATACCTACACAGTTTTGACAGACTAAAGCCACAAAAAAAAAACAAAAAGAATTAAATTTTTTTTTTATACATAACCCAAATTAAACAAATTGCTAAAAAAAAACTAAGAAAAGCATTGGAATTTGGGGATGGTGAGGCTAAGAGAAATGCTAGATTTTTAATTTACACATTTTAATTGTTTCCTAAAATGAAATTAGGGTGATAAAAATTCAATTCTTATATAATGCAGAATACCCATGAATATTTGTATGTTAAAACTAGCTGATGCCAGATACTTTTACACATATCCAAAGACTTCTTACCCTCTCTGTGATCAAAGGACCAATCAACAGTATAAAACACTAAACACAGAGGGCGCTGCTGTTTGTATCTGGCTTCCATGTCATATGTATATTCCCCAACCAGAGGAAATGCATTCTTCTCAATAAATTTCTTTAGTTCTTCCTCAAGGTAATCTTCCTGTGAAAAGAAATTAATTTTGTTTTGCTTTAAAAATATTCAAAATCTTACAACTTAATACAAATAATGGTAATATTTTCTGATTTTCTATGCAGTTCTTTCCAATAATTAATTGCTGATCACCAAGACAATATTGATAGTAAAATGTCTGTAAAACAAAAGTCCAACTTGTCAAAAATGAATGGGGGCTAAGTTTGTTTGTTTGTTTGTTTAATTGGGGTTTTACGCCGTTTTCAGCACATTTGGCTATTTCGCGGCGGCCAGTTTTTATTGGTGGAGGAAGCCGGAGTACCCAGAGAGAACCACCGACCTTCGGTAGGAAAATTGGCAATCCTTGTCAATTAAGATCGGAGTCGAACACACCCCGCCACAGGTGAGATTCGAACTCACAACCTCAGCGTTGACAGGCTAATGATCACAGGTAGTCATGACGAACTACCTAGACCACTCGGCCACCGAGGCCCCGGGCTAAGTTTGATCAACCTAAACATTTTACATAAAATTATAAGAATTAATTAATGTGTTATCATGGACATAGGAAGTGGTGACAGACAGAGTGATTACTGTAACATCTTTGATGTGAAGGTCTATGTTGGCTGTTGTTAGTTTAAAGATTAAAATCAGTATGACAGCAACAAAAGGAAAAATTTTGTCAGGTTTGGTTCAAATTTCCTCAGTGGCTTCAGCACGAGATTATTAATTAACAATACTTTTATTGTAAGTTATACCCGTGATGGTTAAATATAGATTAGGTACGAGAGATTGATGGAATTTCTCCACCCGAGATAGTTAAACTTTTTATTTTTAACACGCGAGCTTTCAGTGTCAAAAACAATATTGGACAGCCTATTTTGGTCAGCTAAGGCCTTGTTGCAGGATAAACAAGTTTTACTGACCTTATCGAACACATGACGCTTAGGTTCATACTTGGTCTGGAATCTCTCTGCGACAAATATCACAACAGATGGTTTTTTTATATTAAAATGTTGCCAAACTTCCTTGTTTATTGTATGACCAAATCGGAAAAGTTCTCTTCCTTCATTGGCTGAAATAATCAGAAAAAAACATCCAGATTACATTGATTCTAGCAATAATGAATTCAGCATATCTTTATGGCAATTCCATTTAAAAAAAAAAAGTATATCATATTTGGGTGTGTACAATAGGAAGAACCCTTTTCCCTTTGCACGTGCATTGACCTCCCACTGTTGTGACGTCCAATTTGAATTCTTTTGTCATACCTTTTGACCAGTCAGACGTAAGGTTATTCAACTTTGTCGACTGTGCTCAATGAATTTACCTACAGTAACATCTCTAATTTTCGTTGGCCTTATCATTTGTCACTTTTAGAATTTCGTGGAAAAATGTATTTTTAAAAATCTCTAATTTTTTGTCACTTACGAAGATTTCAAATCGTGAACGTTGTGAAGTTAGAATTTTCAACACTATTCATAAACAGAATTTCAGCATCGACTTTTCCATTCCTCAAAACGAAGGAGTTTATTCATCCAAAACATGAAAAAATATGTTATAAATACAAAATTTCAAACAAATTTAATCGATTTTTTGCACCTAAAAGTTAGGTTAAGAAAGTAACAACAAAATAGAGCTCAGTAGAACTATGCTTCTGATTTCCGATAGATAACGAGGATAAAATTTAACAAATTTTACTTTCTAATTCCTTTTAAATCTTCAACTCGTTTTTTAAATTCAGCGTCTTTCCCTTCATTCCACTGCACTTCAGTCGGGAAAGACCTGAATTTTAAAATCTTGTTGAAGATTTTCCAATCTTCACTTTGAACTTGTGTAAGAACCATTTATTCTTTCTTGTAAAACATACCCACTTCCTTAAGTATCTGTAATCGTTTGTCTTCAATACTTTCAAAGAATCCCATGACAGTTAGTGAATCTTTCTTCATGTATCCCTGAACTTCTTTCACACTGTTTAATAATCTGGACGCCTCTTCTGTTTGTTTTATCATATAGTTTACAATTCCTGTAATAGTAACAGAATAAATGTTATATCAGAGTCAATTATTACTCCCAATCTCTATACAGGCTTAAGGATGCTCGCTGGTCATGTTTTGGTCTTTTTGTCAGATTTTCGGAATCCTCGGGTTTTATCCATTTTTTACACATGAAATTTTTTCCCCATGAACGCCCACTTTTTCTTTTATAATTCAATCATATATACCTTAAAATGGTATTTGACAATTTTATAAAATCCTTTTTATTTTTTCATACATTTTTGAGAGACTAAAGTTGTCATTGCAAAGACAATGAAAAATCCAGAGAAAACCCATTTTCTGCAAATTTTCAAGGCCTTATAGCTCTAAAATGAGCACATGAACCTATATTTTTTTCTTGCTTATTTGTTTACTATTCATGTGTTCTCTCAAACTAAAACACTTATTTCACATCCAATTTATTTCCTATTAAACCAGCGATCATCCTTAATGGGCTTCCCTCGTGTACAATAGAAGTTATAAAACCGTAACAGGTTCATAATCAACCTCCATTAGCTGCGCTAGTGGAGTACTCCTTTAGTTCAGTTGGTAAGAGCGGTTGGTGCGGTAGGTAATTTTTGGAGACAAATCATGCTCTACTGTTACATTGGTGCCCAACTAAAATCAAAGTGCATAGCACTGGTAGGGTTAGGTTGCTAGCATTTGACTTTTATTTGTACAAACATTGCTGATGATTATTTCAATGTTTTTTGTTTGTACAATGTATTGCAAAATAGGTTTTGGTATTGAATTCTTTTTATTAACTGTATTATTTACAAGGAAATATATCAATTATGAAAGTTAACGAGCTCTGCGGAAAAAGTGTCTATTATATAATAATGTTCCTGTGGGTAGGTGACTGATTTTTTTTTAAATTGACAGCATATGTATTGCTTTGGTTTCAAAATATACAGTGATTTTTTAAAACGTATATTTTTGCAACACAGTGAATCTGAGCTGAAGGTTCTACTACTCAACTTTACTGCGCATGTCTGTACATAAATATGCACTAATCAATCAAAGAAAGCACGAGTCTGCTAACGCTTCTTGAATTATCACTCTAAATTGAATTTTTTTAAAAAGTCAAACGCATAATAATGATTTGATGAATTAAAATAAACAGAAATCAAAGGTCTTCAAGTTATTAAGGTTATATAAAAAGACAAAGTTTGGACAATTGTAGAAGGGGGTCATTTCTATTTACACTACATTGCGCATGTGCAGGTAGATCAGAACGTAAACATTCAAGCTTTCAATTAAAATAAACCCATTATACCTTCGATAATACAGTTTTCTAAATTAATGATAAACACAGTGTTTTTCAATCTTAATGTGCAAGTTGTCGGAATTTCAAATAACCTGTATGCAATTCTATCACTGACCAACAGGTTTGACAAAATGAAGTCACGATGATCAGGTCAAAAGGTTAATCAAATACACAAAAAGAACGTAAACATTCAAGCTTTCAATTAAAATAAACCCATTATACCTTCGATAATACCGTTTTCTATATTAATGATAAACACAGTGTTTTTCAATCTTAATGTGCAAGTTGTCGGCATTTCAAATAACCTGTATGCAATTCTATCACTGACCAACAGGTTTGACAAAATGAAGTCACGATGATCAGGTCAAAAGGTTAATCAAATACACAAAATACCATCAGAATTACAAGAAGAATAAGCAAATAATGTGCAAAATATGTTCTGTATAAGTTAACAATCACGTTCACAACAAAAATGGAACTTACCTTTGAAATCTTTTGAAAATAAACCTGATTGTAATCCTTCCCAAAATATCCGTGCAAATGTAAACATTCAAAATCCTTACGCCGATAGCATTGTACACTTTAAAAGGTGCGAATACTTTACACGGCTTTCAAAACAAAAAGGAAATCGTCAATAAAACACACATCTTTTATTAAATAACTGGACAATTACACTTCTCGGTGTGTTTCAGTTACATTTCTATTAAAAAACAACTGCACCAGCAACAACAAATATTAGGACTATTTTACCGCGGAATGTTTATTTTCTTATATGATATTCCAATATAAACATAGTCGTAATTCGAAAAATATGGAGGTTACTTTGCGCATGTGTCATCTCAAAATCGAGATAAAAAGCTGCTTAACTAGCCTTGCTTAAGCTTCAATCCTAGATAAGCTTGCATATTTACTCATAAAAACATAGTTTCAAAAACTTCTGGTCCAACTTTTTCCACAAAACACCAGATTTCCAAAGTTTCCTTCATTGTCTAACCAAACGACCGACGGCATAAGGGTTTTGGTTGCTTAGCAACCTAACCCTAAAAAAACCCAAGGAAGTCAAAAAGGGCTGGTTAGCAAATGGGTTGAAGTTGGATATCCTCATCGTTTGGTGGGGGAAGTGTAACAGGCTTCCCTCATGTACGAAAGAAGTTATAAATAGAACCGTAATAGGTTTATAACCATCTTCCATTAGTTGCGCTAGTGGAGTACTCCTTTAGTTCAGTTGGTAGAGCAGTGGACTACGGAACCAAAGGTTCTGGGTTCGATCCTCGGTTGGTGTGGTACGTAATTTTGGGGGACAAATCATGCTCTACTGTTACACAGGATTAAACGGAAATCTAAACTATGTTGCAGCCTTATGGTCTACTTATGACAGATATCAAAATTACCTCCACTTCAAGATATCAGACTGGAAATTTTTTCATCATGCACATTTTAATATGGTGTACTAGCACTATGGAATAACCCTCCTTATTCTTTCATGATACAATATGCTACATTTGGAACTAAAGTTGTTGTTGGACCCCTTAATTATCCGTTGATAACTTCTGTAAGCTTGACTTAAGAGACATTTTTGTTTAATTTTTCACCAAAAGATCAAATACTCTGAAATTACTAAAGCATAAGAGTATTTTTTTTTCACAACCACTTGCTATGAAAATTTATAAACATATATCATGATATATACTGAAAATCCACTTCCACGATTTTGATAATTCCTAATTGCTTCCAATATCTTAAACCTTAAAAGAAATAATCAGGTGACAAACCTTCATCTCTAGGTCCTTTGTATTCTGATGCTCGTCCTTTACGGAATATTTTTAGTGTTGGGTACCCTGTCACATCGAATCTTTTAGCCAATTCAGTTTCCACAGTTGCATCTATCTTAATTAAAGGAATAGATGGTTTGTGTTGTTTCAATACTTGGGCAGCTTTCTCATATTTTGGTGCCATATTTTTACAATGTCCACACCTACAACATAAAAAATCTTTGTTAACATCCTCGATGGATAAATGGGTGGATTATTATTTAACGTCCACTCACTCACGGTGCAGTGGCAATTATTACACGCATATCAGGAAGACAACATATTATATGAATATCAACCATGGCTTAGTGAGGTACAATGTAAAAGACAGAAGAAAGGCATCACAATCTAATTGCAATCTTTCCAAAAACAAAATAAATCTAGTTACGTTGCGTTTTTGGCACCTTTAACCCCATATGTCCAAAACTGTAAAACAGTTGATATACAACTAAAAGCACTCATCAAAATAAATTAAAAAAGAAACAAGAGTGGACACACAAAAATGTCTTGCCTGTCGTGTATTTCTTATGAAAGTAAATGCTATCAGACATATTGCATACAGTACTCGAAAAACAGACCAAAACACAAAAACTTAACTATAACCACTGAACCATGAAAATGAGGTCAAGGTCAGATTACACCTGCCAGTTGGACATGTACACCTTACAATCCTTCCATACACCAAATATAGTAGACCTATTGCATACAGTATTTGAAAAATAGGCCAAAACACAAAAACTTAACTATAACCACCAATCTAATTAAAAACCGATCTCTCATCGCTCCCGTTTTCTGATATGTCGCGTGGGAGATCTAACGAAATCCCCTTTGAGGTCACATGTGAGTGAACTGGAACTTATGAATTTATAATGACATGCAAATGAGTTGACTTCCTATCAATAAGCCAATAAAAAAAGTTTATGAATTCTGGGGACTGACGATTTCTTCGTTAATAAAATGAGTTACTTCCCTTTACAACACGATCAACTTACAAGATCGCCTAAGCCGCAATTTCATTGGTCGAACAGGACACACCTACGAGTTCACTCACATGTGACCTCAAAGCGGGTTTCGTTAGATCTCCCACGCGACATATCAGAAAACGGGAGCGATGAAAGATCGGTTTTTAATTAGATTGCTATAACCACTGAACCATGAAAATGAGGTAAAGGTCAGATGAAACCTGCCAGTTGGACATGTACACCTTACAATCTTTCCAAATATACTAGACCTATTGCTTTTAGTATCTGAGATATGGACTTGACCAGCAAAACTTAACCTTGTTCACTGATCCTTGAAATGGGGTGGAGGTCAATTGAAAACTGTCTGATGGGGATGAGGACCTTGTAAAGTACTCACAGACCAAATATAGTTATCCTAATACTCATCATAAGAGAGAAATTAACATTACAAAAAATCTTTTTTTTCAAGTAGTCACTGAACCATGAAAATGAGGTCAAGGACAATGTTCATAAATATGACAGACGGAAACTTCGTAACATAAGGCTTTTAAGAAGTTAGTTAAGGCTGCCGCCACCGCGGATCACTATCCCTATGTCGAGCTTTCTGCGACTTAAGTCGCAGGCTTGACAAAAATCTTGATCGAAATTGGCAAAATTTTATGTTTCTTCCAAAATTGCTAACTTTGACCCATTGTATTTCGGAAACAATAAAAGAACTGTGTTGTACTATACTATAAAAAGAGGACTGTAGTGAAATATCATTGATATATTACTATAGGTTTATGAGAAATGAACCTAAATGCAAAACTTAACCAAAGTCACTGAAGCATGAAATGTAGGTCATAGCAACCCAAGTGTTGCTGAACTGCAGTGTACTATACAAGAGGACTGTAGTGGTGAAATATCACTGATATATTACTATAGCAGATATGAAAGCGGTATTTGAAGAAAAACTCTGAAAATTATGCTGGGGGTTTTGGGGATGCCTGGATATTTCTTGCCTCTACTTCTGTATGCTGACACACAGGCAAAACATTATGGATCTGAATTCTGTAGATAAACAGCGACCCTAGTGTTGCTGAACTGTGTTGTCCTATACAAGAGGACTGTAGTGGTGAAATATCATTGATATATTACTATAGGTTTCTGAGAAATGGAGCTAAACGCAAAACTTAACCGAATTGGGACGTACGTACATACGGACGGACGGACGGACGGAAAAGGGTAAATCAGCCACATTTGTGGCAGGGCATAAAAATATCTGTAAGAATTGGATTGCTTTTTTTGGTCCTTTAACCCTTTAAACCTCAAAAACCATAAAAGATAGAACAAATCTATTTATATACTACTGGAAGAATTCATCAAGATGAATTAAAAGAAAAGATCCCCATTGAATATCGGATGAAAAACACAAATTTAATGTGCCCTGCAAATTGGCTAATTCCCTCCCCTTAAATCCATTTTCTCTCTGCAACGACAAAAGTTACACAAAAATCTGAGGAGTAACTTTTATTGTAAAATATCTTATGACGAACTATTTAAAAAAAAAATCATCAAAATCGGATGAGGAATAAACTAGAGGCTCCAGGAGCCTGTATCACTCACCTGAAGTTCCTCAATTTGCCATTCAACAGCCATAAAAGGACCTAACAGAAACAACAATCTGGATTATTGTACATAATTCTGAGAGAGGACCATCTAAGGATCATTTATGCCAAATTTGGCTCCTATTGGCTCAGTGGTTTCAGACAAGAAAGATTTTTAAATTAATTTTCCCATAAACTAAGTTCGGCTGTGGAGGCCATCTTTGTTGACAGTCCGGGTCATCAGATAAAAGTCTGAAAGAGGACCACCTAAGGATTATTTCTGCCAAGTTTGGTTCCTATTAGAAAAGTGATGTGTTTAACATACACATGTACTTAGCATAATTAATTTTGACTTATCCTGAATATGTGTAATAAAAGAAAGTAAATTTATAGTCAAAAATCCTCAAGGCTACAAACTTAACTGTCAAATATATCAATATGTCAAATCTGTTCAAAAATGAACTTGGATTGATTTATCATTTCTTAACTGTCAAATCCATTTCAAAATGTACCTGGATTGATATATATCATATCATCCTTATGTCAAGGCTGAAATGGCATATTACTAATATTATTAGCCAGCAGGAAGCATTACACATCCAAATTTTGTGATGGTTATCTGGCCAGTATGAAAAAGCCTGACTTAATCTCACTGTATTGAGATTAAATGAATTTCACCTAATAAGAAAAACACTAACCATGGAGCATAGAATTCTACTAATGCTATATCTTGCTGATTGATGAATTCATCAAAATCATCAGTCTTTAGTTCTATTACAGCAGGTGGTGGGGGTTTCCAGTCTGGCGAAGCTCTTTCTTGCATGTAGGACACAATACCTGCAAGAATTACATCAGATATATTAAGGTGGAAACGATTCACCGTATGTACCGAAATCGCGGTATTTTTCATGGCCATTCAATACACCATACATTGGGGCCGCTTACGATATTAACAATATGGTTGTTTTTATTTTCATAGTATCAGAACTGGGGCAAAATGTGACTATGACTTTGGTATTTAGCCATGATTTGATTCATATTGTTTTCAAAATTTTCAAAAATTAATCGAAACTAAAATGTTTGATGTGAGTACTTCATCTTTTTTATGAACATCAGTGGCACATCATGGCAGAGATGGAACTCGAAGGACTCGAAGCATTTTCTAACTCAATGGATCGTACATAAAATGTATCGTGATATCATAAATCTATTGAAATATCACAATACATATCGTATGTCAACAAAGTGTATCGTTACACCCCTAACATATATACTGCAATGTTTACAATTGTAAAATAAAAACTACAGGCGCCAAGAATGAAATCATTCATTAATTTCAGAAAACTTAAAAACTAAGAAATATTTGTATATATCTAAAACATATTTTTCTTAAAATGTCTAATTTTTGAAAAAGTATACATATTGCTCAAACATTTGAACAGCTACACCATTTATCAAACTGGATTTCCCATGGATTAAGTTTAATAGAAGTTGCTTTTTAATTTTAAGTAATGGTCATATTATCCCCAAGTCTGGATCCATGAACATTTTTTTAAGCAGACAACAGGAGAATATTTTGAAACCTTTTTTGCATATTTTTCTACTCTTAATATAGGAAGAAATCTTAAAATTTGGACAAACTATGACATTTTTATAGCTCTCTACAGTGTGGTAACCTATATTTGTCATCATATTATATCAACATGCAGTCTATGTACTCTAATCATATGAGCTAATCATATCCACCAATTTTTTGGGGTGACACCACCTCAAAAGCTTTCAGAAAAGGATTTAAATTTTCAAACAAATTTGTGTCTGTGACGTTTAAATGATCACCTAAAAAAGTGAAAAGGAATATCTAATTTATGGTCTCCACATGGATTTACAAATATTTTTCTTAACACTACATAATTCACTCTATCACCACTACATAATTCACTATATCAACACTACCTTATTCCTCTATCAACACTACATAATTCATCTCTATTAACACTACATAATTCCTCTATCAACACTACATCATTTACTATATCAACACTACATAATTCACTCTATCAACACTACATAATCACTATATCAACACTACATAGTTCACTCTATCAACACTACATAATTCACTCTATCAACACTACATAATTTACTATATCAACACAACATAATTCACTCTATCAACACTACATAATCACTATATCAACACTAAATAATTCACTCTATCAACACTACATAATCACTATATCAACATTACATAATTCACTCTATCAACACTACATAATTCACTCTATCAACACAACATAATTCACTCTATCAACACTACATAATTTACTATATCAACACAACATAATTCACTCTATCAACACTACATAATCACTATATCAACACTACATAATTCACTCTATCAACGCTACATAATCACTATATCAACATTACATAATTCACTCTATCAACACTACATAATTCACTCTATCAACACAACATAATTCACTCTATCAACACTACATCATTTACTATATCAACACAACATAATTCACTATATCAACACTACATAATTCACTCTATCAACACAACATAATTCACTCTATCAACACTACATAATTTACTATATCAACACAACATAATTCACTCTATCAACACTACATAATTCACTCTATCAACACCACATAATCACTCTATCAACACTGGATAATTCACTCTATGAACACTATATAATTCACTCCATCAACACTACGTAATTCCTCTATCAACACTACATAATTCCTCTCTATCAACACTACATAATTCCTCTATCAACACTACATCATTTACTATATCAAAACAACATCATTTACTATATCAAAACAACATAATTCACTATATCAACACTACATAATCACTATATCAACACTACATAATCACTATATCAACACTACATAATTTACTATATCAACACAACATAATTCACTCTATCAACACTACATAATCACTATATCAACACTAAATAATTCACTCTATCAACACTACATAATTCACTCTATCAACACTACATAATTCACTCTATCAACACTACATAATTCACTCTATCAACACTACATAATCACAAAATCAACACTACATAAAAGGAATGCCATTGTTTTTAAACAAAGATCAGTTTACCTTCACTGTTCCTTGGTCCCTCAAAGTCATACACTTCACCATTTTTAAAGAATTTTAAAGTTGGGTAACCACTTATTTCAAATCTGTAAAAAAAATAGTAATCAACTGAGGATTATTGTAGTTATTTTCTTCAAATCCAAAAAATATTCAGATGATGAATTTTTGCATACTTTTATTGAATTAAAGCCCTTTCAATGGTGGATCATCAATAAAACAAGAGTGGACACACTAAATGTTTTGCCTGAGTTAAAAGAAATAGTACTGGTCAGGCAATGATTTGTCTGAAAAATCTTATGCATGTCATTCAAGCCTAAAACTGTGTCCAAGGCGAGCTGACAGGTCTCAGACTGGTATGTACCCACCAAAAACTATCTATACTATAGACCAAAAATGGTGGCTCTATATAATACATTTATAATATTTGTTGAGAAATGGACTTATTTGTAAAAAGAGTTACTCAAGCCTAAAATTGAGGTCAATTTGGATATATTGGTATTATACAGCTACAGAAAAATGGACTTAATCATGAAAATTTGACTCAAGTCTGAAATTCAAGTCAAGATCTCAGATAGCCATGTATCCACCAAGCACTATCTATAGACCAAATATGGTTTGTCTATGTATTGCTGAGAAATTGATATTATCCCAAAACATGAAATAAGTCAGTCAAGCATGAAATAGAGGTCAAAGTTAAGGTGTCAGATGTTAAAGTGGTATATACTCACTAAGAACTTCTATCAACCAAATACTGTGGGTCTAGTTACGAATGTAGTACAGTTGATGAGATCATGAAAATGAATATAAAGTTACTCAAGCATGAAATTCAGGTCAAGTTCAGCTGAAAGGTGCTAGACTGGCATGTTTCCACTAAACTATCTACAGACTAAATACGGTAGGACTAGGTAATACAGTTGCTAAGAAATTGACTTAATCTAAAAAATGTAACACAAGTCACTCAAGCATGAAATTGAGGTCAAGGTCCAGAGACTGGCATGTACCCACTAAGAACTATCTATTGACCAGATATGGTTGGCTTAGGTATTGCAGTTGCTAAGAAATGGACTTAATCGTGAAAATGTGACACAGCTCACTTATCCATGAAATTGAGGTCAAGGTCAAAAGGCAGGTGTTATACCGACATGTACCCAATAAGAACTATCTAATGACCAAATATGGTGGGCCTAGGTATTAAAGTTGCTGAGAAATGGACCTAATCTCGAAAATGTGACAAAGTCACTCAAGAATTAAATTGAGGTCAAAGTCCAGAGACACGTGTCAGACTTGCATGTACTCACTAAGAACTATCTATATACCCAACACAGTGGGTCTAGATATTACAGTTGCTGAAAAATTGACTTAATCAAGAAACTTGGATGAAAGTCACTCATCCATGAAATTGGGGTCAAGGTCCCAAACCAGGTGTCAGACTAGCATGTACCTACTAAGAACTATCTATAGACCAAATATGATTGGCCTAGGTATTACAGTTGCTGAGAAATGGATTTAACCATGAAACTTGGACACAGATTTTACATTTGTTTATGAAGTCAGTGAACCATGAAAATGAGGTCAAGGTCAGAAGACAAGTATAGTGCAGCAAACCTTATATGATAAGCTATCTCTGGACTATAAATCTTAATTGTAGGTACATGTATTATATGTGCAAAGTTATTAAAGTTTTAAAAAATTTAAAATGTAATACCTATATCTTGCCTTCGTGACTTTTCATCACAGTGAAGACAAAAACAAACAAAGATAAAGCATTACAATTAACAGTAAAAGATAACGTATCAGTGACTTGTAAACATCTTATTGTTATCACAGCAAAGGAGTTTTGAGTTATTTCCCCTTATTTATTCCCTTGTTTAATAAATATTAATATTTTCATGTTAAAAAGTTTTAATAGCTATAAAACAATTGTAGCCATTTAGATTTGTCAATTTATCCAACTGAAAGAAGTTAAAAATTCAATCTATGATTCCTTGCTCATGGTAAAGAATTATCGAACTGTCCAATCAACAGGCTATAATTATATATATTCAACAACATAAGAAACGCACCAAGAAAACGAATGCACACGATGTCGTGCTAAGAATACCCCCATTTGTAATTTAAAGTAACCGCAAACAGGAAGTAGGTGTCCGACAGTATCGAAAGTTCACACACGTAACAACTAATCGTTGTCAAGCTGCTGACTAAGTATAAAGTCATTCTGTTCAAGAGTCTAAAGAAAAATTTTATGTTCATTCATAATATTGAAAAATTCAAAGGATCGGCAAACAGGAAGTAGGTGTCCGTCAGATCTGAAAAGTGCTCACACGTTACAACTCATCACTATTAAGCTGCTGGCCAAATATACAGTCATTTCATTCAGTAGTTTCTGAAAAAAGTGTGACAGAAATATTTGTTGGATGAAATAATGGATGGACGAATGAACAGACAAGGTGAATGCAATATAGCCCCCACTGGGGGTATAATAAATATTTATTACAAATACATATTAAATTCATTTATAAAAATATATGTCACAAAATTCTAACATGTACATACCCTTCAAACTGACTCGGTTACAAAAGTTACATCTAAACTAGAAAATCTGTCTATAGGACACGGATGCCCTGCCCTAAAAACAATATAGGTGTTGCTGAACTGCATTGTACAATACAAGAGGACTGTAGTGGTGAAATATCATTGATATATTACTATAGGTTTCTGAGAAATGAACCTTAAAGCAAAACTTAACCAAAGTCACTAAAGCATGAAAGGTAGGTCATGCAAAAGTCAATACCTGGTATGGCCCCCTCTTGTATTAAGGCAAGCAGTAAATCAGCATCTCATTGATTGAATAATGTTTTGAACTTTGACCTATGGCATGTTGTTCCACTCTTTAGTCAAGGAACATCAAAGTTCCAGTAGCCTTGACAGCTTTTGGTTATGATTATTGACCCTACGTCCCAGGAATCTCTGGAATGTTTGCATTGTTTAAGAACTCCCTTGACATATGAGCGGTATGCGGGCAAGCATTATCATGTTAATAAACCCTCAAATCTGGATGGTTGTGAAATATTGGCTGAACATGAGCTGCCAAAATATCATCTCTGTATCTTTGTGCACTGAGATTATATTCACAAAAATGCAATGCAGTACCATGACAGAATGACACGGCTGCCCAGATAATGACACTGCCAACACTCCAACAGTCAACTTCCTATATGCAACAAGATGCAAACCTTTCGTGCCGTCGCCTCCAAATCTTGGTGCAGCCATCAGCTCGTAATAGATAAAAAGAGTACCTCATCCCAGGGCTGACATATACAATGAAGATGACAGTGTTGCCTAATCAAGTCTTTAACGTTGCTTTAGCACAGGACCCTTGTAAGGTTGATTTGCATAGACCTGATTTTGATGGAGTGGCCTACAAACAGTATGATTACTGATTCTTTGTCTTCAAAATACAGGGGTTCCACTAGCAGTTTTTGTCGCTGTTCTGAAACTATCCTGAAGATAATGCAGACCTAAGCACCAATCCTGCTGGGGAGTTGTAAATCTTTATGCACCTGGCTTGGGTGTGTCCGTTACCGAGCTTGATACAAAAAAGCACCATTTGGTATAGACGGACAATGGTGCTTTGGTGACAGCTAAATTGATTTGCTACAATCCGAGTTGAAAGTCCAGCACGAAGCATACCTACAGCCTGGTTATGTTCGTCTGTGCTAAGTCTTGGCATTTCAAAACACCTCAAAACAAATGAAATTTCAGATTTTCCTATTACAAATACTGTTCTGCCACACCCAAAAGAACTTTCAATTTTCATTAAGTGTTATTGACTTGTGGTGCATGTACAAAATTCTGGTATTTAAACTTCAGTGATTTTTATGTCGCTTCTTTGAACACAACATTTAAAGTTAACGAGAAACAAATCTTTAAAAGGCGTATTAATTGGGACAATCGGGATTAAAACCGTTTCATATGTCGTTGAGTACATTATACATACCGTTGAGCCAAATCACCATGTTCTGTAGCATCAACTTTTGCCAATGGGACCGGTGGATCATTTTCTTTTAGAGTTTTGGCAGCCTTGGAATACTCAGGTGCTAATGATTTACAATGACCACACCTAAAAATAAGTTTTCTTATGAAAATATACTGTAAATTCGGAAATTATTGCGATGTTTTTATTATTGCAAAAAATGCGACAGGGTTGTTATCGCAATAATTTAAACTCGCATTCTGGAATTTTTATTATATGAATGAAGCAGGGTTTTTCTCAATATCGCAAAAATTTAAAATCGCATTTTGGTCTTAAATGACAAAATTGCAATAATAAATACATGCAATAATTTCTGAATTTACGGTATGTTGATTTATAGTGTTTACGCATGAAAAAATTAATTTTCTAAAACTGAAGTTGCAAGATAGTCTACTTTCAAGACAGCCATCATATAATAATTAAAATTTACATGTACATTGATCAGTTGATTTTTCCAAAATTCAAAACTTATTACACTACACCAAGAACTTACCAAGAAGAATACAATTTTACCACTATAATGGTCTTAGTATATACATAATTTGGCATACAGTACAATGTGACACAAAAACTTACATTTTTGTACCTGGAGCATAAAATTCCACCAGTATACCCGGTAATGGCCTTGGTATACAGGTACAATGTAACACCAAGAACTTACCAAGGAACATAGAATTCCACCAGTATAATGACCTTGGTATACAGGTACATGCGACATCAAGAACTTACCAAGGAGCATAGAATTCCACCAGTATAATGACCTTCGTATACAGGTACATGCGACATCAAGAACTTACCAAGGAGCATAGAATTCCATCAGTATAATGACCTTGGTATACAGGTACAATGTCACACCAAGAACTTACCTAGTAGGAACATAGAATTCCAGCAGTACATTGTATAATGACCTTGGTATACAGGTACAATGTCACACCAAGAACTTACCAAGGAGCATAGAATTCCACCAGTATAATGGACTTGGAAAAGACTGCAGTGTCAAAATTTTCACTTGTCAGTACTAGCACATCATCTTCCTCCTTGACAGAAGTATCTACTTCATCATCATCATCATCATCGTCGTCATCATCATCTAAACAACGAATAATTATTTTTAGTACTACTAGGCTACAACATAAACCATATCCTCACTTCTGAACAGTTAATAAATTCACCAAAATCACCTCTTGCATTAGAAATGAATAATGAAACTAGAGGCTCTTAATTAAGAGCCCACAAGGACCATTCCACCAAAGTTTGGTTCTGATTGGCCAAGTGTTTTCAGAGATGTTTAGAGGAAAATTTACGCCAGATGCCAAGTGATGGACTTAGCTCACATGTCACTTCGGGTCACTGGTTTCAAACAAGAAGACCTTTCAGGCCACACTTAAAAACATTTTTGTTTGCACTAACCCTACCCATGACTAGTAGCAGTGGGTAGGTAGGTAGGCTTTTTTCTTTTTTTTTGTTCAAAAGAAAATATATCGTTCTTTTTTTCAACAATGCTAACTTGACGAAATTTAACACGGGTCACAGTGTTTATCTTGTATTGTCATGGTTTAACATGTATATTGATGTATGATTTATTTTAAGAACATTGTTTAAGAATGTTCAGAAGAACTAAAATTCTTATTCAGTGTTTAATTTTCTTTCAAAACATTAAAATAAGATCAAGTGTTAGAACGTAACAACAGTGTGCTTTGAAATGTTAACAAGGTTCACAGAACAGTGTATTCATAAAAGGGCGGCGTGGTGTAGTGGTTAGTCACTAGACTACGAAGCCAAAAGGTCTGTGGTTCGATTCAAATCTGGGATGAAAATTTCAGGGATAAACTTGCAACACCATTTGAGAGGCTGGTCTCAATAAAGTTGTCCGTTGGATTGGCCAAAAAATGGCTGTCCCGTGTTAAGAGAGAGCAAGACCCTTAGCACGCAAAAGACTACCCTCTAGATGTTGAAAAAGAGTAGGCTGAAATGTCACTAAAAGGATGGCTCTTGTACCCGCCAAGTGGTGAGGGATTAGCATAAGCTTGTAAAAATATTTTTTCAATTCACTATACATTTGTACCTGTACAAACAAGTATGCACCAAGTTTCATAAAGATCTTAGATGTGATCCCCATCTTCAGAGAAAAATATCAAACGTGTTATGGTTGGATAAACAGACATATGGATGTAAACACAGACTTAAAACTATATGCTACATGTACTCAACCTAATTGGCAGGGTATATTATTGGTCAATGTTCGAGCAATATGAAAATCTCCACTTTGTATGAATAGCCTAGGGGTATACCAGCATATAAGATTTTACAAGCTTTTAATACTGATCACCAATCTCAAAAATTTCTCTCAATGTTTATAAAAATAGAAATTTATATATATTAAATGGACACACTATACATGTACATGCTATAAGGACATGGAGGTTTAGAGCTGACAGTGCAAAGTATTTGCTTGTTTAAAGACTGTACAATGGTTTAGAACTTGGGTATAAATTTTATCCCTCTGTCATTTGATATACAATTGCCTAATGGTAGACTCTATCTAGAATGGGAAAATTTGAAAGAAATCAAACAGATGATGAGTGGCATACATCGAGAATTATATACTGTTACGGCCGAAATCACCTTTCAAATTGTAGCCAACAAAAGACACAAATCAATAATAAAATTTAACAAGATTTATTATATACAAGTTTACAAAATAATATTACACAAAATAAAATGTCAACTTAACTGTTCAAAATCCTGTTTTTTCTTGATCCGGAATTCTGGTCACTGTTTCCTGAATCCAAACGGAATATTATATCCAATCAGTCACAATCTAGTATGATGCAACGCAAATAAAAGTATGTCAATGATGACGTGTGAACGTAAATAAATCCAACAGCGGAGAACACAAGAATGTCTATCTGTGGTCTGATAAATGATGTTCTGAAAGTCTAACTTTCTTGTCCGTATATATACTGTAGAACGGAAACCTCTGGAATACGGTAGAAGCTCGAATCACACCATAACCATCACGCAAGTCAAATAGAAAGTTCTAGTCATTCCACCAGTATCCATTATTGTTCCAGTGATTTCTAAACTGCGTAGTTATAACACTATTTGGTAAACAACTATAAGTATTATGTAAACATAGTATACATGTTATAAGGCTACGCAAAACAAATTAGGCCAAGATAAATAAATATAATAATTACAATATCATAACACCTCCCCCCTTAAAAGAAGTTTGAGTGTAACGAGAACTTCATGAACAATATATACAAAAATATATAGTATGTATACAGTGTTTCAATAAGATCTAGATAAAGCATCTGCTATTACATTATCTTTACCTTTAATATGTTTTACAATAATATCATATTCCTGTAACAATAAACTCCACCTAGTCAACCTTTGGTTTTTGTTTCTCATTTTATGTATGAAGGTGAGAGGATTATGATCAGTATAAACCAGAATAGGATGCATAGTGGGATTTAAATATACATCAAAATGTTGAAGTGCAGACAACAGTGCAAAACATTCTTTTTCAATAGTGGAATAATTTTTCTGATGTTTATCTAATTTCTTGGAAAAATATGATATAGGTTTCTCAACATTATCATCTGTTTCTTGATATAAAACGGCTCCAACTCCTACATCACTTGCATCAACGGCAAGTTTGAATTGCTTTTTAAAGTCTGGAGTGATAAGAACGGGACTGTTAATTAAAAGTGATTTGCTTTTTTCAAAAGAGTTTTGACAATTATCACTCCAGATGAATTTAGAATCTTTTCGTAAAAGATGAGTCAATGGTTGAACAACAGTAGCAAAATTTGAACAAAATTTTCTGTAAAATCCAATCATGCCTAAATATCTCATAAGTTGTTTTTTATTTGTAGGAGGAGGAAAATTGGTAATTGCATCCACTTTAGCCATAATAGGTTTCACTTGACCTTGGCCAACTGTGTGCCCTAAATAGTCAACAGTGGCCTTACAAAATTCACTTTTAGCAAGATTAACAGTCAAATTTGATTGTGACAATCTATCAAAAGTATCATATAAATGTGTTAAATGCTCTTCCCAGCTATCACTACATACAATAAGATCATCAATATAAGCATAACAACAGTCTAAATCTTTTATAACATTATTGATCATTCTTTGAAATGTAGCTGGAGCATTTTTCATACCAAACGGCATGACAGTATATTGAAATAAGCCGTCTGGTGTGACAAAAGCTGATATTTCACGAGCTCTCGGTGTCAGGGGGACCTGCCAGTAACCTTTTAATAAATCAAATTTGCTTACGAATTTTGATTGTCCAATGTTATCAATGCAATCCTCTATCCTTGGAATCGGATAGGAGTCAGATTTTGAAACTGAGTTGACTTTTCTGAAGTCAGTAACGAAACGAAAGGTTTTATCTGGTTTGGGCACAAGAAGACAAGGAGAGCTCCATTCACTGTTACTCGGCTCAATAATATCATTGTCAAGCATATATCTAATTTCTTGTCTCATAACATCAAGTTTAAGTGGATTGAGCCGGTAAGGATGTTGCTTAATTGGAGAAGCATCGCCTACATCAACATCATGACAAACAGCAGTGGTTTTGTTTGGCACATCTGGAAAAAGATTTTTAAAAGAAAATACCAAAGTTTTCAATTTTTGTCTGCGATCGAAAGACAGATGTGCAAGTTTTGAGTCTAAATTTGACAAAATTTCTGAATTTTTCAATCTAACAGTTTGTTCCATAGTCTTCGAATCAAAAGATGGTTCAATTATATCTGGTTTGTCATGATCGTTCTCTGATTTAACCATGGCTAAAGTGGCAACTGGTTTACTCTCACCTTCATTAGTACGCTCAAAATATGGTTTTAACATATTAATGTGACACACTCTATTTTGTTTACGCCGACCTGGAGTTTTTACAATATAATTCAAATCATTGATTTTACTGTCAATTGTATAAGGACCACAGTATTTAGCCTGTAAAGGATGCCCAGGGACTGGCAAAAATACAAGTACCTTATCACCAGGCTCAAAAACTCTGTCCCTGGCATCTTTATCATACCATATTTTCATCTTATTTTGTACAGTTTTTAAGTTTTTCTGAGCAATTTGACAAGCAGTATACAATTTTTCTTTAAATCTAGATACATAGTCTAGAAGATTCAAGTCAGTGTGTTCAGTAAGCCATTTTTCCTTAATCAATTTCAAAGGTCCCCTTACAGTATGACCAAACACTAACTCAAAGGGGCTAAAACCAAGGGATTCTTGAACAGCCTCTCGGACCGCAAAAAGTAGAAAGTGAACACCATCATCCCAGTCCCTGTCAAATTGAAGACAAAAAGTTCTAATCATGTTCTTCAGTGTTTGATGAAAACGTTCTAAGGCACCTTGAGATTCTGGATGATAAGCACTTGATCTATACTGAGTAATCCCTAACTGGTAAACGACCTGCTGAAATAAACCTGACATAAAATTTGAACCCTGGTCGGACTGTATAGACTTAGGAAGTCCTACTAATGTGAAAAATTTGATAAGAGCTTTGACAATAGTTGGTGTCTTGATATTCCTTAAGGGAATAGCCTCAGGAAAGCGAGTGGATGTACACATGATCGTCAGTAAATAAGCATTTCCAGTCTTGGTCTTTGGTAAAGGTCCAACGCAATCAATAAGTACTCGGCTGAAAGGTTCTTCAAAGGTTGGAATTGGCAGAAGTGGTGCTGGTGGTATTTTCTGGTTAGGCTTGCCAACAACCTGGCATATATGGCATGATTTGCAGTATTCTGTGACATCATTTCTAAGTCTGGGCCAGTAGAAATGTTGTAATATCTTAAGGCAAGTCTTCCTTATACCTAAATGTCCAGACAAGGGGGTGTCATGGGCAAGACCAATAATTTCTTGCCTATAGACTTTAGGCACCACCACTTGGTATACCACTCTCCATTCCTTCTCTGGGATAGCATCAGGGGGCCTCCACTTCCTCATCAAAATGCCGTCTTGATGGTAGTAACATTCGGCCACTTTGTCTGCTTCTTCTTGGGGTAGAGCCCTCTTGCCGAGCTGAAGAACCTCAGGGTCTTTATTCTGTTCTTCCCTAAATGTTCTTTTGTCTAATGAATGGCTGTTCACGTCTGGCCATGGCATAATTACACGTTCGTTAGTACCAGGTGGTCTGATTATGGCCTTTTTTGAGCTACCGGGACCTTCAATGTCGGCAAGGAAAGTGTCAGAAAGGTCCATATAATCATACTGGCCTTCTTGCAAATCCTCATCTTGTTGTTTTCTTGCCATTGCCCTAGTAACAACACAAGCTGGATACAGTTCAGCATCATCTTCAGGTGATTTAACATCCACCACCGGTTCACTTGTAACAATTGGTTCAGCAACCACTTTGTTCCTAGCTAGATCATTTCCTAGCAACAATGAAACACCCTCAACGGGGAGAGTAGGACGAACACCCACAACAACTGGTCCAGTAATTAAATCTGACTTCAAATAAATACGATGGAGGGGAACATCTATACAACCTAACTCCACACCTCGTAACAAAACGGAGGCACCAACGGACGTCTCCTCGGACAAAGGCAACACACCTTCTAACAACAAAGACTGAGAAGCTCCAGTGTCCCGTAAAATCTTAATAGGCTGAGGAGTAGTATTATCAACAATAGAAACAAACCCATCAGACATAAAGGGCTTATAATCCTCCATGTAATCACAAAAACTGGACTTAAAAGCCTGACTCGCAGGACATTCCAACTTATTGGTAACAACGGGTGTCGTACAAGCACTGGACTTGGGCTTATGATCTCTTTCATTCTTCTTCTGGAGTCTAAAACAATCAGCCATCAGGTGACCATTTTTCTTACAATAAGCACAAGTTAGTGACTTCTTCTCAAAAGTATCAAACTTTGGACCAGACATATTATAACTAGACGGACTCTTATTCTGTGCAACAGGCTTAATATCAGTACGCTCAGTGCTTTGATTTTTGTAATTTCCGCTTGAAGTATTAAAATTTTGACCTTTGAAACTTCTTTTATGTGAAATGGTATAATTATCGGAAACAACAGCTGCATCTTGCAATGTCTCAACAGTTTTGTCATCTAAATGTGTTTTTAAGTCTAAATTAACACACTGCTTGAACTCTTCTAATAACATTAATTGTCTTAATTTATCAAAATTTTTATCTATTTTCTTTGACGTAAGCCATTTATCAAATAAATCTTCTTTTTCCCTAGCAAATTCAACATAGGTTTGTGTTTCAAACTTTTTATAAGACCTAAATTTCTGTCTATATGCTTCTGGCACTAGCTCATAAGCTTTCAAAACTTCCTGTTTAACAGTGTCATAATCAGAACTTTTTTCTGAAGAAAGTGCTGAGTAAATTTCAGCGGCCTTGCCCACAAAAACACTTTGCAACATTGTAGTCCAATAAGGCTTTGGCCATTTCAAATTTTGAGCAATTTTCTCAAATTGTGGAAAAAATTTATCCACCGTTTTTTCACAAAATTTGGGAACCAAACGTATATTTTTTGCTGCCTCAAATTGTTCTGATTTTGACTTAGTGTTGCTTTCTACTTTAGCTATTTCTATTTTTATTTTCTCCATCTCTAACCTTTCTCTCATTTCAAGTTCTGCCTGTAATTGTTTTTCTTCTTTTTCTAATTGTTTTAATTTAAGTTCGTGTTCTAATTCAAGCTGTTTTAATTTTAAAGCATCAACATTTTCGACCTTGAGGTCAAGAGCCTCTTCACCAAAAATTTCTAAATCAACTAAATTGTCTATTACCAAATTTTTTATAATTTGTTTTCTCATAGATGTTCTAAAATCTATTTTTAGATGTTTAGCAAGCAACACTAATTCTTCTTTCTTTAATTTATCAAACCCTTCCAGGTCTGGCGTTTTCAAAAATTTACCAGCATCAAATTCCATTTTGTAGAATTTTGTTGGCTAATTCTAATAAAAATACTGAAAAAATTTATTAAGATATTAACGTTCTCCCGAGACGAGCCCCCAATTTCTGTTACGGCCGAAATCACCTTTTAAATTGTAGCCAACAAAAGACACAAATCAATAATAAAATTTAACAAGATTTATTATATACAAGTTTACAAAATAATATTACACAAAATAAAATGTCAACTTAACTGTTCAAAATCCTGTTTTTTCTTGATCCGGAATTCTGGTCACTGTTTCCTGAATCCAAACGGAATATTATATCCAATCAGTCACAATCTAGTATGATGCAACGCAAATAAAAGTATGTCAATGATGACGTGTGAACGTAAATAAATCCAACAGCGGAGAACACAAGAATGTCTATCTGTGGTCTGATAAATGATGTTCTGAAAGTCTAACTTTCTTGTCCGTATATATACTGTAGAACGGAAACCTCTGGAATACGGTAGAAGCTCGAATCACACCATAACCATCACGCAAGTCAAATAGAAAGTTCTAGTCATTCCACCAGTATCCATTATTGTTCCAGTGATTTCTAAACTGCGTAGTTATAACACTATTTGGTAAACAACTATAAGTATTATGTAAACATAGTATACATGTTATAAGGCTACGCAAAACAAATTAGGCCAAGATAAATAAATATAATAATTACAATATCATAACAATACATCATAAAAATCGGGTTCAATTACTGCAGCAGATTTATCAAGTTTGTTCGATACTGTCAAAGCTATTAGTTTTTCTCATATCAATATCGCCAAGATCACTGATAGTTCCAAGTGGACTTCACTGAAAAGCTATTGTGACAGCTGAACAGGAAAAATTCTAAACAAGTGGACTAATTTTATTATTCATGTTGTATGATGACCAGGTGCGAAGACTCAATCATCGTAAAATCCCGAAACGTATTGAAAATACCGCGAAATAAATAAAAGAAACAATGACGGATTAATTTTTCGGAACATGCGGAAATGACATTGATAAAAAAAAATCTTTTTGAAAAGAGCAATAAAAGATTTTGAGTCAGCGGCTTTTTAATGGGTCGGTCGCGGTAGTGCAAACATACATGTTTTTTATTTTGGCCTCAGTGATTTTTCCACTTAGGTTCTATGTTAAACACTGTTCAGCTTTGGTGGCCATCTTGGATGACGGGTCGGGTCATAGGATATAATTCTGAAAGAGGACCACCTAAGTTTTGTTCAAATTGCCCAAGTGGTTTCAGACAAGAAGATCTTTAATTAAATTCTTCATAGGGTCCTATGTTAAACTATGTTCGGCTATGGCGGCCATCTTGGATGGTGGTTGTGGTCCTCAGATATACCTCTGAAAGAGGACCACCTAAGGACCATTGCTGCTAAGTTTTCTTCCAATTGGCAAAGTGGTTTCAGACAAGAAGATCTTTAATTAAATTTCCCATAGGGTCCTATGTTAAACTATGTTCGGCTCTGGCAGCCATCTTGGATGACGGGCCGGGTTATCAGATATATTTCTGAAAGAGGACCACCTAAGGACCATGGCTGCTAAGTTTTGTTCCAATTGGCCAAGTGGTTTCAGAAAAAGAAGATCTTTAATTAAATTCCCATAGGGTCCTATGTTAAACTATGTTCGGCTCTGGCGGTCATCTTGGATGACAGGCCGGGTCATCAGATACAATTCTGCAAGAGGATCACCTAAGGACCATTGCTGCCAAGTTTTGTTCCAATTGGCCCAGTGGTTTCAGAGGAGAAGGTCTTTAAAGGAAAGTTTACGACAAGATGATGACAGACACCAAGTGATGCATTTGTTTATATGAATTAAAAGTGCTTTTTTTTATTGTATTTCATATTACACTTAATGAAGAAGGCAGAGTGACGTGCAGCACTCAAAGGGCTGAGGAATGCACTGAAAGTGGGGCAGGGTGCTGCTTCCCTCTAGAACAATGTGGAATCAGGATCGTGGAAATCTATTTTTTAATGGCATTAGACAGTCGAATTATGGTATGATGCAGCCCGTCTGTCCATCTGTCCGTTAACATTCCATGCTCTATCTTGATTTTCATGAAATTTTTACAAGGTTTAAATCCATATATGTCAGGCTTAGATCGATATTGACTGATTTTCAATCAGTCTTTGTAGATTTATGGCCCTTTACAATTTGAAAAATTGCAATTTTATTAGTTTCCGCTCTCTAACTTGACTTTGCCTCATGACCAATTTTCTCAAAACTTTTACACAAGGTGTAAATCTGTAAAAGTCAGGTCAAGTTCAATTTTGAACAATTTGCCATTAATCATTTCAGAATTATTGGCCTTTATATGTTATAAAAAATTTTGATTTTATTTGTTTCCGCTCTTTGACTTAACTTTGCCTCAACCAATTTTCTTAAAATTTTACACAAAGTATAATTTTAAAAAAGTCAGGTCAAGTTTGATTTTAAGCGATTTTCTGTTTTTTAAATTAGTTTTTTCACAGTTATGGGCCTTTATATTATGGAAAATTGTGATTTTATTTTTTCTGCTCTCTAACAAAATTGCCTTAAGTATTTTTCTTTTAATTTTAACACAAGATAGAAATTCATAAAATTGAAGTCAAGTTTGATTTTTACTGATTTTCTGACAGCTGTTTCAGAGTTATGGGACTTTATAGTAGGAAAAAAAACTTCATTTATTGATTTTTTAATTTTTAATTTTTTTTATTTGTATTCTAGTTTTGAGTTTTAATATTTATTTAATTTTATTTAATTCAATTTTTATTTACTTTTAAGATTTTTTTTTTATTTTAGTGTTTACCATTTTTTATTTTATTAATATTTTTTTTTTATTTCTCAATCTCAATTTAATTTTATTATTATTATTATTTGAATTTTTTATTATTTTTTAAAATTTTTGTTATTTTTTTAAATTTTTTTCATTTTTTAATATTTAATTTCAGATATGTTATGACTCTTTAGGACTATACATCAAAATGGCCGGAAGCGTATCTGCTGTTTGGAAAAAAAGCAGAAGTTGCGGCCTGTATTATGGATACGATATACCCCTTTGGAGTCTTATCATTTCAGATTGTGGTGGTGAATTTAACATCAGTATATTGAAAAAATTGGAAGAGAAGTACAATATTAAACACATCACTACTGCGCCGTATCATCCACAAGGGAATGGGCTTGTGGAGAAATTAAACAGTAAAGTCAATGATTAACAAAACTGTTAAAGAAGACCGTAAAAATTGGCATAATTACTTGAACAAAGCTCTATTCGCAACAGCAGAGCATGAGAGTACAAAACTTACACCATTTGAAGCCATGTATGTGCGTAAAGCTGCATTGCCAAACAAGATGATGTTTAGGGATACAGACAATTTAAAACAAATTGTAATTTCAGACGACACTGTTAATGAAGAAAACATCATGAAAAATATTGAGAAGGCAAAGAAGGAAGAACAGTACAATAGAATAAGAAATGTGATGACAAAAACATTTAATGTCGGACAGAAAGTACTTTTGAAAAACTTAAGACTAAAACACGGATGGATGATGGATGAATTATTGTTTAACGTCCAGAGGCAGCCAGGTGCATATCAAGATGAGAACATGTTGATATGATAATGAATATGATCCCTGCTTGTACTAGACCGACACACTGAGCCGGATTTTTAATGTGCTAGCTCACCAGGTAAATGTCTGCAGGAAGACATATCACCCAACTCGGACACATTATACTGACTCTGAACCGATAAGTAGAACTTTGCTCTTACTCCTAGATGCCGTGTGCTTTGCGGAGAAGCAGCAAGTACCAATTTTAATGTGGTTTGACCTGGCCAGGGATCGAATCCACAAACTTCTGCACTCAAGGCGAGCACGCTACCATGAGACCACCGAAGTGGTTATGAAAACACGGAATGGCTACAGTCCATCAATTACAATACAAAGGACCCTTTATGATAAAAGCTTATTGGGGAAAAGGAAATTATAGGCTAAAGGATATTCAAAACGGTAAAGCTATTGGGCCACATAATCAGACATCATTTAAACCTTATTTTGATGATACAGAAATGGTCCCGACACTGAATGCAAAGAATATGAGAAACATGTTAATTCTCCAACACATAACAATAAAGATAATGATGACGAGGCTGTTAATTCTGATGAAAACATTGTTTCAAGTGGCAAGTGTGCTAGTGACAACTCAGAAGGGGTGCAGAAACCAATGATTTCAATCCTGGAACTCTATTTGATATACAATTGTCCGATTTTGCAAATGACACTGAACGCTCTGAGGGAAATAAAAATGAAATGTCAACCCCAAGATCTAAAGGAAAGAGAAAGCAGGTCAGAAAAAACAGTTTTGAATATTACACTAGCTAAATGTAAATAATAAATCATGTATTATAATATTTCTTTTAATTTCAATAACATACATTTGTACCAATCATTCACAGAAGGAATAAATACGTATTTATTTGTTTAAAATTTTATTGTAAAAATTTTCCCACCTAGAAGTTTTTTTAGTTTTTACGACCAGCAAACTGTAACGGGTCAATTTATTTTGCACATTATTTAACCAGTAAATATTTTCCGTATATATTTTCCTGTTAAATTTTTTCCAGACTAAGTTGTACTACAACTTACTGTCTAGACACCTCAGTTCATAAAATGGATTTTTTGTATTTCAAAAATCTAAACGTTTGAATTGTTAGACAATCTTTCCTTTTTTAATTACATAACCTTATTGAGTCATCCAAGAAAACATAAAAAATGTAAAGTTGTTCATAAATGTTATGTTTGTATACCTCACAAATGATTCTAAATGGGGAATTTCTAATAGAAAAATTGATGCACTTTAAATTTCAATAAAATTAATAATTTGAATTTATTTACTCAGACATATCCTTAAATTTGTAAAACTGTTCTTTTAAATATTTTTAATGCTCTTTGTGCATATTTCATGCATCATAGGATTGTAATACATAATTTTATAAAATCTCATAGGGAGAGTTATCTCCCTTTTTACATTGAAAATTCCATATGCAGAATTAATTTGTTTCTCTGGAAGACACTCTTGAACAAAATTGGATAAGTTCAATTGTTTCAGTTATATGACTTAGCTCACTGCATCTTTCACCGAAGTGACTGTAGACAAATTATTCACATTGGTTAATTCTGAAAAATCATTTTACTATTACGATCTACAGATGGCATGAATTTCAGAGTGGCTATTTTCTGACAGCTTTACCTGCGTCTTTTTCGTGTACTTTATTTTCACATAAAACAAAATTCTGTAATATAATGCAAACACCAACGAATATTAACAAAGTTCTTCGAAGTTTCATCTTCAACACTTGTGCCTGACAACTCAGCCGGTATCCACCAGGAAAACAGAACATAAAAAAATAGTGCAGATTACATTGTTCTCTATATTGTATGAAAAAAATACTTATCACAAACTTTTAAAGTATTGTCAAGACCTTTTGTCTTTATGTCTTTTAATAGAAATCAATGATATCAGATCACAAATAAAAGTTTCGTAAGTTGGACGCTCATGAATATTTGTGATAGTTGAAGTACATCCAATCAAATTGTGCCAAGTTCGTAAGAACCGAAAACGTGGAAATTTATGAATGAAAATGTGTACAGATAAGGACGACGAGTGAATGATACTGCCAAATTTGATGAGGTCACGATATTATACAATTATAGTAATTGTAAAGATAAATATGAGTTTTAATATAACTAAAAAATCAATATTGACCGCAACCGAATTCGAAGGTCAATATTATTTTTTTTTTGGTTCTATATTAAAGCTCATATCGACCGATACAAAAGACTGTAATGGTTTTATTACACAATATTCCCTTAACTACGTAATTTTAAATCTAGATTTTGATATCCATACTCCCCTCCCCTTAAAAAGATCTTCTTCGCTAATTCCTATTTTAAAAAATAATATGCATTTTCAGACGATCGAGCTTGTTGAGGAGGCATTTTTTCTAGGTTTGTTGGCAAAATTACAAAATTTTATTATTAAAAACAAAAATTCATTTCGATAATAGAATTGAATGATTTTTTTTTTTTTGATAATCGAATTGAATGATTTATTTTTTGATAATCGAATTGAATGATTTATTTTGCATAAAACATATGCAAGGCTAAGAATTAAATAAGAGTTAAATCGTGTCCAAGTCACTAAAATACTCTTTTGACTGTTTTATTCGCATTATTCATTTTCCAAAAAGAAATCGAAGCGCAGTTGTGTATTGACGGGTGATTAACTCATTAAACGACACGTACGCCTCTTCTATATACGTTAAAAGGAATTCCTCATGCATATGCATATATATCAGCTAAGAGTGATAATTTGGTATGGGGTGGGGGGGGGGAGCCGTGGTGCTAGATTTCTCGTTTTTGTAGTTTTCGAGAGTTTTAGAATTTCATTAGTGTGATTGAATGGTTGAATTTAACAATAAAATCAATAAAATGATTACATCTATTAGTTTAGTTGAAAAAATACATTTGTCACATTTATATGTGGTCATATATAGAGGTCATATTGAGTCGGGATATATATAGTCCTTCGTTCTTTTGTCAGTATAACGATAGTCATGCCGGCAGAAGAAAACATAGTATGTCTATGTTCTTTTTCATGTGTGTGGACATTTATGATAAAGGATAAAAATAAAGATATATGAATATCATGAATATATATAAAACGAATACCTAAATCGCAATTTTAATAGAGTTTTAGATGTTTTATAGAGATCAGATTGTATAAATTTTTAAAGTAATAAATACACGAATAAGAAATCACAAATTATGACAATGTTTTTATTAAATTGATAAAATATTATTATAATAACACCATTATAACAAGAAAATATTATCAAACATGTATATATATTCTAATATTTTTCCACTAAACTCTGCCCAACTCTATCGTCTATTTAAACGCGCAGTTAATATTGCATTTAATACTTTTTGGAGATGTATAATAATTTGTGTGAAGATTTGAAATTGTTTTCGTTTATTTGTCGAGTTGATAATGATTTGTTTGTAATAAAGAAAGAAAAAATGAAGAAAATACTTGATGTTTTTTTTATTTTTATAAGTAAAGTCAAGAAATACCAAAGGGGATATTCGAAGGAGGGGAAAATCGAAAACAACTAACAACGGAGGACAACGAAGACAATACAAATACAGTACTACACTTAAAAACTAAAAACATATGAACAACATGGTCCCCGCCAAAAAAACTGGGGTAGAATCAGGTGCTCCGGAAGAGTAAGCAGTATCTGCTTCCTGCTGAGGACACAAGCCATGCTGCCCACGTCAAGTCCGGTATGATGAATTAAGGGACAACATCAATGGTACAGGTCTATTTGACAACGATTGGAAAGTCAAAGTAATCCCGTTTGTCGTAAAGTTTTGTCTTCAGCCTTCCTCTGATGTCAATTTCGAGGTGAAAGTCAAGATAATGTGCAGACTTGGCAGTTTCTGTGGTATCCTTAATTTCGAGCTCATTGGGATAGATGAGATGTAAGAAATTCTCAAAACGTGAATTGTTGAGCGATAAAACATCATTTATATGGCGGAAGCTGAAATTAAAGGTACAATCTAACTTCTGTTTTTCCTTAAGAATTCCGTCAATGAAGTCTGCCTCTCATAAGTGAAGGAACAATTGAGTCGGCCAGGAGAGGTGCACAATTAGTGCCCATATGAATGCCAATAGTTTGTTGAGAAATACGTCCACTAAATCGAACAATTAAATATGCTGTCGATCAAAAATTCAATCATCAGGACAATTTCGTCCTCTATATATATTTTTGTTAGATTTAGAGTGGTTTTTAACAAAGTATGATTTATATCTACCAATGACAACTTGAGGTATTTGAAAGCATCGATTGGATTAGATCTTTCAACTTCTCCGGCCTTTTGTTGTGAATAAGGAATGGTGGTATAGAGTGTAAAGAAATCAAATGTATGCTGTTATACAATTTGAAACTGAAATTGACCGAGGTCGTAAAATATCCTTTAAGTCTTTGGAGTTCACATTTGGTTGATACCACTTCTTGAATAGCTTGTCTGACAATAAATTTGGAGGCCCGTTTTGACGGGAACGACTAAACAGAGTCTGGTAAAGTCTTGTAGATAGAGTCTGGAGAGTCTGGTGGCAAAATATATTAGAATAAATACATGTTTGATAATATTATATAATAAAAAAAATATTATTTTTTTGTATTTTGAAATCGATTTTATAAATATTGGAAAAGTTGTCATTTATTTTTAAATTGTTAAGATAATAAATTGAAATTATTATAACATAGTATTTCCCTACCAGACTTTGTGTCCAACATGACAGCGAGCGACAATGTTTGTCAATCTTCCTAAATACGAATAGAAAACCAATATTTGATGTATATTTTTATTAACATGGTGAAATAATAATGGCATAAAACAGAAACTGCAAGAAAATATTAACAAACTTACATTGGTATATATTATTTGATATTTTTCGACCAGACTCTCTCTCTCCACCATATGAGAGTAAACGAAGATGTTTGCGATTTTTGGAAATACGACCAGCAAACTGTAACGGGCTTCCCTTGATTAATATAGAAGTTATAGAACCGTAACAGGTTTATAACCACCCTCCATTAGCTGCGCTAGTGGAGTACTCCTTTAGCTCAGTTGGTAGAGCGGTGGACTACCGAACCAAAGGTTCCGGGTTCGATCCCCGGTTGGTGCGGTAGGTAATTTTGGGAGACAAATCATGCTCTACTGTTACATTGGCGCCCAACTAAAAAACCCACGGTTGTCAAAAAGGGCTAGTTGGCAAAAGGGTTGAAATTGGATATCGTCATCGTAGGACGATGACTCTTGAGGTGGGGGAAGTGTAACGGGCTTCCCTTGATTAATATAGAAGTTATAGAACCGTAACAGGTTTATAACCACCCTCCATTAGCTGCGCTAGTGGAGTACTCCTTTAGCTCAGTCGGTAGAGCGGTGGACTACTGAACCAAAGGTTCCGGGTTCGATCCCCGGTTGGTGCGGTAGGTAATTTTGGGAGACAAATCATGCTCTACTGTTACAAAACCATAAATTACGACAATTTTTTTTAATTAAATTTATGAAATAATGTTATAATAACACTGAATACTATAAGAAAATATTATCAAGCATGTACAATGATGTATATATATTCTAATATTTTGCTACCACACTCTACCAGACTATACCAAACGCCGGGGGGCCTCGGTGGCCGAGTGGTCTAGGTAGTTCGTCATTACTACTAATGATCACTAGCCTGTCAACGCTGGGGTTGTGAGTTCAAATCTCACCTGTGGCGGGGTGTGTTCGACTCCGATCATAATTGACAAGGATTGCCAATTTTCCTACCGAACGTCGGTGGTTCTCTCCGGGTACACCGGCTTCCTCCACCAATAAAAACTGGCCGCCGCGAAATAGCCAAATGTGCTGAAAACGGCGTTAAACCCCAACTAAACAAACAAATAAACCAAACGCCGGTTTTGACAGCTGTTAAAATAGAAGTTAAGCTACACCAAATTGATTTTTTGTTCTTTGGATTTTTTTATGGCAAAAAAGGTGCGAGCGAGCGAAATTTTATTTTTTCTTGAGGACACTTTTTTTCAGGCGAAGATAGAATTTTCGTGCGGCACAATTTTTTTTTAAAAATAAAATATTGCAAAACGTGGGGAAAAAATCCCTATCCCTATATATTTACACACAAAACAATGTGTACACCAAGTGCATGGACACACATGACAAAAACATAGAAATTATATACAAAAAGTTCACATAAATCAAACACAATAAACAGATAAAAAGTAGTCAATCTAAATTAAATGGATGAGATGCTGGTGGACCAAACTTACTGTCTGGACACCTCAGTTTGTAAAATGAATTTTTCAGAATTTGAATACTTTAATCAATGTGAATTGTCTACTCACTTGGATGAAAGATGCAATGAGCTAAGTCGTAAATGAAACAATTGAACTGACCTAATTTTGTTCAATCATGTCTTCCAGAGAAACAAATAAATTCTGCCTATGGAATTTTCAATGTAAAAGGGAGATAACCATTCCAACAAGATTTTATAAAATTAAGTATTATGTGTTGCATGAGATAAGCACAAAGTGCATTAAAAATATTTAATATAACAGTTATACAGATTTTTTAAAAGATAGGTCTGAGTTGATCAATCCAATTTATTATTTTTTGAAATTTTCAGGTGCATTAATTTTTATATTGTATACAAACATAACCTTTATAAACAACTTTACATTTTTTATGTTTTCTTGGACGATTCAATAAGGTTAATTTAACCAACCAAAGATTGTCTAACGATTCAAACGTTTAGACTTTCAAAATGCGAAAAATTCATTTTATGAACTAAGGTGTCCAGACAGTAATTGGCATGTCCTACAAAATATTAAGCTCATCATAATCAGTGTTATTACTTCACGGTCCGAGTTGTCCGATGACTCTGGCCGAGTTGTCCGATGACAAGGTCCGAGTGGTTCACGGCCGAGCGGTTCGCGGGCCAATTTGTCCAGTTTCCGTCCTACACGTATGAAATTTTCGAGTTTACTATAATTAATTGTATCCGTTTTTTTAAATTTATACTTTTTACCTTCATTTCAATGTTATATTGGAATTCATTTAAATAATGTATAAACGACCTGCAGTTTTGAAAAGTTGAAAAAGTTCCATGTCTCACTGGTACGTTTCACTTACTTTGTTTATTGGACTTACCATTTTCCCTCTAAAAGAACTTTTCTCTCCCCAGTTTAACTTAATCTCATCTAACACTGATGCAATTTTCAGTAACTTTGTAAACTTGATGATGCAAAAAATTGAAACATTAGATATATATAATCATAATTATAGTTTCTTTGTCAGAATTGATATACTGATTTTTAATACAAGATACAAGAAGCTAGTAAACCAAATCAGGTCCACGAGATAAGGAAATTTGGGTGAATGTCTGAAAACAGAAAAGACATCATCAATGGAATCAACTCTATATTTTCAGGGTGTACAGAGCGAGAGTAATCGAGAAGGTATTTTTAAGTACATTTATGGAAGGATTTTTTCATTATTTTACTTTGAACAGGTTAGGCATGTTTCTCCAAATGAGTAATTATCCTTTATAATCCCTTTTCAATTTTGCCAGTTTTGGAATACTTTTTGAAAAGTAAAATATGTCTACTATTAATGGACACTTAGCCGTGTTAGGACTGCCAGATGAAATTCCAACCGTACTGAGTGCCAGAATGAGAATGGGAGTGCACTTTTGATTTTCCTGAATAGAGTTCATATAAGTGCATGGTTTATTCGGGATTTGGTGGGCGGCCAAGTCAGAAAAATAGCTCTGGCCTGGGCACCATAAAGAACTATTTTTTCTGAGTAAAGAAAATTTTATTCAAATTCCCATTCTCAGCCAATCACATTCGAGTATCCCCATATTTAAGAAAATTCTCAGAATTAAGAATATTCTCAACTTTTATGGTGCCAGGCATTGGAAACAGAATCCCAAATTGATTAACTATCCCGGGCCCTCAGTTAGGTACTGTAACAGTAACAGTAATAAGAAATTTAATTTTTGAGGATACAGATTTCACAATGTTTCATTCAAAATGGCAAATACTTATGAAAAACTGAGCAACCTTTCTAAAAGAAGGTTTATTTATTAAGGTGAGTTTGATGCCACTTAATATGCAGTTTTTATGGACACATAATTTCTTTGAAGGAGAAAATATACATACCTGTTCTCCCTTTACTTAAGCTTTTTTCATTAATTAAAATGTCTCATTTTCAGTAAAAAGTCGTATTACTAAAATTTTAATTAGGTACTATGACTGAAACTGTTACATAAAATTTTATTATATTTATGCAATCAAGGAGCCTAGAGATTGAGCAGAAAAATCACAATATAGTGTATATACAAACAAACAAACAAACAAACAAATATTTTATTGTCAAGATGCCCCCAAAGGAGCAGAATAATTAAAATAAATTTAGATACAATGATTTCAATGATTACAATGATTTTGTTATAAACAATTTATAATAAAAAAAAAAGGAGCAAAAACAAGAATACAAACTATTGTTCAATGCAACAGAGCTAATGTGGGTACAACAAGTACAATTGGCTAGACATTTGGTTATAATTCCAAGAGGCAGAGCACAAATCATGACATGTTATAATGTTTTGCATTGTCATATTAACAAAGGAAATAATTATAGTATTGTCACAAATCAACAATAATAGTTTAGTTTTTTATACATGATTTAGATTAGTTTAAAACAATTCTCACCCGATATGCCATTTGACCTATTTGTGTACATATTTGAGGAATATACATGTTTGGATGAAATCTGCATTGTTAGGTTTCATTCTTTCTCACTACAACAGGCGAACACAACTTTTAGTTCAGAAGAAGAATAATCCTAGGCCACATACTGGGTTTCCATCTCTTTTATAAAAATGATTTTTTGACTCTTCATTTTTGTATTTATAAAGGGCAAATTTACTTTGCATCTCTGGGAATAACGATTCAATTATTAGGGATGGCGCAAAGAGGAGCAAAGAAAGAATTAAAAAAAAATGTTGGGCCAAAAATTTGATGAAATAAAGGCAATACCGGTAATTAAAATTTGCGTTTTGATGTTGCGCCTGGTTTTTCAGTTCACATTGCTTATATTTTTGTTTCTGTCCTTTCTTGTTTTAAATATGTTCAATTAGTTTACTGTATTTTTTTATTGTGTCGACACACAGGGATCACTATCTGTCGTCTTGTGTCGTCACATTTTTCTTCTATCCTCAACTACTCGTAAACCGCTCAAAGGAATTTGATGAAACTTTCTCTGTGCATTAACCTTAATGCACAGGTGTGCATACATGTATATATTTCATGTATAGAAAATGTTATTTTTTTTTGTAAAAAAATTGACATTTTTGAAAAAAAAGGGGGGGGGGTCAAAACTTCTATCCTCAACTACTCCGTAACCGCTCAAAGGAAATTGATGAAACTTTCTCTGTGCATTAACTTTAATGCAAAGGTGTGATATATATTTCACTTTTAGAAAATTTTAAATTTTTTTTGGTAAAAATTGACATTTTATAAAAAAAAAAATGCATATATATTTCATTTTTAGAAAATTTTAAATTTTTTGGGTAAAAATTGACATTTTATAAAAAAAAAAAAAGGGGGGGGGGTCAAAACTTCTATCCTCAACTACTCCATAACTGCTCACAGCAATTTGATAAAACTTTCTCTGTGCATTAACCTTAATTCAAAGGTGTGATATATATTTCATTTTCAGAAAATTTTAATATCTTTTGTAAAAATTGACGTCTGCAGGCGACACATGTCTTCCTTGGAAGACTCACACATTTTTCTTTTAGTTCTACATGTATCCTTGTGACATTTGTTTAATATGTTCCAATCTCATGGCTTTGTATTTTCCTTTGGATTTCGAATTTAAGACTTTTCCCACTGTTTTGTTGCTTCTGTATTCTTTTGCCCATATTTGCTACTTATCGTTGAATTTGGTACAAATGTACACCAAGTGCATTATTTAATCTTGCAATATTGTGTGCTGATGAAGTTTTGTAATAAAAAATTCACTTAAAATTTCCTAATTTAATTCTTTATCTCTGTTCTAGGTGATGAAAGTAGATCCATTAGTAAAGAACAAATCTTAAAGATCAGGATAGACCTATCACAACAATGGAATAAAAAGTTAAAAACTGACAGGACATGTCTACTGGTTGCCATAGATACCAGTGGGTCTATGGGAGGCAGTCCAATACTGCAGGTTTTATATATTAGTCCAATTACAATTAATTGATGGATAATGATCCCCATCCATCCCACAAGAATCAACATGTCCCATATTTTTATAATAAGGGAATGCAAATTTGGGAAATTTCTTTGGTCTGTTTCCTAAAAAATATTTTCATATATATATACTACAGTGACTTAGGGAATAGCGACTTGCAGGCAGCAAGAACTTTAGCGCAAAATGGCTTTGCAAACGATAAGCTGACGACAGAATTGGATCAATGGGATAAGAAATCAAATCAACCAACCCGTCCCATATTTTTTTAGAAAGGGAGGAAGATAATCAATCAATTAATTTAAATTGGCCTTATTTGAAGTTTTTTTATGTAATACATGTTATTTATCAACATTTTGTCTCCTGTCTCCTAATTAGTTTAATGAATAATTTTGTGCTGGTATATTCTTTATGTATTTTTGACAAGAATATTTTTTGAGGACATGAAGTCCTTGTCATTGTTTGACCTTAGGAAAGACTCCAATAATTATTTAAGTTTTGGATAAATGCACACCCAGAATTATGTTGATTTTTAAATTTGGTAAAGGTTGACAGTATGGTAATCATATATAATTATATTACCAATAAATAAGGAATATGAAGTGAAAAAGGATAGGTTTTAGAATAATAAAATGTGAAAACATAAGCAGAACTATAGCTTTGAAAATACAAGTAGGGGTTTATAGCTAGGACATGTGTCAATCTAATTAAAATTAGTTCTCTGCACTTGCTCCTTATTTTCATTCGGTTGTTTATATGTTGCGCTTGGGAGCTCCCAGTCGTATCATGCTTCACTTTGCCCTTTATCAATTGTATGTCTGCATACTGAGCCATAAGTTTGGAGACTTATTGTTTTTGTTGCATTTCTTATTATTATTATTTTTATGTCGCCCCGACGAAAGTCGGCGACATATTGTTATTCTTCCATTTCTTTGTTATTATTCTTTCTTTCTTTCTTCCAATGATTTATGTCCGGCTCATGCCCTGCCCCCCTCAAATGACAAAATACTTTATATCTTGAAAACCATTGAGATCCCCACCCTATAACCATATATATTATTACTCCTGATGATTAGACGAAGACTTCGGTACTATAGGGGGGTCTGAGGGGGGTCATGCCCTACCCCCTCAAATGACAAAAGACTTAATATCTTGAAAACCATTGAGATCCCCACCCTGTAACCATATATATTATTACTGCTTATGATAAGACGAAGGATTTGGTACCTAAGGGGGGTCTGAGGGGGTCATGCCCCGCCCCCCTAAAATGACAAAATACTTTATATCTTGAAAACCATTGAGATCCCCACCCTATAACCATATATATTATTACTCCTGATGATTAGACGAAGACTTCGGTACTATAGGGGGGTCTGAGGGGGGTCATGCCCCACCTACTCAAATGACAAAAGACTTAATATCTTGAAAACCATTGAGATCCCCACCCTATAACCATATTGTAACGGACTAAGGAATCTGTTGCACTGGCCTTAATGAAAATACATGGTCACAGAGAGGAATATATGCACTTGGTTCATTGATAATATTTTTTTTAGGGTACATGTAGAAATATAAGACAGACAGCATGACGTTGCAAATTATTAACGGTAAAATGTGTCAAATGGGTCAATTGTTACTTACGAATCTGTTGCACTGGCCTTAATGAAAATACATGGTCACAGAGAGGAATATATGCACTTGGTTCATTGATAATATTTTTTTTAGGGTACATGTAGAAATATAAGACAGACAGCATGACGTTGCAAATTATTAACGGTAAAATGTGTCAAATGGGTCAATTGTTACTTACGATTTTGTGTGTACATATCAATTTACATGTTGCATCCTTCATGGTTACAACAGTCTTTTTCTTTAGAATTCATTTTTATTGTCTATATTTCACTGATTCCAAGTGTATAAGATAATCTGGTCAAGAATTCAGTAGCTCACCGTTTCAGATCGACCATATTGTTTATCGTAGTGCAACTGCCGTAAATCGGTCTGAAGAATGTTGTTCAACGTCTTTACGTCAAAATTAAGTCTTTTGAGTCACTTACGTCATTTTCGAGTCTTTAGAGTCCCAAACCCCTATAAATAGAGCGAATTCGCGGCAGTTCGCCAGTCGTGATCTGACTCCCAAGGTGAAAGGCAACTTTTAGCCAAAAGCCAACTACATTTAATTCTACGAATTACGATCCGGAAACGAGTCCTTTTCATCACTGCTTTATAATTAAAAGACCTATATATAAAAAAGGTTAATATACTAGCTGAATTATTTGAGTCTCATGACTCAATACTTATTCATAGAGATTTGACAATATATAGAAGACTCAAAGGACTTAAGAAGACTCATTTTATTGATCGAGTCATCCTTGAATATTTCAAATAAACTATATATTACAGTCCTGCAAATGAAGTCGAACACATGTCATAAATACAGAAAATAAAGTCATAAGATACGTTCTTATATTCAGTTAAAGTACACGCTAGTTCCGTTAACTGACGTCCTAGAGTAACACAAACTAAAAGCAGTCACTGCTTAACACAGAAATTTTTATATTAATTTATAATTTCAAAGAACATCTACATTCAAGCACGTTGAGCATCATAAAGATGATTTAGGTATCCAGTACTGAACAGTTAAATTAGAGACAATCTTATGTCAGCTTAAGTTTTGATACTTCAGTAACTTTTATTAACCTGAGCACTGTCTTGACCAGAGTTATCTTCACTTGTTTGCTTGCTTAATATTCGGTACATAATTATGGTATTATAATTGGTATGGTTTGCCTTAAAAGTGTAACAGTAATGAATTGTATTATTTCCGGACATACATGTACCTGAATTAATTCCTGTTATTAAATAATTAATTTTATCACAGATTTATTATTCAGTCCTTGTGACTACTAATTCAACAAAATATATCATCTGGGTAGATTTGCCACGTAAGGTGACACGCCTATCCAGAGAAATATCTATACATCAAGTTATTCATCTATCAAATTGAGTCTCAGTGACTCGCTGGATAAACCTCAAATATTTCCAACCACAAACTGGCTCCCTTAATAAGGGACTCATAAAACAGTTCAGTAACCTCACTTCAGCAGTAGCGGACAATTCGCTACATTGGTGGCCAGTGTGGGGAGCTCCTATATTTTTGGAGAATTAGAACGGACTGAAGTGAAGAAAACTGATACCAGTAAATAATGACATCGCAAAGATCAAGACAACCAACATTTTTGGCTTTCAATGAGGCACACAGTGAGACTGAAGAGGAACCAAACACAACGGGAGTCCGATCACGGCTCCCCGCATCACCGGGAAACCAATACTCGGATTTAATAAATTTGACACCTTCCGGAGAAGTACAGATGCGGGTAATAAGAGATCGAAATGCCGAAAATGACACGAGTGAGAATAGGCGGAATAGAGAAACTGAGGCTTGCAGTAGCAGACAAGAAATTACTAACAGAGATACGGACATAGAAACACTCAGAAAAAAAATAGCTGAACATCAAGAGACAGGAAAGAGATTGCAAAGTTTATTGGAAGATAGTTTAGGCGACTCAAGTCGTCAGAGGGTATCCTATGGAGGTGGAGATGGTTTTGTAGATAAGGATTTCCCTGGTCTCTCCAGCAGAGAGAGGCGGCAACAGGCAGATCTCCGGGGTCCACATGTGGACCAGTGCTTTGGGCCCAGCACTAACCTTCCATGGCAGGCACCCACCAGCATGAGTGTTGAGGGGTGCGGATCTATTCGGGTGAATAGAAACAGGTGTGTAGACACCAATCTTCCAGATAATCAGTACGCAGATCCGGCGAATAGTATTGTAAGGCAAACCTATAATTCATCTGCAGGCACACACGATAATGAAGTGAATTATCGTCAAATTCTTAATAGAACTGATGACTCAAATAAGCCTAAACCTAAGAGACCACCTCCCTATGACGGAACAACAAGCTGGCAAGATTTTCTAACTCAATTTGAGATGATATCAGCAATTAATAAATGGGATGGCCCAATGAAGGCATATGAGCTTGCTACCAGTTTAAGAGGAATGGCACAGGGAATAGTAACTGATATAGAACCAGCAAAACGACTTGATTATAACCATCTTGTTGCACAACTTACAGATAGATTCGAACCAGAAAATCAAGCAAACATGTACAAGTCCCAATTAAATTCAATCTCAAGAAAGTCCAGTCAAACTCTGCCGGAATTAGGACAAGAAATTAGAAGAATGACACGGCTTGCCTACCCATTAGCACCCATTGACATACGAGATCAGCTCGCTAAGGACTGTTTCGTACGAGCCGTCAATGATCCCAAACTTCAGCTTTTTATTTTTCAACGTGACCCCAAAACAATCAATGATTGCATACGCCACGGCTTGGATTATGAAGCTTTCTCTCTTGAACAAAAAAGGTTCCAACCAAAACATGGACTGAGGATGCAGTATGAGACGGAGCAGTTTGAATCCGATGAGAAAGACCCAAATATTAAGTCACATTTGGCGCAAATGAGTCAGGAGATTAAACACTTAGCCGTTAGTCAAAACAAGAACAGAAAAAGTGTTATGGAATGTTACTATTGTGGCATAAAAGGTCACTTTAAAAAGGAATGTAACAAGTTATCAAGGGACATAAAGAATAATTGCGTCAGGGGCAATAGGTTGCAAAAATCGTATCAAAGTACAAAAAGTACCCAGGGGACGCAAACTGATTTCAAATTTCGCGGCACAAGCCAGGGAAACTTTTAGATGCTGGGGAAAAGGACCGCTCACCAGCACAAGGATTTAAGGGCTCAAGGTCCATTAATTTGTTAAATAATAAGCAAGACAGTTTGTTTTTAAAATGTTTTATTGCAAATGTTCAAGTTAATTGTTTAATTGATACTGGTTCTACTACATGCGTTCTTCATCCACGTAAGTTCAATTCACTTCCAGACGCAAAGAAACACAAAATTCAAAAGAACAATAGGCAACTTTGTCTAGCTAATGGCAATGTTGTAAATACGTTTGGTTGTGTTACTTTGCCGATAGCAATCGGAACTTTTCAATTCTTGCAGAAATTTATTTTGGCTGAAATAGATGTGCCGGCAGTTATTGGTTATGACTTTTTGTCCGGCCACAAATGTACAATTGACACGGGTGAGGGAAGACTAATGATAGATAGCATGAAAATTGATTGCATGAAACAGAGTCAAAGGGACTCACTTTTTAAAATAAGTCTTTGTGAGAAAGTTGAAATACCGCCAAACACTGAAGTTGTAACCATGGGAAAAATAGAAGGTGACTCTAGCAGTGTTATGAATGCTTTGATAGAGCCTGTGCAAACAAGACACAGTGAAAATATTTTTGTTGCCAAAGTCCTTGTAGATCCAAGCAATGGAAGAGTACCATTACGGATAGCAAATCCGACAGATAATAACCAAGTGCTGTTACAGTTTATGAAGGTGGCAGTATGTGAGCAGGTTGCAATAGATTCATTAGAACAAGAAACAGAAGCACTGATGAAGATGAGTGAAACTGGTAATTGTGTAGATACGCCAGGTCATTTAAATGACTTAAAAATGAAAAGCTCTGAACACTTACACGAAAACCAAATGGAACAGCTGGACACCTTGCTTAAGCGCCACAGTAACACTTTTTCAAGGACAAAAGACGACTTAGGAAGAACAAGTACTATCAGACATGGAATAGATACAGGAAATGCTAGACCTATCAAACAACAGCCTAGGCGATTACCATTGACCAAAAGAGAAGATGTGGAGAAAGAAATACAGCGTCTCCTTGATAGCGGGATAATCGAGGAATCAAAAAGTCCTTGGGCTTCGCCAATCGTACCAGTTACAAAGAAGGATGGATCGACTCGCCTTTGCATTGATTACCGTGCCCTAAATAATGTGACAATTAAGGACTCGTATCCTTTACCTCGTATTGACGACTCTTTGGATGCTTTACGTGGTTCTAAGTGGTTCAGCGTTTTGGACTTATCTAGTGGATATTTCCAGGTCCAAATGGAAAATTGTGACAAGGAGAAAACAGCTTTTACTAGTACTATGGGCCTATTTCAATTTAACGTCATGGCAATGGGGTTGTGTAATGGAGTTGCAACTTTTCAGCGACTTATGGAGTATATTTTGGCTGGGCTTAATTGGAAGACTTGCCTCATATATATTGATGATATTATAATATTTGCTGACTCATTTGAGTCTCATTTAGAAAGATTGAATGATGTCTTGAATAAAATTGCTGAACATGGACTCAAGGTTTCACCAAAGAAATGTAGCTTGTTTCAAAAACGAGTCCCTTTCCTTGGACACATTGTGTCCAATGAAGGCATAGCTGCAGATCCAAATAAGATTGAGAGTGTAAAGACATGGCCGAGGCCGAAGTCATTAACAGATGTGAGGAGTTTTCTAGGTACATGTTCATATTACCGTAGGTTTATAAGAGATTTTGCAGCCATCGCAAGGCCTATGCACAAACTTACTGAGAAAAATTGTCCATTTAATTGGACTCAAGAATGTGAAACTGGATTCCAGCGATTGAGAACTGCTCTAATTTCAGCACCAATACTAGGTTTTCCTGATATGACCAGACCATTTATATTAGACACAGACGCTAGTGGTTTTGGCATCGGCGCAGTCTTGTCCCAAAGAACTGACAGTAGAGAGGTAGTGATAGCCTATTTCAGCAAAGCCTTAAGTAAAGCTCAAAGGCAGTATTGTGTTACAAGGAGGGAACTTTTAGCTGTTATATTAGGGATAAAGCACTTCCACCACTATCTTTATGGTACTAGGTTTTTAGTGCGAACTGATCATGGCGCATTAACTTGGCTTCTTAGATTTAAAAACCCAGAGGGACAAATGGCTAGGTGGCTTGAAACGCTTAACACATACAACTTAGAGGTGCAACATCGACCTGGCAGACAACATGGAAATGCGGATGGACTTTCTCGTCGTTGCTTTCCGTGTAGTCATTGTAGCAGGCAAGATCAAAAGGAAGAAAACCGAAAAACAGAGGATGATGAGGTTGAGTGTCTAAGTAAGACCAAGTTGAAAGACACACTTGAGTCCGAGTCAAATCTACAAGACACCTCAGCAATATGGTACAATAGAAAATCAGACCAGGAAAAGCATGAAGCTCAGTTGAATGATGGTATATTGTCAAAACTTTACGAGATGAAGTCAAAGGAAGAACATAGACCGGAATGGTGCAAAATTGCAATACAGAGTGTTAGCTTTAAGAAATATTGGTCACAGTGGGACCGTATAATAATTAGAAATAGAGTTCTGTACAGAAAATGGATAAATGTTGATACTCAAGAGAGTACTGATCAATTTATTGTTCCTGAGATATGGAGAGAAGAAATTATAAAGATGTTACATGATGATGTTCAAGCTGGTCATTTAGGGATACACAGAACAGTTGCAAGAGCACAAAACAGATTTTACTGGGTGGGATATAAACAGGATATTTCCAGATGGATCCAAAGCTGTCCGATCTGTTGTTCTCGAAAACAACCACCAAGGAAAGCAAAGAGTCGAATGAAGCAGTATAATGTAGGAGCACCACTTGAACGTGTTGCATTAGATATACTGGGGCCACTTCCTGTTTCTAGCAAAAACAACAAGTATGTCTTGGTGGTAACTGATTATTTTACTAGGTGGGCAGAAGCTTACCCTATGCCAGATTCAGAAACTACTACAATAGTAGAAAATTTTGTCCACAATTTCATATGTAGATTTGGGGTCCCACTTCAAATTCATACGGATCAAGGGAGACAATTTGAGTCAGGGTTTTTCAAAGAACTTTGTGCCCGATTTATGATTGACAAAACGAGGACTACTGCATTCCACCCTCAGAGCGACGGTCTTGTAGAAAGACTAAATAGGACTCTAGAAGACATTTTAAGTAAATATATCAGTAAAAATCAACACGACTGGGATGAACAACTTCCATGGGCTCTAATGGCCTATAGGTCATCTGAACATGAAACGACTAAATTTTCTCCTTGCATGCTCATGCTTGGCAGGGAGATAACTCTTCCAGTGGACCTTGTATATGGACCACATCCTCAGACAGAAGATTACATGGATGAGGTAGAAGCTGTTTACCAACATGTTGATATTTTACAGAAACGTATGTGGAAAGTTCATGAGAGTGCCCGCAAGAATATTGTACGAGCAAGTGATAAGCAAAAGCGTGCTTATGACGTTAGGTCAAACCAGAATTCATATAATGTTGGCGACGTTGTTTGGTTGTATACCTTTACAAAGGTGAAAAACAAATCGCCAAAACTCCAGCGAAACTGGGATGGCCCATACTTTATCATTGAAGCCATTTCAGATGTAATTTACCAGATCAAAAAGACTCAAAATGCTAAAGCAAAGATTGTTCATCACGACAGGTTGAAACCCTTCTATGGGAAAGTCGAGAATTGGGTAAAAGAAGATCTTGATATCACAAAGACTCAGAAAATGTCTCGCCAAAGTTCTCCCATTTCTGACAACACACTGATCAACCCTGAAAAATAAATAGAAAACTCACTTTATGCTTGTTTATAGCAGATACATATAATTAGCAAATTGTTTAAATAGTTGCATATACATAAATAAAAACTTACCTGACAGACGGACTATTCATCTTTTGGTGGTCAAAATTATGGTGTACAGCAAGCAAGCTCAAGATAACTCACTGGTCATGGTGCAATATTTTTACATTTAATATTCAAAATTTGGTACTATTTCATATATTACAGAATGGAGTTTGAATGTAAAGTGTGTGGGAGAAAATATGAAAATCGTAAGGCATTGATGAGGCACATCAGAGTCCGTCACCCAAACAAGGTCCTCAAGTGTCACTACTGCAGTTATGTAGTCTCTACATCTCTTAAATACAGGATGGAGGAACATATGAAATCGCGACATTCTCATGTCAGTGGAAAGAGCACAGGATTTATGGAAGTCACCATACCAGCCACTCCTTATTTGGGAATGGATAAAGATGAGACAGAGAAGATTAGGAAAAGGGAGGATAGGTCAGACAAAAGAAAGAGTAGCTCAAGCAATTCAGACAGATTTCAACACAGACGAGAACGTAAGACGGAAGGAAAAAGAGAACACAAACCTAGTAAAAGAACACCAGAAAAGACACCAACATATTCGGATTTATCTTCGCCAGTTAGCATCATTCTGGGTTATGATGACCATGATGTTTCGCCTATCAAGAAAGATCTGCTTGGCCTCTTTGATTCGCCAATTAAAATAGTTTCCCCCTTACAATCTAGTCCAAAGAGGTTGCGGATGGATGAATGCACAGAATCAAGAACAGGAGGGTTGATAATAATAGAGGATGAAACCCTGAATGCAGCAGATAATACCTGTGAGGAGGCTTACACCAGTGTAAAAGAAAAACCGATGATTCCGACAGTATCCAGGAAAAGAGACAGCAGTCACCTAGCGTTACCCAAAAAGGATGTGGTGGAAGAGGGGAAGAAGTGGAATCGGTTTTTAGCGCCGCCAAGTCTCTTCCAGGAAACAGAAGATGCTAAACGTGTCAAGGAAGTAAGGGATAAGGCAATAAAACATGACAACTACACCGCCTCAGTTATCCCAGTGGGATATTCTGGAGTCATGAAGGAGGAAAAAGTTATATTTCCTGATGGGACAGTGTATTACCTGTCAGCATTTTGGATGGCCAATCCTCAATGCAAACATAGGAAGGAGAAAGAAACTCAAACTCTGAAAATCAGCAACGCAGACAAATCATCTGGTACGGATTCTTCAGATGCTAAGACAGTAGAAACCCAAACAGTTCAGTTGGAAGAAGTTCAGTTGGAAGATACAAGGAAAGTCGAGATGGCCAGTACAACTCAGTGGACTCAGACAGATAGCAACAGTAATGACATTAGACTAGTAGTGCTCAGTGGTGAGGATGAAGGACAAGAATTTTGTTCATATATTAGTTAAGACATTGACTAATTTCTTGTCATGTATATTTTCTTTCATTATTTTTTTTTATTTGCATTACCGTAATTTCTAACCTATTAAGAGGTATGTTTATTACCGTAATTTGTCGTTGATTTGCACCGGCTCAACTAAATTGACAATATTTTTTATTTATTATTCGAGTTGTTCATATTTGTTATCTATATCATGTTTGTAATCATATATTCCTGTCCGGGACGGACAGTCTTTTCATAGAGGGGGGTAATGTAACGGACTAAGGAATCTGTTGCACTGGCCTTAATGAAAATACATGGTCACAGAGAGGAATATATGCACTTGGTTCATTGATAATATTTTTTTTAGGGTACATGTAGAAATATAAGACAGACAGCATGACGTTGCAAATTATTAACGGTAAAATGTGTCAAATGGGTCAATTGTTACTTACGATTTTGTGTGTACATATCAATTTACATGTTGCATCCTTCATGGTTACAACAGTCTTTTTCTTTAGAATTCATTTTTATTGTCTATATTTCACTGATTCCAAGTGTATAAGATAATCTGGTCAAGAATTCAGTAGCTCACCGTTTCAGATCGACCATATTGTTTATCGTAGTGCAACTGCCGTAAATCGGTCTGAAGAATGTTGTTCAACGTCTTTACGTCAAAATTAAGTCTTTTGAGTCACTTACGTCATTTTCGAGTCTTTAGAGTCCCAAACCCCTATAAATAGAGCGAATTCGCGGCAGTTCGCCAGTCGTGATCTGACTCCCAAGGTGAAAGGCAACTTTTAGCCAAAAGCCAACTACATTTAATTCTACGAATTACGATCCGGAAACGAGTCCTTTTCATCACTGCTTTATAATTAAAAGACCTATATATAAAAAAGGTTAATATACTAGCTGAATTATTTGAGTCTCATGACTCAATACTTATTCATAGAGATTTGACAATATATAGAAGACTCAAAGGACTTAAGAAGACTCATTTTATTGATCGAGTCATCCTTGAATATTTCAAATAAACTATATATTACAGTCCTGCAAATGAAGTCGAACACATGTCATAAATACAGAAAATAAAGTCATAAGATACGTTCTTATATTCAGTTAAAGTACACGCTAGTTCCGTTAACTGACGTCCTAGAGTAACACAAACTAAAAGCAGTCACTGCTTAACACAGAAATTTTTATATTAATTTATAATTTCAAAGAACATCTACATTCAAGCACGTTGAGCATCATAAAGATGATTTAGGTATCCAGTACTGAACAGTTAAATTAGAGACAATCTTATGTCAGCTTAAGTTTTGATACTTCAGTAACTTTTATTAACCTGAGCACTGTCTTGACCAGAGTTATCTTCACTTGTTTGCTTGCTTAATATTCGGTACATAATTATGGTATTATAATTGGTATGGTTTGCCTTAAAAGTGTAACAGTAATGAATTGTATTATTTCCGGACATACATGTACCTGAATTAATTCCTGTTATTAAATAATTAATTTTATCACAGATTTATTATTCAGTCCTGACTACTAATTCAACAAAATATATCATCTGGGTAGATTTGCCACGTAAGGTGACACGCCTATCCAGAGAAATATCTATACATCAAGTTATTCATCTATCAAATTGAGTCTCAGTGACTCGCTGGATAAACCTCAAATATTTCCAACCACAAACTGGCTCCCTTAATAAGGGACTCATAAAACAGTTCAGTAACCTCACTTCAGCAGTAGCGGACAATTCGCTACAATATATATTATTACTGCTTATGATAAGACGAAGGATTTGGTACCTAAGGGGGGTCTGAGGGGGTCATGCCCCGCCTACCTAAAATGACAAAATACTTTATATCTTGAAAACCATTGAGATCCCCACCCTATAACCACATATATTATTACTCCTGATGATTAGACGAAGACTTTGGTACTATAGGGGGGTCTGAGGGGGGTCATGCCCCACCCCCTCAAATGACAAAAGACTTAATATCTTGAAAACCATTGAGATCCCCACCCTATAACCATATATATTATTACTGCTTATGATAAGACGAAGGATTTGGTACCTAAGGGGGGTCTGAGGGGGTCATGCCCCACCCCCCTAAAATGACAAAATACTTTATATCTTGAAAACCATTGAGATCCCCACCCTATAACCATATATATTATTACTCCTGATGATTAGACAAAGACTTCGGTACTATAGGGGGGTCTGAGGGCGGTCATGCCCCACCCCCTCAAATGACAAAAGACTTAATATCTTGAAAACCATTGAGATCCCCACCCTATAATATATATATTATTACTCCTTATGACAAGACGGAGCATTTGGTACCATTGGGGGGGGTCTGATGGGGAACTTCGTTTGGGAGACTTAGTAACAGTTCACTGTTACAATTATTACTTGTTAATAATGAATTACAGACATAAACAAATAAACAAATCTTTGGTTAATCCAAAAATATACACTTTATTGTGTATCTTGTATTCTTAGGGCTATATGAAGTGTCTTCTCCAGAAGCCGTGCTCTGAAGTCATTATTTTGTATTCAGTTTAATGAATAATGTCATGAAACAGCAAAACATAATGCAATGTTACATCCAGTTAAACTGATACATTTTTTTAATCTCAAATTTTCAGTTCTTAACAAATTCATTAAATACATGTACCACCAGTAAAATCAATAATGACGATTTTATTTTCATAAACTGAATTTATCAGGTTTGTTTTACGTCTTTCTGTTTTACTATAGGTTAAAACAGCTTTGAAGCATTTAATTTCCCAGACTATTCAGTGTGATTATATTACAACAGAGGTGTTAACATACAACAGTGATATATCGGTGTTGGACATAACAAAAAACAACTATGAGTCCAAGATTGAGTCTCTGACAGGCCGAGGACAAACTAATTTTGTCTGTGTATTTAAAAAACTGAAGCAGATTTTAACACAGCAGGGTATGTATTTTGTTGTTTAATGGGAATAAAAGTGTTGCTGAAAGCTTTTGGTATGACCTTTTCCTTTTTCCATACACCTATTCATTGCTATTGACAGTACATGTCCCATCCGGATTTGTCCAGATATTAAACAACTTCCACTTGGGGTCAATTGGAGTTAGAATTAAAGGTCACAATAATGAGCTGAGGTGGCTGAGTGGTCTAGGTAGTTTGTCATGACTACTTATGATCACTAGCCTGTCAATCTCACCTGTGGCGGGGTGTGTTCGACTCTGATCTTAATTGACAAGGATTGCCAATTTTCCTACCGAAGATTGAAGGTTCTCTCCGAGTACTCCGGCTTCCTCCACCAAGAAAAACTGGCCGCCTCGAAATAGCCAAATGTGATGAAAACGGTGTTAAATCCCAACTAAACAAACAAACAGAAGGGATTTAGTTGGTCTCAACTGGTTTGTGACGTCATGAAAAAGTTGTGTAATTTCAGAATAATTCCTGATTTACCCTGTACTGTCAACTCATCTGTTGACAAAGACTGTCACATGATTTACGTATTGTATTTTTTAACTATGTATTTTACTTTTCATGACTGTCTGTAAACCTCAGTCTGCGGAATGGATTTTTGAAAATTTGATTATCTTATAACCAGTGTGAATTGTCTCAATAACTGAGATATTTTTTCTCGAAAAAAAATAAAAAACATTTAAAACTGATAAATTTACTCTTATTTCCTTTACAGGTAGTCTGTATGACAAAGCTGTGATTGTATTTATGACTGATGGACAGGACACTGTTAATACTGGAGATAATTTGAAAGGAGAAGTAAGAAGCTGGTTGGATAATATACAGTCATATGGTTTACCTATTACTGTGCATACTGTTGGCTTCTCTAATGGTTTGTTTTCATTCCCTTGTTCAAATCTTGCAGAGTTAGTATAGTTTAATATACTTCGACATTTAAAAATTTAAATCAACCAAGCAAATTTGAAAATTAAATAATGTACACAGTTACACACCAGCTTATCCCTTCAATCATGATAATACTTATTGTTAAATTTTTACAGTACGCTGAGGACAATTTCCAAATTTGGGGAATATGATTCGATGAAATAGCATCTGATTGAGGTGTGTGTATTACACCATTAAGATATCATTGGAAAATAGCTTTCGAAAAAATATTGGCTATGGAAGAAATTGAAAATTATTTCAGGGATTTTACAGCTATGCTCCTATATAATTAACTAGAATTGAACAAACACGTTAAGGAATTAAAATATATAATACAATTTATCCTCCAACTAGCCTAGGGCCTCGGTGCCCGAGTGGTCTAGGTAGTTTGTCATGACTACTAATGATCACTAGCCTGTCAACACTGAGGTTGTGAGTTCGAATCTCATATGTGGCGGGGTGTGTTCGACTCCGATCTAAAATTGAAAAGGATTGCCAATTTTCCTGCCGAAGGTCCGTGGTTCTCTCCAGATACTCCAGCTTCCTCCACCAATAAAAACTGGCCGCCGTGAAATAGCCAAATGTGCTGAAAACGGCGTAAAACCCCAAGTAAACAAACAAACAAAGCAACTAGCCTATTAATTAGACAGATAAAGGTACTGTTGTCTTCACATGCAATGAAAGTTTGTATTGTGTGATGGTTCACAGTGTTAATGACTTCATGTTATCCCTAGATTACAGACCAAAAATAGCCTTCTGAAAATAAGCTAAAAATGTGTCATTTTCATGACTTCTCTGGATAAAAGATAATAATTCATAATCACAGGATAAAAACAATATAAAAATTATTTACATTGTCGGAAAATACACCATTTATTTGTACTTGCTGCAAAACGTGTGAAATGCTCGGTAAAACTTGCATTTGTACCTGTTTCTAAGGCTCGTACAAAGAAATTGTATATTTTCCCACATTATATTGTACATCTCTTATTACTTTGTTTTGGATTTTTTAAATCAAATAAAGTAATGTTAATATTCAAGATGATCAATTATTATGCATGACAGAGATATGTAGGCATTGTTATGGAAATCCAGGGCTGTTAACTTATCCAGAATTTTTATTCATCTGTTCTTAAGTTTATGACAGATATCATTGTCATTTGCTTGAACCAAAAATAATAAATTTTAATTGTTTAAACCAATATGTTTTGCATTAATTCTGATGAAACATTTAATACCAAATTCTCAAATCTCTTTTCATTTACAGTACACATATAAGTATTACTCAATTCGCCACATTGTTTGGTTGTTTGTTCTTTTAAATGCATCATTTTCAACAACAGATGTGTTTTGATTTAATGTCATTTCCACCATTTTAAGTTTTGTAAACAGACGAAGATGCAATAAGTTATAAATATTTTTCGCAATGTTTCATTATTGTTCTGTGTGCATGATCACTTTCCATTGAAAACAATGGGAAATATTTATTATAGAAATATACACTTAGGGGATAACTGTATTGTATTTTATCAGTTGCCGACGTAAACCGCTGGTTTTACCGTCGCAAATTGAGTTAACCTGGCAATGCGTAGCGGAGCCAGGTAAACAGATATTTGCGATGGTAAAACCACCGGTTTATGTCGGCAACTGATAAAATACAATACAGTTATCCCCATTCTAATGCAGCCTCCATTAAACGTTAAAAAATAGAATAAAAAGTAAACAGGAAACGTCAAATGCGTTTGTGCAACGTTGTCGTCAATGGTTCCGACGGTAAACCGTGGATTTTACACTTGACGTTATCCAATCAAAAAGGATGTTATATGTTATGTTGCATTAGAATTATTATTTTACCACAGTTAAAATATTTAAGTAATTACATGTATTAAAGGTCACAATTTTGAGTTTTTGAAAGAATTAACAAGTGGGGGAGATGGCACCGGAATGTACAGATATTGTCAACAAAATGATGGCCCATCAGTATTACTGGACAAATTACAGGAATTGTTTGACTTCATTTTACAAGGGTATGGTACATTTAGTTAGCTTAGAATAGAGGGAATTATAGTATAACTAATCTTGAAATGCGAATACCTAACAATCTACAACGAGTTACCGAACAACACATTAATTCACGAGTGCGCGTAGCTCAGTGTTTTTCGGTCACGAGTTGTAGATCTTTGGTATTCGAATTTAGAGATTAGTTATTCTGTTTATTACATTGAAATATTCCACATACTCAGAAATTTTAACGATAAGATACAAGGGATTATGTTTTTATGTGATTACGCATCGACCATTGTATAGCAATGTCGTTGGCGACGGCTATTGTTACGTCACTTCCTAGAGTAAAATACATGTATGACTTTCGATTTCACTGGGTGAGTTATCGATTTTGATTTCACTCGGAAATCCCGGTATTTCAGCACACTCAATGTAATAATCATTTTTATTCACTCCTCTGGTTAATGTGTCCCTTACATAAACTGCAACTTGTTTTTCTGGGGGTATTTCCAAAATTTCTTGAAAATATCATTAAAAATTGTTATTTCTCCTTATATAAAATTTGAGCCTCATTTTTTTCTACCAGGATTCATTGATGATTGTGTAAAATATGACAAATGAAAAATATATAAGATTATGAAAATTTTGTTGATTTTAAGAACATGCCTTATATTATTTGAGATATTTGTAGTAAACCCAGAAATATTTCATCAAAATATCAGTTGTAGAAATATGTGTAGTCTGAGATGTCAAATAGCCTGTTTTAGAATTGGCTGAGGCCATGGGATATATTCTATATAAAACTTGGCAATAAGCTGATTATTTTCAGAATTAGTGCTTATCAGTGTTTTATTAAAAATACATTTGTTTTCTACCATGCAAACCTTATATTCTTGACTTCTGTAATTATTTTGCTCTTCAATAAGTTTATAGTTTTAAGAAAGATCTTCTGATTATTACAGATTTTTAAATAAATTATGACTGTTTTTGGTATAGATGAAGAATTTGTGTGTACTTTCACTTTGCTTGGTCAAAAAAGGCAATCTCAAGTTGACACAAATTTTTTGGGATATAATCAATCTAATGGTCACAGAAGTGAAAAGTTTTATTGTCAGAAAAATAATTTTAAATTTGATAAACAAATTGATCAGTGTTATCAATATTTCCAAGTTTCATACATGCATGTCATAAATCGAGGAAATGTGCACATCTTGTGCATCAAAATTGGACTCCAAGTTTCTATTATTTTGGTACTGGCCCAAAATTGACTCTTAATATTTACTGTTAAAAAATTGTAAAATATGTGAAAAGTAAGAACAATTGAACAATTGCATGCCTGAAAGTTTTCCGGAATTTGATGGATTTCCGGATTTTGGACATTTCAGTCTCTATATATTCCTGTATAAAATATTGGATTCATCCCAATTTGCAGTTTTTGACACCTTCTGTACTTTTACCCATGCAATTGAGTATCGCCCTTGTGCATTCCTCTGTCCTTAGATTTTGGCTTTGCCCCTTTTGATCATTTTGGCATTTTTTAATTTTCTGTTCAACTTTTTGAATTGTTTTGGTTTTCAGCATCTTAGGCTTTGAGCACAATTGATCTGTCTTAAATAGACGAAATTTGAACATCTTGTTTTTGTTTCTATTTTTCACCGAGTGACAGAATTTCGACTGTGATGCTATTTTGCTTGACATCCATACTTATAATGATTAGAGCAATTTGGCTGTGTTTGTAAAACATATGCAGCACGTTATTTTAGAATCTTATACAAAGTTTGGTATCTGGTCCATATTAGATAATTTTATTTCTTTTTGATGGAAAATGAATTCAACAAAAAGTGTAAAGCAGGAATTGCAGATAGTTGAAATATAATTACACTCTTGGTCAGGTAAAGCTGCCGCAGTTTGAACTGCAATATTTTTTATTTGCGGTAAACACCTGCCAAATTTTCATTGCAGTAGTATTTTTTGCATAGGATTAATAACTTAGATAAATGGTGTTTCTGAAGTTTGCCAATAATTGCCCAGCTTAGATAAATGGTGTTTCTGAAGTTTGCCAATAATTGCCCAGCTTAGATAAATGGTGTTTTTGAAGTTTGCCAATAATTGCCCAGCTTAGATAAATGGTGTTTTTGAGCCAATAATTGCCCAGATCATTGCCATTATATTGTATGGAACCTTTGGAAGAATCATGTGGTCAAGTATGATCTGAATACCCTAACATGACTCTCGATGGATAATAAAGTTTATAATATAGTTCGATAGACACGGGACCAGATATGTATTAGAGTCAGTCCTTTGCATACATGTATTAACATAATGTTGTTATCTGACTTTTCAGGTCTGGTAGTAATATAGAAGTACACTTATCTATAGAAGGCAATGCTCAAATAGACAATAATGGAAAGGGAGATAAATCTTCTGTGTTACTGGCATCGTTAGAAAACGATACAGGTAAAAATCTAGTAAATCATCTAATATAGATATATATTTTTCTTTCTGTTAATCTATGTACATGAAAAGTGAAGGAATTAATTATACCCCCCACAAACAAAGTTTTGCGGGGGTATATAGGAATCACCCTGTCCATCCGTCCATCTGTCTGTCCACATGTCTTGTAAGTGCTAATCCTCCTAAACCGTTTAATAGATTCTGATGAAACTTTATATGAAGGTTGGGCATCATATGTAGATGTGCATGAAGCAAGATAATTATCGTCGGATGCTTGCAAAGGGAGATAATCCAACTTAAGGGTTTTAAATGTTTGAAGCTTGTAAGCGCAACTCCTAAACTGTTCAATGGATTTTGATGAAACTTTATATGAAGGTTGAGCATCATATGTAGATGTGCATGAAGCAAGATAGTTATTGCTGGATGCTTGCAAAGGGAGATAATCCAACCTATGGGTTTTACATGTTTGAAGCTTTTAAGCGCAACTCCTAAACCGTTCAATGGATTTTGATGAAACTTAATATGAAGGTTGAGCATCATATGTAGATGTGCATTAAGCAAGATAATTATTGCTGTATTCTTGCAAAGGGAGATAATCCAACCTATGGGTTTTACATGTTTAAAGCTTGTAAGCTCAACTCCTAAGAGTGCACACAACAGTTTTTCTTAGAACTTTTCATGACGTCATGAATTGAAGGAACATACTCAAAAGATTGATAGCTGGACAATTGGCTGTATCATATACCCATAGACAACCATATATCAAATAAAACATATTTCTTCAAGCTTTCACTGTATTTAAGTATTTTTAAGGAATTCCTTTCCAAATTCTTACCATTACAGAAAGATAACTGACAAAAAATAGGCCTCCCCCCCTTCAAATATTTCAAAAACAGACCAACCTCAGAGCATCCTAGCAAAGATTCCTGCGTACTTTAGAGAACTGAGTATATGTGTTTTCCAAAGTACACATTCAACTGGTTTCAGCACATGTAGTTTCAGGGTACATTCGCCGCCTTTTAAAATTGCTACATGAAGTGGTATAAAAATGTTGTGTTTTCACCTACACTATTTTTGGGTGTTTTCAGAGTAGTCTCCCATTAATAAAACTTTTCTGAAAATAATTACTTTTTTACATTTCATGCATTTTTTTTAAACTTAAAATAAAGCCAAGACTCTAATTTAAATAATGAAACCAAAAAACAATCAGAAATCAATATCTAGAACTTATAAATAGAGGGAATTCCATACCTATGACATCATATATTTAGGGAAAAATCACTGGAATTTTATACGTAACTGTTGTTTGCATTCTAAACCATTCAATGGATTTTGATGAAACTTTATATGAAGGTTGAGCATCATATGTAGATATGCATGAAGCAAGATAATTATTGCCAGATGCTTGCAAAGGGAGATGATCCAACCTATGGGTTTTACATGTTTAAAGCTTGTAAGCGCAACTCCTCCTAAACTTTATATGAAGGATTGGGATCATATGTAGATTTGCATGAAGCAAAATGATTATTATAATCACACTTCTAGTTTAGAGGTTAAATTATTGTCCCCCGCTGCAACGCGATGCGGGGGATATGGTAATGCCGGGTGTCTGTCCGTCTGTCCATCCGTGCTTCCGTCCGTCCGTCGTGCATTCCGTCCCTCCGTCGTGCCGTCCGTCCGTCTGTCTGTCCACCTTGTAAGCGCTCTGCAAATTTATTTCTTGACCAATTTGGATAATATTTATACAGTAGCTTTAACTCAATGATACTTTAAGGGAGTTCGAAGATGAGTCATGTCGAAATATTTTTGTAGGAGTTATGCCCCTTAATAACTTAGAAAATTGACAAAATTTTCATGTAAGCGCTCTAGCAAATTTATTTCTTGACCGATTTGGATAATATTCATACAGTAGCTTTAACTCAATGATACCTCAAGGGAGTTCGAAGATGAGTCATGTCGAAATATTTTTGTAGGAGTTATGCCCCTTAATAACTTAGAAAATTGACAAAATTTTCATGTAAGTGCTCTAGCAAATTTATTTCTTGACCGATTTGGATAATATTCATACAGTAACTTTAACTCAATGATACCTCAAGGGAGTTCGAAGATGAGTCATGTCGAAATATTTTTGTAGGAGTTATGCCCCTTAATAACTTTGAAAATTGACAAAATGTTCATCTAAGTGTTCTAGAAAATTTATATTCTCCTTGCATTGGAATAAAATTTATACACTTGGACCTAAAGGGAGGTTTTATACACAAACTCCTATCGAAACTTATAAAATTGAAAAATACTGTCTTTAAGAGTTTGTTAGGCGGAATACTTTTGATCAAAGCATTTCTGTTTATTGAAAAGGAGTAAATGTACATTTGTATAAATTCTCAATACACATGGTAAAATAAGATTTCAACACTATACCCATATTGTATAAATGTCTTCATACCACTCATTAACTTGTAAAAAACTTTAGCAATAACCACAAATTGTTTGTCCTTCTATTCTCTCTCTTTGAGAAAATTTTGCTATGTTTCACTTGTCCAAGGGTTTCTGATGCTCTAGCGGCGGGGGACTTCGGAACACTGTTCGATTTTTGAAACAGAATCCCTGTGTATACAAGGCAAAAGTCTAAGCAGTGGTTTTATTACTGTTCTTCATCGTCAAGTCACAAGGATGCGTTCAGTACCAGTGTTCCAGCTAGGATTTAAGGCAAGGGGGCATATATTGAGGATAGAGGGCACTTTAATGGGTTTCCATTTCTGAAAAGGGCAAATAAGATCAAGTCACCTTTTAAGAAATATTAATTATTCACATATCGTATGCCCTTTTAAGAGTTCTATTAGTTTCTTTGCACTATCTAGTTCATTTTCAGTTAATTAGTAATGCATATGTGTATAAGAAAGTGTTCTACTGTGTTTTATATTATATTTACTGCAGAGGGCATAGGGAAACACTGAAAGGGCAAAGGGGTGCATTGTAAAGGGGGAAGGGTGTTCAGCCCCTCTATTTTAAGCTACCTGGAACACTGAATACAGATAAAAATATCCGGCCCCACTGAAAAGCCACTTTCATCAGTTTGAGCAAAATACCTGCTACATATGTAATTTAAATTGGTCCAAACAGAGAGAAAAGAAAGTCTTGTCACTGTGATGACATTTGAGAAAATAAGGGAGACAACTCCAACAGTTCTAAATGCAATTCGATTGTTTGAATATGCAAACCTGATCAGTGTTAAGAATTTTGCCTGTTAGAATTTCTTTTATGATAAGTGCTTTCTATATTGATAGCAGGCTATTTTTTTTATTTTAAATGTACCTCTATAATGTATTAGCATGTTTTATCTAATGTTAAATAGCACCCTTGCATGTTAATTTGCAGAAAATCCAGTTATATACACAGAAACATGGATAGTCAATCACACACCTTCTGTCTGTCCAACAGTTAACATTCACCTAAACAAGAAGATCAGAGAAGTACAAAAATATATATAATTATTTGAATTTTAAAAAAAATTTACAAATTAATCCAGCTGTGAATCATTTTTGTGAAGGCAATCATTTCTCAGAAGATTCTTATTTATTTAAAAACTAAGTAAAGATAAATTAAAAAACTCAGTATTATATTAAGGGGGTACAGAACACCTAAGGGAGTTTACCCTTCAAAAATTAGCTGAACGTTTTAATCACATACCATTAGTAAAGAGAAATAAAACTTCTCAATGATCAAAATCATTGTTTGTCACACTGCTATATATCCAATGAAATTATTCCCATAAATTGTGTGTTTTAAATTTCTTGAAATTTTCATATTTTTTTCAACAGGTCAGAGTAAATATTTCATCAAAATTTTATGAAAATTAAATAAGCCAAACCTATTTTAGTCAAAGTGTTGGGTAACCCCTTAATGAAAGTTATTTTGAAGAATTTATCAGCGTGTCCATGATTTAACTCGCTCACAAACTGATTAAAGTCCTAAAACTTCGTCAGTACGTTGAGTTTACACTTCAAAATTCTTCAAAACAACTTTTGATTCTTTTAATTCCAAAAACTTTGAGGAATTTTACATAATAAGTTATATTTGTCCTGTAAAACCATCACTATTTTTCAGTTCATTGGTTCCTATGGTTACGTCATTTATTGAAAATAAATGCCACTGGAATTCATGACATTGACCAATGAAAATTGGCCTTACAGTCAATACTGGAATTATATAAAAATATATAAATTCTAGGCTGTGTTGCCATAAAGGTTTTTAGAAGCTTAAATATTAAAATTATGTACGGTTGATATTACAGATTCAGATTTTAATATATTTTTAGTAGCTTACACATTGCTCTGACTTCTTCATATGATTATTTACCTGAAAGAACCTGGACAGGATTTCTTCTGATCATTATTTTAATGAATTTTTTTTTTTATTTATAGAAAATACAAATGTTTTTCACTTATATGGCAGATTTTTTCAAAACAGATTAAAAAACATTTTTGCCAGAAATATCACTAATTATATGTGTAAAGTTTTGTCACCAGATGGAATAAAAATTTGCATTTTGCGACATTGGCAAAGCCTATAGCAGCCCCTGATACTTTTATTTCTTTATTTGAGTAAGTAGATATACTGAGTCTATATTTCATAACTCATTCGTTTCAGAATAATACTACTAAAGAAGTTGTATATCCTTGTATTGTGTGTAATAGTGAAATAGATGTACTGACTTCAGTCAGGGACAAATGTATGTGGACCCTAAAAATCCTATCCAGAAATACTGATATTACAGCTTCAAAACTTGGTGAATGCATATCTGATAAAAAAGGTGAGATTTCTACTTTTATTCAGTAGGTCATCTCTCACTGTAAATGGCCGTTTACAGAAGAAGTTACTTTTAATTTGTAATAGGAAACACTTGGATGGAAGCATTGCAGATTCCTTGGATTTTATCATTGACATCCATTATGAAACTAAAGTTTTAATTCAGTGCTTTATTATCATATAAATCCTAAAGATTTGTGACAAAAAATAAACAAATATAAAACTTCACACTTGAAAACTTAATAAAATAGAAAAGCAATGTGGAAATCGTAAACTAGTAAATCTTTATATACAGACAATCGTTACAAGTTTATAAGTCTCCTGTCCTCAGTCCATTTGACTGTTTAATAAAGGAACTATCATTTTCCACTTGCTTTGGGGTTGATGGGCAAAGAAAATACTTCAGCTTTTCAATTTCTGACAAATCATTTAAGACTATGCTATTTGTTTCTTCAATTTTTTTAATTTATGCAAATTTAATCGAAACCTACACGATAAAACTTTCACTCTTGGAAGATCCATTTGTGTATTCATATACATCCTGATTGATTCTTATTTAAATGAAAAGGTCATTTTTGATGACATCATATTTTTTTTCGTAGATGCTTCTGTCATTGAGAAGAGGATTATAAAGTTACAGGAGAAATTGTCAAGGATACCATTGTTTGCTAAATATATAAACAGAAGTCTTAGAGAAGAAATACATAAATTGATGTTTGACATACAGGAAAAGGTAAATATTCTCTTCTTGGAATTAAGTTAACGTAAAATTTTGAACACCATGGATTATACAGTACAGCCGCAGCGTTTGAGTGACAAATCGCGCAACTCCGGCATAAATCTCGGAAAATCCTGGAGTTTTTTTGAAATTTCATGGAGTTTTGCCCGAGATTTCCATCGAGTTTTTCGTGAAAATCTCCGAGAAAAAACTCGCAGCCGCCCGAAAAAACTCGGTAATCCCCGAGAAAATTTCTCGGAACTCCGAGAAAAACCTCGCAGCTTCGAGAAACTCGGTAAATATCTCCGAGAAATAACTCAGAAACTCTTGTAATTAAGGACTGACAAGCTTTTCCTTGAAAGATTGATTATTAAGACATAATTTGTATTTTTCACGGTAAATATAGTTTTACATTTGCAGGTACGATAAGGTGATTGTATGGTAATCTTTTGCATGAAACCTTCAAAGTTTTTAGTTTGCATGAAACCTTCAAAGTTTTTAGTTTAGGATGTTTGATACCTAGTAGAAAAATATCTTTCTAACTACAAATATATCAGAGCTTTTCTAATTATATTTCATTCATTAACTATTTTGCTGGAATAACCTAAGATTTTCTTTACAAAAATCACGTGAATTGATTTCTTTTATTACTATATAAAATTCAATTATATTCGGATTTTTCTTGTGTGTTCGTACTCTGAAACCCATGATCTCTACCATTCATATTTTTATGGTCCATCGGGCAATATTAATTCTTTGGTCAATGAGTGAATATCATTTGCGCACATTTCAGTTAATAGATTGCACGTTTGTACAGTTTTTGCCTGTACCACCTTTGCGCACATAATTATATTTTTTTACTACGTTTGTGCAGATACGTATTTCACGTAACATTGTAGTAAATTCAAGTGAACGCGTATTCCAAAAATCAATGCAGGCAGTTTCAACTGAAGCATTAGACCTTTATGGCAAAATTACAACATGATCTTTCGAAACCCATAATCAAAAAGATATCATTATTTCTATAGAAAGAAGTCTTTAGTGACTAGTTCATACTGATATCACTGACTTTATAGTTAAGTGATTCCGTGCAGTTAGTACTGTTAAAACCAACTTTGTACGATACATGTATATATGAATGGCCAGTATGTTTTCTTTCTGGAAAAGGCAGACATGAGCCAGAATCTTATTATTCGAATCTTGTTCCGAAACTTGAGTAACCCAAGAATTTAAGCATAATTCTTGATTTTGAAATACGTGTAGCTGTTTATGAATATAACAATCCAAAGATACTAATGGTAGGTAGCTGGGCGAGTATACTTCCACCACTCCATGGTGAGAATGGGGGCAACAGACATAAAATATAGAATTCATGATTGTATATTTTATTTTTGGTTAACGGGTTGCGCAAACGTAAAATACAATTTGTGCTTAAACGTCATATGTGCGCAAACGTGTTTCTCCCCAATGACTTCTATGAGAAATGAGGTTCATGCATATGGCCTCAAAACCCTGACTAATTTCCGATATTGGAGAAAACGAAAAAAGTATTCCAATGAATACAAAAATTACTGACAGGAAGGCAGATATGTTTCTTTGTTATTTACTTTAAATCATGTCATGTGGGTGATCTCTGAGCTGTGTGCATGGAATGTGTTGATTAATTACCATTAGTGTTGTTTTTACAGTTATAATACTGCATTTATAATACTAAACACTATTTGTTTTTGTTCAATCTACTAACATTTTTTTTTATTTTGTTCTGTTGATTGATTCTTAACGTTTAGACATGTGGTTTCAACAAGTAAAAAACAATCGTTTGAATGAACTAAATATGCATATTTTAACATTAAAAGTGCTCAGGGTCAAAATCAACCTGAGCAAAAAGTATGACTGGAAATAGAAGATAACTCCAAATGAGAAGCGTCATATATGTTGGCAACCAAAACGGTTGAAACCAGATAAAATGGGAATAAATATAGATTACATGTATCTAAAAAATAATGAAAGACATTTTGAGACAATTTAGCATTTCTTTATTGTACTATCAAAACTTAACAATTATACATGTATCTGTATATATATTTATGACAAGGGAAACATTGAGTCAATCAAATTAAGCGTCTTTAGGTTTTCTCCTCATCATTTCGTTTATCTTGTCAACACAGACGCCTTGAAATACCTTTGGATGGTGTAGGTTAGGGTGAAAGTAGAGAATATATCTTTTCAGGTAGGTCTTTCGCGTGGCCTCTAATGGTGCTTTAACTTCTACGACACCATGCTCGTTCAATCTCTGTGAGCCATTGAATGAAAAGGTAAGACGGAGGTTATCAGGGCCAAAAAGTTCAGGATACAGTTCCCTAACAAGTTTGGTGCTAAAATGGCCAGGGTTGTGGGAACTGTTATGAAGATTGTTCAGCCTATCTAATGAAATTCTGTGTTGTACAGGAATGTCAGAAAAAGGTGTAGCAGTAGTATCAGGCGTTGGAATATGCTCTGGTTGATGATCAGGTTGTTGTTGTTGCTGCTGCTGCTGCTGTTGTGGCGTCGCAAGAGGTCTGTCATTTACAACACGAATAAGATTGCACAAGAGCTCTCTCATTTCATTTTGGTTTCTTTCCATTCTTGACAGTCTGGTATTGATGCTTTCAATCTGTCTTTGAGTGGAGAACCCTACTCTGATTGGCTGGTGCATGGGAGGGTCAGGAGAAAGCGGTGATGACGGCATACCTATGTCCATGTCTGACATGTCAGGTGTGTTCAGAAGTTCAGAAAAGTTCCTGAAGGCTGGCGAAAAGTAAGACTGTTGTGATAATATAGGCTCAGGCGGGGCAGAAATTTCTGGGTAGTTGATTGGAGTCAGATTCTGTGAAGAAATGGTTGTTGGAGTCGATCTAGGCGTAGAACAGTTGTCGGGAATAACGGAACGCTTGATGATGGTGGCTGGTTTTTTCTAAAAAAAATATATATATATATTGTAAATCTAACATTTAACAATTAATTATATATTGAAGAACATTTTATACACACAGAGTCGCTCTTCTTTTATTTGGAATGTCGATCAAACATTTAGCAGATATTACCATCTGTAAAAGTAATTGTTTGTTGAATATTTAATTCAATATCAAATAAAAAATGATCTTAACATTTCCTTTAGTTTTTTCTTAATGATTAGAAATAACACATGCATTGCTTAAAATAAAATGTCAAGTATATACGGTTTGAATTAACAAACAAAGCACTGTATATGCATTTTATGTAATTAACATAAGCAGTGCTCAGTCAAACTAACTATCTAAACACATTGTATAGCATTTTTTCACTTCAATTAATTTGAGAAATCAAATCTAACAAAAGCCATTTAGTGCTTACTACATGTGTTGGGTTTTTGCCCATTATTGAAGTACAAACAACAACCCCTAGATGAAATAGTTCTTGCCATATTCCTTACATTTAGATGATATTTCATTGATGCATATCCTTATCCTTCCTTATTCACATTCAATAATAACATTTAAGTTTAAATTTTAAAAATTGAAACGACGACTGACAGAATTAATTTTACTCAAAAGAAATGTAACTTATGTTATGGTCTCATTACATGTAACATAATTATCTGCCTTTTAATGATCATATTACTTTTATAAACTTTTTAATAATTAAAATCAGATAATTAATAATAATTTTTTTTTTTCAATTCAATTAATTTGAGAAATTACATCAGACAAAATCTTTTATAGATGTTTAATTAAATGAACAATTTAAAGATGTATTCAATTAAATAAAACTTTAAATTTAAAAATTAAAAGAAATGAAAAGATGTAATTAAAATCAAAAGAAATAAATGATTTCCTAGTTTTTTAAGTGAAAATTGGGTACTTTTCATTATTTCTTAATTCATAATTAGTAATTCATATGAATTTCTCATCATATTTTCGCATCATATTACTTTTATGATATTTTTTCATATAATTAAAGTCAAATTATTAATACATATTTTCGCATCAATTAATTTGAGAAATTAAATCAGACAAAATCCAGAAGTAAAAGTTTGAATTTTAAAAAAAGGAATGGCAAACCAAAAGAAATAAAAAAATAAAGCCTTTTAATTAATAAAATTTATTTAAAAAAATCCCTATATTTTTTTCAAAGTCAAAATTAGAAAATTAGATAATTTACTTATATAATTGCATTTTAATTCATAATTTATAGATTATTATAATTACAATGTAGAATATATTGGTATACACACGTTTACTGTTTAAAGCCCATTTAATATCGGAAGATTTCAAAAATAAATTTTTAATATATTTTTTATATTTATCATAAAAAGGAAATTTTTGGTTATATTTATACAGTTAAAATATTTCCCACGGTCTAGATATTCTTGACAGATTTGGCCTAGATACTCTTGACAGATTTACTGCCTCTTGGAATAAACACCCGACATTTACTCAGGTTTTGTAATATGCATACATGTACATGTATATTTGAAAGTGGGGAATGTTGCTGTCAAGAGCAAGGGTATTCGTTTATTGTACCAATTTATGAGTTTCTTTTGTTCTTTATTCTTTTAACTGGGTTGATGTGGCAATATTCTTATTAGGTGTCATATTTAAAAAATGATATAAAAGATGAAAATATTTTCTCATCATTATTCAAATCTAAAATGCCGAAGATAGAACACACTACTAAACTCAGAATTACTCAGCTTTTCGACCAGGGATGGAAACCCTCATCCATACGACGTATTTTGGAGAAAGAAAATATTCCGCTGTCTTATACCGGGGTGAAATATACAATAGACCAGCACATGAAAGGGTACTTCGAGCCAGTAGTTTCGGATGCAAAAAAACCAGTCAAATTTAAGACGTTAGGGGAGGCAGAACTGCAGACCATTAGGACCGCATTAACTACGGACTGCAATTTATCCAATAAAGATATACGACATGTCCTAAAAGAGAAGAACAATTTTGACGTTAAGAGAACAACAGTTAGTAAAGCCATAAAAGCCGCCGGATTTGTAGCAACTACACCAAGATATTGTCAGTTAATACGAGATGCAAACAAGTTAAAGCGGGTGGAGTTTTGTCAGCAACTCATTGAAACTAATGACACACTAGATGATGTTATTTTCACAGACGAATCCTCAATTCAACTACATGACAACAAGACAATTGCATATAGATTGAAAGGTGCCATCCAGCCAAACCAGTGCCGTCCAAAGCACCCACTGAAAATCCATATGTGGGGTGGGATCAGTAAGCGGGGTGCTACCAGTTTGCTGCTCTTTGATGGTATTATGGCATCCGACTTTTACACAAATGAGATACTCGGAGGTACGCTACTGCCATTTATACAGAAAGTATATCCAGACCAACACCGCTTCCAACAGGACAATGATCCCAAACACACTTCTAGACTTGCAAAGGCTTTTATGGAGGACAATAGGATCAACTGGTGGAAGTGGCCAGCGGAGTCATGTGACTTGAATCCCATAGAAATGGTTTGGAATACTTTAAAGCGGAGCGTCTCTAAACGAAATCCGAAAACTAAGGAAGAGCTTGGACAGTATATACTAGAATTTTGGGAGAGTGAGATGAACAAAGAGAATTGTACAAAGTACATCGAACATATTTACAAAGTTGCGCCTGTTGTTGTTGCTGTTCAAGGACGGGCGTCTACAGATATACCTAAGAAACTATTTAGTGAAAGTTCCGCCGGGAAAAGTTTCAGACATTTTAGTGCCCTAATGAGTACACCCGGTACTCAACAGAAACTATCATTGCTTCTTTCGGAAGAAAATGTGTAAAACTGTTTGACTAATTAACATTAAATTTGTTGCAAAACAAACATACAGAACTGTGATAAAGGTTAGCTTTTGTTTTTTGTTACATTACAAATTTAAGTGAATCAGTGTTTGAAACTTTTTAGTGCGATTACGCTTTAGGGTTTTATTTATTGTAATGAATGATTGAAGGAAATGAAATAAACATTTTATTCGCAACCGTTTTCTAGTTATCAGTTTAATATAATATATGTGGAAGAAGTATCTACCTTCACTTGAGTAGACTTGGGTGCTTGTTTTCTTTTTTTTGTGATAGTAAGTTGTTGTTCTGGTTCTGGTTCTGGTTCAGGTTCTGGTACTAGTTCTGGTAAAGGATTCTCTTTCAGTTGTTTCTTTCTTTCTTTCATTAGCCTTTTCATCTCCAGTTCAGTACCTGCACCCAAGATTAATGCAGTTGAGATCTGTCTGGAACCACCCCACTGAACCTCATACAGAGATGATACTTTAATCTATAATAGAAGCAAAAAATGCAAATACCTTGCTTACATGTTTATCGTTATGTTACGAAACCAAGAATACAATAACACGACCTAGATCGGACTGACAAACATACATGTAAACACTATGACAAATACGAAATAAAAAAATCACCGTTAAAATATAATTGGTTTCAATTGACGAGGTGGTTTCAGAGGATAATAAAAGTTAAAATCCCCGACCCCCAATGAGATCTACATCTTTTGTCAAAGTGGAAGGTAACACATGTAAATATACAGATGTATGCCTACACTCGTGCATGTGTGTTTGTTCATTTGTGTATTTACAGGAATGAGTATGCATCAACGAGTGGTGTATATATAAAAAGTCATATAATTCTCAGATAATTACAACAAGTGGACGACCATTTACTTCTGGAAAAAATGGGGCTGATAGAAAACTCGGAAAAGCAATATTACTCTTTAATTTCCCAGCCATCCTTTTTCTCATGAATCTTGACGTTAAGCAAACATTGTATAATTGATTTAAACGCTTATTGAAATACATACAATACAATTAAAAGATAACCAGTAACATTTGCCATGCGACTATTTAACTAAATACTGGCTTTTCTTGTACCAGGGAGAACAGATTATTTATTTTTTCTCGACTTGGGCTCGGTTATTTTCAACTTTTGCCCGGACAATTTATTTATTTTCAAAACCCCCTCTTCAAATTCTGCGGATTTGAATTAGGAGTGAATAAGCACGCAACAAATTTGGCCATATTTGGTGGAATTAGGTCGTTATCCCCACATTTTATATATTTTAACAAGCATGATCAAATACTGGAAAAGAATTCATACTACAAATAATATTTAAATAACAAATGCATCTCTCTCAAAAACATTGTCAAAAGCTGGGAAAAATTCTTTGACTAGTTGTATTCATGCTATCCTGAAACTGCTTGCTTTACAAGAGTGTCAACTACTCTCATCCAAAACATTAAAAATATAGTGAAAAAGAAATTATATTCAAAATATTGTATTATATGGAAGAAAGAGTTATTTAATGCTAAAATACAAAACATTACATTTGGAAATAAACTTAGAACTTATCGATTATTCAAACCAAACTTTAATTTTGAGCCACACTTATTGAAATTACTATACCCTCAAAGATGTGTTTTAACAAGATTAAGAAAACATAGAAAGGTCATTACTTTAATATTAAACTAATAAATAGAATATGCAGACTCTGTAATGAGAAATAGAGATGAGATACACTTTATTTTAACATGTAAAGTTTTGTTTAATGTTAGAAGTCCCTTTTTTGGCAAAATATTTAGTAAAAATAAAAATGTTTCAATATTTGATAACAAATCTCTTTTTATTTGGTTAATGGGAAATAAGATAAAGAAATTTTGACAATAACTTGTCAATTATTGGAGATTTTAAATGAAAATAGAAATAAAATATTAAGTTAGATTATCTTTTTACATGTCTGTATAGAGTTATAGATATATGTCAGTTTATTTGCAATTAATAAATAATAACCATACACAGAGGGGTGCTTGTCCAGTAAGGGGATCAGAGTAACAAACAATGGGTCATACACGTGTACATATTTTCATATTACAAATTACTTATTTCATTTACAATAATCAATTAAATCAAAACTAATCATGTTATACTTTGTTTAATCTATTTCTATTCTTGTTTTATTTTATATTATGTGTGAAAATTAAAATTGTAATCATTCTGCTTAATTTGGGCGCCGTGATTGGCAAATAAAGTATTTGTTTGTTGTTTGTTTATTTCAATTTCTAAACAATGATCACTTGTTCGGAATTTTGTGATGAGTTGTCTATTTTATAAATTGATTATATGTTATAGCAACGACGTATATTAGAAGGATAGGAAACTCCCGATATCGCCTTGATAATATCCGAGAAATGCCGCGAATCGCGAGAAAACACGAGATCTGCAGAAAGCTTCAGCGGGAATCGCCGCTTCGAGATTTCTACATCAATGTTTTGTTTAAGTATAAAAACATGATATGAATAATGTATAAGGCCCATGCACATTGCATAAAAATGCATTACAGTTATTTTTTTTTCCTTTCATTACATATATTTAGACTTGCAGAGAAAAAATGAGCTTCCTATTTTGGAAAATAAATGAGATATTGAGTCTTTCTTTGCTTAAATTAATTTTCATTTTTTCATTCTCAAAATAACTGTGAACCGGGGCAATGATGTACGAATTTATATGGAAAAGACTGAAACAATTACCTATGTGGCAGGCTAACTAACAGACCATGTTTATACAATCAATCATAACACCTGTAATTAACAAATGTCATGTGGCCGGGTGAACCTCGGAAGGTAAGGTGGTATTGATAATTGAATATACAGGTGCCCTGCTGAGAAAAAGATTTTTATTTGGATAGAAATGCGGTTTTAAAGATGTGATTATGCAATAAAAGTTTTATGACAACTAGACTTTATAATTTTACTAAGGTATGTCATTTAAGTTGTTTTTCAGTAGAGAAATAAATATATTTATTATATTCTGTATATTCCCCTAGCAATAGTTCTAAATCAAGATCAGTGTCCCAAGATAAAAAAATCTGACATGTTAATAGAGTTCAAATCAAAAAGTAAATAGCAGATTTTGCAACTCGACATATTCGTGTATATTTCTCAAGATTAATTTTCTCAAATCAGCTTTGGTCATTTTGAAAGTAGACAATGTCTCTTTTAGTGTAGCTTGGGTCATAGCTTTTCAATCTGTAAAAAAGTAGAAAGGAAACCGCACAAGCTCATCAAATGAACAACATACAATCAGGACTAATTTATTTTTTATTATAATTAATTATAAATCATCACAGGAATTAGGAATGCAAAGGTAAATGCTCAAACTAAATAAGGTTTTAATCAAATTAATCATTGTATCTAGAAGACATTTACTATTCAATAATAAAAATGTTAAAACTTTGTAATTTATACGATTTTAACGGCCCTGTAAGACATATTTGATAGAAAATATTTTTTTTATGGTTTTTGAAAATCGAAGATAATAAACAAAGTTTTTTAAATTAAAAACAAATGAGAGAATTTCTGTCATGATGATCGAGACTATAGGAGTTCTAGTTGTTTACATTATCGTAACTTGGTTATAGGTATAGTTCAAACATGATGTATTTTTTTTTAATTTAATGTATTAAAATAAGTTGGCGTCTTCAGTTTTGATAGTTTACCTTAGCCCCACGGTCTCGGGAATGGTGGGGGGAGGGGGGGGGGGCACTTCCTATTTATAATGTGGTAGGGATAACATAAAGGTGGGGTATGGAAAGTGTCAGCTATTTATGAAATGCTTTGTCTAAATCAGAGTAGTCTTTAATATCTAATTCAGTCAAATTCTTTAATAATTAACGCGGTTAATAAAATACCAGTAGTATTTACCTTCATCGTGCATGTTTTTATTTACATTCCTTGATGGATTAATATTTAAAATTTATTCTAGCAAAATATATTAGTGAAAGGAAACCGTCCTAATTCAGATTTAGCATAGACCCTACATATTACATGACGTTGTTGCGAATCGGGAAATTGTTGCCTTCTATTCCGACATTGAAACCGGGTTCTTTATTTCCGGCTTTCAGCCATTTGTAAATTTACCGCAAATGAAATACGTGCGTTTACACTCGGTTGTACATCTACTTGAAAATCTATAAAGCGGTAAACTGGCAAAACATATTGTCATTTTAAAACACTTTCAATCGATCTGTCTGGTTTACAGACACAGGCAATGAAGTCAGGTATACTTTATTTTCTACTGAGTACGGGGGGGGGGGGCCTGTTCCCAGAATCCAGGGCATAAAACGTGAAATCCCGAGGTCCCGAATTTAAAGAAATTTCAATCCCGACATCCCGAAATTAGAAATGGGTATTCCCAGACGCCGAAAGGATAAAGCTTAAAAACACCCAATTCTGGAGATAAAGGTCCGACCCCCTCCTAATTTGGGGGATACAATAACTCTTCGAAAGGTAACAACGTTTATTGGGCTTTTTTCATTTTCATCTAGCATATCGGTATAGAAGAAGATATTTTATTTCAAATTATGGGACTAAGAGAGGCATAATATTTAGACAGGTTACAGACAAGCATTGTTAATACTAAATATAATTTTTTTTTTAAACAAAAAATATGAAATATAGGGTATCAAATTTTGAAAAGAAGGGTCTTGTTAACTTTTGAAAATGACAGGTTCCATGCAGTTTATATAGCTATTTATAATGTTATAAAACTTCCCATTTGCGTATTTCACCCACTTCATAACAATGCTTTTGGGGGAAAACTCGGGTTGTTAACAACTTATAGGGGGGACACATTTTTTAAACATTGTCGTTTTAAAGTGGAAAAGGGCACTTTTTTTATTTAAATATCTATAAAAGAAGCATTTAATGCCTTTTAAATGGTGTTATTAGTTACTGCAGTTAAAATCATTCATTTACTTTTATCTGCTGTGAGAGTGGCATTTTGCATTTTTTATTTTGCTACATTGGAAGGGCAGAAGGGGGCACTGAAAAGGGGGCATGGTGCTGTGCCACTCTATTATGGGCCAGTAGCTGGGACACTTGGGGGTTGGGTACATATACGAGTCAAAATGTATTTTGTTCAGTCACCTCTCATTTTGTCTTTAAATATAAATTCACGGAAAGACAAGTATATAGGTCGCTTTTTACATGTAAATGGTCATACGATACATAATTAGGCACCAACCATTTTTTTACCGAGGGGGGGGGGGGGGGCCTGGGATTTTTATGCCTGATAGAATTTTTTTTACAGGTCAGTCGAAAATCAAATTTTTTTTTCACACATCAAGCAAAACAGATTTTTTTTTTTATATACATGAGCAAATGTACAGATATTCAGACTTAAAAATTTTTTTGGGACATAGTGAGAATGAAAATATTTTTTTCAGACTAATCTGGACATAAAATATTTTTTTCGAAAAAATCCCAGGCCCCCCCTCGGTAATAAAATGGTTGGTGCCTTAGATACCTATTTGATAGTTTTAGTAAACACCGACATGTTTTTGGTCATTTGTTACACAATGAATACTAAACATTAAACACTGAGCAAGTCATACATTAGTTATTTTTTGTACTTTGTGAAAAGTAAGTTTACCCAAGATAGCTTTGAGACAATGTATCAAAGAATAGTCCTAAAGTCATGTGGTAAAGAATTACAGAATATTAAATGTTTTAAAATATGACCTGTCATAAATTTGAAATAGTTGCATGTACATGTATGGAATATTGACTTACCCTGTCATCTGTCTTGATGAAGTTTGTTGACCTAACTTGCATGTTGTCATCTTCTATATATTTCACTAAGTAAAATGTTGCAGGTCGGAAATACTTTTGACGTAAAGACATTGTACACAATATTGAAAAACACTTGAGATACGTTTGAATATAGCAAGAGAATTTGGATGAATGAACAACACACGTTCAAAGTTGTTTTATATGTTCTGTATGGCTTTATGTAAGCTATGAGTGATAATATGAGTAGACGCTCCAAGACAAAAGAAAGAAAATTGGTTGAAACTCTTGTTTAGATAGTTATCATGTGTGGCTTCTTGGAAGAGTCTTTGAGAAAATCAATGTTTGAACAGTATTTAATTATCTAAAATAATTGATTGAATAATGAATACATACATGTACAACATGTATTAAAAATAATCATTTAAATTATAGGATCTAAAAAAATGATAATTAACCTTTTAAATCAATTTAGGAATTTATAAAAAAAAATAATAATACATTTAACTTAATATCCACCTTTGAAACACGAAATTACGGAGAACTCAATAATGAGCATTTAAGAATGCATCTGTCTTCAGCATCTATTATAAACCGGCGAAGCAAAAATTCATCATAACAATCTTTTTTGGCTTGTATTTAAAATATCGGCAAAAAATACCAAAGCAATGAAGTCAAAAAGAGAAATTACAAATTTTGCTTTTTATTGAGGGCGGGGCATGGAAGGAATTTGAAATAAAGAGACAGAATGCAAATTTTGGGTAAAAATGGCAGGCTCCAATTGGTAACTTTAACAAAGGCAGGAGGGTGGCAATATCATTGGATTCTAGCAGTGCTATATTTTAAAAAAGGCTGGACCGAAAAGGTTGTGAAGAAAGGGCAGGACCAAGAGTTACTTCCATGCCCCCTCCCCCCCCCCAAAAAAAATAAAATCAAGATCCAGCGTTCAAAAGGTGTCATGCAAAAGATCCCTCATCTAGGTTTCGATGAAAGTAGGCCTCTTGGGGCCGCTGTAGAGGCAAACTTACTTCTTTAATACCGGATTTTGGTCAATTATTTTTTTTCCAGTTGCAGTCTAAATTCTAAGTGGAGGGGAACGATTGAGCTTTAGTGAATAAGCTTATAGTATATTTTCCAATCCATTATAAATATACAGCTTTAAATTAAAGCCCTCCAACAGAGATCTCAGACTATTTGGAATTGATGTCGATGTAAGATCACTCCATACTTGATGCAACATCGAACGAGATCATAGAGTTATGCATGTACAATTCAGCTTTGAAGATCATGTCTAAAACCACTATGTTATTTCTATACATAAGGATATATGTATCTAATCATTCACAACCCGAATGAATAATGGAAGATAACTTTTAAAGTAGTACTGAAAGCATATACATGTAATGGATAAATGGATATGGTTAACAAGATCCTGACACAAATTCAAAACACGTACATAAGCAAGTTGTAGCAAAGGTACAGCGCTTTTATTGCTATTCTTCATCTTAAAAAATTACAGTGAGATCTTCAATACTGAGAAATATCTATTGATTCATTTGGCATATGACATTTTTTACATTGAAAAATAGTTTTCCTTCCTAAACATAGTATTCGCTCGTTTCTATAAGACGATGCAACTTGTTTGAATGAACCTGAAAATACAAATCAAGTAAAGACTCTGCTCCAGCTGGGCTCTCTATTAAAAAATAAACATCTTAATCTTTTATAACGATATCTAACGTAACATGGTTGAAGGATTTATTCATGGTAACAAATTAAATTCTTATTTCTTTCCCCTCTCTCTATGTTTGTTGACTTCAAAGAAAACCATGCAAACATAATTGTTCTTGATTAAACCGGCGAACCTGGAAAAAAAAACAGCATAGTTACAAATTATAATTGAGACATATCATATTAAACACCGTACAACCGGCTATCATTGCGTTGAATGTTATGACAATCGATGGTACAGTTTATTTTCATTCAAGGCAGAGGGACGGGTGGGATTTCTTTTTTCTGTTAAATGTTTTTCTCCCGTAACTGGTAGTATTTCAACAACTAATTTTTGTTCTACATCTATGTGATCAGTCTACCCATGAACGACATAAAACAACATAAATGTTAAATCAGCGTTTAATGATAAACAACATAAGAATACCCATCTGTCACTCTGTCTCGAAGTAGAATCGATTATTATAACATTTAACGGCTGCAATGATATACAATGTAGCCGGTTGTACAGTGTGATATATGTACAACAATAATTATTCCATGGTGTATCCATTACCATTGTATGTACTTAGAGATTCCGCCCATATAGACGCATCCCCTGTTTGACTGCAAGGATACAGCGGACCCATGTACACCCCAAAGGTTTACAAGATACGGAGGTGTATCCTTTTCAATACATGTATTAACCTATTACCAGGACAATCCCCACCCCAACACCACCCAAGAGAGTGATATAGCTACATCACGGCTAGTAATCTGCACACGTAGGACACTTCGAAAGTTCTTATTTACTTGGGTCGGTAAACGGGATTGTGATGTACATTTCGTTTTAGGGGTATACAATTAGCATATACATGTACGTTGTAGTATAAATGAAATAATCACCAAGAAGGAAAAATGTGACGATTTTCAGATTATTGTTCGTGGGACATTTTTGATTTTCCGGGAACTAAGGAAAGATGACATATTTGAAATATTTGAAATATGAACCAAAAAAACAGGAGTGACAAGAGATTTTCACTAAAAACCTCCGACTTTTTTTTTTTTTTTTTTTTTTTTGCAGTATTCAAATGATGATAAATCTCACTAACTCTTGAATGATAAATACACTAAAAATAAAATACGTATTTAATTATTACCACAGTTTGAAATAAATAATTTAAAGTTGTTTTAAATCTCAGACATCTGTCGCCGATATTTTTAAACACCTTCCGAGATTTTGAAAATCTCCGGCATTTATCTCCCGAGTTTTCGGAGTTTTATAAAAAAAAAATCGCGGGCATTTTTCTCGGAGTTTTTGACGAAATCTCCGAGATCTCCGCGATTTTCCGAGTGCCGAGTTTTTATAGCCGGCATGTTACCGAGTTTTTCTTGAAAATGCTGGAGTTTCTCGCAACTCCGGACGCCGCGATTTGTCACTAAAACGCTGCGGCTGTCCTGTAAGAACAAATTTAAAAGTCCAGTAATCTGTTATTTCCATGAAGTTTAACTCTCTGTTTTTCTAACTTTGATTTCTCAAATTTTTTAACCAGTTTCATGGTCGCTACAACAATAAAATCATGTAATTTACTCTAAAAAACTCAAACTTAATTGTCAATATGGCATTGTTGTCAAACAATGTGTGTGTCACGTATGTATTAAATGCGTTTCCAGGTTCATGCGTGACACCTGTGTGGCTTTTTTGCCTGTGTATTTTGCAAACTTCAAGAACAATAAAACGACATTTGACAACTCCCAATAAAGTATATTATGTAGCTTTTGTTGATGAATGATGTTAGGGACGAGATCAAAAGTTCAATGTAGGATAAAAAGCTTAATTCAAATAGTTTGGGGGTGGGGGTAAAAATCGCTGCAAGTTTTGTTATCCGACATCAATTTTCGGATTGAAAAATACGGATAATATATGTTTGGACTTTTAAAGCAAATAAAAGCCATCATAGATACATTGTTGAGGAAAAACAGGACCCATGATACAAAAAGTATACTCTCAAAGCATATGCTCATATTGGTCAATCAATTTTTCCCAAATTAAGTTAAGAGGGGGGTAGGGGGGTCAGTGAAAAAACTATGTGAATTAAGTTTTTTATCCCATATTGAACTTTTGATCTCGTCCCTTAATTAAAGGTGATCTTAATATACAGTTAAATCTTGCTGACTTTCTGTCAAATAGCAGGTAATTTAGAGAAAGGTAAAATTAAAAGTAAACATATTCTCCTCTGAAATTACTTGGTCAAATAAATTCTGATGCACAAGAAGTGCACATTTTGTTGATTTTCAAATCATCAGTTGTGATCAAGACATAAAATGTTGAAAACCTAAACAATTTATTGTAATTCAAAGTGTTGAAGAGCACATTAACACAATACCAAAAAAATGAAAAGGGTAATCAAAACCATTTAAGGATGCTCACTGGTCATGTTTTGGTCTTTTTGTCAGATTTTCGGAATCCTCCGGTTTTATCTATTTCTTAAACATGAAATATTTTGCCCATGAACCTTTACTTTTTTCTTTTATAATTCAATCATATATACTTTAAAATGGTATTTGACAAACTTTTATGAAATCGTTTTTATTTTTTCATACATTTTTGAGAGACTGAAGTCAATGCTAAGACAATGAAAAATCCAGAGAAACCCCATTTCCTGCAAATTTTCAAGGCCTTATAGCTCTAAATTGAGCACATGGACCTATATATTTTTCTTGCTTATTTGTTTACTATTCATATGTTCTCTCAAACTAAAACACCTATTTCAAATCCTATTTATTTCCTATTAGACCAGTGATCATCCTTAAGGACAGAATTATGCAGTGCATCAAATGTACATCTTTATCATTTATTTCGGTATTTTGTGATACTTTTTATTACTACCACTGGGTCTATGTCACTGCTGGTGGACTGAAAGTCCCCGAGGGCATTATCAGCCCAGTAGCCAGAATTTTTGTTCTCAAATGCCTCAAAATTTTCCGTTCAAAATTTGACAAAATCATTAGAAATTTCTAAGGCTCTTCCTGTTGATGCAGAGGTAACCCTTAGCTGAGTTTGGATTCCTGTTTGTTTTAATTGTTTTGGATTTTAATGGTTGTGCTTATTAATTGATCATTATATATTTAACTGGTTTTCCAACACTTTGATCTCGAGCACTGCTGATGAATTGTCAGTCAACAAAATGGCCATACAGTACATTAAATTTATTTCGGTATTTTGTGATAAGTTTTATTATGAATGAGGGAGATATTCCTTAATTTTCACAAACATGTGCCATTGCCACCATAATGCCCAATGAGAAACCAGAGTGAGATATATTTTTCCTAACCAATGTAGGTAAGGGAGATAATAAATTTGTCTCCCTTTTAGCCTCAGGAAAAGATAACTCACTCTGGTTCCTCATTAACTCTCTAATTCATAACAATTGGTTATGGTTAAATTTTAACGAAATGCCGAGTGATTTCAAGATTTTTTTAATTTGATTTGATGAAAAATTTGCAGGTAAATGATTCAGGTTCTGATTTAGAGCATCTCTCTTAAATCAGTGCAATAAAAACACCATCACTAATCAAAACACACATTACATCATTTCAAATTATATATTTTTGTCTTTACACATGGGGTACACAAATGCGTAAAATTTATATATGATTGTTCAGTATCATGTTCGCCTCCGGATAAATTCATGAGTTGATAAAATAACAATCCAAAGATACTAATATTAGATATAGTAAATTTATACTATGCTGTATACGACGCATTTCAAGGATTTACCTCTCATCAGCAGCATTAAAACTGAAACATTTGGAAGACCAAAAACCAAACTTATATTAAACAAGAAGTACTCAACCAAAAATACTGAAATAGGAAGCAAAATTTCAGCTAAGGAGATCTACCATGTGCAATACAAGGAGTGAACCCTTAGTATTTTATGACATCAATTACAAGTTTGTGAGGCAAGCCTGTATACTTGGAACTATCTAAATCAATCATGCATCAAATTGATCTTTAACATGTAAAGGAATGTCAATCAAATTAAAGCACATAACTACCTATAGCTAGCTACAAATCTTAAATTCTTAGATACCGTAATTTTTGGACTAAAGGTCGGTGCAGCATATACCGTTTCTACTCGCTTATAAGACGAATTTTTGGTACCAAATTTCAATTTTCTCAGAAGGGGGGTCGTCTTATAGGACAGGCCACTCGCCTAGGAGAAGAAGTCTTAGGAAATCCAAAAAGTTAGGTTGTTAAATTTAAAGATATTCCTTAATTTCTCTAATTTTTTGTCACTAAAAAATACATATTTTTTTACTAAATTTGGAAAACTGATGAAAAAATAGGTTTTTTGTTGCATTGGGATCATTGTTGAGTTCCAAAAAAATCTTAGATAGGTTGATGTTGTGCATAGGGTGAGCCCAGCGCTTCAAAGGAAAAAAGTACCAACCTATACACCGAAAATTACGGTAATATGTCTTAAAATGATATGAAATTAAATTAATTTCAGTAGGCTTACTTAATCCAGTAACATTTATTTACAGATAAATAAGATGTTTGCATTGGTTGCAGAGTATGCTAGAAATGAGACAGTATCCGTGGGAATGTTGGCCAGAGCTCACGATATGAGATATCAAGCACAAGTAAGAATAGCAAGCTCTATATATTTAATATATACAATCTTACATTTAATTATTCATGAAGGGTTTTATGTCCAAAAATATGATTTATATTTTATGCATGAATGACTGATAAAGTTTAAGTGACTCGATGGTCTTGTGGTAGCTTGCCCGCCTTGAGTGTGGCAGGTCATGGGTTTGATACCCAGCAGGGTCAAATCAAAGATATTAAAATTAGTATTAGCACGGATTCAGTATAATGTGTCCGGCTGTTACTTCCTGAACTAGCACATTAAAAATCTAGCTCAGCATGTTTATCTAGTAAAAAGCAGGGTTCATATTCATATCATATCAGCATGTTCTCAGCATGGACATTAATACTAACATTAATTCACCATCACCTGCTAAAATTTTGCAGTTGAGTCTCAGAAATCCATTGTTAACAAATTTTTGAAAAGGTATAATTAATAAATGAGATTATATTGACAAATTTCTAATTTGATCCAATTCAATTAATTCTGAGGTTTTGCCACTGAGTTTACATTATTTCAAAATGTACAGTTTAATTTGCTTTCCAAAAATAGGGGAGAAATGCAAAAATAGGGGAGAATCCAAAAATAGGGGAGAAATGCAAAAATAGGGGAGAAATGCAAAAATAGGAAGAAATCCAAAAATAGGAGAAAAATGTAAAAATAGGGGAGAAATCCAAAAATAGGGAGAAATCCAAAAATAGGGGAGAAATGTAAAAATAGGGGAGAAATCCAAAAATAGGGGAGAAATCCAAATATCTATCTGTTTCTACAGCTTATACTGTCTTATTATACGTGTATATAGAATGCATGGTTTTCACATGAAACTCTTGTTTATTAATTTAAATAGATATAAATATAAAATTTTATGATTTTTTAGTTCTCAAAATCTAGAAGACAGAGATTAATGGATCGAAGAGCCACAAAAAATCTTTCTTTGGCAAAAACAGCGCAGGAGAAACTGTGTACACTTAACATTGATAAACAGGAAGTAGATCAGATACCACAAATGTCAAGTGAGTTTTTCTTCTGTGCACTATCCCAGAATTCATTGAAGGATGTGTTGCTAGGAGACGATCAGGATGATTTGATTGGATTTGGTTTGGCAGTCAAAAGAGCAGAAGTAGTATTGGATGAGCCATCTATGGTAAGCAGATAAAAACCTAGAACAAAAATAATGGATTTCTTCCAATAAAAGTAGAAGTGTTAACTGTTATATATTTTAAATATGAAATAAGGAATACAGATTTTGGTGCCAAAATTACACTCCCCCTAGTTGTGCCAAAATTTAGTTTTAACCCTTTATGTCTGTAGAATATATTTCTGTGTGAACATTTTGATTATGCTTTATAGTGTTTAGAAGACCTTGATTTATTTACGAATTCCTTTTCTTCCGTCAATAGTGGTAAAATTGTCTTCCGTCAAACAATCTTTTGGAACAAAACTTGCACATATTCAGCAATGTGACTTTTATGATGATGTTATTTTTGTAAAAATCTGCTGTAGTAAAATATTTCAGACATGGGAAAACAGTTATTAATTGCACTATTAGCAACAACCAAAAAGACAGTAAACAACTTTTTAAGATTTAAATTATTTCATTTTTAGCTCACCTGTCCCAAAGGGTCCTTAGGTGGTCCCCTTTTCAGAATTGTATCTGACGACCCCACCTGTCATCCAAGATGACTGCCAGAGCCGAACTTAGTTGAACATTAGGACCCTATGGGAAATTTACTTGAAGAATTTCTTGCCTGAAAGCGCCTGGCCAATTGGAACAAAATTTGACATCAATGGTCCTTAGGTGGTCCTCTTTCAGATTTATATCTGATGACCCTGTTCATCATCCAAGATGGCAACCAGAGCTGAACATAGTTTTACATAAGATCCCATGGGAAATTTACTTAAAGATCTTCTTGTCCGAAACCACTTGGCCAATTGGAACAAAACTTGACAGCAATGGACCTTAGGTGGTTCTCTTTCAGAATAATATCCGATGGCTTGACCCGTCCAGGATAGCCGCCAGAGTCGAACATAGTTTAACATAGGAACCTATGGGAAATTTACCTAAAGATCTTCTTGTCTGAAACCACTTGGCCTATTGGAACAAAAATTGGCAGCAATGGTCTTTAGTTGGTCCTCTTTCAGAATTTTATCTGATGACCCTGTCCACCATCCAAGATGGCTGCCAGAGTGGAACTTAGTTTAACATGGGACCTAATGGGAAAGTTCACTGAATGATCTTCTTGTTTGAAACCAGTGAGCCAGTTGGAACTTGACAGCAATGTTCCAGGCTGCCAGTCAAGATGGGCATTGTCCAGGTGAGCGATACTGGCTCCTTGGAGCCTCTAGTTAAGAAATATTCTACATATCCCCCCCCCCCAAAAAAAAAAAAAACCTAGTTGCAGTTCAGAAAAGACACACTGTTATTATGAAAAACATCATCTCTCTGTTACAGATTTGGATTCACAGTATAAGTGGCACAATAGTTAGTAGGTCAGCCATGATGGATGCTTTGGAATTCAAACTAAAAATAGATGGACAGTTACAAGCTCATGGTGGTTTCAACTTTGACCTTGGCGTGACTACTGTTGGACTTGGCAGAGAGCCGATCAATGCTTGGTTACCTCTCTATGTAAATCGTTTACACTGGGAAAAAGTTATGGTAAAGTTTATGCAAATTCTTGTTTTCTTGGGGGATGAAGTAAACATTGATTAATTGATTTGTATTACTTGAATTAATTAATTTGAAATATTAAATGTTAAGTAAGATTTGAAATAATAAAAGTAGGCACAGATTTCTGAATATAAGTACAGTCAAACCTGCCCTAACGGTCACCTTAATTAAGCAGCCACTTGCCTTCAGCGGTTGTCCTGGAGTCCGCCCAAAGAATTTTACATGTTAATTTAATTTGAATAAGTGGTCATTTGTCTTACACGGCCAGCGGTCAAAACAGATGGTATCCAAGCTTGACATTTACCTAAATTAAGCGGTCATTTACCTTTCTATACATGTTAAAAAAACATCAATTGACTATCAAATCATCTTTAATTAATGGTAGAGCTTAATTATCATTCAAATTATCGACCTCATTCTTCATTTACGGTCCATTGTGGAAAAAACATCATTTCATCTCAGTCGAACTGCCATAATTTGTAGGTTAAACAACGATAATATCTTGATAGTTCCAGACTGGAAAGCAAAATACGGATTTGCCGCTCAGTGTAAAACTTGATTAAACGGTCACCTGTCTTATGCGGCCACTCTACTTTTGTCCCAATTGTGGCCGCTAAAAGCAGGTTTGACTGTAGTTTGTATGTGGAAGTTAATTATATTGCGTTTCCGAAGTTTGCCAATAATTACACACCTGGTCTTTGGCATTAAATTGCATGGACTTTCAAGCACAGCTTGAAGGATCACGTAATAATTCTTGGTGTGGATTGTTTAAGTACGTGTATATTATGAAAAAACTGTTCTCATAAATTATAGTATTGTCTTGGTATTTACTACCTCTTCCAAAGTGAGAAGAACTTGTAACTTAGTATATAACTTTATCTTTAAACTTTTTGGGGAAAGTTTGGTATATTAAGCTGATGAAATGGCAAAATTTGGTTTTAACGCCAAAATATACAGGCAGTCTTCTGTATTCAGGAAAATACCGTTATTGTTTAAATTTAGTGCAGAGAGGATAAACGATCAAAATTTATTTGAATTATATGTTGTCATAGGACAGTGGAACCTAAAAAAATGTCTCATATAAAATGGTTGCCTTAGCGGCTGAGGGGTCTTGGTAATTTTTCATGTGATAATGATCACTATCCTGTCAGGTCAGAGGTCACAAGTTCAAAACCAATTCATGCCATGGCTTATTTCACTTTGATTTGAATGGATAGTTTTCCTGGCTACCCCCACTTAGAAATAGCTATCATGATACAGCCAATTGCATTGAAAGTATTATGATTTAGATAAAGTTTATCACACGAATACAGAAATAGAAAATTGATAAAATAGACTAAAAGTCCAGAAAATTGGTTGAAGGTCAGAAAATTATTTCCGTAAGTAAAAATCAAAGTTGCTTCTAATTACATGTTTTGTTTGATAGATTCTTCTGAAGCCAGTGCTGGGATTTTTCTGTACGTTAGATCCACTGGGATATGACTACAAACAGATGGATGTGATGTTTATGACCCTAGGTAGTATGATAAGTCAGTTATCAGACATGCAGCTCGGGGAACATCAACTCAAGATGATTTTTGTCTTTCAAAGAACTTGTCAAGGTAATTTTATTAATTGAAGAGACCAAAAGTCATCACACGATCTTGAATGGCCCAGACGAAATAAACATGTGTATAAATCGGTAAATCATTGGAAACAGCACTACATCATTTGAGAAACTGAAGAATTTGAATTGATAAATAATTCAAGGTGGCTTCAAAATATTTTGATTTTACCACGGGTAGGCCCTTTATGCCAAATATTTTGCCATGAGAGATAAAATATCGACATAATGATAAAAGGCCTACCTGTGGTAAAATCATGATATTTTGAAGCCACCCTGAATTGTTTCTTTTGTAATAGGACAGTTTCTACGAAATTTTGAAACACCTCAACATAGATATTCATACACGAAGACACCATTATACAACACAAGTTATACTATGACGTCGTTAAAGCTTGTTGGAAACTTTACTGTGACGTAGCCAAACAAGCCGTCTGATGTCTGTGAAGTTTGAATCAAAATATCCATATTTTACCACAGATGTAGACTGAAAGTGTTTGAAGCAGATTATATTAGAATACAACAGTCACAATTAATATGATCAATTAAATCCATGTAAAATGTTTCGAGTCTGTGAAGTTTGAATCAAAATATCCATATTTTACCACAGATGTAGACTGAAAGTGTTTGAAGCAGATTATATTAGAATAGAACAGTCACAATTAATATGATCAATTAAATCCATGTAAAATGTTTCGAGTCGGGCCGATTTTCATGGGGCAAACATTCAATATTTTAATTTAGGCCTAATAATAATGAAATGTATAATTGGCAAATTTGCTGCGAATAAGTACATTATGGATACATCTTATTCAGCACAATGATTTGAAAGATCAACTCGTCCAATTTTGGCTAAAACATAGTAGTATACATGTACCATATATTTACATATAGCCAAATTTGAACTCATCTGAAGTTTTGAGTCAGCAAATTTGAGGAAGCAAGAGTGGATTGTATTTATGAGGGTTCTGCTGTGTGTCAGTACACATTTTGTTTGTTTTAAACATAAGAGATCTAAATTAAGATTTGCTAAGTGACAAGAATTGTGGCTAGTAAATCTACTATGAATTTTTTTGTTTTACAGCTTGCCTTATTAACTTTGAGTTGGGACTTTTGTTTTACAGCTTGCCTTATTTATTTTAAGTTGGGATTTTTTGTTTTACAGCTTGCCTAATTGACTTTGAGTTGACAGAACAGGTGACAACATTGGTGAAAAACTTTATAAGCTCTCCTGCTGGTCGAACTAAAGATGTTTTACCTAACTTACTGACAATCATTGGTTATCTTGTATCTTTACCAAAAGATATGCTGAGATCTATACTGGATAGCAACGGTGCGTAACTGGTACCAAACAAACTAAAGCATTATTTTAAGCTGTTTATGTCGAAGTGTAAAATGACGAAATTAAATTATACAAGTATAACCTGTTCCAAAACTAGGGATGATTCTACACATTTTAAAATAGGTCCCTTTAATACCAAATTTGGAATTTTTCCAGCAGATGTTTGCCATACCAAAACAACTCCAATATGACTTTCACTAGATATTCATCCTGTCAGTTTCAAGTCATCTAGATCATCGTTACGAGGGCACGTGCATATTCAGGGTCAATCTAATCACCTGCTAATACAAAACTGATCATAGTAACTACAGTCTTACATTTACAGTTTCAAGAATCAATCACATACCCATTTCCAGATTGTAACATCCAGCAAAACATTGTTTTGTCTCTTTGGGAATTTAAATTTTTATCAAAAGTTTTAGGGAATCATTCCTGAAAACTTTAAATTACGTACCCATTTCCAGATTGTAACATCCAGCAAAGCATTTTTATCAAAATTTTTCTGGAATCATTCCTGAAAGCTTAAAACAATCCTTATAATTTTCAAGAAGTCTCTTATGCAAAAATGCAGATACAATCATTGAATAAATAATTTATTTTTAAATTTTGGACTGTGGATTAAGGGGGTACAGAACACCTAAGGGAGTTAACTCCCTAAAAACCAACTGAACGTTTTAATCATATACATTGTACTATTAGTAAAGAGATTCAAGTTTCTCAATGATCAAAATCAGTGTTTGTCAAACTGCTATATATCCAATGAAATTATTCCTGTAAATTGTATGGTTCAAATTTTTTGAAATTTTTATATTTTTGTCAGCAGGTCAAAATAAATATTTCTACAAAATTTTATGAAAATTAAGCTAGCCAAATCCATTTTTAGTCAAAGTGTTGGGTACTCCCTTAATATGTTAGTGTTGTCACAGTACCTAAAGCAGGTTATTCGGCTATTCCAACTTGACCAATCAAATTGCCTTTTCTAACCCAGATTAAATTATTGTTATATATTACAGACATTAATAGATTTTGGTTAGCCTGGATGTGTGAGCTGTTGAGAAGATCTGGTGGGGCAGTATACAAGGACACCAGTAATAATGTTATATTTGGACTGATTGATGCTCTAATAAATGGTAATAATTATACATGTACACAAATTTTCCGGTGAAACTTTGGGAATATTTTAATTTACTAAGTCTGTCTGTCTGTCATACCTTCTTGTCCCTGACAATCTCATGGTTTTGGCTCTACCCCTTTTGGTCATTTTGGCATTTTTGAGTTTGCTCTTTTGATTGTTGTTTTTGTTTTCAACATTTTAGTCCTTAAGCACAACTGAAAAGTCCTAAATTGACGAAATGTGCACATCTTGTGCATCAAAATTGGTATCAAAGAATTTTATTCCAAGTAAGGTGAAAAACAAAATCTTTTTGCATATTATACGTATTTTGATGTGCAGTCATTTTTTTTTTGAAGCTTGACTTTGGTGAAAAGGTCCAAGTTCAGTTCGGTCTCCTTTGATTCCACTTACTTACCAGCTTATGAGTCAAAATATAAAACCCTCGAGATTCAAGAGGCGTAATCAAACTGCATTAAATGATTAACCTGAAGGAGATGGGGAACAGAAGAGGAATATGTCATAAAAGTTTTACTAGACTGGTTGTTCTAGTGACATATTATATTTACTACACCGAATGAGATCTTACTGGACTTGTGCATCAGGCTAGTGGCTAAAGGTGCAGACTGATAATTTAATAGTGTTACAAAAGCATTGGCTGCTAGGTCACCCAAATGCTGAAAGTTTACCTTTAAGAAAACATAGAAAAAACATAGATAATTTCCTGAATTTTTGGTTTTTGACAACATTTGTACTTTCACAAAATGCTGAGTAATTTCAAAATTTAAGGAATGTGATTCGATTTAATAGTTCCCGGTTTCCGTTTGATGTGTGTGTGTGTGTATTTCCCCATTTAGATACACACAATTGTTGTTGAAAACTATGTTTTGTACAAATTTTGGCTATGAAAAAGTTGAAAAATTGTTTAGAGTGGATTTTTTAGCTATATTCCTATGAAATTATTAAACTAGAATTCAACAAACACACTAATATAACATCAAATCACATTCCTTGAATTTTGAAATAAAATAGAATATTTGTGAATATTTAACATTATAAATGAGAAACCAGAGTGTGTTATATTTTCCTAACCAATGTAGGTAAGGGAGATAATAAATTTGTCTCCCTTTTAGCCTCAGGACAAAAGGGAGAGAATTTAATTATCTCCCTTTCCTACATTGGTTAGGAAAAGATAACTCACTCTGGTTCCTCATTGTTATGCATGAGAGAGATAAAAAAAGCATGTAACTAGAAAATCAGAAGTTGTTGTAATTTACTTCTGTTCGTAATTGAAAAAGTATTATAGAATACAATTATTTGTAATTTTTTAATTGTAGGGATAAAAAATGATGGCACAGTTTTTTGTGAAGACCCTGTCTTTTCATTTGCACAGATGTTGCAAGGCAAAGAAGAAAATGTAGATGAAATTGTGCCACCAGAATTCAATCCTAGAAGTTGTCTCCCTTCTGAGGCTCTTCCTGTTACTCATTCTGTGAAAAATGACAATGCCATGGAGATATGGGCTCAAGCTCAGTGTGGTATTATCAGGGTATGGATATTTTTATACATGTAGTTTATGTAAAGTGAATAACATTATTGTGAAAAACATTCTACATCAGATTTAATTTTGATATTTACAGTCATGTGTGATTAATTCTGATGAATTAAGGATGCTCGCTGGTCATGTTTAGGTCTTTTTGTCAGATTTTCGGAATCCTGGGGTTTTATCCATTTCTTAAACATGAAATTTTTTGCCCACGAACCCCCAATTTTTCTTTTATAATTCAATCATATATACCTTAAAATGGTATTTGACAAAATTTTATGAAATTCTTTTTATTTTTTCATACATTTTTGAGAGACTGAAGTTGTCAATGCAAAGACAATGAAAAATCCAGAGAAAACCCATTTCCTGCAAATTTTCAAGGTTTTATAGCTCTATGAACCTATATTTTTTTCTTGCTTATTTGTTTACTATTCATATGTCCTCTCAAACTAAAACACCTATTTATGTCTCCCCTTCTCGAAGGGAGACATATTGTTTTAGTGATTATTATGTCGCCCCGAACGTAGTCACGGGACGACATATTGTTATTCTTCCGTTTCTTTGTTATTATTATGTCGCCCCGAACGTAGTCACGGGACGACATATTGTTATTCTTCCGTTTCTTTGTTATTATGTCGCCCCGAACGTAGTCACGGGACGACATATTGTTATTCTTCCGTTTCTTTGTTATTATTCTTTCTTTCCAATGATTTTTGTCCGGCTTAGTTCTCGGAGATGCCTGGATAGAATTGAATGAAACTTGGCAGAAAGTAAGATCACTATGTGAAGGTGTGCAATCAGTACTTTTTTTTTCAAAATGGCCGCCATTTTCAAGATGGCCGCCATTCATAGATCGGTAATTTAACACGTTTATATCTCAAAAACTGTACCATAGAATTTCATTAAACTTCGTATGTTTGTAAAGTACAATTAGAAGAACAAACTGATGAAAAAAAATGGCGATCGGTTGGAGACGTTTGGCGGCCATTTTGAAAAATGATGTTAAAATGGCGAAAAACTTAACATGGATAGAATTGAATGAAACTTGGCAGAAAGTAAGATCACTATGTGAAGGTGTGCAATCAATACTTTTTTTCCGAAATGGCCGCCATTTTCAAGATGGCTGCCAGGGGCGACATCTGCTATTGCTCGCAATTGCAATTCTAGTTATTATTATTATTCTTTCTTTCTTTCTTTCTTTCTTTCTTTCTTTCCAATGATTTTTGTCCGGCTTAGTTCTCGGAAATGCCTGGATAGAATTGAATGAAACTTGGCAGAAAGTAAGATCACTATGTGAAGGTGTGCAATCAATACTTTTTTTTTCGAAATGGCCGCCATTTTCAAGATGGCCGCCATTCAAAGATCGGTACCCTCCGAAAATTTAAAACGTTTATATCTCAAAAACTGTACCATAGAATTTCATTAAACTTCGTATGTTTGTAAAGTACAATTAGAAGAACAAACTCATGAAAAAAAATGGCGATCGGTTGGAGACGTTTGGCGGCCATTTTGAAAAATGATGTTAAAATGGCGAAAAACTTAACATCGATAGAATTGAATGAAACTTGGCAGAAAGTAAGATCACTATGTGAAGGTGTGCAATCAGTACTTTTTTTTTCAAAATGGCCGCCATTTTCAAGATGGCTGCCAGGGGCGACATCTGCTATTGCTCGCAATTGCAATTCTAGTTATTATTATTCTTTCTTTCCAATGATTTTTGTCCGGCTTAGTTCTCGGAGATGCCTGGATAGAATTGAATGAAACTTGGCAGAAAGTAAGATCACTATGTGAAGGTGTGCAATCAATACTTTTTTTTTCGAAATGGCCGCCATTTTCAAGATGGCCGCCATTTAAAGATCGGTACCCTCCGAAAATTTAAAACGTTTATATCTCAAAAACTGTACCATAGAATTTCATTAAACTTCGTAGGTTTGTAAAGTACAATAAGAAGAACAAACTGATGTTAAAAAATGGCGATCGGTTGGAGACGTTTGGCGGCCATTTTGAAAAATGATGTTAAAATGGCGAAAAACTTAACATGGATAGAATTGAATGAAAGTTGGCAGAAAGTAAGATCACTATGTGAAGGTGTGAATTCAATACTTTTTTCTCGAAAATGGCCACCATTTTCAAGATGGCCGTCATTCAAAGATCGGTACCCTCCGAAAATTTAAAACGCTTATATCTCAAAAACTGTACCATAGAATTTCATTAAACTTCGTAGGTTTGTAAAGTACAATTAGAAGAACAAACTGATGGAAAAAAAATCACAATCGGTTGGAGACGTTTGGCGGCCATTTTGAAAAATGATGTTAAAATGGCGAAAAACTTAACATGGATAGAATTGAATGAAACTTGGCAGAAAGTAAGATCACTATGCGAAGGTGTGCAATCAATACTTTTTTTTTCGAAATGGCCGCCATTTTCAAGATGGCTGCCAGGGGCGACATCTGCTATTGCTCGCAATTGCAATTCTAGTTATTCTTCCTCTTCTAATCAAATTTTTTGTCCAGAACATAACTTTTTTGTTTCTTGAGCTAGCCTCATGATATTTGGAAGGTATATGCATCAGGTCATGGCGGAGTGCAGAGTACAGGTACCACATTTGGGTCCCTGGGGGTCAGTCCCCACCCCCTAGCCTGTAAAATGTAGGCTAAAATAACAAAATACTTAATATTTTGAAAACCATTGTGATCCCCACCCTATAACCATATATATTATTACTCCTTATGATAAGACAAATCATTTGGTACCATAGGGGGGTCTGAGGGGGGGTCATGCCCCACCCCCTCAAACGATAAAATACTAAATATTCTGAAAACCATTGAGATCCCCACCCTATAACCATATATATTATTACTCCTTATGATAAGACGAATCATTTGGTACCATAGGGGGGTCTGAGGGGGGTCATGCCCCACCCCCTCAAATGATAAAATACTAAATATTCTGAAAACCATTGAGATCCCCACCCTATAACCATATATATTATTACTCCTTATGATAAGACAAATCATTTGGTACCATAGGGGGGTCTGAGGGGGGTCATGCCCCACCCCTTCAAATGATAAAATACTAAATATTCTGAAAACCATTGAGATCCCCAACCAATAACCATATATATTATTACTCTTTATGATAAGACGAATCATTTGGTACCATAGGGGGTCTGAGGGGGGGTCATGCCCCACCCCCTCAAATGACAAAATACTTATTATTCTGAAAACCATTGAGATCCCCACCCTATAACCATATATATTATTACTCCTTATGATAAGACGAATCATTTGGTACTATAGGGGGTCTGAGGGGGGGGGGGGGGGGTCATGCCCCACCCCCTTAAATGACAAAATACTTATTATTCTGAAAACCATTGAGATCCCCACCCTATAACCATATATATTATTACTCCTTATGATAAGACGAATCATTTGGTACCATAGGGGGTCTGAGGGGGGGGGTCATGCCCCACCCCCTTAAATGATAAAATACTTAATATTTTGAAAACCATTGTGATCCCCACCCTATAACCATATATATTATTACTCCTTATGATAAGACAAATCATTTGGTACCATAGGGGGGTCTGAGGGGGGTCATGCCCCACCCCCTCAAATGATAAAATACTAAATATTCTGAAAACCATTGAGATCCCAACCCAATAGTGTTCTTCTTCCTCTTCTAATCAAATTTTTTGTCCGGAACATAACTTTTTTGTTTCTTGAGCTAGCCTCATGATATTTGGAAGGTGTATGCATCAGGTCAAGGCGGAGTGCAGAGTACCACATTTGGGTCCCTGGGGGTCAGTCCCCACCCCCTAGCCTACATTATCTTGGAAAGGGTTGAAATCCCCACCCTTAAACCATATATTTTATTATTCATGATAACAAGACAAGTTGAATGCAGTATACATCTGAGCCCCGGGGGTCATCCCCTATCCCTCAAGACCAGAAACCTTAATTTATCTTAAAAATGGTTGAAATCCCCACCCCTAAACCATATATTGTACTACTCATGGTTACAAGACGAGTTGAATGCAATATGCATCTTAGCCCTGGGGGTCATCCCCACCCCCTCAAAATCAGAAACCTTATTTTATCTTAAAAATGGTTGGAATCCCCACCCCTAAACCATATATTGTACTACTCATGGTTACAAGACCAGTTGTATGCAATATACATCTTAGCCTTGGGGGTCATCCCCACCCCTCATGACCAGAAACCTTTATCTTAAAAATGGTTGAGATCCCCTCCACAAAAGTATATATTTCCTTATTCACAATGAAAAGACAAGTTGAATGCAATATGTCTTGGCCCCAGGGGGTCATCCCACCCCCTCAAGACCAGAAACCTTAATTTATCTTAAAAATGGTTCAGATCCCTTCCCCAAAACTATATATTACCTTATTCATTCCTTGTTGAAGCACATATCTGTAGGTAACTACATGTATTATGTACCATAGCTCTTAATTTGCCACCTTGATGATCCCTAAAAAATGTTAAAAAAACTATGGGTATGGAAGGGGAGACATCAGTTTTAGCGTGCTAAAACAGTCCAGCATGCTGGACTCCTGTGACAACAGTACCTCTAGTTCAAATTCTATTTATTTCCTATTAGACCAGTGATCATCCTTAATTTTGATATTTACAGTCATGTGTGATTAATTTTTATGAATTAACTAGTGTATTATTGGCTTCAATACAACTAAAAATGTCCTTTCAATACAGAATAATTAACTCTGCCAATATCGAAGAACCCGGCCAGTACAGATTTTTTGCTGTATTGGCCAACTTTGTACTGGGCCAATATAGGGCAAGTTGATTTTCTATAGACTTTAGTTTGAATACATACAAAATGTTTACTTTATGTATATCTAAATTTATACATGGGCTGTGATTACAGAAAGTGATTGATCCTATCTCTAAGTAGGTGCTTAATTGATAATTATAAATTATTAAGTAATAGCTCTGACTGAAATATCTCGCGCGACCCATATTCCAATCTTTCAATGAATATTTTCCAATTTTAAATCGCTTATATACTTACGAATTTTTAAAGAGTTCATTCTTAAAAAAATTCATGAAGAATATGCATTGTGAAAACAACATGTAGTTAATTAATAAAGATATCATTATATTGTTATTTGAGGAATTGGCCTTGTTATTGGTCCTCGGCTTTGCCTCATGCCAATACAGTAAGTCTCAGACCAATAACAAGGCCAATACAGAAATAACAATGGAATAGTATCATATTATAGAAAACTTGATCAATAACTCATTATCTTATCAAATGGAACTGAAGTTTGTGAGTTCAAACCATACTTTTGGCAATGCATGTTTGATTTCTTTGCCAAAGGTTGGTGTTCTCAGCAGGTACTGACCACCCTTATATAGCCAACTGTTTGTTTGTTTGTTTAGTTGGGGTTTTATCCCTTTTTAAGCACATTTGGCTATTTCGTGGCGGCCAGTATTGGTGGAGGAAGCCAGAGTACCCGGAGAGAACCACGACCTTCGGTAGGAAAATTGGCAATCCTTGTCTATTAAGATTGGAGTCGAACACACCCCGCCACAGGTGAGATTCGAACCCACAACCTCAGCATTGACAGGCTAGTGATCATTAGTAATCATGACGAACTACCTAGACCACCTATAGCCAACTGAAAGTGGTGTCAAATTCAATACACTCTATGAAACAAAATGATTTTAAAGTTTGGAAAGAAATTAGGAGGCAGAGGAAACATGATTGATAACAGTTGAACATGTAAAAAATCGGAAGGTCTTCTTAGCATAAGATGGTTGATAATTTTTTATTTGGTTACAGTTGTGAACCCAAAAATATTTGGGTGATTAAACGGCTGCAAGACAATTCGGACCATCCATATTTGACAATTCAATCAGGACCGACTATGAAGACGTTTCAGACCGACTATGAAGACAATTTTATGCAGAATTTCAGACTGTTAATGAAGACAATTCGGAGCGTGAATGAAATTTGTAGGGTGGTTTATCACTGTCATTTATTTGAGCACTAAACATAACAAATTATAAACAATAAGAAGAACACAATGAATCAAGTAAATGAAAATCTAAAAAATGATAGAATATGTACATTTGTTAAAAGGAGATTAGAGATGAATTTATATATTGTTGGGGGCCTCGGTGGCCGAGTGGTCTAGGTAGTTCGTCATGACAAATAATGATCACTAGGCTGTCAAGGCTGGGGTTTTGAGGTCTAATCTTACCTGTGGCGGGGTGTGTTTGACTCCGATCTTAATTGACAAGGATTGCCAATTTCCTACCGAAGGTCGGTGGTTCTCTCCGGGCACTCTGGCTTCCTCCACCAATAAAAACTGGCCGTGGCGAAATAGCCAAATGTGTTGAAAACGGCGTAGAACCCCAACTAAACAAACAAACATATATTGTTGAAATATGAATATGATAATATAGTTGCTCAGTTTCTCAAAGATGTATTTAAAAATAAAAAGGATTTCATAAAATTTTGGCAAATACCATTTTAACATATATATGATTGAATTATAAAAGAAAAAGTGGGGGTTCATGGGCAAAAAATTTCATGTTTAAGAAATGGATAAAACCCGAGGATTCCAAAATTCTGACAAAAAGACCAAAACATGACCAGCGAGCATCCTTAATATACAAACATCACTTTTTTACACAGAATAAAAACCAAGCAGACAAAGTGCATCAGGCAACAAAGAAAGTTAATGAATGGCTAAAAGAAGGTCAGAAATCATCTGCCGACTCCATCAATGTCAGTCAGGTCATAACAGAGTGTCATTCTGACGGAATGTCCCTGACAACACTGCAGATTCTTGTACAGGTATATATGATATTTTTTGGAGGCTGTCAAACATCCTTCTGTGTCTTTACTCATACATAAAATCTTTTGGCTCTATTGATTTTTAAATCACAATGGTTATTAAATATTTAACATAGATATACATGTAACATACATTGAAACATGCTTGTAGCAAATTGCATGGGACTTAAAGAAAACTTTGACCTATCCTATGCTCCGACTCATCCGTATTCCATTTTGACCTACAGTTTAATCTACGTTATGCATTTTGATTGTTTACACAAATGTCCTTTTTTAAATGTGATAAAAAAAAATGAATTTACATCAATGCCAATGGTTTTGGAAACAATAATCTTTACAATTAAAATAAATGACTGAAAATTAAGCTAGAAGTTACATTTAATAACAGGAAAAACAAATCTGATGAATAAAGGCTATCAGGTTTGACTTCCAAATGGTAAAAATATAACTTTATGACTATAATCCAAATAGTTTGAAAAACCAATATATTTGACTCAAGCATGTTTGAATAAACAATTCTTGAATTTACAGTCAAACCTGCTTTTAACGGCCACAAATAAGACAAAAGTAAAGTGGCCGCATAAGACAGGTGACCGTTTAATCAAGGTTTACACTGAGCGACAAATCCGGATTTTGCTTTCCGGTCCGGAATGACCAAAATATTATTGTTGTCTAACATACAAAACATGGCGGTTCGACTGATATGAAATGATGTTTTTTTCCACAATCGACCATAAATGAACGATGAGATTGGTAATTTGAATGATAATTAAGCTCTGCCATTAATTAAAGATGATTTGAAAGTCAACCAATGATGATTTTAACATGTATAGAAAGGTAAATGACCGCTTAATTCAGGTAAATTTCAATCTTGGATACCATTTTTTGTGACTGCTGGCCGCGTAAGATATGTGACCGCTTATTCAAGTTAAATTAACACATTAAACTCTTTGGGCGGACTCCAGGACGACTGCTGAAGGCAGGTGGCTGTTTAATTAAGGTGACAGTTAGGGCAGGTTTGACTGTACATAGAATTAATGGGCAAAATTTGGGTTAGGCCAGCAACTTCTACATATCCACGATATTCGAAAAGAGAGTCATTGTCCTGTTCATATTTTACCAGCTAACTTTTACTTCCTGATTATTTGTAGATCATTAGAAAATTAAGTAAAGCTTCCTATCCTAGGCTGTCCTGTTTGCCAGGATTAATTGGCTTTGTCAACTATTGGTTGGGAGAACATGATATGACAGAGATAGACGAGAATGGAGGATTACCTCCCTTGTGTTGGATAGAAGAAGTTAAAGCTTGTATATTAAATGTTTACAGAAATATAGGAGGTATTTAGAAAAACAATTCTTCCATTAATCTGCCATTTCCATGGCAGACAGCCCATGACAGACAAGGTCATGTTGGGCTGTTTGTCTTCAATGAAACGTCGTTAATTCAAGGCGCCATAGTACAGTTGTAATGACAAGGTCAACAAATCTTCTTACCTCATAATTACAAATGGATTTGGTCATTTACTCATGCAATGTTTATAGAAAAGCACCAAGTATTGTACTTTACAGTGGAAATAACTCGTCGCTTTTGAAGAGATAGGATTTCTTCCACCTATATGAGAAATTCTATGTCTTTCACTCATTCTTGTGGGCCAAGAATATAAACTACCTAGTTGTGTCACCTGCGGAACGCATGGTCGACACATAGGGATCACTATCTGTCATCTTGCGTCTTGCGTCTTTCGTCGTCTTGTATCGCCACACTTTTCTTCTATCCTCAACTACTCATAAACCGCTTAAAGGAATTTGTTGAAACTTTGTGCATTAACCTTAATGCACAGGCGTGCATATATATTTCATTTTTAGAAAATTTTAAATTTTTTGTCCTAAAAATTGACATTTTTGAAAAAAGGGGGGGTCAAAACTTCTATCCCCAACTACTCCATAACTGCTCGAAGCAATTTGATGAAACTTTCTCTGTGCATTAACCTTAATGCAAAGGTGTGCATATATATTTCATTTTTAGACACGTCTTCCTTGGAAGACTCACACATTTTTTTCAAGTATTGTCTCCTCCAGAATTTGATGTATTTATTTATTTAAACATGATTTTTTGAGATCTCCTACAAATGTAGCTGTGATATGGTTCGTTAGAAACACGTAAATTTTGGTTCAGTGTTAGGATATTCTAATTAGTTTTAAAAAATAATGCTCTTTCTTGCAAGGATTCTGTTTGTCTTGACTTGGACACATTCTTGATGAATATTAGTCCCAACTCTTGGAACGGTTCTATTTCAAAATAATACATGTATCAACATACAAAATATACACTGTTTGAAAAATTAAATCTAATTCTTTCTTGAAAAAATAATAAACAACCCACATTAACCATTAATTTTTATTTTTCAGAAGAAGAAAATGATTCAATAACTGTCATAGCAAGCAGCGATGAAGTATGGACAACTGTAGGAGGTGCAGAAAGTACAGAAGAAACTAATACCATGACAACAGGAAAAGATAACTCTGACAATACTGGTAACAATGATATTGATGACGATTTTGAAGTTGGATACTACGATGATGATGATGATGATGATTATGTGAATTACGTAGATACGGCAATTAAGAACAGACCTGTGCAAAAATCAAGGAGTATAACATTACCCAAAATCCTTCAGATTGTTGCTAAGGAAGTTGAAATTTTAAGAATGTGTAGAGTTTTGGCTTGTCAGATTTTGCAGTTTCCTACAAATAGCAAGGCAAGAGGGGCCATTCAGAGGGGTGAATTTGTTGATCTTAGTTTAGCAGGTAATTATAGTAGATTTTATTTAGGACACAAGACATGCTATTGGCAAACCCCAGTAAACCAATTACAACCATTGTTTACAAAATTAACAAAATAGGTAAATAATACTTAAAAAATAAAAATGAGCAAAAAATATTAAAAAATCTGCTGCTCTTATAAAACTGGAGCAATTGAGGGAAAAGGTATATAGAATGTCACCTTTCAAATTTTATCCAAGAGTTTTGACCAGTTTGGCAACTATAAAATATAAAAATCAGCAAAATATTAAAAAATTATGTAATCTGAATTTACTTGGGCAATTGAAATTAAATTTTTTTCGTGAAATGGTCCTAGGTTGTTCCCCTTTCAAAATTATGTCCAGGAGTCATTGGACCAATCTGGCTGCCATTACTAAAAATAGAAAAAAAAAAAGTAAGAAATATTTTTAAGAATCTTCTTCTCTTAAACTAGAGAGGCAATTGAGACTTTGGTTGAATGGTTCTTAGGTGATCTGCTTTCACAAAATTTTGTCCAGGATCTTTGGACCTTTCAGCAATATGGCCACTGTGTTTATACTAAAAATAGATAATTCAGCAAAGTTCTGCTCAAAAACTTCATGGGAAAAGGAGACCAAATGTTTGTGGGATGGCCCTCAAGTTTGTCCCTTTTAAAATTATGTCCAGCCTCTGGAATATTCACCAACTTTGGTACTGTTGCTGAAAAAAAACTAGATTAGCATATAGCACTGAATAAAGGATGTATTTTGATACCTTTCCATGGCAGATTGAAGCCATTATTTATATACAGTGAAATAGTATGTTAAAAACCATGCTTTGTTTCCCTGACAGGTAAGATCACAGATATACTATATTTTTTTTTATAGAAATTTGATCCCATGTGTGATATCCACAAAGAAAAGAATTTTATTTACAAAAAAGAAGCGATATTTTTTAGGGAAGATAGATGTGTACAGTAACATTATGTTACTTTCTTGAAGTTTGTTTGTTTATTTAGTTTGAGTTTAACGCCGTTTTCAGCACATTTGGCTATTTCGCGCCAGCCAGTTTTTATTGGGGGAGGAAGCCGGAGAACCCGGAGAGAACCACGACCTTCGGTAGGAAAATTGGCAATCCTTGTCAATTAAGGTGTGAGTCGAACACGCCCCGCCACAGGTGAGATTCGAACTCACAACCACAGTGTTGACAGGCTATTGATCATTAGTAGTCATGACAAACTACCTAAACCACTCAGCCACCAAGGCCCCCCTTTCTTGAAGTAAATGTCTTCCAATGATGTTGACATCACAATTAGAAACAACTGCATTATACCATAGTAGTCTGCTCTCAGTGGAAATCATCTGTATCATTGGTTATGAAGATTATTTCTGTTTCTGTTTTTAATTCTGTTACATATATTTTGTGGAAAAATATTCATGTTTTGTGTTTACAGGTAACACAAGTCTGGATGAAGAACTAATTAAAATAGGAGACAACCTAGAGAAAATGAGACAGAATGCCATCAAGGACTTTATGGAGGAAATGATATGGAAAAGAGCTAATTATTGTATGTTACAGACAGACTCCGTCTGGGCATTTATAGGTATATTTCACTTTAAATACAAGTTATTATCAACAATCATTTAGTTATAGCTGATCAAGGATGCATCTCTGATGATGTTGACAATAAACTTCTTTGATACCAATTTTGATGCACAAAATGTGCACATCTCGTCAATTTACAACTCATTAGTTGTGCTCAAGGCCTAAAATGTTGAAAACCAAAACAACAATCCAAAAGGTTGAAGAGCAAATTCAAAAATATCAAACTGATCAAAAGGGATAAAGCCAAAATCATCCAAGGACAGAGCTATGCATGAGGGATATACTCCTTAGTTTTCACAAATTTTACAATTTTGTAACAGTAAACTTTTAAGTATCAATTTAGGGCTAGTAAAAATACTAGCAACTGAGCTGACTTGGTGTCCACCAGCAGTGGCATTGACTCAGTGGTAAAAATAAATACCAATTTTGATGCACAAGATGTGCACATTTCGTCCATTTACGACTCATCGGTTGTGCCCAAGGCCTAAAATGTTGAAAACCAAAACAACAATCCAAAAGGTTGAAGAGCAAATCCAAAAATACCAAAATGACCAAAAGGGGTAAAGCCAAAAACCATCTATGGACAGAGCTATGTATGAGGGAGGGAGATACTCCTTAGTTTTCACAAATTTAACAATTTTGTAACAGTAAATTTTAAGTATACATTTTGCGCTAGTATCAAAATACTATCAACTGAGCTGTGGATACCCTCGGGACTTGGAGTTCACCAGCAGTGGCATCGACTCAGTGGTAAAAATAAAGTTCTTGGATTCCAATTTTGATGCACAAGATGTACACATTTCGTTAATTTACGACTCATCAGTTGTGCCCCAAGGCCTAAAATGTTGAAAACCAAAACAATAATCCAAAATGTTGAAGAACAAATCCAAAAATACCAAAATGACCAAAAGGGGTAAAGCTATGCACAAAGGAGATTGATACCCTTTAGGTTTTACACAATCAAAAGGAAGCCTCGGTGGCCAAGTGGTCTAGGTAGATCGTCATGACTACTAATGATCACTAGCCTGTCAACACTGAGGTTGTGGGTTACGAATCTCATCTGTGGCGGGGTGTGTTCGACTCTGATCTAAATTGACAAGGATTGCCAATTTTCCTCAACCAATAAAAACTGGGCACCATGAAATAGCCAAACGTGCTGAAAACGGCATAAAATGCCGACTAAAACAAACAAACAAACAAAATTAAAAAATTTGTAACAGTAAATTTTTAAAAAAAAGTTAACTGATTTACTGTTTAAGGTTATTTACTAAACACATACACAGACAGAAATGAAGGTGTCAGTCAGCTGATGGCAGGAATGTCTGACGAGGATACAGCAGGTTCTATACCATTACTGGTGGAGAAAGTTAAAATCTTATTCCTGGGAAAATATGAAGATCATGCTTTACTGGCTAAAGGCAATGTTTTAATTCCTGAAGGAAAAACTTCTAAAAAATTTGCTCAGGTGCTTGGTGAGGAGGTAAGAAAATTAAAGTACAGTATAACCTGTCTAAACTGACTAAAGATTTTGTTTGGATTATACAGGTGTTTGGATTACACTGGTTAATTTACTAAAGATTATGTAATGTATGTTCTGATACAAGAGTTCAGATTAGAAAGGTGTTTGATGTAGACAAGTTTCACATCAACTTTTCATTGATTATTATACCAATCTTTTTAATTTTGTTTAACCATACAAAACTATCTGTCGTCTGCTCAATAAAACATAAATGATTGGTGCAGGAATAATGCTTTTGACAACAACACATAACACTCGATTTTATTTGTACCTTGTTGTCACATAGTTTGTTATACACTCCAAAATGTAATTACTGTAAATTCGGAAATTATTGCGATGTTTTTAGTATTGCGAAAAATGCGAAAGGGTTGTAATTGCAACAATTCAAACCAAAAAGAATGAAGCGGTATTTTTCTCAATATCGCAAAAATTAAAATCGCATTTTGGTCTAAAATGACAAAATCGCAATAATAAATGCACGCAATAATTTCTGAATTTACAGTACTTCATTTAATGTCCAGAGTGTTTTTATATTATTTTTATCATTATATAAAAGACCAACATGTAGAACTGACATTCCAGCTGTATACCATATTGTTAGATAATGACTAACAATACCAAGATGTAAAAAGTTTTAAAAATTGTGGAAACAAAGCTAACAGTTCTCTTAGCTAAATATTACAATTTAATTTCAGGCTTGGAATGAAATAGAAATAGAGTGCAGATCTAATGTGTGTCTACATGTGTATCGAGAATCAGATATTCCTAACAGACATGGACATTGTAATTCCAATCCCTATCTACCCAATGTCCTGATAGCCAAACTAGGCATGCCATTACTAAAGGAACAAAATCAGAGACATAGATCAAGGCGAGTTAGAAGTGGAAGAACATGATGTATCCCAGAACACACCAGTAACCATTTGCAGAATTGTAGTACTGTAAATTCTGAAATTATTGCGATGTTTTTATTATTGCGAAAAATGCGACAGGGTTGTAATCGCAATAATTTAAACTCGCATTTTCGAATTTTTTATATGAATGTAAGCAGGATTTTTCTCAATATTTCAAAAATTAAAATTGCATTTTGGTAAAAAATGACAAAATCGCAATAATAATTGCACGCAATAATTTCTGAATTTACAGTATGCTTTCTGAAAACTCTTACCAGGGTCACTAGTTCTATTCAGAAATTGTAATATTTTTAAAGCAGATACATGTATGATGGTTGGCCACTGTTTAATCTATTTGAGTTTCTTGTATATGGATATTTTCCACATAAATAAGGTACATCAAAAATTTGTTTCATACGTAAATTTTGCAAGCAGTTTTAACTTACAACATTCATAGATTACTTAAAAAGGAAAATTTAAAACTACATCATTGTGATTTCCAACAATTGAGAGACATTGGGTGTGTATATCAGCCAATTAGTACACTATGTAAAAACTCGGCATGAAATTTTGATTGTAAATACGAAAAGTGCTATACCATCTGAGTGTATGTTGCTGTCTTAGAGGTTCCATAAATTCTCTTTATATTTAGAATCACAATTTAAAAAAGAAAATGGTTGTTATTCGATACGTAAGATCCCAACAGAGGTTGTATTTGTTATGAATTTTTGTTTTTAGATGAAATATATGATGAAAAACATTTTCTGTTAATGCACCATCATCCAAGCATTCGTAGGATGTGATAGATGATGGACTTCGCGGATTAAACATGAATGTCTTATTCCGTAGATAGAACCTTTTTTACAGGTGAATGATTTTAAACTTTTACTTTACCAAACCACCCATGCATGACTTTATAAAATGCACAGATCAAACAAATTCCGGGTACATGCATTGTTTATAAACTCAGCCAAACTTTCCGTTTCAGGGTCTGAAAATTTTGTCTTCTCCTAAAAAATCTTAGGTAGTTCATTCTGGCTGAATAAGTATTTATTATCGGATTTTCATTTGGATCAGTGCTAGAAAAGATCTCATTCATGCTACATGCATATCCCTCACTAGGCTCAACATGCTCATCGTCACCTTGACCTTGCATGCAATCTATTTCAATTTCCAGCATATTTGTGGTTTGGCTAGTGGATGGAATCTTGACTTGCACAAGGCATTTGGACATTACTAAATTGGTTCAAAAATATTTTCAACATGTCAGTTAATTCAGACATATTGTCTTTACTCTTTTTAGGTTTAAGAGGAGCACTTATTTTTTTCCTTTTTAACGGTGTCTTCTCCTTTGTATTTTTTCTGTAACCTTTCCCGGTCCCTTTGCGACATTTTCCTTCTGTTTTGTAACATCATGACAACGTGAATCATTAGACCCTTTTGTTGCTACAGTATGGGCTGTACTAAACCAGAAACACTGGCACTTTTAACGGGCTCAAAGCCAGAGAAACTTTCTTCCTCCTGGTCAGTATAAAATTTTTTTAGCACACCCGGGTCTATATCATTTTCAGATTCCACTGATTTAATGTCTCTTAACTTGAAAGTATTTTCATCCATAGTGAAATTCACAATAAACTATAAAATTCAACTCGACTAATGTACACATGGCCTTTTGAACAAAAAGCATGTGGCAGGAGCACACTCTGGGCTATATACATGTACTACCTGGAGTTGTCACCCGGATGTTTTTATTTAAATCAGTTCTTTAAATAGAAACGGGTGTGGCTACTTTGTTGACAAAAACTACCAATTAGATGCTAGATAGCCTGGAGGCTACGTACATGTATATGATAGAGAATAACCAAATAATCGGTTGATACAAATGTAGATGCTCAAGACAATAAGTTAATAAAATTTATTTCTGTGTGTACACATTTTCTATATTACAATCACGTAATTAGAAGAGTGTCCAGTGGATAGCATGCCTGTCAGAAATCAGCTGTTTGAAGGCAATTTATTATTTCAGTTCCTTTAATTTATAAATAATGGTAGTCAATTTGCTGGGTCTTAAAATCTTTAACAAAATCTGTAATATTTGACGTATGTTTGGCAACAGGATTTGTAAGTATGGCGATACTTTAACAAATTTTATCCGAACTCATGGTTTTCCTCAAATATTTTTGGTATATCATAAAGAAATTCTTTTTCTTTATTTGATTATACATCTTTATAATTATTGTCGTCTACATAAGTATTGAAATTACTGAAGACAACAGTTGAATCCCTATCAAATTCATCTTTGTCAAGGTCTACTTCTGGTTTATCTGTTCTGTTTGACTTTTTATTACAATCATGAGTGTTCAAAATTTAGCCTAGTGAATCCCCAGGTAATGGATAGGGGAGACCCCCTCGTCGGGGGGGTTGTCAGGTCATAATATGGAAAGCCTGACCGCGGACTATAGTGGGTAACAAGTTTCGACAATGCCACACTCCCCACACACTAAAGATCCCTTCTGTAGTTTTCTAAAAAGAGTAGGCTAATGTCGCTGCAGAAGGCTAAATTATCTGACCCTACCATCCATGTACCATTTTACACTGGCAGTCAAAATTGGTTCCACTCTGTGTCCCACCCCATCCATATTTGAATTGTTTGATAAATTGTTGAACTGGTTCTTGTCCTGAAGAAGCATGAAATATCTGCCACTGGACGGTAAGCAACAATCAATCAATCAATCAATCAATCATAAATAGAAACGAAAGTTGAAATTAAAAATAGAATTAAAAGTTATTTATAGAATGGTGTCGATCTTGATGTTTTATAGTTTTTCCAAATAAAGTTGGTATCAATTCCATAATGTTCAGTGTATGGTATTACTCCGGGTAGATTTCGGTATTCCTCAAGTCCTTCATATCCCGAATATTTCTGTAATTTTAATGCTGTTTCCCATGTTGTTACTTTGTATGTGTACGGCTTCAGAGATATATGTTGAGATGAACTTTCTCCTTCTTCATCTGAGCTAATAAATAGGTCCTCTTCTAGATTAACTGGTTCCTGTTCAAATGTGTGGTTGTGAGGGGTCTGTTTTTGAATGATCCTAAATTTTGGTGGTTTGGTCCAATCAATTTTCGGAGTGGCTTCTGTAGGCGGTATCCATTAATAATGGGCTGGGCTTCTTCTCGGGGTGTGGTTTCTTTCGTTACCAACCCTTCTTCGAAATGTAAGTGGTGTTCCCTTATTATATTGCGTTTAGGGGAGTCCTTTCTTATGAATTTGCGGTTACATCAAGTGCAGGTGTGCATAGACATTCGTTACTGTGAATTGTATTATAGTGTCTACGTAAACTTGACATGCTTGCGTACTGTCCATTGCATTCCTTACATTCGATCTTCATTTTCTGTGGTTAGACTCGTAGGTTAAGCCCCCACAGAGCTTGCATGTTTAAAAATTGTATATACACCTCTTTCTGTTCTTAGTTGGGCGTTGACCTTGGCAATGGTTGTTTTTATACTGGTGATTGTTACGTCTTTTATATTGTGATGGTTGTTTGTGAAGTGTTTGGACACAGGTTTATATTGGTTTCCATTCCTTATGTCGGTTGTATGTCCATAGAATCTTTCTACTAAGGTGTTGCTGGTTTGTCCAACATACTGCTTATTGCATTTTTAAAATTTTATTAAATAGATTACGCTGTGGGTAAGGCAATTTATGCGTTCTTTAATCCGAATTTCTTTTCTGTTTGAGTGGCTTTTAAAGGATTTTGATATTTTAATCATAGGACATATCTGGCGGAACCATGTAGAGTTGAATTACAGACAACACAAGAAATAGCTTTAGCCCCTGCACAAACCATGTGGCGCAATTCAAAATCTCCCTGAGACCAATCTATTTTAATATTGTGCTGACGTAACATTATGGCACACTTAGCACTAAACATTTTATGGTATTCGTAGAATTTCGAAGGCCATACCTTAGCTGTTTCGACAATATGGGACAGATAATCATATAATTCAACAGAACGCCAATGATTTTCAGGTGCGGAACACATGATACGCTTGTATCTGCCAAAGGCCACTATAAATTCATCAAGAGTGAGGTTACGTTTTAACCTTTCATCATTTTCCTTTATTTTCTTGTTTGAAGGTGTTTCATAGTTAGGAATTAAAAGAATACTGAGGTTGATGTCTTTACCTTCAATAATTTGTTGTCTGATATCCGGTGAAACCAGGTCAACTGCTGAAAAAGCACTAGCTGGAACTCCGAAATTAGCCCTCTGCTTACTCCCATTATTAGCTGAATAGATGGGCAGCATCTGCATCGAAGAAGTATTGATCATTGGACGGTTTCTGAATTCTCCCAACATTGACAAAGGACTGCCGACATCGTACTGTGGGTTGGCAGCGCTAGCACATCCCGGAATGTTGGCCATAGCCGTCTGTATGGTGAAATTGTTTGACGGTCTGCTATTCTGAGACATTATAGTTTGTTGACACAGTTGGATCATGTTTATAAGAAGCGCTTCCATGTTATTGTTTACATTGGGGTTGTTTACATTTAAGCTGGGTGGAAATGCGCAACTTGACTGCGCATTCAGTGCAGAAAAAGGCGTAGTCCCAGACAATAAATTCATGCGCGGCTCATTTGTTGAATTCTGTAAAAAGCTTTCTCCAGAATTGTTCAGTCCATTTCTATTGGGTGCATTAATATCCAATGTTAAATTGCCTTTGACAGTCCGTAAATTCTCTTCTTGTAAAACATTTGACGATTGAACATCTTGAGAAGTCTCACTTTTGTCGACAATGTTCGTGGCGGAACTATTTACACCGCGTCTATTGTTGACATTATCCAAATAAATTCTCCTTAGACTTTTATTACCTAAGGATTCCGATATTGTTATCCCAAGATCACTTAAGGCTGTTTTTAACTGCGCGGAAGACCAATTTGCTGGGTTTTCCATATCTAACACGGCAGTCGCACGAGTCATTGCACGTCTCGTTGTACGTCTGGAAGCCATTATTCATAAATCTCAGAAAAATCCCAATAAATTCCAACACAATGTTAAGATATATTAAAACTGTTACCTCATTTTGTTATTAATAAGTTCAATGATTTGATTTAGAGAAGCAGGTTGAATCTCAATCTCAAAAGTTCGGTTAAGAAATACCAAGCACTGATAACTTCCAAAACACATAGACACTTTGCAGAGTTCTTGAAAAACTGATGACGTAGACAACATCAGCACGTGTAAACCCCCTGTGATGAAAAGGGCATGCTGTAAAATATGAGAAGCTTAAAGCCTTGTAAAAGCTTAAGTTTTGTAATAAACTCCAATTATAATTAATAATTGGTAATTACATGTAATTCAATATCATTGATCTCAATAGGTATAGGAATTTTTTATTGAAATGGCTTTTTATCAAACTCAATTTTGTACCCCATCACAGTAGACAAAACCCATTTGTCATGTGTAAAAGTTTTTCATTTGAAAATAAATTTCTTAAGAATACCAGCAGTTTTTGTTTTTCAACTGCTTACCTTTAATATTTGATTTTTTTCTGGCTGTAGCTTGTAGCTTTTCCTTGGCCTCCGTTTGAGTATGGAGTTCTTTGATTTCCTTGTTCTTTGGAGAATTCTCGTCTCCCTAAAAAACAACCCTGTGACTGATAAGGGTATCTACCTCTGCCACCTCTGTAACTTAATTGTCTTCTTCCTGTAATGTTTTTTTTTTATCTTATTAACTTCATTGATCTGAGTTCATTTCTTTCCAAATTTCATCTCCAAATAGGTTGGTACAAATTTCTTCATTCTTATTACAGAGTTGGTGAAATTTTCTGTCAATATAAGGTTTTAGCATTACTTTCCTTTTCACCAATAATTCAAAATGAGCATTATATAATATTGTCATCATGGCTTTTGAGACTGATTCTCTTATCAATTTGATATCAGGTTTCTTAGTTTTGAGAACACCCCCTAGAGTAATAATTGGGATCATACCATACGCAAGGAGTCTCTGAAGATTTTGCAAACCTAAATCTGACAATTTTGTTTTCCGGTCTAACCAGACCTCAGGGTGAACTGGTGGCACAACTAGGCTTTTGCAATTTGAAGGTAATTTCAAATCCTTGACCATTGCTGAAACATCTGTTTTTTTCCTACAAATGTTCTCACAAACTTTTGAGATATATTCACAGACTTCGTCACCGTATCTTTCATCCCTATCAAAGATCCAGGGTAATTCATAATCAAATTCATTACTGTCCGACAGGACTTCACTCTGATCATTGACATTATCGTCATCACTGAAGATAGAAAAGTTCTCATTAACAACGTTATGGTCATCGTAACCATGATAGTCAGACTCTTCTCTTGGTTGGTCAGAATTCTATTCATTGCTCTCAACAATTGCCCTCACTATATCATTGATGTTAGGTCTATTTCTATGGTCACTGTCCTGTTTGTTCCCATTAAGGGTTGACTTCAAAGTATCTGATAATCCTTGGAATAAAGATTTAAGTAATTCTGTGTTGTCAGTTCGAGTTTGTGATTTACTAGCCTTCGGCTTAGTATTTTTTATCTGTACTTTTCTTTTCTTTGGGCTTACTGTTATGCCACTGACCGAAGGCACCTCAACTGAGTCTGTTCGTTTCCGAAGCTTTTCCTTTTGGGGCCTTTCCCTTGCCAATATCTTTGGCACTCTTTCCTTTCCTAGGAACAGCTTTCTCACTTGAATTCATTACCTGGGTAGCGGCCATTTGCATCTCACGTGCTACTTCCTGGTTACTGTGGGGAATGTACAGCTTATATACAAGTGACCACCAGTATTAAGCAATAACCTGTCTTAAAAGACCATCGGGCCTCGATGACCGAGTGGTCTAGGTAGTTCGTCATGACTACTAATGATAACTAGCCTGTCAACACTGAGGTTGTGAGTTCGAATTTCACCTGTGGCAGCCATCGGGCCTCAATGACCGAGTGGTCTAGGTAGTTCGTCATGACTACTAATGATAACTAGCCTGTCAACACTGAGGTTGTGAGTTCGAATTTCACCTTTTTGGACTCTGATCTAAATTGACAAGGATTGCCAATTGTCCTACCGAAGGTTGATGGTTCTCTCCAGGTACTCCTGATTCCTCCACCAATAAAAACTGGCCACCGCGAAATAGCCAAATGTGCTGAAAACGGCGTCAAACCCCAACTAAACTAAAAGACCATCAATTCAAATTCCCTTTGTAGTGCATTCTATATAAAGTAAACCTGAATATAAAAACCACCTGTCTTTAGTGACAAAATTTTGCTCTCTCTTGGAAGGTCACATATAACAGAAGTTTGACCAGCCAGAATCATCCATGCGGAAATGAATTTTGATGTTTATTAGATAATTTAAATAAAATGGTACGTGGCTTCACACAAAATTCCCAATTATACCAACTATAAGCAAGTCCAGGCTGTCTGATAGAGAATCAATGATCGTCAGTATGTTGCTTGACCATCCATGTTTACACATCAACTGAACTGATTATTTTTCTTCAGATAGGTCTGTATCGAGTACTGAAACCAACTTAAATAAGGCAAAAAAAATAATACATCTGTTTCCGCTAACTTGCTAAAAAAAAATAGGGTACGTAGGTAGGCAATATTATTTTATTTTACAAACAGTTTTTACCTGGTTACTACTAGGGAAACAGTCTGACTTAAATAATCCTCGTTCAAAAATGGCATAAAGTGTTAGGGTAGGCAATACAAATTAGGGTAGGTAGGGTTAGCAGAAACACATGTATTTTTTTTTTTTTTTTTTGGCCTAATACAAATCTCATATGAAAACATTTTTATTGAAGAAAAAAAAAAGTTTTTAAAATTTTCTCCTCTGAAACACTAGATTTTCTAAAAATATCCTTGCTAAATCCTAAATGTTTATAGTATTACGGTCCATCTTAGTTGCAATGCACTGTGTCTTCGTAGTGTTGTGATAATGTTATATGAAATACAAAGGAGTGAAGGATGAGTTTTTTATGATCATCTCTAAACTTTTTACTTGTAGACTAGATTTATTTAGTAGTATGACTTCTGTAGTTCCATCTTTATTTCACAAATTTTGAAATTTATATTTCGTAGTAATGATTTATGTATATGTAAAATTAATATGTACATGAACAAGAAAATTAATCATATCCTTGTTCAAAGGGAAATAACTCAAATTTCGTTAATGATACTCCTCAACTGTGATAAAAATGTATGTCTCTGATATCTTTATTTTTATTAGGTACATGTATCTTTACTGTTAAATTGTAATTCTTTTTCATTGATGATAATCCATTGTACGGACTTTAATTCAATGAAAATGTTTAATTACATACTTACTTACTGATAATGTTATGTCAGTGAGTATTCTATTTAAAAATGTTTTTATGACAACGATTGTAAAATTTTTACTATATAATTGTGTTGTTTTGGTAATGTAATTTGAATGTTTAAGGAGTTTTTTTCTGTGAACAAGTTTTAGCGACACACAAAAAATATACAGATTATGTCATAGTTTGAGAATAAAGTTCATTCTTTAATTATTTTCATCAGTGTAAATAAAGTGACAGTAAGTATCATTTCAGATTTTGCTAGTAATGTTCTCTTATATACCTTTCAAGGGGGCCTCGGTGGCAGAGTGGTCTACAAAAATGTATGTAGTTCGTCTTTACTAATGATCACTAGCCTGTCAACACTGAGGTTGTGAGTTCAAATCTCACCTGTGGCGGGGTGTGTTCGACTCCAATCTTAACTGACAAGGATTGCAAATTTTCCTACCGAAGGTCGGTGGTTCTCTCCAGGTACTCCGGCTCCCTCCACCAATAAAAACTGGCCGCCGTGAAATAGTCAAAGGTGCTGAAAATGGCATAAAACCTCAACTAAACAAACAAACAAATATACTTTTCAATATTTTTGCATAATTCTAGACCATGACTAATATGGCCACTGTTACTGAAAATAGAAAAATCAGTAAAATAATATTTAAGAATATGGGGTTGAATGGTCCTTATAGGTTGTTCCCTTTCAAAAGTATGTCTTGTGGTTCATATCTTCCACCAATATGGCTGCCATTACTAAAAATAAAAAAATCATCGTAAAAATATTTGAAATTATTTTGCTTTGATGCTACTCGAGCAATTTCCACCAAACTTTGGTGAAACATCCCTACTTGGTAAATTTTTTTCCCCCTTAAAATTTATATCTGGAAAGTCCAGATATTGAAATAATTGTATTAATATCAATTGGTGGAGATTCCCAACAATAAAAGCACACTTTTAAATTCTGAATTTGCATCGATTATTTAAATGTAATATGTATTACACTTGCTACCAAGGGAAAACAAAGGGCCATAACTCAAAACTATAGGTATTAAAGTAAGGTATGACACTAATTAGATAATTGATATAAAGTAAAAAAATTGAGTGTTAAAAAATAATGATATTAAAGATTTTTGGTAACCCCCAAACCTCCCTACCCCCCCTTCCCCCTTTTTTTACAAAGATTGGTAATTTTTTTACAAAAAAGTAATTTGCATAATTTGATTATTCTCAAGAAATTGAGGGAAGAGAATGTTTTGGTATAACATAATTGATGAAGGTAGAAATTGCATCTTTTCCAAATTATGAAATCTTAGATGTAATGCTTTCATTGTGTCGCCTGCGTTACGCAGAGCCAGCTTCCTGATATTTGGCATAGAGCGTCAGTATGGAGAACTGTATCCTGTAAGGCATTTTCGAATCCTTCACATGTCCACTTCCTGTTTAACGGAGCTTAGAATATTTTAGAGATAGAAAATTTTTATCATATTTTTCTCAGGAATCACACAGGTTAGCTGCAAAATTAAGAATTATATACTTTTTCATCATGATGATGCTTTGAATAATGAAGTAATTTTTGAAAATAAAATAAGTACGCAGGCGACACGTCTTCCCTGGAAGACTTACTACTAAGTTTAACATTGTGTCAAATTATTGAAATGTTCTGAACATTATCAAGCAGCTATTAAATGATTTAATTCTATTATAAGACTTAAATTTTAGTAAAAATACATTTTGTAATGGTGTAAATATTCATTTAATAAATTCAGTTTACATTTCTATGTTTGTGTTATGTGATTTTTTATTTTGTTTTCATCTGAAGTTTTGTTGATTGGATGGTGTTAAGGGAATACGATACAATAAGGGGCCTTGGTGGCCGAGTGGTCTAGGTAGTTCCTCATGACTACTAATGATCACTAGCCTGTCAAGACTGAGGTTGCGAGTTCGAATCTCACCTATGGTGGGGTGGGATGAGTAACTGACAAAAAGTGCACATCCTATGCATCAAAACAGGTATCATTGAATATTGGATATGATAAATCCCATATTTATTAAGAAATTTTTATGGTCATGTAATATAAGTTTATCTGTGACTACCAGACCGTTCCCTGCTCATAGTCACATTTTTTCTTGTTTTGAGTCACAATTCATTATAAAAATTTACAAAAACCCTTCAAAACATGACTTCATATATCACATTAATAACACTTGAACAAAAAAAAAAAAAAAAAAAAAAAAAAAAAAAACAGACTTCATAACAAGAATCCTTGTTCAAAGGGAAATAAATCAAAATTCTTTGATCATTAACCTGTCTCACCTGTGGCATGGTCTGTTCATGTTAATGGCTGATTGGCAGAGGTCCATCTAAGGTTTGGTTTGATTTATTACGCCATTTCACTATATAGTGGCAGCCAGTGTTAATTGGTGAAGGAAGTCAAGTTCCCAACCTATGACAGAAATCTTGACAATTGAGATCAGAGTCACCCAAGGAGGGAAGAATGGATGGATTATTTAACGTCCAGTGCCAATTTCTACATGCATATCATGACGAGAACAAATTGATCTGATACCCTGCTTTGTACTAGACTGACACACTAAGCCAGATTTTTTAACGTGCTAGCTCAAAAGGCAACAGTCCACAGGAACGCATATCACCCCACCAGGACACATTATACTGACCCCCAAGTCAACCTGTCTTTGCACTTACAAATAGATGCCGCCTACTTGGCAGAGAAGCAGCAAATACCAATTTTAAAGTCTTTGAATTGGTTTGACCCTCCGGACTCGAGGCGAGCACGCTACCATGAGACCACCAAAATTATGATGGTAATTTCATTGAACAGGATTAAATGATTATTTACATTGGATGATAGTTTTACTGACTATAAAATGCGAACACCGATACTGTCAGATGATGGAATGTAAGTATTTATTTGAGCATTTTCAGAATTATAATGAATTGATATTCATATCAGATTTATTTCAGTGTAACAATATTGAAACAAAATATTTATGATCCTTTACTAAGGAGGGGAGATATGTGCAAATTTGAGGTGTTGTCATTTTGTGAACTTAATCAGTACCATTAGTTTAAGCTTGTATTGATAGATCTTTGTGGAATGAAAAACCATATGTCAAATTCAGAAAAACAAGGTCGAAAACCTTTTAAACGTAACACATCATTGAACAAAAATTGGATTTAGTTTATGGAAATGATTTCAATCTTTACAGCCTTCTGTTTACTCCATGTAAAGACTGTACTGGGATATATAGAATCCATATCTATCCTACTGATTGAGAATCAAACGGACCCTGATATTCCAGCAGCTGATACACCAGTGACCTTGACCATCCATGTGGTTGATGTAAATGATCCACAAACGATGTTTGTTACACAGTATGGAAAGTCTGTATTATATAAGGACCCAACAGAACCTATCAAGATATTGACAGTAGTATTTTGTCACAATTTAATACCTTATAGAAAATAATATGTGTAATTTAATATTACAGTAGTCCCTCCATGACCTCACCCCTCTATCATACTTTAACCTCCACAATATGTCCAGATTCCCATTAAATTGATCTCCTGAGACCACCAATTCCATTAACTAGCCAACAGTTAAATTTCAGTGACTGAAGTTTCCTCTAAAATGAGGCCAATATCTGATAACTCAGTGCATTGTCAGAAGCAATACCAAAAATATTATGTATGAGGGTCTGGATGGGGGTGTCTGTTATTCTGTAAACATTTAATTTTCACCCCTTTTTTCTCTAATCTTCAAAAAATTAGTCTATTCTTCAAAAGGGATTTTTTACGCATTATTCTCTAATTTTTTCCCCAGTTTTCTTTAATCTTTTAAAAAAAAGTAAAAAACATTCTTTCAAATGATAATTTTGATAATTTTCTTTAAATTTTAAGAAGGGAAAATTCTGTAAACACTTAATTTTTAGCGTTTTCTTTTATTAATTATTCAATATTCATTATATTTTTAGACCACGCATTTCTATAATCTTCATTTTTTTGCCCGTTATTCTCTAATCTTCATTTTTTAAGGGCATTATTCTTTAATCATTTAACCCCATCCAAACCCTCATGTATGTAGAGGCTGTAAAATATAAAAAAATAAATACACATTAATTCACTGCAAAAACATTGATTCTAGTATTTATTATCTATTACATATAGCAATACTTAAATTCAATTCTACTGTTACAGGCAAAACATAACCTTTTGTTGGTGGAGAAAATGAATCCTCAGTTGACAAGGTAAATTTCACAACCTGTAAGGGATTTTTATTAAAATATACAAGACACCTATGGAAGGCAGATAATAATTACTTCTCTGCATGAATGTTCAGTCCTTCTTTAAAAATTAAAATTGTTTAAGTTATTCATTAGTGGTCTTTGTATGATTACAGTAAATTTCTTGGTTACCTTCTTGTATCAATTTCAGTACATGGGATTTCCACACATTTCAACAAATTAATTCTCATCAGCAGGTGTTCAATTTTGAAAACCAATGTTTCTTGCGAAGATTTAATTGCCAAAATGACCGAAGAAAACTGTCTAAGGACATGTATGTTCTACAAAAAAAAAACTTTAGTAAGTTCAGGCAATCACTACATTGCAGCAGGATTTCTAGGTTCTGTTTCTATTATAGCATAAACTCTAGGTGGAATCATAAAATAAGTTATATAGATCTGACAAAAATAAGCTCCAAAGGGGAGGTAATAAATAACTTCCATTTTTTGCAAAGTAGAACATAAGACATACATGTATCTCTCTACCTTAGGTACAACAAAAAAATCATACCCCAGTCATTATCAAAGAGTGGCAGAAGCAAATTTAAATTAACAAAAGAGTCTGATATTGATGAATCACCAGAAAATTGGGTCATACCTTCATTGCAGGCAGCATTTGCTTTACCAGAAAAGGTTCCAAGAGACCACCCAAATACACCCCACAAAGGCCTAAGGGTAAAGATCTGAAAGATTGGGTTCCTGAGTTCACATCAAAGAAGACTGCAGAATCTACTGAAGGAGGCATAGATCTGGAAATGACTTCATCAACAAACGAGAATGAGAGACCATTGTCTGGCCAGAGGGCAAAGTCACCATATCGTTCCAAGGAGCAAGATGAATCTTCAACAGATGATGGAGTTTCCTAGCTACAGTCTTTATCCAGATACCAAGACTCCTATGTTATAATGTGACTGACTAAATGATGGAACTACTATTAATAGATTTATATTGATTTTCTAATCTGTGATTGAGTTAACTTTATTTTTATTAATATAAACTGAATTGCGATATGAACTTTTTTAAAGATTTTTTTTTCAGTCTTCCGTCCAAAAACATCTTATATTGTTATTGTCTTAAATGTTTTGTTTTAAGAAAAAATTTCATCAATTTATTTTATAAAACTTTACAAGGTTACATATTATACATTTGTGCTGAAAAAAACTGTGATATAAAATTTTTCATATAAGTTGTTTGTGACCTAAAACAAAAAAACTTTTTATTTTGTTATCATTTTATCAATATTTATGAATTTGTTTCACAAAATTTTACAAGGATGTATTATTTTATGCAGACAGTTAAATGCTATTTTTCTCATTTTATAAAATGTTTATCGTAATGATGAATTTTAATAAAATTAGTATATTGCATTCTAAAATTTCTTCACATTATCGATGCCTGGTAACATGATAGTTTCAGAAATAGTGAGATATTATAGATACATTTTAATATTTTTTAAGAGACAATGTTTTGAGTTAGGCCAACTAAAATTAATCAGTAGATTTTTATCCAACTTTTTGAAAAAAATGGGGCGGGTGGGAGGATTTTATTTTTTATTTTCTATTTCATATGAAACTATTTTGTAAGGTGTTATTAATATGTAAACGTTATAAAATGGCTTATACCGCTTACTACTCTAAGAATCACGAAAACCATGTTGAATTGTTACAGGAAGTTAACAAAAAACGAAATTATTGACACGGATACCGGTAACGGAGATGAACAAAATCCGGAAATCGTAAATTTTAGAAAATAAAAAAAAATCGGGGCGGCACCATTTTCGAGGGGCGGGCGGGGATGAAAATCTATCAATTAATTTTAATTGGCCTTATGTCCACAACCAGATATAACTCTTCATTTACACACACCAATACTATGTTATTTACTATTTGCAAGAATACTTTGTACTATATGTGTTCAAGAAGTGTCAAACAGATCGTTTATTATGTGAATAGAAGATATTAAAATAAAAGTTAGGTAAATATAGTGCTACAAACCCCTTATCATGGTGAGATACTTCTCAAAGATTTATTTTGTTTTAATTCCATAAACTATATAAAAAATGTATTGAACCTCAACATTAATGTGATGTTGATATTCCAACAAAAGTAAAAATGATATTCACTAATGAAAGAGTTATTTCCATTGACAGACATAACTCAAAAGTTATCTAGTTTACAGTTTGGTATGGTTGTTTGCTTTGCTGCATTGAAAACTCAGCTGATTCACTTACATTCTCTAGCTTCTATAATATTATTCTCTTTAATTTAATGATCAATATGAACCATACTTAATGGATAGGTTCATTCTGATTTTATCTTTTACAAGTTACATTCGTCAACCAGTCATAATAAATGGTTATACATTTGAATTGTAGAAAAGTAGCATTTTGGTCTTCATACAGTTTTTAATAACTCACAAATTACGATTTTTGTCACCATATTGCATACCTTTCCTGATTATCCTCCATGAATTGCTAAAAGAAATCTGTCTTATCTCCTACACCCCTGGCAGGGTCAGTTAGAGTCAAACTTTGGCAGAATTGGTCATTGTGAATCACTTTCAAACATCCAACTTAACTTATTATCATTACTAAAACTTTTAAAGAAATACTTAACCAGTTTAAAAAAAGTCAGCATGATCCTTTTCAGAAATATGTCTCGACTCCTATTATGCCTGCAAAAAATATGTGAAGAAACTTGACTAAATCAATCAGACATCATTAAATGTTCCATTTAAAGTTATTTTTATTGATACAGACATAGTTTGAATAATAAAACCAGAAAATTCTCAGAAACTACTAATCCAGTTATGTTAAAAATTATACAGGAGGTGTTTGGATGACCATCTCAGTACTGCTTCAAACCATTATATGCAAACTTTACGGAAAAAAGTCCCAAAAAATTGAACAGTTGTGAAATTTTGAAAAATTGATGAGTTCAATGATAAACATTTGATAATATCATTGATGTGCACATTTGGACAAATTTTGACTCGGTAGCAGTGCTTAGACCAAGAAATTAATGTTAAGGGTGCAAATTATGCTTTGAAAGCAAAGCTCCTGCTAGAGTAGGTAACAGGTAACTAGACCAATGCACCTACCCGGTGGAGCCTGGAGTCAAACATTTGAAAAAGTGATAATTCAGATTAATATGGTAAACATATAAATTATGACAAAAGGCCGAATGATCAAGATAACTGGTCCTCAATAGCTTATCAACAAAACTTGGCAGAAATGGTCCTTAGATGGTCCTATTTCAGAAATTTATCCAATGATGTTGCCAGTCACCCAAGATGGCCACTAGAGCAGAACTTAGTTTAACATAGGACCCTATGAGAAATTTACTTACAGATCTTGTGTGAAACCGCTTGGCCAATTGGAACAAAACTTGGCAGCAATGGTCCTTAGAGGTGGTCCTCTTTCAGAATTATATCCGATGACCCTGCCCATCATCCAAGATGTCTGCCAGAGCAGAACTTTGTTTAACATAGGACCTAATGTGATAGTTCACTGGAGGATCTTCTTGTTTGAAACCAATGAGCCAATTGGAACTTGACAGCAATGTTCCAGACTGTCAGTCAACGTGGACATAGTCGAGGTGAGTGATATACAGGTTCCTGGGAGCCTCTAGTTTCCAATCCAGCTCATGCCGAGGTGCGTTCGAATTGGATCTTAATTGACATGAATTTTCATAGATCGGTAGGTTCTCTCCGGTTACTTCATCTTCATCCAATAAAACTAACAGCTTCGATATAGCCAATTGTTCTTAAAATGGCGTATATAATAACCCCAACAAACCAAATCTAAGAAAAACAAATGTATGTTTTTCAGTTTGTTAAATTCCTTCAAGAGGACACAAATTTTTTAAGACAATGTTTGCTTAAGGTGCAAGATCAAAAATTCAAAGTAGGATAAAAAAACTTAATTCACATAGTTTTTTTCACTAACCCCCCCTCTTAACTTAATTTGGGAAAAATTGATTGACCAATATGGGCATATGCTTTGAGTATACTTTTTGTATCATGGGTCCTGTTTTTCCTCAACAATGTATGTTTGTTCTGTATTTCGACTTGGACATCACTTGAATCCGTATTATTTTTCAATCCGAAAATCGATGTCGGATAACAAAGCTTGCAGCGATTCTCCCCCCCCCCCCCCAACTATTTGAATTAAGTTTTTTATCCTACATTGAACTTTTGATCTCGTCCCTAAGCTGTCAAGGGTTCCAGTTGGGCGATATTGGTGATGAGAGCCTCTGGTTATTGAAATGTGACAACATCAAACAGGCTGAATTGTCAGACTGAAACGTTTTATCTATATTTTTAACGGGTAAGCTTTATATGTGCTTTGAAAGGGATTTTTAAAAATTAACATGCTAACATAAGTATGTATATTTTTGCATAAGAACAATATATATATTTAAAATTTCATTAACGGCAAAAGTATTTTATACCGACATAGATCCTTGGGGTCTGTATCTTTAAAACTTAATGGAAATAGGACTTTTGCATTTTTGCGCCTGTCCCAAGTCAAGAACCTCTAGTCTTTGTTTGTCTTGTGTGTTTTTTGAATTTTGGTTCATTCGTATGTTTCGGAGTTTAGTATTCCGTCCCTTTCGCTGAACTAGTATGCATTATTGGTTAGGGGCCAGCCGAAGCTCGCCTCCGGGTGCGGGATTTTCTCGTTGCGTTGAAGACCCATTGGTAGCCTTGAACTGTTTTCTGCTCTTTGGTGGAGTTCCCCGTTTCTCGGCATTGTATATTCTAACCTACACCATGCATACACTATTCATGAACTACAGATTATCAATATGTTTTATCTAAAATATTTTTCATTTCAGTTTCAAGTTTTTCATGATTTTTTCCTAATTTTTCGGAATGGCAATTGCTTCTGCTTTATTAGCTATCCTATTTTGACTAAGTGAGCAAATTCTTAGAGATCATCCAATGGATTCATTGTATAAAAGTTAATTTATTTGGCCTGGCAGATTCATAGGATAATTTTAAGAAATATATTAACCAGTCACGATTCCCAATATTTAAGAGATAAGACACCCTTTGATTAAACGCTCATACATCATAAGTGATGTCAGAAGGGTGTCAAATAAGACAGCAACAACTTGACTTTTAGATGATATATATATCTTCTTTTCAAAATATACTCTGTTATTTAATTCCAGTTTAACATATCTCGCCTTTTCATCAAAATTTGGAACGTGCCCTTGTCCCATGCATAAAATCAAAATATTTCTCCTTAACTACGATTATTTTAAATTGTGTCGCAGATTTTCAGGGTTCCCTAGTAAATGTAGTCGAAATGGAAATCTTCTGTTAAGTTTTTTCTTATTAAACTTTAAGGCCAGTTATCATGAACAGTATAATTCAAATGTTCCCTCTCAGACTGTCTTTTAACCACGTTAACATTAACCACGTTACCTGAGAATATCATGTGACAGAATTGTAATATTATAAAACTTCCGTGTCGTCATTAGGTAAGTGTTACAGTTAAACGTTGTAAGAGACTGATTATAGTGACCATGGTGACAGATCGAAGTCAATAGATTTATTGATAGTTTAATTCTTGACAATCATTAAATGCACGTTGATGTAATGTAAATGAAGCCGGCTTTTTAGTTTGTACTGCACCGAAAAGCTACACGTACCTAATACACCGGCCACAGGTATGCAGATCATACCACTTGGACACATTATTCTGACTCCGAGTTAACTGGTCTTTTAGATGGATAAACTTTAAACTCAGCAGCAAGGGAATTGTAATGCAGTTAAGAGGCATTTTGGCATTGTGGTCGCTAGTACTGACCGGACAGTGTCACAATATTGATTTATAGGCCTAAAAAAGAAAGTTCGCTTGTGTGGTAAGCTTGAACATAACCTGCAAGTAGATTTATTGAAACAAACAAATAGAATATAATTTGCATACAAGCTGAAACCTAAACTAAAGCGGGGGGGGGGGGGGTCAAACAGATGTGTTTTCATCACACTAAATCGCCTACTGTTCGATTTTAAATGAAATATTTTACTTGTAAAATCCAACAATTTATTGCAGACATGGCAGAAAATTTTAAGTTATGCAGTATTTGTGATAGAAGCCACACATCAAACGCATCCGTGGTATACTGTTCCGAATGCGATCAGGCCTTCTGTGATCAATGCAAGACATTTCATGAATTTTCAAATTCATCCAAGAGCCACTCCACAATACCAATCTTAGATCACCTAACATTAACCAAATCAATACCAAGAACCGAAAGTTACTGCAGTGAACATGACGAGGTATATCACTTCTTTTGTCAAAGTCACAATAAATGTTTATGTCTAACTTGCCTAGAGCAACACGCAAATTGTAGTGATACGATACGTTTAAGTAAGATGACTAAAGATATCAAGACGTCTGAAATATTCAAAGAAATACAACAAGGTTTAACTGACATCAAAAGCAATATTGTGAAAATTGAGGTTCGTTTACAAGAAAATTTATCAAACATACAACCACAGAAAGAAGCCGTCCTGGAAAATATATCAAAGATGCGAAAAAGGGTCAATGATCATCTCGATAGTATTGAACAAAGGTTAAGGAATGACGTTTCCGATTTGGCAGAACAATGCAACAATGCTATTGGAGCTACCCTGGAGACATTTGGTGAGAAAAAATCAGAGGTGGCTGAATACCAAAAGCAAATGGACGACATGGTAAGGTATGGGTCCGAACTTCAAACCTTTTTGAATCTCAGAAATATTTCGTCAGAGATTACCGCATTAGAACAGTTCCTCCAATTAATGGCGGATGGGGAATGTTTCGATAAAAATATTTTGAAATGTAACTTTAATGAAAGTATTAGCAACATCTTAAATATTGAAACTTTTGGGTCGGTACAAAAAGACAAAGTCCATAGTAACACTATAATACAACTAACAAAAAACAAGCAAGCTCAACTCATTGGTGAAAGAGTTAAAACGGTAGAAGATATAAAAATCAAAAAGGTTAAGACGATTGAATATCTGGGCGTAACAATAGCAGGGTGTTGCGTTATTCCAGACGGCAGAATGATTTTTTGTGATTACGGTTACAGAAACCGCATTATTATTTTTGATGCTGAGGGCAAATTTCTGCATAACGTTTCTCTGAAACCAAATTTTGCTTATGACATAACATGCGTTGATACAAATATAGTTGCCGTAACATCTGCAGCTGGACATAATCGAATAAATATAGTAGACATAAATAGCAAGAAAATCACGAAGTATATCTCCACCTTATATAATTGCTATGGAATAACATATAGCGATGGATTGTTTTTTTGTTCTGCAAAGCAAAATGGAATTCAAAAGATTAATGCAGACACAGGTACACATAAGTGTATAGTGAAATGTTCCTTGACATTTGATGACTATATTGAATCATTTAATGGAAAGTTGTATTATACAAACAGTCAGAAACATTCAGTCAATTGTTGTGATATAGAAGGAAATGCTATATGGACATTTAATGACGTAAGCATTTTGAAAAATCCACATGGTGTATCAATTGATGAACATGGTTACGTATATGTTACCAGCCAAGAGTTGGCTAGTATTTTTGTGCTGTCTTCTGATGGACAAAAACTTAAACATATTTTGTCAAAGGATGATGGCTTAAACGACCCACTATCAATTCATTACGACAAAATTAGACAACATCTTCTGATTGCCAATGAAAAAAGTGGAACTGCATATCTGTTTGAAGTATCTGTGTAAATTTTGAAGGATATAAAAACTTAAATTTTCCTATATAAATAGTATTCTCATGAACAATAAAAGTTTTTGAGTCTTTCGTCAAAATTTGTAGCATAAATAATAGATTTTATTTGTGTTCATTGATGGATAAAAAACTTCATACATTAATGTAGCATCAGACGTTTCAAATATGCTTGATCTCTAGATCAGGTGTGTCCGAAAATAAAATAAAAAGAGTTTAGTTTACAGCGACGCTACTCAATAACGAAACATATAAACATATCAAATAATTGCAAAGCATTATATTTATTTATCTTAGAATAAGAAGTATTGGACTCATACACAAATGATTCTAAATGATATCGAGTTCGATTTTCATTTTTTTTTATATATTGACATGCTATGACTCAATAAATGCCTCTGCGCCAGCTAAGTTGTTAGCATTTCTATAATAGAATCAAAATGAGTTTTGAAATCAACTGAAGATGTCAAGTAATTTTGGGCTTTACCTTTTTGGTTGTTTTGAGTTTAGAATCATTTCTGTGAACATTATTATGTAATAATTGTATCGGCTTTTAACTCCTTCACATGTCGTTAATTTTAGAAATATGCTAATCTTGTGAAATGGTCCTTGATGTTTTAGGACAATATTTTTGTTCCAAAAATATGGTCCTTGATTTTTTTTCCAAAAATGTTCCGCAAATCCAAATAAATTAAACTAGTACGGATTTCACGCATGTACCGTAACTGGGCTTAAATGATACCCTCTAGAACTTGAGTCTATCATTAGATGTAACCACTTGTCGGGTTGGTAGCACTTATACTACGTACTCAAAATGACGAAGCACTGTGTATTTCAACAAAAGACTCATCGACAGTAAAATGTAAAAATCTGACACAACACAAATTGTTATACATTTTGATTTTTACATGTAATTTTATCAATATAAAATAAGTTAAATTATATTCGTTTTTAAGGTAATGAAGGTGTTCTCTCATTATTCTGTATGAAGTCTATTGCAGGGCAACTGTTTTAGGACTGTTGGACCGGCAGTGATATGTTAACTTCCGAAACGTAAGGGGTGACATTTGCCGATATCTATGACAATATTTATGTTGTGAAATGTATGATTGTGGTAAAATTTGTAAAATTTAACAATCATACATGTAAATACAATAAGGTTATTAATAAAAAGTACAAAGACTGGTATACATGTACGGAGTTAAATCAAGTTTTCAGGCGGCTCTTTCATATGAAAGACAAACCAGTGATCTTCCCCTCGTTGGGTTAGCCAATCATATCTATAGTTATTCTTATTCCAAATGAATGAATATTTTATTGGTCTAGATATAATGAAATCGTGTTAATTGAGTCAAGTTTTGTGGAAATGAAGAAAGTACTAAAATAAAGAGTCCAAATCCGATACCTTGCGGGATTAGAAGACATTTACTAGGTTTCAATTTTCTAAACAAATCAACGTACTTGATTCATCTTCAGTCGGTATTATCTTCCAGTCAGGTAGAAGATAGCATTCATTACGCAGACTCCACCATTCAACTCTTAATACCGTCTCCGAACTTAATACCGTCGGAGACGTAATTATATTTCTTTCTCAATATAAAAGGAGTAACAAAATAGTTATAGAATGAGTTTTCGAACAACAACTGTTTTGTTTGACCCTCCGGAACCTAAAAAACAACTTTCCTCCTCAAACCCAGTCATCAATAACTGTATATACCGTTTTAAGTTTAAAAGATTAAAAGCAAAACACAAAAACAAAAATTTAAGCAAAAGACAGTAATTTTTTTTGTCAAAGTTACAAGACTTGAACATGTGAAAACCGCCTCGGAGTTCTCATGGTAGCGTGCTCGTCTCGAGTGCGGAAGGTCGCGGGTTATATCCCCTCCCGAGTCAAACCAAAGACATTAAAATTTGTATTTGCTGCGGCATCTGGGAGTAATAGAAAAGAACTAGTCGACTCGGAGTCGGTATAATGTGTCCGAGTGGGTGATATCTCTTCCTGCAGAAGTTACCCCGTGGACTAGCAAAATAAAAATCCGCTTCAGCATGTCGATCTGGTACAAACTATGGATTATATGCGAGCCAAAATTTGTTCCTAAGAAAAAGGTTCCACCTGAATAAATTTTACGTGATATTAGTTCTAGGAGAATAATTTAAATGAAAATTGTTCCACAATAAAAAATTCGTCCGTCGTCCGTCGTCGTCGTAAACTTTCCTTTAAAGATCTTCTCTAAAGATGGCCGCCATAGCCGAACATAGTTTAACATAGGACCCTTTGGGAAATTTAATTAAAGATCTTGTCTGAAACTACTGGGCCAATTGGAACAAAACTTGGCAGCAATGGTCCTTACGTAGTCCTCTGTCGGACTTATATCCGATAGCCCGGCCCGTCATCCCAGATGACCTCCAGAGCCGATCATAGTTTAACATATGATCCTATGGGAAATTTGCTTAAAGATCTACTTATCTGAAACCACTTGGCCAATTGTAACAAAATTAAGTAGCAATGGTCCTTACGTGGTCCTCTTTGAGAACTGTATCTCATGACCCAGCTCGTCATCCGAGATGGTCGCCAGAGCCGAACATAGTTTAAAATAGGACCCTATGGGGAATTTTATTAAAGATCTTCTTGTCTGAAACCACTTGACCAAGTGGAACAAAACTTAACAGAAATGGTCCTTAGGTGGTCCTCTTTCAGTATTATATCCGATGACCACATCCACCATCCAAGATGGCCGCCATAACCGAACATAATTTAACATAGGACCCTATTGAAAATTTAATTAAAGATCTTATTGTCTGAAACCACTTGGCCAATTGGAACAAAACTTGGCAGCAATGGTCCTTAGGTGGTCCTCATTCAGAAGTATATCCAATGACCCGGCCCGTCATCCAAGATGGCCGCCAGAGCCGAACATGGTTTAACATAGGACCCTGTGGGAAATTTACTTAAAGATCTTCTTGTCTGAAATCACTTGGCCAATTAGAACAAAAGTTAGAAGCAATGGTCCTTAGGTTGTCATCTTTCAGATTTATATCCGATGACCACATACGATACAATAAGGTTCATCTACTGATATTTTGCTGAAATATTTCCATATTGTCAATTTTTACGTATACTTTTCATCTATGCAAAGAATTTCATCTACATCTTCAAATTTGCATTGTAGTATTGATAAATAATTCACTTTTGACCGATTTCATATGCTGATTGGCAAGTAAGGTAGGCGTATCAAACATCAATGTATTGATAAATTAATATTTGTTTTATTGATCCAAAAGTTTTGAGCGAGACCGAAAGGTGAAAGCGATAATTCTTTGGAAATCGAAGCAGGCACGTAAAATTGTTTTCCCCAAGTTGGAAACCTTTTCTTTTCTTTTGGCATATTGAGTAATTTTTTTTCTGAGACAAGCGCCTGTGCTATTAATGTCTGATTCACACAACGTAGTCTGTCATGTCTGTATCTGGCAGAAAAACTAATATGAAAAACTACATTGAAATGTTTTCTGAATTTTATTGCTCCAAAGATTTGGCTGCATATGTAAACTCTTATAAAACAAAAACATCCTGTTATATATGGAAATCATCTTTATAAGAAACATACATGGAGTCTAAAAATGTTCATTTACAGATCATTTGAATAATTTCATAAATCATACAATTCAATATTGTTGTCTTGTCGTAAATATAATATTCTGTTGGCAGAAATATGAAATTCTTATGTAATAACTTGTTTGATTTTCATTTTCGTTATGACATTGTTTGTGAGTAATCATTGTTTATACATCTGCCTCGTGTATAACTCTATCCTTAGATGATTTTGGCTTTACCCCAGTTGGTCATTTGGGCATTTTTGAATTTTTTCTTCAATTGTTTGGATTGTTTTTTTGTATTTTCAACATATTAAAGCACAACTGATGAGACACAAATCTCCGAAATGTCCACATCTTGTGCATCAAAATTGGTATCAAAGAATTTTATTACAGCTCTTTTGTTTTACTGTAAATAAATTTGTTCTCAAGGATTACGTTGTTTGTTGATTTTCGTGTTTTTATTTAGGGTGCGTCTAAACACCACACAGGACTCCTTAGTGCACTAAGGACCCAAAATGTGCACTAAGGACACGATGCATTTGTTTTAGATTAATAAAAGACCTGTTAATGGTTTCTAATCATTATAAATAACATAAATCGAAAGTTTTGTAAAGATATTATTATCAGTTTTTAAGTTATTAAGGATTTTGTAAAAATCCTTTGATGTTCCGCGCTATCCTGGTGGTGGGATCGTCTACCATAAATCAATAAACAAAGTCAAGTCAATAAACAAGATCATGGATCATTGAGTTTGTTAACATTGTGTCATTAGGAAATAAGTTAAGAATATAAATAAAATAAAACTCTATTGTAGATAGATAATTTAATTGTTGAAATCATATATTAAATAACAAAGAATAAAAATTCTTAATACAAACATGCAAGCGCACCCTCAAATGTTTTTTTTTTAAAGAAATAAATTACAAACATAATTAATTAATTCCAGATTGAATAATAAATAATTAAAGTATATAATTTCAGATTATGCATGTCATTGTTACTAACAGTTTTTACTAATATCTGGGTTGTGCCCTAACGATTCTTGGTCGCTTCTTTTGATGGGGTTTTCTGGCTAATTTCTGCGATTTAGGCACTGTAAATTTGGCACATGTTGACTTGACTTCAGTACATAGAGGAACATGATCGTTTATGAGTCTTTGGAAGAGACGCTCCTGCTGCTCGAGGGTTTTCGAAGCCCAACACTGCTGGGAAACGCTGTTTCTTGTACCTGCCATAAAGTTCGTAGTTACCGGTACCGTAAATAGCCCGCTTTAAGTCTACGTGTTGAACTTTGACAATGTTCATAAGCTTAGTTGTAAGCTCTGGAATCGGCAATGGTGTCCAGTATACAGCCCTTTTGAATACATGATTAATGGATTCGCAGTTGTTGTTCGTCCACAGTCGGTCGTGTTGAAGCTGGACTTTTGGTTCTACTACGTATTCTAGAAGTCTGTCTTTAACTCTGGTATGAAAGTAGTTTTCGAAAAATGGAAAGTTTATGCATAATTCATCGGCTCGGATACTAAATTCTGCTGGGTCGCACGATTCGACAAGACCATTTAGTCCAAAGATGGCTGATAATACGTGGGAACTGACTTGATCGGTTACTCCAATCTTGTTCTTTAAATGGTCGGAGATGTTGTCCTTAATATGCTTTGTACAAAGAAGTCTTTGAAACACCTGGGAAAACGTCGTCAATGGCTTTGGTTAACCCGGATTCGTCGTCACTTCCGATGCGAATATCTAAGCATCTGACAGTGTCTGAAAGTCTTGCCTTTATATGACATGACCATCCACATTCTTAGCACAGTCTAAAGCTGATGACACATAGTTCGGTGACACCCAGATCAAGGATCTGGCTATCGGCATCGACATGTACATGTCTTTTCTTACAATCATCTCTATGCAAGTCCTTACACGAAGCTCGGTGGCTAGGGATTCAGTTCCACAGATAGAAAGGGATACTGCATTAAACAAGCAGTTGCCGTCTCCGGTAACATAGTAAGGAACACCAGACGCCTGCATTCCACACTGATGTAGGTATTGCTGAGACAGATATATAAAAAATTATACCTCTCCCAATCTGCAAAGGGATTCAATGAAGTTGAAGCCCGTAGTTGGTGCTAACCAAGGACGAAACATTGTTGATATATTACGATGTTGAGTTATTGAAGAATTATTGTAAAATGATCAAAATGGAGAAATTCGTATATTTTTATACATTATACATGTCATAGGGACTCAAATGGTTTCACGGTGCATATAGGTTTTCTTTGTTATTTTAGCAATAAAACTGTCACAAAAGGGATGTTTTGTTAGCACTTTCAATTTCAAACGGTTGGTTTACAACCAAAACGGTTGTTTTGATAACAATTTAACAAATAACAAATAATTATTTAACCTACCCATGTCAAAAATGACTTCAAAGATTCTTACAAACCTTTTATAATCCGAGAGGAAAAATCTTTTATTTATTTAATATATATATTTTTTATATATATTATACTTGTTTTTCGATATTTTTTTATATATATCTAATTTTAAATTATATACTAATTTCCTTGCTACCTGTATTAATATAATTGTTAATTCTATGCTTATTGAATTTTCACGCTCGATTTGACGGATCTCAGCGGGATCTTGCCGCGGAACATCAAAGGATTTTTACAAAATCCTTAATAACTTAAAAACCGATAATAATATCTTTACAAAACTTTCGATTTATGTTAATTATAATGATTAGAAACCATTAACAGGTCTTTTATTAATCTAAAACAAATGCATCGTGTCCTTAGTGCACATTTTGGGTCCTTAGTGCACTAAGGAGTCCTGTGTGGTGTTTAGACGTACCGTTTTTATCAGGGAAAAATTTGAATCCTTAATTGGTCTGCGTTCATGTTAATGGCTGATTGGCAGAAGTCCATCTAAGGTTTGGTTTGATTTATTACGCCATTTTCAGCGCACTTGGCTATATAGTGGCAGCCAGTGTTTATTGGTGAAGGAAGTCTATGAAAGGCCGTTTATGTCAAAAACGATATAAAATAACGCGTTAAAATTTTAACGTGATAAATACCCGTTTAACGCGATAAAATGTAAATTAACGCGATAAAACCACATTTAACGCGTTAAAAATAAGAACATTGAAAAGAAATTGAAAAATGCTATAAATTTTATCGCGTCATTCACTAACGGCTTAAATAAATTTTATATCGTAAATTTTAAGTCGCAAATTCTGATGCAGACTAGCCATTGATGTCTTTAAGAAGAATATCAACGCGTTAAGACATATTTTTAACGCGTTAAAAATGCATTTAACGCGTTAAAACACCTATTTATCGCGTTAAAACGCCAATTTAACGCGTTAAAAAAAAAATTTAGTAAAATATAAACTTTTAGTCTAGAACATCAGAGATAATACTTTAATTGATTTCATTTGTCGTTTTTGGACGAGTTATTAGTTATTTAGAGACGTTTTGGAGGACTTATATGTAGTATTCAGTTTGGAAGTTATGAGATAATATACATATGACACTTGTTTATTTTATTATTGTTATAATTTTGAATTTCAGGTAGATTTGTTGAAGGGAAAACTAGATTATAAAACCGTTAGATCAAATTGATAGTTTACAGGAACAGTTATTCAAGGGTTGAGAGAACTAAAATGTTTTGAACATACAAAGACAGCAACCTTATAACAACTTTTTTATACTGCATATTTTGCATATTGTGTCGAGGCAGTTAAGAGAAAAGTTTTCCAGTTCTTTGTGTGTATATTCACGTATTAAAAAGGATGACGAGTGTATGGATATCCCCTTTTTCTGTATCGAATAATAAACTCCAAGTGTTTTTAAACTTGTGTGTTTTTTCTCTTACTTCATACGAATGATATACGTGGACGTGGAAGCGATCTGATATTCTGCCAGCAATGAAATTATTCAAATAAAATCCTGATGTAATAAACAAATAGCAATATGTAAGCAAGCAAACCACGGATTATCAGCGTTACGCGATGTATCCCCCCCCCCAATACAAACACACAACTTTATTACTTAATCAAATGGGGAAGAATAATTAACATTAATGTCATACATTAATTACAAATGATTAAAATGATGCAATGTTTTATCGCGTATTTTAACGCATTAAAAGATATTTTAACGCGATAAAAGGTGGTTTATCGCGTTAAAAGGTGTTTTATCGCGTTAAAATATATTTTAACGCGATAAAAAATGTTTTAACGCGATAAAAGATGTTTTAATGCGTAAAAATATATTTTATCGCGTTAAAAGATATTTTAACGCGATAAAAGGTGTTTTATCGCGTTAAAATCAATTTTAACGCGATAAAAGATGTTTTAACGCGTTAAAATATATTTTATCGCGTTAAAAGATATTTTAACGCGATAAAAGGTTGTTTTATCGCGTTAAAATATATTTTAACGCGTTAAAAGGTGTTTTATCGCGTTAAAATATATTTTAACGCGTTAAAAGATATTTTAACGCGATAAAAGATGTTTTAACGCCTTAAAAGATATTTTTAAAAACATATATATAGCTTTCAAACAATCTTTACATAATTTAAAAGCCCTGTCTATCAAGAGGTCATACGTGTTGTTTCATATGCAGGGTCGAAAATTACCACTTGTTTAAAAGGAGGCAGTAAATAAGGCGGGACTTGGAACATAGACATATACAATAATAATAATAATTGGTATAAATGTTGAGGAAATAAATGTAAATTTTTTAGCTGAACACTTGTTTTTTTTCTTCTAGTCTAGAGTCCGCTAAAATGTGTTTTATCGCGTTAAAAATATTGTAACGAGATAAAATATAAGATAGAATATAAAAGGTGTTTTATCGCGTTAAAATCAATTTTAACGCGATAAAAGGTGTTTTATCGCGTTAAAATATATTTTAACGCGATAAAAGATGTTTTAACGCGTTAAAATATATTTTATCGCGTTAAAAGATATTTTTAAAAACATATATATAGCCTTCAAACAATCTTTACATAATTTAAAAGCTCTGTCTATCAAGAGGTCATACGTGTTGTTTCATACGGAAGCGTATAGGTATCTTTTTTTGTTGTTGTTGCTATTGACTTGTTGCGTTATATATACTTACCGATATATTTTATGTCGACTTGTGTGGCGATACCGCAATAAGTTATGAAAAATATTGCGAAATATTGTGTTATATCAAAACAATGCGATATAAAAAATATTGACTTGAAGTAGATGCCAATATATTTATGTCGATACAAATTATAATCGAATTTAATTATATCGATTAAAAATGACAATCAATTTATCAAATATATTTATCTCAATATTTCGAGAACAATACCGCTATATGTTTCTTATATTACGATATATCGATATACTAGAAAATGATTTGTTGCGTTATTTCGACATATATCGATTTTAATATTATACAATTATCCCCCTTGTTGGTGTGTGACTCGACGGTTTGTCTCCCAGAGGAAAGTAAGGTCTCCCGAGGGCTTGCCCGAAAGTGACCTTAATTTCCGAGGGGAGACAAACCGTTGGGTCACACACCAACAAGTGTCTCCCAGAGGAAAGTAAGGTCACTCGAGGGCTTTTTTTTTAGGTATTAAATGACCCTTGCTGTTCCTGTACAGCTCATTAGTAAAATTTTCCCAAACCACAATATTCCATTTGGGGCCCAAAAGGCAGCCTACCCCTCCCTCTTAATTCACCCTTTGTGACAAATGATGGCAACAAGGGTATTCTGCATGGTACTGTTAATTCATACATGTGAATTTGGGTCCCAAATGTTACTGCTTCTGTAGCTATAATGTTTGTCTTGCAATCAAGACCAAAAAAGTGTATCCAGATATCAGTGGAGAGGATTAGGGGCATACAAATGGCTGGAAAGAGCCATGATGCATTGAGGCATCATCAATCTAATTAAAAACCAATCTCTCATCGCTCCCGTTTTCTGATATGTCGCGTGGGAGATCTAACGAAACCCGCTTTGAGGTCACATGTGAGTGACCTCGTAGGTGTGTCCTGTTCGACCAATGAAATTGCCGCTTAGGCGATCTTGTAAGTTGATCATTTTTATTAACGAAGAAATCGTCAGTCCCCAGAATTCATAAACTTTTTTGATTGGCTTACTGATAGGAAGTCAACTCATTTGCATGTCATTATAAATTCATAAGTTCCAGTTCACTCACATGTGACCTCAAAGCGGATTTCGTTAGATCTCCCACGCGACATATCAGAAAACGGGAGCGATGAGAGGTCGGTTTTTAATTAGATTGAGGCATCATACGCCTGGAAAGGGTTAAAACATGCATTTATAAAATGGTTTAAAAGACCTGCCGAGTTATTTATTTTCAATACATTGTAGGTGAGGTTATTTATTTTCAAACTACCACAGAACAAACCATTTATTTTTGTTATTATCAAGGCTGAGTTATTTATTTTCAAAATCCTCCTGGCCCCCATCAGAATATCAAATGGTCGTCCCCTAAACGGAAAATTTCGAGTGCTGTCGAAAGTTGAATATTCGATATAATATAACAGTTATCACCCTTGTTGGTGTGTGACCCAACGGTTTGTCTCCCCTCGGAAATTAAGGTCACCCTCGGGCAAGCCCTCGGGAGACCTTACTTTCCTCTGGGAGACAAACCGTCGGGTCACACACCAACAAGGGTGATAATTGTATAATATTAAAATTGATATATGTCGAAATAACACAACAATTTATTTTCTAGTATATCGATATATCGTAATATAAGAAACATATAGCGGTATTGTTTTCGAAATATTGAGATAAATATATTTGATAAATTGATTGTCATTTTTAATCGATATAATTAAATTCGATTATAATTTGTATCGACATAAATATATTGGCATCTACTTCAAGTCAATATTTTTTATATCGCATTGTTTTGATATAACACAATATTTCGCAATATTTTTCATAACTTATTGCGGTATCGCCACACAAGTCGACATAAAATATATCGATAAGTATGATATAATGCAACAAGTCAATAGCAACAACAACAAAAAAAGATACCTATACGCTTCCGTACTATCGCGTTAAAATCTAAGACTTAAATTCATTTATATCACAATTGAAATGTTTATCGCGATAAAAAAAGTATACAGAAGCCAGTAATTTACATCAGGTAAAATATTTTTATCGCGTTAAATATTCTTTTATCGCGTTGAACATTCTTTTATCGCGTTAAATATTCGTTTATCGCGTTAAATATACTTTTAACGCGTAAAATATACACTTAATATATATTTGTTATGCGCATGTTTTAGTTTTTTGTCCAGGTCGAGACCCCTTCTTGTACATTATTATTATATGTGAAAAGTAAATTTAGGCTTTTGTTATAAGGTTGCTGTCTTTGTATGTTCAAAACATTTTAGTTCTCTCAACGCTGTAAACTATCAATTGGATCTAACGGTTTTATAATCTAGGTTACCCTTCAACAAATCTACCTGAAATTCAAAATTATAACAATAATAAAATAAACAAGTGTCATATGTATATTATCTCATAACTTCCAAACTGAATACTACATATAAGTCCTCCAAAACGTCTCTAAATAACTAATAACTCGTCCAAAAACGACAAATGAAATCAATTAAAGTATTATATCTGATGTTCTAGACTAAAAGTTCATATTTTACTAAATTTTTTTTAACGCGTTAAATATGTGTTTTAACGCGTTAAATGTATTTTTTAACGCGATAAATAGGTGTTTTAACGCGTTAAAAATATGTCTTAACGCGTTGATATTCTTCTTTAAGACATCAATGGCTAGTCTGCATCAGAATTTGCGACTTAAAATTTACGATATAAAATTTATTTAAGCCGTTAGTGAATGACGCGATAAAATTTATAGCATTTTTCAATTTCTTTTCAATGTTCTTATTTTTAACGCGTTAAATGAGGTTTTATCGCATTAATTTACATTTTATCGCGTTAAACGGGTATTTATCGCGTTAAAATTTTAACGCGTTATTTGATATCGTTTTTGACATAAACGGCCTTTCATATGTCCCATGGAAACAATCTATGAGAATCTTTATCTGGTTGGATATCAGGGATAATCATCGCATATTTTCAATGTGCAATATTATCATGTCAATACATGCTGCAAAACTCCGCTTTAATGACGCATCCAAATGTGTGTGTGTGGGGGGGGGGGTGCATCACCATAAAAGGTTTGTTTGTTCACGAGATTTTCTGTGTGTTGTAGAAGGTAATAACAATTACCTCAAAAGGCTTGTTATATAGCCCGAACTTTTTACTATCCACGCTTTCGTCAAAATCGGGTTACGCACCTGCAAAGTATTTTACTACGTGAAGAAAATAGTAAACAGCACATGCTACAGGTATATGCTACGACAAATAAACACAAGTTTTAAACATTGAAAATATGACGTAATGCGTGCTCAATTTTAACTCTTTTTGTGCAAATTATGGGTGCATTTTTTTCTAACACAAACGATGCAAACGGCTAAGCGCGTATATGTTTTCATCATTTGTTTATAACATACGTTTGAAAAGTTTACATAAACTTTGACAAACTATGCATTCGCTAAAGATGCGTCTACAGTTTGTCAAACGCTACATTTGTTTCTAACTTCAACCTTGACCTGCACGTGTTTTTTTTTCCCGTGGTTATTAAAAAGATGGATTCTGTCAACAGAAAAGGAGGTATGTATATTATTATTGATTTTTCATTAACATGTGGTTTCTGTGAACATATAAACAGCACACAAAAGTGATTTAAAAGAAGATCACTGCCATTTTTTGCAAAATAACAATTTAAGTCTGTTTATCAACACCATGTGTATGCATAATTGAAAGTTTAAAACAGGTTCAAAAAAACACTGATCAAACGATGTATTTGTTTCAACTTTTTTATCGTTTAACAAACGATAACAAACGCTACACAACGTTTACAAAATTTTGGTTAGAAAGAAATCCAACCTATATTTAGAATTTTTTGAAATTTAAATATCTGATGGAAAAGTGATAGATAGACTTATGTTTATGCATGCATATAAAGTTAGAAGTTGAATGAAAGGTTCGGGAAAAAAATTTCTGGAATACATGAAAAGAAATACACGTCTTGTTTGCCTGAATATGAAATTTTATTCACATAGTTTGTAGAAATATTAGGAATAATACCCAAAATAAGTTTTGAAAATGGTCGTCCATCGTCATCGTCGTCGTAAACTTTCCTTTAAAGATCATCTCCTCTGAAAACCACTGGGCCAATTGGAACAAAACTTATCAGGAATGTCCTTAGGTGGTCCTCTTTCAGACTTATATCCGATGACCGCGCCCGTTATCCAAGATGGCCGCCAGAGTCGAACATAGTTTAACATAGGGCCCTATGGGAAATTTATTTAAAGATGTTCTTGTCTGAAAGCACTTTGCCAATAGGAACAAAACTAGGCAGCAATGGTCCTTAGGTGGTCCTCTTTCAGAAGTATATTCGATGACCCTATCCATCACCCAAGATGGTCGCCAGAGTCGAACATAGTTTAACATAGGACTCAATGGGAAATTTACTTAAAGATCTTCTTGTATGAAACCACTTGGTCAATTGGAACAAAACTTGGCAGCAATGATCCTTAGTTGGTCCTCTTTCAGAATTATATCAGATGATCCTGTCCACCATCCAAGATGGACTGCCAGAGCGGAACTTAGATTAACATAAGACCTAACGGGAAAGTTCACTGAATAATCTTCTTATTTGAAACCGGTGAGCCAATTGGAACTTGACAGCAATGTTCCAGATGCCAGTCAAGATGGACATAGTCCAGGTGAGCGATACAGGCTCTTGGGAGCTCTTAGTTTAAATTATTTTCTGTGCGGTAAAAACAAAAATTCACGGCGAGATATGAAAGTATAATCTGTATCCGTGATGTAGAACAACACAGAAATGATCATGCCGAAAATAAGAAGAAATTGAATCCAGTCGTCGAATGTCTGTACATGTGACTGCACAGTCAAGCCTAGTAGTACGCTACTACGATGCGAATTAAAAAATAAAGAATTTTATTCGTAGGAGCGGTGTTGGACGTTACTCCACGAAAAAATATTAAACAGTGGTGGAAATGTGGAAAACAAGCCTTAGGCCAAGAGAGCCCTTAGATTCAACACAGCTGTTGAGTGTCTGTTTATCTGCAGAGTCACTTACGTCACGAATTCTATTGTTATGCCCTTTAACAGGTGAACAATACGGAAATCTTTTATGGTCATAGCCATTACTCATATTTGGATACGTCACTGGTCAAAGGTCAAGGTCATGACCTAGATTTTGACCTTAGCTTGTTATCGAAATTACTCAATAACTGTAAAAGATGGCTGATAACATGTAATGGAGAAAATGTGTGTCTTATAAAGATCTATATTTGTTATACTGGGTCCAAAATTATTGGACCAACCATTATGGACCTAGGGCACCAAAACTGTTTTTCGGGGTCTGAAATGAAGATTTTTTGCTTATATCTCAAACGAGGTTAGAGATAGAAAGAAACTTTGAATCGCAAAAATGTTCAGCATAATACGATCTACAAAGTTAGGTCAAGATCAAATGTCAAAGTCCTAGCAACGACGTAAAAAACCTTAACAACCATATATTTTTGAACTTAGGCTATGAATAATATAAATTTGACATTTTTAATACTGGAAATGAAATTTTTGTCCCTAGCAACGACATATAAGTCCTTAGCAACCACTTTTTTTTAACTTTAAAGGCTATGAATAGTAGATATGACATTTTTAATACTGGAAGTAATATATTCATCCTTAGCAATGACATAAAGATATTTTTGTCCTTAGCAACCACTTGTTATGAACATAAAAACCTTTAGCAACCATATATTTTTGAATTAAGAAGGCTACCAATAGTATAGATATTTATTATTATTCTTTTTCCGTCAAACTTTAAAGACATTTCCCCAAACAAGTATGCGACATTTTGAAATAATATTAGGTATCAAGTATCAGTTGACCGAAAGCCACCTTGTGGTTTGGGCACTATACCGTAACATTTCCTTTATAGCGGTTATCTCCCCTAACTCCGAAAACCTTGTTATCGCTTTTCCTCAAAAATTTTGCCAAACTTAACATTTCCAAAAAATGTATGCAACATGTTGAAATAATATTAGGTACCAATTTTTTTTGGGTCTATTTTATTGATTTCCAAGAGTTACGCCCCTTGCCAAAAATAGAGGGGCAGGGCCTCTTTGTTGCAAAACTGGAAACGTGAAAAGGAAAGACCTTATCATTTGTGCTAGGCACAAATGACCTTTTAATTCTTTAATGATTTTCATATCATGCTGCACATAATCATCTCATCTGAATATTAAAAAATAGTAAATACGAATCATTCTTAAATATTTCTCCCTTAGAAAAAAATAGTATTTTATAAATTAAAAAAACTGTATTTCTTGTATGGAATTGACTAATTTAAAAATAATAATAAAAAACAAGACTGATGAATATTTTTCGGTTCAATTAAAAATTAGCTTATTGTATAAAATCTTATCTTAACAATGTTTTGAGTGGGTGTATACGAATCACCTTGTCCGTCTGTCGTACCATCCTTCCGTCAGGCTGTTTAAGTGTCTTGAAAAAGCAACTCCTTCTAAACCTTTCAACGGATTTTGATAAACTTTTTATGAAGGTTGGGAATAATAAGTATATGTGCATAAAGCAAGATAATTATCGCTGGTTGCTTGCAAGAAGAGATAATCCAACTTAAGGGTTTTACATGTTTAAAGGTCCCAAATATTGTGAGCCCCAGCCTATAAACTGGAAACACATCAAAATACTGATAGATGCAGTTGAAGACTATGCCAGAAAACACTTTCGAATTGGATAAGGTCATTAAAGTCATTAATTCTTGCTCGCTTTCGACACCTTAGAACGTCCATGAGCAGGGGTGTTTCCAGGATATTTCAAAAAGGGGGGGGGGGCGTATAATAAAACTTTCGGCGAGCGGAGCGAGACGAAAAATTTTTTGGACCTTTTTTTGCTAAAAAACAAATAATTGTGAAATGCACCAATGTAACGGTTCCCGACTTGGAGCATGTATATTTTATAGTTAAAGTGTCAGGGTTTGATATTTTTTATGCCGAATTCTCTCCATTAATTGTCTATGGTATATTAAAATGCCATATTCAATACAGTATAAGCAGATTACGATAGTTTTTTTTAAAGGGGGGCCGCGTACGCCCATTACGCTCTCACCCTGATGAGTTCTAAATCTGACAGCTTTTAACGATCACAAGTTACAAAAACACTGTCCTACCTTCATGACAATTGTGTAATTGTTCCAGCTGACAAAGCTCCAAATAACATAGTTTTTGTCTGCAAAAGACACTACACTGACTGCCTGACTAAGGAGATGGGTATTGACAATTCACTTGGCAACCCCACTTACACGCACACTACCATACCAAGGTAAGATATTATCAATAATCATATTTCTGTTCTGTCTTCCTTTGGTATTAATGTAAGTAATGACAATTTTAACCTTCCATTTACTGGATACCCAAACTTCATGAGTTTCCATACAGCAGGCTCTGCCAAATGCACTACTAAACCCCTTTCTAAACTCCTTACTCCTGAGGATGGTTTCAAAAGCTACTGTGATAAGGCCTACTCACTAGTGTGTGAATCAGATGTGGATTCTAAAATTCTAAGAAATTCTAAATACTTACAGAAATATCTCTTTCTAGTGACCCTACCTATTGTAATAGCATAAAAACTTGATTTTTCTACACTGTTTACAACCCTCCCACATGACAAATTGAAATATGTTTTTCTTGAGCTTATTCACCAATGTTTCTACACTAAACAAGGTTCACAAAGATATGCCTATGTGTTGTTAGGTAAGGAACAGGCTTATTTGGTCACAAAACATACTGCCGTTCTAAAGAAAGTACTCTGAGACTGTTGTTAACGAATTTCTCATTGACATCTTTCAGTTTGGAGGACATGTTTTTCAGCAAACGATCGGCATCCAAATGGGGAAAAAACTGTGCTGCTTTTGGGCAAGCTGAATGAATCCTAAAGAAAAGAAATTATCCCAGTCCTTCATTTTCAGTTTCCGCTATATAGATGATGTTTTGTCACTTAATAATCCTTAGTTTAAAAACCTACATCTCATCTATCCTAGCAAACTTGAAATTAGAGGCCACAGACTTGTACATAGATAATAATGGGCGGTCGAAATATAAGATACAAGTGTCTTTATGTCGTCTAAAAAGGGCTTTTAAAAATGGTTCCGTTACACTTTTATTTTATATATTACATGTATATGGAGTGAATACACTTTTCACAGCTGAAACCACTTGATTGACAATGCGCTCACATGTATATGTCAGTGTCAGTATGGTGAAGACCGATGGCGAGCTCACATAATTCCATGTATTCACTCCATACAGTGATGAAATGAATAGACTGAACATAAACCTGTCTTTGAAGTTTATGTGACAGATATCTAGCCCTGCCGAGAAAGTGGACATATTAACCACATGCGCGGCAGTAACGAATCAACCGTGAAATGTACACACCATAGGCGGGAGACCTTCGTATGTTAATGCTAACAAATGGGAAGTTTACAATCGGAAAATCACGTTTGTTATAATGTTTTAACTCCAACTGAATTAAATATTCTATATGTTGGTCTATGGAAAGGCAACATTTTTCCCTCGAAAAAAATGTGAAACTTGGTAAATAAATACAGATACGCACCTAAAAATGTTCGACGCTCAATTTTTTCCCGGCATCCTCTCCAGGTTTTTCTTCAATAGATTTTTACACGGAGCTTTAAATCACAAACTGAATATTCGTGCGTTTCCCTGAATAAATGGGAAGCCGAAGTGTAATAATTTTATAAAGACAAAAATCAAACAGTTTGATGATACACTAAGATTACTCTCACTTTCGTCCGCTTCGCCTCAGCCATTTTCCTAAGAACTTACCAAATTAAGCAGTGCACAAACCAATTAGATTGGACCCCTTGATATTGTAGATCTAAAGAATACTAGTCTAAGAATTACCAGAATTCTTGTATTAGCAGAAGTGTTTGCACATTTATTTTATATAGTTACCAATATTGTACAATACTGGTTGTACCAGTATTCAGTTGATGTTCTTCAATTTATCCGTGTAACACTGTATGCCCACTTCGCCTACCAGCGGGGCATAAAAAATTAGTTACGAGTAAATGATGTCATCTTATTGAACATAAGTTTGATTTCATTTGGCATTATGGTATCAGACAAGTTTCCCATGGGGACCTATGATAGATACTTTTGACAAGGAACTCTTAGCAGAGTTTGGTACGAACTTGCCCAGTGGTTTCGATGGGGAAAAAAATTAAAATATTTCCACGTATGGTCCTGTGTTACTAAGATGACGTTGGAGACAGTCTTTCCTGGCTGTCAGGGTCAACGGATACAATTTGGAACAGAAACACCCAAAGACCATTGCTGCCAAATTTGGTTCAATTTGTATTTAGTTTAAAACATGATCCAATTACAAGTGGATTTGTCTCAATTATCGCAGTGGTTTTAGAGAAGACCTACAAAAGATTTTCTTATGTTACCTAAATTCTGTTACGGCAGCTATCTTGGTCAATTGAAATTCTGAAAGAGTTCCATCTTAGGACCATTGCTTCCATGTCTTGTTTCAACTGGCTAAGTGGTTTTAGACAAGATTCAGATATTTTCCACTGGGTTCTTTGTTAAACTAAGTTTGCCCGTGGTGGCCATCTGACAGTTCTTGTCATCGTACCCATGGTCTACCATCTGAGGACCACTGCTGCCAATCAAGTCAAATTTTCATAGGTCCTATATTAAACCAAGTTTGGCTGAGCATCCCTTATACAAATTTACTGTATTTCTTCCATTTTTATTTTCTAACCCTTATTAAAGCATTTTAAAATGTTTTTGTTCTAAATTTAAAGTAGAATGTTCAAAGTTGATGTTTTAAAAAGTTTGAATGAGCTGTCACAATTAAAAGTGGCGATTTGGTCAGATGGAAAAGGGTCAATATTTAGGGTGTCGTCTGCTGTCTTCAAGAATTCTGCTACCATAGGAGATATTTTTGCCAATATTTTGAGTTAGCACTGATGAATTCTTTTTTTAAATGTTAAGACAGGTATACTTTCTACACAAGATTTTTAAGATTGCGCAGGTGAGATTTTATTGATTCAATTTTATTTTAATATGAAAATGCACTATGAATTAATTGAGGTCTTGGACCACTTCCGGGCCTTTATAGAAATATAGAACGTGTTAAAATGGGTAAAAAGGGGAGTTTTAGCTAGGTTCTGGTGACCATGTCTGACCAATCACCATCTCTGCCAGGTCTGGTCAAATACTACTCAGTTGTTCTCAAGAAGATCAAGATGTGAAAAATGGATGCAGTGGCGGTAATAGCTCAAACTGGCCTTTGGCAATGAGCTAAAAACCCCATTAATGGACCAGAACATCCTGGTTAATATCTCTTTCGGACATGTTCAATTATCCTGTAAATTTTAATGAGAATTGGGCAAACTTGGTCCAGACAGATTGTGGGCGCATAAAAATGTGTCAGGGTTAACAGTATTTTAGGAAGGTTTTATAATATATTTTTCATTGTTATTGCACAGTGTTTGCCTTTTCATAAATAACCAAGTCATACACCAGTTTTCAACAGAAAAGAAGAACATTTAAAATGTCATTTTTATTTCAATTATGTTTGTTTGACAGTCCCATAATAATTAAACTGGTATTCCATTCTTTCCTATTGAAAAACCTCTACATTTCAAACTATTTTTTTACAAGCTATGTGTAACAGTTCTTATAGCCAGCTCTTTAAAAGCAAGGTCATCTAATGTTCCAACCAACGAATCCGTGAAAAGCAGCTGTTATTTGTTGCTAGCTTTTAACGTGGTCTCTTACTTCAGTGAAAATGAATAATCTTTTATAATTTTTAGAACTTAGTGGATATTTATTTTTATTTGGCTATTTCTAATGATGTGAGTGAATATACTAAAAAATTAAATCTATAGATTAATTTAAAAAAAATAAATTCAGTATCCATATCCTGACAATATAGGGAAATGAGAAATATTTTACATCTTGAATCAATTTTGTATCAGACAAAATGACAAGACGGGGGCTTAAACTGATTCCCCCTGATTTTCTAATACTAGTTTAAGTTAAATATTGAATTTCTGATTTCATTATTTTATGCAAACCAATCAAAAAAATATTACAACTCAGAAATTGAAAACATCTTATTTTTTTACATAACCTTAGAAATATTAATTATCATAACACATATAACAGCAACTGAACTATTATCTGCCTATATAATATAAACATTTGCCGAAGTGAACCTTAAGCCTATTTCAGAAAAAATTTTATAGTGGTTTCAACATTCACAATTTCAAAATTTCATTTACTGTTTTAATGTGTTAAATTTACCACCATCAATTAGATTTTAATATAAGTGTTTTCCTACCCTCAAATATTATTTCTTCAACAGCCCCACCTGATGGACTCCTCCACTCCTACATCCATCTCCAAAAAATAAACCTCACCTTTGTACCTTCTTTTCAAAGTAAATCAAGGTTTTACTTGAATAAAAGTCTATCAAAAAGATCTTTTACCTTCTCATATTTTTACCACTTTATAAAAAATGCAAAACCTTAAAAATTATTATTTTCAGTATTACATATAATTTAAAAACAAAAACAAAAAAACAAAAATTCCCTTTTACAAGTTTTTCAATATGTTCATCTTAAATTAGGTACACTATTTTTTAAAAAGCCCCATCTGATGGACTCCTCCACCCCTACATCCATCTCCAAAAAATAAACCTCACCTTTTTTACCTTCTTTTATATAATTTTTTCAATATGTTCATCTTAAATCAAGTACATAACATGCAGTAATTTAAACTCAATTTTTACTCAAGTGAAAGTTACAAACTACAGATAAAACTCTTATCCTTTGATTCTTTTATTACAATTTCCATGGAAAATGAAATTTTTTTAGTTTTTGCTTTTTATATATATATATATATTTTTTTTAGAATTTTTCATCTCAAACCAAGTGGTACATTTTTTAAATAATAAATTATAAAAATAAGAATAACTAGAGGCTCACCTGAGCCTGCATCTCTCACCTGCCCTTTTATTAGGCCATTTGAAAATGTAAGCTCTTTCATATCCACAAGACTATTAAAGTAATGCAAAATATTTGTCATTTGACCTAAAAATAAAAAGGGGGGAAAAATTTGCATCTGTCCTTCCAAAAATCATTCCTGCCATCTTTGGTTACAACTTGAAAATGATAAAAAAAATTCCTTTCCCATAGTTTCAATAGAAACTCTTTAGGGCCGCAGCCGTCAGTTGATCAGATGACTTTCGAAGATAAGTGGACTGTTGGTAGATGTTGTCATCAATCCTGCAAAGTTTCAAAACATTTCTGAGAAGATTTTTAAAAATTGGCCAATCATAATGGATGGCCTGTTTAACCATCTGGAACCAAAGGTGGAAATGAGGTCCTTCCATACATTTCTGTCAACATTAGTTCCTGGGAAAAATGACCAAAAGTCTTTTCCCATATAGTTTCAATGGCTGCCATGTTGTTAATTCAACTGCATCGAATGGTGGATCGTTCTTCCATACATCATTACCACCAAGTTTGGTTACAATCCGCAAAGTATTTTCAGAGAAGATCAAAAAGTGAAAAGTTTATGGACAACGGACGCAAAGTGATGACATAAGCAAAAACTACGTCATACAAATGACAGCAAAACTTTTTACATATTCATTTATTATGATTGAAAATGATAAATCTTACCAATTTAGTTGTCTTTATATTTTAGAAAAAAGTTTTAGCTTAACCTTTTTAAATTGATACTTTACCACTTGGTTGAAAATGCAAAACCTATACAATTTTTTTTTTTTTTAGGATTTTTCATCTTCAACAAGTGGTAATTTAAAAAAAGAAAAAAGAAATGTAATTCATTGGAGTGAATGACTTCAGCTAACCCTGTAAAACATTATTTTATTAACACTTGATTTGAAATGATAAACCCTTTACAAAGTTCTCAAAAACATTGTTACATTATAATATTTGTACTTATTCCCATTTTCAAAAAAATTACATTTTTCATTTTCATAAATTTTCAACTTAAAGTGGTAATTTTTCAAAAAGAATTTTAGATTTATACAACTGAATGTTACCTAGTTCAAAATTTTTTACCTTCATTGGAAATGCAAGACCTTACCAATTTTTTTCCAATTTTTCAAAAAACCAACTTTACTTCTGTCAAACTTTTATGATTTTGGTGTATATGAAAAACCCTTTACAAATTATTCTAAAAAATATTACAAATTTTTTTTTTTTTTTTTTTTTTTTAGAATTTTGCATATTTAACCCAAACGGTAAATCGTAGGAGCCTGCATTGCCCATCTGGATGTGATTTTCCAAACAATTTAGGAACACCATTGCTGCAAAGTAAGGACCTACATCAAACTAAGCTTGGTTGTTATTCAGATATTACCATCTAAGAAAAATTCCTGCTCCCAAATGGCCAATTGCTTTTAGACCATTAGTTTCTTAAATGAATTTTCCCATAGGGTCCTGTGTTAAATTAAGTTTGGCAGTGGACATGATTGTGAAAGAGGACTACAGGCTGCCAAGGTTGGTTCCATCTGGCCATGTAGTTCCCACAGAATTTTTTTTAAATTCATCCCTTCTGTTTTCTTTTTTTTTGTAATAGCAGCCATGTTGGTTGGAAGTTGGGGATGCAGGAAGCAATTTCAAAGAAGGCCACCCAAGAATCATTCAAACTTTTGTTCTAATAGGCCCAGTGGTTTCAGAGAATATATTTAAAGGAAAGTTTATGACATCCCATGCAAAGTGATGGCAACAGCTTCACATGAATTTTTATTCAATTGAAAGTTACTGACTACAACTTAACCATTTTGCTTTTTGAAGGTTCACCATTTGGTTGAAAATACAAAACCCTTTACAATTTTTTTTTTTTTTTTTTTTTTTTTTTTTAGAATTCGCATCTTTAGCCAAGTAGTAATTTAAAAAATGAACAGAAAAAAAAATCTTTTAATTGGGGTAAAGGTTACTGTCAGAATTATCAAGCTTTATCTTTTTTATCACTTGGTTGAAAATGCAAAACCTTTACAATTTTTTTTAAAACTTACATTGTTGTATATTATCTATTTAAAAAAAATGATACAATCATGACAATATTTGTTTGGTTTTTTTTTATAGAATTTTTCATCTTTAACCAAGTGGTCATTTAAAATAAAAAAAAAATTTTTCTTCCGAGGAAAGTTATTGACTTCAAACTAAACCTGTTGCCTTCTGAAGATTTACCACTTGGTTGAAAATGCAAAACCTATACAAATTTAAGAAAAAAACTTACATTTCATTCGTTTTTGAAAATACATTTTTTTTTTTTTTTAGAATTTCCATCTTCAAGCAAGTGGTAATTTTGAAATAGAAAAAAAAATCATTCGAGTGAGAGCTAAACGATTTGCTTTTCAGAGTTTATTTACCACTTGGTTGAAAATGAAAAACCTTTACAATTTTTTTTCAATCTTATGCATAATACATGTAAAAAGACCCTTAAAACTATATTTGCCATACATTACTTCACCCTCCCTACACCCCAAAAAAAATGGGATGGGGTCAACATTGAGGATTGAGAATATGTGCCCTTGAAATCCAGGAACTTCTACATCTGCCTGGATATTGTTTTCTATTGGAAATCCAATATATCTAGAATGTTATCTCACTGATGGAAAAGATTTCTTTATGCATATATAAACACAAAATATACTCAAGTAAAATTTTTGAATTATTAACTTCAAGAAACAGAAAACATACAAAAAGTTATCCATAAAATCATAAAAACATAAAACCTGGATAAAATTGTTAAAAACCATTAAAATAAAAAACAACTTTCTGCATGTTTTCTGATAAATTTACCATAAATTTCACGAGTCAACTCTACAGTTCAGTGTACTTGGTATATTTTGTATTTCATGCACACTATACGTATACTGTTGTTTTACATGACTTTCAGCAACATCACTTAACCATCTTTATGACACCGAGACTGTTGAAGAGACAGCAATAAGTGGATATCAAACTACGCTCTCAGGAAATTAAAATGATACAAAAAATTAGACCAAAATGATGTTAAATTTTGAAAACTTAAAAAAATCAAAAAGAAAATAAAAGTCAAGCTGGGAAAGATTTTAATATGGGATTTCTATTTTATATAAAAATATTATCCAATTAAATTTGTCTGTAACCTGTCAATTAGGCAAACATAGTAAAAATGTGTAAATTACAAGTTAATATTATACAATCAGACAAAAAATATTGAGGAGATCTTCAGGCTTGGCCAACAACGGTCCATTTAAAAATCACACAAATTTCTATAAATTGTCCTCAACAGTCAAATGTTCATTATGTGATTTCATTCAGTTCTGGAAAATCAATCCAATGCTTATCTACATAATGTCCTCCTTTCCATCTGAAAAAATCCAATATTTTTGTTAAATGTAAGAACAGATATTTTGTAAATATTTTTAATATATTTTCTTTATTTGCAAAAACACAAATTCGTTTTCACTTCTAATGCAAAGATAAACTCAGGAATTTTTAATTTTTTTTATTAAAGTTTACTAGTTAAAAGTAAATTTTAAGAAAAAGAAATGACAATTTGTCTACAAAAGCCAATTAAAGTTAAGAAAATTATTCCGATTATCTGGTTATCTCCCTTTACTTAGTTCCATAGTTTGGAAAAGAGAAGTTAAAATGAAATAACCTTTAGTGAGCAAGCTCAAATACCCCACCCAAACAAACTGACTTGCTAGCATGGAGCTTTTTCATTTATGTTTTTCCTTCCACTTTTTGTGCATGATATTAATATTTGATATATTTGAAAGCTCCTCCCAAGAAGAGCTTCCTCATTTCAGATTTTGCTGATAATCCAAAGCATCTGGGTACTGTTTCACTAAAAGTCTTAAGACTTGTGACTGATAATAAATCCTTTGAATATATACGTTATGACTTATCGTCTGGTACCACCTTTAGTGAAACAGTACATTGAAATTTCCAATTTCCCAGAAAATTGAACACATCTGAGGTATTGATGACTGGATACTTTATTCAAATTTGAAGATAAAAATCAAAGTGATGGAAATCACCACTGGAAAGATTGCAACTGCAGTTGTGTGTACAATTTCAAATGGAACTAGGTGGAACTGTTTTGTAAACCAAAACATATGTCTCCCCTTCACTTTATTCTAGATCAATCTTTACCTCCAGGATAAAAATAATAATTTTGTGACCTTGAGGTCAAAGGTCAAATGAAGGTCATAATGGTACGCGACACACACTTCCTACATACCCAAGGGTATAAGCCTAGGTCAAAAGACAAAAAAGTAACCTGCACAAGGAAATACTATAATTTTAGTCATCATTTGACCTTGAGGGTATAAGCCTAGGTCAAAAGACAAAAAAGTAATGGCCCGGACAAGCTTCGCTGAGAAGAATACGAAGAAGAACAACTAGAATTGCAATTGCGCCCACGGTATCCATTTTGAAATTTTTTGTATTTTGATGATTGCATCTTGTTCGCCATCCAAAATTTAGCCTAGATATCAATTTTCATTAAAATTAGACAGTTTAATTTTTATATGCCCGTCAATTTGGACGGGACATATTATGGTATACAAATGTCTGGCGTCCTCTGTCCGTGGTAAACATGTCACACCATAACTTGAGAACAACTTATCCAAATTTTATGAAACTTAATATAGTTGTTTCTTATGACGGCCAGACGATCTGTATACTTTTTGGTGAAAATAAGATTAAAACTTTTTGAGTGACGGGACTTTGTAACTAAAACAGGGGTGTGTTTTTTTTTCACGTCGCACCCTATCTCAAAAACGATTTGATTATTGCTTAAAACTTTACATACTTCATAGTTATATTAATCTAAAGATCTGTATACTTTTTGGTGATGATTCAAAATTTTATTTTAGAGTTTTTGAGTTTTTTGTAAAAAAAAGGGGGGGGGTGTTTCACATGTCATGCCGTATCTCAGAAACTATTGATTATTGCTTGTTTGTTTATTTAGTTGGGGTTTAACGCCGTTTTCAGCACATTTGGCTATTTCGCGGCGGCCAGTTTTTATTAATGGAGGAAGCCGAAGTACCCGGAGAGAACCACCGACCTTCGGTAGGAAAATTGGCAATCCTTGTCAATTAAGATCGGAGTCGAACACACCCCGCCACAGGTGAGATTCCAACTCACAACCCCAGCGTTGACAGGCTAGTGATTATTAGTAGTCATGACGAACTACCTAGACCACTCGGCCACCGAGGCCCCTATTGATTATTGCATAAAACTTCACAATCTGAAGATCTGTATACTTTTTCGTGATGATTATTTTATTTTTGAGTTACTGAATTTATATTGAGCTTTTTGGTAAAAAATGCAGTCTTTTTTGGTCACATTTCGCGCCGTATCTCTATTGCTTTAAAGTTTACATGCTTATGTTTTGCCCGGTTTCCATATACATCCCACCAGCAGCTCCACTAAAAGGGGGATTCCAAAAACTTTTATTATGTTTTTTTCACTAGTCGACGGGCGTATCATGTGCTTTTGTCGCAGCTGCTCTTTATTCGTCATTTTTTACAGCATTTGACGATCACATTTTTTCCCAATGAACTATAGAAAAGTACAAAGTTTCATGAAATTCTATGGTGCAGTTTTTGAAATATGAAAGTTTTAAAAAATTTTCATACTTTTTCCATTTCCATGGCAACGGCAGCCATTTTGAGAATTTAATGTTATATGCACAACTAGACTTGGTGATCATCATTATTTTGAAGTTTCTCTGAGAACTTGTGCGGACAAAATTAGGTGAAACCCCCCCCCCCCCCCAAAAAGGAACAATAACAATCTGTCGTCCCGACTACGTCTGGGGTCAACATAAATACTACAAAAATAATGCTAAGGGTTCATTCCTTGAATTGCACATGGTAGATTTCCTTAGCTGAAACTTGGCTTCCTATTTCGGTATTTTTGTTATGAGTACTTCTTGTTTTGGTCTTATGTTTCGGTTTTAATGCTGCTGATGAGAGGCAACTCCTTGAAATGTGTCGTATACAGCATAGTGCATGCTGGATCCTAGGTCCTTGAGGGTATCACAGATATTATCTCTGCTATGTGAGATCAATTACAGTAAATGTATTCATTTTGGGAAGTTAATTTTCAATAAGAGTTCAATGTGTTTAAGTTAAACATTTTACTAAATTACGTTATTTTAGTGCATGTCTGAGATAATCGTAAGGTTTTTCTCCAATAACGGGTCCATTAAAGAAATAATCGTCACATTAGTAAATGCACAATTATTTTTTACATGTCCTCAAGAACGGATAATTACTCATTATTATACATGAATGGAACAGAAGGTAAACAATCAAAATGGCTGTATTTTTAAAACATGGATGGAAATGTGTCAAAAATGTTAGTTTTAATGTATTTGGGACCAGGGCTCAGCAGCCTACTTCAGGACGACAGGGAGAAATGACGTTTTTCCCTGAAGCTAACAAGAAGTGGTGGGAGACGGGGAGAAGTGATTATGTGATGTTCCAAAGCACCAATCGACACTGATTATGTTTTTATTTGAATAGCTAATCTTATTCTAATGTTTTTTTTTTAAAGAAATTAAGATTCATTCTCTGATTTACAGTTCAACTTGGTTAAGGCAAATTTAACTTGCATGCCTTCTAAGCCAGTCTACAAAATGTGTACAACAGAGTCAACAAAGAAGTTCATAAAATCAAATCATTACTTCACTCACAGTATCTCTCTTTGTTTTTGAATTATTGTTATTCAGGTCTGACTTACTGTGGTCCGAGTTGTCAGCGGACCAAGTAAATTTACCTATATTTTTTTTATTGGATTATTTCCCTTTGATAACCGATTGAAAAAAAAAAGCGGCATAGATTTTATTTTCACTACACGAGTCAGACTTTCCTTAAAATATCGGCTGTCATATTCGCGATTTGGACCAATGAAATGGATCAGGCGAGTAATTCAATGTATGGTAAACTCAAACTTCGCTTTTGTAGTCTTGACGAAAGTTTTGAGTTTTACTTCATCACCCTCCAGGTTGACAATACAACTTTACAAGTCTGTTATACATAGAGAAAAGATTAAACATTCATTCTTGCTTTTCAAATTTCAACTCCGAATAGTCCAACTTCCAAGTTTATCTAGATAAACGATTATGTAAATAACGCTCTTGAAAGTTTTTCTACACCTTGTCCATGCGCATGTACAGGGATTCCTGGAGTTATTTTTGGGTTCCCGAAATAACTATATATTCATTCTACTATTAAATTCTTGATCCATTTCACTGTCAATATTTTGAAATTGTGGTACACATAATTATCAATGGAAATTTAAGCAGACGCTTGGCAGATTCTTTTTTATAATAAACAATTCAAATGAGTATAAACTTAAATGAATACATGCAGCATGTTTCTCAGACTGAAATACAAAATGGCTGAAAGTTCAAAACATGCATAATTTAAAAGGGTCAATCCTAAAAGAAAGTTCAAAACATTTATAAAAGCAACATAATACTTTTTATTAATCGATAATCTTTAAAATAAAACTATGAACGTAAAAGCCTTCTATATCTTTATATACATGTATGCACTTGTGGAAATGTAACTGGAAGGTGCATCTGCGTAGATTTGTTTTGATATATTCATCTGCCACACGTCAAGTCTGCGAAATAATGTTTGGAAATTCATTTTATTTTCTCGGAAATTTCGGTAAATAACAAAGATTATGTTAAAAATATTAGTTCAGATATTCACAAGAATAGAGTACTCATAATTTTTAAAAAGTGCTGTCATCATTGGAACTAAATTTTATGTACTAATGTTTGATGATATTGAAAAGTCCACACTTTCAGTTTTGGAAATTGGAGGCCGATGGCATAGGAACGATTTGCAATCTTTCCAATGATAGTTCTATCCATGCAAAAGTAATATAAGTTAATGAGGAATGAACCAACAGAAGGGCAATAAACATTATACTGCCAGCAACTTTGTGTGGGGGTATAATAAATAATTTTAATTACCATAAGGCTATGGAAGTCTTTCTATCCCAAGTCTTGAACCTCTACTATTTTGACATAAAAGCAATCTAAAATAAAATTTTATCTTATCAAAATTTGGCACCATGAGACTTTATATATATATAGAATATACAGAATCTCTATAATCGATGTGCCCCATCTTTGTGTTTGATACATTGTGTTTACAGGAATGAAGAGAATCTAATCCCAAACAATGTTTGTATTACTCAAGTGACCATAGCTGTTATAATGAAGATAATTGATGAACAAATTGTTTACATATATGCCATTACGCTTAGATAACATAACAATTGGACTTGTCACTTCTGTTATTGGTGATTGAAATAATCATATCTGTTGCTGTTTAGGATGTCAATGTAGACTTTTTTTTTACATATTCTAACAATAAAATGACAATGATGTGATTACCATGTTTCATATTGACATGTACAGATAAAATTTAGAAATTTAAAAAGGGGAGGTAGTTCTGCATTCTTTCAATAATAACCAAAGATGTAGAATTGTACGATAATTTGTAATTATGTAACAAATGTTATGTAGTTCTTTAAATGGACTAATAATAACAATTTTATTATATCTGTTTAGTTCGACTTGAAACTTTTAACTTCAGTAATCACAGATTAAATATCCCCCAATTCAACATAAGTGAAATATATCTACATGACTTGCAATGAGATGAATCCTAACGCAAAACTTAACCTGAGTCACTCATGCATAATATGTAGATAGGATGATCAAATTTTTTTACTGACCTTCATTATTTTCCAAGACGCATCCACTGGTGAAATATTATACTTATATGACTTATTGGACCTTTGAAGTGGGACAGACTGACGGATGAACCAAATGCTATATCCCCTCCCAAACCCTGTTGGTTGAGGGGATAATAAACACCTGCTATATAGCAATGTTGGTTATTACCTTTGGAACTTTTATGCTTCAGAGTTTGTCACAGTGGACCTAGATCTGATCTGTCTAGAATAATTTATAAAATAAAAAGAATTCCAGTTGAGTACAATGGGCTCAACTTGCAGTGAGGTAAATTTTTTCTCCCTAAGGGGAATTTTCTGGGGCAACCGTCAACTGTCACCCTAATTCACACATTAAAGAGTATCAACTTACCAGAGTAATGCTTTGAAAACACCTTAACACATGTACTTGAACAGCTTGAATCTTGAATGAATAAATTCTACCTGAAATAATTAGGCATTTCTTGTTAATGTGATTATACATGGTTTCTTCTTATTGAAGTCCCCTGCCTAAAATTCTAGACCTTAGACATTTTGCCCATATTTTGGGTAAAAAAATTTCATTATCTCCTAAGAGAACCTAGCAAAGGTACTAATGTAGTCCTTAAGGAAAATCAGATGAAACCAAAAAGGTCCATGCAGCTGATCGAATAGCTTTACGTTAGAAAATAAAGTATGAAATAAATTTCTCTACTTAAAGCCCTTAATTGTTTTTGGAAATCCTCAGGTCATTTATTAAAAGAAATATGGTATGGATATTTCAAATTGATTGTAAATACAAAATATACTAAATACAAAAATTTACAGATAAGATAGGACAATAAATTAGAGCCTCCGTGGGTCCTGTATTTCTCACTGAGATTTAACTTGCTATTCAAAAATCAGAAAAGGGAATTAATCATTAAAAACAAAGTCTTTATTTTCATTAGCAGTGACCATATTGCCTTATGGTACTGATCCAAGACTAAATTTAGAAACAAAGGATTATTCAACCAGAGATTTGATCTTAATTTCCCCAGTACTTAAGACAAAATTCAGATTACACAAATTTCCAGATTTTTTATTCACAATGGTAATGGCGGCCATACAGGTCCAAGGTCAGAGACCCCACACACATTTGAAAATGAACCATTCCATCAAAATATTGTTTAAATTGCTGGAGTTGTTTCAGATCATTTTTACATTTTATTTTCAATTAACACCAGCCATATTGGTTAGGTCCAGACCTCTGTACATAGTATTGAAAGGGGATGACCAAAGGACTATTTCATCAAGTCTTGTTTGCTCCAGTTGTTCCCAGGGATTAATTTTCTTTTTACTGATTTTTTTTCTATTTTTAGTAATGGAACCCATATTGGTCTGAAGTCCAAACTTATTTTTGAAGGGGGTATTGGACAAGACTACGTACTACATCCCTAATAAAACATGGGAAAAAATATGATAATAATAATAATAAACAATGGATAAATACAATTGTTAAATGATTCTAACCTTTGACCTAGTAAGGCGATGCTTCAGACTTGGTCACATGGTGGACATTTTTTTCTCATCTAAATCACTACTGTGCAAATACTATACAATATTGTAAAATGTGAACTGTTCCTCAAAGTAACTCATTTAGTATTCATTTGTCTCTAAAATTAAATGAACTCCTCAAAAAAAATGTTACAATTTTTTTTAAGAACCAAGTTTAAAAACAAAACAGAAAAATAAATTTGTATTTGAGGGTGTTACTGACTGACTAAATGTTTTACCTTGTGATTCTTTTACCACTAGGTTGAAAATGCAAAACCCTTTACAAATTCTAAAAAACTTACATTTTACTAATATTTTGTTTTTCAATAAAGTTATACAATTTTTTTTTCTTTCTTTTTTTTTTTTTTTTTTTAAGAATTTCCATCTTCAAGCAAGTGGTAATTTTGAAATAGAAAAAAAATCATTTGAGTGAGAGCTAAACAATTTGCCTTTCAGACGTTTATTTACCACTTCGTTGAACATGAAAAACCTTTACAATTTTTATTTACATTTTTTTTCTAACAGTTTTTTTTCAATCTTATCTATAATACATGTAAAAAAGACCTTTAAGACTATATTTTCCATACATCACTTCCCCCTACCCCCCCCCCCCAAAAAAAATGGGATGGGGTTATCATTGAGGATTGAGAATATGTGCCCTTGAAATCCAAAATTTCTTAATATCCCAAATATTTTCTGTTGGAAATCCAATATATCTAGAATGTCATCCCACTGATGGAAAAGATGTCTATGAAAACTTAAATAAAAAAAATTACAAGTTAATATTATACAAGCAGATAAAAAATACTGAGGAGATCTTTAGGATTGGCCAACAGCAGTCCATTTAAAAATCACACGAATTTCTATAAATAGTCCTCAACAGTCAAATGTTCATTATGTGTTTTCATTCAGTTCTGGAAAATCAATCCAATGCGTTTCTACATAATGTCCTCCATTCCATCTGAAAAAATCCAATATTTTTGTTAAATGTAAGAACAGATCTAGTATTTTTTGTGTAAATATTTTCAATATATTTTCTTTATTTGCAAAAACACAAATTCGTTTTCACCTCTAATGCAAAGATAATCAACTCAGGAATTTTTATTTATAGATTACAGTTTCCAAGTTTAAATTAAATTTTAAGAAATAGGAATGACAATAATCTCCAAAAGCCAACTTCAGCTGATCAAAGAAAATTATTCGATTATCTCCCTTTATTTAGTTCCGTTTTGTAAAGAGGTTATTAAAATGAAAGAACCTTTAGTGAGCAAATACCCCATCCCAACAGAAACTGACTTGTTAATATGCTTTTTCTAACTTTTTTCCTTCACTTGTTTGTGTATGATATTAATATTTGATATTTTTGAAAACTGCCCATTTCAGATTTTGCTGATAATCCAAAGCATCTGAGGTACTGATGAATGGAAACATTCTTGGGTCCCTCTCCCCCAAAATTTGTTCCCCATTTCCAATTTTCTGAAGAATTGAACATATTTGAGGTATTAATAACTACAAACTTTATTCAAATTTGAAGAGGACCTGACAAAAATTACAGTTCTAAATAGGCAAAAATATAAGTTAATGAAGAATGGTCTGGCAGAAGGGTCAAACATTAGCCAACCCTTGTATTATGTGTGGGGTATAAATAATTTTAGTTACCATAAAGCTATGGAAGTCTCTCTATCCAAGTCGTCAACCTCTACTATATGACATAAAAGCAGCCTAAAATAAAATTTTATTTTATTTCATATCAATTTTGCACTAAAGAAATTTTGATCAAGAACAAATCAATCTAACACATCTCTCTAAATGTGCACCATATTTGTGTTTGATGCACATGTCTATGACATAGATGGAAGTCTAAATTATGGATTTGAAGGATCGTTAAGGAACGGTTCAAGACGAATAGAAACTCAAATAAACTGATGGATATAATTCTTTTCTAGCTATTTTAAAATTCCAACAACTGACATATATATAATGTCTCATTTACCTCATCAACCCTTGTTTCATCGCTATAAACTCATATTGTACCTGGGGTCTGATAAAAGAAATCTCAGGATAAATGGGCTAATATGGAAAGTCAGATGTAAAGTCAAATGGAGAGCTCAAAATGGAATGTGTTGTAATAACCTTGATAAAAGCCTTACTATGACCTTAATATGAAGAACAGAAATAAAAACACTTTTTTCTTTTACTCAAGTTCATATGATGTAGCCAAACTAATATATTCTTGAAAATTGAAGTCAACAAGCCCACAAAAGACAAGAAAAAATACTAACAAGTAGCTGGAGCAGTTGCAAACGACAGCTGATCCTCTTTCCTGTATTTTCACTTGTTTTACATTTTGTAGACATTTTACATGATGTTTTTTCTTGATACATAACTTTGATTGTTCATAATATACACATATATCATATAATGTTGAGGAAAGTTTATGAAGAAATGGAACAATAACATTTTTATTAACTATATCTTATTAGTTCTTGAAATTCGTATTAACTTTGAGAATTACGGCAATCACAGATTAAGGTGGGACAGACTGATGAACAAGACACTATATCCCCTCCCCAACTTGGACCGTTGGTTGAGGGGATAATTAACACCTGTTAAATAGAAATGTTGCATGGTTCTTACCTTTGGAACTTTTATGCTTCAGAGTTGGTCGCAGTCGACAAAGATCTGATCTGTCTAGGAAAATCTATGAAAAAAAAAAGAATTCCAATCAAATCAAGTACAATGGGCTTTTAACTTGCAGTGAGGTAAATTTTTTCTCCTCAATGTTTCCTTGAAAAATTGACACCAAGTGATGGTAAGAGCTTACTGGCCTTTGGCCAGGTGAGCTTAAAACATCAATGAAAATGATAGTATGTTATCCCTCAGTCAACTGTCACCCTTTCACATATCTATATACATTTCAAATATAACTAGAACTGTCTGAAAGGGACTAAACCCCCGCAGCAACATGTCTGATTTGAAGCCTACACAAAGCTCAAATCGTCATATTTTTCAAACATCTCGCCCAAACAGAATATCCTGACAATATGCACATCTCCATAATGTGTTCTAACAATAAAGTTTCATGAGAATCATGCCAGTAATGTAGGAGGAGTTGAGGACAACATTATTTCGTACAGATGGATGGATAGACAGACATACAGACTGAAACCTATATACCGCCCAAACTTTGAAGGGGGTTTAATAAACTTACCAGAGTAATGGCGTTGAAAACGTCCGAACACATGCACTTAAAACAGCTTAAATCTCGCATGGATGAATTGTACCTGCAATAATTGAGCATTTCTTGTTAATGTGATATACATGCATCATACCTGGTGTTTCTTCTAATTGAAGACATTAAATATATTTTGATTTCCTATGCCCATATTTTGGGTAAAAAATTCTCTTGAAAGAACCTTGCAAAGAAACTATTCTAGTCCTTAAGGAAAATCAGATGAGAACCAGAAAGGTCCATGCAGCTGTTTGAACAGTTTTAGATCAGAAAATGAAGTACAAAATAAATGCCCTTCTTTGGGAAATTTTCTTAGCCCTTAGGCCATTTATTAGAAGAAATATGGTATGAATATTTGCTCAAAAAATTGCATGTCAATAAAAATAGAATAAGATATCAAAACTAAAAACTAAAAATTTACAGGTAAATGAAAGGGCAATAAAACTAGAGACTTTCAGGAGCCTATTTCTCATCGGGATTTAAATTGCCATTAAAAAAACGTATTTAAACGTACATTACTAACAAAAGAAGTGACAATATAAAGGGACTACTAAGAACTATTCAAACAGATTTGGTCTAAATTTACCCAATAGTTTTCAAAGACAAAATTCAGATTGTAAGATCAATCTGCCAATTGGTCTAATTTTAATTTTGATAGTAATAGCAGCATTCTTTCCCGAGAATTTTTTCTACTGATTTTTTTATTTTTAGTAATGGTAGCCATATTGGTCTGAAGTCAGCCATTTTTGAAAAGGGAACATTTAATAATGTTTATGCTGGACAATGACTGAAGGAATCAAGTGATGGCAATAGATCACATGGTCTTATTGCAAGGTGAGGTAAAAATACCAATCATATACTATATCCGTGAGCTATTATTGGACAATACTACAACATCCCCAATAAACCATGGGGAAAAAATGAAATAATAAACAATTGATAAATAGCATTGTTGAATGATTCATACCTTTGACCCAGTAAGGCGATGCTTCAGACTTGGTCACATGGTGGACATTTTTTTTCTCCATAAGATTCCACTCAGGCTAAATCACTACTGTGCAAACATTAACAGTTCTGATGGAAAACTGGTCTTCACAATGTTATTGTCTAGAATTCTTAAAATGTCAACTTCCTCAAAAAAACTCATTTAGTATTCAATTGTTTCACAAAATTAAATGAACTCCTCAGTAATTAAATACAAAATCTAAATATTCAAGTTAACACATCAAATTTGTACTTTAAGCTCACAAAACAATTTTGCAAGAAAATCAATTAAAAAAACTAAATTTTTCTATGTTCATTTTTTATTTTACTTTTTTATATGTATACTTTTAGTGTGCTGCAGTTTGTCAGTGCATGTGGCAAGCTTATAACATCAGTGACTGATGCTGCATAAATAATGGTTATGTTCAAACATCCAATCTTTGTTACCTGATAATTGCCACTAGGTCATCCATCTATTTTTGTTACAAGTTAAGTGTCTTGTCATATAGATTTTTTCATGTGATAACTAATTCACATAATGCTATATTGTTTAAGAAAAATAAAAATATATAAAAAAATTTTTTACAGAACTAAAAGTACAAATTTAAAAGTGTAAATACAAAACATCTACTATAAAGAATATTAAAGTCGATAATGCATTAAAAAATGCTCAAAATTATCCCCCTTGTTAACCCTTTAATTAAAAATCGTTTAGTAAAACCAACTAGTTCTACATTCTCCATGTTTTAATGTATTCTTTTAGTGAGGTGCAGTGTGCTTGCATATGGCAGTCTTAACATCAGTGACTGATGCTGTATTTATATCCGACGAATGTTATTTTCAAACTTTCAATCTGTGTTACCTCATCCTGATATGCATGTAATAATTGCCACTAGAGGTCATCCATCCATTTCTTGTTGCCAGTTACGTGTCTTGTCGTATAGATTTTTTAATGCGATATTTCACATGAAAAATAAAAAAAATATTAAAAAAAATTGCTGTAACATTTCCTCATCTTAAAAAGCATTTACAGAATTATAATACAAATTAAATATGTAAATACAAAATAATACAATAAAAAATCTTACACATTTTAATTTTAGAGAAAAAAAAATCAAAATTACCTCCCTTGTTTATCCTTAATCACAATCTTGTTGTAAAAACTGATCTGCTGTAAGTTTGTGAACTTTTTTTAACTGTGATTTTCTGTTATTTTGTGTACTGCAGTGTGTATAGAAAGCTTCAATGACTGATGCACTGATACTTATTGTTCAAACATTATGTTACATGTTTTCAATTTCCTTTTTTTTTGATACAGTCTTCTGCCTTGTCCTACAAATCTTCTTCAAATCAGGTTTCACACATCTTCAATTACACGGTAAAACTAGAGGCTCCCAGAACCCTGTATCGCCCACCTGGACTATGTCCATCTTGACTGGCAACCTGGAACATTGCTGTCAAGTTCCAACTGGCTCAGTGGTTTCAAACAAGATCTTTCAGAGATTTCGACCTTAGGTCCTATGTTAAACTATGTTCAGCTCTCGCATCCATCTTCAATCGCGGACCACGTCATCGGATATAATTCTGTAAGAGGACCAACAAAGGAACATTGCTGCAAACTTTGTTCCATTTGGCCAGTGGTTTTAGACGAATAAATTTTACATATGGTACTATTTTTAACAATGTTGGCCATCTTGAATGGCGGGTGGGGTCATCAGAAATAATTGAGAATCCACCTAAGGACCACTGCTAGTTGTTTCAGCCAAGATCTTTAAGTAAATTCCACATAGGATCCTATTTTAAACTATATTCGGCTATGGCAGCCATTCTGAATGACGGGCCAGGTCATCCGTTACAATTCTGAAAGAGTACCATTGAGGCGAAGTTTTGTTCATGTTGGCTTTGTGGTTTCAGACAAGAAGGTCTTTAATTTAAAATAGGGTCTTATGTTAAACTATGTTAGGCTCTGGCAGTCATCTTGGAATGCAGGTGGGGTCATTGGATACATTTCTGAAAGAGGTCCACTTAAGGACCATTTAACTGTTTTGTTCTAATTGGCGCAGTGGTTTCAGAAGATCTTTAAAGTTTACGATGACTCTTTGGGCCAGGAGTGCTTAAAACTGCTTTCCATCTCTGACAAAGATATACTTACTTTTCACAATAAACAATTTAACCCTTTTGTCATTGTTTGCTTTAAACAAATAGTGAAATATAAAAATTTTGAAAATTTTTTAAAATTTTGTTCCCACTCATTTCATCAACTGAAATGTTATGTGACTTTACCAAATGAGCATTTGCTACCAAGTAACAAATTTCTCTATGGTGAACAAATGATTTCAATCTTTCCATATGGAAGTCAATAAAAGAACAAAATATAAAACATCTGAAAGAAAACTTGAAATCAACAAATGAACATTTCCAGAGTGTTGCAAATTGTATTTCCTTCCTTTTTAAATTAGAATTTCAAGTCTCGTTGATGCATAAGTCATATCCTTTTATATCATATTCATAACCTACAGAAGAATCTTTTGTCTAAAAATTTTTGTTATAAACTAATTTTTTAACTAAACAATTTTTTACACCATATCCTTTCATTTTCATATTCAAACGCTTATAAACTGACAACCCTCAAGATTTATAGTATCTACTGTATTCAAATCTCACTGATGCAAACACCATATCCTTCATTGTCAGAACTTACTGAAAACTTTTTTTCAAATCCGTTGACAAAACCTTTCAAAATAAGATTAATTGCTTGATTGAGTTATCCCCCTTCTGAGCAGGCATACATAATCAGAAAATGATATTTTTTTTTTAAAATAAATGGAAATATTTTTTTTTTATACATTTCATGAATGCCATTTTTGAGATGCCTTTTCATTTGAACAATAACTGATGCAAATAGCGATTAACAAATAGTGAAATACATTTTGTTTAAAAGAATTTATAAATTTTTGTCGAACTAATTTCATCAACAATCAAAATGTTATCTGAAAAAAAATTAAACAACATTTAAACCAAATGGGCATCAGGTACTGATTATATAAAAACCTGCTCATCAACTAAAAATTAATTCTGAAATCTTATTACCAAATGAATGTTAATAAACAAAAAATAAAACCTCTGAAAGTGAACTTTTTTCTTGAAGGTTACAAATGGACAACCACCATCTCATGTTGCATGTTGTCATTACTTCATTGAATTCAATAGGATTTAAAGTCTCACTGATGTTTACACCATATCCTTTCATTTTAATATTCATAAAATATAAAAAAAAAGTGTCTTAATGACTTAGCCATTGTAAATTTTTTTGCCATAAATGACTTTTCAATTATCAAACAATCATTTGAAAAAATAATTAACATTTGGAATCAGCTACTGATTAATAATATTCTCATTGAGTAAGAATTTCAAACTTCCTTTCCAAATGGAAGTCGATAAATAAAGAATAAAATCTTTGAAAGTGCTGTTTTTAATATACAAACTCAGAACCCTGACCAGATGTTGCAGAATCTATTCTCTTTATTCAAGTCTCATTGTTACATACACCATATCCTTTCATTTTCATAACTAACTTACTGGAAACTTTTTTCAATTCCATTACTGACAAAATAGCCTTTCAAAATAAGATTAATTCCATTTGATTGAGTTATCCCCCATCTGAACAGGCATGTTAGAGAAAATGAAAAAAAGGCCTGAAAAAAAATGTAGATTTTTTTATGCATTTCAGGAATGCCGATTTTCGAGATGCCTGCTCATTTTGGGCAACAATTCATGCAAATACTAATTAATAACAAATAATGAAATACTTTTTTGTTTAAAAGAATTTATAAATTTTTACTAATTTCATTGACAATCAAAATGTTATCTGAAAAAAAAACTTAAATAACGTTTAAATCAAATGAGCATCAGCTAACCATATATCAAAAATTGCTCATTGACAAAAAATTAATTTTGAAAATTTATTTTCAAATGAATGTTAATAAATAACTAAAAAAAGTAAAGAATTTTTTGTCGAAGGTAACAAATGGACAACCACCATCACATGTTGCAAGTTGAATTTACTTCATTCAATAGGATTTCAAGTCTCACTGATGTTCAAACCATAACTTTTCATTTTTTTATTCCTAAAATATAAAGAATTCTTTTTGTCTAAATAACTTTAAATAATTTTGCCATCAACTAATTTTCATCAGTTATCAAATAATAATTAAAAAAAAAAAACAAAATTAGAATCAGCTACTGATAATAATATGTTATTTACTAAGAATTTCAAAATTCCTTTCAAAATGGAAGTCAATCAAAAAAGAAAAAAGAAAATCTTTGAAAGAGATCTCTAAGAAAACAAACTGAGAATTCTCACCAAATACCCTATTCCCTTTATTCAAGTCTCATTGATGCATACACCATATTCTTCCATTTTCTTATGTTAAGCTAAGTTTGTCTGTGGCAGCATTCTATTGATACAAAGTTTTATTCCAATTTACTTTGTGATTTCAGAAAATATACTGTAAATTCAGAAATTATTGCATGCATTTATTATTGCAATTTTGTCATTTAAGACCAAAATGCGATTTTAACATTTGTGATATTGAGAAAAACCACGCTTCATTCATATAAAAAATTCTAAAATGTGAGTAAATTATTGCGATAACAACCCTGTCACATTTTTCGCAATAATAAAAACATCGCAATAATTTCCAAATTTACAGTACTTAATTTTTCCATGTGGAAGCCATTTTTCTTGAGGTCCAAGTGATCTCCTGAAAGTTGAAATCTTAGGACCATTGCTGTCACTTTTGGTTCAATTTGGCTCAGCGGTTTCAGAGAAAATGATTAAAATATATGTATTACTCACATGGATTTAATATGCCGTATATAATAAATAACATTATTATAAGAAAAGTCTCATCTTTAGTAGCACAAACCATTCGTCCAAGGTTGCTGATTCGTCTGTCCATTTCCTTGGACAAAAAATTTGACAGCACCATGAGTCCGGACAATTCCATCACACTTTTGTCACAATTGCACCAACAGTTCCAGAAAAGGTTTTTTTAATGTATTGTTCCTGATTTTTTCAATTTTCAGTAAAAAGGGGCCTTATTGCTCAGGTATGGACCCCAAAATACACTTTTTAAAAAGGATCAACTACAGAAGACTCCATCAAACTTTTGCTTAATTTGCCAAAGAATTTTCAAAGAGATTTAATACTTTTTTGGCATAATTTTCTAATCAGATGACCAGGTTAAATTATGGATGAAAAGACGATTTGTTAAAATCGGAAGGCTCACTGGTCAGATTGCAGTGGAAAATAGGAAGCATTTGGTTCATATCTCCATAACATTCCTTTATTTCTCCTTTAAAAATTCCAAAAAAAAATTTCTGCCTTGATATGCTGCAGCAAAAAAAAATTTAGGTGGACTCAAAATTCAAAATAAATTTCTTGGTGTCAAGTTCCAAATGGCTCACTGGTTTCAAACAAGATCTTTCAGAGATTTCGACCTTAGGTCCTATGTTAAACTATGTTAGGCTCTGACAGCCATCTTGGATGGCGGGTGGGGTCATCGGATACAGTTCTGAAAGAGGACCACTAAGGACCAATGTTGCCAAGTTTTTTTCCAGTTGGCTTTGTGGTTTCAGACAAGGTCTAATTTAAAATAGGGTCCTATGTTAAACAATGTTAGGCCCTTGGGTGATGGGTGGGGTCATTGGATACATTTATGAAAGAGGTCCACTTAACCATTTAACTGATTTGTTCTAATTGGCACAGTGGTTTCAGAAGATCTTTTAAAAAAGTTTACGATGATGACCCTTTGGGCCAGGTGTGCTAAAAACTGCTTTCCATCTCTGACAATGATATACTTACTTTTCACAATAAACAATTTAACCCTTTTGTCATTGTTTGCTTTAAACAAATAATGAAATATAATGTTGAAAAAGTGACTTTACCAAATGAGCATTTGCTACCAAGTAACATTTCTCTATGGTGAACAAATGATTTCAAAATTTCTTTCCATATGGAAGTCAATAAAAGAACAAAATATAAAACATCTGAAAGTAAACTTGAAATCAACAAATGAACACTTCCACAGTGTTGCAAATTGTATTTCCTTCCTTTTTAAATTAGAATTTCGAGTCTCATTGATGCATACGTCATATCCTTTTATATCATATTCATAACCTACGGAAGAATCTTTTGTCTCAAAATTTTTAAAATTTTTGTTATAAACTTTTTCAACTAAAAAAATTGAAAAAATCACCAAATGGGCTTCGGCTATTGATTGATAAACATTTCTCAATGAATAACAATGATATCAAAATTTCTGTCCAAATGGATGTCAATAAATAAACAAATAATCTGAAACTTTCTTGAAACTAACAAATAGACAACCTCAACCACTTGTTACAAGTTTGTATTACTTTAGGAGTCAATTCAACAGGATTTCAATTGTTCAATGATTTCTACACCATATCCTATCATTTTCATATTTAAAAGCTTATAAAATGACAACCCTCAAGATTTATAGTATCTACTGTATTCAAATCTCACTGATGTATACACCATATCCTTTCATTGTTAGAACTTACTAAAAACTTTTTTTCAAATCCGTTGACAAAACCTTTCAAAATAAGATTAATTGCTTGATTGAGTTATCCCCATTCTGAGCAGGCATACATAATCAGAAAATGATAATTTTTTTTTTAAATAAATGAAAATATTTTTTCATACATTTCATGAATGCCATTTTTGAGATGCCTGCTCAATTGGACAATAACTGATGCAAATAGCGATTAACAAATAGTGAAATAAATTTTGTTTAAAAGAATTTATAAATTTTTGTCAAACTAATTTCATCAACAATCAAAATGTTATCTGAAAAAAAATTAAACACCATTTAAACCAAATGGGCATCAGCTACTGATTATATAAAAACCTCCTCATCAACTAAAAATTAATTCTGAAATCTTATTTCCAAATGAATGTTATTAAACAAAAAATAAAACCTCTGAAAGTGAACTTTTTTCTTGAAGGTTACAAATGGACAACCACCATCTCATGTTGCATGTTGTCATTACTTCATTCAATTCAATAGGATTTAAAGTCTCACTGATGTTTACACCATATCCTTTCATTTTCATAACTAACTTACTGGAAACTTTTTTCAATTCCATTACTGACAAAATAGCCTTTCAAAATAAGATAAATTCCATTTGATTGAGTTATCCCCCATCTGAGCAGGCATGTTAGAGGAAATGAAAAAAAAGGCCTGAAATAAAATGTAGATTTTTTATGCATTTCAGGAATGCCAATTTCCGAGATGCCTGCTCATTTTGGGCAACAATTCATGCAAATACTAATTAATAACAAATAATGAAATACTTTTTTGTTTAAAAGAATATATAAATTTTTGTCAAACTAATTTCATCGACAATCAAAATGCTATCTGAAAAAAAAATTGAATAACATTCAAATCAAATGAGCATCAGCTAACGATATATCAAAAATTGCTCAGTGACAAAAAGTTAATTTTGAAAATTTATTTCCAAATGAATGTTAATAAATAACCAAAAAATAAAGAATTTTTTGTTGAAGGTAACAAATGGACAACCACCATCACATGTTGCAAGTTTCATTTACTTCATTCAATAGGATTTCAAATCCCACTGATGTTCACACAATAACTTTTCATTTTTATATTCCTAAAATATAAAAAAAAATTTGTTGTTTAAATAACTTTAAATAATTCTGCCATCAACTAATTTTCATAAATTATCAAATAATTAAAAAAAAACAAATGAGAATCAGCTACTGATAATATGTTCTTATTTACTAAGAATTCAAAATTCCTTTCCAAATGGAGGTCAATCAAAAAAGAAAAAAGAAAATCTTTGAAAGAGGTCTCTAAGAAAACGAACTGAGAATCCTCACCAAATGTTGCAGAATCTATTCTCTTTAGTTAAGTCTCATTGATGCATACACCATATCATATTTTCCTATGTTAAGCAAAGTTTGTCTCTGTCAGCATTCTATTGATACAAAGTTTTATTACAATTTACTTTGTGATTTCAAAAAATAATTTTTCCATAGGTCTATGTTTGACTGTGGAAGCTATCTTTGTTGAGGTCCAAGTAAGCCTCATCTTTAGTAGCACAAACCATTAGTCCAAGGTTGCTGATTCGTCTGTATGGCCATATTGGACCAAGGTCCATTTTCTTGGACACAAAATTTGACGGGACCACGAGTCAGGACAATTCCATCACACTTTTGTCACAATTGTACCAACAGTTCCAGAAAAGGTTTTTTTAATGTACTGTTCCCAATTTTTCCAATTTTCAGTAATAGGTGCCATATTGGTCAGGTATGGACCCCCAAATACAATCTTTAAAGGGTATCATCTACGGAACATACCATTAAACTTTTGCCTAATTTCCCTTATATTTTCAGGAGATTTAATACTTTTTTGGCATAATTTTTTAATGATTTGTTAAAATCGGCAGGCTCATTGGTCAGATTGCAGTGGAAAAAAGGAGGGGATGAAGCATTTGGTTCACATTATTTATTTTTCCTTTAAAAATGCAACAACAAAATATTCTGCCTTGAAATACTGCAGCAAAAAAGAGTGGGCAATAACAGTGCATATGAAATATTTATAAAAAAATTTAGTATTTTCTATCAATCATATTCACTATCTTCAAAAAATGATGTCAAAGAACTTCATGAAAATCTATAAATGTATAATTTTAAAAATAGATTTTTCTGAAATCTGTGACATTTGAATGCCTGCGATAAATTTGTGATAAACGAAACAAAATTTATAACCGATTAGGAATCATGTACTGTTACTTGTCTGAACCACTAGTTTTCATGACTGTATTTCATATAACTGATTGATCTTCTCTGATATCTATAGATCCTCACTTTTTGAATCAGTTACTGTAACCTTGGCATAATACTACAGGGTATGGATTACTGGGTTTTACACTCTTTTCAGCATAATTACTTTATCATGCCAACCAGTTTTCATTGGTGGAGGAAGGCATAGAAAACCACATCTTTCATCAGGTAAACTATTAATCTTGGTCATTTGGATTGTAGTTGACATATCTCACCCCAAATTGAACACAATAGTACATGTAATTGGCTAGTGATTACTATTGGTTACAACAAAAGCATTCAGATCACTTGGCCAATCTGCCCCCTCCCTCCCTCCCCTACACTAGGGATTTTCAATGAGATAAGTAATCAAGTTTCACCCACATTTAGACATGAAAGATTTTATCCCAAACCAAAATTTAATTACTCCCCAATTCAAGAAGGCACCTGAAAACTTAAATGTGAAAGATACTGATAAATTTTTTTGACAAATAATTACTAAAATGGATAGTAAAACTATTGATAATGTTAATTTCAAGTTGAGTTGAAAACTATTTACACTTTCTTTTAGAAAGATAGATGTTAAAAATGTGGATTTCTACTCTCATGTTACCTACTGATCAAAATAAGCAATGGATCACATTCAACTTAAAGAAAATAGCCATACCTACTACATGTATACGAGTTCAAAAGTATTTCAAATGTAAATGTAATTTTAAACTCAGAACTTTAGAATTGTAAAACTAACATTCACCACACAATTATCACAGTTGTATTTTGTATTTCACAAATACTTTCCATCAATTTTGGGAGTTATTTTTTCACTTTGTTATTTTGTTTTATTTAATTTTTTTATTTTTTATTCTATTTTATTTATTTTAAATTTTATGTTCTTTATTTTATTTCATTTTAATTCCATTTCATCATTTGCAAACCCCAATTAAAATGCCATCATTATGTTTCACATATTCCTGCATTTTAATTAAGTTCACGAGATTTGTTTTAATCTTAATTTGTAAAGTGTTTAATGTTATTTGTATTGGATCATTGGAAGGACAAGAGCAGTTATAAGGGAGACACAAATGTTAGTAAATATTTATGGAAAGTACTTGTAAAATACAAAACTTTAACATGATAGAAAAAACATTTGCTTAATCATTTTAAATTTGTATGAAGCTGGACATAAGACTTATCCAAAAAATTTAGCCAATTTAGTATACTGAAAGGCAAAATATGAAAATTAGCCAAAATAAAGAAGAAAATTTCACTAAAAATTAATATCATCCATTGCTATAATGACCTTATACTTAAGTTTAAAAATAAATTGATAATTAGACAAGATATTTTTTTAAAATTTACTTTGCTAAAAATAACTAAGATTTTCATAAAAATTTGTCATTTTCTTACTAGAAAATAATTATCATAATTTATCACGATATTTGTACAGTTTCAGACCAATATTTCTGGTAGAATCCAATTTGTATAAACAGGAAAATTGTATGTAAAACTTAAGATAGCCTATATAAAAATATATCGGAATTTATAAATGTAAGATACATTTTACTGTAATACTTGATGAAATAATATCAGTTTGCCAAATATGAACTTGTTCAATCAATGTAACCTTCAGGTATCTCTCCCATTTAGAATTCTGAAAGCCACTTTTTTCAGACAGTACAGTCCTACATATTAAACATTTAATAAATTTTCATTACATATTTAATGCACCTTTTCCTATTGACTGGAAACTTCAGTCTTGGCTACATATCTCATTGAAATTTTACACATTTAATTTCAAATGTACCGCTCAAAAGGGCTCAGATCATGCATCATCTACAAGGTTCAGTGCCAGGGGGACCAAATGGTCTCAGTATATGTACAGCCTAGGAAATTTCAGAATATCTGGGATTAAAAGGCCTCAGTATATGTACAAGCTAGGTTTCAGACCAAAAGTACTCAGTAGCCAAAAAGTTTGTTTGTTGGACAATAAAAACAAGTACAATGAATGTTGGAGCAAATGTTGGTTCAGTATATGTACAACCTAAGTTTCAGCAAACTTGGGACCAAAAGTGGTGCAATTCAACCTAAAATTTCTTCAGTACTTGTGGTCCAAAGGGCTCAGTACATGTACAACCTTAAGACATTTCAACACATGAGACCAAAAGGGTTTACTACATAACCTATAAGTTTCAGTATAAGTGAGCAAGAGGGATCAGTAAATGTTAAATCTAAAATTTTCAGCATGTATGTTGAGACCAAGAGCTCATTATAGTTTCAGATCATATGGGACAGGGGTGGAGTACATTTACAAGCTAAGAAGTTTCAGCATACAAGAGACCAAAAGGGCACACTACATGTATGACCTGCAAGTTTCAGTATGTGTTAAGAGCAGGGATCAGTAAAGATATAAATTTTTTGGCAAGTGAGACCAAAACAGCTCATTACATGCTTAACATTGAAGTTTCAGCACATACGGGACCAATAGGGTACAGTACATTTACAATTGGGCTCAGTAAATACTGACAACCTAGAAAATTTAGTGCATGTAGCAACTAAAAGGTTCACCACAAATTGAGAATGAAAAGTTAGTACATGATGCACCTAATAGGTTGCATGTAAAAGTTTCAATGACACAAACCTAAATGGCACAATGAATACAAAATTAACGGAATTTAACTTTTTTAACATTGGCATTTTATTTTAATCAACTTTCAATGAATAAAGATCCAGCTAATTGTTAAATAGTTTCTATTATCAATTATCAACTGTAAAATAGAAACATAAAACAGTCATTTTTCTGCAAAGGCAAATAAACTTTAAAAACAAATATTAGGAACATTTAACATGCACTGGATTGCCCAAGGGCAGTAAATATTTTATATATGAAATATTTCTTAAGATCATGGACATTTAACCTACCAGAAAATCCCCTAGCAGAATGGTAACAAATTATCTGGCTACTTGTAACTCCCTTGCAAAAAGTTTCCTACCAATCAATTAAATTTGTTTGTCAAAAGTATTTTAAATATATTTCCCATAGGGTCCAATTTTAAGAAGGTCCATCTTGGATTTCCGATCGGCATCAAAGTAACAACACTTGGATAACACATGCATGCCTGGTATAAATCTGTCATTCTGAATAAGAATTTTTAATACAAAATTTTTCCCCTTGCGTCAAACTATGTCACTATCAACATTCTTGGATTTCTGTTAAAGTTATGAAGTTAAGGACTATTACAAAAAATATTTGTGAGTTAGGTTTAAAATCTTTCTTCAAAAGGTTTCTAAATGTTGTTCATACAATCTGAAATAAGAATAGGCTTTGACGGGCATGTTTCTTTGACCATTCACCACCAAAAGAACTACCTTACAATGCATCATCTCTGCCAAGTTTGGTTACATTCACTTCCGCCAAAAAAAACCAATAAAGTTTCTATTCTACATACCTTACTTTTTTAAATACTTCACCATTCCATTGGGATTCAATGCTCAACTATGATCAGATTCAGATACCATGTTATCTTGGAAAGTCCCTCGTCCACATCCAATGCCGTCTATTGATTGCAGGAGGTAAGCCATTCCCCCACATCCAATGGCATCTCTATTGATTGCAGGAGGTCAGCCACTTGTCCACTTCACCATTCTTCAATCAACTCTGTCTAACCTATTAAAAAAACACCAAACTTTGAACTTGTCAGTCAATGAAATGGCCATACTGTACATCACATTTATTTCGGTATTTTGGGATATGTTTCATTAGATATAACATCTTACAACTTACTGAACAAAAGTGGTCTTGCTTGATCTTCTACAGAAAGTAAGTATAGGTTGTCTTTTTCCTTCAAATCATCCAAGTGATTACGCCATCTTTGTGAGTAGTCTGTGTCATCAGGGTTCTGAAATGCACTACAAATGTTTACATTTTATATACTGATGAAACAGTTGAACAACTGACTCTAGTAAGAGGACCACTTCAGGACCTAGTTTCAACTGGTTGGGTGGTTTCACACAGGTGTATTTTCCCACACTGTTACCTTCTTATATTAAACTAAGTTGACTTTTAATAGCTGCATGTCTTGGTTGGTGATACATGTATAAATCAAATGACATTTTGAAAGCGGGCCCTCTAAGGACCATTGCAGTCAAGTTTGATGCAAAATGGGTGATCTGTTTCAGACAAAATGATATTTCTATTGGGTTTCAATGCTAAATTAGGATCAGCTTCAGAGACCATGTTAACTTGGTAAGCTCCTCAACCACATCTAACAATGTCGCTATTGATTGCAGGAGGTAAGCTCTTTGCCAACATCCAATGCCTGATCTGAATTGATTTGCAGCAGTATAGCTACTCACCCACATCCATGCTGTCTCTATTGATTGCAGCAGGTAAAGCCAATCGCAAACATCCAAATGCCGTCTCTATTGATTGCAGGTCAGCCAATCGCCCACTTCACCATTTTTCAATCAAGTTTGTCTAACCTATTCAAAAATCATCAAACATTGAGCTGTATCCTGCTTCCTCCTTACTATGAAATTAATAAATAAGATAATAAATCATATTAAGGTAACTGTTACTAAAATGCCTTTAAATTTTCCGTTCAAAATTTGACAAAAATTACCATAAATTTCTAAGGTTCTTTCTTTTGATGCAGAGGCAACACTTAGCTGAGGTTGGATACCTGTTTGTTTTGTTTTGATTTTTGATGGTTGTGCTTATTAATTCATCATTATATCTTTAACCAGTTTTCCAATATTTTGATCTCGAGCATTGTTGATGACTTGTCAGTCAATGAAATGGCCATACTGTACATCACATCTATTTTGGTATTTTGGGGTACGTTTCATTAGATATTACATCTTACAACTTACTGAACAAAAGTGGTCTTGCTTGATCTTCTACAGAAAGTATGTATAGGTTGTCTTTTTCCTTCAAATCATCTAACAAGTGATTACGCCATCTTTGTGAGTAGTCTGTGTCATCAGGGTTCTGAAATGCACTACAAATGTTTACATTTTATATACTGATGAAACAGTTGAACAACTGACTCTAGTAAGAGGACCACTTCAGGACCTAGTTTCAACTGGTTGGGTGGTTTCACACAGGTGTATTTTCCCACACTGTTACCTTCTTATATTAAACTAAGTTGACTTTTAATAGCTGCATGTCTTGGTTGGTGATACATGTATAAATCAAATGACATTTTGAAAGCGGGCCCTCTAAGGACCATTGCAGTCAAGTTTGATGCAAAATGGGTGATCTGTTTCAGACAAAATGATATTTCTATTGGGTTTCAATGCTAAATTAGGATCAGCTTCAGAGACCATGTTAACTTGGTAAGCTCCTCAACCACATCTAACGATGTCGCTATTGATTGCAGGAGGTAAGCTCTTTGCCAACATCCAATGCCTGATCTGAATTGATTTGCAGCAGTATAGCTACTCACCCACATCCAATGCTGTCTCTATTGATTGCAGCAGGTAAAGCCAATCGCAAACATCCAAATGTCGTCTCTATTGATTGCAGGTCAGCCAATCGCCCACTTCACCATTTTTCAATCAAGTTTGTCTAACCTATTCAAAAATCATCAAACTTTGAGCTGTATCCTGCTTCCTCCTTACTATGAAATTAATAAATAAGATAATAAATCATATTAAGGTAACTGTTACTCAAATGCCTTTAAATTTTCCGTTCAAAATTTGACAAAAATTACCATAAATTTCTAAGGCTCTTTCTTTTCATGCAGAGGCAACACTTAGCTGAGGTTGGATACCTGTTTGTTTTGTTTTGATTTTTGATGGTTGTGATTATTAATTCATCATTATATCTTTAACCAGTTTTCCAATATTTTGATCTCGAGCATTGTTGAAGACTTGTCAGTCAATGAGATGGCCATACTGTACATCACATTTATTTTGGTATTTTGGGGTACGTTTCATTAGATATTACATCTTACAACTTACTGAACAAAAGTGGTCTTGCTTGATCTTCTACAGAAAGTATGTATAGGTTGTCTTTTTCCTTCAAATCATCTAACAAGTGATTACGCCATCTTTGTGAGTAGTCTGTATCTTCAGGGTTCTGAAATGCACTACAAATGTTTACATTTTATATACTGATGAAACAGTTGAACAACTGACTCTAGTATGCGTTACACCAATTATGAACCAGCATACCACCATTCCATTGTATGTTTTGAAAAACCAATAAAGTTTCTATTCTACATACCTTACTTTTTTAAATACTTCACCATTCCATTGGGGTTCAATGCTCAACTATCAGATTCAGATACCATGTTATCTTGGTAAATCCCTCTTCCACATCCAATGCTGTCTATTGATTGCAGGAGGTCATCCACTTGTCCACTTCACCATTCTTCAATCAACTCTGTCTAACCTATTAAAAAAACACCAAACTTTGAACTTGTCAGTCAATGAAATGGCCATACTGTACATCACATTTATTTCGGTATTTTGGGATATGCTTCATTAGATATTACATCTTACAACTTACTGAACAAAAGTGGTCTTGCTTCATCTTCTACAGAAAGTATGTATAGGTTGTCTTTTTCCTTCAAATCATCTAACAAGTGATTACACCATCTTTGTGAGTAGTCTGTGTCATCAGGGTTCTGAAATGCACTACAAATGTTTACATTTTATATACTGATGAAACAGTTGAACAACTGATTCTAGTAAGAGGACCACTTCAGGACCTAGTTTCAACTGGTTGGGTGGTTTCACACAGGTGTATTTTCCCACACTGTTACCTTCTTATATTAAACTAAGTTGACTTTTAATAGCTGCATGTCTTGGTTGGTGATACATGTATAAATCAAATGACATTTTGAAAGCGGGCTCTCTAAGGACCATTGCAGTCAAGTTTGATGCAAAATGGGTGATCTGTTTCAGACAAAATGATATTTCTATTGGGTTTCAATGCTAAATTAGGATCAGCTTCAGAGACCATGTTAACTTGGTAAGCTCCTCAACCACATCTAACGATGTCCCTATTGATTGCAGGAGGTAAGCTCTTTGCCAACATCCAATGCCTGATCTGAATTAATTTGCAGCAGTATAGCTACTCACCCACATCCAATGCTGTCTCTATTGATTGCAGCAGGTAAAGCCAATCGCAAACATCCAAATGCCGTCTCTATTGATTGCAGGTCAGCCAATCGCCCACTTCACCATTTTTCAATCAAGTTTGTCTAACCTATTCAAAAATCATCAAACTTTGAGCTGTATCCTGCTTCCTCCTTACTATGAAATTAATAAATAAGATAATAAATCAAATTAAGGTAACTGTTACTCAAATGCCTTTAAATTTTCCGTTCAAAATTTGACAAAAATTACCATAAATTTCTAAGGCTCTTTCTTTTGATGCAGAGGCAACACTTAGCTGAGGTTGGATACCTGTTTGTTTTGTTTTGATTTTTGATGGTTGTGCTTATTAATTCATCATTATATCTTTAACCAGTTTTCCAATATTTTGATCTCGAGCATTGTTGATGACTTGTCAGTCAATGAAATGGCCATACTGTACATCACATTTATTTTGGTATTTTGGGGTATGTTTCATTAGATATTACATCTTACAACTTACTGAACAAAAGTGGTCTTGCTTGATCTTCTACAGAAAGTATGTATAGGTTGTCTTTTTCCTTCAAATCATCTAACAAGTGATTACGCCATCTTTGTGAGTAGTCTGTATCTTCAGGGTTCTGAAATGCACTACAAATGTTTACATTTTATATACTGATGAAACAGTTGAACAACTGACTCTAGTATGCGTTACACCAATTATGAACCAGCATACCACCATTCCATTGTATGTTTTGAAAAACCAATAAAGTTTCTATTCTACATACCTTACTTTTTTAAATACTTCACCATTCCATTGGGGTTCAATGCTCAACTATCAGATTCAGATACCATGTTATCTTGGTAAGTCCCTCTTCCACATCCAATGCTGTCTATTGATTGCAGGAGGTCATCCACTTTTCCACTTCACCATTCTTCAATCAACTCTGTCTAACCTATTAAAAAAACACCAAACTTTGAACTTGTCAGTCAATGAAATGGCCATACTGTACATCACATTTATTTCGGTATTTTGGGATATGTTTCATTAGATATTACATCTTACAACTTACTGAACAAAAGTGGTCTTGCTTGATCTTCTACAGAAAGTATGTATAGGTTGTCTTTTTCCTTCAAATCATCTAACAAGTGATTACGCCATCTTTGTGAGTAGTCTGTGTCATCAGGGTTCTGAAATGCACTACAAATGTTTACATTTTATATACTGATGAAACAGTTGAACAACTGACTCTAGTAAGAGGACCACTTCAGGACCTAGTTTCAACTGGTTGGGTGGTTTCACACAGGTGTATTTTCCCACACTGTTACCTTCTTATATTAAACTAAGTTGACTTTTAATAGCTGCATGTCTTGGTTGGTGATACATGTATAAATCAAATGACATTTTGAAAGCGGGCCCTCTAAGGACCATTGCAGTCAAGTTTGATGCAAAATGGGTGATCTGTTTCAGACAAAATGATATTTCTATTGGGTTTCAATGCTAAATTAGGATCAGCTTCAGAGACCATGTTAACTTGGTAAGCTCCTCAACCACATCTAACGATGTCTCTATTGATTGCAGGAGGTAAGCTCTTTGCCAACATCCAATGCCTGATCTGAATTGATTTGCAGCAGTATAGCTACTCACCCACATCCAATGCTGTCTCTATTGATTGCAGCAGGTAAAGCCAATCGCAAACATCCAAATGCCGTCTCTATTGATTGCAGGTCAGCCAATCGCCCACTTCACCATTTTTCAATCAAGTTTGTCTAACCTATTCAAAAATCATCAAACTTTGAGCTGTATCCTGCTTCCTCCTTACTATGAAATTAATAAATAAGATAATAAATCAAATTAAGGTAACTGTTACTCAAATGCCTTTACATTTTCCGTTCAAAATTTGACAAAAATTACCATAAATTTCTAAGGCTCTTTCTTTTGATGCAGAGGCAACACTTAGCTGAGGTTGGATACCTGTTTGTTTTGTTTTGATTTTTGATGGTTGTGATTATTAATTCATCATTATATCTTTAACCAGTTTTCCAATATTTTGATCTCGAGCATTGTTGAAGACTTGTCAGTCAATGAGATGGCCATACTGTACATCACATTTATTTTGGTATTTTGGGGTACGTTTCATTAGATATTACATCTTACAACTTACTGAACAAAAGTGGTCTTGCTTGATCTTCTACAGAAAGTATGTATAGGTTGTCTTTTTCCTTCAAATCATCCAACAAGTGATTACGCCATCTTTGTGAGTAGTCTGTATCTTCAGGGTTCTGAAATGCACTACAAATGTTTACATTTTATATACTGATGAAACAGTTGAACAACTGACTCTAGTATGCGTTACACCAATTATGAACCAGCATACCACCATTCCATTGTATGTTTTGAAAAACCAATAAAGTTTCTATTCTACATACCTTACTTTTTTAAATACTTCACCATTCCATTGGGGTTCAATGCTCAACTATCAGATTCAGATACCATGTTATCTTGGTAAGTCCCTCTTCCACATCCAATGCTGTCTATTGATTGCAGGAGGTCATCCACTTGTCCACTTCACCATTCTTCAATCAACTCTGTCTAACCTATTAAAAAAACACCAAACTTTGAACTTGTCAGTCAATGAAATGGCCATACTGTACATCACATTTATTTCGGTATTTTGGGATATGCTTCATTAGATATTACATCTTACAACTTACTGAACAAAGTGGTCTTGCTTCATCTTCTACAGAAAGTATGTATAGGTTGTCTTTTTCCTTCAAATCATCTAACAAGTGATTACGCCATCTTTGTGAGTAGTCTGTGTCATCAGGGTTCTGAAATGCACTACAAATGTTTACATTTTATATACTGATGAAACAGTTGAACAACTGATTCTAGTAAGAGGACCACTTCAGGACCTAGTTTCAACTGGTTGGGTGGTTTCACACAGGTGTATTTTCCCACACTGTTACCTTCTTATATTAAACTAAGTTGACTTTTAATAGCTGCATGTCTTGGTTGGTGATACATGTATAAATCAAATGACATTTTGAAAGTGGGCTCTCTAAGGACCATTGCAGTCAAGTTTGATGCAAAATGGGTGATCTGTTTCAGACAAAATGATATTTCTATTGGGTTTCAATGCTAAATTAGGATCAGCTTCAGAGACCATGTTAACTTGGTAAGCTCCTCAACCACATCTAACGATGTCGCTATTGATTGCAGGAGGTAAGCTCTTTGCCAACATCCAATGCCTGATCTGAATTAATTTGCAGCAGTATAGCTACTCACCCACATCCAATGCTGTCTCTATTGATTGCAGCAGGTAAAGCCAATCGCAAACATCCAAATGCCGTCTCTATTGATTGCAGGTCAGCCAATCGCCCACTTCACCATTTTTCAATCAAGTTTGTCTAACCTATTCAAAAATCATCAAACTTTGAGCTGTATCCTGCTTCCTCCTTACTATGAAATTATTAAATAAGATAATAAATCAAATTAAGGTAACTGTTACTCAAATGCCTTTAAATTTTCCGTTCAAAATTTGACAAAAATTACCATTAATTTCTAAGGCTCTTTCTTTTGATGCAGAGGCAACACTTAGCTGAGGTTGGATACCTGTTTGTTTTGTTTTGATTTTTGATGGTTGTGATTATTAATTCATCATTATATCTTTAACCAGTTTTCCAATATTTTGATCTCGAGCATTGTTGATGACTTGTCAGTCAATGAAATGGCCATACTGTACATCACATTTATTTTGGTATTTTGGGGTATGTTTCATTAGATATTACATCTTACAACTTACTGAACAAAAGTGGTCTTGCTTGATCTTCTACAGAAAGTATGTATAGGTTGTCTTTTTCCTTCAAATCATCTAACAAGTGATTACGCCATCTTTGTGAGTAGTCTGTATCTTCAGGGTTCTGAAATGCACTACAAATGTTTACATTTTATATACTGATGAAACAGTTGAACAACTGACTCTAGTATGCGTTACACCAATTATGAACCAGCATACCACCATTCCATTGTATGTTTTGAAAAACCAATAAAGTTTCTATTCTACATACCTTACTTTTTTAAATACTTCACCATTCCATTGGGGTTCAATGCTCAACTATCAGATTCAGATACCATGTTATCTTGGTAAGTCCCTCTTCCACATCCAATGCTGTCTATTGATTGCAGGAGGTCATCCACTTTTCCACTTCACCATTCTTCAATCAACTCTGTCTAACCTATTAAAAAAACACCAAACTTTGAACTTGTCAGTCAATGAAATGGCCATACTGTACATCACATTTATTTCGGTATTTTGGGATATGTTTCATTAGATATTACATCTTACAACTTACTGAACAAAAGTGGTCTTGCTTGATCTTCTACAGAAAGTATGTATAGGTTGTCTTTTTCCTTCAAATCATCTAACAAGTGATTACGCCATCTTTGTGAGTAGTCTGTGTCATCAGGGTTCTGAAATGCACTACAAATGTTTACATTTTATATACTGATGAAACAGTTGAACAACTGACTCTAGTAAGAGGACCACTTCAGGACCTAGTTTCAACTGGTTGGGTGGTTTCACACAGGTGTATTTTCCCACACTGTTACCTTCTTATATTAAACTAAGTTGACTTTTAATAGCTGCATGTCTTGGTTGGTGATACATGTATAAATCAAATGACATTTTGAAAGCGGGCCCTCTAAGGACCATTGCAGTCAAGTTTGATGCAAAATGGGTGATCTGTTTCAGACAAAATGATATTTCTATTGGGTTTCAATGCTAAATTAGGATCAGCTTCAGAGACCATGTTAACTTGGTAAGCTCCTCAACCACATCTAACGATGTCTCTATTGATTGCAGGAGGTAAGCTCTTTGCCAACATCCAATGCCTGATCTGAATTAATTTGCAGCAGTATAGCTACTCACCCACATCCAATGCTGTCTCTATTGATTGCAGCAGGTAAAGCCAATCGCAAACATCCAAATGTCGTCTCTATTGATTGCAGGTCAGCCAATCGCCCACTTCACCATTTTTCAATCAAGTTTGTCTAACCTATTCAAAAATCATCAAACTTTGAGCTGTATCCTGCTTCCTCCTTACTATGAAATTAATAAATAAGATAATAAATCATATTAAGGTAACTGTTACTCAAATGCCTTTAAATTTTCCGTTCAAAATTTGACAAAAATTACCATAAATTTCTAAGGCTCTTTCTTTTCATGCAGAGGCAACACTTAGCTGAGGTTGGATACCTGTTTGTTTTGTTTTGATTTTTGATGGTTGTGATTATTAATTCATCATTATATCTTTAACCAGTTTTCCAATATTTTGATCTCGAGCATTGTTGATGACTTGTCAGTCAATGAAATGGCCATACTGTACATCACATTTATTTTGGTATTTTGGGGTACGTTTCATTAGATATTACATCTTACAACTTACTGAACAAAAGTGGTCTTGCTTGATCTTCTACAGAAAGTATGTATAGGTTGTCTTTTTCCTTCAAATCATCCAACAAGTGATTACGCCATCTTTGTGAGTAGTCTGTATCTTCAGGGTTCTGAAATGCACTACAAATGTTTACATTTTATATACTGATGAAACAGTTGAACAACTGACTCTAGTATGCGTTACACCAATTATGAACCAGCATACCACCATTCCATTGTATGTTTTGAAAAACCAATAAAGTTTCTATTCTACATACCTTACTTTTTTAAATACTTCACCATTCCATTGGGGTTCAATGCTCAACTATCAGATTCAGATACCATGTTATCTTGGTAAGTCCCTCTTCCACATCCAATGCTGTCTATTGATTGCAGGAGGTCATCCACTTATATTAAACTAAGTTGACTTTTAATAGCTGCATGTCTTGGTTGGTGATACATGTATAAATCAAATGACATTTTGAAAGCGGGCCCTCTAAGGACCATTGCAGTCAAGTTTGATGCAAAATGGATGATCTGTTTCAGACAAAATGATATTTCTATTGGGTTTCAATGCTAAATTAGGATCAGCTTCAGAGACCATGTTAACTTGGTAAGCTCCTCAACCACATCTAACGATGTCGCTATTGATTGCAGGAGGTAAGCTCTTTGCCAACATCCAATGCCTGATCTGAATTAATTTGCAGCAGTATAGCTACTCACCCACATCCAATGCTGTCTCTATTGATTGCAGCAGGTAAAGCCAATCGCAAACATCCAAATGCCGTCTCTATTGATTGCAGGTCAGCCAATCGCCCACTTCACCATTTTTCAATCAAGTTTGTCTAACCTATTCAAAAATCATCAAACTTTGAGCTGTATCCTGCTTCCTCCTTACTATGAAACTGTTAAATAAGATAATAAATCAAATTAAGGTAACTGTTACTCAAATGCCTTTAAATTTTCCGTTCAAAATTTGACAAAAATTACCATAAATTTCTAAGGCTCTTTCTTTTGATGCAGAGGCAACACTTAGCTGAGGTTGGATACCTGTTTGTTTTGTTTTGATTTTTGATGGTTGTGATTATTAATTCATCATTATATCTTTAACCAGTTTTCCAATATTTTGATCTCGAGCATTGTTGATGACTTGTCAGTCAATGAAATGGCCATACTGTACATCACATTTATTTTGGTATTTTGGGGTATGTTTCATTAGATATTACATCTTACAACTTACTGAACAAAAGTGGTCTTGCTTGATCTTCTACAGAAAGTATGTATAGGTTGTCTTTTTCCTTCAAATCATCTAACAAGTGATTACGCCATCTTTGTGAGTAGTCTGTATCTTCAGGGTTCTGAAATGCACTACAAATGTTTACATTTTATATACTGATGAAACAGTTGAACAACTGACTCTAGTATGCGTTACACCAATTATGAACCAGCATACCACCATTCCATTGTATGTTTTGAAAAACCAATAAAGTTTCTATTCTACATACCTTACTTTTTTAAATACTTCACCATTCCATTGGGGTTCAATGCTCAACTATCAGATTCAGATACCATGTTATCTTGGTAAGTCCCTCTTCCACATCCAATGCTGTCTATTGATTGCAGGAGGTCATCCACTTGTCCACTTCACCATTCTTCAATCAACTCTGTCTAACCTATTAAAAAAACACCAAACTTTGAACTTGTCAGTCAATGAAATGGCCATACTGTACATCACATTTATTTCGGTATTTTGGGATATGTTTCATTAGATATTACATCTTACAACTTACTGAACAAAAGTGGTCTTGCTTGATCTTCTACAGAAAGTATGTATAGGTTGTCTTTTTCCTTCAAATCATCTAACAAGTGATTACGCCATCTTTGTGAGTAGTATGTGTCATCAGGGTTCTGAAATGCACTACAAATGTTTACAATTTATATACTGATGAAACAGTTGAACAACTGATTCTAGTAAGAGGACCACTTCAGGACCTAGTTTCAACTGGTTGGGTGGTTTCACACAGGTGTATTTTCCCACACTGTTACCTTCTTATATTAAACTAAGTTGACTTTTAATAGCTGCATGTCTTGGTTGGTGATACATGTATAAATCAAATGACATTTTGAAAGCGGGCCCTCTAAGGACCATTGCAGTCAAGTTTGATGCAAAATGGGTGATCTGTTTCAGACAAAATGATATTTCTATTGGGTTTCAATGCTAAATTAGGATCAGCTTCAGAGACCATGTTAACTTGGTAAGTTCCTCAACCACATCTAACGATGTCGCTATTGATTGCAGAAGGTAAGCTCTTTGCCAACATCCAATGCCTGATCTGAATTTATTTGCAGCAGTATAGCTACTCACCCACATCCAATGCTGTCTGTATTGATTGCAGCAGGTAAAGCCAATCGCAAACATCCAAATGCCGTCTCTATTGATTGCAGGTCAGCCAATCGCCCACTTCACCATTTTTCAATCAAGTTTGTCTAACCTATTCAAAAATCATCAAACTTTGAGCTGTATCCTGCTTCCTCCTTACTATGAAATTATTAAATAAGATAATAAATCATATTAAGGTAACTGTTACTCAAATGCCTTTAAATTTTCCGTTCAAAATTTGACAAAAATTACCATAAATTTCTAAGGCTCTTTCTTTTGATGCAGAGGCAACACTTAGCTGAGGTTGGATACCTGTTTGTTTTGTTTTGATTTTTGATGGTTGTGCTTATTAATTCATCATTATATCTTTAACCAGTTTTCCAATATTTTGATCTCGAGCATTGTTGATGACTTGTCAGTCAATGAAATGGCCATACTGTACATCACATTTATTTCAGTATTTTGGAATATGTTTCATGTGTTTCATTAGATATTACATCTTACAACAATGTCGTAGTATGATAGTTTAAATGGTTTAGAAAGACGAAATAAACACTCGCTGAGGACTGAAAGTAATTAACTTACCTAAGTTAAATTACTGACTGGCACCACCTGAGAACAACGATCGTAACTTTAACAATTTTGAAATCATCAGAAAAATAGAGTTATCAAAAAATTCAATTTTCCTTGAATTTTCAAGTGTCGAATAATTAGCCGTCCAAAAATTAGGGTTATTACGGTAAGGTAACTATTACTCAAATGCCTTTAAATTTTCCATTCAAAATTTGACAAAAATTACCATAAATTTCTAAGGCTCTTCCTTTTGATGCAGAGGCAACCCTTAGCTGAGGTTGGATACCTGTTTGTTTTGTTTTGATTTTTGATTGTTGTGCTTATTAATTCATCATTATATCTTTAACCAGTTTTCCAATATTTTGATCTCGAGCACAGATGATGAGTTGTCAGTCAATAAAATGGCCATACTGTACATCACATTTATTTCGGTATTTTGGGGTACGTTTCATTAGATATTACATCTTACAACTTACTGAACAAAAGTGGTCTTGCTTGATCTTCTACAGAAAGTATGTATAGGTTGTCTTCTTTTTCCTTCAAATCATCTAACAAGTGATTACATTTTTCATGGTTCTGAAATGCACTACAAATGTTTACATTTCATATACTGATGAAACAGTTGAACAACTGACTCTAGTCATAGGACCACTTCAGGACGTAGTTCTAGCTGGTTGAGTAGTTTCACACAGGTGGATTTTCCCAAACTGTTACCTTCTTATATTAAACTAAGTTAACTTTTAATAGCTGCATGTCTTGATTGATGATACATGTATAAATCAAATGACATTAAAATAAGGCAGCCTATCTAAGGACTATTGCAGTCAAGTTTGATGCCAATTGGGTGATCTGTTTCAGACAAAATGATATTTCTGTTGGGTTTCAATGCTAAATTAAGATTAGCTTCAAAGACCATGTTCTCTCGGTAAGCTCCTCAGCCACATCTAAAACATCTGAGGAACATTGCAGTCAAGTTTGATGCAAAATGGTTGATCTGTTTCAGACAAAATGATATTTCTATTGGGTTTTAATGCTAAATTAGGATCAGCTTCAGAGACCATGTTAACTTGGTAAGCTCCTCAACCACATCTAAGGATATCTCTATTGATTGAAGGATGTAAGCTCATTGGCCACATCCAATGCCGTTTGAATTGATTGCATAAGGTCAACTCCTTGTTCTCCATTCTTCAACCAAGTTTGTGTAACCTATTAAAAAATCCTCTTACTAAGTTGTCTGTATCATCATGGTTCTGAAATGCACTACAAACAATTATATTTTATATATTGATTAAATAGCTGAACAACTGAGACCCTAGTAAGAGGACCTAGTTCCAACTGGCTGATCACGAGTGGTTTCACACAGGTGGATTTTCCCACACTGTTAAGGCAGCTATTAAACTAAATTCACCTTTAGTAGCTGTCTTGGTTGTTGGTACAAACCAAATGAAAGTTTGAAATCATGCCATCTGAGGACCATTGCATTCACATTTGATGCCAAATGGGTGAGCTCTATCATACAAAATGATATTTCCATTGGAGTCCAATGGTAAACTTATATCAGCTTCAGAGACCATGTTATCTTGGTATTAAAGCCCCTCCCCCACACCCAATGCCATCTCTGTTAATTGCAGGAGGTCAGGTCCTTGCCCACATCCAATGCTGTCTCTACTGATTGCAGGAGGTAAGCCCTTTTCTACATTCTATACAATTTTACTGAAATAGAGAAAACTTCTCTAGAGTACCGAAAATGTATTTTTAAAATTAAAAAAAATTGTAATGATTAAGAGATGCCAAAATCGAAAACATCATTTCAGTTAACCAACACAAACACATAATTTACACAAAAAATTACTTTTTAAAAGATTAACTTTATTTGATCAAAATATTTGTCATCTTTTAATATGTCCAGTGTCGTAAAATGGCAGGACGCGCGCCAAACTTAAGAAAACACTCAGCACAACAAAACTCAAAAAAACAAACCTAGAACAAACCATAACTGACAACATAGGAAACAACAGGTCATAGAAGTATAGTCTACAGGTCAAACATGTCTAATTTATTTTTTAAGTCTTAAAAATAAACTATCTTTTTATCAATAAATTTTTTAATACTTATTTGACTTGTTAATAAAAAAAAAGTGTTGTGTTGGATCCATGAAAAAAAATGATCATTTAAGTCTGAGCATCAACTTAATCAAAATAACAGTCTGTGATATATAAAAATTGGACAAATAAATCTAATTTAACTGTTTCGAAGATTTTTCCTCTTAGCGACATCACAGACTTTGTCAAATGCAATCATGTTCAAAATACTCCTATTAACATTTTTCGTTTTTAATTTAAGATTTAAAGATTTTTTTTTCATACTTAAAAAAAGTGAAATTGTGAAAATTTAATTCTTTATACCAATTTTGATGCACGTGAATTTACGACTCATCGGTTGTGCTCAAGGCCCAAAAAATTGAAAACCAAAATAAGTCCAGAAAGTTAATATAAATGTAAAATTTTGATTTGAAATAAAAATTTTCAAAAAGGAAATATTTAAAAAAGCCTATAATAAAGCAAAAAATATGTTATCAAAAGTGGCTAACCTTCTGTGATCAACACAGATTACATTAGATGTGGGCAAGGAACTCATCTTTTGTAATCAACAAGTATTACATTAGATTTGGGAGAGGGGCTAACCTTTTGTAATCAACAGATTACATCAGATGTGGGAGAGGGGCTAACATTCTGTAATTCAGATGTGGGAGAGGGTCTATCCTTTTGTAATCAACAGATTACATTAGATGTGGGCAAGGAACTCATTTGTAATCAAGGATCACGTTAGATTTGGGAGAGGGACTAACCTTCTGTAATCAACAGATTACATTAGATGTGGGCAAGGAATTCTTCTGTAATCAACAAGGATTACATTAGATATGGGAGAGGGCTAAACCTGTAATCAACAGATTACATCAGATGTTGGAAAGGGGCTAACCTTCTGTAATCAACTGGATTACATTAGATGTGGGAGAGGGGCTAACCTTCTGTAATCACAGATTACATTAGATGTGGGAAAGGGGCTAACCTACTGTAATCAACATTACATTAGATGTGGGAAAGGTGCTATCCTTCTGTAATCAACAGATCGTACATCAGATGTTGGAAAGGGGCTAACCTTCGGTAATCACAGATTACATCAGATGTTGGAAAGGGGCTTACCTTCTGTAATCAACAGATTAAATTAGATGAGGGAAAGGGGTCAACCTACTGTAATCAACACAGATTACATTGGAAATGGGAAAGGGGCTAACCATCTGTAATAAAACATTATTACACTTGATGAGAAAGGGACCTTACTAGACTAAAAACAAAAAAATAGTGTAATCCACAAGAATTACTGTGGATAAAAGAGGAGCTAACCTGTAATCAAGACATATTAAATTACTTGGGAAATGAGATGACCTTGTGTAATCCATATATCTGGAAGGGGATAACCCTCTGTAATCAGAACACATTACATAAGATTTGAAAAGGTACCAACATTCTGTTAGAAAAATCTGGATACAGAGTTGGGAGGGATGAAAAAAAAGCCTTCTGCAGTGGGTATTAGGTTTCAGAAATCTACAGAAGGCATTTTAACGTGAATGGAGCATGACATTTCCAATCACGTTACCCACTATGGTCCGCGGTCAGGCTTTATGACCTGACAACCCTCAGTGAGAGGGCTTCCCCTATCCGCCACCTGGGGACGCGCTAGGTAGCTCTATGGGTTGAGCTCCTGTAAGGCCAATTCAAGTTGATAGATTATCATTCCCTACATCATTTCTCCCTGCCAAACATTGAAAACTATACATGTAAATAATTTAAATACTCCCAGCATCCCCATATTGTTCTTTCTCAGTAGGGGTGCATGATAATTTATCATTTAACTTAAAATGGCCTTATCCAGGTTCCTAGTCAAAGAATTGAATAATACCAAATTTACATTGAAAGAAGAATAAAGACTAGCAGCTCCAAAAGCATGTTATACTCAGCTAGATTTCACTTGTCTGCATCAAAAAAATTATGAAATGTTTGAAACATTTATTTCAAGAGGCTAAGTGCAGATTCAGATCTGTCAGTAAATTTTCTGGACAGACTCAGCACACATAATTCAGTTGTCCAATAGTTCGGAGTATTTAAGCCAAGAATTTATAGGATATGGAAAGTTACCAGTATCGATATGTGCAATTGATCAGTAGTATTTCTTCTATTGCAGAGACTATATTACCCATCCAAAAGTAGAGATCTCAGATCGATACTGAAATTGAAAGTGATACATACAATTAAATTCTGTAGCCTATCAAGTTACAACTACAGTCAAACCTGCACCTCTATATAGCAAATCACTGTCTATAAAAAGCACTGTAAAAATGTCCCTCTTATGAACAAAAATTGTAAAAATTAACATCTGTATAAAGGGCACCTGATCATAAAGGTGACATTTCTTCGTCAACGTGGGTGCCCTTGTATCATGACATTATAGTCAATATAAAAAAACACTGGTCCCAGACATCTTTGATCGGAGGTTTAATTAGAAGTGAATCTTCCCATAGGATGGACTCAGTGCAGTAAATTCAATATATTTTAAAGTTTGTTATGGACACAAAACATATCTTCCTCCACAATTTCCTTCTGCTGACATTCTCAATAAATAGAGACATGATGCAAACAGTTGAATACATTAAAGTATATACATGATTATGAATCAATTTGCTATTTGTCACTATAGGGGTCGACTTGAGAATGTCGTAGCATAAAAAAGAGGTCCAACCTCTTGTAGAATGTACTGGCGCTTCAAATACATGCCTGGCCAAGAGTGCTCATAAAATTTACTGGCCTTTAAGATATAGGGATTATTAATTGGAAGTGATTAATGAAAGTAACCAATCAGAAGCTATGGTTTACACTGGTGTAATGTTGAATCAACCACATTTGAGTTGAAAATAAATCGTATCCACTGGATTTTTCACAGGTGCTATCAAAAATTTTAATTCATAGTATCATCCAACCAAGTGATAAAACTTTGTAATGACAAAATTCAAAATCATTTAGATACACAAGAAATGTAAATTTTGAATCTTTTTTTTTATAAAGATCATTAATAGATTTTGATTAAATTAGCTTAAAATTTTTAATTTCATAAAGGAAGTCAAGATAAAATCTGTGGATTCAATATTGCTATCACCTTAATGTTTTTTACCCCATGGTGCCAAAATATTAGCTGGTCCTACAAATTCTGGTTTTTGTTTGTCAGCACCTTGTAAGGCCATGTGTGTTTCATATTACATCAATTTTCAAAATAGGGTACCTAAAAACAAGAGTGGACACACTAAATGATTATCTGATAACCAACATTGCAAGTCACAGGAAAACGTGTTAAAAGAAATACTACGGTAGTAGTAATGGTCAGGCAAAATTTGTCTGAAAAATCTCATGCATGTCATTCAGGCCAAGGTCAGCTAACAGTTCTCAGACTAGCATGTACACACTAAGAACTATCTACAGACCAAATATGCTGGGTCTAGGTATTAGTTGACGAGAAAGACTTAAGAAACTTGGATGCAAGTCACTCAAAATAACAATCCAAAGATACTAATATTAGATATAGTAATTTTATACTATGCTGTATACGACGCATTTCAAGGAGTTACCTCTCATCAGAAGCATTAAAACCGAAACATTTGGAAGACCAAAAACCAAACTTATTTTAAAACAAGAAGTACTCATAAACAAAAATACCGAAATAGGAAGCCAAATTTCAGCTAAGGAGATCTACCATGTGCAATACAAGGAATGAACCATTAAAATGAGGTCAAGGTCCAGAGACAAGTGTCATACTGGATTGTTCCTACTAAGAACTATCAATAGACCAAACACGGTGGATCTAGGTATTACAGTTTCTATCACAAAATTGTAACAAGTCATTCAAGCATGAAACTGAGGTAAGATCCAGAGACAAGCAGACTGTCAGACTGGCATGTGCCTACTAAGAACTATCTTTATCGACCAGATATGCTCAAGGAACAGATAGTACAGTAGCTAAAGAAAATGGACTTTTAATCACGAAAATGTGAGGCAGTTCACTCAACCATGAATTTGAGGTCAAGGTCAAATGGCACATGTCAGACTGACATTTACCCAGCATCAACAATCTATTGACCAAATATGGTGAGTCTATGTATTACAGTTGCTGAGAAATTGACTTAACCACAAATTGTGACATATTTAGGTTAAGATAGTGACTACAAAATAAAGTTCAGTACAACTTCACTTACGATTTTGCAGAATCAATCTGCTGGGAGTCAACAACAATCCCAAAACAAAAACCTAATTTTTCGTCAGTTTTTCAAATTTCATCAACAATAGGTGTTTTTTAATCACGGAAAGTTATAGATAATAGAGATGAGGTACCTTAGGATATCCAAGATGCATTTCAGATATGTCTAGAATCATTTTTCTTATAAAAATGAATTGAATCAATATATCAATTAAAACAAAATAATTACAAAATTTAGGCATTACAACTGCCACCAGGGGAAAACAAAGACCAGTAACTCAAAACTACAGGAATTTGTGAAGTTTGGTTACAATTTTTTTTCTTAATTCTGTTTTATTGAATGAGAGTAATTATACACCACAATTTATGTTCACAATTAAGGTAAGGTAAAATTTTAATTACTGAAAGTACTCAAATAATGAAATGATTTTTTTTTTTTAGTTATCCCCCTTTTCACACCCGATTTGTATTTGTTTACAAAAGGAATTGCAGAATTTTAACATATTAACACAATTTAGGGGAAGTTAATGTTTAATATAACATAACAAACTGAAATATGTATATTCCAAAACTTCTGTAAATTATGAAATCTTAGTTCTAATGCCTACAAAATTAGACAATGTATAAAATTGTATACATTTGTATATAAATGTGTACATACTGTAAAGATATACTATAAAGCCAACTTCTGGAGCACTATCAATGCCAGAATACATGCTAGAAAAACTAGAGCAGGTATCGCTCACCTGGACTATGGCCAACTTGACTGGCAGCCAGTAAGTGGAACATTGCTGTCAAGTTCCAATTGGCTAACTGGTTTCAAACAAAATCTTTTAGTGAACTTTCAAATTAGGTCCTATGTTAAACTAAGTTCGACTCTGGTGGCCATCTTGGATGATGGGCCAAGTTATCGGATATACTTCTGAAAGATGATCACCTAAGGACCATTGCTGCCAAGTTTTGCTCCAATTAGCCAAGTGGTTTCAGACAAAAAGATGTTTAAGTAAATTCCCCATAGGGTCGTCCTATGTTAAATTATAGACTGCTCTGGCAGCCATCTTGGATAGTGGACAGGGTCATCCAATATACTTCTAAAGGACCATTGCTGTCAAGTTTTGTTCCAATTCAGGTTGGCCAAGTGGTTTCAGACAAGAAGATCTTTAAGTAAATTTCCCATAGGGTGCAGTGTTAAATTAAGTTCTTCTCTGGACAACGGGCAGGGTCATCAGATATATTTCTGAAAGTGGAGCATCCAAGGACCATTCCACCAAAGTCCACCAGTGTCCCAACTGGCCAAGCAGTTTCAGAGGAGAAGATTAAAATGTGAATTGTGGACGGACGACAGACACTAAGTGATGACAATAGCTCACATGGCCCTTTCTAAAAGAGGAAAAAACTAGAAAATGTGTCAACACGGATGCCCCGCCTTAAAAACAATGTAGGGTGCTGAACTGCATTGTACTATACAAGGACTGTATTGGTGAAATATCAATGATATATTTACTTTAGGTTTCTGTTTGTTTGTTTGTTTAGTTGTGGTTTAACAGCGTTTACAGCACATTTGGCTATTTCGCCGGGGCAGTTTTTATTGATGGGGGAACCGGAGTACCCAGAGAGAACCACTGACTTCGGTAGGAAAATTGGCAACCCTTGTCAATTAAGATCGGAGTCGAACACACCCTGCCACAGGTGAGATTCGAACTCAACCCCAGCGTTGACAGGCTAGTGATCATTAGTAGTCATGACGAACTACGTAGACTACTCGGCCACCGAGGCCCCTTAGGTTTCTGAGAAATGAATCTAAATGCAAAACTTAACCGAAGTCACTGAAGCATGAAATGTAGGTCATAGCGACCCATGTGTTGTTGAACTGCATTGTACTATACAAGAGGACTGTAGTGGTGAAATATCACTGATATATTACTATAGGTTTCTGAAAAATGGAGCTAAACGCAAAACCTAACCGAATTGAGACGTACGAACGGACAGACAAGAGTAAATCTATGCTCCAGCCACATTCGTGGTGGGGCATAATAAAAAACAAGGCTTATAAGAGCCTGAATCGCTAACCTGTTATGTTTATGTGTAGATCTTGCATCAATAATTACTTTTGCTATTTAATGTATATAGTCACATTTTCCCCCTAAATATTGACTTGTACACCTAAAATATAGGATCCTGAACCAAAATATATGTGGTTGCTAGGGAATTTTCCATTGGTTGCTATGGACTGTTTCAATGACCTCAACTCTGGAGCTTTCTTTTTTTACTTGTACAGATACCATTTATTTTATTTCAAGTTATGCCAAACATTTTTGCTATGTACAGTTGTCTTTATCTGTAATAATATTCACAAGTTAACCTAAAACTGCAAAATTTCCTTAAAATTAACAATTCAGGAGCAATAACACCAAAATTGGTTGACGGATTCATCTGAAAATTTCATGGCAGGTAGATCTTGACCACAAATAGTTTTAATTCTGGTCAGTTTTGCTCTGCTTTAGTTTTTGCAGGCCTCTTCAATAACAATTTTTTTAACTTGTCCCTTTGAAAAAGTGCTTTCTTAAATCAACATGTCTGGAAGGATTTGACACTTGTCGGAAAATTGAGTTTGATATGTAAAGTCGCTTTAAGAAAGGTGTCTAAAATAATAAAATGACTTCAATGACTTCATATACAATGCCTGGAAATTCTTCAATCCAGTTTCTAAGTCCTTCTTTCAGAATTTTTTTACTTGTCCCATCGGACAAGTACCAAGTCAAAGTTGATTGTCCGACGGAATTTTAAGCTGGTACTGGACAATCGGACAAGCCTTATTGTCGAGCCCTGTTTTGAGATATGAGCCAAAACAGTGCATTTTTCACTTATATTCTATTTTTAGCCATGTTTTTCAAAACAGAAAAGAAAATAAAACACAAACTTATACTAGATACCCTAAGGATCTATTGGCCTAATTTTGACAGAAATTGATCCTGTAGTTTCAGAGGAGAAGATTTTTGAAAGTTTACAAAGTAAAGTGAGCCTGAATCATTCACCTGGATTTTAGGTGACCTCAGCTGACAGTTTCTAGATAAGATTTTTAAGGAATTGTTCTACAGTGTCCAGCACTTCTAGACAAGATATGTAAAGAATTCTTCCAGTGTCCAATGTTAAAAATGATAAACAAAGTCCAGCTGTGGCAGCTAGCTGGGATTCCGATTCAGCATGAAAACACAACTTTTGTAGCAGACATCTATCCAAGGATCTTCATGCAACAAACACATTTCAATTGTCTTAGTATTTTCCGAGAAGAACACCTTTGTACAAATTTCCCATAGGGTTCAATGTTAAACAAAGTATGGCTGTGGCTGCCATATTGAATTCCGATCAGCACATAAAACATATATTTTGTAGTGGTCTATCAAATGATCATTCACACATCAAAAACACTAGACATTGAACCCGCGCGAGCGCGGGAAAATAAGCATTTTTTTTTTCGTGGTGGCCATATTGACTTTAAAAAGTTTTTGCGGCCATGGCATTCGTGGAACAGGAACTCAATGTGGATGTTGTGGCAGGCTTCCCATAAACTTTCCTGTCAAGTAGGTGGTATCAACTGATAGTTTCATGTCTATATATGCTGTAGTATTCCAGAAATGGATGTTAATGCAAACTTTAACCAAAGTCAGTGAAGCGTGAAATGTAGGTCAACGTGACCTAATTGTCATACGGTTGTTCGTTACTACCGAAGATGTATCCACTGATGAAGTAGACTGTATGCCACGTAGAATTACCAAAATGGACCTTAAGGTTCCATCATAGTCAAAATCTATGACGAAAATACAACCACATAAATTGTCAATATGTTTATGTTACAATAAATTCTGAACTGGAACTTGATGAAAAGCTTTAATTAAATATACGTTTCATAATGCATTACCTTTTTCATTCAGAATAAATATGAAAAAGAATATGAATAAACATTTCCTTAGTGACGGATGAATTTTTCAAAAGATGCCGTGAGTTAAGTAGAGCATATTTTTGGAAAATAGTTGTTCCAATTGTTCATTGTCATCATGGGCAGGGCAAGCGAGGCTTAATTTCACAAATAAATCCAATAGACGATAAAAGCATTTTTAGTGTGTGGCTGCGTGTGCTGTCCACGTTTATAAAGATGTCCGAGATAAATTTCGTCATTAATGATAAAGATGACCATTTGTTAAAAATATTTTTATCTAGGGTTTACAGGGAATTGTATGGTAGAAATATATTTAGACAGGTCACACGACAAATAATTTAAAAATGGATATTTGTTGGTTTTATCACTTTGTGCAAAGTAAACATCCGAGCAATCCAAAAACCAACTAAGTTAGGAATTCCTCTGAACTTTGCCTTACTTCTTCATAATCTTCAAAGTTCATAATGTTTATAGTTAGGAGAAATTGCATAATGGTAGAAAAAACAATCCTGAATACATGAAGCGGAAACATCCCACTCAAAGGAGAATGTTTTTAATTTGTTTTATTCTTCTTCCGTAATTTCAAACAAAAATACATTTAAAATATGTGCATAATTGTTTATTTAAATCAATGTGTTAAAATGATGCATTCGAGAACCTTTTAAGGGATATGTTGGGAGAATTCATACCGGAAAAGTCCATGCAAATTCCATTTGCGCATAAACAAAACTGCAGTTTAAAATTTATAAATGCAGATTGTCAAATCCGATAATAACCTTTATAATCTGAACCATACATCGTTTGTTTTGAACCACGCGTTTTGCCGCCTATTCGGCTAATTCGTAAATTTAGTATTATAGATTTCAATTGGCACAAAAACATACTTTTTGTTGAGATTCATCCAATGCTTGTTGATACATAAAAACATTTCAATTGGCTTTTCAGTTTCTGAGAAGACCTTTATACAAATTTCCCCATATGGTCCAATGTTAAACTTAGTTCGGCTGTGGTGGCCATCTTGAATTTTCAATCGACACAAAAAACACTTTTGTAGAGGTTCATCCAAGGATATCATTCATGCAACAAACTAATTCAATTGGCTTGGTAGTTTGTGACAAGAGCTTTAAAGGTAAGTCCAATCAGAACGAATTATCTGCCCCTGGTAGCCATGTTGAATATCCAATGAGCACACAAAAAGTATTTTAGAACAGAGCCATCCAGTTAATATTCCCGCCAAGTTTGATTCAATTTGGACTTGTGGTTTCAGAGAAGATGAAGAAATGTGAACGGGTGCAAAGTGATGGCAAAAGCTCACATGGCATTTTAGGCCAGGTGAGCTAAAATTTTAGAACATTGTCCCTATAAGAGGTCAATTAACAATTATGGTCATGCTGGCTTATTTGTAGATCTTTGTTGAACATTTTTGGTGTTTACAGTTTGTTTTTATCTATAATTATATTCAAGATAACCTAAAACTGCAAAATTTCCTTAAAATTAACAATTCTGGGGTAATAACCAATCAACAGGTTGAATGATTTATCTGAAAATTTCATGGCAGGTAGATCTTCACACGATGAAAATTTTTACTGTGACAGTTTTGCTCTAAATGCTTTAGTTTTTTAGGTATAAGCCAATGTTCTATTTTTAGGCTTGGTGGCCATGTTTCTTGACGGACAAGCAAATAAACACAAACTTTATTCTACATACACTAAGGATCAATCAGACTAAGTATGGCTCAGTGGTTTCAGAGAATGTATTCAGCTATTTAACAATGTTTTTTTGCTTTTAATGTATGTGTAACAGTAGAGCATGATTTGTCTCCCAAAATTACCTACCGCACCAACCGGGGATCGAACCCGGAACCTTTGGTTCAGTAGTCCACCGCTCTACCAACTGAGCTAAAGGAGTACTCCACTAGCGCAGCTAATGGAGGGTGGTTATAAACCTGTTACGGTTCTATAACTTCTATATTAATCAAGGGAAGCCCGTTACACTTCCCCCACCTCAAGAGTCATCGTCCTACGATGACGATATCCAACCTCAACCCTTTTGCCAACTAGCCCTTTTTGACAATCGTGGGTTTTTTAGTTGGGCGCCAATGTAACAGTAGAGCATGATTTGTCTCCCAAAATTACCTACCGCACCAACCGGGGATCGAACCCGGAACCTTTGGTTCAGTAGTCCACCGCTCTACCAACTGAGCTAAAGGAGTACTCCACTAGCGCAGCTAATGGAGGGTGGTTATAAACCTGTTACGGTTCTATAACTTCTATATTAATCAAGGGAAGCCCGTTACATATGAAACAAACTATTAATTAGTTTTTGTCTTTTAATATTGTAAATACAAATCAGAATAAAAATCAAATTATGAAAGTAACAAGCTTGAACCTACATGAAGAAACCTATCACCTAACCCCAACCAAATCATAGCCCTACACTGGCTTCAGGAGTGATGAAGGGCTAGACTAAAAATCAATGGACATTTTTATTTTTAATGAACTACTGAAGTAAAAATGCATGTATACATATAGCTACACAAAACCTATTGCTGAACTGTTAAGAGATCACATTCATGGATATGTCAGGATTATGACCTCCAAGTTGTGGCATAAATAATGGTTTGTCCAGTGTGTCTTCATAATTTCTGGCCTTGTTAAAAGACGATAAGTTACTGAAATATCTATTTTCAAAGCAATTGGGAATGATGGAAGTTGTCGGTAAACTTGAAACTTGTCGTTTGAAAAAGATCCCCAAAATTAACGTTGATCAATATTCAACACATCCATGCTTCGACAGTTGTGTAGACTTGCCTTTGCTAACATTAACAATGATATAGTTCCCGACTTCCAATCAAAGTTTTTAACTGTTAAGACGGATGGACGACAGACGCCAAGTGATGACAAAAGCTCACATAGCCTTTGGCAAGGTAAGCTAAAAATGACAACAGTAATGGGTATGACATACTGAATAAGAAATTCATATTGTTCAAAGCAGTTGCTATTCCAACAAGATTGCTAAATTGGCACTCGCTCAGTCTCACGGTGAGCAAAAATTAACCTGGCCCCCAGATTTTATGCTTAGTAGCCCAGGTGGTGAATGGGCCAGTGGTTGTACTGATGTTCCTAACTCTCATGTATTTACACGATGAGATTCTGGTCTTCTGATTTCACATTGATGTGGGAGAAATGGCGGTAATTCTTACCAGTAAACAGTTTGGGCATAGTGAGGTAGCCACGATCTGATATCGCTATATTAAAAGATACTAAAAATATCGGTGTCTTCCTGATCACGTAACAACTTCATGTTTACCGGAATTTCAACTGTTTGTTGACCAAAAGATGAAATATTTTAAAATAAAATGTGTGAGTCTTCCAAGGAAGACGTGTCACCTGCGAACGTCAATTTTTACAAAAGATATTAAAATTTTCTAAAAATGAAATAAATATACACACCTTCGCATTAAAGTTAATGCACAGAGAAAGTTTCATCAAATTGCTTGAGTTGTTATGTAGTAGAAGATAGAAGTTTAGAACCCCCCTCCTTTTTTTCAAAAATGTAAATTTTTACAAAAAAAACTTTTAAATTTCCTAAAAATGATATATATATGCACATCTGTGCATTAAGGTTAATGCACAGAGAAAATTTAATCAAATCCCTTTGAGCGGTTTACGAGTAGTTGAGAATAGAAGAAAAGTGTGACGACGCAAGACGACAGACATCTCTATGTGTCGACCATGCGTTCCGCAGGCGACACAAAAATTAACAGTAATATGAATTTATCACACCTTTAACCAGAACAGTTCTTGTTAAAATTTCGTATAATCATCATGTTAATATGATCACTTCCAGGATATTGAGATTAAGCTAGACTTGCCATAAGTCTCTCACAGAGTTATAATACGCAGCTGGACAGTAAACAAGTATTTGATAGTATTCTGTACATTTTCATAGCAAATAAGTCTTAAAGGGATCAAACTTACAGAAACAGTTGTGGCAAGTCTAAAACTAAGCTAGCTTGTGTATATAATTATTAAAATCAGATGTGAAAAATTTGCTGAGTGCTACCAAAGATGGGCGGACGCATGGCCTTTACATGAGTTGCAGCAGGGGACAATTGTGATTTCCATAATAGAATTACTTTCCAGACCCTTTTTTTTACTTGCCCCGGGAAACGGGAAATGGGATTTAAGCCCTGTAGGTGGTTGCTATTTGTACTTCTTTTCATTTAAATTATTAAATTTATATGCCATTCAGGAAAGATGTCAAAGATATGTGGATTTGTATACATATGTGTAAAATCTAACTGACCCAACTAACCCCATGCAGGGAACAGGTGTATATATACCCTTAGGCAACTAACCCCATGCAGGGCAACAGGTGTATAAACCCTTCTGCAACTTACCCCATGCAGGGCAACAGGTGTAAAAAGCCTTAGGCAACCAACCCCATGCAGGACAACAGGTGTAGATATACCCTTAGGCAACTAACCCCATGCAGGACAACAGGTGTATATATACCCTTAGGCAACTAAGCCCATGCAGGGCAACAGGTGTATATATACCCTTCTGCAACTAACCCCATGCAGGGCAACAGGTGTAAAAAGCCTGAGGCAACTAATCCCATGCAGGACAACAGGTGTATATATACCCTTAGGCAACTAACCACATGCAGGGCAACAGGTAAAGTTATTTATCGTAGGAATTAATGATTTTGGTATATACTGTAGTTATTAGGCATGAAAAGTTTGGGGAGGGGGGGGAGGGGGTCATTCATACTTTATAGGAAATGGGTTAATATTCAATATTTTCTATCCATTTAATTAACTAGAGGCTCTCAAGAGCCTGTATCGCTCACCTGGATTTAACTTTTCACCTTGAGCAGACCTAAAAATTTAAGTGTTGCAGTCAATTTGGCTGGTTTTTCTATAGGATTCTATGTTAAACTAATTTCAGCTGTGGCGGTCATCTTGGTTTAGTCCAGGTCAACGGATACATTTCTAAAAGAGAACCATCTAAGGACCATTTCTGCTAAGTCTGGTTTCAGACGAGAAGATTTTTGAGTGAATTTCCCATAGGGTCCTATGTTAAACTAAGTTCTGCTGTGGCGACCATCTTGGTTCACAGTCCACGAAATCAGACACATTTCTGAAAAAGGACGTCCTAAGGACCAATGCTGCAAAGTCTGGCTCCAATATGTCAAGTGGTTTCAGACAAGAAGATTTTTCAATGAATTTTTCTATTGGGCCCTATGTTAAACTAAGTTCGGTTGTGGCGGCCATCTTGGTTGACGGCCTGTGTCATTGCACAAAATTCTGAAAGAGGACCATCTAAGGACCATTGCTACCAAGTCTAATTCTAATTGGCTTAGTGGTTTCAGACAAGATTTTTGAGTGAATTTCCCATAGGGTCCTATGTTAGACTAAGTTCTGCTGGTGCGGCCATCTTGGTTCACAGTCCATGAATTCGAACACATTTCTGAAAGAGGACCTCCTAAGGACCAATGCTCCCAAGTCTGGCTCCAATATGTCAAGTGGTTTCAGACAAGAAGATTTTTCAATGAATTTTCCTATACGGCCCTGTTAAACTAAGTTCGGTTGTGGTGGCCATCTTGGTTGACACTCCGGGTCATTGGACACACCTCTGTAAGAGGACCATCTAAGGACCATTGCTGCCAAGTCTGGTTGCAATTGGTCAAGTGGTTTAAGAAATAATATTTTTCAATGAATTTTCACGTAGGGCCCTATGTTAAACTAAGTTTGGCTGTGGCGGCAATCTTGGTTAACAGTACAGGTCACTGGACATATTTCTGAAAGAGAACCTCCTAAGAACTATTACTGCCAACTTTGGTTCCAACTGGACTTTTAGTTTCATATAAGAAGATTTTTGAAAGTCACCCCCCCTTTCTATTTTTAGTAACAACAGCCATCTTGGTTGGAAGTTGGGGATGCCAGACATAATTTTGGAAGGGGGCCACCCAAGGACCATTCCACCAAAGTTTGGTCCCAATTGGTCCAGTGGTTTGAGAGGAAAAGATCTTTAAAGGAAAGTTACACTGGATGCCGTCTTTAAAGGGCAAAAACTCCTATAAGGGGTCAATCAATGATTTTGGTCATGTTGACTTATTTTGTAGATCTTACTTTGTTGAACATTTTTGCTGTTTACAATTTGTATTTATAATAATATTCAAGATAATAACCTAAAACTGCAAAATTTCCTTAAAATTAACAATTCAGGGGCAATAACCCAACAAAGGGTTGAGCGATTTGTCTGAAAATTTCATGACAGGTAGATCTTGACCTAATGAACATTTTTACCCTATGTCAGTTTTGCTCTTATTGCTTTAGTTTTTGAGATATGACAAAAACTGCAGTTTACCCCTATGTTCTATTTTTAGCCATGTTGGTTGGCAGGCGGGGTCATCGGATATATTTCTTAAACTAGATACCCTAATGATGCTTTTGGCCAAGATTGGTTCAATTTGGCCCAGTAGTTTGAGAGGAGATTTTTGTAAAAGTTAACGGACGACGGACGATGACGGGCGACGGATGCCAAGTGATGAGAAAAGCTCACATGACCCTTTGGGTCAGGTGAGCTAAAAATCTGATAAAAAAAACTATGATCATACTAATTTATTTTTCATTAAATTCATTTAAAATCTTATTTGTTCATGCAATTCTCCTTAGCCGTCAAATTTTTTTAAAAAAATCCTAAATAAGATGAAGATCTATGAATTGTTACAAAATAACTGCTACATTTAACTTTTTAAGGCATCCCATTTTCCCACCATAGAAAACAAAGGCCAATATTTCAACACATACTGCAGGAATTTGATTTGAAGTCAGGTTGCACAAATTTTCCAAAAAATTTTTATTTAATGAGAATTTTTAAATTGTAATTGTTATGGCACTCAGGAAGTAAAATTGGGATTGTTAAAAATACTCAAATGAAATCTAAAAATTTTGAGTTAACTCCCCTTTTTTTAAGCAGATGGGTCATTTTAAAAAAAATTAAAAAAAATAATTTGCATCTTGCAATTTTTACTGAAGTGAGGGAAATGAAAGTTTAAGATAACATAACAGATGTAGTATGCATATTTCAAACAGCTTATCTAAATTATGAAATCTTGATATCAGAAATTGCCTCAGTTAGGGAAGAGATCAAAAGTTCAATGTCAATAGTTTGGGGGTGGGGGGGGGTAAAAATCTCTGCAAGTTTTGTTATCCGACATCGATTTTCGGATTGAAAAATACGGATTCAAGTGATGTCCAAGTCAAAATACAGAACAAACATACATTGTTGAGGAAAAACAGGACCCATGATACATAAAGTATACTCAAAGCATATGCCCATATTGGTCAATCAATTTTTCCCAAATTATGTTAAGAGGGGGGGTGGGGGGGTCAGTGAAAAAACTATGTGAATTAAGTTTTTTATCCGACATTGAACTTTTGATCTCGTCCCTTATATGTTCTCTGAATAAAAGTTCTTTCTGTATTTTATCATAGGTGCAACTTAAAGTTTTAGTACGAGGGTATATGTATAGTTCAGAAACTTTTCCATATATATCTTCACATTATGGAAGTAACTTTAAACCCCTTTGGTTTTTATCCATGATACAAGTCCAAAAGATTGATATAATTATGAATTACGAACGTATCTGAAATCACATTGCACAAATTTATTTTATTTTAAATGAGCAGTTATTATAACTGGAATTTATATTCACTATTTAGGTACTGGAAAGTTAAAATATAGTAAAATGTGGGTTGTTGAAAGTAAAATAATGAAATAAAATAAAATGAGTTACTTCCCTTTTCATATATACTGGTCTTAGTATTAAGTTTACAACAAACTATGCAGAACTTGACTATTTTTAATTTTAGTGAAGGAAGTTAGAGTTGAATAGCATCAACTGTTGAGTATAGAAATTAAAATGTGCATATTACAGACAGCTTCTTTGAATAATAAAATTTTAGTTGTAATGTAATGACCTAAAATATAGAAAATAGTCCCTACTCTAGTATTTGCAGAATTTGGAGTTGTCTCACATGCAGGCACAAATCATCTTTCCACCTGACAAGCACAGGCACTTGTTTCAAAAATATATATGTCCCCCTCCTCCGTGTCTTCCTTACATCGATGTATTTTTTTAAACAATTCCTGTGCTGACAAGTGTTTATTTCAAAAACAGCAAAAACTACTTTTTTTTCTGAAAATAATGAAATGGAGAATACCTTAATCAGACATAAAAAAAATGTGGGAAAATATATCCAAGAACATCAATGATGTGTATTGTTAGGAAGAAAAATATTTTGTAGAAAAACTACTTTGTTCACTGTTTATGACCTTCTTGAAAGAAAGATAACTCTGTACACAATGGTACAATGGGAGACAATCCAAATATACCTAAAATAGGGAATATTATGTTCCACAATGAACAAAATTATTTAAAATGCCGATTACAGAAAATAACGCTACAGAATAAAGAAAACTGCTGTAAAAAAATCCATTACTTCAAAACAAATTGCATTTAAAGACAATAAAATTTGTTTTAATTTGAATTAAAGCAAATGATGCACAACACTTTTACCTTATAACCTTCACAAACCTACAGAGCTAAGAGAAAACTCACTGAATACAGGAATTGAGACCAACTACGATTTCATGACAAGTGCCCTTGGCGAAAAGGGCCATTGGATGGGGGAGGGGAGGGGGCTATACTCCAAATAATTTTGCTGATATCTTCCAGTATAACTTGATGTGTTTAGACCAATTTAATATTTTCTGCACAATTTACTAGAACAGGGCACGTACAGCACTTGTTTTATAAAAAAAAAAAAAAACAACCCCACACACTACTAGTTTATGGTGTTGTTTCCTTTTATAAAACAAGTGCCTGTGGAACAGTCATAATTTATTTAAAATTATTTATATTAATTGAAACTCAAATATCTTCATGCTTAAAATACAAAACTAAATGACCAACAAGACTTTTCTACATTTTCCGAAGTCTGTAATTTCAGCACAGGAATCGGAAGTTCTATCAATAAAATTCTGTAAATAATAAAGTCGACTATCAATAGAGCTTCTTTTATCAATAAAATTCTGTAAATAATAAAAAGTCGACTTTATTATTTACAGAATTTTATTGATAGAACTTCCGATTCCTGTGATTTCAGTTGCACCGCTCGTCCCTAAATTATAGTCTTTACAAATTATTGGATATAGATTTCGACATGGAGATTGTTAAAAAAAAAATAGGTTTATCATTATTGTCAAATACCCCAAAATTACGGTCAAGTAGTACCCTTCAACAAAACCCCCCACTCACAACATTTCATCAACATTCTGCACTGTAGATTGTGTGTGTTTTTGTGTACCTTTACTAGGAAAAGAAGAACCATGGCCATGCACTTCAAAATTCTTTTTGAAAATGACACCCTGGAAAAGCGGGAAGTTTGGGTTCACCTGAAATCTATTCACAAGCGTGACAAGGTCATGCAATTCCCGGATATTCACTGTATTCACCCGCAGGTACATCACGACGGAACTACAAGGGAATATTTCGTTCACCATGCAATAAACGAAAAATAATTTAACAAAACTGACTTGCGCGTTGCACTTGTAAAAATTTGCATGAAAAACTATTCAACCTCGTATACAAACTTATGAATTCGATTCACGTTATCATGATTTGTACAGACTCACCAAGAAATTTTAATTAGACCTGGAGAAATATTTTTTCTCCGCGTTTGTTTCTTTCTTTATGTTTTTTTTTTTTTTAATTTTCTAGCAATTGTTAACAAAAAAAAATCTGCTTTCTTCATAACGATTTTGCTCCTACCCCATTTCCGCCAAATTTTCAAATGCCTGCTTTTTTAAAAATCACATGAATTCCTTCATTGCCCCTCCCCCTCATCCCAAAAAAGACAACCGCGTATAAATTCTGCGATATCGATATGTTCGTATCGTGAAAAATGTTAAAGTCATAGGTAGGCATATACAACATAAAGTCATAGGTAGGCATACACAACATAAAGTCATAGGTAGGCATATACAACATAAAGTCATAGGTAGGCATATACAACATATAAACTCTGACTTTTTACATCAAATTTTTAAAGCTTGGCTATAATGATAAGCTTTTTTCAATCCCCCGCTTTTTCTGAATTTTTTTTTACCGATGACGACCGACTGTTCGAAAGCTCTAGAGTTTTTCTCTAAAAGAGCCATCATCTTAAGCATGTTAAGAAATAAAAACATGACTCGGCTTACCAATTTTGAAAAATATACCAAATTTATGGAAAGCCTTATGTTTTGCCGAAATTAAGTTAGAGAATTATGCAATATTTATTAGCTAGCTGGGGTGTTTTATGTGATGGGATAAAATAAGATGAGTAGAAAGCTATTCGTTATACATGTAGTTGAAATTAAATCTACCTGCCTTCTTAAAAACCAACATTTTAGTTTTGTTTGAATGTCCCTAAGACATCAATCACTACAATATGTCCGCCAAAGTATCAATTAAGCTTTGCATGGCAGTTGTGGATAATAAGAGATTATATCTTCAGCATACACTAAGCAGCTGAGAGACTTGGCATTAAGCAAAACAAGATCTGGAGTGTTTTCAAGATATTATGGTAGATCATTGATGAAGACTCTGAATACATAAGGTGTATAGATATCCCCTTGTTTCACTTCTTGCGAAGAAGGCAGTAACACAGCTATCAATTCTACGCAATATTTGCTAATCTCATACGTTTTCTTTATAATATTATAAACTAAAGTCCTCACAACAATTTTTATAATATTATAATATGTATATGTGTGAATGGCTTCCGGGCAATGACTGAGAGATAAAAGAAAAGGTTCTTTTTTAACAAATTGATGTGAAAAAAAAGATGTGCATGAGGAGTGGGGTTCAAGCGTGTCATCTTATTTCATGCATAATTTTCTAACTTACATTCGACACAACAAAAGTAGGGTGTCCAATCTAATTAGTATGTGCACCGCTTAATTTGGTAAGTGCTAAGGAAAATGGCGGATGCGAAGCGGACGAAAAGTGAAAGGAGAGTAATCTTAGTGTCATATTGTAAAACTGCTTGATTTATGTCTTATAAAATCATCACGTTTGAGGGAAACGTTCAGTAGTCAATTTGTGATTAAAAGCTCCGTGTAAAAAAGCTATTGAAGAAAAACCTGGGGAGGATATCGGAAAAAATTTGGAGCGTCGAACATTTTTAGGTGCGTATCTTTTTTTGTGTGTGCAGAGTTTCAACATTTTTTCGACTGAAAAATATTGCCTTTCCATATACCAACGTATAGAATATCTAATTCAGTGGGAGATACCAATGTCTTTGTCATTTCATACCATTAAAACTTTTTTGGCATGTGCATGCAAGACGGTGTACAGTCCATAGATTTGTATCCAATTAATAATTTATTCTTAACAATTACAATACAGTTAAGTTTAGTAATGAAAATAATCACCATTTATTTCAGACATAGATAGTCCATAGATATATACAAATATGACAAATACATAGTTTTATAATATACAAGATGAAAAAATGAAGAATTTAAATGCCAATAAATACAATATAAAATTTGAATTTGATCACCCCAGTCAAATCATTATACCATTTTCTGAGTAAAGACGAATTATACCATAAATCATTACCAAGAATAGTAAGAACAAGTTGATTATCAATAAAGCCAAACTAATCATACCATTAACAGATGAAAATCGTATGCTTTACGATAGTTCCTGCATCAAAAAGTCTTTGTTACTGAGGAAAGCGGACTGAAGACTTCATTGTTAAGATTTGATTCTGTTTTTGATGTTTTATTATTGTTTGTACCCTTTCTGGGTATAATTGTGCTCAGTAAAAATTATTATCAAACAATCGGTTACGTTTATACACAATAGGTAGATTTACGTCTCATTTCCTGGAAACATCTTACTTCATTTCTGACAAACATACCACTAGCACTACATCGAAACCCATCAATTTTCTGAAAGCATTATTTATACAATAGTTGCTTATATAGAGGGCATTATCATGATATATTGACTGCCCAAGGGACAGTGATATTGCCTGAAACATTGATAATGCCCGAGCCGCAGGCGGGGGCATTATCAATGTTGAAGGCAATATCTGTCCCGAGGGCAGTCAATTTATCATGAAATTGCCCTCTATATAAGCAACTATTGTGTTTATTTCATTGAAGAATATAAATCTGCTGGGTGTGGGTTCCTTACATGTACATGTATGTTGAAGACCTCATGATGACCCCTGGATGTGTGTTTATGATACTGTCATTACTTTTGGTGGTATGCTGGTATATTGTACATACATGGAAGTTCCCCATATCTATTTTTTTTTCTACTTCCAACATTACTGACAAGAATTTATTATTCGAAATATGTATACCTACTATGTACATAAAAAAGGCACCCTGTTATATAATATTATAACAATACTATTTGAGCAAGTATTGTTTTTATTTCATTGAAACCAAAATTTCATCTAGAAATGTCTAGTATTTAATTAACAACTGCTGCATCACGTTTGCGTTTTAAAATGGGGACGTAACTCTACATTGCAAGCATACGGAAGCGTATAGGTATCTATTTTTGTTGTTGTTGCTATTGACTTGTTGCGTTATATCATACTTATCGATATATTTTATGTCGACTTGTGTGGCGATACCGCAATAAGTTATGAAAAATATTGCGAAATATTGTGTTATATCAAAACAATGCGATATAAAAAAATATTGACTTGAAGTAGATGCCAATATATTTATGTCAATACAAATTATAATCGAATTTAATTATATCGATTAAAAATGCCAATCAATTTATCAAATATATTTATCAATATATTTATGTCGATACAAATTATAGCCGAATTTAATTATATCGATTAAAAATTACTATCAATTTATCAAATATATTTATCTCAATATTTCGAGAACAATACCGCTATATGTTTCTTATATTACGATATATCGATATACTAGAAAATGATTTGTTGCGTTATTTCGACATATATCGATTTTAATATTATACAATTATCCCCCTTGTTGGTGTGTGACCCGACGGTTTGTCTCCCAGAGGAAAGTAAGGTCACCCGAGGGCTTGCCCGAGGGTGACCTTAATTTCCGAGGGGAGACAAACCGTTGGGCCACACACCAACAAGGGTGATAACTGTTATATTATATCGAATATTCAACTTTCGACAGCACTCGAAATTTTCCGTTTAGGGCACGACCATTTGATATTCTGGTGGGGGCCAGGAGGATTTTGAAAATAAATAACTCAGCCTTGATGATAACAAAAATAAATGGTTTGTTCTGTGGTAGTTTGAAAATAAATAACCTCACCTACAATGTATTGAAAATAAATAACTCGGCAGGTCTTTTAAACCATTTTATAAATGCATGTTTTAACCCTTTCCAGGCGTATGATGCCTCAATGCATCATGGCCCTTTCCAGCCATTTGTATGCCCCTAATCCTCTCCACTGATATCTGGATACACTTTTTTGGTCTTGATTGCAAGACAAACATTATAGCTACAGAAGCAGTAACATTTGGGACCCAAATTCACATGTATGAATCAACAGTACCATGCAGAATACCCTTGGTGCCATCATTTGTCACAAAGGGTGAATTAAGAGGGAGGGTGGGCTGCCTTTCGGACCCCAAATGGAATATTGTGGTTTGGGAAAATTTTACTAATGAGCTGTACAGGAACAGCAAGGGTCATTTAATACCTAAAAAAAAAGCCATCGGGTGACCTTACTTTCCTCTGGGAGACAAACCGTTGGGTCACACACCAACAAGGGTGATAATTGTATAATATTAAAATCAATATATGTCGAAATAACGCAACAAATCATTTTCTAGTATATCGATATATCGTAATATAAGAAACATATAGCGGTATTGTTCTCGAAATATTGAGATAAATATATTTGATAAATTAATTGTCATTTTTAATCGATATAATTAAATTCGATTATAATTTGTATCGACATAAATATATTGGCATCTTACGGAAGCGTATAGGTATCTTTTTTTGTTGTTGTTGCTATTGACTTGTTGCGTTATATCATACTTATCGATATATTTTATGTCGACTTGTGTGGCGATACCGCAATAAGTTATGAAAAATATTGCGAAATATTGTGTTATATCAAAACAATGCGATATAAAAAATATTGACTTGAAGTAGATGCCAATATATTTATGTCGATACAAATTATAATCGAATTTAATTATATCGATTAAAAATGACAATCAATTTATCAAATATATTTATCTCAATATTTCGAGAACAATACCGCTATATGTTTCTTATATTACGATATATCGATATACTAGAAAATGATTTGTTGCGTTATTTCGACATATATCGATTTTAATATTATACAATTATCCCCCTTGTTGGTGTGTGACTCGACGGTTTGTCTCCCAGAGGAAAGTAAGGTCTCCCGAGGCCTTCCCGAGGGTGACCTCAATTTCCGAGGGGAGACAAACCGTTGGGTCACACACCAACAAGTGTCTCCCAGAGGAAAGTAAGGTCACTCGAGGGCTTTTTTTTTTAGGTATTAAATGACCCTTGCTGTTCCTGTACAGCTCATTAGTAAAATTTTCCCAAACCACAATATTCCATTTGGGGCCCAAAAGGCAGCCTACCCCTCCCTCTTAATTTACCCTTTGTGACAATGATGGCACCAAGGGTATTCTGCATGGTACTGTTAATTCATACATGTGAATTTGGGTCCCAAATATTACTGCTTCTGTAGCTATAATGTTTGTCTTGCAATCAAGACCAAAAAAGTGTATCCAGATATCAGTGGAGAGGATTAGGGGCATACAAATGGCTGGAAAGAGCCATGATGCATTGAGGCATCATCAATCTAATTAAAAATCAATCTCTCATCGCTCCCGTTTTCTGATATGTCGCGTGGGAGATCTAACGAAACCCGCTTTGAGGTCACATGTGAGTGACCTCGTAGGTGTGTCCTGTTCGACCAATGAAATTGCCGCTTAGGCGATCTTGTAAGTTGATCATTTTTATTAACGAAGAAATCGTCAGTCCCCAGAATTCATAAACTTTTTTGATTGGCTTACTGATAGGAAGTCAACTCATTTGCATGTCATTATAAATTCATAAGTTCCAGTTCACTCACATGTGACCTCAAAGCGGATTTCGTTAGATCTCCCACGCGACATATCAGAAAACGGGAGCGATGAGAGGTCGGTTTTTAATTAGATTGAGGCATCATACGCCTGGAAAGGGTTAAAACATGCATTTATAAAATGGTTTAAAAGACCTGCCGAGTTATTTATTTTCAATACATTGTAGGTGAGGTTATTTATTTTCAAACTACCACAGAACAAACCATTTATTTTTGTTATTATCAAGGCTGAGTTATTTATTTTCAAAATCCTCCTGGCCCCCATCAGAATATCAAATGGTCGTCCCCTAAACGGAAAATTTCGAGTGCTGTCGAAAGTTGAATATTCGATATAATATAACAGTTATCACCCTTGTTGGTGTGTGACCCAACGGTTTGTCTCCCCTCGGAAATTAAGGTCACCCTCGGGCAAGCCCTCGGGTAACCTTACTTTCCTCTGGGAGACAAACCGTCGGGTCACACACCAACAAGGGTGATAATTGTATAATATTAATATTGATATATGCCGAAATAACGCAACAAATCATTTTCTAGTATATATAGAATAATACATGGCAAAATCCGTATCGCATGCTGTATCACCACTCGACCAATATCAGCCCTCGGGGCCTTCGGCCCTCGGGACTGATATTGGTTCCTCGTGGTGATACAGCATGCGATACGGATTTTGCCATGTATTATTCTGTTTATCATATATTTTAATAGATCCAGATTCATTATATATAACAGGTCTGTGGTTTATCGTTGTTTACAATCGTCCGAAAATATAAGAAAAAGGGTAGACAAGAATATGATGATTTTCCTGTAGTTCTCCAGGTGACTTGGAATTGTTTTTGTTTTCATAGACTTCCTGATTTGATTATCCTGTTTCATGATACTCATATAAAAATTCGGAATCTTTCATATTAAATGATACATCCAAACCGAAATGTCTCTAATAACCTATTCACAAATATGCATGTATAAGAGCATTTTGAGACAATTTTTTTTCATGTAATTAAATGCATTCACTAATAATATTGTGAGCCGTTCCCACCTTAGAATACGACACATATTTCCCTATATACCGGTTTATGCTGCCCTGCATTGATTCAAGATGTCAGGCTCGTATTCTCCGTCATTAGCCTTTTTAAACCTTGCAAGTAGCAAATGTAACTCGGGGGGAGAAATGGTTTCCAAAGTTGGTTCATCAGTCTCTCCCCCATTTCAACTGAACGGGGACTCCGTGACATGGGAGTAATTGTCGTCTGCAACTGACAATAATATCGAAGAGTACCGGTTAATAACATACGAGAGGTTCCGAAAGGGGTGCGATACAGGGTATGCGATACGGATTAGCTATGCGATACAGGGTATGCGATACAGGGTAGATGATACAGACTAGAGAAAATAACCTTTATCAAATATACAAAATTCCTGTATTTAGTATTAAATATATGATAAATCGATATATCGTAATATAAGAAACATATAGCGGTATTGTTCTCGAAATATTGAGATAAATATATTTGATAAATTGATTGTCATTTTTAATCGATATAATTAAATTCGATTATAATTTGTATCGACATAAATATATTGGCATCTACTTCAAGTCAATATTTTTTATATCGCATTGTTTTGATATAACACATTATTTCGCAATATTTTTCATAACTTATTGCGGTATCGCCACACAAGTCGACATAAAATATATCGATAAGTATGATATAACGCAACAAGTCAATAGCAACAACAACAAAAAAAGATACCTATACGCTTCCGTAATCAAGAGGTCATACGTGTTGTTTCATGTGCAGGGCCATAAATTACCACTTGTTTAAAAGGAGGCAGTAAATAAGGCGGGACATGGAACATAGACATATACAATAATAATATTAATGTTATAAATGTTGAGGAAATAAAATAAATACAATATACAATATATGATACATGGATATATACACATGTTAGAATAAATCCGATGATTAGTGAGGTAAGAGGGAAAATAGGATGGAAAAAGTGGGTGGTTAATTGAGAGAAACCATTTTATCATCCATCACTCTAATAAACTTGCACAGTTTTTTTTAAGTTTGGATTGCTTTGTTGTATTCATAAGTTCATTAAACTTTAAAATATTACAATTTTTTGTAATTTTTTTTAGCTGAAAACTGTTTTTTTTCTAGTCTAGAGTCCGTCAAGGACACCAGAAGCTGAACAGATTTAAGTGCTTTATCCTGCCATTTCGTCCTTTTCCAGTTTAGTTTACTACGTTTCACAGTGATATCAAGGGATGCAAAAAATGGCTTATAACGATTTAAGAAATATTTTGTGTCAGCAAAAATGCATGTTAGTATTCATATTATGTACCTACAAAGTTCATATTAGATATTTGGAAGTGCGATCAAAGTCGAGTTGACTACCCATCACATGAAAAGAGTTATCCTAATACCCCTTCTGTGACTGTTTGGTCCAGAATATTTTAATTGTAAACATTTCCAAAAATTGACGATGAAAGACCGCAACCATGTTATCAAGAAATTTGATGGACCCCTCTTTTCATGTGATAGATATCATAACTTTGATCGCTATTCAACAAATCAATCATTGGAATAGTTAGTTCCCTCTCATCGAAACAAACAGAAAGTTGTGAGAGTTTTCATGCATTTTGATGCTCAGAGACCATGAAGAATTAAATAAATTATTATAAATTATCACTCGGTGATAACTAATATAATAAAAATCAAATACACCTTGCCATTCATGTCAAAGGTGAGCTTCTTTATGTTTGACCCGGCCGGTATTTGTGTTATCTATACGTTTTTTAATAGTCTAAATACTTTTTTGCCAGTCCGCCGCAATAGGCAATAGGTGGCAATTAATGGCCTACATGTTTCAATTTAAATTAATTTACAGCCCTCTCATATACAACCTAAATTCGACCCTTATTTTGGTCCACTCATTTTCTTCATTACTAACTTTCAAAACAAAACAAAAATACATGTAAGGTAACCAATCAAACAACTTGCAAATGCAGTATGTCTCTGTTCTTTTATTGATAATTTTAAATTACACAAATGTATTTTAAAAGAAATAAATCATGACAGAAAGCATATTGGCAAGCTCCTCTCATTTGCTCAGACATCAAATATGATCCAATGACGTGAAAGTTTACAATAATACATGACAAACAGAAAATTTCAGAGCATAAGCATAAAAAAATAACAGTTCAAAGATACTTATCTTAGTTATTGTAAATTTATGGTATGCTATATACGTATTTCAAGGAGTTGCCTCTAAACGGTAGTATTAGAACAGAATCTTTTTTGAATACCGAAAACCAAAATTATTTAAAATAAGGTGCACTCACAAAAAATTACGAAAGAGAAAACTAATTTTAACTAAGAACATCTACTATATGTGCAATACAAAGAATAAACCTCTCTGTTTCTATCGGGTTTGAATTTTCTTTAATACTGATAATTTCCGTAAATTGAGTCTTTTGATGTCTAGTTTGTTAAAATCAGATATGTAACCACTTCATAATATTTCTTTTTAAATTTAACATGTAATTCCTATCTTGACTTTCATTTCGAAATTGACGACACAGAGATAATATTACAAACAAAAGCCTAAATTTACTTTTCATATATAATAATAATGTACAAGAAGGGGTCTCGACCTGGACAAAAAACTAAAACATGCACATAACAAATATTAACTGTATATTTAACGCGATAAACGAATATTTAACGCGATAAAAGTATGTTTAACGCGTTAAAAGAATGTTTAACGCGATAAAAGAATATTTAACGCGATAAAAATATTTTACCTGATGTAAATTACTGGCTTCTGTATACTTTTTTATCGCGATAAACATTTCAATTGTGATATAAATGAATTTAAGTCTTAGATTTTAACGCGATAGCATATTTTTCTATCTAACGCGTTAAAATGACATTTATCACGTTAAATGTTAACGCGTTAGTTTATACAGTTTCTGACATGAAAGGCCTTTCATAGACTGAGTCAGAGTACCCAACCTATGGCAGAAAAACTTGACAATTAAGATCAGAGTCACCCAAGGACGGAAGGATGGATGGATTATTTAACGTCCAGTGCCAATTTCTCCATGGATATCAGGACGATAACATATTGATCTGATATGAATATGAACCCTTTGTACTAGACTGACACACTAAGCCAGATTTTTTAACGTGCTAGCTCAAAAGGCAACAGTCCACAGGAATGCATATCACCCCACCAGGACACATTATACTGACTCCAAGTCGACCTGTCTTTGCTCTTACAAATAGATGCTGCCTGCTTGGCAGAGAAGCAGCAAATACCAATTTTAATGTCTTTTGTTCCGGACTGGAGGCGAGCACCACCAAAATTAGGATGGTAATTTCATTGAACAGGATTAAATGTAAAAGCTTATGGATAGGCACCAGGTGATGACCAAAATGAGTTTTTCAAAGTTTGAGTAAAGTTTGATTATATTTTATGGACAATAAAATAAAAATGCTAAGACTATGATAAATTGTGTGTATATTTATTTTCAAGGCACATATCAATTATTTATCATCAACACATATCCATAACTCACTCATTTACCCATCAACATACATACATGTATAATAAACATATCACAATGTAGATACCACTCTGTCAACATAAACATTAAGTAAGACAGTGGAATGTTTCAAGTTTTGAAAACAAATTTTAAGTACAATGGCTTAAAACAATTAGTAAGTCTTACTGAATACTGAAATTTACATATCTTAAGATCATATAGATGCTGGAAATTTTTTATGTACCCATTAGCACTTTTTAAAAATTCAAACTTTGCCTTCCAATTACAAGAGTTACAGATCTTTAAGCATACTGGCTGGCTGACATGCACTCATTGGCTCTCAATGTTAAGAATTTATTTATCCTTGATTTTATTTTTATACTCCTGGCGAAATTTATGTTTTAAACAAGTTTTTTTAATACAGCATATTCACCTTTGGAAATTCCCATACATAAGCTCCCTGTTGTGGTTAAAATACAGATTTGAAAGAGGCCAACCATAAGTTATTGCCATCAAAAGGGAAACTACTCAAATGGAATTTTTAGAATTTTGATTTTAGAGAGTGATAGGCGATTCCGGTGCAAGTTTTAAGAAAGGTCTATACATCCATTATGTTAACATATGGAGGCACTACAAGACCCTTCCCAGAATTAGTTTTTACAAAAATCTTTATTGCATTAGACAATGTCCACACATGACTTTCAACTAAACTGCAATCTTATGTTTCTTTTAATCCTGCAATAATCCTGTACTAGTAAATTAAAAAAAAAAAAAAAAACAACCCAAAAATGACCTATGAGTCGAATAAGCCAGGATTTATAAATTATATGAATATTTCGTACTTCAAATATATTAGCTTAAAATCTTTGGTATACATTATAATCCCCGGTGGCGGCTTTAGATATGGCATATTAAGACTGACCACGCGATGCTTACACAGCATATCTGACCTGGAACATTTGAAATACGCTTGAAAATGGGTTATAAACCTTGGGTGTGAATTAATGGCAGTTAACTTTTGCTCGCAACACATATGCAAATTCTATCATGTCAATATGATCAAACATGTTATTATACAGTAACTATACGATACTGTTCATCGGAAATAATTAAAACAAAACAATTTATCAATTACCGTACACAACCTAACATTCAAATTCATAATTTCATTTCAACAAGGAATGCAATTAATATACAGAACGTAAATAATCTATAGCATAATATATATATTTGGATTTCTTAAAAATAAACAATACTATCGTCAATGGATTATAAATGAAAATAAATACTTCTTGTCCACAAGTGATGTGAAATGGTCCGAGTTGTTTTAATATATTTACAGTAATGTCTTTATGTGTCTAAACTACTGATCATGAACCCACATAATATATCAATATTTGACCCAATACAAAGTAAAACTTTTGTACAATGATATATGATCTCCATGAAAACTAGCATAACTATGCATCTGTAGTTTACTTTTTCACTAATAAACATATTTAATTTAAAAATAAAAGTCACAAAGACGGAATACTGAAACAGACAAACTTCTAACTTCCTTTTATGAATGAGCTGCTCCCATTGATATGGGATATCATATGTGTACTTTATATTCAGAAATTTATCTACAATTTATGTAATGTAAAATTTGTAATAAACATGTGATGTGATAAAGGGCCCGCTTGATTCACTGTCCAGGTTGTCCGTCACAGTGATGTACAACAATCGAACGCCGCAGAACAGTGTTCCGGAACTGTCCGGTCTGTACCGACTCGGGAGGTGGTGTGGCCGGCACAATCTACAATTTCAAGATGGCGTCGATAGAAACAGAAGCAGCTGATCAAACGTAATATTATGTGTTTAGCAACATATGGTTGGATGCAAAGTTATTTACCTTGCATAAATATTTTATTCATTGACCAAGCGATTTGTAATAAATTTTAAAATGATGGATTCGACCATTTTTTTAGAGGAAATCCCGATTTTTCACCGGATAGGTTAGCCATAGACATTTCATAAAAAAAAAATACCATTACCTGGCTACTTATACATTGTAAATGTGAATTTTTGACCAAAAAAAAACCCACTTGCTTATACCAATACCTTGGAACAACCAATTTAAGCCATTTAAAGGTTGGACATGTAACTGTTAGTGTTAAACTGATTCTAGCTCTAGGGCAGTGTAGCTAGCTGGGTTGTGCATGGGGTACCCTCATGGCCTCATTAAGCTAAATGGTAAACAAGATTATCAAATCATTATTTTTAATGTTTTCTTGGCTTATTTTTCAGTTGTAACAAGCTATGACAAACAAATATGTACGGATATAATGCATCTGAACATTCCTATTTAAGGTAGTTAAAAAGGTCGCTGTCAGAAGAATGCTAATTAAATGCTATTATTTAAAGGCCATTCAAGGACTATTGTAAATTGCACGATTCAAACACTCTGTTTTGAAATTGTTCAGTGAAATCCAAAATACATCATGTACATATATATATACATGTTTACTTACTTATATACAGTGCCGTATGGTACGTCTGCGCACCTTCTATGTCTGCGCTTTACATTGACGTTCAGTGTAAAGCACAGACATAGAAGTGACTTACATTGACGTTCAGTGTAAAGCACAGACATACAAGTTACATCTATGTCTGCGCTTTACACTGAACGTCATTGTAAAACGCAGACATAGAAGGTGCGCAGACTTACAATATTTGACTGTATAATTATATAAAACATGAGAATGTTGTTGGTGATAATACATTGCATCATAAGAATCTGACTCTACCTATTTAAGTTTGTTAAAACCAATATTGCAATACATAAATTCCATGTCTGCATTGCATATGGCTTGGAGATGGATAGAATGAAATTTTTTACGATTTATGTATGACTGAGGATGATCTTTAGGTGCACGTATTTTAATATGGGTGTCATCAAGGGATCCAACAATTCCCGGAAAATTATTTCTTTCACTAAATTTAGATGTAACATTCTCCATCTGTTGACCTCTAGGCCAGCAAATCACTTTTGGTAGAACATTGTTAATAAGAGCTATAATAATGCGATTTCTGGATAAAATAATCGATGATTCCGAAACCCCAAATCTGTCGGCTATTCTAATAATTGGATCCTGGCCTCCAAGGTACCACAATGTGATCATCAACTGTTTCCTTACAGATATTGGGGTCTTTCCACCATAACCTCTTTTTGATAGCTCCGGGGATTCTTCAAGATATGACAATAAAATCTCAAATGTGTTTAAAGACATCCTGAACAGTCTTCTGAATTGTTCTTCATTAAATTGTGGTACTACATTCTCCACATAACCATATATTTTAGGTCTTGGATTTGGCAGTCTGCAAAATACAAATAATAAAAGACTGAATATCTTGAAATTTATAGTTCAAATATGTGAAAAAACAAAAGATATTAGGAATAAAAAATACATGGATAACATTACATACAATGTACGTACTAAAATTGAACATTGTATATGCTAATAGAACTGACAAGAAAAATGTTGATTTTGGCTAAGCCAACAAAATGATGTATAAACATCAGCATGATGAGCTCTTGAAATTTTATAACAAAAATGGTATTAAGAACAGACCATTTGATTTTCGGGGGGGGGGGGGGTCCTGGGAGTGGGATTTTACCTTAAGCTGAACATTTTTTCCACCTGCAATGCGGGCTAGATTATTTTTTTCCTACACTAACAATGCAAGAAATTTTTTTCTTTTTTTTTTAATTGCAAAAATTGAAGTCAGATTACCTTTTTCAAACCACGGTGCTGGTCAGAAGGTTTTTTGGACAAAAATAAGGACAAGGCAATTTTTTCTAAAAAAATCCCAGCCCCCTCCCTTCCTCGTATTTTGACTAGAGTACAACATAAGTAGGAGGGGAGTTACCATTTAAATAAAGTTACATACAGCATAAATTACATTAATAACATACCTTGAGGACTGGTATGTAGATGGATGTGGAATTATTACAATAGTGTATGTTATACAACAGTTGAAGTAAATGCTTTATTTGTTTATTATTAAATTTTTCACAAATCAATGAGGATTGCATGTAAAAAAAACCTACAGTGCAATGCAAGATGCCACTACAACCAAAACTGCCGTGTCATCTTCCTCACATTCCTCATCATTTTCCAAAAACAAGTCCGTCGATATAGCTGTTGTAACATCGACATCCATTTTGAATTTGTGACTTCCTGTTCCCACGCGTGCGATTCGATTGTCCAGAACAGTGTAACTGGAACAAGTAATGCACAGTGAATCAAGCGGGCCCAAAGTTTGCAAAAATTTTATAACCACTTAATTCTGACTTTAACTAATTAGAAACCAGAGTGAGGTATCTTTTCCTAACCAATGTAGGTAAGGGAGATAATACATTTGTCTCCCTTTTAGCCTCAGGACAAAAGGGAGAGAATTTAATTATCTCCCTTTCCTACAATGGTTAGGAAAAGATAACTCACTCTGGTTCCTCATTAAACTCTATTACAAAAATACATCAATCATGTCAATTAATCTTGCAATAGTTACTGTTGACAAAGATTCCCAATAATCCATTTCATGCAGAAAATTTCCAAATATTTACAGTACAAACCAGTTTTTGTCGTTTCACCAAGTCTGACAAATTTGAAAAATAACGGAGGTTTTAGAAATAATGTTGATTCATAAAAATGGAAGAACACTCTTCTATTTCTCGTATACACAATGATGAGATTGATTTTTTTCAACAGGAGGGATTCCCTCATTCTTGTCTGGTCGAGAACTTTGACAAGTTTAAAAAAACATAAATAATTGGTTTATCGCTATTTTGTTTTATTTATTGTAACAGATGCATTTAAATTAACATTTTCCAATTTACAGTCAAACCTGTCTATAAAGGACACCCAAGGTACCAGTAAAAAGTGCCCTTTATGAGCAGGTGCCCTCTATAAAGAGGTTGATTTTACAAGCTTTGTTCATGAATGGGAATTTTTCACTGTGCCGTTTATAGACAATGATTTGCTATATAGAGGTGCCCTTTAAAGCAGGTTTGACTGTACTCAGTAAGTGTTTTCATCCTTGATTTATTTCTATTACATGGTTATAGATTCCTATGCTATAGTCAATATCTCATGTGAATCCTTATTTACTGGTGATAATTTCCTTTCTCATGCTACTAGTATTATCCCAGTAACAGGTCAAAGGAAAATATAAAAAAAAACAGCCACAAGAAATTAATAGATAAATCCAACGAGAGATTTCCATAACCAATAATATCATAGACACCAAGGACAAATATATAAAATTAATCAACAAAAATAAATATCTGGAATGTTAATTAAATCACAGTCACATACATTAACAAATTAAACTATACAAACACATATGCTTTAAAAATTTCAATTACAATTTATTCAATAATAATGGCGTAATACATATTGGTCTGGGTATCATCCGGCGATCTCAATCTTTTGAAGAAGCAGTCAAGGGAGGATACTCTTGCCAATATATATTATGCCACTGATCTATTTATCATATGTAGCAATATCACTTAATGCCAGGCGGAGCTGTTTTCCGGAAGTTATTTTAAAACTCGGTTAAAAAATATTTATCACCTATCTATAGACGATTTGGGTACCAGATATAATGTTTACAATCGATGTTTCCACCCATTGCTGCACCTAGCAATAACAAGAATTGCTATCATATGCTTCACAGGAACGTTTTGTCGAAACCTTGGTCCAAACACAACTGGGCTGTTACTTCTGTAGTTTAACTGTCGGGACCTTGGTCTGAACACACTTCGCCTGTTATGGCAATCTGCTTCTGAATACATTCTTTTACAATAAAGAAAGTCTATGTGGGAGAATTTTGTTTTTAAATGTAGTATAAAGTTGTTTGAAAAAATTGAAATAAAACATCCATTTCTGTATTAGCATTGTAGAAATTGTATTCATTGTCTGCTGTTTGTTGCCAGACTTGTAAGAAGGGACCTTGCTACTTCAAAATCTCATGCGATATATTAATTTCGTAAACTACTATTTCGTATTAAAAGAAAACTTTGATGCATGATATAACACTATACTACTGCAAATCTTTAAATATTTATAATTAACATTGCATCGATCCATTTTGTACATAGACCAATGTACCAGTCTAAGTTCACGTTTCAGTTAAGATATTTATCAAGGTGGACAACTTACGTCATAATTTTTAGTCCTTGTCTGATCTGTTTTGGGCATACTGACAAAGTTTCGTTTCTTTTGCAAAACGTTTGATGTCTCCACTAAATTTCATCAGTTCAACGATGAATTGTATTGTTGTGGATAATGTGGTGCAAAAATCCTACCATTAATTTACCAGTTTGGCCAAACACTCAAAAATTTACCAATTGACAGGTGTATGGTATCCGGAAAGAATTCCCTTTTGCTTGAATGATTATGAAAACTAAAGCAAGCAGACATAAATTAACCTATCTTGGTCAAAGCTTTGAATTACTGGCGTACTTTGCAATATTTTTTCATAAACAATCGGAAATACCATCATAAAGTACTTTCATTTTCCGGAACCGTTACTATATTTGGAATAACTATGACGTACGTCGTCCACCTTGTTTATAGTAAAAATATCCCATATTGACACACAGTGCCAAATATTAACCTTATATACTAAACTAGAGGCTCTCAAGAGCCTGTATCACTCACCTGGATTTAACTTTTCACCTTGAGCAGACCTAAAAATTAAAGTGTTGCAGTCAATTTGGCTGGTTTTTCTATAGGATTCTATGTTAAACTAATTTCAGCTGTGGCAGTCATCTTGGTTTAGTCCAGGTCAACGGATACATTTCTAAAAGAGAACCATCTAAGGACCATTTCTGCTAAGTCTGAAGTAAGATTTTTGAGTGAACATTCATGCCATGTTTGGTTTCACTCCATTCAGTGGGTTCTATAGAAGAAGACATTTGTATGTATTTCCCTTAGGGTCCTATGTTAAACTAAGTCCTCACTGGTGGCCATTTTGAATGATGTAACGGCTACAAAGTAACAACACTTGGTCAGCACCTTGTAAGGAACATTCATGCTATGTTTTGTTACATTCCATTCAGTGGTTCTCTAAAAGAAGTCATTTGTATGCATTTCCCATAGGGTCCAATGTTAAACTAAGTTCCCCCCTGGTGGCCATCTTGGATGATGGATCGGCTACAAAGTAACAACACTTGGTCAGCACCTCATAAGGAACATTCATGCCAGATTTAAATTTATTCCATTCAGTGGTTCTCTAAAAGAAGTCATTTGTATGCATTTCCCATAGGGTCCAATGTTAAACTAAGTTCCCCGCTGGCGGCCATCTTTGATGATGGATCATCTACAAAGTAACAACACTTGGTCAGCACGTCATAAGGAACATTCATGACATGTTTGGTTTCATTCCATTCAACGGTTCGCTAAAAGAAGTCATTTGTATGCATTTCCCATAGGGTCCTATGTTAAACTAAGTTCCCCGCTGGCGGCCATCTTGGATGATGGATCGGCTACAAAGTAACAACACTTGGTCAGCATCTCATAAGGAACATTCATGCCATGTTTGGTTTTATTCCATTCAGTGGTTCTCTAGAAGAAGTTCAAAATGTAAAATGTAAAATGTTAACGACGACGACAGACGACGCCGGACGACGGAGGCCAAGTGATGAGAAAAGCTCACTTGGCCCTTCGGGCCAGGTGAGCTAATAAAAACATGATCTCATGTTGAATATAATACTATTACATTAAATGAACAGTAGATAATGTCAACAAATCATATTTCAATGTAATATAAATTGCTATTCTAAATGCATTTCAATACAGACTGGCAAGTTTTACATTATCAAATATAAATGAACAATGCCCAAACAAATTTATGTAGATGCCTCAAGAATGGAACCAGAAATAAAAGTTTATTACAATGTTATGTTGGCAGTAATTTATTAAGGTGGTACCTAACACTACAGGGAGATAACTCTGTAAAATCAGCTAAACGTTTTAATAACGTTGTGTTGTTAAGGGAATATTAAGCTTTTCAATGATCAATATTAGTGTTTGTCAAACTGCTATACAATCAGTGTAATTTTTCTGATGAATTGGTTGGTTCAAATGTTTTGAAATTTTAAAATTTTTGTCAATGGGTCAAAGTAAATACTTTGTCAAAATTTTATGAAAATTAAACAAGCCAAATTAATTTTAGTAAAAGTGTTGGGTACCACCTTAAGCCAGTGATTTTTATCATTTTGTAACGGCTTTTTGGCCAATTACAATTGAAAACAATCTACCATAATTTCACAATGTTAACAGTCCCTACCTTGGATGCAAATATATTACCACATTGTCATTTTGAATACTTACGAGCAGAGTGTCGATAACTCCCTAAATATGATTAACAATCAATTAACTATAAATATAACACTAAAAATCATATAAAACATATTGATACTAAAATTGACTACATGATTTTTTCCCCACTCCTGTTAAACAGGAACTAATTTTAAACACATTTTTGTACTAAAGCTATTATACTATCAAGGTTTTAAGGATTGAATGCACAAACTTCTTAACAGTACTCAAGACTTCTAAACCATAACAACAAGACCTTGGCAAATATTTTTGTCTTTTAGCTGAATTTTCTATTTTTAGATTTTGAATGCATGAGTTATCTTTCATGAAAGGTGTTTTGTATGTACATAAAGGTCAAAAAGTAGTAAATGTAATAATATTGAATTGAGGGATTTTCGTTTGACATTGAAATTGTGGAAAATTTTGTCCAAAAACATATCATCAATGTGATGTTAGAAAAAATATTCTGTAGAAAAATGACAATTTTTCCACTGATATCTATGGGTGAAACCTTTTCTAAAGAGCAGATAACTCCATAAATGGGAAACAACTCACATGTACCAAAAATGGGGAATATGAAAAACCTTTTATTAACTTTTCTGCAAGGATGGTCTCAAGATTTTTTATGTTAATTTTTTTAACACATTATTTTCATACATATAATACTTTAGAGGATTTTGCAATTGTAATACTGCTTGATATTTGATAAATTTTTCAGAGTAAAACAATTGTAACAAATGTACATGTATATACATGTATGATACATCTAAAAAAGGTTTGTAATAGAGAGTTTATTAATTTCTATAATTGTTATATTCAGTATTTCAAGGGGAATAATCAAAACCTCACTGATTTTTCAATTTTCAATCTATAATTTGAATAAAAGTTTGTTTAGTTGGGGTTTTACGCCATTTTCAGCACACTTGGCTATTTCGCGGCAGCCAGTTTTTATTGGTGGAGGAAGCCAGAGTACCCGAGAGAACCACTGACCTTCGGTAGGAAAATTGGCAATCCTGTCAATTAAGATCGGAGTCGAACACACCCCGCCACATGTGAGATTCGAACTCACAACCTCAGCGTTGACAGGCTAGTGATCACAAGTAGTCATGACGAACTACCTAGACCACTTGGCCACCGAAGCCCCTTGAATAAATGTCATTTTAAGCAAGTTTTAAGAAGAATAATCAAAACCTCTTGACGCTGATTTTTCAGTTTTCCACCCAAATTTTATTGAGATTATATCTCTCTGTCAAAGGACAGAGATGCCTGACTGATAGACTTATTAGTATTTTTAATTTTATAACAGTAAATTCTTAAGTCTTTATCACAATCGCTGAGCTGGTGAAACCTTAATAACTTGGTATCCACTCAGTGTTTCCAACAAACATTTGTCTATTTGTGGAATAAAAGAAAACCCGACCAACTGCTAAAAATAAACTTACAGAGTTGAAAAATAACTGGAATGGTTTGCATAGAAAATGTTACTGTATAAAAGATAATAGCACACCGAAAGTCTAGTCGGGAAGATAAAATAATTTGAATATGGAATGTGTGAGATCATTTAACTGCAAGGCAATTATATCGTTTAGCAAATGGTATATGATTTTAAAAATAAACCATTTTTTTTTTATACAAACTAAAAAAAACCCAAATAATACATAAGTCTTGAAGCAAATCTTTTGAGAATTTTCCTAATGAAAAAATGAATGAAAATATATTACAAACGTATCATAAAATGAAAGCGATGATGACCGGATTTATCTCCCCTGTAAGATTGTGGTTTTAATTGGATATAAACTAAACTACAGCTGTCGTTATTTTTTCCTCTTCCACTGCCATAACTGTCTGTCTATTCCTGTACATGACTTCATTAACAATTTCTGTCCATCTAATGAAACTTCCATACACTTCTGTGTATTTGAATGAAATATTGTATTGTCCTAAAAAAACAAGGGGTTTACATGTAATTGTGTTTTCAATTAAAAATGAACTTTTGTTTTCAATTAAAAATGAACTTTTGTTTAAATTAATAAATCATTAACAATTATTTTCATCTTGCATGAGACCGCCTCTGTGGTCTCGTGGTAGGGTGATCGCCCCGAGTGCGGAAGGTTGCGGGTTTGATCCCCGGCCGGGTCAAACCAAAGACATTAAAATTGGTATTTGCTGCTTCTCTGCCAAGCACGCGGCATCTAGGAGTAAGAGCAAAGACTGGTCGGCTCGGAGTCAGTATAATGTGTCCGAGTGAGGTGATATGTCTTCCTGCGGACAGTTACCTCATGAGCTAGCACATTAAAAATCCGACTTAGCGTGTCGGTCTAGTACAAAGCAAGGATCATATTCATTATCATATCAACATGTTCTCGTCGTGATATGCACCTGGTTGCCACTTGGCGTTAAACAACAATTCATCCATCATCATCATCTTGTATAATTGGCTATTTATCTTATACTTAAACTTCCACATGTGCATGTATAAAAATCAAGAAGTACAAGAAAAAAAAATATCCCTTTATTTGGCCATCTAAACTTATATATCTGGTTTTCAGACACCACAGCCCCACTTAAAAAGCAGCTGACGGAAAAAGTTAAATTTGATTTCCGGAAAAAATTCACCGCCGTTAAGGTATTTTTCTGTCAAAATGATTATTGAAGTTTGGCGCCAAAAGTACTTTTCAAGCATATGCCGACCCAGACTCAATTGTCAAGGATTGTGTGACATTGATCAAGTCAAAAAGAAAGTAAACAAGGTATAATTGAAACTGGATGCAGTTTCGAATGTCTCCCAAACGAAGCTCTTTCTCTTTCAGGGTATTTTTGGAATTCCTAGTGTTTGAAATACTGGGCAAGTGTACAAAGAGATTGAGTATATGCAAAATGTTTGATATATGGTATTCAATATCTGCAGTTTTATATGTTGTAATCGGTATTAACATGATTAACAGATGTTTTATCAAAATATTTTATTATTGAAGGTGCAATGGCCTCCACCTCCCCTTTAGCCATTTAAGGGGGTGGGGCATGACCCCCCCTCAGACCCCCTATGGTACCAAATGATTCGTCTTATCATAAGGAGTAATAATATATATGGTTATAGGGTGGGGATCTCAATGGTTTTCAGAATAATAAGTATTTTGTCATTTGAGGGGGTGGGGCATGACCCCCCCTCAGACCCCCTATGGTACCAAATGATTCGTCTTATCATAAGGAGTAATAATATATATGGTTATAGGGTGGGGATCTCAATGGTTTTCAGAATATTTAGTATTTTATCATTTGAGGGGGTGGGGCATGACCCCCCTCAGACCCCCCTATGGTACCAAATGATTTGTCTTATCATAAGGAGTAATAATATATATGGTTATAGGGTGGGGATCACAATGGTTTTCAAAATATTAAGTATTTTGTTATTTGAGGGGGTGGGGCATGACCCCCCCTAAGACAACGAAATGGAGGGTATAACATAAATATCCAAGGTAACAGGTAGTATTTCCAAGTTAAGATCACAAATGATCAAGTTATATCACTTTTCCCATAGACTTCTATAGTAAAATTTTGCAAAACCCCACCCCCTTTTGAGACCCCCAAAATATATGTTCCCTCCCACAGATTGAAATTTTTTTTTCGGGAGGCGCATCTAGGAATATGGGCCTATCAAGTCGTATGATATCAAGCGATTCCGTCTATTTAGTATTTTATCATTTGAGGGGGTGGGGCATGACCCCCCCTCAGACCCCCTATGGTACCAAATGATTCGTCTTATCATAAGGAGTAATAATATATATGGTTATTGGGTGGGGATCTCAATGGTTTTCAGAATATTTAGTATTTTATCATTTGAGGGGGTGGGGCATGACCCCCCTCAGACCCCCCTATGGTACCAAATGATTTGTCTTATCATAAGGAGTAATAATATATATGGTTATAGGGTGGGGATCACAATGGTTTTCAAAATATTAAGTATTTTATCATTTAAGGGGGTGGGGCATGACCCCCCCCTCAGACCCCCTATGGTACCAAATGATTCGTCTTATCATAAGGAGTAATAATATATATGGTTATAGGGTGGGGATCTCAATGGTTTTCAGAATAATAAGTATTTTGTCATTTAAGGGGGTGGGGCATGACCCCCCCTCAGACCTCCTATGGTACCAAATGATTCGTCTTATCATAAGGAGTAATAATATATATGGTTATAGGGTGGGGATCTCAATGGTTTTCAGAATAATAAGTATTTTGTCATTTGAGGGGGTGGGGCATGACCCCCCCTCAGACCCCCTATGGTACCAAATGATTTGTCTTATCATAAGGAGTAATAATATATATGGTTATTGGTTGGGAATCTCAATGGTTTTCAGAATATTTAGTATTTTATCATTTGAGGGGGTGGGGCATGACCCCCCTCAGACCCCCCTATGGTACCAAATGATTCGTCTTATCATAAGGAGCAATAATATATATGGTTATAGGGTGGGGATCTCAATGGTTTTCAGAATATTTAGTATTTTATCATTTGAGGGGGTGGGGCATGACCCCCTCAGACCCCCCTATGGTACCAAATGATTTGTCTTATCATAAGGAGTAATAATATATATGGTTATAGGGTGAGGATCACAATGGTTTCCAAATATTAAGTATTTTGTTATTTGAGGGGGTGGGGCATGACCCCCCTAAGACAACGAAATGGAGGGTATAACATAATACCTCGCCACTTCGTGTGGCGGGGTATAAAAACTTAAATATCCAAGGTAACAGGTAGTATTTCCAAGTTAAGATCACAAATGATCAAGTTATATCACTTTTCCCATAGACTTCTATAGTAAAATTTTGCAAAACCCCACCCCCTTTTGAGACCCCCCAAAATATATGTTCCCTCCCACAGATTGAAAAATTTTTTTCGGGAGGTGCATCTAGGAATATGGGCCTAGCAAGTCGTATGATATCAAGCGATTCCGTCTATTGGTTTATGAGAAACGGTGCACACAAGTGTTCGAAAAAACGCGCCCGGAAAGAAGAAAAATAATAATAATAATAATAATAATAATAATAAGAATAAGAATAATAATAATAATAAGAATAATAAGAACTGAGCAAAAACAACATGTCTCCAAACTTCGTTTGGGAGACATAATTAACAGCTGATAAACAATCATGGCAGTGAGTTTGACTCCATTATTTGTTCCAAACAAATCATTCAATGTAGGATACTTCCTGTTCAGTCTACAGTTACCATTAAACAGCTCTGCAGAAGAGTGATTGCAGAAATTGGAGGAAATTTGAGGCATTGAAAACAGATAACCCATTTGTATTACAAATGTATTAAAATATCATAGAAGTGAATCGATTCAAACTAGATTTGTGTGTCACCAAAATAAACACCTAAACTGAAAATCCCTTGTCTCTTTTGAAAAGGAAATAAATTCCCTATCTACCTTACCATTTTTGAAAAATCAATTGTCTGAGAACCAGAGAATTTATTTTAGGTGGCCTTATACCGCCTTCTTCATGTTTAAGTAATACATGATTTGACGATGTTTCAATATGTTGCTTTGTTAAAAGGTTGTATCAAGCCTATTTGTGGTTTTTATTTACATGATACCATGGTGAAAGAATTGTTATTCTTCATCTTTTACGTGATTTAATTAAAATGTATAAGCTGTTTTTTTTTTCTTTTTTTTCGTTAAAATTTTCTTTCATTATAAAATCAGTTTTTTTTTATGTTTAAGATGCTATATCAATATATAAATATTCTAATGCAACATTAGATTCTGTTGATGGCACATGCAAAGCATCATTTCTAGATTTTAAAGATTGTGTTTTCACTTAAAATTTTTCCACTTGCATTAGAATTGAGATAACAGCATTTTATATTAATATTTTCTGTAATTTTTGATTTAATGTTGAAAATATCCTTTCAGTTCCACCTCTCAGGTGTTACCAGTAATCTCAATCTGAAACTATCAAATCCCCAATTGACATTGGCAAATATTAAAATATGATACTGTTATCTCCTACTTTACTGCATTTTGTTTAATCAAATTAAGGTAAAACATTTTTCTGCAGCACTTGAGAAACCACCATAAAATCCAATTTTTTTAAAATAAAAACACTTTGCGGTTGTAAATTACCTCTCTATAGAGCCATTCCTGATTGCCTTTCTGTCCATGACATGGATATATTATAACATTTTCACCGCCAGAGAAATCCAGACAACCATCATCTCTTCTTATCTCTCCTGATTTACTTAACATCCAGTACTGAAAATAATTCAAATCTTAGCAAATGTCTTTTAGTAAATTATATGTACTGTCTCTAAACCTTGGTATATACAAAAAAAAAAAAATCATAATTTTAGTAATTTATTCAATTTTAATCATCTTATATGTTGGCTGACACGTGCAATTACCTTCTTTTCTTGTGTATAATACATAGTCTTTTACTCTCAAATATGTTTTTGAGAAGTGGGCTGCGTATTACACATCCCAATATAAGTTCTTAGTCTTTTTTGAGGTTTGATATCCCACCAAAATGAGACCAGGTGATGAAAGTATCGAGATAATAATTTTCGTATTGGAAACCCAATTCTGTTCAGTGTCTCATTAGCGTAGAAGTTTCTTTTGTTCATTACATACTTTATATATGTGATCTTACAGGGAATGGAGTTGATATATGCGAGAAAACTGAATAAAACATGCTTGTTTAGATGAAAACGACTGCACCGTTTCAAACACCACATTGTTTATTAATGTGAAAATTATTGAAATTTTAAAAAATTGCTGAATTCTTTATTGTGGAACACATTTTTCTGGTCAGACCACGACTAACTTCAATTTGCTGCCGAAAAAAATCATGACTCAAGAAGTATTCTTCCAGAGAAAAAAATAAAAATTTCACTATGGAATTTTAAATGTAAAAGGGAGATAACTATGCCTGTGAGAGTTATTAAATTAAATATTACATCTCAAGGTTACACCAAATATGCACAAAGTGCATGGAAATTATTAAATTAATGGTTTTACAAATTTTAAAACTTTCCGCTTTTTTAGTGCATTTATTTTTCTACTGGAAAAAAGTCCAAAAATCATTTTCCCGAAAAATAATAGAGACTGCAGTATTGATTTTTGAGGGGTAGGTGGGGAATATAATCTACATATTAACTTGAATTGAACTTCACCTGGTTCCATCCCTGGTTATTACAAACCAAGACTACATTTCTTACCTGGCGACCTCACTGACTGTTGCAAAGCCAAGACTACAAGCCTTACCTGGTTTCTTCCCTGCTTATGCCAAGGAAAAAGATTAAAGCCTTGACCTGGTTCACTCCAAAGTTATGACAAACCAATTCTTACATGGTCCTTGCTTATCAAAAGGCCAAGCCTAGATTTCTGAACCTGGTTACCTCCCTGCAATCTTATTCACAAAACTTCTTTGACTAAATTTCAGACCCATGTCTTAATGACATGCTAAGGAGTTACAAATAAATTTAAATAAGAATTTTTGAGATTATGACACAGCAAAGACTACAGTCAATACTTGGTTCCCTCCCTGGTTATAACAAGTCAAGACTACAAGCCTTATCTGGTTCCCTCCCTGGTAATAACAAAAAGGAAAAAAACAATCCCTACCTAGTTCCTTCTCTGCTTATATGACAAGGCCAAGATTACAGTTCTTACCTGGTTCCCTCCCTGGTTATGACAAGGCCACATATTTACTGGTTTATGCATGTTGTGTGAATCTACAGAACTGTCAACACACATTGGTTTGGCTTTACTCCGTATCTGCAGAATAAATAATATGTATTTTATCATGAGTGAACACTTCAATCATTAGGCTATCAAAGCCATATGTTATCGTCTTACATCAAGTCGGTCACAAGAATTATTTTGTTTGTTTGTTTAGTTGGGGTTTTACGCCGTTTTCACCACATTTGGCTATTTCGCAGTAGCCAGTTTTTATTGGTGGGGGAAGCCGGAGTACCCGGAGAGAACCACTGACCTTCAGTAGGAAAATTGGCAATCCTTGTCAATTTAGATCGGAGTCGAACACAACCCGCCACAGGTGAGATTCGAACTCACAACCCCAGTGTTGACAGGCTAGTGATCATTAGTAATTGTGACAACTACCTAGTCCACTCGGCCACCGAGGCCCCTGGGAGGGGCTTGAGAAACACACAATACTGACCAATGAACGGTCAAACAGAACACAAAAACATACTTTGGAATTCCATCGTGTGAACGAGGCACATAACCCAAAAGTTGAGAAATCTGATTAAACACAGTAAACGTGACAGTTAATATTGTTCTTTTGTCTTTTGGGTTAAAGTATCGTGGAATAATCTGCAATTTTCAATGCATTTCGTCACATTATTTGTTTACATTGTCGAAATGCAATCGCTGCATGATTCTGTGTTCCGACTGGATGCGGCTAGTCTCAGCTGCATCAAATAGAAATAAGTACCAGACGGACCTGAAATTCAGGCTTAATCTGCGAATGGTAAAGAGGAGAGAAGCAAATCGCAACCCTTTAAGCTAGCGAAGATAATCTTCAAATACTTTTGTTGAAGCATAACTGATTCCATTAGATGATTTAGGAGGAGTTGTGCTTACAAAGTTGATACCATATGAAGAATCAAATGAAGGCTTAAGTCTGGTTATCTCGCCCTTGAGCATATCAGAAATTTTTTAGCTTCAAGCATATATTCATACTGGATAATAAATTGTTTGAATAATTTCCATTGAAAGTTTAGGAGAAATTGTGCTTACAAGGTCCACACCATATAAATGATTAAATCTAATTATCTCCCCTTCAAGAATTATTTTGAGCCACAGGCACCTTCATTCACATTTCAGCCTTTGTTTTAAGTTTCGCTGAATTCCATTAAACTGTTTAGGAGAAAATGTGCTTTCAAGGTCACTACAATATGACGAATTAAATTAATGCTAAAGTCTAATTATCTACCAATAATTCCAATACAGTGTGTATTGTTGATTCTGATTGGTTGATCTGATGTCCGGGAGCTTTTATTTTTTGATAAATGCATTCCAGCGTATGAATATGTGACCCAGTATTTGAAAGAGTGCCATATTATAATCCGCTCATTTCTTTCTTATTTTGCCGTAAAGTATATTATGGAATTATAAGTAATAAAATTTTTGTTTTCCGCAATTAATCAGTGTATAAACTCGACCAGGTCACACACAAACTTAACATAAAGTCCAAAGGACTTTATTTAGTTTGTGAGTGAAGTGGTCTCTTTTATACACCAATAAATTGCTTCAAAACAACTCTTAATACTAAATTTAAGATGTCTGGTACAGAATCATTTTGTTACCATAAATTATAAAGTTTTGTTACCATAAATTATAAAGTTTCATTAAATTCCATCCAATTGTTAGGAGTTGCTACTACAAGATTCATGGACAGACAGAGTGATTCCTATATGCAACTCGAAACTATTTTTTGGAGGGTATAAATGTTAATTACCTCCCCTGATGCTATAGCTTCTCCTGGTACAAACAGATCTGGATAGATATTTTTAACAAACCAATCAAAACTTTTACAATTTAATTTCTTCCTCAATTCTTTCCTTTCACTAACATCACCATAATCACCCTGAAATAAAAATAACATTTTCTGCATTTAGTGATTTGTCTTATAGTATTAATGAATGGGTGTATTTATAATGGCCCTGTAATGTATCCAAGGTCTGTTGTCTAATAGGAAATAAATAGGATTTGAAATAGGTGTTTTAGTTTGAGAGAACATATGAATAGTAAACAAATAAGCAAGAAAAAAATATAGGTTCATGTGCTCATTTTAGAACTATAAGGCCTTGAAAATTTGCAGGAAACGGGTTTTCTCTGGATTTTTCATTGTCTTTGCATTGACAACTTCAGTCTCTCAAAGATGTATAAAAAACAAAACGGATTTCATAAAGTTTTGTCAAATACCATTTTAAGGTATATATGATTGAATTATAAAAGAAAAAGTAGGGGTTCATGGGCAAAAAATTTCATGTTTAAGAAATGGATAAAACCCGAGGATTCCAAAAATCTGACAAAAAGACCAAAACATGACCAGCAAGCATCCTTAAAATGAGAAAAGCCATACAATTATGTGGTATTCTAACTAATATTATTTCTTTTTTATCAATACACATACCAAATCATAATTAAATCTTTCGTAGTAATAATTTTTGTAATCATCCATCCAAACTTCAGCCAGACGTATAGAATTTTTCTTCACAACATTTACTCCAGTTCTCCATTTGTATGGGGACCTTTTACGGAAGATATGTCCGACGTGTGAACATGGTACAATTTCTAAAGTTCCTCCACACATCCATATCTGAAAAATATAACACCAAAAAATAAAATATCTCAAATATAATGATAACTTTCTAAATTTTGTATATCATATCATAGTATGTTATTACATGGGCATTTTGTATTAATCCTTTATTATGGACAAAGCAGTTGTGATGGGTTGAGGTCTGTTGTATTTGGCCTAGGCAAAGCCAAGGGCCAAAACATATTTTCGAGACCCAATATTAATGTACGAGGACACAATATAGGATAAATACGAAAACACCTATTTCATGATACCTTTACAAACCAGTAACTTAAAATACAGTTGTATGGGGCATCGATCAACTGTATTGGTCCTTTGCATTGCCTTGGCCCAATATAGCTGACCTAGATCCAATGTCGACCGTCTAGGATATAAAGCAAGATTACCACAAAGGCAAAGCAAGACGAAGTTATACGGATCGATTAGACTGATGGAAAGGCTACTAAACTGTTACCACAATACTTATGCTTGTAAGCAATGTGTGGCTCATTGTCTGATAATGTGTGTACCTTTACAGAAAACTTATTACACATTTACCATTAGAACACGGAGGTGCAAGCAAAATCTTAAGTAGCCAATAAGAACCTTTTTAAAGTGTACCAAATAAGGTTTGGTATGATTTTCATGGTTTTACTTCACTTGCAGTGCAATTCCCTTTATCATGGTGGCCAGTTTTCGTCGGTGGAGGAAACTCAAGTACCTGAAGAGAACACTTACCTAGGGCAGGAAAACTGGCAATCCTTGTCAATTAAGATAGGAGTCAAACGCACCTCATCATAGGCTGGATTTGAACTCACAACCTCAGTGATATAAGTAGTTACAACAAACTACATAGACCACTCAACCCCCATCCCCCCTTACCAAATATGAGATACAGACTTACCCTGAATGAGAGTTCTAAATTTTCTCCACCCCAAATATCCATCCCAGGATCATAAGTTCCTAGATGTGTAAAATATTCCCTACTGATGGAGAACAGACCACCAGCCATTGTTGGAGACCTAAAAAAATATAAATTATTACTTAAAATTTGTGTCAAAACATTTTTAAAAAATTGAAATAAAGACTTGCATTGTTATCGGTAAAATATTGTTTACTTATCAAAATCCAATTACCTTTTCTTTCATTAAAAAAACAAAAAATATTTTGTTTTTATTGTCTGAGCAAACCTTTTCCTTAATAAAATTAACTCTGAAAACTTTTTTATTGCTCTATTATCAGAAATTTTAAACTTACTGCTCATTTAAAAAAAAAATTTTTTTTTGAAACTTGAAACTCTTTGCTTTAAAGTTTGCAAAACAGTAAGTTTTACCATTTAATTCAGTTTATTTATAAGGTATGGAAGAACATTTTATTGCAACATTTTAATAAAGCTTGTAAAAACGACAATGTAATATAGTATAATATTAATTATTTATAAAAAGCCACCACAAAACATAGCTAAAAATACAGATGGCAAAATCACGTGCATATAATATAGCACACAGAAGTATGTGCAAATAAAGATAAGATGGCAAAATCACGTGCATATACTATAGCACAAGAAATATGTGCAAATAAAGATATAATAAACAGCAGTGCATTGTATGAATAAATAAAGCGTTATGTATAAAAAAAGATTGATAAAAAGACAAGCATATATATAAAGTCATCTGTATGCATTATATATATATATATATATAAAACAATCAAAGGAGAACAATTGGTACCATTTTTTTTTATTGTCTTTTAGAAAATTTTAAAATGCATTTCCATGACGACATACTTAATATGTCAAAATAAAAATATTTTATGGATATATCTTAAATGTTATCATCTGATAACTTTTAAATCTGACTAAAAGCATCTATTAATTAAATAAAAAATCTACTGGAATTGGGTCAAATAAAACATCAAAGGCAATCCCTGGAATGCCAAAGTGAAAGTGAAAATAGAGTTTTTCACAACAAATTAAAAACAATATTAAAAAAGTCAGAACAATGAAAAAAAGATCAGATCACAGCCTGAGCGTGAATAAATAGACTTGTTAGGCACTACATTAGATTTGTTAGTGTACAACATTTTAACGTGCTGACTAACCGAACAGGGTCGACGGGAGATTTACGTAATTTCTGTATATAATCCGGCGGCACCATCCATTTGAATATTAAGTTCCAGTCAAATTTCCCTATCTGTAAGTCTTTAGACTTATGGGAAATAAACTTAAAATCCTCGTCAGAAATTTGAGGAATCTGAGGATAAACAACATGTCGGGGGTCTTCGGCTATCCTATTCAACAACGGTTCTAGCCAACCTACAGAAAAATAATAATTCTAATAATCAGAATGTTGAAGGACCTCTTCCTTTGATCAAAGAAATGGCTAGCAAAGAGTAATTCTGCAGTGTCATGTTTCTAAATGCTTGTATATTTTCTATCATATCAGAGGCGACAGAGTTTTAAGAATTTTTTTTTCCTAGCCTACAATAGTTCAGTTCCATTATTAAGCAAGCCTCCTATCACTAACCTAACAGGGTCAATAAAATTCTTCCTTAATTTTTGTATAGATTCCGGGAGAAACATCCATCTAAAAATTAAATTCCAGTCAAATTTCCCCACTTGAACGTCTTTTGCTGGGAAAGCTTTAAACCGCAATGTTTCGTCTGATATTTGATCAATCTGAGGATAGACCACATGACGACGATCTTCTCCTATCCTTGACAACAGAGGTTCCAGCCATCCTACCATGGGAAAAAAAAAAAATCTTATATAAAAGTCAGGGTATTGAAATGTCTGCGGAGAGGCCACCACTATTCACCCTATAAACACCATTTTAGCAGACGCAAAATGGCTTCTCTCTGTTAAAGATGAGCAACATCCATAGCACATTACAGCCTCCTCTGCAGATGTGAAACAGAGAAGGCTAAAAAAAAGAGAAGCCACTATAGGGGCAGTTTTACCACACACTAAGTGGAGAGGAATTAGCATCAGTTGGTATAACTATTTTTCACCATAATCGTCCATACAATATTTGTTTTAACGATTTACGTAAAAGAAATAATTAAGTCACTGATTTAAGTTTATATGGGAATGTACCTTTTGTTATTGTGAGAGGGGAAGTAGGAAAGAAAAGGCAAGCAAAGTATTTTTATAGTGTGAGGTGTCACAATATTAGAGCATAGATATATTAATTAGAAAACTCAAGTTACAGTGACTACTGTACACTACAAATGTGGCGAAACAAACCTTATCGGTGTGCTCTTGTCAATTAAGGCACGTTTCACGTCATCGGAGAGTGGCATCCAATTAAATACCAAATTCCAATCAAACCTCCCTACTTGAATGTCTTTATGTTTGGTGAATTGAAATTGTAAATTATCGTCAAGTATAGATTCGATAACTGGAGTGACCACGTGACTTTTGTCCTCGGCAATACGGGAGAGTAAGGGTTCAAGCCAACCTGTCAAAATTGTTATGTTCATTATAATTATTAATAAAAAAAAAAAAAAGCGATGCATAATTTACCCTGATCTCTAAAAAAAAAAAGGGAAAAAATACTTGAACAGTATAATCAGTGTGACAAAGAATATGGTGGACAGGTTTGAAATGAAGTTTCCATGGTAACCATTTTGAACTGTTTAAATTTTTAGGCCATTCATTATGAGTAACTGTATTGGCAGATCATAAATAAAGGCAATAACAGAAGTGATGTTTATTGAATCAGAATCCTTTAGAAAATTTATTTAAATCGCTGTTGTCCACCGTGTATTATAAAATTTAACAAACTTGCTTTAATATGACATTTTTGTTTCATTTGAAAGTGTCTCTTTTTTTAACAGCAAGTTGTTTTTTGAGATTATCTTAAATTTGTCTTTAAGAAGTATTACACCATCTTGTCCCCATGCAAATAGGTAGTTTTGATTATTGCCCTTGATCTACAGTCTCAGGCCCGACTATGGTAACTAAATGAGCCGAGTCAATTATCTGTTCTGTGACTGGACGAAAATGAAGATATTTTTGATGTTCGAAAAAATTCTGGTTTACATGTTGTTATGTTCTCTGGTTGAAATTAAAATCTCATACAACAATTAAAAACACCCTTTTCTTTTATAAAGACAGCATTTGTTTCCAATAATAAAAATTAATTATTGTCTTCTCCAATGTTGAAATGACAAAAATATTTTACGAAAGCAGACTCCATTTTTGAAATTCATTTTTTTTACATAATATATCACATTTCCACAAACAAACTTTTGAACCATATTGACTTTTAAAATTTAAGGCTTTACTAATTGTCGTTTTAAATATACAGAAATACAATTGGCCACAGATTTTCACCAAGAAATCATTTGCAGAAGTATATGAGACACAGTGGACTCGAATATTTCATCAAAATTTATATAATATAACATTAAAAAAACCCTTTTAAAAGAAATTAAAGAAAAAAAACATGCAAAATTTCCCTTGTAGAACAGAAAGCTTTGTCGCATAAATTTATATATTAAGAAAATAATCCTGCTGTTAACAAAACATGCAATTTTTCCTCGTAGAAAAGAAAGCGTTGTAACTTTTATTTATTAAGAATATTTTCCAGTTGTTTAAAAAAAAAACATGCAAAATTTCCCTCGTATTAAAAAAAAGCTGTTGTTTTTGTTTATACAAAAAATATTCTGCTGTCAAAAAAATCCTCTTGGCAGTTTCATGCTATTATAACCTTGTTCCCAAAAATCACCAGACCATGACAAACCTTATTGGCTTGGCATTTGATGTTATATTCTTTTTTATATAATCTGGTACCGTCATCCAAGAGAAATGCAAATCCCAAGTAAACCGTCCAACTTGAATATCTTTATATTTTGACATTTTCAATGTGAAATTATTGGCCTCAATGGTTTCTATCACTGGGGTGACAACATGGTGCTTATCATCTGCTATTCTTGACAACAATGGCTCAAGCCAACCTGTAATTCCAGGAAATGTCAATCAAATCATATAACATTTTCCTTTTTATTTATATCCATCAATTTATTGTTTGTTTAGTTGGGGTTTTACGCCGTTTTCAGCACATTTGGCTATTTCACGGCAGCCAGTTTTTATTGGTGGAGGAAGCCGGAGTACCTGGGCCCCTCCATAAATTTAAACTCTTCTTAAAAACTATAAAATTTTTTGCACATTTACTTTTCAAAAAAATATAAATTGCCAATTTTTTTACCAGAATAATTGTTTCAAAAACTAAAATATCTAATCAGAAAACAAAATACAATTCATGCAAAAAAACTTTTTTTTAAATATCTATCATAGTTCTATGTCTAACCCTAAAACTAAATTCAAAATCATTGTCAAATTATTTACATGCAAAGATGTAAAATTTTAACTGACAACAAAAAATATTTCCTATTTTATGAAACACGTGGTATGACTTCATTTATCAAGTCAGGGTTTACTAGTTAAGCTAGAAAACATACATAAAACCCTTACACAAAACATAATGAAATTGATCCTAACAGCAGATAAAAAGGGAGATAACATACAGAAGCATTTCAGAAATAAACAGAGAGTATCTTCTTCCAATGTTTTACCGACATAGGTATATGAACATTAATTCTTTATTTTATCTTTGCATATGTGAGAGAGAGAGTTCAATAGGTCAATCTGCAGTGCTGCTACTAGCTGGGAAATACTTCAGCATGAGAAAGGGTAGCCTGCCTACTGGTAACTAACCATACTGGTGCTATTTTGGAAGATCTTATCTGACGAGTGTTTTCTGGAATTGGCATCCAATCAAATGTCAGATCCCAAGTAAATCTCCCAACATGCACTTGCTCGGCATTAAACCATACAAACTGTAGATTATCATCCCCAATGTTGTCAATAACTGGAGTAACAACATGCTCTTTGCCTTCTGCAATTCTTGACAGTAATGGCTCCAGCCAGCCTATTTCAAACATACACACGACCTTGTCTGATTAGATTTGTTTCATTCTTTGGACACCAAAATGCAACCATTTTGATTCCTAAGTTGATTAATTTTTAACTTCCGAGATCAGAGCACCTGAAAACTTAAATGTCGGCTATTCAATGTAGTCGAAACCTGATGTTCTATTTATAAGACTAATAGATGTAAGGAAAGGAGCATTGGCTGGAGCTGAAAACTACAGTAACTGTTAGTTTTAACAGGCAAAAAAATATTGGACAAAATCTGAATAAAATATAAGATCTACCAGCATCTTGTTCTACTTTTAAAATTTCACACATTTTCATATTCCTAAAAGCATGAATTTGAAAATATACAAAATACTGCAAATCACTAATCTTCTTTTATTATTAAAAAAAAATACCAAAAGATTTGAAAACTTCTCCAGTTTTATTTCAAATGTTTTGAAGATGGTAGCCAACCAATAACAAAAATTCATTATAAAAATGTCAATGAATCCACATGTCCTTGTTTTTAACCTCTATACACCTAATCAAATATGTAATTTCCATGGAAATATTTTTCCTACATTGTACACTGACAGACCTATTGTTGAGGGGGCGTATTAGTTTGTGCAGAAAATGAAAAATTGTTATTAATGGGGCTGATTAGTTTTGTGCAGAACATGCCATCTGTATGTTTAACTACTTAAGCATAGATTTTTCTGCCAACAGAACATATACAGGAAAATTAATCTCTCATTCCTCAAATGGAAGCTTGACACAGCATGCTAATACACAATTTCTAATACTATAATATACTGTCTCTATTACTTAAAGACAACATGTGACAATAACATGTAACCATGGCAACAATTTGTACCTGACCGGGGCCCAGTCCTTATAATGACGCCTTTCTCGTTCATGTTCGGGGATTGCATGCCAGTTGAATTGCAAATTCCAATCAAACCCGCCAACGCTTGTGCTTTTAGCACTGCCATATTGAAATTTAAACGTGGAATCTTCGATTACATCGATAACAGGACAGACAACGATTGACCTATTTTCAGCTATCCTGTCTAATAAAGGTTCAAGCCAACCTAAAAAGGACCACCATATTCATAATGCAAAAATTTATTATTAGTAATATAAATGTAAAATGGCAATGTATTGAGTGCCAAAAGAACAGAGCTATATATTATTATTAAAAAGATGCTGAATATTAGGGAGTTGCACATTGACCAAAATAATTCATGTAATCATTTCAGAATGTTCAGCAGTGAGGTTTTACTCAAATAAGGATGAGATTTTGAATTAACTACAGGCTCCCAGAAGCTTGTATCTCTCACCTGGAAATCATATGCAGAATAAATTGTTTTACTATGTCCATCCTGACTGGCAGTCTGGAACATTGCTGTTTGTTAAGTTCCAAATGGCTCTGACACTGGTTTTGCCAAATTGATCACTGGTTTCAAACAAGAAGATCTTTCATTGAATTTTCCGATAAGGTCCTATGTTAAAATATGTTGGATGGTGGGCAGGCTCATCGGATACAACTCTGAAAGAGGACCAATTAAGGACCATTGCTACCATTAGTTTTGTTCCAATTGACTTAGTGGTTTCAGACAAGAAGATGTGGCAGGCATCTTGAATGGTGGGTGGGTCCTCAGATATAATTCTGAAAGAGGACCACTTAAGGATCATTGCTGCAAAGTATTGCCTTTGTGGTTTCAGACAAGAAGATCTTCAAGTAAATATCCCTCAGGGTCCTATGTTAAACTAAGTTTGGGTGTCATTTTTTATGGTGGGCAGGGTCACAGGATACAATTCTGAAAGAGGACCACCTAAGGACCATTGCTGCAAAGTTTTGTTCAAATTTTCCTAGTGATTTCAGATGTGAAGATCTCTGAAGAAAAGTTTATGATGACGGCAGATGTCAAGTGATGGCAATAGCTCACATGGCCCTGTGGGCCAGTTGAGGTAATAAAAAATGTTGTGAATTAGAGGAATTTCAGTTTATCATGATTATACCAAAAACTGAAGCATTTATGGGATGAAAACAGGCGAGTCTTACCTATAATGTGTGAGATATAGTGAGATTAAGGTATACTGTATCATACAAAACACCGACCACGACAATCTGAATCATTTCATTTCCTACTTTATAGTCAAAATAATATGACTTTGAACTTACTATTGGCTTCGGCAAATTATTTCAATTTAGTAGTATAATAAGACTGTAGCATGTGAAATTTTCGGTTAATTAGCTGTTTAGATTGCAAAATTAACAACTTTAATTAAAATCCAAAATAAACTTAGTGATTTTAAAAGCTATTTGTACCTTCAGCACATTCACAATGTGAATCGAGATACGTCAAAACTGTTCCTGTTGACGCAGAATATCCAAGTAATCGTGCTCTTATTAATCCTTCTCTTTGTTTAGTTCGTACCACTTTTACTTTTTTCAATTTTGCTGCATAGTCTTCTAATGGCTTTTTCAAATGATCTGAAAAGAAATGAATAGTTTTGATAATATGATTTGTTTGTTTAGTTGGAGTTCTACGCTGTTTTCAGCACATTTCGCTATTTTGCGGTGGTTTATTTTTATTGGTGGAGTACCTGGAGAGAACCACGACCTTCGGTAGGAAAACTGGCAATCCTTGTAAATTAAGATTGGAGTCGAACTCACCCCGGCACAGGTGAGATTCGAACCCACAACTTCAGTGTTGACAGGCTAGTGATCATTAGTACACATGGAGAACTACCTAGAGTTGATAATATGAAGAAGAGTAGCAAGATAAATATATTGTTATTATACATAGCCTTCTACTATAACACAGTTATTATATAATCTGCCCGAGGCATAGCTGAGGGATGATACTGTTGAGCAATGAAAACCAAGATGATATGAAAAAAGACCTTGTATACAGGTGAGAAAACACACCTGTGCTGACATTGCAGTTCATGAAAGTGACTTTATGACTATTTTAATTACTTCTGCTTGTTACACATGCAAATTTTATCCATATATCTGATAACAACCCATTTAATTCAACAGAAAGGATCCTGCAATGTACAGTCAAACCTGCCCTAACGGTCACCTTAATTAAGCAGCCACCAGCCTTCAGCGGTCGTCCTGGAGTCCGCCCAAATAGTTTTACGTGTTAATTTAACTCGAATAAGCGGTCACCTGTCTTACGCGGCCAGCGGTCACAGCAAATGGTCCCCAAGCTTGAATTTTACCTAAATTAAGCGGTCATTTACCTTTCTATAAATGTTAAAATCATCGTTAATTGACTTTCAAATCATCTTTAATTAATGGCATAGATTAATTATCATTCAAATTATCAATCTCATCTTTCATTTACGGTCGATTGTGGAAAAAACATCGTTTCATCTCAGTCGAACCGCCATATTTGTATGTTAGACAACGATAATATCTTGATCGTTCCGGACCGGAAAGCAAAATACGGAATTGCCGCTCTGTGTAAAACTTGATTAAACGGTCACCTGTCTTATGCGGCCACTTTACTTTTGTCCCATTTGTGGCCGTTAAAAGCAGGTTTGACTGTATTTCTATACATGTATTTCCAATCTATTGCAGAAATATTGTGCTCATAAATGTTTGGATTATGGCAGTCATGTCTTGGCCTGTCTGTAAAACTTTGATTCCAATGTTTGTCTGTTAAAGACTGTTTGTCATACCATGCTCGCATGTTTTTGCTTGTTTGTCTGTATTTAGCATGTAGTGTTTTGGTCTGTCTGCAATGCTGTTCTCACATGGTTTTGATAATTTACAATTTTGTCGAGGAACAAAGATAAACTAAGAAAATAAGTGCGCCATGGTGTAGTGTTGTAGTGGTTAGCACATCGGACTACAAAGTTCGCTGTTTTGATTCATGTGCCGGACGAAAATTTCAGGGATCAATTTTGCGATGCCCTATCAAGCCATTTGTGTGGATGGTCTTGATTATAGATGCTAGTCCGACAGATGGGGATGAAAAATGGCTGTCCCATGTTACAGGACAGCAACAGTAAACCTTGAAATCTTACCTGTTTCTATGGCTACTATTAATAAACTGTATACGTGGGTGAATGTACAGAAGGTACTATAAAGCGGAAATTGGCAAGAATCCAATATTTTATATAGGAATATATAGAGACTAAAATGGTCAAAATCTGGAAATCCGGCAAATTCCGGAAAACTTTCAGGCGTGTGTATATTTCCGACAATGTATATATATTGTATATATATTTTTCCAGTGATATACCTCTCAACTCATATAATTATATGTCTGCTAAATGTAGTCTCACCCATATCAGAAAAATCATCCACCAATATAACCTCCTTCAGCAGATGTGGTGGTGATCGGTCTATAATACTGTGTACTGTACGCAGGAGAACACTCCAAGCCTCGTTATGGAAACAAACAACAACGCTGGTATCTGGCAAGTTGTCACGGTACTTTTGAGTTTTACATCTGCAAAGCAAATCCATTAACTTTACAATAATTGAAATTAACTTAAAAATACTTTTATTTTGAAAGATTTTACATCTGGAAAGCAAATCGAGTAACTTTACAATAATTTAAATTAATTTAAAAAGACTTTTATTCTGAAAGGTTAACATAATTAACAGCTATCATTACTTTCCTGTCATCTCTAAATAACTTAAGATTTGGGTATTCAAGTTATAATACTTAAGGCATGTTTTTTTTTTTCAAACATGTTTTTGGTTTTTACAAACAAATAACCTGGTTAAGCTTTAACCTGAAACACTTTCAAGTCTTTAAAAAAACAGTATGCCAGGATAATAACAATATTGGCTTTTCCATAAAGCTGCCATCTTGGAAAGGACTAAAACGTGCTCTTGATTCCAGTTGAAGGTTTCATTAACCAAATGGAAGGACAAAAACAAATAAAACGCCTATAACCATTAACCGTAGTTAAACCAGGTTAACGTTTCAAGAAAATAAAAACATTCATCGTGTGTGACTGAACTTAAACAGGAACATTTTGTATGGGATGAAGTCAGTTGGTTTTTTTTTAATAAACATATTACCATTTTATCATTCTTAGGACCAAACAAAGATTATAGACAAAACAAATTTTTAGTCTGGAATTTGTTGGCTTGGTTGGAAACATATATTTCATTCTTTAGTATGTTAAGATAATGTTCCAACTCAGGAATGTGCTATGCTAGGTCTAGGAAAGAACTTCTACCCTTGATATGTATTTTCTTGATCAAAAATAGAAAAAATAATTCTGGGATGTTGTCTTAGAGTAAAACAAATACATGTATTATTCAGGCATGTGTTAGCTTGGTCAACAGAAGCTTTACCCTGAGGTTTGTTAGCTTGGTCAGGAAGACATTTTATAATAGAAGTGTGTTTAGTTTGGTCCAATTCTAGTGTACTGAATTTGTTATAAACATTCAACGGTATACTCTGTTTTCTTTCATTAGTGGATTTTGACATATTTGATATTACCCTTCAACAGTTCATTGTACAAAGTACTATTTGGATTAATCTATATCAGGGACACCCATGACAAATATTTCAGGACCTTAAATCTTCAAAACAACGTCAGGATAAAATTGAATCAGCCTCAACAAACGTTCAAAACATATAGTAAAAAACTGAAATAATGATAATAAAAATTTATTGTGCAATCTTATTCCAATTAAAGTTTGGTAAAATAAAAAATATTGAATAAAATCTTTCCACCCGCCAAACATTTTTTAGAATGGTGGATGTGAATCTATCAATCAACTCGAATTGGCCTTACTATCAAATACATATGGGTTTTTTTTTTTTTAGACTTTCCGATCAGATTTTATTATATTTTCAGTGATTTTGTTAATTTCGATGTCGACTTACTTGACATCAAAAGTGTTACTTTTTCTCAATGAGATATTTTGACTGATTCCATTTTAATCAATAAAACATATTTATAAGACAGACCTCAAGGATATTACCCCAACACAGCAATCAATCTCCAACAATTTTTTGGTGTCTCTGGAAAACTTTGACATAGATAAAACTCTAGTAAGATTGAAGGCATAATTTTAACTACATTAAAGGCATAATTTTTCTTAGAGGATTTAATTTCCTTTATTTCGTGTGTATGTATAATAAACAGAACATATTTATCCACAACTAAATATGACCCCTTAGCTAATCATGCAATATTTGTTAAAATTGGAATCCATGAAATTCTGTCCCCATGAAATCATTTTCTGAAAGGAATCCCATAAAATTTTAATGTTCAGGTCAATTTCAAAAAAAATTAAAACTTGTCTAAATCAAAGTAAAATTGTACATTGAACATGTATCTCAATTCATAAAAAAAATTCTTGGATCTGCAGGCTGTCCTTGAAAGCCAACTAAAAAATAGATTTTTTTCCCCCTTAAAAATATTTTTTGAAGCCCATTTCCAACTCCATCCCTGCTGGTGTCAGCAGTTAGATTATTATACCCCATTTTCCTGAGGACTGATATGAGTCGAGGGTAGATATCAGGACTGATATGGAAAATGGGGCATCGTAAACTGTTTGTCATATACATGTGCACCTATTTTCAATGTGACCAACAAATTTTACCACTTTTCTCTTAAAAATCATTAATAAAATATTGTAAGCAATAGTTGAATGGATATTAAGAACCTCCTCTGATATGGAATTCTCCTGCTGACTTTATATCATCAGCTAAATCATTGAAAATTTAAGTACCATTCCATGTAAAATTCAAAATCCAGTGTCACATGATAGAAATCGATTTTCTTTTCATGTTTGTTTTTGCATTTCTTTTGTATATTTATCAACAGATCTGGTGAATTTATGGTGTATCATTTATGACATCACAACTGTACTGATAAGGATTTATTGCCCTGATATGGATGTGGAATGTTCTCTTCGAGCTGTATTATACATGTATTAGCAAAACTAAACGCTACATAAATGATAAAAATAATTTTTTATGGCTTCTTGCAACCCATCTTAAAAAAAGTTGGGATATTCAGATACTAGTCAGAAAATGTAAAAAAAAAAAATAAAGAGCTTCGCTAAGCACAGCATGATACGACCGCAACATGTTGGCTAGTAAACAATTAATGTAAGTGTGGATGCACTATTATGTCTGAACTCATAAAGTGTTGGACATTATAATATACATTACATAGAAATGGACCCACCACAAAAAAACAGATGAAAAACAAAATTTAGAAATCCAGCTACTTTATTTTTTTAACCCTTCCCCCTTTATCTCAAAAACTGTATACCCGTAGAAAGGAAAAATCTGTTTATATAATACTAAAAGCACTCATCAAAACAAATTAAAAGAAAAAATATCCAATGAAATTTTAAGTTTCTTCCAAAATTACTAACTTTGACCCCTTGTATCTCAGAAACAATAGAAGATAGAAAAAATATGTTGACATACAAATTAAAGCGCTCATCAAAAGAAAAAAACCCAATTAAAATATGAAAATCAAAAATTTTAGGTGTCCTGCAAAATGGCTAATTCTGGCCCCTTTAATCCCATTTATCCCTGCAACGATAAAAGTTACACTAAAATGCTTGGAGTAACTTTTATTATATTAATGATCCCCCAGAAAAAAACGGGAGGGGCCAATTTCCCAAAATCAATCCAAACCTTTATTTCTTATGGGGGACCATTGTGCTAAAATATAAGGATATGTTCAATAGAACAAAATTAAATGAGCGGAAACCTACAGACGAAATGACAACGACGACAGGCTCATACCATAATACGTCCACAAATATTTGCAGTTGTATAAAAACAAACAATTTTGAATTTTTGCAACAGATGCAACACTGCTATAAATGATATAAGGAGCACAAACTGTTGCTCTATTGACTGTCAATCAACAGAAACTTAAAGCTCGGTAAATTGTTTATAAAAATTGATTTGGAATCGAGGTATTAGCAAAGATTATTTCATACTGTCATGGAATGTTCAGCAGATTAATGAGAATTTAATTGTAAGATTTATGACGTTATAAAATCAGAAATCATATCAACAGTCAGCGCTTCAAAACAGTAATAATATTATATGTATACTAATAAATATACTACCATAAAGCAGAAACTTATCACTTAAGTTTCAATTCTAATTCATTACTTTTTTACTTCAGATTTGGTTTACTTGGGAAACATCAGCACTCAGTTTTATTTCTAGTTTCTATGCCATTTTCAGCACATTTGGCTATTTTGCGGTGGCCAGTTTTTATTGGTGGAGGAAGCCCAGTACCCGGAGAGAACCACCGACCTTCGGTAGGAAAATTGGCAATCCTTAGCAATTAAGATTGGAGTCGAACATACTCCGCCACAGGTGATATTCGAACTCATAACCTCAGTATTGACAGGCTAGTGATCATTAGTCGTCACGACGGCCTACCTAGACCATTCACCACTGAGGCCCCTTTATTTCTAGTTTAGAAGTGTTAACAAATTGATATACACCGGAGTAAGAAATGTTAACACATGGATTTACTTCTGAGTCATAAATGATTAACAGAGATTTACACTATATATTTTCAAGGTTTGATTAATCCCAATAGCGACCTATTACATAGGTAGTAATTGTTTTATCACATGAATGTGAGAACTATACGTACACTTTCTATTTTAAGAACAAATCTGTTACTATCACATTCCGCTTGACCAATCAGGATCTATTTTAATCTCTTTAACCGTGCAAGTGGAATTCTTGCACTAAATTTAGATACTTCTCAGTAACTATCATCAGTACTCAAGACCTTGTAGAAATTTCTCAGCCAATCAGATAATAGAAAAAATATGGTCATGTAATAATTAGGTTTACTTCTAAATCAGAGTATTAAAACTTAGTTTTCATCCAATACACTCGGAAGTATTATCCAATGAAGTTTTACTTCTGAGTAAGAAGTGTTAAGACTAATTTCGGAAAAGTTCAATGTTGGATAAAAAACTTAATTTACAGTTTTGTTTTTCATACACCCCATGCCCTATCCCTCTAGTCTTAACTTAATTTGGAAAATTTTGATTAAATCACACTTTATGATTCCTTCATTGATCTTTAGATGTCCCTATATAGACAAGAAAATGTCTTTTTATACTTACTCTTCATCTCTGACATCGGGCAGACTTCTGTGTAGCGATATCATGTTACTAGCATATTCATTGAATGCATTTCTCTGCCAGCCATCATCGTACTTTTTACGTTCTTCGGGACTTAATTTGTCTTTGTTTATTTCTACAGCTCGTCCTTGCTCTCCTGAATTAAAAAATTTTAACATCTAATTTACCCTTAATACATTTTTGCACTGTTAATTCAAAAACTATTGCAAATGTTCAACAACTTACATTAATCCTAATATAAATAAATTCCTTTCCCGTAATAAATAAACTGTTGACATATGTCTTGCCTCTGTCGGCAGAAACTTCGAAAAACAATCTGATGGACAGCAACATTGCAAATATATTGAAAGTCGCTGGACTATGACCATGACCTAGGCAGGGCCTCGAAATGGTCATCAAACTGAGATGTACTGATAGTAATGCAACTTTAAAGAAAATATCACAAGTAGTTCCTAACTAAGCAGAAAATTTAACAACCATGCCGCTGACACCGGAAAAGCAACATCTATGTATTGCCTTTCGCGACTTTCCTCGCAGGCGAGACAAAAATTATTTGATTCTGATGCACAAGATGTGCACATTTCATCGATATACTACTCATCAGTTGGGCTCAAGGCATAAAATGTTGAAAACCAAAACAATAAATACTCCAAAACGTCGAATGCGCAAAATGGTAAGCCCAAACCATCTAAAATACATCATTTAATTTTGCTGCAATAAATTTAAAGTACCAACTTCGAAATGCCAGCAACTGAGCTGGTGATACACCATCAGTGGTATCGACTAAGAGGTAATAATAGATAACAGTCAATTTTGATCTAATGCTGCAATAGAACCTCTCTAAACCAAACAGCTATCGGACCGTAAAAATTGGACGGTTTTCGGAGGTGCTGGTTTTGAGAGGTTCCGGACTTTACTGAAATACGACCAGAAGTAAAGAAATTGGAATAACAAAATAAATAATTACTACATAAGAATGATTTTTTCTTTAAATGTTACTAAATCATAGTCTTTTAGGTCCGATGTTATTTTTTGGTAGAAAGAGAAGTTAAAAACTGTTATTTAAACAGAGTTTTTCCAGTACATACCAATGAGGCTTTATGTAAAATATGCTTCTCAACGAAGAGAATGAAAGTTCAACCGGTATTTAGAGGTGTATTTTACAGGAATATATATGTTTAGGACCGCAAATAATCTCTGGTATTGAGAATTCAGAGGGGCCGGTTTTTGTAGGATATTTTTACTTGAAAATATAGGTGAGAATTCTGGACCAGAATAAAACGTTCGGTTTGCGGAGGAATCTGGTTTTCAAAAAATTTTCTTTTGTAATTTCACCTTACCTCTGACTCAGGTTAATAGTTAAGGTATTTTTCACATACAATCTCATTTTGTTATTTGCCAGGATTTGTCCTTTTTAGCATCTGCAGTTGGTTATATTTTTTTTACGAAAAATGTTTCCTTCTGCAGGATGATAATAACATCTTGATCAGGGCCGTGTTTTAGTAAATGATATTTGGAATAATAAACAGTATATATACCATAAAAGGTCAGGATATTTGCAAAAAATTGCTAGCCTGCGGACTAAATATCGCTTGCCTATCAAATTGCAATATTTAACTGTCTAGTATTTTTTTAAAATTTCCCTCCCGATCATGATATCTGTTTTAATATAGTTCTTCATATTTTTGTATCAAAAGTTTTTCCACATGTGTAATCAGGAAGTACAATCTCAGATACCTTATAGCTGGGTGAAGTGAGTTTTAAATTGATTTAGTGTCACACACTTTTTTCTCTCTTTTGAATGGACCATGCATGTTACTAAGCCGCAAAAGAATAAATCTATTATTTATATACCTTCTGTGCGATTTCTTGATTTTTCTTTTATTGAGATATTTGTGAATGATCAAGTTAAAATTAATATCAGTGTGATATTATGAATATTCATGTTGACGTAAATCATAAGTGAGTTGGGATCGACCAAAACTCGAAAGAAAGTGTAAACACAAAAAGTTTTCAAATTTCATTTGATTAAAAAACGATATATATCTGATTCTCATTCATATCCATTCTGAGTGAGGACAGGGAATATAACAAAGAAGATGATTATACATCACAAAGATCAAAGGCGACATACACAAAATATATAATTATAATTTATACAAAATTTATGGAAAAATCCGTATTAATTTATTTTTCCGCCATAAATCTGGTCATGCAAATAATAATATTTTCTCAAAGACCATCCATCATTTAAGCTGCTCCATCTGTTGCCTGATTATAATATAGCGGTTAACGAGGCATTAAAATCAATATGTCATAACAAAACGAATATGATGGTGACATTCTGTTGATAAAATCAATTGTCAATGTATAATCTATGAACAATTAATAGCTTTTTATCAATGTGGGAGGTTATTCCGATTCACATAAAGGAGAGGACTGGTGACTTAAATAACTTTCCTCTAATTCTAAACTGGTTTTTACTGATTTGATAGGTTTTCATAAATTAACATGTTGACTAAATTCTGTTCGAAACATTATACTTAACGTTTTTAGTTCAATCTATAGAGAAACAGATTCTATTTCTTTACCTTGTAGTTAACAAAATTTACCGAGACTCTTTCAAATTTTACTCAAGATTCACACTTTAAAGTTTAAAAATTTAACCTTTCAACAGGTATAAATACATCAACAAAGTGATATGGTATACTAATGTTATCAACCATAAAAATACTAATCACTGAGTACACGTGGCACTGTAGTAGTTTCCAAAACAAAAAATAATAAGGACTCATCGTGATAACATATACCAAATTTCTTATAAGCCTCCCATACAAAAAATCTAGACCTTTAGACATTAATTCTGACTTCTAATAAACATCCCATCTTTTTCGCATAAAAATATATTTACAATTATGTAATGAAATCAATTCTAGTCCGTCTAAAAATTCAATAATACCCATAGCCTATGGCAAGTCGTTTTACTATTTATTCCAAATAATCCAAATGAAACCAATCAGAAAATATAGTTTTTACATGTATAGTATGTTTCTACAGTTATAAGTCAGTAAACATAAACAAGAGGCTCACCAGAGCTTGTATCGCTCACCTGGAGTCTGGTTTTCATTGGACAATTAATCAACTATTTGACCAAGTTTGTTGCAATTGGTTCAATTGTTCAGGGAAAATTTGTTGAAGATTTATTTTTCATAAGGTTTAATGTTAAAATATGTTCCCTGATGGTGGTAGTCCTGGCAGGAAGTTGACCAGAAATAAGGGTGAACCTTAAATAAATGTAACAGAACCTGACCTCAAATTACACAAACCAATAACTGCTAAATAGAATTTGGGATTCCCTTCAAAATTTCAGGATAGGTAGATCTCAACATGGCAAACATTTTTCAATTTATATTTCACTTCTATCTCAAATAGTTTTGGAGATAAATGCAAAAATGTTAAAATTTTGAAAATTTGACAAAAAAGGACAATAACTCCTAAATGGGTTTTGGGATTTCCTATAAAATTTCAGGGTATGTAGATCTCAACATGGCAAAAATTTTTCAAATTTACATTTCACTTCTATCTCAAATACTTTTGGAGATAAATGACGAAAAAAGTTAAATTTTGAAAATTTGACAAAAAAAGGGCAACAACTCCTAAATGGGTTTTGGGATTTCCTTTAAAATTTCAGGGTATGTAGATCTCAACATGGCAAACATTTTTCAAATTTAGATTTCACTTCTATCTCAAATAGTTTTGTAGATAAATGACGAAAAATGTTAAATTATGAAAATTTGACGAAAAAAGGGCAATAACTCCTAAATGGGTTTTAGGATTTCCTTCAAAATTTCAGGTTAGGTAGATCTTGTCATGCTGATCAATTTTACCCCATGTCAGATTTTTGATATCTGTAACAGTTTTTAAGTTATAAGCCAAAAACAACACATGCACCCCTATATTCTATTTTTAGCTACGACAGCCATGTTTTATGTCAGATCAAAATAAATTGAGGATCGTTTGTAGAGGACATGTTATAGATCATTCCTATTAAGTTTCAAATCAATCGGCCCAGCGGTTTCAGGAGAAGATTTTTGAATAAAAAAATTTTGAAAATTTGACAAAAAAAGGACAACAACTCCTAAATGGGTTTTGGGATTTCCTTCAAAATTTCAGGGTAGGTAGATCTTGTCATGCTGATCAATTTTACCCCATGTCAGATTTTCGATATCTGTAACGGGTTTTGAGTTATTAGCAAAAAACAGCAATTTACCCCTATGTTCTATTTTTAGTAACAGCGGCCATGTTTTTCGACGAATCAAAAATCCCCACATCAGTTCTATGCAGGGTACACTAAGCAACAATCTTACCAAGTTTCATATGATTTTGAATAGCAGTTTCAGAGAAGAAGATTTTTGAAATAATAACAAAAAAAAGCCAAAAATGTGAAAAAAGGGCAATAACTCCTAAATGGGTTTTGGAATTTCCTTCAAAATTTCAGGGTAGGTAGATCTTGTCATGCTGATCAATTTTATCCCATGTCAGATTTTCGATATCTGTAACGATTTTTGAGTTATTAGCAAAAGACAACAATTTACCCCTATGTTCTATTTTTAGTAACAGCGGCCATGTTTTTCGACGAATCAAAAATCCCCACATCAGTTCTATGCAGGGTACCCTAAGCAACAATTTTACTAAGTTTCATATGATTTTGAATAGTAGTTTCAGAGAAGAAGATTTTTTAAATAATAACATAAAAAAAAGCCAAAAATGTGAAAAAAGGGCAATAACTCCTAAATGGGTTTTGGAATTTCCTTCAAAATTTCAGGGTAGGTAGATCTTGTCATGCTGATCAATTTTACCCCATGTCAGATTTTCGATATCTGTAACAGTTTTTGAGTTATTAGCAAAAAACAACAATTTACCCCTATGTTCTATTTTTAGTAACAGCGGCCATGTTTTTCGACGAATCAAAAATCCCCACATAAGTTCTATGCAGGGTACCCCAAGGAACATTCATACCAAGTTTGGTTCTAATTAGTCAAGTAGTTTCAGAGGAGAGAGTTTTGTATAATTGTTAACGACGACGACGGATGCCAAGTGATGGCAATAGCTCACATGGCCTTTGGCCAGGTGAGCTAAAAACAAATAAAGTCTTCATATAATTGCTGTCTTGAAGATACCTATCGAGACATGTATGATGAGAAAATTTCAAATATAGATAATAATAGTAAACTTAAAATCTTTAAAACTATAAAGAAATCCGAATACAAGTCCGAAGTCGGAGTATTATTTGAACTTCCCCGACTCCAAAATCCGAATTCGATGAGCTACTGATATATATTAGGGTATTGTTGCATACATATTCCATAATTTCATTTCATATATCATGCTTTATATAACTTAGTGGTAAGACATGCGTCGCCTGCGTACTTCTCCATACTAATGCTTTGTGCCAAATATTAGGAAGCTAACCTCTGTGGTTCCTGAGAAAACTGTGACAGAAATTTTTCTATCTCAAAAATATTCTAAGTCTGTCAAACAGGAAGTGGACATGCAACAGATTCGAAACTCCCTAATACACGATACAGTTCTCCATACTGATGCTCTGAACCAAATATCAGGAAGCTCAGGCTAGTGTGGTTCCTGAGAAAAATGTAACATAAATTATTTTCTGAGGCCGACAAGGATACAAGATGATGGATAGTGACTCCCATATGTCGCCTCTGCATAACGCAGGCGACACAAAACATCATCATCTTAAAAAATGTGCACTGAAACTACAAATTAATGTCACTCCGTAATAATATATAATCCAATTAATTATAATAAAATTTACATAAACGTCCTAATTTTATATGCAAATTAAAAAATTAAAAAAATAAAAATAAATCCTTTAATATTTTTAAGGTTACCGGTAATATAATTTTATTATACCACCAATCAAAGATAATTAAAGAAAAACTGACTTTAGTTATAAAATACAAATGATATACTGATGACATTGATGATTGAAATGCGTTAAGATGTATGGGATAAAAAACACCAGAGAGCCTTTTATCAAGTTAACTATAACATTACTCTATTGATCTTAATAATGAACTGTCTTTTTCTCGAGAAAAAATGGAATCTTTTATCAGCGATCAAATGATCACAGCACCAAGATAATTGTATAACAGTTCATTCGTTAGCGACACTTTCATTACAGTTGTAATACTGTAATGCAATGATATCGGCAGACTAAAAGCCTCTGATTACACTTCTCTTTAAACTGATTTTACAGTTTAGAAATCAAAAGATGTTTTTACCTGGAATGAATCACTACCCTGATGTAATACTATTGATCCTCCGATATCTAATTTTACTTTGTACTTTAAACAGTTTTTCCCAGACATCAATATTTCAAATTTGCTGTTGTTAACAGATCCAATTTTTTATTACGTAAATTGAAAATCCTACCTGAATGGTATGTGTTACAATTCAGAGAACTTTTACTTTTCTCAAAATAATTGTATGTGACAATACTGCTCGTATTCAGGATTTGAAAAATGGTTAAGGAATTTCATCTGAACTTTAATGAACTCCCTAATGAAAAAGCTGTAAGCTTAGAGCTCACAAATACCCCCAATGAAAGACATTTTTGATAGGTCCAAAATTAGGTAGGCATGGTTAAACAGGAACCAGATGTGCAACAGGTACAAAAATCGGCAGATCACCTTTTCTCCTATTCTTGACCTGTTTAATCAGTGGGATAAAAATACATAATACTTTTAACCACTTCCCGGTGATTAAATTTCTACGTGAGAATTACCACCGTTTTTTCTACAGTTATTGGAACGATAAATTAGAGGTTCCCAAATGACGTCTATGTAAACAAACTACATAGCAACGGCATTGTCTTGAGGTTTTTGTCGAAAATCATAGGAGAAACGGATTCTCCTTCAATTTACTCGTGAGTTATGGAATTTCTCCACCCTCAATAGTTAAATTTTAGATTTTAACACGCTCGCAATAGCTCGCGTGTTGAAAATCGAAAATTTAACTATCTCGGGTGTAGAAATTCTATAACTCACTCGTCCCTGAAAGAGAATCTATATATAGCCTATCATGATCATGCTTTATAATATTTATAAAGTAGTCTTGGCTGATTGAGCAGCGGGTAAGATTTTAGAGCTAAAAAATCTGTAAGCATTTTACAGCTCATCATGGTCATGTTTCACACCAACTTTAAATAAGTTGTGACCTGTCGTTGCTGAGAATTTCGCGACCAAAAATTTCCAAAGGCAATATATTGTGAAAAATGGTGGCATTGCTCAATAGTAAGTAGATATGGCACAGCTACAAAATCTGTAAGTACTTCACAACTCATGGCCATGCTTCACACAAACTTTGAATTAGTTGTGGCCTGTAGTTACTGAGAATTTAGCAACCAAAAATTTACATAGGTCATATGGTGAAACATGTAAGGCAGCCTGGTTAAACAAGAAGTAGGTGTGGCACAGGTTCAAAATCGGTAAGCACTTAACAAATCACCAGTGTTATGCTTACCCCGCCCCCCCCCCCCCCCCTATGGATCGGGAGTATAATTATGAATATTAAATTTAATTAAACCTGATATAAGAGCCAAGGATTCCGATTGTTTGATAGTCGAAGTATTTTTCAAATATCATATTTCAAGTGCAAACTTTCACAAGTGTGGTATTAGACATGTGATTTTTCTTTTCTTGGTGAAAAAAATCTTTCCTTCAGCAGGACACTTGTAACATTTTTATCATCACTGCATTTTGGTAAATGATATTCAGTGTAATTAAACAGATATATCATAAACGGTAAAGATATGTGCGAAAAATACATGTCTTGATCTAAATATCCCTAGCCTGATGTATCGACGTCTCAGAATATATTACCGTCTCACAACTATTTTTTGCAAAAATCCCCACCAATTATGATATATCTGTTTATCATAATGAGTATGTGCGTTTATTTTTATGTCACAAAAAAACAAATGCAAATACCGAATCTGTAACACATTCAAATACAATACAATAATTTCGTAAAAAAAACAGTAAACCTACCCGGAGCATTTGGATCTATCACAATTTTCTCCTGCTTATCCTCAGGTTCAAATTTTAAAACAGGATTTTTTTTAATTTCTTCAAGTTTTTGTTTTTCTAATAATTCTAAATTTCTTTTTTCTCTTTCCTCTCGTTCTTTTTCTAATCTTTCTTCCTCCATTTTTCTGGCAAGTTTTAGCTGCTCCTGTTTGTGAATATTTCTATCGTGTCCTAATATCCCATCATCCCCTCCAACAGGCACATGTTGAAAATCTTTCTTTTCATAGTTCCGTTTTTCCGTATCTACACGACTGTCCCGAGACGATGTATCCCATGAACCCTGATATGTCATAAGTAACACAGCTGCAAACCATAATACTGGAACACCTATCACAAATTTAAATATAAGTCCTCGTTTACGACGAAAGAAACTTGCCATTGTCACTTTTAGCACCTTTTAAAATGGTTTAGTGGTCGAAGAATCTTGGATTATGATGTCATTTTGTTTAATCTGAAAAAACGGAAATTAAATTTCATTAAAATAAAGTTTTCATTTAAAATAAAGTTTTCATTATTGATATAAATATGTGAACTTCTAAAAGATGCTGTTTATGCCATATACAGCAACAAATATTATGGAAAAAAAATATCTGCAAAAAGTAAATTCACATGTAGAAGTCAAACTATATTGGTCTGGACTGGCTTTTACCATAAAAGGTATGTATTAGAATGTGCCTGTACTAGCTACCCTCTCATATTAAAGCACCTCATGGGTGAATAACAATTGACAATAAAAAAAAATGTGTGAGTCTTCCAAGGAAGACATGTGTCGCCTGTGGACGTCAATTTTTACAAAAGATATTAAAATTTTTTAAAAATGAAATACATATGCACACCTTTGCATTAAGGTTAATGCACAGAGAAAGTTTCATCAAATTGTTTTGAGCGGTTATGGAGTAGTTGAGGATAGAAGTTTTGATCCCCCCTTTTTTTTCAAAAATGTCAATTTTAACAAAAAAAATTTAAAATTTTCTAAAATTAAATATATATGCACAAGGTTAATGCACAGAGAAAGTTTCATCAAATTCCTTTGAGCGGTTTACGAGTAGTTGAGGATAGAAGAAAAGTGTGACGACGCAAGACAACAGATAACGATCCCTAGTGTTTTGCTTATGGTAAATGCTAATGCCATTCTTTAAATCTGACGACATCATTCTTATTCAATTTTGCAGGAATATTTGTCTTGCTCGACATATCAGCAGTGAAACTAACATTGTAGATCAAGTGTTAAATTAATAGGCAATGTTTAAATTTGTGACCACAACATTAATCAACAATTTCAATAAAACACTAAAGGCGACATTCATTCTGAAAGACAACATTTTAATATTTTTTTTGTAATGGTATTTAACCTCCCTCTTATCTGAAAATAAATCTTATTCTTGAAATTTCAAGTGAAAAGGAGTTTTTTTAAACTACCAGTTTTGTCCTCTGTCATAACACATACCACCTTTAGTTGTGAGTGGTATGCTAGATTATCACACTCACAAAAATATCGCCCTTGTCTACGACTCAGGTGATATTTTTCCTTCTAGCATAATAACCTAGACTAACCACAGTATATTAATAATACCGTGTAAGGAGAATTTGTAACAAAGAGACAAATACTACAACAATATATCTACAATATTAATAAAGCCAGGACTTCTCTAAGCACCGCATGATACGACAAATTTCCCAAAATCTGTATTTCCTATATATGGGGGACCATTGTGGTAAAATATCAGAAGGATACGTTCAACAGAACAAAAGTAAAGGAGCGGAAACCTAATTTTGTACCGACGCCAAAACTGTTGTACAAGGACGACAGGCTCATACCATTAATAGGCCGCAAATATTTGCATTTATTTGAAAACACTTCACAGAAAACTATACAACAAGATATGAAAAAACTAGGACAAAATTCAAGGAGAGATATCTGCATGTCAGAGCTGTATTTTTCCTTATATATATATATATATATCCCCTTTTAAAGAATTAACCATAATGAATGTGGGAAAATTGGAACAACAGTATTTTAAGTAAAGTCAGGAAATACCAAAGGATATTCGAAGGAGGGGAAAATCAGAAACAACAGACAATCTCCAGAGATCAACGACGACAAGACCAAAACAATACAAACACTACACTTATAAAAATTAAAAACATATGAACATTATGGACCCCACCAAAAAACCTAAAATATTACAAGCAAATATACGTTGTTACTTAATTTTTATAATTACATGTACAGTCGACTCTTGTTATCTCTTGAACTTAACAGATATGCAAATTCAGTTGAGAGGAAATTTAAGAAAGTCCCAAATGTTGGTATATTCTAATACAACATACTACTTCATTTTAGTTTAAATTTCTGATTTTTCAAGGTAAAATTACCATCCAAAATGAATATTTCAATCCAAATTCTATTTGTATAATTCAATAAACCAGAATAGTAATAATGAAAAAGATACGCAGCCACTCACTTACATGTACCTAACTAATTATGCAAATTAGATTTGAGATAATTGGTTCAATTTGATCCCAAAGGCAAAGATTGATTTATACTATAAGTCTCTGCAACTCGTTTGAATTTGAAAATTATGATAAATGTCGCCAACAGTTACGTTGCATGAACATATATATCATCTTCTATAATGATTTTTCTAATCCTCTGATGACAAAGGTTTATATAAACAGCTTGGTAAAAAGATCAGCAGTTATTGGATAATATTTTATTCCGTAATTTTATATGACTTGTCGGTCTTCATATCCATCTTTATAGAACATTATATAACATATGTACTTTTGCTATTGTGTATAAAATATTTTTTATCTGTTAGATTGTTTTGCCTGATATCCATTAGATTGTTCTGTGAAATGTCTTAATAATTTAAACCATAGAAGATGATCAAACTAGTTAAACTCCATGATACCAAGATGTGCACTTTTCGTTGATTAACGGCTTATCAGTTGTGATCAAAGCCTAATGTTTAAAGTTGAAACAGTAATTCCAAAATTAACCAAAAAAAATAAAGCAAAACCATTAAAGGATGATCGCTGGCCACGTTTTAGTCTTTTTGTCAGATTTTCGGAATCCTCAGGTTTTATCCATTTCTTAAACATTAGATTTTTTGCCATGAACCCCCACTTTTTCTTTTATAATTCAATCATATATATCTTAAAATGGTATTTGACAAAATTTTATGAAATCCTTTTTATTTTTTAATACATTTTTGAGAGACTGAAGTTGTCAATGCAAAGACAATGAAAAATCCAGAGAAAACCCATTTCCTGCAAATTTTCAAGGCCTTATAGCCCTTAAATGAGCACATGAACCTATATTTTTTTTTCTTGCTTATTTGTTTACTATTCATGTTCTCTCAAACTAAAACACCTATTTCAAATCCTATTTATTTCCTATTAGACCAGCGATCATCCTTAAGCACAGAGCTATGCACGACGAACATACTCTTTACTTTTCACAATACTTTAAATTTTTACAACAGTAAATTTTAAGTATCTAAAATATAAACCCAAATGGTGAAGGTGCTGGATGCATAGTTTCAGTTCACTTTACACAGTTGTTTTGGAAAAGAATTTTTCAACTAGCTTAGATAAATGAAAGTGATTAATGAGATTCAGTAAGCTGTGCTGAAACAACCAAAACACTAACAAAAATACTAATGCTAAACTTAAGGCCTGGAACCAAAACAGAAGTTACAATACTAATGCTGAACTCAAGGTCTGAAATCACTACACAACCACTAACAAAAATATCAGTGCTTCACTAGGCCTGGAATTAGTACACCTGGTCATGATGAACAATAATATTAGTGCTGCACTAGACATGGCACAACTACAGCACTAACACCAGAAATGCTGGATTAGGTATGGAATAAAAAAATCACTAACAGCAAAATTACTGCTACGCTAGGTGTAAAAGCACTACAGCACTAATAAGCTACACAGCTAAGTGTGGAATCACTATATCACTATCTGCATCATATTCCACAAAAGTGTTAGATCATTAAAAACTGCTACAAAAGTGTAAAAGCACTAACAATTATACTACATGTTCTCTGTGAGTTTAAGTGTGCATGCACCACTATATCACTATCAGCATCATCTTCCACAAAAGTGTAAGATCATTAAAAATTGCTACACCAGGTGTAAAAGCACTACAGAACAAACAATTATACTACATGTACTATGTGAGTTTCATTGTGCATGCACCACTATAACACTATTAGCATCATCTTCCACAAAAGTGTCAGATCATAAAAAATGCTACACCAGGTGTAAAAGCACTACAGCACTAACAATTATACTACATGCATTCTGTAAGTTTAAGTGTGCATGCACCACTATATCACTATCAGCATCATCTTCCACAAAAGTGTTAGATCAAAAAGAAATGCACCAAACATCTCAGGATCAATTAATTTTTTTCAACATAAAATGGCAAGCTTCATAAATTATGTACGCCACATCAAGATTAATTCTTACAAATATTGATTCCTAATTTGATCCGCACAAGTCTTTCAAAATACAAACTGAGAAATCTTCATTTAAATTGTATAACATATTGAATTTTTGCTACTGCTAGAATAATGTTGTTTTTTATGGCCCGTTTTATAATTCATGACGAAACTTTATAACAAATAAATTAAAGTATATGTTTTAAAACACCATGTGTAATAATTTATTTATTTATAAATTTATAAATTTATTTAAATCATTTACTAAAATAGCTGACAAAAATGATAATTGTTATGTATTTTTAATTAATAATTCTGCATAAATAAATTTTAATTCATAGTATTGACAAAAAGGAATGTTTTCAACAGGCTTTAAAATAACTGTATATGTCATTAATGAAAGTCTATGTGCAAAATATCAGTTAGACAACATCTGCAATTTAGTAGTATAAATACACATGCATGTTACCACACCTCACAACAGGCTCTTAATGTCCCATTATTTCATCAAATGGCTCCAAAAAAGATGGACAAGCACAAAATGTCTGATATAAGAACTATACTCCAAAATATATTTAAAAAACAATTCCTTCTAGAAATTTTCAAGTCCAAATATAAAATCTATGTAGGTTGTAATGTGATATGCTGTAGATATGTATGTCATCGTACAAACTCTTGCAGTACACACACCAATCCCTGGTTTATAGAGAAGATAAGACACAATTACAAAACTTTAACTGACCTTATAATGGCATTAACAAAATCATGGAAGAACTTCTCTTTGGACCTCTGAGGGTGCAATTTATTTTGCACCAATTCTGAAATCTCACCAGTTCAGATGCTAGTGCTACAATACTAGCAATAAACTGATACCTTAAATTCTACTGTTACCGGTATTAAAATGTTACAATTTCTGGAAAACTAAAGTGTGTCTCCATTTTGCATTAGACGGTTTCGGCTTTACTTTTTTGACATTTGAATTTACTCGTCAACGTTTTGGGTTCTTTTTCTTTCAACTGATGAGTCATAAATCAACAATTTAATTTTTTTTTATTATCAAGGAAAAAAAATTGTACCCATCTTACAACTCATCATGGTCATGTTGAATTAATTGTGATCTTTATTTGCTGCGGATTTTGTGACAAAAGAACACATGTATAGAGGTAGTAATCCTTTAGATTGATGTATAATAACATCCTTGCCTAAGTTTTCCCAAGTTGAAATTCAGTTTTGAAAGTAATATTCGATGTTGAAATGTGCCTATCAGACATGAGCTTCTTACACCTACAAACTACAATTTACCCAACCATGTCATGACAACAAGGTGCATTCCGGATACTGTCAAACTTAGATGCAAAAAGGTCATAACTTAGTTTGTATAGACAGAACATCCTGCTTTAGTGCATATCTGCAAATAAAGATCTAGCACTGCACCAACTCCTCTACATTACATCTAGCCCACAATATGGGTGGAGTAACAACAACCATTCTTTATAGGTGTAAAAAATCATGTGCCTCTTTTTAATGTTTTTTTAACAAAAAAAATCCATAGAAGGTCCACATTGCAATAATTTCTGTTTGCAAATATGTGCTTTTAGAAAAAATGAGAGATCTCCAAGGTTGAGGTACAAAATTTACTTAAGGAAAACCAGCATCTTTGCCATACTGGTGAGATAAATATGATTTTTTTTTAGGTCATACTATAAACACTTTTAAAATAGTCTTAAACTTCACATCTCTGAAAAAATACAACACATGACCCACAAGTACATAGCTGCATGTGGAGGTCTACCACTCTATCAACTTCCATTATGGTAATCCTAAAAGGGAAAGCCCTTGTGGTAGTTGTATAGAAAGCCCTTATGGTAATCATAATACACGTAGAAAGTCCCTATGCTTATCGTCATAGAAAGCCCTTATGGTAAATCGTTGTAGTAATTCTTCATGAAATATGGACATTGTCAAAATTCCAAAGGGCCATAACTCAGAAAAAACTCCACATTCTTTTTTAATATAAGGCTTGCACATCTGTTACCCAGACTGATAAGTTAGACAAAATTATTTTCAAGGGGTATAATTAAGATTTTTAGAGGTAAAATTCTTGAAAGTTTCGCTCAAGCATACTTATTGTTGATCTATCTTATGGCAGTTAATTTTAAAACCAAATATTACCCCAGTAACTCTTATTTTTTTACGCCAGAACTCAAAATAATTCACTATGTGGAAAACTGATCTATTTCAGCATATAACCTGGTATTTAAGCTTACAGCTGAATCTTTACAATTTATTTTGTGAACATGTAATGTATAATCTGTTTCCCAAAGATGTATTACTCTGTCAGGCAGTATATATTTAGATCTTCTGAGTAAAATGGATTAAAAACATCCAGACGACATGGAGTTTAATGATGGAAAAAAAGTCTGATTAATTTTGCTTTGTAAAGAACAAAAAACTTCAATCTATCTGAGACAACTAAGAGGACTTAAAGGTTAAAAAAAAAAAGATAATCTGAGTATATAATAAATTTATCCTAAAATTTTAAGTTTTCAAACAGTGTATATCTCAAATCAAATTACATTGATAAAAAATCATACATATTTTACTTCCACCCAGGACCTGCCACATGGGCATTAGCTATTTATAGATAAAATATATCCTGGTTCACAATGTACAAATTTTGATTTCAATTTTCATTCTATAGAAAATTTATCACTTTTTTGTCTTTGAGTAAATATATATAAAAACAAACAGCTTACCTGCTTTAATAAAATTTTACAAATAACAAACAATTTCATTGATCCATGTTAATCAATATATACGTGTACAGACCATTTATCTATACCTGTGTCAGGTAAATATAGATTAAACAGGTCAAATTAGCTACCTTAACAAATTATAATTGATTTATTACCAGGATTTTAAACCTGTTTCTTCTCTATCATTTCATTTCCTCTAAATGATGCATGCTAATATAATTTTTTTTATTTAACATTTTTTATATAAATTTTGAAATTTTAATAAACATTTCTATCAAAGTTAACTTTACACAAATGTATTAAAAATCAGCTATTGCAATGAACAATTTCTGATTAATTTAATATATGTCTTATAATTCTCGGCTTTTAGGGCAATTATATTTGTAAATTACCCATAAAACCATATTAATTCTGTATTAGTAATAATATAATTGTAATCGTAACAACTTAACAACAATAAACGATTAAAATTATTTGTTTATATAACAGATAATTTGTACTGCACATTGTATTAACATCCCAAGAGTCACATTACCGCTATCATAAATAGGATTACCGGTTCTGCTAACTCGCTGTAGCGACATATGAGCACAGCTGGATTATAAAATAGGGATTCTATTACAGATAGCTGATAGCGATACTCTGTTCGGTAATGTTTTATTAATAAAAGCAAAGTTTCTGTGATCGGATATTATTCTAACTGAATATAATGCACAAGTCTGAATATTGTGTTCGTGAGGTTATATCGTTTTCGATTGTTATGAGATTAAGAACAGATATGGAACAAAATGTCAAGAAGATATTTTTTAATCCCATCTCCGAAATTAAACCAAAAATAGACGTCTGGATGTTCATCACTGCATAGGAAACCCAACACTATGCGGCAAGCTCTAAATGTCCCCAACACAGTCTGCGCCAAAAACTTTTTCATCTACTAGTCCAAAAACTAAATATAAACATTTGTCCCTATATGCCTATATAAAATTTTGAAAATTTTCACTAGTCCGAATAAATATTTACTAGTCTGGGGCATCGGCATCGGAATAGTGGCTAACGGTGCAGACTGCCAACAAAATAACCATTAGTGTAACATTAAGTGACAACAACATCATAAAATAAGGCTGAAGAAATAAAGAATTCAAACAGACAATACATGCCAGTGGCCATATTATTTGACTTAGTATAACCACAAATTATACCAAAATATTAATGGCTGCTGTCCTTTCATATTACATTTTTACATGGGTAGCATTATTTGCTTAAATCTTACCCCTAAATTACGTTCGGAATAAAATTTTGCTCAAATAATATAATCTATATTAAAATCTCCAACAAATGTACATGTATGGCTTGAACCGATTATTTCTAACTTTATGTATATATCCAGTGGACGTTAAGTCTGACCCAATTACAGTTAAAAGTACACAATTTATAAAATAACAGAAACTGGCATTTTCTGGATCATCAAAAATTGTCAGTTTACTAACCTGTTTTATCCAACTATTCCTCTATTCACACATAAGTATAACAGTTTAATCCTACAAATTATATAAATTTTTGTCCATCTAAACCATTTATTAGTGATCTGTTTTTACACCAGGAAATAGGACCTCTAACTTCCTCTCACCACTTAAAAATTTATAATCCTTGTTAAAACAATCCTGCACAAAGGAATTATTAAAAAAAACCATCAAAGATAGTGACCCTAAATATATATCTAAGGAAGTTTCAAATTTGCTGACATAAAAACATACGCCAAGGAAGATTCAAATTTGCTGACATAAAAACATATACTCTAAGGAACATTCAAATATGCTGACGTATAAAACGTTCACCAAGGAACATTCAAATTTGCTGACATAAAAGCATACTCCAAGGAAGATTCAAATTTGCTGACATAAAAAAAACATACTCCAAAATACACAAATTTAGTAAATTGACAAAATTTATATTTGATTTTAGCAATTTAAGCAGGCTAACTTTTTTTTGGCCAAATTCTTAAGCCTTTTTCTCTTTTTTTTTTTAATTTCTTTCTGAGTCCCGACAACATTAAAAATCAAATGCTTGTCCTTAAACTATTTTTCCAATAAGAGTATGACTTCAGAAAATCAAAATACTTACAAAATATTCTTCAATGTATTTGTTACAATCTCTTTAAGGGGGTACCCAACACTTTGACTAAAACAGATTTGGCTCGTTAAATTTTCATAAAATTTTCATGAAATATTTACTTTGACCTGTTGACAAAAATATAAAAATTTCAAGAAATTTGAACCATACAATTTACGGAAATAATTTCATTGGATATATAGCAGTTTGACAAACACTAATTTTGATCATTGAGAAGCATCATTTCTCTTTACTAACAGTATGCGATTAAAACGTTCAGCTGATTTTTAAAGAGTTATCTCCCTTAGGTGTTCTGTACCCCCTTAAGTACCAAATAAACAAATTTTGCACCAGCTACAAGTCTTAAAATAGGCTTTTTACTTGATGTTTTTCATTAAGTGAAGGGTAAACTTCATTAAATTAAAACACAAAATATGTATTAAAGCTATATGTTTAGCATTGATTAGCAGTTGACCATTGAAAGATACTTAACAAAGTAACGTTTCAAATTTTAACGAGATCTATATTGAGCCCGTTTTTTAATCTACCCGAAAATTGCTAATTTTGTGATTTTTCATGCATATTTGATTTTTTTATGGACAAGGTGACTTTTATAAGGTAACAGTATAAGGAGCCTAAAAGGAAATGTTAGTCTAGTGAGTCTTGAACCAGTCTTTTTTAGCAACTTCAACCTTTGATCACAGATAAAACTTGGCAATATTTTGTAACCATTTTAGTTAAGATTATATAAGTTTTTTAGAATAATTATAAATATTTACACTGGAAACAATAAGAAAAATGTTTTCATGTACTTATTAATAAAGTTTCCTTTTTTTTAAGTAGAAAGGCTATTTTAAATAATGAGTCTTGCAATTTTGACCTTAAAATAAGATATTTAATACTATAAGACAACTCTAATTAAATTGTGTCTTAGACGATTATGATATTTTACATCAATCAATCAACGGCGAAATTTAATCACCCCCTTGACAAGTACAATCTTTTTACAAGCTGAATCAATACAAGTTTCCTTTACAAACTCCTAATCATACATGACAACTAAGAATTAATTAGTATCCTGCATCATCCTCAAAATTTGTTCTCAAGATAATTGAACTTCTGAACATTTAAGTAATTGATTTGGCCATCTGAACATCTTGTTTAAACTTATAAAATTAACAATCCACGATGTATAAAATAAAATTCAGTATCTTCGATACTGCACATTTAAAACTGACATGAGATCCAATTTTAGTGTACCTGAAGTAATTTCTCCCATATTGCAAATGAAAAAAGGACTGACTTCACCCTAATAAGGCCAAAATAAAATATATATGTGTTTCTAGTTCTCCACCAACACTAAATTTCCGCTCCAACCTTGAACATTTTATTGACAAACAAATTCCCAGAATTTTTGTCTTTTCGGGTACAATTTTACCTTTAGAAATGCATATATATATATATGTTATGTATGTGGATGGAATATATGCTCAAGTAATTGAGAATGAAAAAAATGGCTTGTTGCCAGCCATGCAGCGTGGTTGCCCATCCATTTGGAAACAAGTCATAATCCTGAAATAAAATTTTTCAGCAAAATGTTTTGCTTACCTTAACCTCCCCTATTTTTAATTTTAATGAAATAGGAAACGCACATATATTTTTTTATTTTGGCATTACCAAATTTTTATGAATAGTAAATGGTAAAAACCTGACCTTCGATCTGAACAAACCAAAAATAAACACTGAACTAGTATGCATTATTGTTTAGGGACCAGCTGAAGCCTGCCTTCGGGTGTGGGATTTTCTCACTGTGATTAAAGACCAATTGGTGGCCTACGGCTGTTTTCTGCTCTTGGGTCGAGTTTTTGTCTCTGATACATTCCCCGTTTCCATTCTCTATTCTATTCAAATGAACAACTGATGCAGATACTCTTTATTCTACAAACCTCATTATGAATGCACATGCTTATTCAGTGTCAATCTAATCAGCTGCTAATACTAAACCAACCATAGCGACTAATACTGTAGTGACAAGTCTTACAATTACAATTGCAAGAATCAATTACCTACCCATTACCAGATTGCAACATCCGGCGAAACATTGTTTTATCTCTTTGGGAATTTAAATTTTCATCAAAATTTTTTGGGGCGCTGACAAATTTCAGAGCCGTTTAGCAGCACCAAATGGTAAGGTAGAATCATCCTTGTTCATATTTTAGTCCAGTCAATCTAGCATAAATTTGACCCTAACCTTAAAGTAATTGCAAAAGAAGATTTTTAAGTTTTAATCCTTAGCATTATACCCTAAATATACACAGAAAAAAGTCCACCAAAATCTAACTTGAGGAAGATTAAAGAATCACGATTTTAAAATTCCTATGGACATTTGCATTGAAAATGGGAGATAACTCTGCAAAAAAGACAGAAATATCAATAAAAATTGATACCAAATTATAACCGCTTCTATTCAGCAGAATGTATTGATTCTTGATATTTTAGCCGTCTTTAGAGTATAACAAACAACTCTAAAGTTTTTTTCATATCTTTTATCAAGCTACAACCTAGATTTCGTAATTCATTAGTTGACCATTTATTAAATTTTTCAACTTGTCAAGGTAAAGAATCTCAAATTTAATAAAAATAATTAAGTATATATTCTTCTTTTTGTGGTTTAAAGTTTCTTTAAATAAGGTAGATGCTGATCAAATATAATTTACAGATATAAACAATACCAAATTTTCACATTATTTTTTCAAAATGGTCACAAAGCCACAAATTTGCAATTTCTGTAATGAAAAATGTGCAAAAAAAAAAAATAAAAATACCCATAACATTTCGGTTTTGTACATTTCATGAGCAGAAGATTATAAAATATAGTCAAATACGAACTTATAACCCCATCAAAGTATCATACTTTACATGAATTTTAAGAAAATCAACCAAAAACTGACAAAAAAGACTCATTTTCGTGGAGTTATCTCCCCTTTCCAATGTTAATTTCCATAGGAAATTAAAAATGCTGATTTTGAGTTTTCCTCAATTAAGATTTTATGAGACTTTTTTCTGTGTATATTTGGGGCTTAATGCTATAGATTAGAACTAAAACATTTTCTGTTGCAATTAGTTTGAGGTTAAAACTTAGTCTGACTGGACTATTTTTGAATTTGTCTGAGACAATACTGACATAAACCTTTGCCATAAATTTCATTAAAATCTGTTGATACATGTAGATATGACAGTGCTTACAAAGTTAATTTTCCATACTTTTACTGTTCTTGAAAATTAATTGCTTGGTGTGGATTTTCAAACTTGTACAAGATAATGCTGATCTAAAGCTTTGACATAATTTTCATTACAATCTGTTGAGACATGTAGAAATCAATGTGCTTACAATGTCAGAAGGATGAAGGGACGAATATCAGCATTACCACCACTCAGGCCTTAACAGTTCAACTACAGATTTGTACAATATGGCAAAGGAGTAGGGGCTTTAAGACCTGTTTCGAATCGCCTACACATATGAACATTTCAGGAATGGATTCAAAATTAGCCTGAAGTTGGTAAATATATAGAATGCTTGAAAAATAACTCAATTCGGCTTATAATTTCCAGCATTGTGACGTTAAAATGATGTCATCATATTGGTTCATTGACCAACTATCTTGAAAATAGCTGATTTTTAGTAGTTTCCCATGCACATTTTGTTGAGAAAAAATTATGTGCAATCGAGAAACAAAAAAATATTTTTATGGGAGATGTATACTATCAAAATACATATTGTTTTTAAATATAAATTTGTTTCTTGCATGCGCAGGCAATTTCCCATTGCAAAGTTTATGTGAAAATTGACAAAATTCATCAAAAACTAGAGATTTTTATGAAATTTCGTAATTTTTTTCATGGTTTATTGGCATACTAATATAAGAAATATAGGCCTTTTCTTTATTTTTGGCAAAGTAGATACTTAAAGGTTATTTTTACAAATATGTCTATTGGCTTGCTTTGGGTTTTAAGTGTGGCCATATTTTCTGCCAAATACGTGCCTTAACGCCCCTTGTCCTTTTCACTGTATGCAGCCCTCATTATACTACCAATGTATCTAAAATTTAATATTTGAATCACTCACTTTTTAATGCAAACCTACTAGAATAGAAGCATTAAAATCTAAAATATCTAAAATTTAAATTAATACATGAAAAACTCAGTAAATCCTCTTAACAATTGGAATTCAAAATGGAAGCATTTTAATCCCCGATAAATGTTAAAAAAAATCTGTTAGATTGTAATTAGAAAGGTTTAGTAAAGTGAAAAGTATCCCTAGTGTTTTATTTTATTACCAATCAACATCAGCTTGACAACTGTAACAAGATCCTTATGGCTTTCAGATAATTGTAATAACTTAAATCTGCACTTTAGAGATTTATCCAATCAGCAACACTCAAACAATTAAATTTTATCTTTAACATTGTGAGGTACTGTAAATTCCAAAACCTTTCTGCTGCATTTATTTTTTGCACATCTTTGTAAAGAGAAAAAATTAAAGATTATGTCTGTCGCCATGTCATTTAGCAGTTTGTGAGGCAATGCTATACATATCCTGGGCACTATCTATTATCCATCGAGCTTCAAACTGATTGTTTTAGCGTGCTTATAGCAGTCAATCGAATAGAATTACGTAACTACCGAACTTCAAATCCCTTATCATGGGAGGATGAGATGAAACGTCTCCACAATCTGTTTTTTCGAAATTCCATACATTATTCAAAAATTTAAGTTTAACCCAAAACTCGAAATTATACAGGACTGTACTATGCCTATAACAAATGCAGAAGTAATTTTTACTAAAAAGATTTGTATTTGTGACAGACATGATTTGAAACAATCATATTGTAATTTTCGTAATAAAATATCACTAGCAAAAATTCGTAAGGGTTCCGCGGAACCCTGTGTCTCGCCTACTTTTGATGTTGTCTATATTTTCAGTGTGATAGGTGAATGCAAACTTAATAAAAATAATAAAGTTATTAAAATTTTTAAAAACTTTCACAACATAGTGAATGCAATGTTAAGTCCATTTATACGTAAAAAACTGAAAAACAGAAATAAATATTTTACAAAATTTTCTCCTGGATACAATCTTTATATCATAAACAAGCTTCTGTCCAAATTTGGTAAAATTCCTGGATAGTTTAAGAAAGTTATTAAAATTTTAAAAACTTTAACCACAGAGTGAATGTAATGTTTCCTGGCAGAAAAACTAAGTCCATTTATAAGTAAAATACGGAAAATTTTTTTTTTTTTTTACTAAATTTACTTCTGGATACTATATTATGATCATAAACAAGCTTCTGTCCAAGTTTGGTACAAATCCAGGATAGTTTAAGAAAGTTATTAAAATTTTGAAAACTTTAACCACAGAATGAATGTAATGTTTCCTGGCAGAAAAACTAAGTCCATTTATAAGTAATATACAGAAAAACTGGAATTTTTATTTTACAAAATTTACTTCTGGATACTATCTTATGATCATAAACAAGCTTCTGTCCAAGTTTGGTACAAATCCAGGATATTTTAAGAAAGTTATTAAAATTTTAAAAACTTTAACCACAGAGTGAATGTAATGTTTCCTGGCAGAAAAACTAAGTCCATTTATAAGTAAAATACGGAAAAACTGGAATTTTTTTTTTTACAAAATTTCCTTCTGGATACTATCTTATGATCATAAACAAGCCTCTGTCCAAGTTTGGTAGAAATCTAGGATAGTTTAAGAAAGTTATTAAAATTTCAAAAACTTTAACCACAGGGTGAATATTTGTGGACGCCGCCGACGCCGACGACGACGGAATGTAGGATCGCTATGTCTCGCTTTTTCGACAAAAGTCGAAGGCTCGACAAAAATCAAAATAAGATTGAATCATTTTGATCTTCACCCTGTCATTTTTTTTTTTTTGGCAATAATATAAACAACATGCGATTAATTTCAGAAATTACACTAATCTAGATGTTTTGTCAACCAGAATCATGAATTCGATTGTTAACATTTTCTAATTTGTATAAAATTTGTTGTAGAGTAAAAGTGTCAATAAAATTTAATTAAAGTAGAGTACTTATAATGCTTTATATCATAACGCTACAAGAAAGACATAACAACTGCAGGAATTTAGTTCTTTGTGTACATGTTTGATGGGATTTCTCATAACTATATAAAAAAGGTTTGGATCCCCAGATATATTTCTGTTTGTTTGTTTAGTTGGGGTTTTATGCCGTTTTCAGCACTTTTGTCTATTTCGCGGTGGCAAGTTTTTATTGATGGAGGAAGCCGGAGTACCCAGAGAGAAAACCACCGACCTTCGGTAGGAAAATTGGCAATCCTTGTCAATTAAGATTGGAGTCGAACACACCCCGCCACCGGTGAGATTCGAACTCACAACCTCAGTGTTGACAGGCTAGTGATCATTAGTAGTCATGATGAACTACCTAGACCACTTGGCCACCGAGGCCCCGATATAATTCTGAAAGGGAAGTTACTCCCAAAAGAACATTCATCAAAGTTTGTTTCTCTTTGACTGGTTGTTTAGATCTCTAAATATTTTTCTGGCTGATTTTTCTAATTTAGTAATGGTGGCCATATTAGTTAAATTAGTTAAAATGTTTTATCCCTAGATATAAATCTGAAAGGGGATACATTTTTTTTGTACCCAAAGTTTGTTTTCACTTAGACCAGTGGTTTCAGAGAATACCATTTTAAAACAGTTATTGGATGATTTTTTCTATTTTTAGTAATGGTGGCCATATTGGTTAAATGTTTTGGATCTTTAGATATAATTCTGAAAGGGGATACCATAAGTTTGTTTTCATTTGGACCAGTGATTTCAGAGAAGAACATTTAAAAACATTTATTGGCTGATTTTTTTCTATTTTTATGATTGTAAAGCCAATTTTCATTAGTCAATTTTGTGACTTCTGGTGGAGTTCATTGTTTGATGAACGATGCATGAGCCATAGAAAAAGTGCTGTATTAACCTTTTTTTAAGTTTTTGGAATTATCATTAATAAAAGTTGTTTTTACAAAATCCATAGGTCATTCGGTTTGTGAGTGAGGCATGATTTGGTCTCATTACATACCGATAAATTTCTTCAAAACAACTTTTTTTTTTTTTACTATCATGAATACTGGTTGAATTAGTATCAATATTGTAACAATCATGGGAACAGTTTGCTTCCTGTCATCTGCAATTCAAAAAGGACCATTAAAATTGTCTGTAAGGATTTTATCTGATAGAACAAAGACATGAAAATATGTACATGATAAAAACACTATCTCTAGCTTTATTCATCTGGTATTAAAAAATCTTGTCAACGATTTCCGTATTATACTGGGATAAAATGGTTCTCAGGTAGAATTACTATGCCTAACAAGATTTCTCCATTTGGGATTGATTTTTGCTCTGTCTTGTAACATGTACAAAAGCCTACACACATACTGTACAACAACTTGATATGTTAAATAAATATAATTATGACCAATCCAGTCCTATAAATCTTTCCTGAAAGAATATTAATCATTACATATACTGATTACATAATAAATATCTTAAAAGTTCGACTTTTTTTTTTTTATATTTCCTTAAGATTAATTACAAATTTTGATCGTTTTTAATCTAAAAGCCTCTTCAATGTTTTTTGGTAAGCAAATGAAACCGAACAACCATAACTGTGTACCGTACATCAGACTTGCTCAGAGGATATAAACTTTCTTTTAGGAAAATGGATAATCGTAGAATATTGGTTATAATACCGACAATTTACTGGAAAAGTAAGTTCCCTTGTTTTTAAAAACAAGAACAATCGTTTTCCACATTTTCATAAATCTTAAATGTCTTATGGTCTTAAATATGTACCTTTTAAGTCGAACAGGAAAAGGAAGGCACTAGCCCAGGCAAACACTAGATGATGTCACAGCGTCCAACTATGATTCTTAAAACAAAGGGTAACTTTAATATTTATCAGAAAATCAACCTTTCCAAAGACATTTAAACATACTTCCAATATCTTGGAAAATATCATTGGTCCGAATATTTGAAAAAAACAACTGCCCTTTCCACCATTTTGTCCACACGCATCTAATTTGCGTTATGAAAATTAATTCCTCTAGATCCAAATGCACCCTAGCTTATTCTTGTTAGAAGTTGTCACTTTCAAATTAAAAATTGTATTTCCACCATTACAGATTATACAAGGTGTTCTTGCTGACCTAATCATTTTGCAATAAAAAAACTTTAACGTAATAATGACATACAGGAAATTTGTAAAATACAGGACCACCATGATAAATTAATTGAAATTTGTAACAATTGCAGCTAACTCGACAATGCACTTACTGTCAACAAGAGTTTCTAATGCAATATAAAAAACATTTATCCAAAACAACTACAGTGACACAAGGCTAATTTGAATAACAAATACTGTTCTCTTTTTTTTTATCTTCAATAAATGTTTTATATGAAATTGTAAATGTGTACATCTTGTCCATCAAACTCGGTATCATGTCGTCCAATCAGGATGAAAAAAAATTAATTTTCTAAAAGACTTTCCAAAGATGCTTCCTGTCTGACAGTTTGGCTGAGTTTTAGCCAAGTAGTTTCACAAAAAAATTTTCTTTTAATCAACAAATGAGAAACAAGAAATGCACATGACGGCCATGTTTGTTGCCCAATCAGGATAAACCTTTGTAAAAAACCTCCCATAGATGTTTCCTGTCAAGTTTCGTTCCATTTGGCCAAGCGACTTCAGAGAGAAGATTGTTTTATATCAGCCAATCAAATAAAAGAACTGCCCATGGCATCCATATTTGTAGTCCAATCAGTACGAAATGAAGAAATTTTATAAAGGACATCCAATTTATGCTTCTTGTCAAGTTTCGGTTCAATTTGCATGGCCCCGTAATTTCAGAGGACAAGATTTTTTTTATATCAGCCAATCAGAAACAAGAACTACTCATGGTGGCCATATTTGTAGTCTGATCAGGACAAAATGAGGATACTTTGTACAGAACCTCCCACGGATGCTTCAAAAAAACAAGAGAAACAAGAATTGCCCATGACTTCCATGTTTGTTGCCCGATTTGGACGAAATGAGGAAAATTTGTAAACAACCTCCCATATATGCTTCCTGTCAAGTTTAGTTCCATTTGGCCAAGCAATTTCAGAGGAAATGATTTTTGAAAACTTAGCCAATCAGAAACAACAATTGCCCATGGCAGCCATGTTTATTGTCCGATCAAGACAAAATGAGCAAATTTTATAAAGGACCTTACATAGATGCTTCCTGCCAAGTTTAATTCCATTTGGCCCAGTGGTTTCAGAGGAGAAGATTAAAATGTGAAAAGTTAACGGATGGACGGACGGACGCCAAGTGATGGCAAAAACTCACAGGTGAGCCAAAATGGTTGAGGAGCAAATTCAAAATACCAAAATGACCAAAAGGGGTAAAGCCAAAACCATCTTAGGTCTGTCACAGAGCTATGCACATTAGTGAGATACTCCTTAAGTTTCTACAAATTTTACAATTTTGTAACAGTAAATTTTAAGGATCAATTTCTGGCTAGTATCGAAATACTAGCAACTGAACTGGGGATACCCTCTGGGTCTTGGAGTCCACCAGCAGTGGCATCGACTCAGTGGTTAAAATATAATTCTTTGATACCAATTTTGAAACCAAGTCCCTGAGGGTATCATCAGCACAGTTGCTAGTATTTTAACACTAGAGTAATTTACTCTATAGAAATGTTAAAGTTTTGTGAAAACTAAGGAATATTCTCTCTCGTGCATGGCTCTGTACTTGAAATGTAGATAGATTTGGCTTTAACTGTTGTGCTCATTCTGGCATTTTAATTTGCTCATCAATGTTTTGAATTATTGTTTGGCTTTCATTATTTCAGGCCTCCAGTCATAAATCGACAAATTGCACACATCTTGTGCATCAAAATTGGTATCATAGCAAGCGCTACAGGAGCATATGCATTTTCTACATATGGGTAATTTAGAAAGTCTTTGTTTAATGGGGGCAGCCATATTGTGCTACATACTAAGGCTAGAAAAAGTTTCGTTCGCCGGAAACGGAAGTAATGGAAATAACGTGCTTCCAATTATAATTTTAGAGTGCGAATCATGATACCAGAAATGATTTTCTGGAAAGGGCTATTGCTGTGCTCGCATCATTGGCCACACCAACAGCATATTAGAATACTGAAAGGGTAGGGGGAATAAAAAAATCTTTCAATAGATGAATGAACTATTGTTTATCACATTTATATCAGGATAAGAAAATGATGATATACAAATTTGAACCCTGCTTTTTACTAGACCGACAAACTGAGCCGGTGTTTTAGTTTGTTAGGTGATCAGGTAAGAGTCCGCAGAAGACATGTCACACTACCTGGGTCATTATTTTGACTTCTAAATGCCTCGTGCTTGGTGGAAAAGCATTAAATACCAATTTTAAATTCTTTTTTGACAAGGCCGGGGATCCAACCCACAACCTTCCGCACTGAAGGTGGGTATATTTTCAGGAAAAATTGAACTGTTACATGGGTGAAAATAAAGCATGTGCCAAAAACCGGAAATTGGCAAGAATTCAATATTTTTTAACTATTTTATATAGGAATATATAAAGACTAAAATGGTCAAAATCCGGAAATCTGACAATTTCTGGAAAACTTTCAGGCATGCCGTTAATTCATTACATTTCCTAAAATACCCATTTTTGTTTTTTCAAACAATGCAATGAAAAAGAATGGAATATTTAAGTAATGTACCGTATATACATTTATAGCACATACTTTACACTGAAAAATTAGATAAAAACCATAAAATTTGATAACAGGGGGGTCCTCTATAAACCACAAATATACACGAATATATCTAATTCAATTCTACACAATCCACAATATTATAAATCTTCAGTTTAATCGGAATTATACTTAATTTAAAGCTTAAAGTGTTTCCCAAATGATGTATCTGGAGCCAAGTCGGTGAACTTGATTCCTAACTCTATTTGCAGATATCAATCACAGTTAGCAATTTACACAAAAGATGTGAACATCAACAGAGTCATAAATTGATGTTTTATGAAATTTGATAAATAATTGTCCAGAATAAGGAAATTGTAGTCTTGGCAGTGCCATCTATCATCTGAATGAGTAACAATCAACAAAACTTAGCTAAGTGCATTTTGGCAATAGCAAAAAAGTGCTTGTCAAAATCTAATGATTGATTGAACATTGTTTTCTTAATGCATGGTGGCAAATACTGCACACATTTTCAGGATGAGGACCAGAAATGGTAAAGGGGAAAAAATTATGACTTCGAAAAGTTTGATGAATTTGGTTGGGCTGGATTATTCAGCTTTCAGAATTGGGAAAACCCCTACACTTTTGAAAATTACAGAAGAGCTTTTGCAGTGCGAGGGTCATGAATTATAAATTTAGGTCAACATCTACTGGCCCACAGTCAAGTTTTCTGTATAATCACATGACAAACCTAAACAAGAGAACCTCACATTACCGGATGCCGTGGATTAAGCACCTAGCTGTTAATAATTTACTTTAGTAATAAACTTAATATGAAACAAAATTCTTTGATACCAATTTTGATGCACAAGATGTGCACATTTTGTTGATTTTTGACTCATCAGTTGTGCTCATGGCCTAAAATGTTGAAAAAAAAAACAACAATCCCAAGCGTTGATAAGCAAATTCAAAAATGCTAAAATGACCAAAAGGTCGAATTCTTGTCATCAATGTATTCCCAAATGTGTTTGGTACAAAACAAATTCTACATTAACTTTCATGCTTTAGGTGTGCATATTTTGACAAATTCTGTGTTGTGAGCAGTGCTAAAAAAAGAAAGACCGGAACAACAGCAACAAGAAACCACAAACTGACAGCAAACCAAATTTTCCTGCACCACTGTTTGGAGCGGCCATTCACCATGTCCACCCTCCCTACCTCTCATCCAACTGATCACCATTTGCCAGTCTGTTTTTTTCTATTGGAAATCCAGCTTAAACTTTTTGTACTTCAAAATTCCCTTAGCTAGGCCTCTATTTGCATGAACAATGCAAAAAATGTCAGTTTTGGGAGTGAATTTGACCCTGAACTAGAAGTAAACCTTCAAAAGCCACAATCTAACCCTCCAATTCTCCTCTAAAGCAACTAATTTTACTTTATGATCTAGAGTATAAACAATCTGCAAGCTTTATTGATATTAAATAGTTTGCATATTTATTTGCACCGTTTGCAAAAAAAAAAGAAAAAAAAGATGAAAATTGGTATATTTTTGGCAAAACAAATCACCATGCCAAGACTAGATCAGTAAATACATATCACTCACCTAACTTTGAAAATGTCTCTATTCTTTTGTAATTAATGTTAAATCCAAGACCGTAAATAGTTTTTAGGTTAAATCCGTGACATTATATCAGATCGTGTCTCACTGAAAAAAAAAGATGCTAAATCTCATTCTTAATGACATTAAAAGTATTTTAATTAATTAAACATGTATAAATAATTATCTTGTACATTCTGACCTGTCATTTTTTTGGACATGAATTCTGGTCACCTTACAATAACGTGAATAATGAAACATAAATCAGACGTATATAAAACAGCTATTATTGTTTCTTTGTGATAATTTCATGTTCGTTTTATTTATATTTTACACCTCGAGTTATAATATTAGAAACAAATGCGACAGACATGACCTAAAGCTACAGCTCTGTATTTGGTACATATTCTAAATGTGTATGTTTCATTCATTATTTAACGTTTGTATCATAGTCGATCCTTCCATCAAACCTACAATGGATATAAATATTCGTCGCTTCATATTACTTCACCATTACTTTCTATGAACATTCACTTTTTTTCAAAAATTTATAGTGAATCCATTTCTTTATTATTTTTGTACCAAAATCTGCTCCAGTAATTATATGAGATGACAGAAAGGTTTAAATCAAAACAATTATTTTTGTTCGTAAAATTTCCTATACACGCAAGTAAAAATGTGATGTCATATATTTTCATTGTGTTTAAATTATTGCTTCTTTAAAACATCTTTACTGAAAACCATATGCAAATGAAAGATGAAAGTGCGGATATATAAATTCTTTTTCTGGTATATAAAATTTCATTAAAATTGATGAAGAATTGGGAAAATTCTGAAGTGACAAATATAAACTTGAGAAATAATTCACGGTGGCTTCAAAATATCATCATTTTATCACGGATAGGTCCATTATGCCAAATATTTTGCCACGAGCGACAGCGAGTGGTAAAATATCAGCATAAAGAGCCTACCCATGGTAAAATCATTATATTTTCACGCCACCGTGAATTATTTCTATTCTTATAGGACAGTTTCTACTAGATTTTGAAACGCAGCAACATAGGTATTCAGACACGAAGACGCCATTATACAACGCAAGTTATACTATGATGTCGTTAATGTTTGTTGGAAGCTTTACTATGACGTTGCCAAACAAGCTGTCCAACGTCTGTGACGTTGGAACCAATATATACTTATTTTACCACAGATGTAAACTGAAAGCATTTAGAATAAACAATAAAATCTAGTGGGTAAATAAAACAAATTATATACAGTAATAAATATCTTTTTTAAGGGAGTACCATACACTTCGATTAAAATAGATTTGGCTCGTTTAATTTTCATAAAATTTTGTAGAAATATTTACTTTGACCTGTTGACATAAACATAAAAATTTCAAGAGATTTGAACCACAAAATTTACGGGAATAATTTCATTGGATATATAGCAGTTTGACAAACACTGATTTTGATCATTGAGAAGCTTGATTTCTCTCTACAAATAGTATGTGATTAAAACGTTCAGTTGATTTTTAGAGAGTTCACTCCCTTGGGTGTTCTGTACCCCTTAAGTAGTAGCATTTTCATTTTTTATGGTAAAAGTTTTAATTTCATTACAAAATAAGACACTGATCTGACCTATTCAAATTCTACTTAAACTAGATGTACTGTGAGCAAAGCTCACAAAGGATACCCCCCGCTTTGCCTTGCCCACGGTAAAGTTTCAGTTGACTGAAAAAAATAGAAGTCCAATTATCTCCCTTGTGTAATATCGGAAAGCAAAAATTTTCCTTCATGCACATCTTTTGATGATGTACTTCCTTTGTGTAAAGTTTTGTTGAAATCAATTGAGCGGTCTAGGAGGAGTTGCGCTTACGAGGGTTCATATAATGTATAAGCCAACAAAAATACAAGTCGAATTATCTCCCTTGTGTGATATTGGAAAGCAAAGATTTTTCTTCATGCACATCTTTGGATGATGTACTTCCTTTCTGTAATGTTTCGTTGAAATCCATTGAGCGGTCTAGGAGGAGTTGCACTTACGAGGTTCATATATAATGTATAAGCCAAAAAAAATAGAAGTCCAATTATTTCCCTTGTGTGATATTGGAAAGCAAAGTTTTTTCTTCATGCACATCTTTGGATGATGTACTTCCTTTCTGTAAAGTTTCGTTGAAATCCATTGAGCGGTCTAGGAGGAGTTGCGCTAACAAGGTTCATATATAATGTATAAGCCAAAAAAAATAGAAGTCCAATTATCTCCCTTGTGTGATATTGGAAAGCAGATTTTTCTTCATGCACATCTTTGGATGATGTACTTCCTTTCTGTAAAGTTTCGTTGAAATCCATTGAGCGGTGTAGGAGGAGTTGTGCTTACTATATGGACAGACAGACAGACAGACTGACAGACAGACAGACAGACGGACGGACAAGGTGATTCCTATATACCCCCCAAACTTTGTTTGCGGGGGGTATAATTATTATATAAGCAGATAATTGGAATTATTACTTATTTTTTTTAATTTTTTCAACCTGTCATATTCTACAAACACAAAGTGTCATTAATTACATTTCCCAATATCATTATATTTATATTATAATTCAATTACAAGCACTGTACATATTTTGTGGTATATATGAATGCAGGTCTCAACTACACAATACACTTTATCCTGCAATCAAGCTATTTCCGGTCTAATAAAAGGGATAGAATAAACTTTAATCGTATTAGGTCAATGACCTAATAAAGTCTACTGGTAAATGTTTACATGAAGAGCGTGAGGAGCGTAGTGAATGTACCAGATGACATCATGGCGTTTTCACTGCAGTTGTATATCAACTTCAAACGTAATTTGAAGGCATTTTACGCATCTAAAGGGGATTGCAGGATAAAGACAATACAAAGTCATTGTCGGAAAATATAAAACTTATTTGGGCTCGCTGCAAAACATGGGGAAAAGGCTCTCTAATAAAGCTAGCCTTTTCTCATGTTTCTAAAGCTCGTCCAAATAAATTTTATATTTTCCGACAACGACTGTGTATTGTATATTTAATTTGTCCCTTTTTGGGGTTTTAAGGATACAAAAAACTGTTGACGTAACTTAAATTTCAATGATTACCCCAGCCTCAAAAAACAATCTATAAAGATGTGATCTGTTGAATTTAATGCAGAACTTAACTCCTAAGAAATGTTTTCATGATGGTTCCAATATTGCAGTCAATTGTAGTAAAAGTTAGAAGTTTGTTATTCTATACACACATATCAATGATAAACTACCGTCTATATAGGTTTCTGAAAAATATCAATATGAATCAAGATGGACAAGAAGGTCCTGTAGACCTGTTAAGATGTTTGAGTTGTAAATAAATGAAATGTGCATCAAAAATTGGAAATAATGGAATATTTATTAACCATCGAGTCGATATCTCTGCTGATAGAATCCAAGTCCAAGGGGGTATCACCAGCTAGTGTTTCAATACTTTTTTTTTAATGAGGAACCAGAGTGAGTTATCTTTTCCTAACCAATGTAGGTAAGGGAGATAATTAAATTCTCTCCCTTTTGTCCTGAGGCTAAAAGGGAGACAAATTTATTATTTCCCTCACCTACATTGGTTAGGAAAATAGAACTCACTCAGGTTTCTCATTGACACTTAAGGTGGTACCCAACACTACAGGAAGATAACTCTTAAAAATCACCAGAGCGTTTTAATCAAATTTTATAAGTAAAGAGACATTAAGCTTCTCTATGATCAAAATTGATGTTTGCCAAACTGCTATATATTCAATGAAATTATTCCCGCGAAGTTTGAAATTCTATTTACTAAAAATAATCAACATTTATGTCAACAGGTCAAAGAAAATATTTCCTAAAAAATTTATGAAAATTAAACGAGCCAATTTTATTTTAGTCAAGGTGTTGTGTACCACCTTAAATTTACTGATACAAAAATGCTAAATTTACATGTATCTCATAGCTCTGTCCTTAGATGGATATGGAGTTACTATTTTGGTCATTTTGGTGTCTTTTAAATTTGCTCTTCAGTGTTTTGTGTTATTGTTTTGGTTTTCAACACTTTAGTCCTCAAGCACAACTGATGAGTTTTAAATTAACAAAATGTGCCAATCTTGTGCATGAAAATTGGTAGCATAGAATATTGAGATACGTCTTGCTGAAATACCAGCGGTAAAATAACATTCAGTGGATATATATACTTAATTCAACAAATATAATCTAAAGATACAAGCGTTATTTTCAAAATGACCATTTCCATCTTAGTTTGGTCCCATTTGGCCAAGTGTATAGTAGATATAATTTTTAGTGGATTTTTTTCTATTTTCAGTAATCACACCATATCTGTACAAATTTTGAAAGGGGCTATTGAAGGACCATTCCATCAAATTTTGTTCCCACTTGGTCCAGTAGTTTAAAAAGAGAACATTCTTCATTGGAGAACAAATATTCTTCTATTTTTTACTGATTTTTCTATTTGTATAATAGGCATAATTTTGGAAGACCATCAATGTTTACTCCATATTGGCCCAGTGGTTTTTCAGAGAAGCATTTTATTCTTTTTTTAGTAACAGCAGCCTTAATCAAGAGCAATACCCCTGGGCGACTTTCACAGAACCATTCCACGTTGGCCTAAATTACTTCCAGTTTCTATCTATTTTTTAAAAATGATTTTAAGATATTTAAATAGTTTTAGGCTCACTTTCCTAATTTCGTGTTGTTCATTGTTTTTTAGTTTTCAGTGCTTATTTGTTGTGTTTGTGGTTGTTCATTTGTCTTCCCGGAAAATGTCCGTCTAATGGATTGCGTTTTTGGGATTGCTCTTAGGTATATTTGTCCTCTTTAGTAATGGCCACCATCCATTGGGACCAAACCCCTAGACATGATTTTGAAATGAAGACCCTACATGTATAAGGACCTTTTCATCAAATTTGGTCTCCACTAGCTTTACTGGTTAGTAGTTTAAGAGTAGAGGATTTTTAAACATTTTAACTGAATAATTGTAAGAATTACATTAAATGACATGTCTGGGCTTGAAAATTGTCATTATCGGTTTACCGTAACATTTTAGACATACATTTTGTAAACATAACCCCTTTATTTACATTACATAATATCTTGCCCGTAAACTTGACCTTTCCTGTTATCCATTTTTTTGTTTATTTAAATTAACTTTTGTCATTCATAAAGTGTGGAAATAATAAAACATTTCCCAGTGCTTCTGGTGTATAAGTGGTATTTTTCTTGATTAACAGTTTAGTGATAGTGTCAGACCTGCAGCACATTCTGACCCTGCTACTCAAACTATGTACCGTCCAGTCTAATTTTGTCACCTTGTTGGTATTTATCACACTGTATTGGTTTTTATAGAGCGTTTTATACATCAGAGTGTCGGGATAGAAAAGGTGGGGGGGGGGAGGTGCCCATAAAACCTGTTTAACCCCACCACGGTTCAGTGTCTGTACTATATCAGACTATCCTGACTCTCTGTTGTTTTTATGTTTGTGTTTTGTGCTCTTGAATGATTTTTTTTGTCCAAAGTTCTGTCTGCTGAGTTGCTTTGATTTATTGGTATGTAACTATTGATTATCCATTTTTTTTGTTCATTTATATTATTTCAAACAACAAAACTACAAATCAAATTTAGGTCTTCAAGTAAATAATTTTTCAGCCTTTCCCTTAAAGGTTACTTTCTTAATTCTACATTAACCTCGGAAAGATTTATCTCGACAGTAACTTGACCTTTCCTGTTATCCATTTTGTTGTCTATTTACAGTCAATTCAGAAATTATTGCGTGCATTTATTATTGCGATTTTGTCATTTTAGACCAAAATGCGATTTTAATTTTTAAGATATTGAGAAAAATCCAGCTTCATTCATATAAAAAATTTCAAAATGCAAGTTTAAATTATTGCAATTACAACCCTGTCGCATTTTTCGCAATAATAAAAACATCGCAATAATTTCCGAATTTACAATATATTATTTCAAACAACAAAACTTCAAATCAAATTTAGGTCTTCAAGTAAATAATTTTTCAGCCTTTCCCTTAAAGGTACTTTCTTAATTCTACATTCACTTCGGAAAGATTTATCTTGACAGTAATTAGTTTTACCAGACTGACCAATACGAATGACAAATTATCTCGACACGACTTTAACTCAAAGCGACAGAAATGTAATTGTTGTAAAAGTATTCCATTTCCTCGTCAAACTGCCTAGAAAATAATTAAGAGTTGCCAGCAGGCCCGTGATCCGTTATCCATTATGTGCTTGGAAGGGTGAAAGGTTCTGTTTTATTAGGAAGCTAATATATATAATTACCATTGGTACGGGGAAAATAACTCTCTGTAGGGTTAAATTTAAAACATATGTTTGCTTGAAAGAGATTATAATAATCTATTTGGTATCATTTTATTTCTTTCGAAAACAATTAATATTAATAAAATCTTGGAATTCACATTTAGACTTCATAAACTATAAATATTCCACAGATTATGAGACTGATTTGATATGTAAAACAGCACATGTTTTGCAGAAATTCAGGAAATCACTATTTTAGGAGAAAAAATTGTGCTGTCTTAATAAAGCAGATGTCAGTTTTTAGCTTAAGAACCAAAAAAGGACAGCTGACCTTTGACAGGATAACTAGATATTACAAAATAAAAAATATAAACATTTACACCAAGTAATCAAAATACATGTAGCATTGAAAAAAATAATTTTCTCAGCAAATGGAGTAGACAGAAGCTTTTCTAGGAGTAAATCGTCAAAGCTAATCGATTTTATAATCAAATCAGAACATCATAATGGTTTATTTTCCCCATCAACTACCCCCCTCTTCCCCCATTTCAAAAAACAAAATCAGAAATAAATAGCAAGAAATATAGGCAAGAGAATACCCAGTGATAAAGATAGAGAAAACCGCATAATTGAAATCAAAAGGCAAAACTCGTGAGATACATGCCTCTCATAAAACCTGTGTTACTTAAAATGTCAATTACCGGTAAGCTATCATTATTTTCCTCTAATATAAAGAAAAATCATTATTAAATACCAAAAACAAATTCCCACATAATGATAAATAAAGGCATATTGGGTATCTATCAACAAAACACCACTCTATAAAATAGATTAAGTCATCTCCATATATTCTTACATCCTAATGAACCACTTTGTCCTCCAGCAGCATCAAATTTTCTGAAAGCTCAAAAAATTAATTGAAAATGGACAATTTAAGGACTTCAAACAGCGTGACTTGCCGCATTAATAATCAACTAATACTTGGAAGGTAATAAAGCTAGCTCAATAAACTATGTAATCACTGCATGCTTTAATGGTACTAAATCGGTATATCACTGAATAAAAATATCAATCGAGACGTTTATTACAATGATCAAATTAACTGTATCATAATCATACACAAATACTTCAAGTAATGATTATAAAATAGAATTAATACATTCATGGTATTCCAATTATGGCCAGATGGAGATTCAAAGACTCACTTCAACTTATTACTGAACTGAAATATGGCTTAACTAGTACTATGAATTCAGAATTGAACTCTCGACCAGATGAAATAGCAGAAGACAAATCTGAGAACAAATTTTGAGGGTCGCCATGGACGTTCGCTGCATACAAACAACAAAGTGTGTTTCAATGTGACAAAGATATATTTACATCATCCATACTTAAAACTTTTTATTAAAGTTATTTTTGATAATAAAGATATTTAATTTATGGATGGATGGATGAATTGTTGTTTAACGTCCAGTGGCAACCAGGTGCATATCAGGACGAGAACATGTTGATATGATAATGAATATGATCCCTGCTTTGTACTAGACCGACACGCTAAGTCAGATTTTTTATGTGCTAGCTCACGAGGTAACTGTCCGCTGGAAGACATATCACCTCACTCGGACACTTTATACTGACTCCGAGCCGACCAGTCTTTGCTCTTACTCCTAGATGCCACTTGCTTGGCGGAGAAGCAGCAAATACCAATTTTAATGTCTTTGGTTTGACCCGGCCGGGGATCGAACCCGCGACCTTCCGCACTCGGAGCGAGCACGGACCACCGAGGCGGTTATTTAATTTATGGTAATAATCTATTTTTGGATACCTTAAAACCCAAATCTGTAGTCACATCTTTTATGAAGAAATATTACTGTTTTGTTCCCTTTGCTTAGAGACACTGGATTAAAACCAAAATTCTGAAAGCTTATACATTGTACAAAAATTCAACATACAAAATTTTAAAGCTAAATTCAACAAGAGGCTCCCAGAAACCCGTATCGCTCACCTGGATTCAATTTGCCAATGAACAGCCATAAGAAACAATCTAATAACCAAGTCTGGTTCCAATTGGAAAAGTGCTTTCAGACTAGAAGATTTTTTAAATGAATTTTCCCATAGGGTCCTATGTTAAACTAAGTTTGGCTGTGGTTGGCATCTTTGATGACAGTCCCGGTCATCTGACACAATTCTGAATGAGGACCACCAAAGGATCATTTCTGCCAACTTTGGTTCCAATTGACTCAATGGTTTCAGACAAGAAAATTTTTAACTTTATTTTCCCATAGGGTCCTCTGTTAAACTAAGTTCAGCTGTGGCAGTCTTCTTGGTTGACATTTCTGGTCATTCTGAAAGAGGACCACCTGAAGACCATTTATCCCAAGTCTGGTTTAGAGGTTGGGTCCTATGTTTAACTTAGTTTGGCTGTAGTGCCCTGAAAGAGGACCATTGAAGGACCATTTCTGCCAAGTTTGGTTCAAACTGGGTCTGAAGATTAGACTAGAAGATTTTTTAATGAATTTTCCCATAGTGTCCTATGGTCCCTGTGAATTGGCCCATTGGTTTCAGAGGAGAAGATCTCTAAATGAAAGTTTACGCCCAACGACGGATGCCAAGTATGGCAATACCTCATATGGCCCTTTGGGCCAGGTGAGCTAAAAATATAAGGATTTCAAATCACAAAATAATAGAAAAGTGATATGGACTAACAGCCATACAAACAGACAGACAAAGGCAATGGCAATATTGCTTCAAACCGAATAACACATTAACAATATCCTTGAGAAAAAATATCTTACATTGGCCTAATCAATCTGAGGAGTTAATTTACTATCAAAATTAATTTAAGAGTTCTAAAGCACCATTAGACAGAGAAAACATACTACTCAACTGTGTATTAGTTCCATCACTGATTTAGAAACCGTATATTTTCTTTCATTACGGACAAGTCATCGCAGACAACCTAATAATACGGTATAATTAACCTTAGTCAAAGCAATTTCTCAATAAACAAGTAAATATAGGACCTGTCTGATACAGATCTATACTGAAATTCACGCAGTATTATAAACTTACCACAACAATTATTACGTTTTAATATCTGTCAAAAATTCAACACAAAATCGATGGGATATCGAACAGGGGTATATATTCCATGATGTTAGGATTAAATCTCTTTTCCCCAAAGAATTCAGGATTTTTCAATTAAAATAGCAGAATTTGGATTTTCTGTAATCAAAACTTGGGAAAGATTCCATTTATACTTCACGATTCTGGAAAGTCTGTTTTTATTTAAGCTGGAAAAAATGACAATCACTGCTATAGCCCCTCCTTGGAAATTTTACTTGTACTAACATTTTTAGCATTCATCCCTATTATTTCAACACTAAACCATCCCACAACTATTTTAAGATAATTTTTTGAACGTTTCCTGATCAATGGAACATACTATATTTATTCTAATAAATGCCCTGGTGCTAAGAAAATTTCCAAAAGGGTGGTTTTAGTTAGAGAAATGAATTTCTACTTTTTTAATTGACCGAACAGCTGAAAAAAGATATAAATACCTGGGTCATCCCACAAGTCTGACAAAAAATCACCTAAGGACCATTTCTGCAAAGTTTGGTCCAAATTGGCTCCGTAGTTTCAGACAAGATTTTTTAATGACTATTCCCATAGGGTCCTATGTTAATTGTATTGAATTAACAAAATAAGCCTTGACATTAAAATTACCAGTACTGGTTTTCATAAAATTTTTCATAAGGACTGAATTAATTCTTTTTAGGGTTCTTTAAAAGTGAATATAAAAATATTTTTTTCACCCAAAAAATACAACACAGACGGAGGAAATAATTTTTTGAATGTTTCCTGATCAATGGAACATACGATAATATTTATTCTAATAAATGCCCTGGTGCTGAGAAAATTTCCAAAAGTCCAGTTAACTGGTACTTAGAAGTCAAAATGTCTTAAGGTCTAGAATTCAGGTAGAGGGGGGATGGGGCTTCAATAAGAAGAAATAATTGGTATGTGTGTAATTAGGGCTTATAAACCATAGAATTACATGTATTAATGACAGAAGTATGACATCGTTATTATATTACAATGTTATAAATCAAGCATACTCCGTCATTATTGTGGTCATATTAAAATTGTCAGGAAGTATATATCACACATATATTACCATAGACTTATATGAACCAACATTTTTGCCTCGCCTTTCTTAACTAATTTTTATATTTTGTTCAAAAACAAAAACAAAATATTTTCTTTTTAAATTTTTTATATCAAAATAATGTCTAAAAATAAATTTCATAATTACATGAAGTATACCATTCCAGTTAGTGAAACATTTTCTTAGCCTTAATGTGCATAAAAATTCTGACAGAATAATGAACATCACAAAATATTACCTGAAAAACGGTAGCTAAAAGAAGTACACAACCGATATAAAATCTTCTAAACTATGTCTAAAATCTTAATGAATGATATCTATATGATAAATTGTTGTTCTATGTTATATAAACACTGATAAGGCCTACCTATTTATTACATTTATATATTAGTTCTCAAACTTACAATACATGTCATGATTTTACTAAATTAATATGTATCTCTCTCCTGCATAACAACTGATAATGTTCAATATTCATATTATTATAATTTATTTCACAAACCTAAGAATGTGATCTGATGTAATGCTGTTTCCTTAATGTGATTTCTTAATGCTTGTTAATTACATACCAGAATTGCTGCAAAATTCACTCTGAACTAATTTTAAATCTCTTTCATAACCGATATATATTAAGAACATATTTTTTAAACAAGATTGTGTGTACCTAAATGGGGTTAAACATATACATAAAACAGGATCTAATTTTTTTTCATCAAATTGAATTTCCCTAATTCTGAAATTACTCAGCATATCATAAAAACTTAACCAAAACCAAATCTTAAGAATTAGAGAAATAAATATCAGTTGATTGGAATTAAACCTTGGCAGCAAGAATACAGTAGCCCCTCCTTTTTTGGACTCCTCCCAAAAGGGGATATATCTTAACTGAACAGAATTCTTATGCAACTGAATGGAGAATGGAAACAGAGAATGTGTCAAAGAGACAACAACCTGATTAAAGAGCAGAAAACAGCCCAAAGCCACCAAGCAAGAATAACCTGTTTTACTATATTTGCCCCTGACAAGGCCTGGCAATTCTTTTATCCAACCATTTTAAAACCACACTTTCCATGTTTAAAAATTGTATTTTCATCAGAACATTTTGTGTACAGTTTTTGTAAAATTTTAACTTTAATCGTTTTTCTTTTCAAAAAATTTATGTAATGGTTTTAGATAAACAATGAATAATTAATTCTTATTTGAACTTTAGAGTGCAATCACCAATAAAAGATTGTAAAAATCTATATAGAATCAATATTACAAATGTATACATGTCCCTGGGGGTCATATCTACATGTCATCTTATCATGCAAATCACCTCAAATTAATCTTTCATATGAAAATTTTTGTTCTTAAGTAATTATATGAATTTAAAAATTAAAATTATAAAATAAATTTTAATTTCCAAAATATTTCGCCTACCATTATTCTAAATTAAATAAAATTTCATATAAGACTTAAATAATTTTTTCCTAATCTTTTATTTTTAATTAAACTTTTATAATTCAATACTTAATTAAATAGCCCTATTCTAAATGGAAATGTAAATAAAACTGATTAAAATATTTATCTAAAACAAAAAAAACAAAAACACTGAAAAATTACCAACCTTTTAAACTTTGTCGTGAATGTTATGCCACATCGACAGAAGAGATAGGCCTACACTAATCTGAAATACCTATATTACCAACCTGATAACAGTTTACCTGTCCTACCTGGAAGCTATATTAATTTTCTTCAATTATTGGATGGATAACGATCGGAACTAAATATGAATGTAAACAGAATCTGGGTAAAGCTTGAAATTAACATTTTACAGAAGATTAAGTGACAGATACATGTATCATTTATTACAAATTTTTTTTAATCAAACATAAAATAAAATATATATATAGTACAAGATGTTTCTAATGTAGCCAATGGGTTTTTAAAATACAGATCAATATTAGAAAGTGGTTTCATCTGTCAGGACTGCTGGTGTTAATCAATATAGAGGTAACTTTATCTACTCCACGATCCCCACTCCCCATAAAAACACTCAAAAGTCCCCATCCACTTTAATAAACATAAAAATTTCTCCCTCCCTTCAACAAAAACACAAAGGTCCCACACCCTAAAACAAACAAACAAATATCCCCATCCCCTTAAATGAACAAATAAACAAATGTTCACTTCTTAGCTTTCATTAAATACACCTGACCAACATGCTGACACCCAGACACAGTTAACTGACTCTGAGCTAACCAGTTTTTTTCTCTTTCTCCTAAATATCAATTTTGACGTGTTTGCTGTGACCAGGCCAAGATCGAAACCACAGTCCTCCACACTCAAGGAGACTACGCTACAACGAAATCACGGAGGCGGTTTTCTAGACAATTTGAGATAAGAATATAAGAATATCTATCGCTCAATCCATAAGATTCAAATTATTGGGACAGAGAAATACACAAGAAAAAATCACAAAATGTAAAAACCAGATCTATTTTCCTACTCTGTGTCCCTCCTGGTCTGCTTTTTTCTAACTTATGATTTAAAAATCTTTTTGTTTTCTTTTCATTTTCATTACGTTTGCAATGTTGTTTATTTTTCATTGTTTAAACTTTAAATAAATATAGTTTCATGATTCTTGGAACATTTTGTATCATTCCATTTCTATTTCAAATGGATGATTAGTCCAAGAGTATAAAATTACCATGTATCATATAATACATTGTATATATATCATAACTTGTATATTTTGGAGAATTTGTTTCATGATCGAGGATTATAATAGAATAGAGAATGGAAATGGGGAATGTGTCAAAGAGACAACAACCTGACCAAAGAGCAGAAAACTGCCCAAGGCCACCAATGGGGTCTTGAACGCAGAGAGAAAATCCCACACCCAGAGGCAGGCTTTAGCTTGCGTAAACAATAATGTATCCTAGTCCAGCAAAATGGACAGCAGCCTAAACTCTGAAACATACAAATGAACCAAACTTCAACTAGAAAATGTGTCTATAAGACACGGATGCCCCGCCCTAAAAACAATATAGGTGTTGCTGAACAGCGTTTATCTATACAAGATCACTGTAATGGTGAAATATCATCGATATATTACTAAAGGTTTCTGAGAAATGAACCTAAACACAACATTTAACCAAAGTCAATGAAGCATCAAATGTAGGTCATAGTGACTCAAGTGTTGCTGAGCTGTGTTGTACTATACAAGAGGACTGTAGTGGTGAAATATCATTGATATATTACTAAAGGTTTCTGAGAAATGAACCTAAATGCAAAACTTACCCAAAGTCACTGAAGCATCAAATGTAGGTCATAGCGACCAAAGTTGCTGAACTGCTTTGTACTATACAAGAGGACTGTAGTGGTTAAATATCATTGATATATTACTACAGGTTTCTTGGAAATGAAACTAAACGCAAAACTTAACCAATGTCACTGAAGCATCAAATGTAGGTCATAGTGACCCAAGTTTGCTGAACTGCATTGTACTATACATGAGGAATGTAGTGGTGAAATATCATTGATATATTACTATAGGTTTCTGAGAAATGGAGCTAAATGCAAAACTTAACCGAATCGGGACATACGGACGTACGTACGGACGGATGGACGGACAAGGGTAAATCTATATGCCCCGGCCACATTCGTGGCAGGGCATAAAAAACACACTAGACTAACAAAGGCTAGACTGGTTCCTGACTTGAGACAGGCGCAAAAATGTGGCGGGGTTAAACATGTTTTGTGAGGTGTCAACCCTCCCCCTATACCTATAAACATACACACAGTAAAACTCAGATCAAAGAAGTATATTTGTATCTTTTTATCACATGAATCAAATTCTGTGGTCAACGTTTGACAAGGCCAATGTGTGCAAAAATTCGATGTCTGCAGGTCGAGGATATGGGACTTGTGGTCGACTTGGCTACTCAAAACGTTATTGCATACTAGTATTGTCAAATCAATGGTTTTATAGGAAACGTACTTCAGAAATTTCCCAAAATTCCACTGCTTTAAAATAAAAATATTAGGCGGGCCCATTTCTGAGGGGCGGGCAGGGATTATAATCTATCGATTAACTCTAATTGGCTAAATGACAGACAATCAGTCAAAGATACCTCTGATGTTATATGGCCTGTTATAGAAATTGGAAGTACAGTGGGATGTCCATATTCAATACTGGGAAATTTTAAAAACACTGTTCATTTTTTAGGAAACTTTACAATGATGACATCCAATGAACAACAGATCAAGTGATAGCAATGGTTCACATGGCCATTTTCATTAGGTGAGCTAAAAACTTCAATGGTACCTACTTTTTTCAAATTTTGTATAAACTTTTAACTCATTAAACCAAGAAAATCTTAATATGAATATATTACAAGGTCCAAAAAGAATTCAAGTACTGACGAGAATTTTTGAAATCATGAATTTCTAGGAGTCTTTCTTTATTTTCCTGTATAATCTATTGTGAAAGTGGAAAATTTCAATGATTAATAAACTGAAAATAAGCTTGGGGATCTATATATATCAACCAATGAACTGGAATAATATAAAGAGAATATTACATGGCAAAATTGTATCACATGCAGTATCAACCCGAGGGATGATATTGATCCAGGGGTGATATCCGTGTGATACGGATTTTCACATGTTTTATCCGCTTTATCATATATTTTAAAAGTGGTGAAGAATTTTTAGTCTGGTCATATGACCAATATCATTTTAAGGGGTATGATAAAGGGGTGATGATATCGATATCATCACGGTAGAAAATACAGCTCACAACGTTCTTTTGGTATTGTACATGCAATTTTCCTTTATTTAGTACTAACTATATGATAAATAGTTTTACTATGATCTTGACAATAAGTTTGTGTATTTCTACATTTCATTTTATTTTAAATAATGAAAGATATTTACTAAGCAATAAAATAATATATCTGCTTATTATTTATTGAGGAGGAAACGTTTTGCCAAACATTTTGTTTGCAAAGTGTCCATTTCTCCTCATCTCAATAACAAAGTATAGTGGTAAGTTTTATCTCTTTTTCCATATCATACTGTTTATCTATTCCAAGGACGTATAACTAATATACGTCCTTGTCTATTCCAAAATGGTTTCTTTGTTCTGTAAATAAGTGAATATTTTCTTATGTATAATACCTTGACTGCAATAATTCACACGACCCTGTCAAATTTGTTCACATCTTTAATGACAGCTGAAATGAAACAAGCTGATGAATATGAAATATGACAATTTTTAGTGGTGAAACTGACAACTCCACTTGGTTTACGATTTTCATTTCATGTCACAGTGCGATCAACTCTACATAGAACAGATAGGACCAAAAACCTAATTAGGTCCCCAAGCTTGAAAATGTCAGCATTGTCCATTTTTTTTCCCCTAATGATAACTCCCTAGTTATCCATGCACAATTTATAAAGTACAACCTCGGCAGAAATATTGGCTGAGAAAAGAAAGATTCAGTACGTCAAGTTGCCTCGAGGATTTACAAATATTGATAAAATTTGTGTTGTATTTGCTATCTAACCTATAACAAACGAACTTCAAACGATTTACCAATTTCCGCTTTTCATGACTAAAACAATTAACAGAATTATACATTTTCATTCTATTTCAATAGTAAACAAGGGAATTGGATAAAGTTCTCCCAATTCATAACAATAATCATTGATAAATGATTACAGACCCAATATTTTACACAAATTATTAGTTAGATGTGATGACAGTAATATAATAGAAACTATCTCCTACAGAATCCCAAGTCTTTATTTAAATAAGAATTTTCTATAATACTGTTATTGATCGACTTTGTTCATTTAAGATGTTTATTTCGTAGCCTTAGATATTGTCTTGTCGTCTCTGATACAATGAGTACCAGTCTATCCAATGTTGATGGTTTTATATTAACTGACTATAAATTACAAACCACCAGATTTTTTTATCAGATATTGACATTTACAGAAGACATGTGAATACAGTTAAACCTGTCTATACAGGACATACAGAGGATGAGAAACAAGAAGCCCCCAAATGCCTGTATAATGCTCACTTGGATCTAATATGTTATTCAAAACCTATTCTATAAAGCAAAGGCTGATTTTTATACCCCGTCGTAAACGAGACGTATTATGGTATACCAATGTCTGTCCGTCCTTCAACACTTCGTAACGTAACTCAAATTTGCTTCAATCAATTCTCATGAAATTTTAACACAACATTAGGAATGACAGGAGAAAGCCCCCTTTCGATTTTAGTGATTTTTAATTTTTGTCCAAATACAGTGTATAAGCAATTTTTCACATAAAGCGAACTAATTCTAGTATGCCTTGACTTATTTTCTTCAAACTTTAACAGATTATTACTAATGATGGTCTGAGGGTCTGTATACTTTTTGACGATTTCAATTTTTTTCGTTCCACAGTTATGAGACTTAGATATATAAGCAATTTTTCACGTCACGCATGAACTCGAGTACACATTGACTGACTTCTTCAAACTTTAACAAATTGTTACAAATGGTGGTCTGAGGTTCTGTATACTTTTTGACAATTTGCACTTTTGTCGTTCCAGAGTAATGGGACTTAGATTGTCCAAATATAAGCAATTTTTTATAAGTATAAGATTTGCTGCGTACACAAAGATGACATTTAGTTTGTTGTTATAGTGTTATAATTTAGATATATAAGCCATTGAAAAAGTAGCATGATAATTAATTTGCTTAAAAAAATCAATGTTAAAAATTCCTACACAGATATAATATTCTTAATGTTTATCTTCCATACTGGTAAAAGGTCTGAACAACTTTGAAAGAGGACCATCCAGTTCTTCCATAAAAGTTTCGAGAAGATTTTTACATATTTTCTGTTGATTTTCCCATTTTTTGGTAGTGGTGGCCATATTGGCCAAGAATGGACACAATTTTGAAAAGGATCCACCTTTTTGTCCATTACTTTCAAAGACGAAAATTTTTCAATATCTAAGACTGACTGTTCTACTTTCAGTTGTAGTGGCTTTATTAATCAAACATTTCGTACAGACATCACGGCTATATTGTTATCTGTACTGTCAAAGCTGACACAATAGATTTCCTATAAAAACATCATTTTATACAAAAAATGAGTTTGTAAAAGTATTAATATGTCCAAAACAGAATTTAAGATAAGATCTATTAAGAAAATTAATGCTGAAGCTAAGCCAAACAATAGAGTTAATAAAAATCCGACTTTTGTATCATCAAACCCGATATTTTTGAGTGCACATCTTGTCATTCATTAAGTTCCATTCATATTTTGTCCCAAATGACAGAATCATATATATATATTCACATATATATATATATATATATATATATATATATATATATATATATATATATATATATATATATATATATATATATATACACACAATCTATGTCACAAAATTTGTTTAACAGCACATTTAAATTTTCTTATATGTCTTGTATAAAAAATCATTTTATTTTTGAACTGTCTTTTTTAAATGTATTTTACTTTTACAAATGAGACAATTTGTAAGCATTTTCAAACCTTACATGAATTTTTGTTATAGAAATTACCAGTATTTAGCATGTTTAGTAAAATTCAAAAATAATAGAATTACTAAGGGTTCATTCCTTGTATTGCACATGGTAGATCTCCTTAGCTGAAATTTGGCTTCCTATTTCGGTATTTTTGGTTATGAGTTCTTCTTGTTTTAAAATAAGTTTGGTTTTTGGTCTTCAAAATGTTTCAGTTTTAATGCTGCTGATGAGAGGTAACTCCTTGAAATGCATCGTATACAGCATAGTATAAATATACTGTATCTAATATTAGTATCTTTGGATTGTTATTTTGTATATTTTGTATGTGAAGTATATATATCTAAGTATAAAATTTAAACTATTTGTTAGAATAACATTTTGAATTAACGAAAGTTGCATATTCGGGCAGAAGTTGTCCATCAGGGAATCTAGGCCGTTAGGCATAATAAAAAAAAAAAAAATTCCTGGGTGCTCACCTTCCACCCCTAATTTTTTTAGAAATGTTACTGGAAACACAATTCATATTTTGGGGAGGCAGGGAAGGAGTACCTTACTTTTTATTATAAACAAGAACATGTGTCAGGCCACGCTTATGTCCCTCCTTCAAAGTCGGAACCATGAAAAAGCATAAATTTTAGAAAGTTCATCTCATGATGTACGTATGTACCAATTTTCATCATGATGTGACCCGGCATCTTCATAGAAAATGAGCTTTAACGCAAACCTAAACATGAGTCAGCAGCATTACATTTCCTATGTTCACTGATCCGTGAACCTAAAAAAACCTTTATTTCACAAAGTTCATATCATGACATACATGTGTTCAAAGTTTCACGTTCACTATACCTTTAAATGGTCAAAACCCTAAAATGGCACATATATTAGAAAGTTCATACCATGATTTAAATGTGTACCAAGTTTCAAAAAAGTTTAAACACAAACCTTAACTTGAGGCAGGATAGACAAATACAGACCAGCGCACAGACTGAAAATGTCCCCCAACTTTTCGTTCGCGAGATAAAATATTAAACAGCCCGAGCCAAAGAAGGAATATTTTGGTTACTGGCATGTATCGTCTATTTAAATTCTTAAGTTTATCAATCATATTTGATGATCAGATGTACGGTCAATTCCACTTATTTATATACCTGGTTATTTTGGGTTTTCCACATTGTGTCCAACTCAGAGATCATGAGGTGGCCACTAGATATCTAAGAAGGAGATGGCGCGCTGTCTTTTTAACATTTTACTCCATATCAATTCTGTCTGAAATAATGTACAGTAAATTAAATCTCAATGTAACAGAAAAGGGGGAATCCATTAAATATACTCAAATTACATACTAAGATTTGGCCATTGAAAGATTTCTTATTGCGTCCATTATACTGTTCCCTATCAACTACAAATTATAGTTACGGAAAAAGCTTTCTAATAAACTTGTCGTGATGATCAGCTGGGTTTCTAGCTTTATATGGAGATTTGAACAAATTCAATTTGTTAAGAATAGAAAATCTTCTCATTACAGTGCTTTTACTGCGAGTAACTGATTATATTAGCTTGTTTATTTGTTCAATCTAATCATACAACATGTGAACGATGTTTAAAACAATAGGGAACTTTATAACCATTACATTAATCATTAAACTCCGGAAGGAAGCTGCTTCCTTATTTTTTGTTGTTAATACTTCAAAAGCTGAATTTGAGGAGGAAAATGTAATAAGCGAATCGTTCTTACAATGCTGTAAAAGGGCCTTAGCATTTTGTTATCAAATATCTCTACATTTAAATGAAAACTCAGAAACAGTTTCATATTATTTCCAATATATATTTAAAGTAAAGTGGAATAAAGAGCAGGCTTTCTTTTTCATCATAAAAAGGACATGCGTGGAGTTACATCAAGATTCTTGAAAATATCTTTAAACAATTCAATTCTCAAAATTCTGTGATAAAAAAAATTGGTATTATTATAAATCGAGACTATTTTTATATTTTCCCTTTTATGTTCTCAGTCTAACAGAAATAATGTAAGCAAACAACTCGGGTCTCAGATTGTTTGGTAAAATAAGAAACAAGACTTCATTTCATCATACATGTATATAGTAAAGCTGAGTACGGAGAAAGTCATTATACATCTTTAGTAATGTGAACTAGAATACTGACAATGTCAAAAAGGGCCCCGCTGGCTTGTGTGGAACTCAAGGGAATCAAAAACACTTCAAAATCTAGTTGTGATTTCATACATTCATTTTATCTATCAAAAAGCATGACGCTAAATTCTCAAAATTTGCCTTTTTCCATATAAACACAAACTTTTTCCCCAAAAAGTGTTTTCCGATTTTCCTCAAAATCAAAAGGGACCTTCCTTTGACATAGTGTTAATTCTCAAAATATGCATTTTTCATATAAAAACTACGTTTTTCCCAAAAATTGTTGTCCGATTTTCCTCAAAACCAATAGGGACCTTCCTTTGGTCAAGTTCAATATTGTGTATAAAAATCAAAAAGATCTGTGAAGGCAATCTTAAGTTATCGTACGACAAAGGAAATGCTGACAGACAGACGGACGGACAGACTGATTACTATAGGGCACCACCATGGCGGGGCCCTAATAATAACAAGGAGTAAGAATTTAAACCAATAACAATGTACCAGCAGAAGGAATGAAAATACATTTCTGAAAAACAAGATATACCGTGATCCATTGCTCCGAAAGTGTATCTCATGATACGTCGTACCTTAGTAGTATAGAAAGCTTGTAACAAAATATCAAGTGGCTGTGATGAGTATTTGCAAAGAAAGGTGTGTTAAAATTTTTGTTACAGACAGATGGACGCACGCATGCATGGACATTTCCGTTGTGGTGGGGGTATAATAAGAACTGTTTTCATACATAGTTAATGCAAATGATAAAACTAAAAGCCTTTGTTTTTTTTTTACATAAAATAAGTAAAATATCACACTATAATTTAAAAAATTTAGTTTGAATAAATTCAGCAAATAAGTTTTGCTATTTAACTGAATTTACTCAATAAATTTGAAATTCCAATACAATCAAGTCTTTTTCTTTTTAAAATTATATAAAAACACTTATCCTTCTTATATTACAGCAGGTTTTCATTGAAATTAGAGCTTATTTTTATAAGTGTGCTTATGTTTTAATGTGGTTTCCAGTAAAATTTAAATTTGTTAATTTTTTTTTTCCACAAGCAACACTGAATAGATAAATTTTTTACATTGTCATCACGACCAGGGCTCTCAAAATAGCCATTTTTTACCAGATCTTTTGTTTTTTTTTTCTAAAAATGTTTGACTGAGGAATTTTTTTTTGCCAATATTTCTTTCCAATCAAGTAATGTCTTAATGTAACCATCACGTAACCATAGATTTTCTTAATTACAGCACTGACTTCAACATGTACCTGCTAATTACCATGTAGGCCTAATAAGGTCAATGTTTGATCAGCCAGTTTTATAACCTTTATAATCTTTCATAAAAATTTCTGTAAATTTCTCAAAGTCCAGTCCAGTCAATATCAAACCCTGCAATCTGAGGCCACTCTTAAAAAATTGTTTGTTTGGCATAGCCGACCTACACAATCAGCAGGTGGATAGGTAGGCAGGGAAATTATTCTTTTTTACATTGGCAGACGTTTTTCTATTCTTTGTCATTTAAACATTTGCTCTCGATACAGTGCACAGCAAGCGCTTTTACGATTGTGATTTGAAATAAGTAAAGCCAGGAACAAGCTCCACGCATACGATCAAAATTCCGGCACAATTCCAATTTTTTTTAATACCAAAAAAAAAAAAAAAATAAATTCTGAAACGCAAATAAAATTATTTGGGCAGCAAATTTTTCAGTGGGTCGGGCGGCAATGCCAAACAAACGAAATTTTATTTTAGGCCTGATTTCCTCAAAATTTGTTATTATTTCTCAAGCTAATTTGTCCAGGTTATCAAACTAACTTTTTACATTCTTTCACCAAATTTGTGTTAATTTCTCAAATTATTTTGTCCAATCTACTTTAAATACTTGTATATTCTATATCTATCTGCCCATAAAATGTTTACTTACAAATAATTTAATTTGAATTGTAAAAGACAATTTGATTGGTTGTTAATGGCAAGGGCAAGTTACATTATATCGTATAATCTAATTGGGTACTGAGATGTCACCAAAGTTTTAAATTTTCAGTCTGCGATTTGAATATTCCTGGGTTAAGTAAGTTTTTCAAATGATTCTACCTGCAATTTTGGATCAGATTTTTTGGGGGGAAAATTAAATTATAAGGATTGTTAGAACTTTTGAAACAGGTTATACTTGTATAAGCTACACAAAATTGATATTTAGTTCTTTGGATTTCGCTGGTCTGATTTTCAGACTTTGTAAATCTTAAGAAAACAATTTTTCACTGCTTCTTTTTCAAATATAGTCAAAATTCACCCCAAATTCTTCTTTTTCAAGAAATTAAAGATAAAAAGTGCTTCCCGCTCCTAAAATTTGGTAAAAAATAGCGATTTTTTTCCATTTTTTGTAAAATCTTTGCCACACTTAAATTTGATCTTCGCCTAAATAAAATAACCTGCAAGAAAAATCTTAAAATAAAAATTTTGCTTGCTCACACATATTTTTTGTCATAAAAAATCCAAACGACTAAAAATCAAACTTGTGTGGCCTAACCTACTTTGGTCAATTTACGCTTAAACATGAAATATAACCTGTTTCAAAATTGAAAACAATCTTGTAATATCCGTGTTTTAAACCAATCATAAATGAAATTTTTTTAGTCTGTCCAAAAATTTAATTTCGATATGATTAAGTATCAAACAGTAAGAACTTATATTTTCCTAAAGAATAATTGTATTTTTTTAGTGAAAAAAGGTTTTTACCCTTATTTTTATTACCACAAAACGAAGTCCCCAATTTTTCTTGAAAAATCCCTCATTATAAGTAATAAAATGATTTTTATATTAGACTTTAAAAAAGTTACAAAATTCATGAACTTTCTTTGTAATACACATATATTTATCTTACAAAAGTAATTAACGACTTTAAAGTTCCTTACCTTGTAAAAATTCCGATCCAATGAACTTCTCTGTACAAGTAATTCTGCGAAATAAAAGATGTAATTTTCTTCACTATATTTATTTCCTACGATTCCCTACTCTACAATAAAACTACTTTATATGGCGAAGCCGGGGTTTAAATCAATACCTAGCCTTCAATCTCGACCATATCCTCTAATTCAATATCCTTCATAGTTTTTACAATACAAAAAGAGTTAAGTGTAATTGGTAAAAGAAATTGAAAGTTATCTATTGGTATTAAAGCCAGATTTATATGTTAATAACGATTGATATGAATCAATTTTTAAAATTACTCAACACCACAACAGTAAACTAATTTAGACAATACTGTCATATCCACAGATGTTTAACTGTAACCAGAACGGGAACCTGAACACTGATGTTTTTTTTAATCCCAATATTCCATTGCGCTACATGTATATATTTTCTTGAACTACAATTTAATTTCAGTTCTACTTAAGGACAACATCAAAAGTTCAATGTGGGATAAACACTTCATACAGAAAATTCTTTTTTTCCCTCCCAGCTACCCATTTAACTAACTGTGTGTCTCACATACAGCTGCAACTGATTTCTTTATGAAAAACTCCAGACTTCATGACTTTTCTTTAAGTTTGAAATAACAATTAGATATGGCTCAAAAGTCAACAAGGATCAAACATTTGGAAACAGAACTTGCACATTATCTGTGACATTTATTTGTGGCGACATCATATATGATGCAAAAATCGAAAATTGGAAAAACATCTCTATCAAAATATTTGACGCATTTCAGGATTGGAAATGATAATAATTAATTACGACTACTGGAGACAAAAGGTAGTGTAATATTTTTTACTTTAATTATAAAAGAGCATCTGACATATTCCTGAAAACCCACTTGCAGTTTATAAAAAGACACAGTAATTTGGAAAATATTTATTTTTTAAGGGAGTACCAAACACTTTGACTAAAATAGAATTGGCTCGTTTAATTTTCCTAAAATTTTGATGAAATATCTACTTTGACCAGTCGACAAAAATATAAAAATTTCAAGAAATTTGAACCATACAATTTATGGGAATAATTTCACTGGATATATAGCAGTTTGACAAACACTAATTTTGATCATTGAGAAGCTTGATTTCTCTTTACTAATGGTATGTGATTAAAAAATCCAGCTGATTTTTAAAGAGTTAACTCCCTTAGGTGTTCTGTACCCCCTTAAAAGAGAAAATTTATGCACTGAAAGTATATCTTATTAATATAATGCATTTCAGTATTAATACAGTTTATTTTTGTCATTTCTTTTCCACAATATTTGTTATGTTGCTTTTTTAATATTTCAGATTTATGAGAGTCACAGGTGAAACTTGAATAGCTGCAAGTTATGCCAAACATAATAAATTTTGAAAATTAATTTAGAGTAATAAAACTTTCAGGTATTTTGACCCCCTTCTCCCCTTTTCCATCCCCAAACTACATGAGTTAACTTTGTATCTATCGATTTTTTTATGTTGCCCCCTAATATGAAAATGAAAAGATATGGGGTATGAAATTGCATAAATCATCCAACAGAATGATTACTAGGCACCTATTTATTTTTATGCTACTGGACTATTTCAAACTAATCAGCACACAATGGACAATTTCCAAAAGGAGGCTTTAATTAGAGAAATGACTTTTCTACTTTGTTTCTGACAAATAGTTGTTGAAACAAACTTTAAATACCTAACTATGCATGTTCCAGTTGTATTGAATTATCAAAATAAACATGTACATAAATTTATTGATCTTTTCTAATTTTCCAGATGATTTGAATTAATGAGAAACATCAATGAGTTATCTCCCTTTACCAAGTTAAGAAAAAGGGTAATGATAATTTTCTCCCCTTGGTTCTAAGGGCTAAAAGGAGACTTTTTTATCCCCTTTGATAACTTCCGAAAGGGTGATACCTGTTTCTTTAGAGGGAAGTGGAAATCTATTTTAGACCAAAAATGTGGGGCATTATTTAGAAATGTCAAAATGTCTCAAATGTAGAACCTTTAATTAGATGGGGGATTTAATTAGCAGAAATACGGTAAGTCTGAAATCTCTGCTGTAAACTGAGCTCGTTATTTGATTTTGTACAGATTTATGACGTTTCAAATCAAATTCATTATAGGACTGATCCAATTTGTAATTGCATTGTTCAGACAAACAGCAGCATATATATATTCCTAACAATATTAGAGACAATCACATTTCAAATGACAAGTGGCAATTTAAAACCGTAACATTTTTCATTAAAACAATGTTGCTATTTTTTATTAGGTTTTTGACATTTAGTTATGAAATTAATATAAAGAAAATAGTAATTTACATTACTAATACAGTAACTGAAAATGGAACTTGAATAACAATAAAATCTGTTTTAAAATTAACAAAACATGTTTCCCCTTTAACTCATAATGGAATTTTTCCCCAAATTTGATTGGATTGATTTGGTTTTTCAGCACAATTGGGCATATTGTGGCAGCAGGTTTTTATTGGTGGTGGACACACTACCTGGAGAGAACCACTGACCTGGGATAGGAAAATGGGCAATTCTCGTCAATTAGGATGGAAGTCAAACAGCCCTGCCACCAAGAAGTTCACGACCTCAGTGTTGACAGACTATTGATCATTAGTAGTTATAACGAACTATCTCGCTCACTCAGCTAGTGCGGCCCATAAAATTTTTTTTAACCTAAGTCTGACAAATATAAATAAACTGCTGCGCCTTATGAACACGATATAATTCTGAAAGAGGACCAAGTAAGGACGATTGCTGCTAAATTTTGTTCCAATTGGCCAAGTGGTTTCAGACAAGAAGATCTTTAAGTAAATTTCCCATAGGGTCCTATGTTAAACTATGTTCGGCTCTGGCGGCCATCTTGGATGATGGGCCGGGACATCGGATATAATTTTGAAAGAGGACCACCTAACGACTTTTGCTGCCAAGTTTTGTTCCAATTGGTCCAGTGGTTTCAGAGGAGAAGATCTTTAAAGGAAAGTTTACAACAACGACGGACTAAAATGAATGCCAAGTGATGGCAATAGCTCACATGGCCCTTTGGCCCAGGTCAGCTGAAAGTAAGGGATACTGTTATTAAGTCCTTACAAACAAACATATGTCTGTTGTATCCAACAAAATCTCTAAAGCCATGAAAGATTGAAACTTGAAACTTAGCAACATGTGAGAATTGATGAGCTAGTTAGAAATTTAAGTTCAAAAATAAAAATTTCATGGAAAAGATAAAAACTTTAATGTCCCCCACGCCTTTAAGCAGGGGCATAAAAAAACTGATTGTCCAACATCTTTTACACCAATGAGGATAAAAACATAAAATTATTTGTGTATATAGTAACACTATTAGTTTCTTTGCCAAAGGTCTGAATATCTGCACTTAGAACAGAATTTTTGGTAAATTATTTATTTTGAGAAATATTCTTAACAATGAAATATTTCAAAAGAATGAAGAAGTGACAAAACAGTGGGAAAAGACTGTAAAACTGAAATCTAAGAGCAAGACATACTCATGATAATTTGTTTGTTTAGTTGGGGTTTTACACTGTTTTCAGCACATTTGGCTATTTCGCGGCAGCCAGTTTTTATTGGTGGAGTAAGCCGGAGTACCCTGAGAAAACCATCAACCTTCGGTAGGAAAATTGGCAATCCTTGTCAATTAAGATTGGAGTCAAACACACCTAGCCACAGGTGAGATTCGAACTCACAACCTCAGCGTTGACAGGCTAGTGATCTTTAGTAGTCATGACGAACTACCTAGACCACTCGGCAACCGAGGCCCCCATCATGATATTGAACCATAACAAACAAAATAAATGCCATGAGGATACATGTATAAAAAATATATAATAACAAAACAGAATTAGAACCAGAAAGTGCAGAAACTAAAGTACTAGCAATGTATTCTCCCACTAAAAACCAGGAGTGACATCAAGTTCTCTGAAAGGATAAGCGTGTCCTGCACATGAGTAAAATCCAGTGAAGTATTAAGTCTGGTGAGGTGTCAATAAAATTTCATTATAGTATGTTGAAACTTATATATTCACTCACATGATATATGCTGAATTCAGTCATTGTATTGAAACTTTCACAGTGACCATTTATAGTTTTAAAAACAAGTGAAATTGAATATTGTAAAATCTCAAGTTATTTAATTTTAAAATTATGGCAAACAAGCCTGTTATAAAATCTATTTTCGGTAATGTGACTTTGACCTTTGACACACTGACTTCCACTTGTTCAAAATCAATGAATTCCCTTCCAATCCTTAGAGCCAAGTAATTATAATTCTGCTAACTAGATGTTTACTGATAAAATTATATTTTTAGTAACAGTGACCTTGACATTTAACCCAATGGGCCCAAAATCAGTATGGTTTTTCCCTCCCCTAAAAATAAGATATCCAACTCTGGTTTCCATAGAACAAATAGACATCAACTCCTCAAGTTTTTATATGGAAACCATTTTTTTTAAGACAGACAGACAGATAGACACACAAAGCAACGACTATAAACTTTCAAAATTTTTTGGGAATAGCATAAAAATATGAAAGAAAAGATGTATTGAGAATAATTGATGACACAAAATGTTGTGACAAAAGTTTGAGCAAAACAAGTCTGGTACGAGAACAAATACTTCCTTATTTATACTGATAGACTATCTAAACCATTTAGCTTTATTGATCATCAGTTCTTAGACAATAAGATAATTAAGTGCCCTTGAGTAATTAATTATAGTTATGCAGAGGTCAATTAGTCTAGACCAGGTCACTTTATTCATGATACAAGACCGTCAACAATTGTAAACAAGTTTGATAGGGTACTGAGGACTTTTCACAAAAGCATTTATCAACTTGTTGTATACAGTCAAACATGTCTGTGTTGAACACTATTCACATACTGTGGATATGTAGAAGTTGCTTACCTGTACCAAATTTTTGCCCATTATTTACATGCTGGAGTTGAAATCATCGGCTATGTCAAACTTTTTCTTTAGTTCCAAATTTGAGAAGTAATAGTTATCCCACGAGGACGCACTGTGACTGTATAAGATCATCCCGGGCATCAGAGTGGGATAACTATTCTACATCCTAGCTCATTCGGGATAAATAATAATAAACTTTAGGTAAAGATGTCATTACTATTATACTTTATAGATTTACTTTTACGTATATTATATATTGTTATTTGTATACCCCATTGGAACCCAAACATTATGTTTATATAGATAAAATCAACACTTCCTCGGTGTGAGCTTCCGTAGTCTAGTGTTTAAGGCATCTGGACAATATACTAAGGGTCCCAGGTTTGAATCTCAGTAGATTCTTTCAAAAATTTTAATGTTAATTTATGTTTCTAAATAAATTTTCTAAGTTTTAATCGTGAGTAAATTGTTCACGATTAACATCAACATTAACAACTTTAAACATAACAAAGAACTCTTGTTGGGGTGATCCGCCTCAGATCATCCCTGTAAGAACAAAAGACCTGGGATGTAAGTTTTATTATTTTATCATTTGGAATTCTAACCTAATAGCCTTAATTGATCAGATGTACTTTCGCCTTCATATAATGAAACTTCTTTAATATATTAATTTAAGTTATTTATTTTAACTGGAAAGATTGTTGATTCCAAAAATAATTAACAGTAACGTAAAATCATTGTTTATCACATGCAAAAAAAGACATTAGTTTAAACAATCAAAATGCACCACATTATATCTGGAATTAATCAGATAAAAGCTGACTTCAAAATATAAATAAATAAAAAAACTTATTTTCCCATATTTTTGGCCGGAGCCACTTTCTTTAGGATAAAATACTTGACAGAATAAAACTTAAACTCAGTTACTCAAATATGAAATGTTGGAAAGGCAAAAATAAATAATATGAGTATTTTTGGTTTCCCAACCAACCCTAAATTTATTGCCCTGATCATTTTATTGACAAAAAAACCTGAAAACATAAATTTCCGAAACATTCGTATTTTCCGGTATGATTTTACCTTTAGAATGTATCTTATCTTCATAGCTCTTGTTTTATCATTTTATACGTGGAAGGAATAAGCGCTCCAGTGATAGAAAATAAAAGAGAAAATTCCTTGTCGCCAGCCAATCTTTCAATAAAATAAAATGTTTTGCCTGCCTGCCTGCCTGTCTACCTACCTGGCTGCCTACCTACATTGTACCTACCCTATTTTTTATTTTGATGAAATAAGAAACACATATATATCTTATTTTGGCCTAATAACATATTTTTGTACCTTTTCCTTTGTAAAACCAGTGTTGATTCACTTGCATACTGAGTTATATGGTTCTACGTCTTAAGTACTCGGTAAGGCACATGATGGCAACTATCTTCTTCTGTTCAGGCAAACTAAAAAATATGACATCTTTTATAATTTAACAATGTTCTCTTCTAGATAAACGTCCTAAATTATAGAATTTTATGTCAAAATTTTGTTTGCCTCAGTAATTCAGCATTAACCAGAATTTCAAAATATGTGGCAAAAATGTCACATGTAATCTACATACAAGATGCCAAGACATGTCATATATCAGTTAATAAACGAAAAAGTTCTCAGGGGTCCAATCATACTCGATATAACTGCCATAGCCTCTTACCAAAAATGTCATTTATACTGAAGGTAGCCATATGTTAACACTTCCAAGATGTATAATCTGAAAAATCTTTCTGACTAGGAAGATCAATATCTTTGTAAGAAATAGTTGTAAAACTTAAGCCTTAATTACGGAAAGACGACTTTGTGCTTATAAGATAATTATTTGTCTGTCTTTTATGACAGATGGCTTTCTTATTTAGATATTTTTTGTAAAATATTTGAAATTAAATGTCAAAATATATTTGCAAAATAAACTTATTGCAATAGAAAAATCTGATACGGCAATACATGTAATTCTGTAGAATTTAGACTGCTGAATTTTTACAAGTCAAAACTGAGATATAAACAGCACAAAGATATTGGATATGTTTTAGATACATTTTAAACAAAAAAAACAAGATGTATTGTGAGTAATTGCTCACTAGTGATACCCCGGTCACGATAAGGTTGAAAAATAAACGAAGTTGTCAAACAGGAAGTTGACGTCGCCTTGGTCCTAAAACATATCCCACGATATGGCGTACCTACAGAAGGCTTGTGACAAAATATCAAATGGCTGTGTCGTGTGATGATTAATTGCAAAGAAGAGTGTAACGAAAAATTTTGTTATGGACAGACAGACGGATGGACGCACGGACAGACGGAACAACAATATCAATAAAAATATATGACAGGACAGGGATAACCACAGAAAAAAAATTCAGGGAAGGAAAATTGGAAATTACTTCTGATAAAAAGGTGCCTTAGGTGGTGGTCAAACTCATCTCATTTTATTAAATATTATTAACCCAAAGTTCAAAAGAAAGCAAAAATTCTAAAAATATAATTTACATTTTTATTAACTGAAATAATTATAAAATTTACTGAGCCATTTATCTCCGATATTATACATGTATATGGAATGCAAGGTCTTACAAACATCACAATTTTACTTCCTTTCCCCATTCTTAAGGTATCCAGACCATAATAGATCATGATCGAAAATTGTATCTCTTTTTTACCGTGAATGGCTGAAACAAACAATTTAAAGCTGGAATTTTGTAAATATATTTTTCTCAAGTTGAAACACACTTTGTTGCTTATATGCCTAGTCTGTAAAAATAAGTTAGTTATATTGGCATTTCCGGAGTTTGCCGATAATTACCGAGGTCATTTCAATTGCGTTGTATGGAACATCCGGGAACTTTTGAATAATCACGTGGTCATTTATGGTCCGGATACCTTAATAGAGATACAAAAACTGGTGTTGTCAAGATTGAAGCCAGGCTCTGAAATATGTATGGATGACACCAAAATTTTAAAGGGTGGCACTGAAAATTTAAGAGTGGTGGAACCCCATGCTTAGATAGGTCATGTCTTCAAGCTGTTTCAATGAGAAATGTGGAAACGTAAGTAATTAAAACAATAATGTTACTGAAAATCATTTACTTGTAGGATAACAAACATTTAAGGTGTTTCGACCAAATCTGAATTGAATTAAGCTTTTTATCCTTCTTCAATCTTTTGATGTCGTCCGTTACAATTTTATAATGCAATAAACATCAGATTCAGAAACACCGCTTTCATGAATATGTCTACTGTTTATACATAGAAATTTAAAAACATATTTAACACGCTACAATGTGTGTAAGGCAAAAAAAAAAATGTATGTTCAAGGTACATTGTGAAAAAAAATAGGGTAGGTAGGTAGACAAAATCATGTTATTTTGAAAAATTATTTACATAGACCCCTATGGGAGAAAAAACAGTCAGCAGATGTGTTATTAGGGAAATGATATCATTGACATTTTTGTCATAAAATGAGAATAAAACAGGTTAGGGTAGGTTGGGTAAGGCCAAATAAAAAAATACATGTGTTTAGGGTAACACACTGAAAAAAGTTAGGTAGGGTAGGTAGGGAAATTTTTTTTCATTAATTTTTATAAGTAGGTTGTATACTGGATTCATCTTGACTTTAACAGTGCTTGTTGAAGAAAGGTTATACAAAATTTGGGGTAGGCACTAAAAATTAGGTAGGGTCGGGTTACCCTAAACACAACTATATTTTTTTTAGGCCTATCCTTAAAATGTATATTTTTTTTGGCCTAAAGTTATAAACTTGAAGAAAATGATGAGAAAACCAATGAATAAAAAATGAAACAACATATATACATCACTAAATACAGTAGTATGCTACAAGGGGAGATAACTCAAAAAATTAAAGTTATTTTTTTCCAAGTCTAAAATCGTTGATATTATAGGGAAAACCTTTGGGGAACTCATAAAATTGGATGAGTCTTTGTATAAAAGCTAATATTTACCTAAATGCTTTTTAATTTGATTAATTGGTAACATGATTATCTGAAGCAGATATTGTTGAATTTTAAAATGGGTCCAGAATCTTTTTTTTTTACTTTTATTTATAACTGTAATAATATTCAAAAAAAAATAGCAAAACTTAAAATTTTAATTTTATATCAAAATTTATATTTCAATAAACCTATAATCTATAACATTGAATATGTAAATGTTACAAAAACAATTTCATTTTCAGGGTATAATCTAGAGTTTAGCTTTTGGGAAAAGTTACTTGTTCCACCAGGAGAGAATATGGAGAAGTGGAGATACAGCAGGAGACGTGAATTTATTTTGTCTTAACAAAATAAATTGCTGACCAATATAACAATGCAGGAAAAAAAATTACTAATCTCAAATTTTTCAGATACAAAGTTTCTATCTCTCATATGAGACTAGATATCACGACTTTTCAGTGCATGAAACGTCCTACAAAATCAGTGCTCGAACTTGCCTTAAATGGAAGGGCATTCTCCTGTCTTCCCGGCCGAGGATCAAACCCGCACCCTTCCGCACTCAAAGCGAGTACCCTACCATGAGACCACCAAGCGATGGTGCAAGTGGGGAAAATCATCAAAACAAGAAACACAACTTTCATTCATTTGTACAGAATAATATGGTAATAATCTAAAATACACAATGAGTGAACTCTGAATTTATGATGCACACAATGAACATCAAAAGAGCCCTTAAAAATATTAAATAACACAATTTTTTCAGTCAGATGAAAATGTTTTCCGTTAGACAGAAGTTGTCAGTTCAACTGACCGAATGTCAGACAAACATGATTTGTATTTCTTAAGGACTTCAATGCGCGAAAAATTAGAGTTTGGCCTACATTGTACACAATACATTTCTCAATCTGAAACGCAGTTAATATTGAATTATCCACACTATAGTAATTAAGAGTTGTTTTGAAGCAATTTATCGGTGTATAAAGGAGACCAGTTCACTCACAAACTGAATAAAGTCCAAAGGACTTTATGTTAAGTTTGTGAGTGACCTGCTCCAGTTTATACACAAATAAATTGCTTCAAAACAACTCTTATTACTTATATTATTATTCCATAAGAACTACACTTTTCGGCAAAATAAGAAAGAACTGAGCATTTTAAAATGACATTCATTTACTGGCTCATATATTCATATGCTGAACATCATTTATCAGAAAATAAAAGATCCCAGGCATCATGTTGTCGACCAATCAAAGTAAAAAATACAAACAGTATTGGAATTATTAGAAAATAAACTGCCAAACCATTTCACACAAAATTTAACCCTGTTCCAACATGTTTGAATTAATGTCGAAATATTGTGTTCTCTTGAGACTGCCTTTGTTGGTAAATTGACATAAAAGTAGCTGAAATTATGACTTGTTTTTGATAAACTTCTTTTTAAGAGAAACTATCAACTTTTAGTCTCTTTTTGGGGAGCAATATAGTTCTGTTTATTTAAAAGAAAAATTAATATGTTCGGTGTAAAACATTGATGCTATGCATTTTCTGGACAGAATGAGAATGGGCACATATTGTCAAAAACACTCAACTCTGCAATGTACAATAAACTGAGTCAGATGAAAGTTATATTTATATTGGCTCAATAATTGGGATGTTTGAAAGGTAAATAAACACACAAACAGTTCCTTCCTTAAGTTTTAATTCCGATGTCCCTGATCAGCTGAACTTGATCTGAATTTTATCATCTCTCATGCATATTTTAAAATTGGACAACTTCTTAAATAGCACTAACAAGTGACATTCTTTAACAGTACCAACGGTTTGTAAATATGCGCCGTTCTTTTTACCTTCTTTCAGTTTCCTGTTTGAAGGTGGGCGTGTCTCAATGATAACATTCCCGCCAAATTACAAATATAGTGTTCAAAGTTCAGAATAGTAAATTAAGTTCATTTAGGCACCGACCATTTAATTAACTCTGAGGGGGAGACCGGGATGTATGTCCAGCTTGATCTGAAAAAAAATTTAGGCCTACATGTCCCAATATGATGGAAAAAAATAAAATAAGCCTGAATATTGAACAAATTTTTTTTAGAAGATTATGTGTATTGATAACTTTATTTATGCAAAACACAATCCGATTAGGGATATAAGCAAAATACAACATAACACACAAATGTGACAATAAAGGAGATATACAAACAGTTAATTGTTATGATAATCCTCTCTCCTCAATTCTAATGACTGTTTTATAAAAGATATAACTGTTTTAATATCACTTGGTGTTGACGGATTCAGAAGCCTTTTAAGTTTCTCAACGTTATTAAAACTATTAAAACTATTTCTACTATATTAGAATAATTGCACAATTTTGCACGTATAGATCCTGGGTTAAATCGCAGGACAGAAAGATATGGCATATATATTATATGAGATATCTTGAAGTTAGAATAAATAGTAAAACGGCTTGCCATAGAAAGAAATGAAATTCGTCATCAATTTCATTTTACAATAAATACATGTAATCTTTCTTCTCTTTGTATTTTTTTGTATCTGCCGATTTCTATGAGTAGTGTATGATCTCTGATCCTAAGTTTTGTGAACAATTTGCGTACCTCAAAATTTGGATGATTAAGATAATATATTCTGTTTCAGACTGATCTAGTTTTATAAATATATCTTGTTATTTTCTTGAAGATTTTCAATTTTATCTCTCAGGCGTGCCATATAGATGCCTTCGAGGTCTAAAGTTTTACTCAATGTGAAGGCATCTTTTAATAAAAGGTTGATATTTTCATAATACAATCTAGAAAGATATTTCATAGTTTGCACTGCAATATATTTTTCTAATGGTTCTCTTTCCATCTCTGACTTTAGGGCTACATTTGTCTATTTGTATTAATGATGTCGAAATCATTGGTGTTCAAATTCAAATTATTTGTTGATATTAAATCTAAAAAATGGATTATCATTTACAAATACAATATAAAATACCTAGAGGCGGAGGAGGCAGCTGCCTCCCCCAACTTTAAAGCAAACAAATTGTTATTCATACATTTTAAATCTTCAGTAGGGTGGACATTGATCAAGTAATAATTTAACATCATAGCTGGATGCGATCATCTTAATAATCTTGCTGCTACAACCTATTGCAAAAATCCTGCCATCATTTGACCAACATGCTGAGATTTTTTATTGAACCTTAGACTATTAAGTTCATCCACCAGTTTCTGATGTCGTTGTGTTAAGTTTTCCGTTATGAATGTGTTATCCGGATTGTTTTTCCGTTTACTTTTGGCTTTAAAAACAGTATATCTTTGGTGATATTTTATAAACCTGACAATCACACTAACTTTATTATTTCTGACCTTACCAATAGGATGTGTTCTGCCTGATTCATTTATTGTTAAGGGTACACCAAGCTTGTCATTACATATGTTGAGTATAATTTTGTCAGTGTCCATTTTTTTGACATTTTGTGGATCTGTGCATGGTATGTTGTGAAATCTAAGACTAGTTCGCCTTGTATATTGTTCTTGTTCATCCAGCCTACCATCAAGCTCATAAACCTGTTGCTGAAGTTGATTTATGGTAAATTTCATTTCATTTATAGTTTCATTTTATGCTATAATTAACTAGTCATTTGATCTTATTTTGCATGAGTTTCATGTTCCACGAGTTTTCTTACATGTTGATCAATGGTTTGTTTGTTAGCTTGTATTTTTGTTTCTTGTTTATGTACAGTTTTCTGAAGTGGTTTTACTACATCTTTGAGTAAATATTTATATTTCTGATCTAGTCTTTCACAAACTGATTCACAAATTTTCGGTACCAAAATAACAATCCAAAGATACTAATATTAGATATAGTAAATTTATACTGTATACGACGCATTTCAAGGAGTTACCTCTCATCAGCAGCATTAAAACCGAAACATTTGGAAGACCAATAACCAAACTTATTTTAAAACAAGAAGTACTCATAACCAAAAATACCGAAATAGGAAGCCAAATTTCAGCTAAGGAGATCTACCATGTGCAATAAAAGGAATGAACCCTTAGTAATTCTATTATTTTTGAATTTGGCTAAATACTGGTAATTTCTATAACAAATCAACCAATTTATCAATAAATGCATCCTCCTTTAAATGCCTTAGTTAAGATACCACATATGAGTTCCTGGATATTAAAAGTGAACCCAGATTTTCGTGCCTGTATTTTTTCAACTTTAGATTCATCAATGCTACCCTTACATTATCAGCTGAATAACTCAATGTTCTTTGTTTAATTTGTCTCGCTGATTGTTCATTAGTACCTGGAAGATCATCAGGGCTTCAAGGATGGCTACGTTTGGAAGAGTCAGATTTTAACTCATCATTTCCAATGTTTACATTCATGGTCGCCATTATGAAACTCAGGGGTACTAGGTACTAGGTAAAAATTGTCCTACTTGTAATAATGTCTAAATAAACAATTCTAACATATTTTGGGGAATTAAGAATGACAAACCATATTAGATTTATGTGTTGCAGCTGGTTGTAAATTAATCCCATTAGAATTCCAGTCAAGAGCGCCACAAGAAATTACATGTCCTTCATTGCTGACGCATACCTATGAGTTTTATTGCCATTCATGAAGGCATAGTCCAGTATGCTAAACAATTTTGTTTTATGTAACAGTGACCTTGATCTTTGACCCATTGACTATATTCTCCCCGAAAATACCGTCTTCAAGGCCAAACCGACTGGAAGTTCATATTGGCCGGTTCAAGCGTTGTAGCTGATTAAAAATTGAAAATTATTATTTCTTATTAATTTCTCCATTGCCGAAATATTGGTCTTTAGCCAGCTGCATTGGACTTTGGCTTCATCTCAGGCCAATACAACTAGCCCACTATCATAACAAATAAGGAAATGATCACGTAATACCATCATATTACAGATGTTCTTCAGCACTTTAGAATGTTTTTTTTTTTGTCTCACTGGCTTGACATCCATATCCGAATTTCTGAGGAGTAAGTCTAACTGTTCTAAAAATGTTGTTCCCTTAGTTGAACTTTTTATGTGTATGTGGTGATTTTGCACAAATGATGAAGCTGAAATGTACTAAATGTGCTCATCTTGTGCATTAAAATTTGTATACTAGTAATAGAATTTTCTATTACCACTAAGCCGACGCCTCTCATGATTGGTGTACCCCAAGTCCCCAAGGTATCAACAGCAAATTGATACCTATATGTGCTTTAATTTTACCGTTACAAAAATGTTAAATAGCGTAAAAACGAATGCGTATTACTTTTGTGCATAGTTCTGTCCTTAGATGGCTTCGGCTTTAGGCTTTTGGTCCTTTTGACATTTTTGGAATTTCCTCACATTTCTTGTGTGCCTCTTTCACACATTTATCACAACACGGAACAGTATGGGACGGAAAATTCGTATTTCTCTCCATGATCCTTACAGTGGTGTTGACTGGCAACCACATATTTCGACAAAATCCTCTGTAGATATTGTTTTATGGTTCGTGAGACTATGATGATCGATTCATTCTGTACAAATGGATTCATATATGGCATGCCGTTTTTGTATTTATTCAATTTCAAGATATCTTATAAAGTATATAAGATATCTTGTAATGTTTATAAGATATCTTATATACTTTATAAGATATCTTATATACTTTATAAGATATTTTATTAACTTTACAAGATATCTTTGAAACCAATTTAGATATCTTATATAGTTTATAAGATATCTTGTATCTTTTTAAAGATATCTTTTAAACAAATATTTAATGAGATATCTTGTATAGTTTATAAGATATATTTAAAAGTATATAAGATATCTTATTTACTTTACAAGATATCTTATTAACTATATGAGATATATTATAAGATATACAAGATATCTTATATGATTGATTTATCAGATATCTTATTTAGTAATATCTTAATTAGTTTATAAGATATCTGATTTAGTTTATAGAATATCCGATTAAACTTTAAAAGATATCTTGAAAGTGGAATAAATATAAAAACGGCTTCCCATATTCATAGCATTCGGAGGACCAGACCACTGCTGGTTTGGAAATATCCTGCGGCTGCTGTTGATACATATCGCAGAGGAGTAAGGAACTTGCCATACCTGCTATGAAAAGACATATCTTAGTAAAAACGAAAATAAAACGGGATGATATTTGCATCAATTTGATATACTATCACAAAGCACACTTTATCTCCACACTTTCAGGGATATATGATATGTTCCATTTGCTACTTAATTGGAGTTACTTTATAAGATTGCTACAAAATCTGACAGCGTTGGAATACATAATTCATCTCTTAATGTACTGGCTTGAATTTTGAAAGCTTTACGTTCAGGAATATTTCATTGCCGTAGTCTGTGCGGCTGTCACGGAATTTTTATTTCCTCGTAGATTATTGGATTTGGGGTTTAAATATTGGAAAAATAATACCGAAGCGTCAAAACATTGGGTAAACTCCACAAATTCGAAGTCCAAGGAAAAGACAAAGTCAGGAGAATGGAAAAAAAAACAAAACAAAACAAAACAAAACAAAAAAAAACAAAAAAACGCCACAATGATATATGTATACCTAAAATAATAAAAACGTATAATAGACTAAACAAAACTAGAACAAGACAGTACAGAAACTAAAGCACTAGCAATGTGAACTCCCATTAACAACCGAGAGTGACATGTTCTGGAAGGGTAAGCATGTCCTGCTCCGTTAACGGCACCCGTCACATTGCCAGTGAAGTGTCAAGACCAGTGAGGTGTCAATTCCAGAAGGACGTGAAATCTAACTGCAGATATTTGGTCTAATATTAGATAGAAACTTCGTATCGGCCAATCAATTCGTGATGACCACGGTAAAACCTTTGAAGTGGTGACATTAACAGAGACCTGTCTTAGAAGTTTATGTGACGGCAATCTGGCATTACCAAGAAAGTCGCCGTATAAATTACATGCGCGGCAGTAACGAATCAACTATGAAATGTACACACCATAAACTGGAGACCTTGGTATGTTACTGCTAAGAACGGGAAAGTTCACAATCGGAAAAATTAAATCATCACGTTTTTCATAAAGGTTTGATTCCAATTGCCCATAATTATATATGTACAAGCACAAATCTAGATATGAAGCAGACGTTGGTGTGTCTGTGGTCTCTTACATACTCAACGGGATAGATGAAATGTAGGTAATCCTTAAGGGTTATTAAGTGACAAAACCGGAAACTGAAATTAAAGGACTAGGCTAGTTTCTTTTCTTTCCGATTCAGTAGCCCCTGTAAAAATTTATCTTCATATGAAAACAAGAACAGGTCGGCAAAAAGTTGCGCACATTTTCTCCCCAATGGGATGCCGATCGTCTCTTGAAAAGTTTTATAGGTCAAATTGTGTATAGTCTATAGATGCCGCATTAGCTCCTGTATTTTCATTTCAACCAGGCAGTCTAAACATGGGGCACAAGCATAACATTTCTTTTATCAAAGTAGAAGATATAAATTCGATATAAATTTCAGGTTTAGGGTTATATTATTGCTCCTAGTAATTATTTCAAAATATATTTCAAATTGTGAAAGAAGCTACAAAAAAAAGGAATTTCTCACCCTAATATCTGAAGTAATTTTATCTTTATGGCATTAACACGCAAGATAATCTTTTCTAAATTTGTAGTTTGTCATACATGCATGTATCAAGGTCAGTCATAACAATCCGCATGATGGTATAAATCCATCAAGAACTGACAGAGAGCAGAACTGATGAGTTCTAAATCCACGAAATATGAACATCTTGTGTATCAAAATTGGTAATATAGAATTTATTATTACTACCAATTCGATACCACTGCTGGTGGACTCAACATCTCCGAGTGTATCACCAGCTCAGCTCAGCTCGAAATTGAAACTTCAAATTTACTGTTAAAAAATATCAAATTTGGTAAAAACTAAGAAATATCTACCTGGTTCATAGTTCTACCCTAAGACGGTTTTGGCTTTACTCTTTTCACCGCTTTGGCAATTTTGAATTTGCTATTCAACGTTCTGGATTATTGTACGAAATTTATATGGATTTCAATATATTAGGCCTGGAGCACAAGTGATAAGACATCTTTTGAATCCAAATTGGTATCATAAATTTGTTGATCAAAGTAAAGAGAATCCAATACACACTATCAATATTTTGCTACTATGTTTTCACGGCTACCCTACATCTACCGGTAGATTTGTATATATACTTCAATTTTAAATCTTATGTTGTTTAGGAAATATCATTTGATCGTTTAAACAGTATAAGTTATTTATGTTGGAGATTGTTTTTCTATACCATTTGATGTCCTTTATTAAATTCATGCAGTCTTTTGGTCTTTAGGAGGACATACTTGTTTAATTATACCGAACAAACACAAACCACTCTGGGTATTCCGGAACACTAAATGTTTGTATCATTTTTTCGCTGAATCATTTCACAACATTTCAGAATAATATAACAGAAGAATTTAAAAGGAGCACACACACACGCACGTTCGCACATACACGCACATACACAAACGAGAATCAGAATAAAGCATCACAAATCACTAAAGCACTATTAATGTGTTCCAAATGTCAATACAGTTGTCGGCATGGGAATACTATCATAATTTTTGAATTTTTTTTTATGTGGTACAGTTACATACAAAAGCAATTATTTCTTCTATAATTTAATTATTTAAAAAACAGATCATATTTCATAAATACTAAAAAGATTTATACATTAAGTACAAACAAAACAATAAATGTAAATATTAAGTACAGTGAACAATACCGGCAAAGGAATACCGAATCGACAAAACATTGGGAAAAGTCAGTAAGATAGAAATCCAAACACAAGACGTACTCGTGAGAATGCATCGCGGCAGACAAATACATGTACTACAAGGAACATCGGTAGCTCGAACTCGGATCGCTCGAACACCATCGACGGCTCGAACCGTTTTGAAAGTCCAGTACATGTATATCTAACAGAATAAAAAAACACATAATAAAGTCAACAGAATTAGAACAAGACAATACATAAACTGAAAGCACTAGCAATGTGAACTTCCACTAATACCCAGGAGTGGTACCAGGGTCCTCTGGAAGGGATATAGCATTCTGCAAGCAGGAACAAATCCACCGAGAAGAACAAACCTTACAAATTATACGCCCAAAAGAAAAAAATACGTGCAATAAACTTAAGAAATATAAAAGAAGACGGGGAAAAAAATAAAAACCATAAAAACGGGAGTGACATCAGGTTCTCCAAAATAAGAAGACAGGATCACTTTAGGTGTGAAAAAAAAGCAGGACCTGTGTCAGTCAGGAAATTTTTTGATTGAAATGAAAATAAAATTTAGGCGGCAGTAGCGGTACCGTCACAATGTTGGTAAGAAACATTTTTGTGTCAATTCCAGGAAGTCAAAAAATCTACTCTCATTTGTGAGATAGAAACTTCGTACCAATTCGTGAAGACGACCGTACAATTTTTGGAATGATAATATCAACAAGGACGAACCACAGATAGGTGTGTTTACAGGATCCCTTATGGTGCCCTCGTGTTGGGCGGAGTCTACTGGGTGATTTTTTTTTATTTTGGGGTTTTTCTGGCTATATTTGAAGGATAATATATATGGGCGTCAACTGATAGTATATAGGGAGTCAGTCGATACCCATATATCACAAACCCCGTCCGTCAGTATTTCCCCATTATTGTCCATCAAATACAGCCAGAAAAAACCCAGAATAAAAAAGAACACCCGGTAGGTTCCGCCCAACACAGGGGCCCCATAGGGGATCCTATACACACGTACCAGTGGGACTGAACATAACAGAGTCTTAGAAGTTCATATGACATTAGCTAACTAATCAACTAAGATTATTTTGAAGTTTTAAATACATCCTAAATGTGCAGACCACAGCTTCTCTATAGTAAGAAAATTTAGAATTTTATAAAATTTATCCCACACGCTCCAAATGTTATATATTCTTTCTGGTCCATGTCCATTGTTGTTGAGGTACTACTCGACAGTTGCGTAGTGCTAATGTCCTTCTATCTGCCGTCAGTTCTAGACATAATGCTTCCAATTTCAGTTTTATTTGTTGATCCTAACAATAAATAAATAAAAATATACTTTAAACTTATTGTTGATTTTGTGATCGTAAAAATAATTTGACATTTAAAAAAGTTATATTCAAATTCAAATATTTTATTGGTTTTGAATCCAACAAGAAAGATTATAACCAAGGACAATACATGAAAAACAAAACAATGTACAATAGAGAATAAACACGGTATACCATAAATGTTAATACAAGTCAATAGTTATTGGTAACTGCCGAGGAGACAATAGACCAGAGTTAACTCCCTTAGCATGCAGTAAATATTTAACTGGCACATCTTGTAAACACCAGATACGCACATTTTGAAAACGTCCAAACCTTTATCATAGAATATAAAACTGATTTTTTTCTTGGTTATCCATTAAGGAAAAGAGGACAAATATACCTAAGGAGCAACAAATAAAAACCGCAATCCATTAGAAAGACAAATTAACAACCACAAGTACAACAAATAAACACTGAAAGATAAAACACAATGAACAACACGAAATCATATAAAAACCAGGGATAATAATGGAAAGTTCATTAAATAACTCTAATCTAAACTTTTCAATTTTTTTTACATTTGGTAATAAAGTGAAATTCATCTTCAGGCTCCAAAATTACAAAGGGGACATTACCTTTCTTGTACTAGTAAATTTTAATACCTATACATAACTATACATGACTATATTCTTTTACCTTTGTATACTCCCAAAATTTTAATTCCCCTTTATTACAACGTAACATAATCATTTTTTGTTGGTCTTTATCGTAAATAAGACATGCCTCTCCATTACCAATTTTACCATCAGCAGTCATCCGGAAGTGCTGCAAAAATTTGAAAAAGGGATTATCAGTAATTGCTGAGTATAGAAGAAATGTCAAAAAGAGTAATTTTATAGGTATAGCAAAACCCATCTGGCCTAAGTTAAGAATATTGCTTATACAGAAATGTGAAATTTGAATTTAATTGATCTTATCAATAAAATCAAATGCACATTAAGGTTATCCTTATCTCTCGCTTTCATAGGGCTTATATTTTATTTTGAACAAAGTTGAAACCAAAATTCCAAGACAAACGTGATATTTTTATATTTCCAATTGCAAAATTAAAATTTTCTCTTTTAACTTTAGCGGATTTAATTTTCATTTTTACCGTGACGACTATCGTCAGCGACTCCCTTTTTTAACCAGATTTCCCAACCGCAAAATCCGGTTATTAGTTTGGCGCCAAATAATATCAAAGGAAAATCCGATGAACTGTCAATTTGACAACTAAATTCCTTTTATATTTCGATTTTGTCGATTTTCGACTGTAAATTCAGATATTTTTGTTGACAAAGATTTTCTTGGATTGATGAGAAAGGGCTTATTAGTGGTTTCTTATTTTCGTGGATTTCGTGGATTTCGATTTAATAAAAAAAAGAAGAACTGCTGAAATGAAAAGCTGTCGTAACTTACGAAATACTTAAACTCAGTAGATACATATTAAACAGTTTTGAGTTCTTTCTCAAAGATTGTATTTGAAACATTATCAATAATCTAATTAGATTTGATTAATTTCAAATTATATGCTTTGTTTGGTTCCTAACCTCGTGGATTTGTTTAGAAACTAAATCCACTAAAATTGTTGTACCAAGAACAACAAGATTATCAGAGTATACATACCTGGTTTCCTCCAAGACCGTGACACGGCTGTCCCATAGTTTCTGCAGAAATCTTTGGAGCTCCCATTGAATCCACACAAACAGCATTTACAAGTACACTTTTAAACTGAATCAGAACAATTAATTTTCATTTAATTAAGTACAACAAGAAGAAAATATCAATCTTCACGTTTTTTTTTTTGTTGTTTATTCTTTTATCTTTTGGAAGGGGGTGGGTGAGGAGGGGGGTGGGGAAGCTATCAATAGTTTGGGCCACAAGCGTACCTGATTAGTCGTAAGTGTAAACTGTCTTTGTTCTATCATAGTTTAGTTTAAACTCATTTATTTATACTGGATTGGGAAACAAGTTTTGCCAACTTATACTAATCCCTCTCCACTCGGCGGGCACGAGAGCGGCCCCTGTAGCGGCGTTTTAGTTTACTCTTTTTCGACATCTACAGAGGAGTCTTTAGCGTGCTAAGGGTGTTGCTCTCCCTTAACACGGGACAGCAATTTTTCGTCCCCATCCGACGGTTCGAAGTCCGATGCGCTAACCACTACACCACGCCCCCCCTTAATTTTCTATCATAGTGATGTCATGAAAACAGTCTCAATCGTATTTGTAGGAATGTTTGTGAAACAAGGACCAGAAATACACATCATACATAATTAATTTAGGCATCTCAGTTTATTCTTAAAATACTGAAACTCTCTTTAAATGAAATAAAGCCTCAAAACATCACATAGAAGACCAAAACTGTTCGTGTACATGGTGTCTTCCTTTTATTATATTTTATTTGTTTCAAAATAACAAGGAATGAGATACAAGTGCGTCGTTGCAATCATTTTGGTTTAAGTAATAGTTACCATATGAAATATGTTTGGTCATGTGTAGATACCCGATGGGAGGCAAAAAATCGCACGAGAAAGCTTTGCTTTTCGAGTGTGGTATTGTCCAGCACATCGGGTATCTCACATAACCAATCATCTTCATTTGGTAAGTTACATGTACCATTTAGTCCATTAACTTCACGATTACGACGTTACTGCTTTCCGTTGTAATTTCCAGTCTATATACACTTTTCTCAGACAAGAAACGCACATTTCATATTGCTCTTGATACTCAGCAGAAAATTTAAGGCTACGGTTCATTTATTTTAAGCCCTTTAACATCAGCTAACTTGAAAACAATACACAAAACATAAACGTTCGTACGACGACGATTACTCGTAAGTGTGATCTAATATCCGATCCCCACTGTCTTTGTTCTATTAATGTCTTGCTAACAGTCTTAGTCCTAGTCAGTACACACTAGAGGCGCCAATGGGCAGAAACCACAGTTTGTTTACAATATACTGGTCCCGAAATTGGCTGGAAAAGGTTGTAAAGAAACCGAATCCAGTTTTCATATAACTTCCCCAAAACAGCTTTACTTGGCGTTTACTGACATTGCTAAAACATGGGACCATCATAGTCTATCACAATCAATAATGGTGTGATCATACCGGCTTCATTAAAAAGAACTTACCTCTCCACTGTAAATGCTTTTCTCCGGAAGTTTTAAAGAAGGGTAAACATTCTTCACGTACCAATCAAAACTATGACAGTTCAATTTTCTTCGTAATTCTTTTCTTGATGATACATCGCCGTAGTTTCCCTGAAATGGGAGAGGATTGCGCTCAGTTAAATCTATCGCACATTTTTATTGGCTGTTCTTAATATCATATATCAGTAGCGGTAAAAGAATACCGAAGCGAAAACAGTGGCAAAAGTCCTTAAGGCCGAAATCCAAAGGGAAGACATACACGTGAGAATGAAAAATAACAGACAAAATACCAAAAGGATATATGTATAATTAAAAGATTAGAATTGAAATAGCTTGACGATGTTAATTTAGGTACGTTAATTAGAATGTAATAGTACATAGATGAAGACATGTTTTACTAATTATTTAGTTTACACCTACGACGATGTTCTATTTCACTTTAGTTTTTTAAGCCATATAATTACGATCTCAACCCGCCACCCCCCCCCCCCCCCCAAAAAAAAAAAAAGAAAAAAAACCAACGTTTAAACCTTAAACATCGAACGTTCGCGTACGATTAAGTTTCAGTATTGGGAAATTGACATGACGGATTTTATAATTGGTATTTGTCTCAGGACCAGGTTACCGACGTCTACCAATTTAGGTACACATATCCCGTTATTAAGGCTTACTCTTTGCGGAACATCGGAGTTCACCTTTTTTTTTTGTTGGATTCCGTGATACTCATCTATAATTATTGATATTATGTTTTTCTATTATTGTATTGATAATTTTGCTGAATGTACGATGCTTTTTTGGTTTATCGGAATTTATCACTTTTTTGTTAAAAAAAACCTCCAAGATTTAAACATAATAACAATGTGAAATTGATTTTCTTTTCATTATTTTTGTGTGTGTGTTCTATCTACACGCACAGTCTGTTTAGTTTGTTTAGTTGGGGTTTTCAGCACATTTGGCCATTTCGCGGCGGCCAGTTTTTATTGGTGGAGGAAGCCGGAGTACCCGGAGAGAACCACTGACCTTCGGTAGGAAAATTGGCAATCCTTGTCAATTAAGATCGGAGTCGAACACACCCCGTCACATGTGAGATTCGAACTCACAACCCCAGCGTTGACAGGCAAGTGATCATTAGTAGTCATGACGAACTACTTAGACCACTAGGCCACCGAGGCCCCCACACGTAGTCAAACCTGTCTATATTAAAATGGCACACAAGGGACCAGAAAAAATGGCCCTTAAGAGCAGGTGCCTTTTATGCACAGGTTAATTTTACAAGCTTTGCTCATGACTGGGACATTTTCATGATGCCCTTTATAGACAGTGATTTGCTATATAGAGGTGCCTTTTAAAGCAGGTTTGACAGTATATTACAATATCTCTTTCAGCCAAATCAAAGGACAGCAAATAACTTACGAGATTGTAATTGAGTTTCTCATAATAATAATCCTTGTACTCGTCCATCCAAACTTCAGCCACACGTACAGAATTATGGCGTAATATTTCGTTAAATGTATCACCCCATTTGTACGGACTTGTTGCCCTAAATACATGTGCAACCGCTGAACATGGATGTATTTCCAGACTTCCTCCACACATCCAGACCTGAAGTAAAAATTGATTTAGCTATATAGCATACATTTGTCATTCGTTGGAAATAAGTAAAATTAAATAATGTCCTTCTGTTCTCATTTTCATGAAGTAGAAAAAACTACTGTCTCGAATGAATTTTTTACATTTTGCTGAGACTATATTAGCTAGAAGAATTAATTATGTAAATTATTTTGATACCTTAAATATGTTCTTAATTGAGAAATAATTCACGATGGCTTCAAAATATTCTGATTTTACCATGGGGCCCTCAGTTATGCCAAATGTTTTGCCACGAACCACAGGGAGTGGTAAAATATAAGCATAAAAGGTCTACCCGTGGTAAAATATTAATAAAGTAGTATTTAGTTTTCGGGGTGAATGCTAGAGTGTTTTGTAGTTCTATTAATAATGTTGGGAGCACGCATTTGTGAAATTAAACAGGTACAGGTATCATCTTTAAAATAGATATTCGACAATTTTTTAAACGGTCATCGTCTCCTTTATTTATTTGTTTCTTTAATTTAAAACTTCAAAAGGTTCCACATGAATTAACCAATGCATTCGTACATACATATCACATGATAGTTGGTGTTAATAATTATTATTATCCACCAGCAGAAAGTTTTTCAGTTGGGTTTATCAAAAGCTATTTTTTAAATGGTTTTATTGTCATAAAATAAAATTTTAATTAAATAAAAATCTAAATTTTTCCTACTGAACAAAGGGACGTATTAACTAAAGACGTTTTTTCTTATGTGAATAGTACATGTAACATGATTTTCGTCCAATTACAGAACAGACAACTGACAACGTCCTTGCTGTTACCATGGTAAAGCTTCTTCAAGGTCAAAGGGCAAAAATTGAAACTGTACCCCTGTTTCGTAAAAAATAAAAACAAAAAATTATGATTTACATCATTCTTTTTTAATCTTTATTTGCATGTACAAAATATTTTTTTTTTGTTACTCACGCGAAATGATATTTCAAGATTTTCTCCTCCCCATATATTCATTCCTTCATCGTATGTGCCTATTTTAGTAAAGAAACTCCGGGATATTGTAAATAATCCACCAGCAATAGTTGGAGATCTGAAAGAAGAAAAAAAAAACTACTCTGACCTCTATTCACTCAAGGCGTACCAGATGGTATAAAATACGTCCGACGTGATAAATACCAATTTACATGACATTATTATCACATCTAGCTGAAGCCCGCCTCCGGGTGCGGGATTTTTTCCGCTGCGTTGAAGACCCATTGGTAGCCTTGGGCTGTTTTATGCTCTTTTGGTCGGGTTGTTGTCTCTTTGACACATTCTCTGTTTCCACTCTCTATTCTACTATATGAGAATAGATATAAGAATTTTCTTTGAACGGATAATTTATTTCAATTTCTATCTGCATCCATAATATTACCTTCAAGTTTCATCACGTAGAACTCATCAATTTAATTTTTCGAGTGTGTTTAAAAGAAACTCGGAAAATAGGGTACAATTCAAAGACATACTGATACAACTTAAAGAAATATGTGTATACCGGTTATTGCATTGGCGTTGACTGATCTTACAAAATCACAGATTTCTAAAAAAAAAAAAGAAGAAAGTAGAATCTCGATTTCTCGAACCAGAAAATGAGTTCGAGAATTCGAGAAATCGGTGTTCGAAAAATAGAGAGTTACTTTACATAGACATAATTGAAAAAATGACCGGACTTCTGCAAAAGGTTGAGAACCGAGTTCGAGCCACCGCGATTCTACAGTAGATTGAAAGGTGATAGCTGTTTTTCTGTGCCAAATGTTCTATTATTAAATACAAATTCAACGATAACGGTTTGACCTGTTCAGTTTATTAGGTACCAGTATACAAATATAGGTTTTTTGGTAAGTTTGGAATTTTGTATAAAAGAAATAATATTATGTATTGAAGTTTAAATTGCTGTAAATTAAGAATAAAGGTTTATAAGCGAGCAAAGCTCTTAAGTGTATCAAATTTCGGATATATATGTGTATACATGATAAGGGCCAAGTATTCTACAATTGAAAAAGTTTCGGCAAGATGGCGGCGGCCATTTGGTCCATCGTAACTCCTCTGCCATTCTACAGCAGGGGCCGTGAAAATGTCCGAGAAGTTACGATTGGTAAAACCCCCAAAATTATCACTAGGCACACGTCCCAAGAAATCATTAGTTCATTCGCCCCTTTATTTCTCGGACCCATTTTGGTATTTACGTCCGATTTAATTTGTCAACCTTATTCGATAAATCTAAATACCAAAAATTAAAAGAAGGCACAAGCTTCGCTCGCTCCTCAGGTTGCACCTGTCTCATATTATATCATTGAATTAGATTCAAAAGATAGGGAAGAGTTCATTGAAGAGTTTCATTAATAATTCACTTAACATACACCCACCCATCCGTATTAAAATAATGATTTGCCCAGAATTGTCTAAGAGTGTATATCCCAATCTGTTGAACGTTTTGCGAAAGGGATAATGTGAAGTCATTTGCTGGAAAAAACAAGGTGAAATGGACGAACTTTTTTCCCTCTTAACTGAAAGGGGAGATTGGGAACTTTCTGGGAATATATAAGATTATGGGATTGAAAATTTTAAAAATTAGTCCTTTTAGAAGTCAAACGTTTGTATTTAAAGTACATTTTTACAGATATTTCAAAGAAAATTGTGCAATTTGCTGCCATTGGTAAAACTTCACGTCAAAATTGTTTTATAATTAAACTTTGTGAAATGAAATCTGTAGAAAGTGAGGATTTCATATATATATATATATATATATATATATATATATATATATATATATATATATATATATATATATATATATATATAGTTGAAAAATCAAGATGCCCAAAGCCAGTTTATTTTCAAAAGTATGTTTTGAACGTCATGGCGTCATTTGTGGCCTGCTACCTTACATTGGCATCGATTGGTCTACAATAATAATCTTTATTTGAATTTACACCCAGAAGGGTCAATCAAAATTACAAACATACAAATTACAACACAATATTTTAACAAAAATGACATTGCATGGCATTAACTATATTTATGAACATATAACATCAAGTCTGACAGCATAACCGACGTGAACCTTTTTTTATCTCAATTCTAGTCATTGTTCAATAAAGGCAAAAGCACGGATTTCCGAAAATCTCCTAACAGTTGTTGGCTGCCTTTTTGTCCAAAAAGGTTTGCTCCTAAATCACATGGATCTGGGGTTTGACCTAATCTTGCAGGATAACACTTTCCGAAATTTTATACCGGAATCACCATCCGGATCTACAATTATAATTCCGTGTAGAGTTTGTTCCGCTAATGATATGTATACTGGTTGGCCGATGTACACACTCGATTGCTCTCAATGGTAAGAATTTATTTAGTCCCTATTAATTTTAAAATTTTATATGCAGTTTTTAAATTTTCTACACCGCTTAGGAAATAAGTGTTGAAAATACCATACTGCAAACGTTGTTATATAAATTTGAATGCCGTCAAGGGAAAAATTTAGATTTTCCCTTAGCATTCTATGTTAAATTTTCAAATTTCAATCTTGTTTGGAAAAATTCTGTTGATTTTAAATAAAGTGAGAGGCATATTAAGTGCAGACAGCATCAAGGCAGTTATTTTCCTCAAAATCTCACCTCACCTTAACTTGCATATAAGAAAAAAATCTGCCTTGGAACTCCAACGGCCTGAATTTTGCACCTCAAAACTGAGTGTCCATCATTTTTAATGGTCATCTATGATAGACCGTACACCCACAATAGTTCTGAATAAATTGCATAGATACCAAATTTAATTCAAAGTACTAATTAGTTTACATAAAAATGAGCAGCATAAGGAACTATGTTTTCTATATGCACACTATTTCCAGGTACCTTCTAAAAGGGGATTTGCCGTAATAGTGGTTCTACACATTTTGTGTCGGACTTGTGCTTTCTACCAACCCACAATAATGTTCAGTGCACAATACTCACTTTAAAGCCTTATCTTGAGAATTTTGCGCCAATAGTTGGTCTCTTGGTATACCTTTCCAGTTAAAAGACATCTTATCGATATCAAATCCACCGACAGCAGCAAGAGCACCTACTGATCTCTGTGTTGCAAAATTCTCTGTGTTTATCATAGGAATAATAGGGGATACAGCAACAGTAGAATCGTTTTTCACCCTATCCAACAACGGTTCTAACCACCCTGTAAATAATCATAAAAAGGTAAAAGTCACTTCATGTTTTTTTTTTCTAATTCTATTTAGTTTGTTTTTCGGGTTATTTATTCTTTTAGTTACAGGAAACTTAAATATCGGGTATTTACGGAAGAAATAGGTACTCATACTCGTTCAAAAGTGAAGAACTGGAAAATCTTCGACTCGTTTTTAAAATAAATTCAGCGTCTTTTCCCTCGTTCCGCTCCACTCCACTCGGGAAAGACTTGAATTTAGAAACTCGTTGAAGATTTCCCAGTTTTCACTTTGAACTCGCGTAAGAACCTATTAATCTTCAGCAATCAAACTTTCGTGAGTCAATTCCGTTTAAATTTTGTGAAAACTAAGATGTTTCTTTCCTTAGGAAACATTCCCTATATCTCTCATATAACTGCAAAATCAGCACTGAAGCCAGTAATATCAATCTCTTTCATAATCAATATTTTCTCTGAACAGATTTTTCAAATAATGTAATACACGCACATCAAGCGGGAGCGTTGTCCACGAATTAAATTCCCCAAATTTTGAAATTATTCACAATATTGAAAACTTTAATCAATACAAATTGTTATGAATTAGAGTGATAAGTCGGTATGGTTTAGCGGGTGCCTTTATTGGTACACAGATGTCTCCGATTTGGGTACTGGTCATGGAATTGATGATCAAGATATTAATGTGTTATACATTGTAGAGTGTTTGATTTCTTCTTTTTTTAATGTAAATTTCTGGGTTTATTTTTTATCACGTGACTAACGACAGTTTAAATCGTACTTTTAATACAATTCCAAAATTAACCACAACAACTTTCAACAAATGTATCTGAAAATCGTGACAATAAAACATGAATTAGCTTTGTCCTTAAATAGTTTCTTTTTCGTCTCTTTTCAGGTGTTTTGACATTAGATTCTGCTTTTCAATGATTTTCCTTTTGGTATTGAACTACAAAAGCATTGACTTTAAACCAAAAGATATTATTTATTGAAAATTATTTTAATATGTTGCCAGCATTTCTGAAGTGAAAATGGTAGTATTTACTTTCCAGGTACTAGGTTGCTCAATTGTGTACCCCACTCAGGTCAAAATATAAGAACATTGTAGACTGAACAAAAATCAGAGTGTACTAAGCATATCTTTTCATGTTGTAGGATGAATTAGGTGTATAAAAATATGAAAGAATTGTACATCCAGGTGAAAATGAATTTTTGACAATTTTTGACAATTTTGTATTCACTGCACACAAAGAGGCGGCAAAGTACCCGGTAACCCTAGTTTTGTAAAGCTGGCTTAATAGGAAGATGGTCATCGTGCATTTTCAAATATATTTCAGAATACTATTATGAAAGTACTTTAATTGACTATAAATGTTGGCTCTGGGTTTTTTGTGTAAAAGTAGTGAAAATTTGAAAAAGGGTATAAATATCCCTATGGAAAAATAAATACTACCGTTTTCCCTATACATTGTACATTGAACTGGCTAATGTCTAATTTTAGAAACAATTCCGATAAGAAAATGTTGACTTGTTTCAGATTTTTTCACTTTCGACCTAGATAGCTACTGATGAGCCATAAACTTTTAAATTTGCACATGAAGCAAACTAGATTTGATATCACAGAATGTTTATTCAATAGTTTATGAAAAAAAATAATAACTTGAGCCGTGAAAAATTAATATTTTGAAGAAATAAATAGGCATTTGAAATATATACATGGATTACCTGGAAAACATTCCACGTGCGAGTCTAGAAATGTCAGGGTATCGCCAGTGGATATTGAGTAACCCAACAAACGAGCTCTCACTAGTCCTTCTCTTTTCTTTGTATGTAGTACTGTGACTTTTTTCAGCGTTGCCATATAATCGTCCAAGTCTTTCTTCAGATGGTCTGTTTCGTTATCAAGAAATTACGCATTTTAAAAATTTATCCTTACAAAATAATGAGAAATAAATAAAATAGGACATTTACATGAATTCATAATGAATACTGTATGCAGAGTTAATAATAGTCACTGGAAATATTTTACATGGTCCTAATTACATTCATATGCAAATTAAGTCACGGGAAATAACTCTTTTATGACTTCCGATTTTCAACAAACCGGCGATTTTCCGTTGTCCCATGGCCTACCGGCTAGTAGAAGTTTCAATTTAAATGTGAAATACAGCATCTTCTAATTCTCATCTACAAATGTACTTAAATCTTTAGGTGATTTATAAGGTAACAGCCGGTGAAAATATTTTACGTACTCTTTGTGGTTTAGAATTTGTTAATACGTCTCAATTCTTACATTTTTTAATAATAAAAATGTTAAAAGAAATATTTAAACATTTGCTTCCTAACAAATATACGACATAGATCAGAAAAATAATTTACAAACCTAAGTCTGAGAAATCATCCACAAGTATAATTTCGTGAATCAAGTTTGCAGGTGATCTATCTAACACGCTGTGTACTGTTCTGAGTAAAACTGACCAAGCCTCGTTGTGAAGACAGATAATAACACTTGTATTTGGGAGATCTTTTGGATACTGTTTTGCTTGACAGCTAAATATAATTAAAGGAAATTATATTTTATTTCTTTCTTGAATAGTCTTCAATATCGATGTATTTATAAGAATGAACGGATAAGGAGTCAACATCCCATCTTTGAATTGAACAGTCCAAAAATAAACATCTAGTGATCACCACACTATCTTCAATGAATATGGATTTTGGAGAAATTTTTGAATAAATGCACGTGGCAATGTAATATAAAGAGTTAAAAAATCATTAACTAACAACTAAGGTAATCGGAATCTGAACAAAAATTAGCTTGTCTACAACTTCTAGTGAATTTTTGATAATTGATAACAGTAATTAATAACAGGATTACTGCAGAAATTGTGGTAAAACATTTTACGGTAGTAAGATTAACTGATAGCGTTGTGCACAATGCTGTTGTGTTGCGAAATGCTAACTAATGAACTGAATTACAAGAGCGAATGTCTACCAGTATTCTGTCATACGATCTACTTACCCAGAATCACAAATATCTACAAGTCGTCAGTCATACAATTTACTTACTCAGAATTCCGAATATCTACAAGTCGTCTGTCATACCATATACTTACTCAGAATTACGAATATCTATAAGTCGTCTGTCATACTATATACTTATTAAAAATTACGAATATCTACAAGTCGTCTGTCATACGGTATACTTACTCAGAATTACGAATATCTATAAGTCGTCTGTCATACGATATACTTATTAAAAAGTACGAATATCTACAATTCGTCTGGCATACGATATACTTACTCAGAACTACGATCTGTAGTGATATCTACCAATATTCCGCTATACTATATACATACTCAGAATTCCGAATATCTACCAGTATTCAGAATTACCAATATCTAAAAGTCGTCTGTCATACGATATACTTACTTAGAATTACGAATATCTACAAGTCGTCTGTCATACCATATACTTACAAAAAATTACGAATATCTACAATTTGTCTGTCATACGATATACTTACTCAGAATTACGAATATCCACAAGCGTAAGTCGTCTATCATACGATATATTTACACAGAATTACGAATATCTACAAGCATAAGTCGTCTGTCATACGATATACTTACTCAGAATTACGAATATCTGCCAGTCTCCTGTGATAGGATATCATATCACTAACGTATTGGTTGAAGGAGTTTAGTTTGTATAATTTTGCGTTCTTTTTCTTTTCCTCTGGTGCTAAGTTTGACTTGTTTAGCTTCACAGGGTTACCCCATTCGCCTGTCAGATTAAAATTTTAATGACTCGTTAATGTAATGGTACAAGAAGCATGCTACACGCCTTTTTTTGTTGAAAACCGAAATGATTATCCATAACTCTGAAGAGTATATTCAAAAGCCGAAATTACCAAAAGAATAAAGCCAAAAGTACGCACGGAGGTATGCAGGAAGGAGATACTCTATTGTTTTTAATACATTTGACATTTTCATTACAGTATATATTAATTACCAGTTTCACGCTAGTATCAAAATACTAAACAATGAGCTTGTGATAACCTAAATGGATATTAATTGATACTGCAGTGTATTATTAAAAGTCAAAATGTTGATCGTGCTGCACACAATAACAATCGTGCTAGCCAGCTTAAGCGGCAAAGGAGTTGATTCCTTAGAAAGGTGTATGTTGTAGACTAGATTACTTGTATGGTGAGACTTGCATGGTATTTCTGATTACTTGTATGTTTGTAGACTAGCATGGTATTTCTGATTACTTGTATGTTTGTAGACTTCCATGGTATTTCTGAATACAAACAAGTATGTTGTAGACTTGCATGGCATTTCTGAATACTAGTATGTTGTAGACTTGCATGGTATTTCTGATGACTTGTATGTTGTAGACTTGCATGGTATTTCTGATTACTTGTATGTTGTAGACTTGTATGGTATTTCTGATGACTTGTATGTTGTAGACTAGCATGGTATTTCTGATGACTTGTATGTTGTAGACTTGTATGGTATTTCTGATGACTTGTATGTTGTAGACTTGTATGGTATTTCTGATTACTTGTATGTTGTAGACTTGTATGGTATTTCTGATAACTTGTATGTTGTAGAATAGCATGGTATTTCTGATGACTTGTATGTTGTAGACTAGCATGGTATTTCTGATGACTTGTATGTTGTAGACTTATATGGTATTTCTGATGACTTGTATGTTGTAGACTAGCATGGTATTTCTGATGACTTGTATGTTGTAGACTTGCATGGTATTTCTGATTACTTATATGTTTGTAGACTTGCATGGTATTTCTGAATACTTGTATGTTGTAGACTTGCAGAGTATTTCTGATTACTTGTATGTTTGTAAACTTGCAGTGTATTTCTGATAACTTGAATGCTGTAGACTAGATTTGTAATTCTGATTACTTGTGTCATGTATGTTGTTCGTTGCACGTACATCGATCTCCCACTGTTGTGACGTCCAATCAGAATTCTTTTGTCGTACCTTTTGACTAATAAGGCATAATGTTATTTAAAACTTCGTCGACTCTGCTAAATGAATTTATCTAGGTATAGGAAACAAAAAAAATCGAGTATTCACGGAAGAAATGGGTACTTATATTCGTTCAACAGTGAAGAATTGGAAAATCTTTAACTCGTCATTAAAATCCTGCATCTTTCCCTTCGTTCCACTGCGCTTCACTCGTGAAAGACGTGAATGTTAAAAAAAATCTTACAATATTTTCCAGTCTTCACTTTGAACTCATGCAACCTAGTATTCTCTTGAAAATAATAGACCGCCGCCTGCTCTCACGCCCATCCATCAAGATACAGAAAATCAAGATTTTTAAAAATATTTAGTTGATAAATTTGCAAATATGTTTGTAAGGAGGTTTTATAAAGTGTGTTTTAAACACCAGATGGTCCTGATAGATAATTCTGTGGTTTCGGTACCATAAATCTGGTTAACCTCTACCATTGTCTGCACAAAGTCAGACTATCCTCACTTTCTGTTTTTCGTTGTTTGTGTTTTGTGCTCCTTAATTTGGTTTTACATGGTCGATGATTGAACTCGCGACCTTCAACACACGGGCGAGCGCGCTTTTTGAATTACAGTTGACTGGACTGCGTTAGTTTTTTCTTATTTTTGACCTTTCCTGTTTATCCTGGCAATATTGACTTTATTAGCTGGGTTATGGTTCGATGTTTCTGTTTTAAGCTCTTTTTTATATTATGTTTTTGTCTGAGCTTATGTCTCTGTTGGCTTGCCCTGTTACCCGTTTTCTTTCTACTTATTTAGTACTGTTTCGTTTGGTGAGTTTTGTCTCTAAAGTATGTCACGAGTGTACCTTATGGCTTTTAAACCAGAAACACTCATTGTACGCAAAATATTAAGCATATGAGTTCATCTTACAGTTTACATTGTATATATAATTAACAACACTAACATGAAGATCGCCGCCATATTGATCAAGACAAATAACGATGCAGCTATTAATATCATATTGCAAACTTTTGTATTTTGCTCCTGATATGTTTTGTTCATTTTTTTTGGTACCTGTATACAGTACAAGAAATACTTACCTGGTCCATCTTCCGGTGCAATCACATCCAGGTGTTTTAGTCTCTCCCATTCTGAAATCTTTTCGGTCTGTCTTCTGCTGTTTTCATCTCTCTGTTTCATTTCATGGACTGGATTTGCATTCTCCTGCTTAGGTTGGAAATTGACAAATCGTTTCCTAGAAGATCGTGTTTTATTTTGCTTGCTGTTGTCAATTTTAACTTGAGGTGGGATTTGTTGAGGTACTTCTTTAAGTATTGTGTCACTGTTGACGACTTTTGGCTTGTCTATTACGTGCAATGGAGTTTTTACGTCATCTTTTCGCTGTACGTTTCTTTCGTGAACTTTTTTGAAATGATCTTCAGATTCGAGTATTTTCTGAATTTCTATATTTTCTAGAATTGACTTCCGGTACACGTTTTCTTCATGGAACATGAATATCGTTAATGTAATTGTAAACCATATCAAAGACACAATAAAAATTGTAAGAAAAAAAGACGATCTGGTTATTTTGCCCATGGTTATGATTTTATGAATGTTCTTTTCAACTAGCTTTGATTTATTCCTTCCGATATTTTGTCCCGCCTCTGTTCATGACCAGTGGTTTTGAGTACTGTCTATTGGTCCTACAAGAGAGAAGAATATCAGGCATTATTAGCGAGCGCAGCGAGCGCTATAGGAGAATATGCATTTTCTACATATGGGTTATTTAGAAAAGTTTTTGTTTAATGAGGGCAGCCATATTGTGCTACATACTAAGGCTAGAAAAAGTTTCGTTCGCAGGAAGTAAGTAAAGTAAGGGAAATAACTTGCTTCAAATTATAATTTTAGAATCAGAATCGTGATACCGGAAATGAGTTTCTGGAAAGGGCTAATATTGCTGTGCTCGCATCATTGGCCACGCCAACAGCATATTATGCTTATTTTAGTCGTTCGGAGGCTCTTTTCGCATAGACATTGCGTTGATGCAATAATTGACATAGTGCATCCCCACATGCAGTGGTCGGAGCATCATCACGGCACCGCGTGCTGTAGACGTGTCTAACGGCGTCCATTTGGTGTAATACCATTAAAACGGGAAATCCGCTTTTAGAACGTATCTGAAAATAGTGCATATAAAAAAACATAGTTCGTTGCGCTGCTCAGTTTTATTTAAATTAATTAGTATTTGGAATTCAATTGGTATCTATGGAAAGACAAGAGTCTTGGAATTTTTATATTACTGACATGATTTATTCCAAACTGTTGTCGGTTTACAGACTGCCAAAGATGACAATTAAAATGATGGACACTCAGTTTTGAGGTTCAAAATTCAGGACGTTCGAGTTCCAAGGCACATTGCTTTCTTACATGCAAGTTAAAGTGAGTTGTGATTTTGAGGGAAAGAACTGGCATGATGCCGTTTTTAAATGATATGCCTCTCACTTTATTTAAAATAAACATAAATTTTCCATAGAAAGTTGAAATTTGACAATTTAACATAGAATGCTATGGGAAAATCTAATGATGATTTTACTCCATTACTGCGAGGAGTTACAAGGATCATAAAGGCATCATTGAATGCTTTATTCATTTGGTACACAATTATAAATGAAAATGACAGTCAGAATAATAATAATAATAATAATAATAATAATAATAATAATAATAATAATAATAAATATTGTTTGTATTATTGACAATGCAAAAAGTAGCCTTGGCTGATTAAATGGCACGATCTGCTCCACTTCATGCATCATTTCGTTACATCGACTACTACATTTAGTTAATGTTACACACAATATTGTTATGCAATTCGGTTAATTCCATTGTATTATGACATTTATTCATTATCAGGGGCGTTTCCAGGATATTTGAAAGGGGAGGGGACGTATAATAAAAGTATTTTGGACCTTTTTTTTGCTAAAAAAAACATAAAATAATTGTTAAATGTACTAATGTATCGGTTCCTGACTTGGAGCATGTATATTTTAGAGTATGTGTTTAATTAATAAATATGATAAATTGCCATATTCAATACAATATAAGCAGATTACGATAGTTTTTTTTTTGAAAAGGGGGGGGGGGGGGCGTACGCCCATTACGCCCTCACCTGGACCCGCCCCCTGATTATGATCCTGTACGCAGAACACCGGACGTTTTTATTTTGCCCGAGAAATATGTAACTTTAGTGTAACATTGAATCCTATTTAAAAATGGTCCGTGCCACGGCGAGAAGACTCATGCAGATCCGCACCTGAACATACCGAGTAATCGGAAAAATGAACAAATTGCTGAGTTAATTACGCTTAATATTAATATGTGAAAAAGAACTTTCATTTTTAACAGGAAGATAATAAAACACAAACATAAGAACACGAAATCCAGCCTTGGTACGCAAGTAAACAGTGGGTTAAAATGTTTTATTAATACCCCACACTTTCTGGTAGATGTAAAACATACATGTAAAAAGTAAGAGCATTGGATTAGTGTCAAAACATCAAATTAAACAAGAAAGAAAATCGATTTAGGGGTTGTCATGATGGATAGCTAGATGAATTATTGTTTAAGGTCCAATGGCAATTATTTAATGCATATCAGGTCGAGAACATGTTTATATAATATGAATATGAACCATGCTTTGTCCTAGACCGACACGATGAGCAGGATTCTCACGAGATAACTGTCCGCAGGAAATTAAACATATCAACCAGTCGGACATATTATACTGACTCCGAGCCGACCAGTCCTATATGCTTTTACTTCTATAATGCCGAATGCTTGGCAGAGAAGCAGCAAATGTCAATTTTAATGTCTATTGTTGGACCAGGCCGGGGATCGCACACCAGACGAGCACGCTACCACGAGACCACCAAAGTGGTTGGAGTCCTCGTGAAGTTCTCGAAGGGGAACAAAAGACAAGTACTAAATGGCCCTGGAAACAATGGTGTTAAAGTCAACAAAAGGTACCACCAATTCAAAATTAATACAGTCTTCAATGAATATATAATTATACAATTGCAAGGGACAACCACCAAAAATACATGGTTAAGAGTCACACACAGAGAATGTGTTTATCTCGCCTCCCCTTAAATCCTGACTTAAGCGAAAGCTAACAATCAAGACAGAGACAGTACTACAATGTGTTTTCAAGAAAGAAAAAAACAAGATATTAAACATAGCTAAATGAACTGTGCTATATATTTTTATAAATTATATACTGTACTAGCTCACATTTACTTATCATGCAGAAGATTTTGTATTTGGTTAAAATATTCATATGAATGTCTGTGTGTGAATATGTTTCCTACAAATGTTCCTTTTTCAGTGATATATCATACACCCATTTTTGGGAAATATACTTGCAATAGATTGTGAATTTATAGATGATAATATATATGTTCGCGTTGGTTTTAACAGCCAAGATATGGGTTTCCTATGGGTACCAACTGTGCACCTGAATAGCAGATGTATTTCTTCACGTTTATGAATCTAAATTCATGGCAATACTATATTTTACAATACAATACTTATACAATAATCCTAAACGGACTTCCGTACATAAGGATACAAAGAAACACCATCTAAAATAAATATTATATAACACAAGTCGATATGTAGACGACATTTTCGTAAAAAACACCGATTGTTTATTTCATTTGTGCTTTCTTGAAGAAATTTATCCTGCAGAAGTGACACTCTTTCGTTCAAATGCAAACTGAAACCACTGTCCTTTTCTGTTTCTTGACGTTTCTATGCCTGTATCAAAAGTAGCGTCGCTTCTCCACTATACCAGTGTCTTGTTTTTCGGACGGTAATGTACTTTTGCGTCCTCTTGGGAAGTTCATATTTTAGAACCTGCACGCTATGCAGTGATATTTAATGAGAGAAATATATACAGGTCACAAATAGGAATATCTATATAACATATCACTGAGCTAAGTGTCTCACAATTTTTTCCCCTTCATAAGCACTTATTTAGGATCAGTGTTTAAACATTTAGTTTGAATATTAGATATTGTGAACCGTTCTTACACGTAAGCTGAAACATGTAAAGTGTCGCTTTAAATCTGGCTTCAACTCTAAGAAAGTTTTCTGGAATAAAATATGATAAGTTTTTATCTATGTCAAAAATTCGATAGGATATTTTAGTTTTTGCCTATATTATTCTAAAATAATATGATCTCGCAGTGCAAATTCCAACAACAAATAGATGTGTTTCAATATCTCTTAAATGATTTTCTGCGACTCTAAAAAAACACTAAAACAAATAGTCAATGATAAATGTTCTTTATATTTATCATATTTGGTGTCAAAAATCAATTTCATCCATATAATTTCGCACCGATTTCATTGTGATGATCAGTAAAAATCATAGACGATGGATACAAACTGGTCCGAAAATTCAGCACCCATCCATAATTGTCACTGTCAACATTGAATTCACATGAATCTGATACTACAAGAGATGATCGACGATCTTAACTGCTACCCTTAAAAAACTAGCTTGTACAAACTGATCAAATTTTTTCCGTACTCGTTGGTAAGCTGTCGACAAAGAATTGTTTATATGGTTGTTAGGCTGTTTGGACAATATACTCATTGGAGGTAAACATTAAGATTTGGCAACCCCAGAGAGGTTGTTTTCCCGAGGGCTTGATGTCTACCTCAAATGAGGGCCATGATGTTTTATTTTTTTTCCACAGGAGCAAGACATAATTTGACTCGTGACTTTTATTGCAGACAAATTATGCAGTTGTCTCCCTTGGGAGGGAAAATTGAGATGTTTGGAGGTAAACAATAGGGTTGTTTTATGCTATTACGCAGTTGACTCCCTTGCGGGGGAAAATTGGGATGTTTGAAGATGAACAATAGGGTTGTTTCCGCGGATGTACAATTTTTGTAAACACATTCAATTTATTTTTAATCACATGCCAGTTTCATCCAATGAGAGTATTTAAAAAAAAATAATATGCATTGCAAAAATGGCGACTTGCAATTCTCATTGTGATTTATGACATTTTATACATTAATACAATCGTTGAATTAATGACTGATAATTTTTTCCATGAAGTTTTTTTTTGAAAAGATCACTTGGTGTCATAATTTTCATAAATATCATATTTATATGGGTGGTTATAACACAATTTTGTCCTGTTAAGACTACAGATTTCTATATTTTTAAGGTAGGATTCCGCGTACTTTTCTCATCTGGTAGTAACAAAAATCTGTTTTAAATGCTATAAAATATGGCAATATCAAGTTAACAGACGGTGGAAAGTTTTCTCTATGTAGAAAGCCTGTGAAGAAGAACAGCAACGAAAACATTTTTTCTTTACTTAAACTTTTGTAAAGTGTATGTAAGGAATTAATCCAACATTTCCCATCTTTTTCATTATGAAAATGTAGAATATTTGACTATGATTAATAACCATCCTCTTTCCTTTTACAGAGTTTTTTTTGGAATACTTAAAACTTTTCTATATCCTATACTGTGAATTTTGTCATGTTTTATAAGTATTCTAATGAGGTCCACATTGGACAAATCACCCATATCAGGACTAACTATAACTTTAATATTTTATGTTGTGTTTTTAGTATATTAGTTATTCGATATATACAATACAGTTGTAAAATCAATAGAAACATTTTTAACAAAGAATATTTTTGTTTGTTTGTTTGTTTGTTTGTTTAGTTGGGGGTTTTACGCCGTTTTCAGCACATTTGGCTATTTCGCGGCGGGCAGTTTTTATTGGTGGAGGAAGCCGGAGTACCCAGAGAGAAACACCGACCTTTGGTAGGAAAATTGGCATTCTTTGTCAATTAAGATCGGAGTCGAACACACCCCGCCACAGGTGAGATTCGAATCCACAACCTCAGTGTTGACAGGCTAGTGATCATTAGTAGTCATGACGAACTACCTAGACCACTCGGCCACCGAGGCCCAGAATATTTAAAAAGAGAGAGAGAGAGAGAGAGAGAGAGAGAGAGAGAGAGAGAGAGAGAGAAAACGTGGACGGTATCATTTTGTGGCTGGCAAAAAGGCAGTAAACTTTCTTCTCCGCATAATGATTTTTCTCTGAAGATACCTTGTATTGTCGTAAAAAATTTAACAGAAAAGCCCTGGGCATGTTTTGCTTTTTAGTCCATTTCCATTCACTTTTAGATTTATGTACGTATCATTCTTTATAACATAATGCAATTAAATGTAACCCTGATATCATGCGTTTATCATACTTTATCTTAGCTAAGGTGAAATTCCTTAAAGAAATCATTCTTGATCATTCTTAAATTATTAAAAACTACCACGTGCACTTTAGCGCAAAATGTCCTGGCATATAAATCTGATATACCCCATCTGGCTAACAACCTAAAGAATATATTGACTACTTGTAATTAATATATGCAATTAATAATCCTTTATGGTCCAATTATAATTTGGAATTTGTAACATAAAAGTAGTTTTCAAAGAAGAATTTTTTCTTACCATATAACTTTTATTCACAGATCTCCCCATATTTAAGATAAATTTTGCTGACACGTGGTTTATTCAATTGATTAAATCAAGATGTTGCATGATGAAGTTATTTAGACAGCGAGTTGAATGATTTGCTCGGGGATCGATTTCCGGTTAAGATTGTTTTTTTCATTTGTCCCTATGTATTATTCATACAAATTAAAGAATGGGAAAGAGATAAGCTTATCAATTTCTTTGAAGGTTACGATTGCTTTATTTCAGTTTTTAAAACCAAACTTAAATACTGTGTCATTCATTTGTTTTCATTGGCTCAAATTTTTCGTGATTTTCATATAGTAGGAACCACTAATTAACGTACAAGTAAGATTACGCTCCCCCCCCAACTCCCCTGAACGGTAACATTTTTTAAATGTAACTTTAACATTAAATATATTTGACGAAGTGATATTCAGTATTGTTTTATAAAAGCAAGTGTATTCAGAGTTACGCTTTGGTGAAGAAATGCCTCCGCTGTTTTTTGTTTTTTTGAATTCATTTTGTAAATTTGATACCAATTTTAAATTGTGTAAAATAAAAATCGTTGAATTAAATATGAGAAATATCGTATTACTTTGTAAGAAATATGTTGTACATATAATCCATCAGTTGAATTTTGTTTAAATATTCTGTTTTTGAATAGTACATTAATTAATGTAGCAGATGTTTTTCATATTTGTACTGAAAGATCTTACCTCTGATTCCTTTTGCGTCAGACTGCCTATTTTAGAATTGGCTGGGATCGTGGGACGTCAGAGCGCACTCCATATATAAAACGGGGAAATTTCTGCACTCATCAATGTGTTTTTACTAATACGATTATTCTTTACCAATAAAACCTTATATTTTTCACTTCGGTTATATTTCCCATTTTTTAAATTATAAATTAAAAAAAATGTATAAGTATAACATTTCTTTGACCATTTTTTCTTATTTCAAAAAGTTCATAAATAATTTTTGCAGTATTTCACGTGCAGTATTGTAGATATGGAGTGCGCTCTGACATCCGACGGTCCAAGCTAAATAAAATAGGCCAAATGATGTCAGATGAATCTTTGGACTATACAAAATCCTACTGTATATTAAATATATTTGTAGAGTTTTATACAATAGAAATTTACATTTTTTTGTCAAAATTACATATTCCCTTGAAGGGATTATTGCGTCATGAGTAGTATATATGCGGTTTTCAAGTCGTATTTGAGGGGGTGGTGGTGGGGTGGTGGTGGTGCTGTGGTGGTGCCGGAAGTGACGTCACCGAAACCGAAAATGACGTCACAGGAAGTGACGTAACCGGAACCGGAAGTCATGTGACCGGAACCGGAAGTACCGGAAGTTATTTGCGTACATGCGCAACCGGAAAATTTGGGGTTTTCCCGCCATTTGTTGCCGGAAGTGACACAAGTCACGTGGTAGGACCCGGATGTGTGGTCTGCTCATGTTCAGGAACCGGAAGTAGGGAATTTTCGCGCCATTTTCTCATATTTTGTTTACGGAAGTGACGCAAGTCACGTGCCAGGAGCCGGACGTATGGTCTGCGCATTTTCAGGAACCGGAAGTACCCGGAAGTCAGGCGCATGCACAACCGGAAGTGATGGATTTTGGCGCCATTTTCTCATATTTTGTTTACGGAAGTGACGCAAGTCACGTGTTAGGACCCGGATGTCTGTTCTGCGCATGTCTTGAAACCTGAAGTAACCGGGATTCAGGCGCATGTGCAACCGGAAGTGATGGGTTTTTTCCATGATTTGTTTACGGAACTGACGCAAGTCACGGACCCGGATGTGCCATGCTTGACCAGAACTCAGGTTGAATTATCTCCCTTTTCCCGCACTTCTCGGTCGTCTCTGGATCTTTCGTCGGTCTCTAGGGTCTGATACTCTCACTGTTATGTCGAAGTCCGAGAGTATACGAAGTACACTATTGGATTATCTCCCCTTATCCCGCTCTTTTCATCTGCGGGTGATGTTTTTTGTGAGTACCAAAGGTAGGATTGGATTATGCCCCCTTACCTGCAAGTGATGCTGTCACCAATAGATCAATGGAGGGGTGTCCTTAGCAACCGCCTTAGCAACGGCGGTCCATTTCTATGATGCACTTCGTTTCTCTTCTCTTGCTCCATCCCGCTCCTCGCTGCTCTTCTCTTGCTCCGTGCTGCTCATCGCTGCTCTTCTCTTGCTCATCGCTGCTCATCACTGCTCATTGCTGCTCATCTCTTGCTCATCGCTGCTCATTGTTGCTCTTCTCTTGCTCATCGCTGCTCATTGCTGCTGTTCTCTTGCTCATCGCTGCCCATTGCTGCTCATCTCTTGCTCCGTGCTGCTCATCGCTACTCAGGACCTTACTGGCGTGCTCATTTCGCTCCTGCTGCTTGTCACTGTTCGTCATCGCTGTTCATCTCTTGATCCACCCTTTTCCCGCACTTCTCGGTCGTCTCTGGATCTTTCATCGGTCTCTAGGGTCTGATACTCTCACTGTTATGTCGAAGTCCGAGCGTATACGAAGTACACTATTGGATTATCTCCCCTTATCCCGCTCTTTTCATGTGTGGGTGATGTTTTCTGTGAGGACCAAAGGTAGGATTGGATTATGCCCCCTTACCTGCAAGTGATGCTGTCACCAATAGATCAATGGAGGGCTGTCCTTAGCAACCGCCTTAGCAACGGCGGTCCATTTCTATGATGCGCTTCGTTTCTCTTCTCTTGCTCCATCCCGCTCCTCGCTGCTCTTCTCTTGCTCCGTGCTACTCATCGCTGCTCTTCTCTTGCTCATCGCTGCTCATTGCTGCTCATCGCTACTCAGGACCTTACTCGCGTGCTCATTTCGCTCCTGCTGCTTGTCACTCTTCGTCATCGCTGTTCATCTCTTGATCCACCCTTTTCCCGCACTTCTCGGTCGTCTCTGGATCTTTCATCGGTCTCTAGGGTCTGATACTCTCACTGTTATGTCGAAGTCCGAGAGTATACGAAGTACACTATTGGATTATCTCCCCTTATCCCGCTCTTTTCATCTGTGGGTGATGTTTTCTGTAAGGACCAAAGGTAGGATTGGATTATGCCCCCTTACCTGCAAGTGATGCTGTCACCAATAGATCAATGGAGGGGTGTCCTTAGCAACTGCCTTAGCAACGGCGGTCCATTTCTATGATGCACTTCGTTTCTCTTCTCTTGCTCCATCCCGCTCCTCGCTGCTCTTCTCTTGCTCCATGCTGCTCATCGCTGCTCTTCTCTTGCTCATCGCTGCTCATCACTGCTCATTGCTGCTCATCTCTTGCTCATCACTGCTCATTGCTGCTCATTTCTTGCTCATCGCTGCTCATCTCTTGCTCATCGCTGCTCATTGCTGCTCATCTCTTGCTCTTTGCTGCTCATCGCCACTCAGGACCTTACTCGCGTGCTCATTTTGCTCCTGCTGCTTGTTGATGTTCGTCATCGCTGTTCATCTCTTGATCCACCCTTTTCCCGCACTTCTCGGTCGTCTCTGGATCTTTCATCGGTCTCTAGGGTCTGATACTCTCACTGTTATGTCGAGGTCCGAGAGTATACGAAGTACACTATTGGATTATATCCCCTTATCCCGCTCTTTTCATCTGTGGGTGATGTTTTCTGTGAGGACCAACGGTAGGATTGGATTATGTCCCCCTACCTCCAAGTGATGCTGTCACCAATAGATCAATGGAGGGGTGTCCTTAGCAACTGCCTTAGCAACGGCGGTCCATTTCATTGCACATCGCTGCTCATTGCTGCTCTTCTCTTGCTCATCGCTGCTCATTGCTGCTCATCTCTTGCTCATCGCTGCTCATTGCTGCTCATCTCTTGCTCATCGCTTCTCACCACTGCTATTCTCTTGCTCATCGCTGCTCATCTCTTGCTCCGTGCTGCTCATTGCTGCTCATCTCTTGCTCTTTGCTGCTCATCGCTACTCAGGACCTTACTCGCGTGCTCATTTCGCTCCTGCTGTTTGTTGCTGTTCGTCATTGCTTATCTTCTCTTGGTCTTTGCTGCTCATCGCTACTCAGGACCTTACTCGCGTGCTCATTTCGCTCCTGTTGCTTGTTGCTGTTCGTCATCGCTTATCTTCTCTTGCTCTTTGCTGTTCATCTCTACTCAGGACCTTACTCGGGTGCTCATTTCGCTCCTGCTGTTTGTTGCTGTTCGTCATTGCTGCTATTCTCTTGCTCTTTGCTGCTCATCGCTACTCAGGACCTTACTCGCGTGCTCATTTCGCTCCTGCTGCTTGTTGATGTTCGTCATTGCTGCTATTCTCTTGCTCTTTGCTGCTCATCGCTACTCATGACCTTACTTGCGTGCTCATTTCGCTCCTGCTACTTGTTGATGTTCGTTATCGCTGCTATTCTCTTGCTCTTTGCTGCTCATCTCTACTCAGGACCTTACTCGCGTGCTCATTTCAGTTTTGGGGCTTCTGCTGCTAGTGGTGGTCGATTGTCGTTATTCAAAGATTGGATCTGTGCGAGAGTACCCTTACATTCAGGTCATTTGAAAGGCCACTCTGCATTTATCCAGGCTTGTGACTGGCTATCATAAGATAGGCTGCATCAATCCTCCTCAATTTTTTAAGGCCACTCTGCATTTGTCCAGGCTTGTGACTGGCTATATATATGTTTAAACATATATAGGCTGCATTACCCTCCTTCCTTTTTTTTAATTTTTTAATTTTTTTTATATATATATTTTTTCTGTTTTTTTTGTAATATGTTCCAATTCCTCCGTCACATAGAGTCCTTGCTGTCTTCAGCTGGTGGTGGGTCGTAGTCGTTCAATACACGGTTAAGCAGATATTTTCGTTTTTCTACGGCATATTCCAATGATTCTTTTGATTCGTAGTCTTCCTCTTCTCTCAGGCGTTTAGCCGTTTTCTTGATCTTTCTATGTCCGGGGTCTTTATTTATGTCTTGATGCCAGGACAGACAGTCCGAAGTAATGCTTTCGTATTTCGTCTCTGTATGTGTCAAACATGTCTCTATATGCTGCCAAGCGTGCCTCGTTTTCTTCCATTCCGGCTTCGACTAGTTCGTTTACTTTCTGTGAGTATTCCGATTGATGTACTTGAAATGTTCTATTCAAAATGACTTCCCATGGGGACTGTTCGCATTGCTCTTCGGAGTCTTCGTTGGATTCATGGTCACTGCTTTGTTCCGATTCCTCGTTATCGGCTTCTGTTATGGTGTCTGAGACTGAATCACTATAGTCTGTTGAATCCTCTTCCATACCGTGTGCATTCTTTTTGTGTTGCACTAGGTTGAAGTTTCGCTTGGACTAGTATCCACATATGTCACAGGTATACATTTAAGACGTCTTTCTTTCCTGGGATTCAATAGTAGAATGAGCTCCGGTCGTCCTGCAAGTGCTTATATTAGCTAGAGGTTCCTCAACATCTTGTTGATTCATACACAAACGTTTGGCAAAGTATTCGTTTCGAGATTGTTGCAGTTCAGATTTCACTTTTCTGATGAGGTCTCTATTAAGTCTTGTCCACTCGTTGTCAATCCTTCTACACCCCTTGCAGACATTCATGTTTTTGTAGAATTCCCCAAAGCTCTTGTTTATTTGACACTTTGTACATTTCTTGTTTGGATCCACTTTGCTGGGTCCTCCACTTGTGTTGTCCAGCCGTTTGGTTCTCTCCACTTTGGTTGGAAGTATTTTCCTTTTCATTTCTGGTTTTGCTTTGGTCTTTGAAAGATCCACAGGTATTAAGTATCTAGCAGGAACCAATAAACCGAGAGGCGTTTTCGACTCCATTGATACGCGTGTGTTGTTTGACGGTCTTCAAACAACTGACAAAATTAAACATAACCTCTGATTATATTTTCGTTAAAAGCTTTCCATTGGTGTCATGGTGACGAAGATTGCTTTTTTCTATTCATTCAGACCTCACAGTTCGCTGTTCGTTGTTCGTTGTTGTTGCTGGTGTGCAGGGGAGAAGGTGGGTTTCTCACTGTTTCGTTATAAATCACCTCTTGGTCTCGATGATGTTACGATGAACATCAAAGATGGCTGCGGCCATGTAACGCGGACCTGAAAGAGAGCACCCTTATGAAATAGAAGTTTTAGAGTCTTTCCGGACTTTGTACATTTCTTGTTTGGATCCACTTTGCTGGGTCCTCCACTTGTGTTGTCCAGCCGTTTGGTTCTCTCCACTTTGGTTGGAAGTATTTTCCTTTTCATTTCTGGTTTTGCTTTGGTCTTTGAAAGATCCACAGGTATTAAGTATCTAGCAGGAACCAATAAACCGAGAGGCGTTTTCGACTCCATTGATACGCGTGTGTTGTTTGACGGTCTTCAAACAACTGACAAAATTAAACATAACCTCTGATTATATTTTCGTTAAAAGCTTTCCATTGGTGTCATGGTGACGAAGATTGCTTTTTTCTATTCATTCAGACCTCACAGTTCGCTGTTCGTTGTTCGTTGTTGTTGCTGGTGTGCAGGGGAGAAGGTGGGTTTCTCACTGTTTCGTTATAAATCACCTCTTGGTCTCGATGATGTTACGATGAACATCAAAGATGGCTGCGGCCAAGTAACGCGGACCTGAAAGAGAGCACCCTAATGAAACGAAAATTTCAGTCTTTCTGGACGGAAACGAATGTCTACGGATTTCAGTCCTAACCATAACCCTAACTCGAGTCCTAACCCCAACCCTAACTCTAATCCTAGTTCTAACCCTAAACCTAACTCTAACCCTAACCCTAGTCCTGCCTCTAACCCTTATCGAAGGTCTGTCTCGTACTCCTACACTAATCGCTCATACCCCACGCCTGTGGTTCACCTAAGCAAGCGTGACTGTTTGCCTCATGTTTGTCACGCTTGCACCAGTGAACCACAGGCGTGGGGTATGAGCGATTAGTTCATCGTAACATCATCGAGACCAAGAGGTGATTTATAACGAAGCATTACTTCGGACTGTCTGTCCTGGAATCAAGACATGAATAAAGACCTCATACATAGAAAGATCAAGAAAACGGCTAAACGCCTGAGAGAAGAGGAAGACTACGAATCAAAAGAATCATTGGAATATGCCGTAGAAAAACGAAAATATCTGCTTAACCGTGTATTGAACGACTACGACCCACCACCAGCGGAAGACAGCAATGACTCTATGTGACAGAGGAATTGGAACATATTACAAAAAAACAGAAAAAATATATATAAAAAAAATAAAAAATTAAAAAAAAAGGAAGGAGGGTAATGCAGCCTATATATGTTTAAACATATATATAGCCAGTCACAAGCCTGGACAAATGCAGAATGGCCTTAAAAAATTGAGGAGGATTGATGCAGCCTATCTTATGATAGCCAGTCACAAGCCTGGATAAATGCAGAGTGGCCTTTCAAATGACCTGAATGTAAGGGTGCTCTCGCACAGATCCAATCTTTGAATAACGACAATCGACCACCACTAGCAGCAGAAGCCCCAAAACTGAAATGAGCACGCGAGTAGGGTCCTGAGTAGAGATGAGCAGCAAAGAGCATGAGAATAGCAGCGATGACGAACATCAACAAGTAGCAGGAGCGAAATGAGCACGCGAGTAAGGTCATGAGTAGCGATGAGCAGCAAAGAGCAAGAGAATAGCAGCGATGACGAACATCAACAAGCAGCAGGAACCAAATGAGCACGCGAGTAAGGTCCTGAGTAGCGATTAGCAGCAAAGAGCAAGAGAATAGCAGCAATGACGAACAGCAACAAACAGCAGGAGCGAAATGAGCACCCGAGTAAGGTCCTGAGTAGAGATGAACAGCAAAGAGCAAGAGAAGATAAGCGATGACGAACAGCAAGAAGCAACAGGAGCGAAATGAGCACCCGAGTAAGGTCCTGAGTAGCGATGAGCAGCAAAGAGCAAGAGAAGATAAGCGATGACGAACAGCAACAAACAGCAGGAGCGAAATGAGCACGCGAGTAAGGTCCTGAGTAGCGATGAGCAGCAAAGAGCAAGAGATGAGCAGCAATGAGCAGCACGGAGCAAGAGATGAGCAGCGATGAGCAAGAGAAGAGCAGTGGTGAGCAGCGATGAGCAAGAGATGAGCAGCAATGAGCAGCGATGAGCAAGAGAAGAGCAGCAATGAGCAGCGATGTGCAATGAAATGGACCGCCGTTGCTAAGGCAGTTGCTAAGGACACCCCTCCATTGATCTATTGGTGACAGCATCACTTGGAGGTAGGGGGACATAATCCAATCCTACCGTTGGTCCTCACAGAAAACATCACCCACAGATGAAAAGAGCGGGATAAGGGGATATAATCCAATAGTGTACTTCGTATACTCTCGGACTTCGACATAACAGTGAGAGTATCAGACCCTAGAGACCGATGAAAGATCCAGAGACCACCGAGAAGTGCGGGAAAAGGGTGGATCAAGAGATGAACAGCGATGACGAACAGTGACAAGCAGCAGGAGCGAAATGAGCACGCGAGTAAGGTCCTGAGTAGGGATGAGCAACAAAGAGCAAGAGATGAGCAGCAATGAGCAGCGATGAGCAAGAGATGAGCAGCGATGAGCAGCGATGAGCAAGAAATGAGCAGCAATGAGCAGTGATGAGCAAGAGATGAGCAGCAATGCGTAGTGATGAGCAGCGATGAGCAGCACGGAGCAAGAGAAGAGCAGCGAGGAGCGGAATGGAGGAAGAGAAGAGAAACAAAGTGCATCATAGAAATGGACCGCCGTTGCTAAGGCGGTTGCTAAGGACACCCCTCCATTAATCTATTGGTGACAGCATCACTTGCAGGTAAGGGGGCATAATCCAATCCTACCTTTGGTCCTCACAGAAAACATCACCCACAGATGAAAAGAGCGGGATAAGGGGAGATAATCCAATAGTGTACTTCGTATACTCTCGGACTTCGACATAACAGTGAGAGTATCAGACCCTAGAGACCGATGAAAGATCCAGAGACGACCGAGAAGTGCGGGAAAAGGGTGGATCAAGAGATGAACAGCGACGACGAACAGTGACAAGCAGCAGGAGCGAAATGAGCACTCGAGAAAGGTCCTGAGTAGCGATGAGCAGCACGGAGCAAGAGATGAGCAGCAATGAGCAGCGATGAGTAAGAGAAGAGCAGCGATGAGCAGCACGGAGCAAGAGAAGAGCAGCGAGGAGCGGGATGGAGCAAGAGAAGAGAAACGAAGTGCATCATAGAAATGGACCGCCGTTGCTAAGGCGGATGCTAAGGACACCCCTCCATTGATCTATTGGTGACAGCATCACTTGCAGGTAAGGGGGCATAATCCAATCCTACCTTTGGTCCTCACAGAAAACATCACCCGCAGATGAAAAGAGCGGGAGAAGGGGAGATAATCCGATAGTGTACTTCGTATACTCTCGGACTTCGACATAACAGTGAGAGTATCAGACCCTAGAGACCGACGAAAGATCCAGAGACGACCGAGAAGTGCGGGAAAAGGGAGATAATTCAACCTGAGTTCTGGTCAAGCATGGCACATCCGGGTCCGTGACTTGCGTCAGTTCCGTAAACAAATCATGGAAAAAACCCATCACTTCCGGTTGCACATGCGCCTGACTTCAACAATTGGCGAGAAAAACACATAATTTCCGGTTGCGCATGCGCGCAAATAACTTCCGGTACTTCCAGTTCCGGTCACATGACTTCCGGTTCCTGTTACGTCATTTCCTGTGACATCATTTCCGGTTCCGGTGACGTCACTTCCGGCACCACCACAGCACCACCACCACCCCCTCAAATACGACTAGAAAACCGCATATATACTACTGTCATGTGAATGATTCAGGGTCATAGGAACCTTTATCTTTTTCATTCAAACAATTAAACAAAAAAGGTCAACAATGACACAATTAACCATGCATAGACACTCAGACAAAAACATTATATAAAAGAGCCCAGAACATTGGTACCACCCCCTATCTATCTTGACCCTCTGGTATAAAACACATTTACAGTATCATTGCCAACAATATATACAACAGAAAAACCGTACATAGTTTTGACAGCATGGTCAAAATGTGCTCGCTTTACCTTTTTAAACTAGCAAAGGTTTGCATAGCTGTGGGTCGTATACTGTTGCTCCTTTGATTCCTATTGTTACTACACTTAAAACTAAATACAACCTCTTCTCCAGAAAATAAAAACCAAACATGTACTATGTACGTGTTCCGAACACATAAAATATTCTTTTCTTTTCTTTTTACCTGGTTCGTAATATATGCACGGCTAGATGGAATGATAATTACACATGACTCAGTGTCCACCCATCCTATCCATCAAACAAAGAAACACACGGCTCAGTGTACATCCACCCTATACAGCAAACAAACAAACAATATGACCATACCTTATCTTTATGAGGATTAGTATTTTAGATATTCATACGCATGTAATGTTTGATAAACATTCTTTTACGTAATGCAATATTTCAAATAGTGTCTCATCCAAAGTTCAGCAAAACAGGAACGATAACCCAGAACTTATCAATTGCTAAAATGACAAAAAGTGTGAAATATGTAAGAAAAAGATATCCAAGATAAGATACTTTCCAAGGTTTTAAGATTTGAAAACATGCAGTTCATTGCTATCACTTTATTCTTTAATAAATATATTTGATGTTAAAGGTAGTATTTACAATCTACAAATATTTTGTGATTATTACAATGCATGCAAAAAATATGAAACAGATACATGTAAATTGTTTCTGGGCATTCATTGCAGGTCTATTTACATGTCCCACGTCAATCATCTACTCAATAAAGTTCGTCACCAGATGGTCAAATGGATATTAAGTACAGTTTCGAGTTCTGTAATATGTACGACAATATATTTCTGATTTCTGCGCGACACAATATCCTGAAAGACAGATAGAGAAAAACTATTCATAATTGTGATTAACAAGTTACTATATTGATGGAATTCCAACATTCGGATTTTCACGATATATTAAATACACACATGTAAAAACATCACTAGCGCTTTCATGTATATATATATATATACACACACACAGAAGTTTTTTTTAACAAACTATAATTATTTGTAGTACTATATTTACTATATAGGCTTCATAATTCAATCAACATTTGAAGATTTCATAACTACATGTAAGTGAATAGTAGGTACTTTCATATGCTTTGAATGAATTTCCGTTATATCGTATATTAATGTTTGATCTTAACTGACCTAGAAGTTTCATCGAAAAGCAATCTTGACGACTATTTTTTGAAGACTTTTTTTTATATATGTTTGTAATGATAGCAACATTGGTGAGATGTACGGTTTCCTTGACAAAATTCTGAAATGATCACTCGAAGACCAATTTACTAGAGTTTGGTCTCAATTGCTCCAGTAGTTTCAGAGAAAAATTTTAAGACATTTTTGCCAATTTTTTATTACAATTTTTCTATTTTTTCGTAACAGTGGCTATTTGGTCTAAGGTCCTGATCCCCGAACACAATGTTGAAAGGGATAATCTTAGGCCTATTCTGACCTTTATTGCCCAAGTATAGTTTCAGAGAGTTTTCAAATAGTATTTTGCTGATCTTATTCCTATTTTTAGTGACATTGGCAAAATCTGTTGAAAGTTCAGACCCACAGACGATTAAGGGAGCATATAAGGACCATTTCACCAAATTTTTGTTTTAACTGATATAGCGGTTTTAGAGGGGGAGATTTAAACGAAAATATCTCCAGCCAACTATCTGTGAACACTAAGTTAATACATATATTTCAAACCCCGCTAGCGGTGTGATTTTGTTCGACTTATATGTTACAAACATATGTTGCTAGTGTTATGAGTATTTCCCGGCCTCCTCAAACAATAAAGGGTGTAGCGAAAAGCTCCGAAAAGCAAAAACATATAAAACCGTACCTGTCACCGAATATAACCTTTCTTCTTGGTTTTTATAGTCAGTACTTTAATCGCTTTACCTCCCTGTATGATGGTTTTCGTTAAATCTGCCATACTTTTGAAGGACATTTCTAGAAAAAATCGAATACTTTTAATTTTTTTTTTCTTTACAAAAGTTTTATCTGTCGTATTGTATTATATTTTTTAACTTTATATTGATATTTGATTTATACATGTAAGTAAATCATATACACATGTATGCAAATGGATAAAACAATAAAATAGAAAAGTGTCTTTAGACATTTCAGGGCTAGCAAAAATGAAAGTCAATCACTTAAAAGTGAAATTCATTTTTGAATGCATTATATTTTGAATAAATGCACGATATATTTTGAACATCGTTATTTACAGTTTAACTGTTTGAGAAGTAGGAAGTAAATTCAATTTTTTCGAGACACATCTAGCTTTTTCGCTTTAACCATGTACAACAGTAAGAAACCTGGTTTTTCTTCATCAACATTTTCTTTATCTGCTTGGGATTCATTTTCTTCTCCATCATCTTCCTCCAGACTTTCCTCACCATCTAGATAAACAAATTTTGTGAACAGTAATTATTGATGAAAATGAAGAAAACCTTATTGTATGCACAACTTCAATACATGTACAATCACCCTGAGTCTTTTTTTTTCAATCGCGAGTCGTTTTTCGGGAAACACACACACGCACACACACAATCACGCACACACACACACTTAAAACGTATGAGTTTTCCATAGTTGTCATTAATTATTGACTTTTCCACTGATAAAATGCCTAAAATATTTTACGAAAGCAAATATTTCATTTTTTGTATGCAATTCTACGGAGATAAAGATATATTTTTTTTCTTGTCGTGTCCCCTACGTGGCTCCGTACAATTCATTGATTTAACTCTCTACAAACAAATGTTACCTTGTTGAATATGTGCATATTATTTCTAACTATACCTGACTCTTGCTGGTCTGACTCCTCAACAGGCTCTGAAAAATAATGATAATTTAATGTATTCGTCCATTCAATTTGTGCATTTTAAAATTCTTGTTGATGAAGTTTATCATTTCCTGTCTGAAGCAAAAGCTTTATATATTTTACCCTTGTACCACTACGGGGAATGAAAATTGATAAAGTTAACATTCATAGTTCGTGAAAACTCTAAACAAATAAATGGACATTCTTTTTTATTCTTAGTATAATTATCAGAAAAACCTATCACTACTATTTTTATGAATCAAAAGAACATTTGAAAAAAACAACAAGAAACACGTGTTTTGATATCTCAAATTTCATAAAAAACGTCAATAATATGGTTAATATTCATAATTGAAATAAAATAGACATTCATAGACATGCATGCATATAACACATGAGCAACCAATTTGTGTGTTTTATAAAAGGCAGGGACTGCTTGCCACCAGAGTTCAATTCTATTTTGTATCGGCTCATCATCATATTTTAGTTTTTTTGTGTTGTATTTTTTATTGTTTGTTTGTTTTTGTCCATCCCGATTCAGTTTTGTCTTCGTCTCAGAATTAATAATTGTTGGATGGTCCTTTGGATTTTTCTCTACTTGCCATAAACCTTCAGACTACAATCCTGACTCCCTGTTTGTGTTTTATGCTGTTTAATGTTATTTTTTGTCCGGAGTTCTGTCAGTTGAGTCACTTTGATTGATTGGTATGTTATTGTTGATCTTTCTTCTTATTCATTTTGTTGTTAACAATATTTATTCATCTGGTATAGAGTGAATCAGTATGTGGTTTTGTTGCTTAAACTAGAGGCTCTCAAGAGCCTGTGTCGCTCACCTGTATCTAATGTGATTTTGGAAATTATGTAAAATTATATAATGATTGAGACCAAGATTGGTTTAATTTGACACAGTATTTAAAATTAAAAACAGGTCATCTTAGTGTAGTCTTACAATAGCTACTGAAGAAATCTTATCATTATTATTTTTGAATATATGGTCAAGTTGTGACCATTCAGAATTTTTTTTACAATTTTCTGATAGACTTCTAAACATCTTGGATGATGGATCGGCAACAAAGTAACAACACTTGGTCAGCACCTCATAAGGAACATTCATGCCAGATTTAGTTTCATTCCATTCAGTGGTTCTCTAAAAGAAGTCATTTGTATGCATTTCCCCTAGGGTCCTATGTTAAACTAAGTTCCCCGCTGGCGGCCATCTTGGATGACGGATCAGCTACAAAGTAACAACACTTGGTCAGCACTTCATAAGGAATATTCATGCCATGTTTGGTTTCATTCCATTAAGTGGGTCACTAAAAGAAATCATTTGTATGCATTTCCCATAGGGTTCTATGTTAAACTAAGTCCCCCGCTGGCGGCCATCTTTGATTATGGATCGGCTACAAAGTAACAACACTTGGTCAGCACCTCATAAGGAACATTCATGCCATGTTTGGTTTCATTCCATTCAACGGTTCTCTAAAAGAAGTCATTTGTATGCATTTCCCATAGGGTCCAATGTTAAACTTAGTCCCCCGCTGGCGACCATCTTGGATGATGGATCGGCTACAAAGTAACAACACTTGGTCAGCACCTCATAAGGAACATTCATGCCAGATTTAGTTTCATTCCATTCAGTGGTTCTCTAAAAGAAGTCATTTGTATGCATTTCCCCTAGGGTCCTATGTTAAACTAAGTTCCCCGCTGGCGGCCATCTTGGATGATGGATCAGCTACAAAGTAACAACACTTGGTCAGCACTTCATAAGGAATATTCATGCCATGTTTGGTTTCATTCCATTAAGTGGGTCACTAAAAGAAGTCATTTGTATGCATTTTCCATAGGGTTCTATGTTAAACTAAGTCCCCCGCTGGCGGCCATCTTTGATTATGGATCGGCTACAAAGTAACAACACTTGGTCAGCACCTCATAAGGAACATTCATGCCATGTTTTGTTTCATTCCATTCGACGGTTCTCTAAAAGAAGTCATTTGTATGCATTTCCCATAGGGTCCTATGTTAAACTAAGTCCCCCTCTGGCGGCCATCTTGGATGATGGATCGGCTACAAAGTAACAACACTTGGTCAGCACCTCATAAGGGTTCATTCATGCCAGATTTAGTTTCATTCCATTCAGTGGTTCTCTAAAAGAAGTCATTTGTTTGCATTTCCCCTAGGGTCCTATGTTAAACTAAGTTCCCCGCTGGCGGTCATCTTGGATGATGGATCGGCTACAAAGTAACAACACTTGGTCAGCACCTCATAAGGAACATTCATGCCATGTTTGGTGTCATTCCATTCAGTGGTTCTCTAGAAGAAGTTCAAAATGTAAAATGTTAACGACGACGACGGACGACGCCGGACGACGGACGACGGACGCCAAGTGATGAGAAAAGCTCACTTGGCCCTTCGGGCCAGGTGAGCTAAAAAGGACAAATATACCTAAGGAGCAATCAAAGAAATGTAATCCATTGGACAGAAAAACCCGGGAAGAAAAATGAACAACCACAAGCACAACAAATAAACACAGAAAACTAAAAAACAATGAATAACACGATATCCTATAAAAACCAGGAGTGAACCCAGGTGCTGCGGAAGGGTAAGCAGTTCCTGCTCCCTATGTGAGGCACCCGTTGTAATAAGACTGAGAATAGGAAAGACGTAATACATATTTTTTTATTCTATATTGAAATTACAAAAAGTCTATACTTTCGCACTACATTAAATTCATTTCATACTGGTAATTTTTTTCATAGAAATAAGCATCACATTCTCCAGCAACATAATAGATTTGAAATACACATGTATCCTGGTTACAAAATAATTCTTTGATACGAAATTTGATGCACAAGATGTGCACATTTCGTCGATTTACGACTCATCAGTTGTGCTCAAGGCCCAAAAAAGTTGAAAACCAAAACAATAATCCAAAAGGTTGAAGAGCAATTTCAAAATTTCAAAATTTCAAAATACCAAAATACCAAAATGTGTAAAGCCAAAACCATCTAGGGACAGAGCTATGCACGAGGGAGATAGTCCTTGTTGTTTACATATTTTTGTAGAGATTTTGAAAATGTTATAACGATAGTATGCTCAGTCCTGTCAGTGTTGCATCTTATTAAAAAATTAATTTTTTAGAAAAAATTGAAATATATTTTAAAAACCTTGGCATTTTTTTATTTTCTGAAATAATCAATCTTTTAATCACACGCCGAATGAACAAAATATAGAAAATAATTGCCCGTTAAGACATCATTACCTGCTTTTTCTTTTATTTTTATCTCCATTTCTAGAAGACTTTCTATCAGCACATTAGCCACACTAGGTGTATGCATTTCTGTTTTTATAGATTTACACCAAAATGATTTTGTTTGTATAGTTTCAACTTGCTTTGGAATGTCTTCTTCCTTTTCTTGTAGTATTTCAAGTACGCCCTCTGTTGGCAAATCTGTGTCATTGACACTTACACTGAAAATGTGGAAGTTGTCTCTGTTTTTTTGATACGTCATTGTTTGTACGTTCTCTCCAGAGGCTTCGGAAATATTGCCATTAAACTTTATCTTTAATGAAAAATACACAAATATACTCAAGAATATATAATTTTTATTCTGAATGTATTTAATGAATTACCTCTAAACTAAAAACAGAAAATGATGGCATATAATTAATTAGGGACAGACTCAGCTCACAAAATTAAATTTTATGCCGATAAACCGATTTTATGGGAAAGAAAACCTCACCCGCTTGTTTTTCAGTAGATCAAACACAAACTGAAAACTAGCTAAAAAAAAAAAAAAAAAAAAAAAAAGGAAAAAAAAAAAAAAAACTTCAGGCTCCAAGATAAACAACAAAATGGATAACAGGATAGGTCATCAATGGCATAACAATCAATCCACGCATCCTAACAGACAGGACCTTGCACAACAAGAACATAAAAATGACGAAATGTAAACAAAAACACAACAGAGAGTCATGATACTCAGACTTGTCGCAGATTTGCCAATCAAAGGCTTTAAAGCTAGAATAATAAAATTAAGCAAGAAAGCTATCTTGGTAGGTGAGCCAGTGGATCACTGGTAAAAACGTGAAAGAAATTAATTTAAAAACTACAGCTGCCAAGCTTGTTTCAAACAGGATGAAAAGCAAGTTTTCACATAGGATCATATGGTGGCCATCTTGATGGGGTTTTGGTCAATTGATACAAAAAAAAGATATCACTTGTGGACTATGTTTCATGGTTTGGTTAAAACTGCCTCAAAATTTGATACAAAATTTGATATTAAACTAGATCGACTTCGTTTGCATCTTGTTTGGCGCCTTGGATAAAATTCAGAAAAAGGACCTCTTAAGTGCAATTGTTGACAAGGATCAATTAATCTGACCAAGTGCTGTTGGAGAAAATTACAATATTAATATTTGCTGAAAACGGACTATGGCGACGACCGACGCTGAGTGACAGTGATATCTCTCTTTACCATTGGTCATGGTGATAGTGAAAAAGGAACCGATTATAAAATATGAAACATATTATGCAAAGTCTAAATAATACCAGTTGTTATGATATTGTAATTATTATATTTATTTGTCTTGGCCTAATTTGTTTTGTGTGGCCTTATAACATGTATAATATGTTTACATAATACTTATAGTTGTTTACCAAATATTGTTATAACTGTACAGTTTAAAAATCACTGGAACAATCATAGATACTGATGGAATGATTAGAACTTTCTATTTGACTTGCGTAATAATTCTGGAATGATCATAATATACGGTGTGAAATTCAAACTTCTACCGTATTCTAGAAGTTTCCGTTCTACAGTCTTCTATAGATTTCCGTGATAACTATATATACGGACACGAAAGTTAGACTTTCAGACCAAATCAGACATTAACATTCTTGTATTCTCAGATGTTAGATTGACACACTTGTATTTACGTTACACACATCATACTAGATTGTGACTGATTGGACATAATATTCTGTTTGGATTCCCGCAATAGTGACGAGAAGAATTCCGGATAAAGAAAAGACAAAGGATCGGACATATATATTTTAAACAGTTTTTTGACATTTCATTTTGTATAATATTTCTTGTTAACTTGTGTATAATAAATCTTGTTAAATTTTATTATTGATTTGTGTCTTTTGTTGGTTACAATTAAAATGTGATTTCTGGCCGTAACAGAGTTCATTTGTAGAAAAGCAAGGTTTGTAGAATTAATAACAGACTTTAATGCATTACGGATACCACCGTATTGATAATGAATTCATCAATGATTTAATTAATATTCAATTTCATGAGTTGCAATGGAAATAGAAATATATTAATTTAAATTTTTTCATGCAACATTAAATTTGTACGTAATCACATGTTTAAAAAATTTCTTACCTGAAGTCAGATAAAGTAAACACTGGAAAAAGAATACCGCAGCAAAAACAGTGAGCAAATTCCACAAGGCCAAAATTCAAAGACAAGACGAATTCGTGAGAACACAACAAAACAAACACTATAGATTAAATCACATAGCTAATTAAAGACACAAAAACTAATCACATGAAGTGTAAACCCGCCTCGCCCCCTCCATAAAACCGACAGTGACATCCGGCGTCCAGAAGGGTAAGCATGTCATATCCACAGCAATACAAATGAGGAAAATCCAGTTACGTGTCAATTCCAGTAAAATCTTACTGAAGATATCTTTTCTCATTGGTCAAATAGAAACATCAAGTCGTGATGACAACAGTAAAATTATACTAGTTTCAAGGTAAAAAAATCGGTGTTTGGTATATATAAAAAGTATTCAACTAACCTTAAAATTATTCCCTGACTGTATATGAAAAATATCGCTCTTTTGTAGAGTGGTCTCGTCATAGCCCTTTTTTGTCCATTCTTCTATTCGCTGATCGATTTGTCGTATACCACAGCATTCTATTAGAACCTCCGATGAAACAATGTCCAACCACTTTGTAATCAAGAAAAAAATAACTCTTTTTTTCCTGTTCAGGGATCGATCAAGTGCACTTACTACATCGCTAATTTCCTTTTCAACTTTCGTTCGTCTAGCAACTGAATAGCTAAAAAATGGTTAATAATAATAAATAACAATATTGATAATATTCATATTCGTATAAATATCAAACATATTTGTGGAGCTCGTATTGCTTAACTTTCCTCTCTATTTCTGTTTATCACAATTTATGGGCAATCCGCATAAAGAACTTCAAAACATGACTCAGTTGACAAAAACAGTTGATAAAATGACACCTTTTGTTTTTAGATAACATTCTTTTCTTTCAAGATATAAAAATAAAATTTACTCTAAGGAATTAAAACAACAAAGAGAAATTATTTTGGAATTCAGCATTTATATTTCACAAAGTACCCTAAGTACTAATTCTAGGATTAATATTATTTTCCCTTTCCTTTTTATCTCCCTTTTCTTTCTTTGATTGTAATTGTTCTATATAGTGGTCTTAATTTCGGATTTATTTCTTCAAGTTATTTCGCTTTGGTTGGGTTTGCAACAACACTGCATATTTCAACGACCGAAATCTCTATTTTATATAAAAAAAAATATATGTAGAATAGTCAAACCTTTGAATATGAGTAAAGAAAGTCTTACAATGAAAAATGGTCAATGTAAAAGTAGGCCGATTTCCCATCCGGACAGACATGCGCATCTTTAATCTCCCAATCATCAACCACTTCTGGATAATCATTTCTTGATGCCAATACAACCAGGTCACCTGTTTCTGTATCTTTTCCATGTATAGGTATGACCACTCGTATTGGCTCTTTAGGTTGCTGCCCATTGGAAACTGTTAAGTCCAAAACATTTGTCAGCAAAAGTGCTTTTCCCTCTTCTTCTTCGTTATTTACTTCTTGTGTTTCAACAATCTACCAAAAAATATTAAGTTATTTCAAAATCATTGCATGGTTAATCAATAAAGTAAACACTTCCCTTTATTCATTCATGTTTAGAGTACAATAACATCGTCTAGTGATAGATTCAATGCAATGTCTGTAAAAACAGACTTTATTTGTATCTTAGTTGAGAAGTGAAGTGGTTGTATTTTGTTGAAAATATTCTTAGATATCTCATTCCTTGCATAAGATGTACGTTTCAAGTAAAGTCTTGAAATACCAAAGGGATTTTCGAAGGAGGGAAAAATCGAAACAACTGACCAACTCAGGATAACAACGAAGACAAGACAAAAACAATACATGCACTACAATTAAAAACTAAAAACATACGAACAACATGGACCCCACCAAAACACCAGGGGTAGACTCAGGTGCAACGGAAGAGTAAGCAGTCTCTGCTTACTGCAGGACACCCGCCATGCTGCCCATGTCAAATCCGGTCTTCATCCGGTACTCTCGTGGCTTTTGGAAAGCAAAAAAAAAAAAAAAATAAAAATAAAAAAAAACCACAGAATTTTGTGAGAAATTCAACCATGTGGGCCTTAACAGTTAACATTCAGAAAACGTCTTCATCCGGTACTCTCGTGGCTTTTGGAAAGCGAAAAAAAAAAATAAAAAAAAAATAAATAAATAAAAAAAAAATAAACTACAGAATTTTGTGAGAAATTCAACCAAGTGGGCCTCAACAGTTAAAATTAAGAAAACGTCGTTTGCCTGAGGGAGTTGAACCACTGTTTTTATTAGATCTAAAAACATATCATACTCGAAGCAGTGATTATTGACCCCGTTAATACCCACGGGGACTAACAGTCCACAAGCAGCCTTATCGCCTCAGTGGTTGTAAAATGAACTCCGATACCAAGTTCATTAGGGACGAGATCAAAAGTTCAATGTAGGATGAAAAACTTAATTCAAATAGTTTGGGGGTGTGGGGTAAAAATCGCTGCAAGTTTTGTTATCCGACATCGATTTTCGGATCGAAAAATACGGATTCAAGTTCGGCCCTAACATATGTTTGGACTTTTAAAGCAAATAAAAGCCATCATACATTGTTGAGGAAAAGCAGGACCCATGATACAAAAAGTGTACTCACAAAGCATATGCCCATATTGGTCAATCATTTTTTCCCAAATTAAGTTAAGAGGGGGTGGGGGTCAGTGAAAAAACTTTGTGAATTAAGTTTTTTTATCCTACATTGAACTTTTGATCTCGTCTCTTAGCTGCGGTATGTATTTCTGGATTAACAAAAAAAAAAAAAAATGGATAAAATGATTGATCTATTGTTGTTTGCTTAAAGTTCAGTGGCTTCTTCAAGACGAAAACCATTTCAATAATTTATCATACACAATTCATATATGGGTGGGGTGGGACATCTTGGGGGAACCAATGTTGACTGCCACTGTATAACAGTGTTAGAATTGGTAGGGTAGGATAATTTAGCCTTCTGTAGCGGCATTAGCCTACTCTTTTTCGAAAACTACTGCAGGGGTCTTTAGCATGCGGTAGGTATAGCATTCTCCAAACACGTTACCAGAAAATGGATAAGAGGAAAGATCAACAATGACATACCAATCAATCAAGGCCAGCAGCAGACAGAACATCCGCCAAAACAGAGATTCAGGATAGTCTGACTTGGTACAGACACTGAACAGTTGGAGAGTCAGGATAGTGTGACTTCGTACAGACACTGGACAGTTGGAGAGTCAGGATAGTGTGACTTGGTACAGACTATGGATAGTTGGAGAGTCAGGATAGTGTGACTTGGTACAGACACTGGACAGTTGGAGAGTCAGGATAGTGTGACTTGGTACAGACTATGGATAGTTGGAGAGTCAGGATAGTGTGACTTGGTACAGACACTGCATAGTTGGAGAGTCAGGATAGTGTGACTTGGTACAGACACTGAACAGTTGGAGAGTCCGGATAGTGTGACTTGGTACAGACACTGGACAGTTGGCAAGTCAGGATAGTGTGACTTGGTACAGACACTGGGCAGTTGGAGAGTCAGGATGGTCTGACTTGGTACAGACACTGAAGAGTTGGAGAGTCAGGATAGTGTGACTTGGTACAGACACTGAACAGTTGGAGAGTCCGGATAGTGTGACTTGGTACAGACACTGGACAGTTGGCAAGTCAGGATAGTGTGACTTGGTACAGACACTGGGCAGTTGGAGAGTCAGGATGGTCTGACTTGGTACAGACACTGAAGAGTCAGGATAGTGTGACTTGGTACAGACACCGAACAGTCGGAGAGTCAGGACTTTTAACTGTACTGAACAGTTGTGGGGTTAATCGTCATCAGTTACGCTCGTGACCAAAACTTTGAACGTATTCGATTATATCGAGAAACGAATACAGAAGCAGAAACCTTTAAGATGAATCCAAAAAGATAAAATTCCAGAACTAAGCAAATACTACTTGTACCTTATAGAGGGTTTAAATAAGATTAAAGTCAAATAAAATGATCAACGGGACAAAATACCATAATTATTGATAATATTCATTCCCTCTTCTGACTTCAGATTGCTATCTTATTACCAATAGGGGAATAGTAATTTTATTTTCCCCGAGGTAATAACTATTGTCCCGACGCGTAGCCGAGAGCAATAGTTTGTATCAAGGGGATAATAAACTTACTATTCCCCGAATATTCAGACAGTAAGTGCTTTATTATACCGAAAAAAAACTTTAACAGTCAAATTTCCAGTACTATTGACCGCTGAATAGAAGTGGAAACTATTGACGATAGTAATGGAAGCTATTGATCGGTGAATAGCTTCAAGTTTAGAAACAGACAAAATAGTAAAACTATTGTTTTAATTTTTATATAGAAAACACATACTGAGATATAATGAAGTGTGCTATTTGCCTGATCCTAGAGAAAAATCGTTAAAACTTCTTTTCTTTAAAACTTACATTCACTGCCATTTCACTCTCCTCCTCAAATGTACCGCATGGTATTTCTATTTCTGAATCCGGATCCATTTGTGGTATAATAGTGACAGCTTCGTTTGAAACAGAGAATATTTCGGGTGCCACTTGTTTAGCTATTGCAAATCTTGAAACTTTTCGTTCTTCCAAAGGAACACTCACTGTTACTACTGTAAACTGAAATGGAACACATTATTGACCACTGACTTAAAATACAATAAAAATTGTCCTTTTAATTCAACCTATAGTGCCCGAAAACAGGGCATTCATACGAATCCAATAGAGAAAATATAAAATAAATGCCCCCTTTTCATTGAAAGTGTCATGATATGTGTCATTTTGGCGATGCCACGGGCCAAAACAGCTGACCTCGACCAAAAAACCACTGCTCAAAAATAATAAAGGATTAATTTATTGAAATATAAGATCAGCTTATAGCTTTATTCATATTAGCATTCCGAATATTTAGATTCTTAAAATATTGGTTATTAACTTCAATTGTACAAAAATCATGACTGTGAATGCAGATATATTTTTCATAAATACGCTTTCCTTCAAATTCAAACTTCTAACATTTACTCTTTAAGGATGCTCGCTGGTCTAATAGGAAATAAATAGGATTTGAAATAGGTGTTTTAGTTTGAGAGAACATATGAATAGTAAACAAATAAGAAAGAAAAAAATATAGGTTCTCATTTTAGAGCTATAAAGCCTTGACAATTTACAGGAAATAGGTTTTCTCTGGATTTTTCATTGTATTTGAATTGACAACTTCAGTCTCTCAAAGATGTATGAAAAAATAAAAAGGATTTCATAAAAGTTTGTCAGATACCATTTTAAGGTATATATGATTGAATTATAAAAGAAAAAGTAGGGGTTCATAGGCAAAAAATTTAATGTTTAAGAAATGGATAAAACCCGACGATTCCGAAAATCTGACAGAAAGACCAGAACATGAAAGCAAACATCCTTAAGAGATTTTTTTTTATACCTTAGCATTTGCTTCTCCAATCAAAAACTTCCCTTTGTTTACTAGCAGAAATATCAACCGGGATACTTACATTGGATTCGTCTTTAGTTACTTCTTCTGAGAACTTTTCTACCTTTGAAATGTTCCCCGCTTTACCCTCCATTGTAACAATATGGAGTTTTTCACTACACTGAGGTACACCTTGTACTGTAAGCAAGATCTTTAGTTCTTGTCTGTCAAGTCCCCATATAGAAAGTTCGTATGTATCACTGAATGCTTCTTCATCATCTGTCAGTTTTTCTGCGATTTCTGAATATTCTGACTGCATTTTACAACAATACAAATAAAATGGGAACTTCACATTTTCGGACATTACATATACGTTGATGTCATCTAAGTGAACACTATTTTCAGGTGAAATGCATAAGACAAGCTGTTTGATAGATCTGAAGAAAAAAAAGTGTTTTGTATTATTATTTTGTAAGTAATTTGAGACTGTATTTGTATTAGCATTGTTATTTTTCTTGTGACCTTGACATTTTTTACATACAATTATGCAGTTAAGAAATTCGCGAAAGATGACAGTATGGAACATTCTGACCTTGATCTGTGGAATTTCTAAATATTTGAGATAAAAAAATCAGTGGGTATGAGTGAAACAAATACAGGCGATCACACGTGGATTATTAATTTTTTCTCAAATTGATCAGATCAGATCACCCCGAAAACAGGAAAAGAATTAGAGAATCGTATTTCCCTACTCGTGTCTTGCCAAGATAAGTTCTGTAGTTTTGACCTGAAATTATTAGGACGGGGAAAAATTAGAAAAGCTATAGGTTTTCTGCAGAAAATCTCCTGTTAAGAACACGACTGATAGATTATCGAGTTTTCAGCAGGTAGATATTGTAAAATATCAGCCGTTCGTCACAATATGAAGATGTTTGCGTGGTTAGTTACGCTCAATCCCCGAGAAAATGCTTCATATTGTGACTACTATTTTACGATATAGATCTGCCAAAAAAACCCGAAATCTATACAAACAGATTATATACGTACAATAAAACGTACCAATGACGTCAGAATGAATGTAGTCCGATAAAATTTTACCCGCAAAAATGTCCTATTGTATGTTCATCTAGGAGTAAGAGCAAAGACTGGTCGGATAGGAGTCAGTATAATGTGTCCGAGTGAGGTGATATATCTTCCAGTTAAATCGTGAGCTAGAACATTAAAAATCCGACTTTGCGTGTCGGTCTGGAACAAAGCAGGGATCATATTCATTATCATATCAACATGTTCTCGTCCTGATATGCACCTGGTTGCCACTTGACATTAAAAAATAATTCATTCATCTATCCTATTCCTTTTTAAAAGTAATTTAGTCGATTATTGTTGCTCCTTGGAAATCAGGCTTTGCAAATTCTGCTCCATATGACATAAGAACGGAAATACGATTATCGGAAAATGTTGTCATCTTTGACATATCAAATGAAAATGCAAAACGCCCATTGTTTTTTCTGAAATGTATAGATTATTTTCATTTTGTTAAGACGCCGAGTAAATCCTAGAATATCTCAGAATCAACAATTTTGCATGATATGCTTTACGCCTGATTTACTGCCTCCTCTGGGACCTCCGGGACACGGGGAATTTACCCCGATGCTTGTTTGCTCCGTTGGAACCTTGTGAATTCTGTTTTCGAAATCTTAGTAATTTATTTTGAATATAATAATGCATTTCGTATGCAATGTTTCTTCGACAACATTCCAGAAGCGCCGACGTATGGCGTATATTTAACAAATGATATGTTATTCCAGAGCTTGTGACATATACATAGACTTCCTGGACAGAGCCCGGCTCCTGACAGAAAAGTTGCTCCTAAGTTTAAGTCATCCTTTTAAAAGTTTTATGGACGTCATCATGACTTGGTTGACAGGTATGAAAAAACTGTTTACCAAATTCCATTGATGTTGTTTAATCCTCATACCGGATTTGATATGGGCAGCATGGCGGGTGTCCTGCATGAAGATGACTGCTTACCCTTCCGGAGCACCTGAATTTACCCCCGGTTTTTTGGTGGGGTCCATGCTGTTCATATGTTTTTAGTTTTTAATTGTAATGCATTTATTGGTTTGGTCTTGTCTTCGTTGTTCTCCGGAGTTTGTCAATTGTTTCGATTCTCCCCTCCTTCGAATATCCCTTTGGTATTTCTTTACTTTTATGTATGTTTCAATTGTTTACAAAGCTCCGAATGCCAAACTTCCGCAAAATACAAAAATAATGTCAAAATAAATTAAAAGGGATAGCTATTCCGTAAGACTGTATGGAGTGAATACATTTTTCGGAGGTGAAGCGTGTGTTCAATAGTTCCATCAGAATTTATTCTCACAAGTGAAATTAGATTGATTGACAATGTGCTCACAAGATTCCATTACGAATATTTCTTTTGTGTATACATTTTAAAAAAAACTGAACACAATGTGCTCGTGTGGTTCCGTTAAACTGTTTATCCGTGCTGTACGTATGAAGGGCCGTTCGGGTCATAATTTGTTCACAAAGTGTTACGTGTACTTCTAGGGTACGTGAACGACCTGTTACGCGTACCTCTATCGTACGTGTAACAAAATGAATTATGACCCGAACGGCCCTTCATATTTACGGAGTGAGAATTGCATTAAATCGTACTTTTTATGGTCATTTGGGTATTTAAAACTTTTTGGTGTATTCAACTATAATAGCAAAATGCATTATGGGATATATTATTTTACGACAATCACAGAACATCGTTTTCCATCTCCTTGTTGCAATTTGTAAACAAAATAAAATGTGCTTTTCTGACATAAAATTAAATGCCTGAATTATTCTGAAAGGTTGCGTTATCAATTAATTTGTTTTTACAAAAAAAAGTAAAAAAAAATTAAATAAATACAATTTCCTTGCTTTGCTATAATAGGTTATTCCATGTTTGTTGGAGGCAATAAAATGTTCATTACATATCGCTGTTTTTATAGTGGACTGAACCAGTCAATTCTGATGACCTTCTTCAAAGTCTAATCGTCTGATCTAAGCTCTAAGATTTTGCACCATAACCTACTCAGACACTATTTTAATACTGCCTTCTCCTGGACAAGGTGCAATTTACGGCTAGGAAATAACAAAAATAAATTAGAAGTTTTGAAATCTCTAAAATTCACTGAAATTTCCAATTGTAATATGACAATTTTTCCCAAAGGATAAACTCGTTAAGTACATGTACAATTTGCATACCCGTATTTATATCCTGGCTTGCGACTGTGCTGGCTAATCAATAATTCTAACATTTGTTTTCCATTTGAGTCCAACTCCTCCATCGTCCAAGACTGAAATATATAAAAAAAATGTAAAAAGGTATTGACTCGATTTTAGTTTTTAATTTGATCATATTTAATATAAAACATTAACATATTTTATATCCGATTAAGTATGTGCAACACACATTCCCTCAAAAGTTAAAATACGAATATTTTAAATAATAGTCAAATGACAAAAGATTACTGAGCTGTCGATCTGGCTAAAGGTAAATAAAATTGACCAAAATACCTTAGGAATTGGAACTTTAAATTTTTTTATATATTTTTATATTTTCGGACAATTTACATTTATATAAATTACAGTTTAGGTATAAATCTGACTAATCAAGTGAAAAAATATCTTTAGTAACACGATTACGATAGTCCTATAATATATGAACTCGGGGGCATTATTTTCTATTTCTATTTTCTTTTTACTGATTTTGCTATTTTTCTTTTTTTTTATTATCAATGTGGTCATATCGTATTAAAAAAAAAAAATGAAAATATCAGCATGAAAACGTTAAATAGTGAATATATAATGCGAAGGCATATATTATAGGACTAACGATTACGACTAATCAATAGTTTACGACTTATTGTCGTAAATCTATATCTTTTGCCGAAAACGTATTTATTTTGCCAAAAATTATAAAGTGGATTCTGAATAACAAGCACATAATAGCAGGTAAAATTAAAATTAAGTAAAAAGTGAAAGCATGCATGTTATTATTCCGAGCTTCCTCTGACGTCAAAAGACCTTTTGAAGAATTGACTGTGGCCCTTCGGACGCTAGAGCGCAATGAGCACACTTCATATGTAAAACTGTTAAATTTACCGATTCTGTTTAGGATTTGCACTTATCAATGTATTTCGACCTTCATATTTATATTCTACCATTTTCTGTACACAATCTGCACAATATTTCCCATTTATATATATATATATATATATATATATATATATATATATATATATATATATATATATATATATATGAATCGCCGTCTGACGTCACACGACCCAATCGATTTAAATAAGGCCGTTGGATGTCAGAAGAGAAATCCCGACTAAGATGTTAGCCTCACCCAATCTTGTAAAGCAGGCTCAGTACCAAACAAGCATAATGTCTTTACAGCTTCTACATTTCTAGACTTAACAGCCATATCTAGAGGAGTGCGACCGTGCTAATAAAGTAAAAACATCATTTTTACCGACAGTAGATGTCATACATATATAAACTGATATCTCAAGTAATTTGTCATATTTACCCACTTAAACAGAAATTTGAAAAGAACAAAAAAGTGAAAATTATAAATAAACTTTAAATCTACATGCGATGATATATAAACGAAAAAAAAACAACAAAGAAAAAAAAACCAATCTGACTGATAGTCCTTCACACTATTGGTTTAATTTGTAAAAAAAGATCTTATATGACTCTTAGTTATATAATTTGCATTCATACCTTGTCATATTTAGAAATGTTTGCACCAAGTGCTACTAATGTAACAATACTCAATATATGACCACGCCTTGCAGCTTTATGTAGGGGGGTTTCACCATTCTGAAAGATAACAAGTTCACATAAACCAAAATCATAATATTAATTATTTACATACAGTCAAACCTGTCTATAAAGGGCACCCAAGGAACCAGAAAAAAGTGCCCTTTATGAGCAGATGCCCTCTATACAGAAGTTAATTTTACATGCTTTGTTCATGAAAGGGACTTTTTCACTGTGCCCTTTATAGACAGTGACTTGTTATATAGAGGTGCCCTTTAAAGCAAGTTTGACTGTATATATTTACAGGGACTTTTTAAAGCTGTTTGTATGTCATTCCAATGAAGTTGAATAATCTAACCTAAATATAATATTGTTATATATTTTTAATTTTAACTGTATGTTAAACTATAAATTACGAAATATAAAAAAAAAAAAAAAAAACAAACAGCTCATATCCTTAATATCAACATGATAAAAGGTCGGTGAGCTGAGGAACGGGCCAAAGGTAAATAACTCTCGCTGCGTTGAAGACCCATTGGAAGCCTTGAGCTGTTTTCTGCTCTTTGGTCGGGTTGTTGTCTCTTTGACACATTCCCCGTTTCCATTCTCTATTCTACCTTTGACACATTCCCTCGTTTCCATTCTCTATTCTACCTTTGACATATCCCCCTTTTCCATTCTCTATTCTATAAATAACAACTACAATAAATACAAGAAATATAAGAACAACAATAAAAAAAAATACCAACTTTTCGACAAACTAGCCTTGATCACGAGCTCATCAAAAGGGAAATTAATGTTCGAAATTTCCCCAAAGACTCTTAAATGGACAACAATTTTTATTTTTATTGTCCTTTTGTTCGTTCGACACCTCACCAACTTCTATCATTTTCATGAAATATAAAGGAGTAGGGCCACTTTCCCCAAAAACTTTTTGACAAACTTCGTCTGTTTCCTTTCAAAATCCATCAGTACAAAGTCTGTTATGTGTACTCCAATAAATATCACATTCATGACATTAATTACTGAAAAATACCCTTCTGTTTGTTAACATTCAAATGCATAATATACCACCATTTACAATCAAACTGTTAATCAATTTTTTAAATAAGCAGATATGAGTGAAAGTAATACAGGGAAAAGTGGCCTTACTCCTTGGTGGTGAACAATGCATTTCTGAATTTGTTTTCTTAGGCACGTCATGACCAAACATAAAACACAGTGATATATTTTCGACACCGGAATAACTATTGCAACTAAGTACCCCCCCCCCAAAAAAAAATATATATATATATAATGAATATTTCAATACACTACTTATTCTAGGTGTAAGAGCTCGTATAATCATTTAATTTGTTTGTACAAGGAATTAATACAGTATTAAAAAAACATCGAAGCTTTTATTGACCGCGAAGGTAATTAAATTTATTTTTTACCTTGTCTTTAAGGTTCACTTTTACACCTTTATCAATCAGCTGTACTATAAAATCATGGTAACCCTCTGTTGCAGCATAATGGATAACACTCCATCCAGCCTGAAAATGATTTTTTTCTATACTTTGTATTTTTGTAACAATAAAGATGATACATATATTACGTGTATATGTATATTTGGCTTTTTTGATTTATCGGAAAAGAATACGGAAGCAATAAGACGGAAAATTCTAAAGACAAGACGAATTCTTGAGAACTCTAAGGTAGCACACAATTACATCAAAAGTGTAATGTAGGATAAAAAACTTAATTCAAATAGTGTGTGTGTGGGGGGGGGGGGGGTAAAATTGCTGCAAGTTTTGTTATCCGATGTCGATTTTCGGATTGAAAAATACAGATTCAAGTGATGTCCAAGTCAATATACAGAACAAACATATATTGTTGAGGAAAAACAGGACCCATGATACAAAAAGTATACTCTCAAAGCATATGCCCGTATTGGTCAATCAATTTTTCCCAAATTAAGTTAAGAGAGTGGGTGGGGGGGGGGGGGGGGGTCAGTGAAAAACCTATGTGAATTAAGTTTTTTATCCTACATTGAACTGTTGATCTCGTCCCTAACTGCTAGTACTTTGTTAATATATATTGATCATTGTCATTTTGCTAAGTTTCTTCTGTTACCTTTTTTAACATCGGATTCGGACATCTTACTGTGTGTATCGATGTGTGTTTATTCCACATTGGCTAGAGGTATAGGGGAAGTGTTGAGATCTCACAAAACATGTTTAACCCCGCCACATTTTTGCGCATGTCAGAAAACTCTAGACTTTGTCAGTCTTGTGTGTTTTTTGAATTTTGGTTCATTTTTATGTTTCGGAGTTTAGTGTGCCGTCCATTTTGCTGAACTAATATACATTATTGTTTAGAGGCCAACTGAAGCCCGCCTCTGGGTGTGGGATTTTCTCGCTGCGTTGAAGACCCATTGGTAGCCTTGAGCTGTTTTCTGCTCTTTTGTCGGTTGTTGTCTCTTTGACACATTCCCCGTTACCATTCTCTATTCTAGCTACTTGATAAGCGCCGGCTGGGGCTATTTTTCCGGAAGTTGTATAACAACTCTATTACTAAATTTTTATCGAATATCTATTTAAATGCAGGTACCAGATACAATATTTACACCCGATGTATCCGTCCTGTGCTGCACTTAGGGTGAACTTCATTTGATTTTTTGGGTAAATCACAATCCACCATGATATACGTGCATGAAAGGGGGGATAATACTCACACAGTATGCTTCGGACTAGATTGAAATTTCAAATCGTTATTAGGAGCCTTGTGAACATGTGCATACATGTATTCCATTTGATGATTTTCACTTTCCTCGATCCGAAGTTACGGGGAAATTAGGCCATTTGTCCGTTCGACATTTTTAGTAAGCACTATATTACATTATGCTTAGGACTAACAGGAAAATTTGTGCATAGTTCATTTTGATGATTTTTACTCTTGTAATTTTAATCGCCAAAAGAAGGCATTTTGTCCACCTACAATTTTTTTGTCACCGCTAAATTGTATTACACAGTGATTTTGACTGGAACGCAATTCTAAATAGTGGCCAGATACCATGTGAAGATGTACATATTTCATTTTGTCAAACTTCAGCCTTGTTGTTTCGCTGTTACGGGAATTCTTTTTTAAGAAATGGGAAACTTATTTATCCACATTTTTCTGAGGAACAGTTATATCCTACAATATGTCTGGAACTGGAATGAAATAATGCAAAAAGTCTTAATTCTTTCATTACCTCATCTCTACAGTTAAGATCAGCTTCTTCAAGTAAGACTGAAGCGTCCTTCAATTTTCTGTTTTTAATAAGCCTTATAAGTTCTAAACCACGAAGTCGCTGAAAGTAAAAAAAGGGAGATAATAATGATAATAATAAAAATAAATGTAAATGTTTGCAACCACCATTGTGCGTATCTAACACACGGATTACACACGGTAACTACTTTATCCAATCATATTCCCCAAATTTTGATATTAAAATTATGTTGTAAAAAACTTAGCAATACCTAATTGTAAATTAGAAAAAATAGGGCGTTTACTCGGTAATGTCCTGGTCATTGTGTGTGCATTATACAATGTATTCAATCACGCCAAACAGCGTTATCGGTAGTTTTTTAACAAATGAAAATGAAGATGTCCAGATTTGGGAAACGATACAAACCGTATGGAGGAGAAATACAACAATCAGTTTTTTGTCATGAGCGAACGGTCTGTCGCTGTCGGTTCGTGGACTGATTGTTCTATGCGGACAGGATTTTCCAGGGGTGCTCGCTTATGTTTATTTTGTGCCAAGAAACCACTTGCTCTTTTTTCGCGCTTAATAAAGTGAAGTTATTTTGTACATTCTTATGGAGATAATATAATAATTTTTACAAATATTTGTTACTTTTTTGTGTAAAATTTAAAAAAAGTTAAATAACATTCATTTTATGCCTTTAGACTAAGGTAGAAAACTTGTGTTGATTAAACTGAAATTCTTCAAATCAATGAACAGAATATTCAGAGTAATAATAACAATAATATTGTATAAATAGCACACTTGATATTATGGTTACAAATCATTACAGTGGAATTTTTACATTTTTTGTTTGTTTATTTATCGCCGTGTTTGATACATAACATGTACATACCGCTTTGTTTTTTGACTCCTTATCCTCGATTTCATCCAGGTCGTTTGTGTCATTTGTTGACGTCATCATCAGGTAATTTTCTTTCTATACTAGTAAATTTTAATCACATGGTTTAGCTTTCGTGGAAATGCTTGTTTTTTAAGCTATTGCTTAGTTTGAGATATTTATATTTATAAACATCCTATTGTTGATGAGTTGCTTTGTTTTACGCATGATTGCAATACCCAGTTCAGGCTTATTATGACAATGAAGTGACCTGGTTTTTCCTAAGTCTTGGCTTTGTAGCTAACAAGGTAAAAACACAATGCATTCATAAATATTGGCCAAATAAATTTGGATTATTGAAAATCTAGAATATTGTTTTAATATGCGAATAATTTTGTCTCCTTCTCAATCCAATATTGTAAAAAAAAAGGGGAAAGGGCTATTGGTATTCCTGCGCTCTCATCATTGGCCACGCCAACAGCATATTAGATCTTAAAATCATTTTTTTATCACTCCCGTCGATTAGGAATGTGAATCCAGCATGTTTATATTCTGATCTGTTTACTTTTACATTTTTTTCACACTGAAGTCCTTCTACATTTGTACCTTATCATGATTGCAAATAAAGTTTTGGAAGAATGTTATTTTGGAGTTATTGCCCATAACATACTTCCGTTGAAATGCGGATACGATATGAAAATGTATCCGTTTCTTGTGACAAGGGAAATCTACCGAAAAAGGACGACTGTATGAAATAAGGACTTTCATGTCCATGAACCTTAAGGCAGGTGAATTATTATTGAGTTAGACATGAGATTTCCTAAACTTGCAAGATTGTTTTCTTAAAAAGTTTGATATATACCTTCTCTCTCTCTCTCTCTAACCAGAAAAACGAGATATTATTGCTGTTTAATATATTTCTGAGCTACGGTAATAATAATAAAAAATATTTTAAAAATATATTGAAAAGGTGGGTGGTCGCAAAAACTAGGGAGGTGTCATGTGCCCAAGCATCTGTGGCCAAAAGTAGTCTTTCTTTGCTTGAACTTTTGCCTCCTGCATTCATGGATATTTTCGCAGGAAATCATTAGAGTACATTTTTTTTTACATAAAAGTCGCATCAATTCTTTTATAATTTCATATAATCCCCTTTTCACCTCGTTTCTTCTGTATGCTTATTAATGAAATGCGTGCATTTTGGTTATAATTAAATTATAACCCTTAAAAAGTGCACGCGCTAAATTTGCCAAAATATTTGTAGAAGTATATTGATAAAAAAAATTAACTACTGTATACTTACTTAATCCTACATGTTGGTTTCTATAAGAAAACAGTTGTCTAATTTAAAAGTGACAAAAACAATATAGATTACACTCTTTTAATATTTGATTGACAGCTGAGTGCATTCAAACTTTCAGCTTTGTGAATATCTGTTCCATTTTATTCAATTGAATGCACATGAAATGAAACAATATATCGAATTCATAGACAATTTGTATGGCTGACTGTAATGTTATATTGTGGTTACAGACAGTATGTATGGTAAATTTTATTATTCTTTTTTGTTTTGGTCCTTTGTCTAGATTAATTTACCATAACACTTACTTCATGTTTTGTAATTGGGTAATTTAAAACAAAGTTCGATTGATTTATATGATTCTTTCAAAAATAATGTTTTTGTCAACACTGTTGAGCTTGTTTTGAGGGCAAGTAGTGAAAACATAGTTGAATGAAAATGTCATTTATTAATAAAATGACTTAAATCAAGCAATTTATATTCATACATTGTCATTAAAAAATGACTAAAAATTACAATACATAAATGACATAAAAATTACATACAATTTTTGCATTAAATTGTCCCTCAAAGATGGGGAAAGTAATAAAAACGCCAAAGTATTGTGAAAACAATACCCCCCATCCGAAACAGTGTTGAAAAAAAAAAAAAAAAAAAAAAAGAATCATTCAAAAATGGACAAAATTGGACATCCTACAAAACATATATTCAATTAACATATTTACAAAAAAGTATCTGTATCTCAAAGGCGCATGTCCTCGTGAGAAACAGATCAAGGACATTTCAACATAAAATTAATTTCACAACAAACGTTGTATATATATAACAAAAACCACGCTATGTACTCAAAGGCACATGTCCTCGTGAGTACCCAATCAAATACCTATGAAACAACTAATTACGAACAATGCTTAACCTATTAAAAAATTAGGCACCAAATATTTACATTCAATGAGCATTACGAACCAAAAAGTCTTACAAATTTCTACAATTATTATCGTTTTACTTTGCTGTTAACAAATATAATGCCACAAGGGCACATGTCCCTGTGTGGCTATCATTACGACTGAGAACCAGTACCGTGACACAGTTTGAGACCCCCCTACCGAATAACGAAGGTGTTACCAAAAGCACATATCTTCGTTTCAACAAATAATCATTTCCCTATTGAAAGCATGGGGATCCTGATATATTTTTTGTAAGCGTTGGAATTCCACCTACCCATTAATTGAATGAGCTCGTCTTTCGTCCCAATTTCTGCTGCGTACGATCCAGCCCCTAGCCTAAAACTGTGTCCCTTATATGATTGGGTATCCATATTACACCATTGAAGACATGCCTGTAACTGTTTTGTAAAAAATGACGTGGAATTGGACTTTGATCCATGAAACAAAAAAGAGGACCAGCATAGTTTCCCCTTATTTTTGCATATTCCCATAATGCTTTAACATGGCACACGCTTTCGTCTTCACAATTTGCATTTATTAACAATATATGACAAGATTTTCCCGTGTTATGCTTGAAATTTTTCATGTGCAGCTCAATAGAATACGGCCAATGCGACGCTTTGAATAGAAACTTAACCTCATTGTATTGCTAGGTATTATTAGAAACTTTGTTCGTCTTCGTCATTTCTCCTACTCTCAAAAAAGCGTGAAATGCTATTAAAAACATGGCTTTGAAAAGAACACGCAGAAAATGGGAGGAACATGTAAACTCTAATGATGACACTAATTCGCGCAGGATATCTTTAGTGATAGGTAACCTTGTATCTTTACTTGGTCCTGATTTGCGTACGCCCTGTAAAGATTTCTTTACTACAAAATGCTGGGTGTTATCGGGCAAACTTTGAAGCTTATTCATGTAACCAATCACCGAAATATAAGAACAGATAGTTGAATATGCCAGATTGTTACGATGACAAAAAGCAATGAACAAGCATAATTGTGTTACTGATGGTGGTAAAACAGATTGCTTTGGGAAATAGATAGATAAAAAATGTCTGAACCATGCAAAAGCTCTTTCATATACCGCCCGGGAAGACTGAGTTAACGCATTTTCTAAAATGTATTCAGCTGACTGCATCAAAGAGGAAACATCAGGTGCGACACATCTACGGGAACTTCGTCCAACTGAGGAGCCACTTCTCGGAGGTCTGAAAGCTGAAAACGAGACATTTTATCAGCTAAAATGTTTTGGAGACCAGGAATGTGAACGGAGTCAAAAACTATATTAAACGTCATAGCTGTAATAACCAAACGCCTAATAAGTTTCATAAGATACCGATCTTTCGAAGTCTTTCGATTTATCGTATACATGACTGCGATATTGTCCGTGTGGAATTTAATGCGCCTATTCTTCAAAATATGTCCCCAAAGCTCGACCGCTAATACTATAGGAAACAATTCCTTTACTGTTATGTGAAATTTCTTGAATTCATCTGGCCACGCTTGTGCGAACCATCGTGACCCAAGATAACCCCCCAAACCGATATTACTAGAATCCGTAAATAAGTTCAAGGTCACGGACGAATCCCATTCCGACGGCAACAGTACGCATGTGCCGTTGAAGTTTTCAATAAAGACTTTCCAAACATTAATATCCGCTTTGGCCTCTTTAGTCAATTTTCTAAAGTGGTTTGGGGCCTTAAGACCCTTAGTTAAATCAATTATTCTCCTTAAAAATGTTCTACCCGGAACAACTGCCGCACACGCAAAGTTTAGTAGTCCTACCAACGATTGTAATTCTCTCAAAGTAGCGCGCTTTTTCCGTCCAAACTCACTTAAAAGCAATTTGATTTTTGAAATTTTGTCTTCCGGGAGCCTTATTTCCATCGCTAGAGAATCTAATTCAAGGCCAAGAAAAACCATGCACGTAGCCGGTTGAAATGTTTTCTCTTGTTTAATTGGAATTCCGATTTTTACAGACATTTCAAGAAACCTATTCAAATCGGTTTGACACAGAATGCTTGGTGGTGGAGCTACAAATAAAAAATCGTCCAGAACATGTACGCAGTCATGGATACCTAATTTATTCATAGCAACCCAATGCAACGCGGTACTGACTTTTTCAAACAGATTTGGCCCGTACGAAAGTCCCATACTTAATGTTTTATCAAAATAAAATCCGTTTTCAAACGAAAAACCCAATAAATGATAACTGTCCGGGTGCACTGGCACAATTTTGTACGCATGCGCTATATCCGTTTTTGCGAAAAACGCACCTTTACCGTATTTTCTCAAAAGTTCCATTGCATTGTCAATGTTTTGGTACGACACGCTCTTAAATTCTTCAGGGATTCTGTCATTCACAGACATCCCTTTCGGATACGACAAATGATGTATAGTTCTAAAGTCAGTGGAGTTCGCTTTCGGGACTAAGCCTAAAGGGGATGTGATAAAATTATCCAGGGGTGGTGATGAGAACGGTCCTGCTATGCGGCCCGCTAACTTTTCAACCTCAATCTTTTGCTTTAAAATTTCGTGGTTTTCAACGGCAGATTTAAGATTATTTGGAACTTTACTTGAATAATGACCTTCAAATGGAATCCTGAACCCGCACCTAAAACCTTCTACTAAAAACCTAGCCTTTTCTTTATCATATCCTCGTAAGTATAACTGAAGTGCAGAAAATTTCACGGGTGTTACAATTTCTAAATCATTTTTTGTTAGGCAAGGACTTCTGACTATTGGCTTGCTTGTTCGTTTTCTCTCCACTCTGAGTGGAGTTTGTGAATCGTGACAACCATTTTTGACAGACTTTTCGTGAATGTTGCCCTGTACAGTGCTGACAGAAATGTCCGAACCTACAAAACTGTTTTGTACATGATCCTGTGTTATTATAGGTGTGACATGTAAGCCTTCTCTTGTTGACATGATTCCCTTTTGATCTATTGTTGCCGTTGGCAAGAAAAAGCTGTTGTGCAGACTTAAACCTACTTTCTAACCCATCAGCTAGTGCAGTATTGTACAGTTCTGCTACTAATTTATCGTAGGACATATTCACAGGGTCATTTTGTCGCATTTGACGAAATGTTTTGTCATATTTGAGAGCTGCCTCGTCAGTGGTTTTAATTGCAACATTCATGATAATGCTAGCATATTTCATTAACTTTGGGGATTCTGTGGGATATTTCTGACAGTATATTGAGACAAAAATATGAAAGGCTTCCAGCCACTGTGTCACGGTACTTATCTTAGTGCTAGTATGTTGAACTTTAACAAACCCAGGGCCGTCCTCTTCCTCTCCAGAACCCTCTTAAAAAGTATACTTTGTATCCTTTAACTCCCTTTTAGGTAACAAAACCTCAAAATTCACATACTGATCAGCCCATATTTGAGACTTAACTTTTTGGTCTATCCCGAGAGAGAGGGGACGGCTAATAGAATTTACAGCATACAGATTATTATTCAATGTACCTGATTGATTGACAATATTGTTCATCACATTTTGAGTTGCAGTACCAATTGTTCCCATCTGTGACTCGGACGCGATTCTCGATGTACTGTCACTACCATTGGGCGTTGTAACTGAATTACTGCTTGCATTACTTGACGCAGAGTTATTACCAGCATTATTTGAAGCCGAATTACCGCTACCGTCACTACCGTTTGGTGCTGAGATTGGAACGTTAACCGGAGAAGCGTCATTAGTCTGAGTCATGATTAATCCACTTTGTTTAAGCGACTGCACTATTGATTTTGTAATATCTGGCATGGCTGCTTGTAACATATTACCAAATAGTGTCCCAACATCGGACTGAGTATTAGCATTTCCCGTATTTGTTGGCCGTGGATTTGAAGGTACAGTAACTATTGGTTGTGAGTTCGTGGCACTAGTAACACCCCTGTCTGATTGAGAAGTAATATTGTTATGCTGACGTATAGTCACTCTTTCCGCTATTCTCCTTGACTTCCTGGGCGGACCCGCTCCAACCTGTCTGGACATGGCTCAGCTGAAAAATAAAATGTAACAGTGCCACATTACTCAACATTAACACCCAGTTTCAAAACATCATTGATAAGGGAAGGTAATGCCTACAACTTCCATCTTTACTGAAAGAGAGAGAGAGAGAAAAAACAAAAAAAAACTTATCATGATAGGCTCCTCCCCCATATGACATATGTGCAGCAACTGCGATCAAACCTTTGTTACGCTAGTTTACATATATATATTATTTACACCATTTAATTCATCATATTCCGCCCTAACTTGGCAAATAATATATGACCTGCAAACAAAACCATATTATTTCACAGGTATACCATTTTATTATCATAATATTGCAACTTGTTACAATAAATCATAAAGGGGTACACATAAACCCCAACAAGTGCATTTACATTTATTATTTTTTTTGTTTGTTTTGGTCCTTTGTCTAGATTAATTTACCATAACACTTACTTCATGTTTTGTAATTGGGTAATTTAAAACAAAGTTCGATTGATTTATATGATTCTTTCAAAAATAATGTTTTTAATTTTTACGACTTTAGTTTGCCGTACTTCCTGGTTTGTCTAAAAGAATAAGAAAAATTAATAAGTAAAAAGTCCTGTTCATCTTGAAAGTCGCCGAAAGATCTTAAAAATAATCAAAGGATGACATTATAGCAATTTGTTTTTTCCATAATATATGATGATATTAAAATGATATTATAAAATAACACATAGACGTGTACTCAAAACCTCAATAAGAGAGAGAGAGAGAGAGAGGATTATTCGGTCGTATTTTTCTTAATCAAAACTTTTAGATTTACTAATAAATTTCTAGTTTGTAGGGCAGTAATTGAAATACTGTTGTTCATCTGAAAATCGGAAGGGATGTAATAAACAAGACAAATGCTACATATGTTTATTCAAAGAATAATTACATTTGAGTTCATTTCATCGCGATTAGTTAAACAGAATCACGTGGCTCAAGTGAACAAATTTTCATCATGAAGGCCATCAGCTACAACGCCATCACAAAATTGATGATTTTAAAACGTGGGTACGAATTTAAATGAAAAATCCCTAAGAAATAATTAAATTTATGAATAAATTTAACGTAAAATTTCTATTCACATGTAATTATAAGAAATTTCTTTAATTTTGGTAATTTCATAGGTTTGTAAAATTTATATTAAAATTATTATAACATTTAACACTCTAGTAATCGCATAACTTCTGATTTGAGACCAGCACATAACAATGTGGAAGTATGCAAAACCTATATAACGTCGTGTTGTTTGTAAGATTTTATAATATTCAGGACTTCTTATTTCCAAACAAAGATTCAAGTTTACATTGTCATCTTGCAATTAATATTAGAAATATTAGAAATCATACCGAGGCTATAGCTGATTGCGACATAGTTTAATAATTTTGATCGCTTGGCTGCATAGGTAAAAATGACAATGCACAAGATATGCACATTTCACGATTCATCAGTTAAAAGGAGCAAACTAAAGAAAAATTTCCAAAATGACCAAAACAGTTAAAGACGAAATCAAATGATTGATAACATTCAAAAACAGCCCAAGGCTACCAATGGGTCTTCAACGCAGAGAGAAAATCCCGCACCCGGAGGCGGGCTTCAGTTGGACCCTAAACAGTAATGCATACTACTTCAGTGAAATGGACGGCACACCGTACTCCGAAACACACCGAAAAAAAAAAACACACACACACGACTAACAAAGGCTAGAGGAGGTTCCTGACTTGGGAAAGGCGCAAAAATGCGGAAGTACATCTTGTGCATCAATTTGATTCATATAATATTTTATTTAAAAAGAACTAAAAAAAAGTTAAAAAAACAATTTTTATTACAATCAACCGTTTAAATACTGTCAGTAACATAAAATAAAATAAGCAAGCTCTGTGCATTTGTTTGTGTTTGGATGAAATAAACAAATACTGAACATTATTATCAATAAAACTGAGATCATAAGAAAACTCTTCATCGGGATATTTATAATATCATAAACATAATAAACAATACAACAGGTAAACAACACTATTCTATTTGACATGGGCAGCATGGCGGGTGGCGGGTGTCCTGCAGGAAGCAGAGACTGCTTACTCTTCCGGAGCACCTGAGTCTACCCCAGATTTTTTGGTGGGGTCCATGTTTTTCATATGTTTCTGGTTTTTAGGTTTAGTGTTTGTATTGTTTTGATCTTGTCTTCGTTGTTCTGTCAGTTGTTTTCGACTTTCCACTCCCTCAAATATCCCTTTTGTATTTCTTGACTTTACTTAACTAGTGTTGTATATCTAATTTTCGTTATTAATAAGGGTTGCTAGTTCACAGTCCGGTAACTGTATCATTCCGGAATTTGAAAGGGTTATTCTGTGTCCGGTTTGATAATTACTCTCTCTCTTGTTTCTTGTCAATGCGGGTAGCAGACGTATTTTTATTGAGAGCAAAATATTACAACAAACCTCATTTATTTGTGTCCTTAATATATAAAAGTCCCCCAAGGATACAGAACTAGATATGTCTGTGTAAATTGATCTTCAGACATTTTTACAAATAAAATATCAATATTAAGTCAAAATACAAGGCCTTGATTATTAAAATCAGATACCATAATATTTATAGACTTGTTTTTTTTACATGCACATGCAAAAAACTTCATATAAAATGATATTTAATTATCCTAATGGACTGTTAGGTAACCTCACTTGTTTTTCGGTGCAGTTGACTTGATAAGGAAAATTTGGAAAATAAGCAATGCCATATTCAAAAAGTAAAAAAATAAGAAGACTAGAATGATATCTCTCCCGTGCATACATGTAGCTCTGTCCTTAGATGGTTTTGGCTTTACTTTTTTGGTCATTTTGGCTTTTTTTTGTGAATTTGCTCTTCAACAGTTTAGAGTATTCTCTTGGTTTTGCAACATTTTAGGCCTTGAGCACAACTGATGAGTCGTAAATCGACGAAATGTGCACATCTTGTGCATCAAAATTGGTATCAAAGTATTTAAGACAAAATATAGGTTACTTGCTACAGAATGGCGACTGATTGTATATTAACGGAAGTAAATATGTAAGGCTAATGGGAATGGTTTTGGAATATGTTTCCTGTTACCATATATGACAAATTGAAAGAGAAGCATTGCTTGCATCTTTTCGCCCCGCATCTCTCTAATTCACAACAGTTGGATATGGTTATATTTTTTTACAATATCATGAGTAATTCCAAAATTTGGGAAATGTGATTCGATGAAATAGATCCATTTGATTATCATTATCACATTTAGATATACACAAAATATATTGCTGACAGATCTGTTTCGAACCAATGTTGGATATGAATTAGTTCAGAACAGATTTTGCAGCTTTTCTCGTATGTAATTAACTAGAATAAAAAAAACACACACAATAAGAAAATGATATTAACATTGAATCACATTCATTGCATTTTAAAATAAAATAGAATAATGTGAATGTTTAACATTACCAATTTTTATATTGAAAGAAATAAACAGGAGTGATATTGGTGAGTTAAACCATATATATATACCATTGGTGTCTACTTTCATGTTAAGAAGTGTTATAGCGTATCCTGGTCTAAATGTTCTAAAGATTCAAGTTTACATTGTTATCTTGCAATAAATACTAGAATATAAGAAATCGTACCGAGGGTACAGCTGATTGCGACATAGTTTAATAAGTTTGATCACTTGGCTGCATAGGTAAAAATGCCTGGAATCTGGCATACAGTCAAACCTTTCTATAAAGGGTAAATAAGGGACGAGAAAAAGTGCCCTTTATGAGCAGGTGGCCTTTATAGAGAGGTTAATTTTACATACTTTGTTCATGAATGGGACTTTTCACTGTGCCCTTTATAGACAGTGATTTGCTATATAGAGGTGCCCTTTAGAGCAGGTTTGACTGTATATCTCATCTGGTTAAAATAATTTTTTAAACTATCAAAGCGAAAATTAATAATTACTTTGGCGTAATCTTTAAGTATTTTTTCCATTCTTATTTATTTTCGTCAAAAGAATACTGATGCGATAATACAGTGGGAAAAGACCATGTGATCAACCACTCGAAATTGAAACGGGGAGGTATAAAATAAATGTCTAGAGATTTGAGAACTTGTAAGAAGTGCGTAAATGAAGTAATTGAGGACGAGAAACATTTTATATTGTAAATATAACGATATTTGCAGAAAGTCTTTTATATAAAAATATTTTGAAGATTCATTTCATTATTTAAATGATGTAGAAAAAATAAAATAGATATTAAATCCTAGCAGCATTAAACAGATGAGATTACTTGGCTCCTTCATAAACAGTCATTGGAACTGAGGACAGGGGGCTCTTGATGTCACTTGCTACATATATCAAACTTTGATATTATATATGATATTCATAATTGTCATGTCATTGATCAGTATCGATGTAAAGTGAAAGTAAAGTTATATTGTATTTATTATAAATCTTTAACCCAGATACGAAAAGTATACATTGACCGAGGTAATTGTACAGCCTTCAAAAAATATAAAACCTGTAAAAAGTCCCTGCGAAGACATGGAACCGAAACTACAAAGTGTCTTAAGGTATCCGGACCATAAATGACCACGTGATTATTTAAAAGTTCCCGGATGTTCCATACAACGCAATTGAAATGACTTCGGTAATTATCGGCAAACTTCGGAAATGCCAATATAATCAACTTATTTTTACAGACTCTGCATATAAGCAACAAAGTGTGTTTCAACTTGAGAAAAATATATATACAAAATTCCAGCTTTAAACTGTTTGGTTCAGCCATTCACGGTCAAAAAGAGATACAATTTTCGATCATTATCTATTATGGTCCGGATACCTTAAATTAAACCCCTTGTCTAAAATAAACCATAAATATCAAACATAAGAAGTATATGTGCACAGTTCAGTTAGGTAGGAATCATGATGTGGACCAGCAACCGGAAGTGTTTAATTTTTTATCTTTCGAAATATATACAACATGATATAATATATAAAATTGGCTACCTTGTCTATTTTTCACAAATACATTCACTAAATAACAATTTCGATGTCCTCTGTATAAAAAAGCCATTTAAAGTAACTTGAATGTAGACTACATAATTAAACTAAGCCTTTTCATAGATTGCATCAAATGATCCAATGAATAAAAAGGTATTCTAATCCAACGTTATTTCTAACATTAATTTTCATTGGATAACGTTGAAAAATTTCAGGAGTCGCAGGTAAACTCAACAAATTCACAATCATGCAAATAAAGTTTTCTAATAAGCCTGTTCATTTACGATCAATGCTACTTAAGGTGGTACCCAACACTGCAGGGAGATAACTCTTAAAAATCACCAGAGCTTCTCTACGATTAAAATTGATGTTTGCCAAACTGCTATATATTCAATGAATTTATTCCCGCGAAGTTTGAAATTCTATTTACTAAAAAAAATCAACATTTATGTCAACAGGTCAAAGTAAATATTTTCTAAAAATTTTATGAAAATTAAACGAGCCAATTTTATTTTAGTCAAGGTGTTGGGTACCACCTTAAAAATTAAAAACAATCATGACAACAGTATTGATCAATTCAATCTATTAACAACACTCAGCTCTTTGCCAATATTACAACCAAATAATGAGTAGAAAAGGCAAACAGGGATACAGCATTACCGGTATATATAGCATGAACTGGTAGCAACTTCAACTAACGCCAGGCGGAGCTGTTTTTCCGGAAGTTATTTAAAAACTGGTTTAAAAATATTGATCACCTATCTATACATGTATACGATTTGGGTACCAGGTATAATGTTTACAATAGATGTTTCCGCCCAGTGCTGCACCTAGCGTTAAGTGAAGTTGCTAGAACTTGTACAGACAGTTAACCTGGTGATTTGTATGGTAGGCAACTTCTGTCATAACTTTCTTGACAATAAATTATAGATAAGGTGAAAACTAGAACATGATACTGAAAATTACACGTGGACAAACAAATTCTGATAATTATACATTCTCACTAGATGCAAAAAAGTTTAGGAAAATGGAAACATATTCATGATTCCTTGTGAACTTTATCAACTACAAAGGGATCTTCATTAAATTCCTCCTCATGTCATGGTATGTAATTTCAGTCAACCTGTCAGGAATAAATAGCATGAAATATTATGTATAAATATATATGTAATGTGTTTAATGTTCTCTAAAAGAGAGGATAATAATGATTTTGATAAATAGAAAAAAAAAAAAAAAACACAAAACAGTCTGCAGGGTTCTGGTTGAACTTTAATTAGCTAAAGTTAATTCACTAAACTTCAGCGGTATTCAAATTTGATAAGCATTGAACAATATTCAGTGACAATTTAAATTCATATATAATAATTTAATATGGAATGTAACGCGTCATTTGATTGGTCGATTTTTTTCATCTATCATGTCATAGACTAAATTTTCTTTTCTACTATGACATCATTAAAGGGAATCCCGACATTTTAGACGTCAAAACAACCGTTGTAATTAAATTATAAGGATTGACAGTAATTTTGTTTTCAGTCTATTCGAAATAACCTCAATTCACATGATGCACACTTTAAAAAAAAAACGCTACTCGGGTTTTTTAGTGTGCACCAAGTGATTGAGGTTATTTCTTGTATGTCTGCCAAAGGGGCACACACAACTCTGCATAAATTATAATTGTAAAGTCGGATGGTAATGCAGGTATGAGTTTTCGGAAAGGTAAAAAATTCAATACGTAGAGAATATTACAAAAATCCGTATCACATGCAGTATCACCCGAGGCCCGAGGGATGATATTGATCGAGGGCTGATACAGCATGTGATACGGATCTTGACATGTTTTATACGCTTTATCATATATTTCAACAGTGGTGAAGAATTTTTTTTGGTCACGTGACCAATATCATCGCGGTACAAAATACAGCTGACAATGTTCTTTTTGTACTAAGTATATGACACAAACCTTTATATTTTGTGTTTAATTGCATTCACTTTGTATTTAAACAACCCCAGTTTATTCATTGTTTGGTTGAACACCACTGAGTCTGAAAAAAATAAACGAACTGAAATAAACCTGTGTCACCATGTACAACCACAGGAAAGACGGTACATTTTTTTATTTCTCAGAGAAAGCAACTTTTGACAAGAATATACCACTTGTCTAAACATCTATAGAATATATTCTCCAAGACTTTCAAGGCATTCTACATATAATTACCCATAAAGATCGTATTTAACTAAGGTTCAGGCCACACCAAATTGATCTTTATGTCTTTGAAATTCTCCGCTACGATTTTTGGACTATATAAAGAAAAAATTTATTTGCCGCTTACTTTCGCCAAAATGCTGAATCTTCGCCCAAAATTCATCATTTTTCAAGAAATTGGAAATGAGAGTTGTTTGCCCGCTCCTAAATTTTGTAAAAAGTTGGATTTTTCCTAAAAAAATGTGTGTCACACTTTATTTTGATCTTGAACTAAAAAAAGACTAGTCCTGAAGAATAAAAATAAAAATTAATATTTCGCTTACTAGCATCTACTTTTTGCCATCCAAAAACCTTTAGAAGTAAAAATTATTTTGGTGTGGCCTGATCCTTGTTGAAAGAAGACTGAGTAATCGAAAAATTTGTCTTTCTGTTGTTATCTGTTGTATATTATTAGTATGTACGGCGTTTTAAACTTTTATATCCACCGTGTTGTAACAGTTCTAGTCGCATGTACAGAACTTGTATAGATGGATAGAAATAAAAGATACACAATTCATTCTCTACATGTCATGCATGTACCACAATGAAGTATGGTCTCAAATTAAAACTGCGTTTGGTAAAGACTCAAATAGTTCATCTCAAACGTTGCCTTTGAAAATAACAACCCAAAGATACTAATATTAGATATAGTAAATTTATACTATGCTGTATACGACGCATTTCAAGGAGTTACATCTCATCAGCAGCATTAAAACCGAAACATTTGGAAGACCAAAAACCAAACTTATTTTAAAACAAGAAGTACTCATAGCCAAAAATACCTTTAATGGGAAACATTTCCGGATTTAAAAATTTTGTTAGAAGTATGAGGACATACGCACGATATTTCTAAAAATGTACGTTAAAGATCGTGTAGAAATATAACCTGGCAACTCTGCAAATGGTGAAGCAGAGTGTTGGAATAATTTTTTCATGAATCCATGTCTTTAAATATCATTGATTTCGACAAAACAATTTGAAAACCTTACTGAAAATCATAATATTTTTTGTTATCATGTTGTATCTTATATATATATATATATATATATATATATATATATATATATATATATATATATATATATAACTCACCTGATTTTCCATCAGCTTCTGAAAAAAAGATTTAAATTACGTCACTCTTTTATCAAAAGTACGAATTAGGTGTACTAACTGATAGATTTATAAGTAATTTTATTGTTAACAAGGACAATAAATGGAAATGGTGAGCTGTCAAAAGGGGCATAAAACGACTTAAATGTTTAAAATACACAAGTCGTACAAAACCACTTAGCCAATCAGAATTAGACTTTGTAGTATTGATTCTTAGGATGGTCCTCTTTCAAAATTGAGTCCGATAACCTGAACTCTTAACCATGATATAAGCTCATCCTTAAAATGCATATTATATATAATAATCATTGGGGTAACTTGCTTAATTATTTTTGAACACTTATTGTATATTTTGTTCCAGTCTCCCGGTTTTTTATGGGAGTTCACATTGCTAGTGCTTTAGTTTCTGTGCTGTCTTGTTCTAGTTTTGTTTAGTTTATTATACATTTTTTATTCCTTTAGTTATGCATCCTTGTGCCGTAAGTTTGTTGTGTTCCATTCTCCCGACTTTTTCTTTTCCTTGGACTTCGAATTTGTGGTTTTAATGCTGCTGATGAGAGGTAACTCCTTGAAATGCGTCGTATACAGCATAGTATAAATTTACTATATCTAATATTAGTATCTTTGGATTGTTATTTCCCAATGTTTCCTCGCTACCGTATTCTTTTGCCAATATTTAGGAGTGTAACTGCATATTTTTCACAACTGTTTTTAAATTATGGTAGAGACTCAGTACTTGAAATCTAACAATATAGTTACCTTTTGTTTTTTCTTTTGGCTGAATAATCTCGAAATCCATTGATTGGAACTTTTCAGTCTCCATTTTCACCTCTGTTTTTACTCTGATAAGACTACAACAAGTGAATGCGCCCGATTTCTTCAGAAACACCTCTCTTTTAACTTCATTTTCCAAATATATATCAATGGTACCAGCGCATTCAATGTCTTCATTTTCTAAACACATATTAAATACCCGGAAATTCTCTCTGTTATTTTGAAAAATGATCGGAAAACTTTCTTCGCCAGATACTTCTTGAATATTTCCAGAGAAAGTAAACTGCAAGAAAATGTTTTTTTTTCCTAAGTTCTATCAAACATATAAATTTACCTTGGAAAATGATGTGGTATTAAAAGTCATATTAGAAAAGTTTATTTTGAATTTTTGATAAATGAGAAAACACAATTTATAGATTAAATACTTAAATAAAATTACATATATCCTCAACCCAAGATCACACATTCATGTAAATAAACTTGGTTCCTTTTTAAAACAGTCGATAGAGCTGAGGACAGGGGACTCTTCCAAATTTACTCCACAATGTATATAAGTGATCATGTTGATGTTGTTTTAATTTTGTTATGTTGTTTCACATGCTATAAAATTTAGAATTATGACAATAAAGAATTGAATTTGAATTTGATATTATTTCGTAAGAGAATGTTTAATTGCAAACACGTGAGATTTAAAATATGACTTAACCATGGCATGGAGAAATAGGTGAAAATGGTGGAGCAACTGGGACACAACCCCCCCCCCCCCCCTTCCCTCCACAAACGGGTGTGAACTCTGGTTGCTGCCTCTTATAAGACATCGCCATATTGTTGATTTCAAGTCCAGTAAAGTCAGGTTCGGTGATATAGAAACACACATTCGACTGATGCGAGAAATCAATTTCATCTAGAAAACTGATATTCCATAACGATCTATCAGTTCGTGGTGACGTTCGATCGTAGAATTTTTGACGCGATGACTTCAACCTATGAACAACACACATGTATTCTGTTTTGAGTAGCTAGAAGTCCTAGAAGTGCGTATTAGTTGGGAAATGTGAACACCTTACGCTAATGATACTGGATCATTGCTACTGATTAATGGAAATTTGAATATTGAAAAGGAGAAGGGTGGATGAGACGAACCGTAGATAATCACCGAATGGACAGCTGTTTAGTGATAAAACATAATCTTTTAGCAGAAGTTTAAATTAATGGCATGCTCTAGTTTTTTATCATTATAGTTTAAGCACGTCTTCCTAAAACAAATCGGTAAAGAGAGAAACAAATATTAGAATAGAGAATGGAAACTGGGAATGTGTCAAAGAGACAACAACCCGACCAAAGAGCAGAAAACAGCATATTTGTTTTAAGTTGTATGACAGTATAATGAATAATATAATTAAACCACACTGACATGACTGATCTGTATGAAAATAGAACTTTAGTGTCTATAGATATCATTTTCGACAAAATCACTATTAGATAAACATTGCTTCAAAGAAATATACATTTCATATTTACTTACTATGCATCTCTGGCCATTTTTAACGTTACATTCTTCACTTTTCCGTAACGAACTCTCGTTATAACCGAGTTTTGACCAGTTCTTAATTCTAGTATCTATTTTTCTTGGAACAGCTACTTCAACAACTAGCAGTAATGTATCAATATTGACCCATTTTGTCATAAGAAAAAACTCAATTTTCTTCTGTTTGTTGATAGACCTCTCTAAGGCGCTGACCACACCTGGTAAATCTATCTTTACTTTTTCTTTTGTTGACCCGGCATAACTGTAAAACAAAAAACTAAATATTTTGCGAAATAGCTCATACGACAATAGAAAACAAGGAAAATAAATGGAAATGGTGAGCTGTCAAGCGGGGCATTAAACGACTTAAATGTATCAAATAAAAAAGCCGAACAAAACCAAATACAAAATCGTAAAAAAACACAACAACCAAACTAAAAAGTTAAAATTACCCAAAGTTTCGACCAATATGGTCTTGATTACGATCATGTAAAAAATACAAATGAAAGTAAAATGGTGTTGTTTCTTTGAAACCCAGAGCAAGACAGCTCACCATTTCCATTTATTTTCCTTATTTTCTTACTGTAAAATATATTTACCATAAATCCAACAATGTAAGTTATAAATTCTATTATATATAAATTTCGATGCACAAGATGTGCAAATTTATTAAAATTACGACCCAATTATTGAAAATCAAAACAATAGTCCAAATAGTTGTATAGTAAATAAAAAAATTCCAAATTTACCAAAGGGTAAAGCCAAAACATGATTTACTATGCTATACAAGAGGGAGACACTATATTGCTTTATAGGCTTTGCTTTATTTACAAATATAATATAGCTTTTCAAGAGGATGATGAAATCGGTGGTTCTTTCAAATGGACCAAAATGAAAGCCAAGATATATCAAACTGCACTTAAAACCAAATTAAACTAAATTCGAGTGAAAACATATCAACAAAAATAATACATTTAGAACATCAATATCCTCGTCGTTTACTAGGACACAAAGACATGAGCAGAGCGGAAGAGAACATCCCCTTTGTTATGTTATAGTTTAAGTAGTTTAGTTTGGACAAAATTTTCATCCAGTTATGAAGCCGGTAAGTTTCCGAAAATGCTTACCGGAATCACCACCCAACTCTACAATATTATTATGAATTTATGCAGTTGTTACTGCTTGGCTGACGTCAAGGGAATCGACTTTATTTTTTCATAAATTTTAAATTAATAGATTGGAGGTTCCGGTCTGCTTTTTTTAAAAGTTCTGTAGGTGTGCTAATGGCCTCGTTAATTTGAAATTAATCGAGAAAGAGATAAGATGCAGGTAATCATTCATTACAAACAATTATTGTCAAATTTTGATAAAACTTAGTGGTAAGTCATGTGTCTCCTACGCACTTATTTTCTTTTGAAAAATTACTTCAACTTTAAAAGCATCATCATGATGAAAAAGTTTCCAGATTCAATACTGTCTTACACAATACAGTTCTCCACACTGATGCTCTGTGCCAAATATCAGGAAGCTAGCGTACGCGGTTTCTGAGAAAAATGTGACATAATTTTTTCTATCTCAAAAATATTATAATTTCCGTCAAACAGGAAGTGGACATACGACGCCGACAACAACAACGACGCAAGACGACGACGGATAGTGATCCCTATTTGTCGCTTCTGCGTAACGCAGGCGACACAATTTTAACACCACTTACATAGAGAAATGTTTGATCTTAAAAGATGCTGATTTTCCAGTTTCGTCCATTTCTGCTTCCATAACTTCCCAGTCGTCAATAGAGCTAGGAGCCTCACTAGATGTCGCCAGTATGACAACTTCGTCATTAACTGATATTTTATGGTGTATTGGTATTTTCATTTTTATTTCGTGTTTTGGTTGTTGGCCATCTGTCATGGATATATCAACGATGCTTGTCATTAATACATCTCCCTCCTTTTCTTCATTGTTCACCTCTTTGGTGTCAACAATCTAAAATCAAATTTATGTATAATTATTCAATGCAATATGACACTGCCTTGGAATACTACAATTATAATAAACCAGTACAATGTAGTACATACTTAGCCATGTATTAACATACAAAATGATATGACAATCTGGAAAAAAATAAGTCATCCACACCAAGCATTTGTTAGGAGAAATTTATCAAACTATAAACTTTTTTTCTTCAAATTGTTATAAAAGTGAAATATATGAATCTTTAAATCGTAAAACGATGTGGTCAGATAATCTTACCTGGAGAGATAACTCGCCTTCAGATTCAAATGTGGTCAGATAATCTTACCTGAGAGATAACTCGCCTTCAGATTCAAATGTGGTCAGATAATCTTACCTAAAGAGATAACTCGCCTTCAGATTCAAATGTGGTCAGATAATCTTACCTGAGAGATAACTCGCCTTCAGATTCAAATGTGGTCAGATAATCTTACCTAAAGAGATAACTCGCCTTCAGATTCAAATGTGGTCAGATACCTGAGAGATAACTCGCCTTCAGATTCAAATGTGGTCAGATAATCTTACCTGAGAGATAACTCGCCTTCAGATTCAAATGTGGTCAGATAATCTTACCTGAAGAGATAACTCGCCTTCAGATTCAAATTTGGTTAGATAATCTTACCTGAGAGATAACTCCCCTTCAGATTCAAATGTGGTTAGATAATCTTACCTGAGAGATAACTCCCCTTCAGATTCAAATGTGGTCAGATAATCTTACCTGAAGAGATAACTCCCCTTCAGATTCAAATGTATCCTTTGGAATACTTATTTCTGCCTCTGGTTCATACTGTGGTTTCAAAACTATTCCATCTTTGGTTATGCTAAACTTTTCTGGCTGTACTATTTTGACTAAACAAAAGGCCAGGTATGATTTTCTGATATTCAGTGTTAATGTAACGTCTGAATACTGAAACAATAAATAGACATAGCCATAGAAATAGGCAAAAAGTTGTAAAATCCTAAAAAGCATAACTGTTACGAACTGATGGTAATTTTGCAAAATCTAAAACACAAAAAACATAAAACCATTATTTGATCTTTGGGAAATCATATTGTTATTGAAGATATTATCTTGTGTCTTAACCAATCAAACCAATCATTGTCAATCATTCCATTTTATTATGTTAATTATGTTCTGTATTTGGTAATTATAAAATTATTATACCGTTCTATATGGGCTCAAAAAGTTTGAAATAAACACATTTGTATTATATTGTATGATTCTTCACCTTGTCAATTCAACCTTTTGGTTTAGATAAAAATTTCAAAAAGACGATATTGTCATAAGCAACAGATGAATGAATTGAAGCACAAAGTTGAAGTGATTTTTGGGTGCACATTTATTTTCGCTCATTTAATTTGTAATATACAATATTCCTAAACGAGCATTATATGTGTAGCTACATAAATATGAATGTATTGGCAAGTTTTCTGTAGCACTTCTCTAGAATTTGCTCAATACAAATACAAGTTCAGATCGGCTCAGAAACCCATAAAAATTGTATTTATTAGAACCACAGAAAACTTAATTGCAAACTCCACACCCCAAATAAAGCAGTATTGATACATTTATACCGCCTGTCCTTTTTTAACATTGTCAGAATATCTAAAATATATTCCAAGCACACTTGTTTTTTATTTGTTTGGTTGTTGCGTACCATAGAAAATGCATTGAATAAAGACAACATGGTCGTAACCATTTAACAGTTTTCAAACAAGACTGATTTATTTTCATTCGTGAATATAAAGAAAAAAAGACATATAACAAGGTCCATTGTCGATAAGTTCTAATTAAAAAAAAACGGAATTAGGCACAACTGCGTTGCTCACATTTTTACAGTTTTTAATCAAACAGGCCTACACAGAATAGTCAAAATCCAGGTTAGTTCAACCTGAAACCCTACTTTTAGTAGAATATCAACAAATGTAGTTTTAATCATGTCACTGCCGATGCAATGTCTACAGACCCTACTTTTAATATAATCTAAACAAATTATGAACTAACAATTTCAACACATGTCTTTTAAATCATGTCACTGTCGACGCAATGTCTGCTGAGGGATATTACACTCAGGGACGTATATTCCACCAGTAGGGTTATCGACTTAGTAGTAGTACAATAAACACAGGTTCAACATCTTGCGTACAATGCGAACATATAAAATAGCTGGTAGCAGACGGAAGCCAGGCACTAATATCAAGTATATAAACGACTATCAAATTAAGGTAGGAGGTACCCAATTGGGTGATTATAAATTTTTTTTATCATTTTAATATTTCCCGAATATTGGCAAATAGAATGTGAAAATGCATAGAAAAGTTGACAGCAATAACATATCATTTTTATGGAAAATTCTAGGGATTATGTTTTGAGAAATGACGATTTAAAGTGAAAATTTTAACTTTTTTCATCAGTTTTTATATGAAATCTACATTAAAAGACGTTTATTTTAAGGATTTTAAATCAACCTTAAGAGTTAAATATAATTTTTTTCCATATTTAGATACAGTTCCAGATATTCTAGCTGCAGGTAAAATTTCATAAAAATCCGTAATCTACTTTCAGTACACTGGTAACATACTTTTGATTTTGAACGCCCATTCTCGTCTTGTTTATTCGTAATTTGTCATTACGGTTTATTTTCAAAGATAACAAGATTGTCTTGCAGTCAATCAAGATCGGTCAAGACAAGTTTAGATCAGTTCAGCGAATGAAAAGTTGAACAGTGCGTAATTCATTCGTAACTTTTATAAACTGGTTTTAATTAGACTTGATTTACTGTTTTGGCCTTGTTATCTTCCTTTTGTGTGCAATCAATTTCAAAAACTGAAAAAATCCATAAAGTCAAGATTAAACAAGATGGAAATGACCATCATTTAGATCTGAAGTGTGTTGCTATTTACGTAGTACTCACGTGATATGTTGAATCTGCACTTTCAGCAAATGCATCTACATTTTCCACACGACCACATTTTTCGCTTGGAGACATAAGAGCGAGTTTTTCGTTCTTCATCAGAACTAAATTTATTCGTAGTTTCGCCTTCAGTATCTTCCTGTTGCATCTCCACAATCTAAGTTCATATACATCACTCACAGCCTCGTTTTCATCTTTTAAATTCGCTTTCATATCAAAATATTCCATTTTCATTTTACAACAATACAGAAAATAACTTTCTGTGACGTCATCTGTCTTTACGTCAAGGTCAATACTCTTTAGACGATTTTCTCCACCAGGTTCAATGTATAAAACATCAGAAACAATACAACTGAAAATAAGTAGATTTTCTGTCAATCATTGAGTATGCAGTAGCTTTGTTGAAGTATGTACATGTAATTCGTATAGTTATATCTTTATGATATCTATCACTGAAAGGCCGTGTTCACACTGCTCATGTTATGCGTACACAAGATTTTTTGCTTATATCTTTATGATAAGCAGTCATACCTTTATGGTGATGAATACGGTTATCTATTTTAAAATATTTATAATTGTTAAAGTTTTTTAAATGAATTGATCTAAGCTGAAAAAAATGATTTAACTAGTTTCAAACTTGCTTAAACATATGTGTGAACACGGCTTAAACATGGTCTAGTTTTAATGAAAAAAGATTTTAACAATTTAAGCTCAGGTTGTGGATACTTGTAATTGTTATTCCACCGTATCACCTGCCGAGCTGTTCATGCACAATACAGTTATGTGTCAGAACTGAACAGTCCACGTCAATTCTGAGGTATAAATGCAAATTTCTGGTTATGAATAGGATTGGGTAAATTGAACTTAAAATGGGCTTTATTTATTATCATTCTAAGTGGACACAATAGAATAGCAGATATATTTGGTGTTATTTAATAAAAAAAAAGAGAGAATAAAACATTCTGTAGATATTTTCCAATACGATAATTAAAAAAATTATGTTTTTTTTCTAACTTTAGAAAAATTATAAATGAAACTGATTGTTTCAATAGGTACGCCTCATTCGGTAAAATAGAAGCTCTTTTTAATTATTTTTCTTAAAAGGACTTTTATCGTAGTTTACATGTACCTATCTTGTATACTGATTGAATATCTATCTTGATCTATGAAAGATACTTAAAGTTTCATTTACGAACTTACCCAATCTAATTAAAATTATATCAACTAATTGCTTCTTTCAGTCACTGCATGTAGATCTAACAACACTTTATTTTACTTTCTGTTTTGGTGACATTTCCAATCAGCCAATCAGATTTCATCCTTCATGATTTGTGAAGGGATTAGCATAAGGATATAACCCGAGGATTCTCAATAGGTCATCAGAACAGAAAGTAAAATGGAGTGTTGTTAGATCTACATGCACTGACTGAAAGGAGCATTTAGTAGATCTAATCTGCTGATGAGTTGTCAATCAATGAAATGGCGATACAGTGCATCAGATTTTTAAAGTATTTTGTGATATATTTTATTTGATTAGATTGGAACTTGCCGATGTTTAAATCCAGAACTACGGCTGTGTTGTCTTAGTAATATATCAACCACTTGTTTCTGCTTTGAGTTAAGTTCTTCCATTGTCCACGACTGGAAAATTTAGAAATCATAAACACCAAAATACTGAGTAAAAACCAAATATGAAGGCGATAATTTTATTCAATATTTGAGTGCATATTGTTGATTTCGATTGTATCTTAGACAGGTAAACACTTTTTTGTTGTTGTTATTGTTGATTCACAGTAGTTTACTTAAGGTTTTCACTTTTGCTTAAATTAAAGTTCATCTTGTATAAATTTCATAATACTTATTTTGATGAACAAGATGTGCATATCTTGTCGATTTATAACTAATCAGTTGTGCCCAAGACCTCAAAGGAACACAAATAATAATCCAAAAAGTTGAAGACCAAATTTAAAAAACAATCAAAGCTAAAACCACTTAAGGAAAGAGCTATGCACAAGGGAGATACTCCTTAGTTTTCGCAACATTTAACATTTTTGTACTAGTCTTTGTGCCCTTTTATAACAATTTCTTGTATTCAATTGTTTGATATAACAAACTGAAATAATTATAGCTCTTTCCCCAAAAGCACTATATAAATGGCAGATTTTATGTTGTGTTCCTACCTTTATAACCAATTTATATTTTTTGTTAATCGCTTGATATTTATCAATACTAATACCAATTTAGAATACAATTGTAAAAATGACACATATACCTAAGGAGCAATTAAAAAAACGTAATCCATTCGACAGACAAACCCGGGAATACAAATGAACATCACGAACTCCTATAAAAACCAGGAGTGAACCCAGATGCTCCAAAAAGGTAAGCAGTTCCTGCTCCGTATACGGCACCCGTCGTGAAGTTTAATTCTGATCATATCAAATTTTAAAGGAATACCAATATACAATATATTCATACCCAATCTTGTAACATAACCTCAGCACCTAATATGCACAAAGCTTCCACAGATGGAACTTTTAAAGCCTGGACAGCTACCTCAAGTGGGTTATGTCCATTCTACCAATGAAAACCGTCATTAGTTTTATTTGATGAATCGGTGTCTGTATATGATTTGGAAAAGATCTGATATCCATACAAGTACATGTAGAACTGTTTATTTCATTTTTCTTATTTTACGTATTCATTCTAGTAAGGCCAAATGTTTCCATTTTATTAAATTTCTTTTTTTTTATAGGTGTTCGCATTGCTAGTGCTTTAGTTTCGGTGGTGTCTTATTTTAGTATTGTTGAGTTTCTTATACGTTTTTTTAATGTGTTCCATTCTCCTGACTTTGTCTTTTCCTTGGACTTTTCCCACTGTTTTGTCGCTTCGATATTCTTTTGTGGATAGTTAAAACGGTTCATTCAAAACTTAGTTTCTTTCAGAGCATTTGACAGCTTTCTAACTCGTTGTCATTCATGTTTGCCAGACCTCATTTTTGAGATTTAGTTTTATATATTAAATGCATGTCTTGTATATTGTAATCATACCTCATTCACAGCGGAAATGTCTGCGCCAAAGGCAATCAGGACTGCGATAGCTTCTGTGTGTCCTCTCCTCGATGATTTGTGCAGAGGTGTTTCTTCGGACTATAAAAATATAAAGAAATACTACCTTACATAAATAAATAATATACTAGTAATTTACTATAGTGATTTGCACGATGTACTTTTGAAAGACATTTTCTTTTAAAAATTTTTCAGATATTTAAAATTTTAGGTTTTTCGGCTATTTTGCAAAGTTTGAATTAGTCATGTCGAACTGCGAAGAAAGTATGTATTATGGAACATATCAAACTGTCACAATCAGTAACTCTCCTTCGACAAAAATTTACAACAACTTTTTTTTAAATTTATTTTTCTGTTACAGTGTATGAATAGTTGACCATGTATTATTATGATATAATATAAATACGTTGCGTCAAGACTCTGGCATTCATAATTCAATGAGTTTATGTTTTTATTAAATTGGCTAATTTTAATGGTTTAGTTTATTAGAATGTTACGTCAATTTCAGCGCCATTTGCTGTGTCGTGGCGGCAAGCTTTTGTCTGTGGAGAAGGCGGAGTACCCGGAGAGAACCACCGACCTACTGCAGCAAAACTGTCAATCCTTGTCAACTGAGTTCGGGGTGGAGCGCATCCTACAACTATCTGGATTCGAACTTACAACCTTATTGTAAACAGGATAGTGATAATTACACACAATACCCAGACCACTCGGCAATTGCGGCCCCCTAATTTTAAACATTGGCAAAAGGTGGACAAAACAATTGGAAAAGTAGGAAAAATCGAAATCCAAGGGCAAGACAAATGCCACAAGGACACATGTAGATGTATAACTAAGAGAATAAAACAAACACATAATAAGATAAACAGAATAAGAACAAGAAAACACAGAAATTAAAGCACTAGAAATGTAAAAAAAAGTATCAGTATGTCCAGCTCCGTTATCGACACCCGTCAAATTAAGTGAAGTGTTAAACAAGTAAACTCCTACCACAAATCAGAAGGATAAGTATGTACAGCTCCGTTATCGACACCCGTCAAATTAAGTGAAGTGTCAAACTAGTAAACTCCTACCACAAATCAGAAGGATAAGTATGTCCAGCTCCGTTATCGACACCCATCAAATTAAGTGAAGTGTCAAACTAGTAAACTCCTACCACAAATCAGAAGGATAAGTATGTCCAGCTCCGTTATCGACACCCGTCAAATTAAGTGAAGTGTCAAACTAGTAAACTCCTACCACAAATCAGAAGGATAAGTATGTCCAGCTCCGTTATCGACACCCATCAAATTAAGTGAAGTGTCAAACTAGTAAACTCCTACCACAAATCAGAAGGATAAGTATGTCAAGCTCCGTTATCGACACCCGTCAAATTAAGTGAAGTGTCAAACTAGTAAACTCCTACCACAAATCAGAAGGATAAGCATTTCCATCTCCGGTATCGACACCCGTCACACTACCAGTGAGTAAAATTAAGTTACTTGTCAACTTATTGAAGTTAATAATTCTACTACCTTGTCTAAAACATCTATATTTTCTCCTTTCTTGATTAGTGCGATGATCAAATCAACGTAACCACCACAAGCTGCATGATGTAAGGCGCTCCATCCAGCCTGTCAAATATATATGCGAATTTGTATGAAAATAAGTATACCCTCTTGAATAAGGGAAGGGTTGTATACCAATAAAACCCACAACTCTGCATCCCTACCAAGTAAGAGTATTCTGCCATTCTGACTCTCTTTTATATTTATGTTTGCCCACTTTTCGTGTTGTAGTGACATTGTTTATTAGTTGGTGCTTCATTGTTTGTATTTTTATGTTTCTCTATCACCGAACAAACATTTTATTTGACTTGATATGAGTAAAATGGCAGGTGTCTTGTAGCCACCCTTCCACATGAGTTCTTCCTCGCTTCTTTTGGTGGGTCTATGTTGTTCGTCATGCTTTTTTATAGTTTTTTATGTATTGTGTGTATTGTCTGGTTGTTTTCGTCATTCCTCATTTCTGGATTTATGATTTGTGAGGGCCTTTTGGATTTTCCTTACCTTGTCGTCGTTGTTATGTACTGAATCAGAACCATAACTGATTAAGTTTGTTAGGTTCTTTATGGGAATAAAAATTGAATTAAGGACAAACGGAAAGACTTAGAACCATATATACACATGACAATCGGCAAAGCCAATTAACGCCGATATCTATATATAGCTATGTATTACAACTATATTTCATTAAGAAAAAAGGATAGATATCTTCTTGTGTTCTCAATCAAGGGAATTTTCAACCCCCTTTCTTGAATATTAACGGCGTATTTCAGAAATTGTTTAGACTACGAGCAAATTTTATAACAGGTCAAGTGACGGAATCTCGGACTAATTTACCTTAATAATATCTTGATCATTAATAAATTACCTCATCTGAGCAGTAAATGTTGGTATCCTTTTCAATCAACTGGAACGCCTCAACTACTTTTCCATTTCGAATACAATTTATCAGTCGTATCCCACGGAGGGTCTACAATAAATCATTGACAGAAAGGCATAATAAGGGACTCCTTACCCATTCACATCATCTGAGTTCACCCCATATTTTTTTTTAGCTTTTTTTGGTGTTTGCTTGTTCTCGTGCTTCCCCATCTTAGTTTTGTCTATGTACCTGGCTTCTTTATTATTGAATGGCCATAATGATTTTAAGGTCCCCTAACAGGTATATTACTGTATAAACTAATAATTACTGTTATAATGATGCCGTGCTAGTTTTTTCACTAACTTCTTACTGTGCTTACCGGAGAAGCAGCAAATATCAATTTCAAAGTCTTTTGTTTTACCCGGCCGAAAAACGATCCGCGATCACACTACCACGAGACCACCGAGGCTTATCAAAAGATATAATAATAACTAAATATTAAAATAGTTACATCAACCAAAGGTAAACAACAAATTATGTAATATCATTTTTGATTTTTTTTCGTTTTGTAAATGGAAAAATAATAAATATCATATATTTGAAAAACAGAAAAAATACTTGAAGAATTGATATTTGACCTGAATATTGTAATGTTTTCCGATAGCAAGCTTTTTAAGATATGGAACTTTTATCCAGATATCGACAAAACAATACAGAAAGAACAAAAACAACGGGCAAGGAGAAGGCAAGACAACAACAAAATAACACAAGGATGCATGTATAACTAAAAGAGCAAAAATACAAATAACGAACTAAAAAGAATTAGAACAAGACAAAACTGAAGAATTAGCAATGTGAACTATAACAAAAATCAGGCCTGGTTCTATGAGTAAGTCCAATAATATACAATTTCACGACCAGCACCAATATACTAGGACCGCCTAAGTGGTCTTGTGGTAGCGTGCTCGACCTGAGTGCGGAAGGCCGCAGGTTCGATCCCCGGCCGGGTCAAACCAAAGACATTAAAATTGGTATTTGCGGCTTCTCCGCCAAGCACGCGGCTTCTAGGAGTAAGAGCAAAGATCGACTGGTCGACGCGGAGTAAGTATAATGTGTCGGAGTGGAGTTATATGTCTTCCTGTGGACAGTTACCTCGTAGCTAGCACATTAAAAACCCGGCTCAAAGTGTCGGTCTTGTACAAAGCAGGGATCATATTCATTATCATATCAACATGTTCTCGTCCTGCACCTACTGAAGAGACATCAAGTTCAAGATGGATGAATTACTAGTATTGTTTAACGTTGTGGCAATTAGGTGCATATCTTAAGTCCCGAAATGTGAAAATTCAAAACTATATAACATTTGCAAATCGTAAAATCTACATTATATCTCAAAAATGCAAAACGCAACTTTATATTGTTGCTAGAAAATGTTCTTACTGATTCGGATCTGTTCTGTGGGTTGAGGAAGACACGTACTGGTGCAACCTCTTGTTCAGGTTGTACTCGCACAGATCTGTTTCTTGACGTTCTAGATGAAGATGGCAGGCTTTTCAGGGTGATACCGGTGGTTGCTTTATCAATAATTTATGGAAAAAAAATAAATAAAATAACATGAATACAATGAAATAAAAAATCAAAATTTCTGACAAATTTGAAAAAATAAGATATAAATGGTAACCGACTGTTCAAATGCTTTGCAATACATTGCAAGGAAACTTCTCAGTCTTATCAATATGCCATTTTAGTTTATTTTTACCTAAATATTAGTAGAATGTTTTACATCAAGGTGATGATCAATTTCAGAATCTGTGGTTAAGGTTTATACAACTAGTTGGTGCACACAATTTTGACTATTTATAAACTATCCATCAGCTGTGGTCAAGGCCTTAAATGTGTTAACTATAATCCAAAACGAAGAGTAAATTAAAAAAAAAGCCAAACAGACCAAAAGGGTTAAGACAAAACTATCAAAGTACAGGGCCATACACAAACACAAAGGATATAATTCTTAGTTCCCAACAATAAATCTAATGTGTCAATTTCCGGCTAGTATTGTCATTTTTGCAACTGAGCTGGTGATACTCTTGGGACTTGGAGTCAAATAGCTAATGTATTGACTCATTGGTAATAAGATATTCTGTGATGCCAATTTAGTTACACAAGATGTACAAATTATCAATTGTGCTCAAGACTAAAAATTTTTCAAACCAAAACAATAATCCAATACGTTGAAAAGTAAATTCAAAAATGCCAAAATCATCAAAAGTGTGATGCCAAAACCATCTATGGATAGAGCTAAGAACGGGTGAGATATTCCTTGTTTTTCACATAAAAAATAATTATGTAATATCATAACTCGTATAATACTGGAACATAGCACGAAATGCAACATACTGACATACTTTTGACGTTTCAGAATTGGCTTGGGATATGTGACGTTAAAACTCAATTCATGTATAAAACTGGGAAAAATGCAAACAACATTTATCAATGGTTTTCGAATTTCAAATGAATTTTCTGCCAAGAAAACTCAGGATGTTTTAACTTCATAAGCATCTAACTAAAAAGCATTCAAAAAATAGTTTTTTCAACTTGAGATTGTCGTTTTTGACAAAATGAAAGACAAAATCCGACACCTATACCAAACAGTTGTTTAAATAAAATTTTTAATAAATAAGGGTCATCACTTAAAAGTATAAACTATTTTCAAGAGAAAAACTGTTATAGAAGCGAAACCTAATAGTAGCATTAAACCATTTATCGAAGTGCTCATGGTCATCCGTGTAATTTCTGACTACATCGTATTATAGTGCGACAGCATCCGACCGGCAGCCTCAGTTAATGTAGTTGTTTTGGATAAATCTCTTTTGCATATTTTACAATCTCGGAGTTATCAACAAACGTACACCATGTAGATGCCTGTAGTTGTTATCAAAAATAGAACAATACAGCGCACTAGGATGTCAAATCGCACATAAATGTGGGAGTGACAATCGTTGCTACAGAAAGGTAAGCATGTCCTATCCCGTAAATGGCATCCGTCAAATTGTCAGTTAGAAAAATCGAATGAGGACCTTGCTGTCTACATGATCTACCGCTCAAACTATTTTTATCATCCCTAGCTAGCGAACATTTTGCTGGTAGTAACACTGAATTTGCTTTCATAGCGCGTTTTTATATATTACTAGAGGATCATGATACATGTAGATATGGGGATGTGTGGGTACCATTAAATCAGGATAAATCCCTAGTCCTACTAAGTCAGTCTATCTTGATTCTCTCTTGGTCCTATGTTTTGTGTGTTAATTGGTATGTCATTGATGTTCTATGTTTTATGTCTGTCGGGTGACGTTGGTTAATTGGTATGTCATTGATGTTCTATGTTTTGTGTCTGTCGGGTGACGTTGGTTAATTGGTATGTCATTGATGTTCTGTTTTGTGTCTGTCGGGTAACATTGGTTAATTGGTATGTCATTGATGTTCTATGTTTTATGTCTGTCGGGTGACGTTGGTTAATTGGTTTGTCATTGATGTTCTATGTTTTGTGTCTGTCAAGTGACGTTGGTTAATTGGTATGTCATTGATGTTCTATGTTTTGTGTCTGTCAAGTGACGTTGGTTAATTGGTATGTCATTGATGTTCTATGTTTTATGTCTGTCGGGTGACGTTGGTTAATTGGTTTGTCATTGATGTTCTATGTTTTGTGTCTGTCGGGTGACGTTGATTAATTGGAATGTCATTGATGTTCTGTTTTGTGTCTGTCGGGTGACGTTGATTAATTGGAATGTCATTGATGTTTTGTGTTGTGTCTGTCGGGTGACGTTGATTAATTGGAATGTCATTGATGTTCTATGTTTTGTGTCTATCAGGTGACTTTGGTTAATTGGAATGTCATTGATTTTCTATGTTTTGTGTCTGTCGGGTGACGTTGATTAATTGGAATGCCATTGATGTTCTATGTGTTGTGTTTGTCGGGTGACGTTGATTAATTGAAATGTCATTGATATTCTGTGTTGTGTCTGTCGGGTGACGTAGATTAATTGGAATGCCATTGATGTTCTATGTGTTGTGTCTGTGGGGTGACGTAGATTAATTGGTATGTTATTGATGTTCTCTGTTTTGTGTCTGTCGGGTGGCGTTGATTAATTGGAATGTCATTGATGTTCTATGTGTTGTGTCTGTGGGGTGACGTAGATTAATTGGTATGTTATTGATGTTCTCTGTTTTGTGTCTGTCGGATGACGTTGGTTAATTGGTATGTCATTGATGTTCTTTGTTTTATGTCTGTCGGGTGACGTTGATTAATTGGAATGTCATTGATGTTCTATGTTTTGTGTCTATCAGGTGACTTTGGTTAATTGGAATGTCATTGATTTTCTATGTTTTGTGTCTGTCGGGTGACGTTGATTAATTGGAATGCCATTGATGTTCTATGTGTTGTGTTTGTCGGGTGACGTTGATTAATTGAAATGTCATTGATATTCTGTGTTGTGTCTGTCGGGTGACGTAGATTAATTGGAATGCCATTGATGTTCTATGTGTTGTGTCTGTGGGGTGACGTAGATTAATTGGTATGTTATTGATGTTCTCTGTTTTGTGTCTGTCGGGTGGCGTTGATTAATTGGAATGTCATTGATGTTCTATGTGTTGTGTCTGTGGGGTGACGTAGATTAATTGGTATGTTATTGATGTTCTCTGTTTTGTGTCTGTCGGATGACGTTGGTTAATTGGTATGTCATTGATGTTCTTTGTTTTATGTCTGTCGGGTGACGTTGATTAATTGGAATGTCATTGATGTTCTATGTTTTGTGTCTATCAGGTGACTTTGGTTAATTGGAATGTCATTGATTTTCTATGTTTTGTGTCTATCAGGTGACTTTGGTTAATTGGAATGTCATTGATTTTCTATGTTTTGTGTCTGTCGGGTGACGTTGATTAATTGGAATGCCATTGATGTTCTATGTGTTGTGTTTGTCGGGTGACGTTGATTAATTGAAATGTCATTGATATTCTGTGTTGTGTCTGTCGGGTGACGTAGATTAATTGGAATGCCATTGATGTTCTATGTGTTGTGTCTGTGGGGTGACGTAGATTAATTGGTATGTCATTGATGTTCTTTACTGTTATCTGTTATGTTGTATACTTTCCCCGAGGGTATTCGCCAACCCAGTCGTCAGACTTGTCTGACATGATTATTCATTGATTTGTTACAGAAATTACCAGTATTTAGCAAATTCAAAAATAATAGAAATACTAAGGGTTCATTCCTTGTATTGCACATGGTAGATCTCCTTAGCTGAAATTTGGCTTCCTATTTCGGTATTTTTGGTTGAGTACTTCTTGTTTAATATAAGTTTGGTTTTTGGTCTTCCAAATGTTTCGGTTTTAATGCTGCTGATGAGAGGTAACTCCTTGAAATGCGTCGTATACAGCATAGTATAAATTTACTGTATCTAATATTAGTATCTTTGGATTGTTATTTTGAAACTCCTGGGATGATGCCTCTGCTGGTGGACCCTAGGTCCCCGAGGGTATTCGCCAACCCAGTCGTCAGACTTGTCTGACATGATTATTCATTGATTTGTTACAGAAATTACCAGTATTTAGCAAAATTCAAAAATAATAGAAATACTAAGGGTTCATTCCTTGTATTGCACATGGTAGATCTCCTTAGCTGAAATTTGGCTTCCTATTTCGGTATTTTTGGTTGAGTACTTCTTGTTTAATATAAGTTTGGTTTTTGGTCTTCCAAATGTTTCGGTTTTAATGCTGCTGATGAGAGGTAACTCCTTGAAATGCGTCGTATACAGCATAGTATAAATTTACTGTATCTAATATTAGTATCTTTGGATTGTTATTTTGAAACTCCTGGGATGATGCCTCTGCTGGTGGACCCTAGGTCCCCGAGGGTATTCGCCAACCCAGTCGTCAGACTTGTCTGACATGATTATTCATTGATTTGTTACAGAAATTACCAGTATTTAGCAAAATTCAAAAATAATAGAAATACTAAGGGTTCATTCCTTGTATTGCACATGGTAGATCTCCTTAGCTGAAATTTGGCTTCCTATTTCGGTATTTTTGGTTGAGTACTTCTTGTTTAATATAAGTTTGGTTTTTGGTCTTCCAAATGTTTCGGTTTTAATGCTGCTGATGAGAGGTAACTCCTTGAAATGCGTCGTATACAGCATAGTATAAATTTACTGTATCTAATATTAGTATCTTTGGATTGTTATTTTGAAACTCCTGGGATGATGCCTCTGCTGGTGGACCCTAGGTCCCCGAGGGTATTCGCCAACCCAGTCGTCAGACTTGTCTGACATGATTATTCATTGATTTGTTACAGAAATTACCAGTATTTAGCAAAATTCAAAAATAATAGAAATACTAAGGGTTCATTCCTTGTATTGCACATGGTAGATCTCCTTAGCTGAAATTTGGCTTCCTATTTCGGTATTTTTGGTTGAGTACTTCTTGTTTAATATAAGTTTGGTTTTTGGTCTTCCAAATGTTTCGGTTTTAATGCTGCTGATGAGAGGTAACTCCTTGAAATGCGTCGTATACAGCATAGTATAAATTTACTGTATCTAATATTAGTATCTTTGGATTGTTATTTTGAAACTCCTGGGATGATGCCTCTGCTGGTGGACCCTAGGTCCCCGAGGGTATTCGCCAACCCAGTCGTCAGACTTGTCTGACATGATTATTCATTGATTTGTTACAGAAATTACCAGTATTTAGCAAAATTCAAAAATAATAGAAATACTAAGGGTTCATTCCTTGTATTGCACATGGTAGATCTCCTTAGCTGAAATTTGGCTTCCTATTTCGGTATTTTTGGTTGAGTACTTCTTGTTTAATATAAGTTTGGTTTTTGGTCTTCCAAATGTTTCGGTTTTAATGCTGCTGATGAGAGGTAACTCCTTGAAATGCGTCGTATACAGCATAGTATAAATTTACTGTATCTAATATTAGTATCTTTGGATTGTTATTTTGAAACTCCTGGGATGATGCCTCTGCTGGTGGACCCTAGGTCCCCGAGGGTATTCGCCAACCCAGTCGTCAGACTTGTCTGACATGATTATTCATTGATTTGTTACAGAAATTACCAGTATTTAGCAAAATTCAAAAATAATAGAAATACTAAGGGTTCATTCCTTGTATTGCACATGGTAGATCTCCTTAGCTGAAATTTGGCTTCCTATTTCGGTATTTTTGGTTGAGTACTTCTTGTTTAATATAAGTTTGGTTTTTGGTCTTCCAAATGTTTCGGTTTTAATGCTGCTGATGAGAGGTAACTCCTTGAAATGCGTCGTATACAGCATAGTATAAATTTACTGTATCTAATATTAGTATCTTTGGATTGTTATTTTGAAACTCCTGGGATGATGCCTCTGCTGGTGGACCCTAGGTCCCCGAGGGTATTCGCCAACCCAGTCGTCAGACTTGTCTGACATGATTATTCATTGATTTGTTACAGAAATTACCAGTATTTAGCAAAATTCAAAAATAATAGAAATACTAAGGGTTCATTCCTTGTATTGCACATGGTAGATCTCCTTAGCTGAAATTTGGCTTCCTATTTCGGTATTTTTGGTTGAGTACTTCTTGTTTAATATAAGTTTGGTTTTTGGTCTTCCAAATGTTTCGGTTTTAATGCTGCTGATGAGAGGTAACTCCTTGAAATGCGTCGTATACAGCATAGTATAAATTTACTGTATCTAATATTAGTATCTTTGGATTGTTATTTTGAAACTCCTGGGATGATGCCTCTGCTGGTGGACCCTAGGTCCCCGAGGGTATTCGCCAACCCAGTCGTCAGACTTGTCTGACATGATTATTCATTGATTTGTTACAGAAATTACCAGTATTTAGCAAAATTCAAAAATAATAGAAATACTAAGGGTTCATTCCTTGTATTGCACATGGTAGATCTCCTTAGCTGAAATTTGGCTTCCTATTTCGGTATTTTTGGTTGAGTACTTCTTGTTTAATATAAGTTTGGTTTTTGGTCTTCCAAATGTTTCGGTTTTAATGCTGCTGATGAGAGGTAACTCCTTGAAATGCGTCGTATACAGCATAGTATAAATTTACTGTATCTAATATTAGTATCTTTGGATTGTTATTTTTTCAGCAATATTCGTATAAGGAGAAGGAACTGCTTACCCTTCCGGAGCACCTGGGTTCACTCCTGGTTTTTATAGGTGTTCGTGTTTTCTGTGTTTATTTGTTGTGCTTGCGGTTGTTCATTTGTCTTCCCGGGTTTGTCTGTCCAATTGATTACGTTTCTTTGATTGCTCCTTAGGTATATTTGTCCTTTTTATATAATTTCATAAAATTTATTTCACAAACACTTATTGGTGAAGAAGGGATAAAATGTTTCTTTTGTTAAAATTTTAGAAAATAATTTGTTTTTAATCATATATTTTAAAACAAAAAGACTTGCTATGACAATAAAATTACCTAAAAAAACAGACTTACTTTGAGAACTCATGTTTATGTAACAATTTTCCAGTTCTATGTATTTATAGTATCATATAACAGTAAGTTCTCGTTAAAATGCAATATTCATGATACAGGAAGTGAACCCAGACTTTTATAAGATATCTATTACACTAGGGTCTATTAAATTCAATTGTTTTCTACAATGAGATTTACTAAATAACAGTGTTTCAATCGCATGATTTGTGTTTCATGTATTCAAAGTAGACGTAACCTGTATGTGTTTTAAAGTTTAGTAGAACAAACAATTTTTTATCATTTTCATATTGCCCTTGTTATCACCCCGAGACCTTGATATCGGACCCGAGGGACGATATCAGTCGAGGGCTTATAACAAGAGCAATTTGAAAAAAGCCATGTATTAATCTATTTATCACATATTTTGCCACTAACAAGAAATAATTTTACTGCTGAATTAGATTTTCCTGTCATTTGACCAGCGTCTTGCTGTTCCTACATGATCCGACGATTATATACAGTTGGGCGGAAGTGACGTGAAGTGATGCTCACGCGAGGGCAGATAACATGTATTGCCCTCGTATAATGTTATTGCCCCGGGGGCAGATAACATGCTGCACATTAAGCTTTTATTACACATGCAAAATCAGCGTTATTTCAATAAAATATGTGATAAAATTGAATATTTTCATACTATGAATGTCAAATACACGTGGAAAAAATGTTGTTTAATATACTTCATATATAAATCATATTTTTACTGAATTTGACTGTTGTCTGAACAAGGCTAATGGGAAATTTTAACAAACATGTCATATTGAAAAAAAAAGAATTAAACATTTTAAATTTAGCTTTGGATGAGGAAAAAACTAACTTAACAACCACATATATAAATATTCATTCAGTCGTTTTCGGGGTTTATTGCCACTTGGTCTACTCCCACTTGGTCCACTCCCATTTGATCTATGATTGTACCATTCCCATTAGGTCTATCCCCGTTTCATCTACTGTGGAATATGAACAATTTCCCATTTAGACTACTTGTTTTAATTTAGTGTGTTTACTAGGGAACAAGAGGCATTTCCGAATTCGTCTATTCAATTAAAGCAAGAGGCATTTCCCGTTCCTTCTACTTGTTTAAATTTAGTGTGTTTACAGGTAAATTTACTTCAGATAAAAATCAATTCAGTTTTACAACAACAAAAAAAATCGCTTTTCTTGTGACTTAATAAATGAAAAACAAAACTTGCACCATAACCCTTTATTACGTACTTTTGCCAGTTTGTATAAATTGGTGATAAATTTCATATTATTAATTATTGTCACAATTTCATATATTGGAATTATAATCCATGTGAAATGTTACTACATGTTTCAAATAAAAAATTTTTTAAAGTGAAGACGAGGATTACGTGGTATAATCAATACAGAGTTATCGAAGTACTATAAATGCCTGGCATGAACGGGACCAGTACAATATAATTGGCTAACCAGTCAATAAGTCTAAACAGAGTTACCTAACTTAATTATGATCGATATGAGAAGATTTTTAAAATTTACCCCCACTTTTTCTATTTTTAGTTAAAGCAGCCATATCCGTTGGAAGTCGGGGATGGCAGGAGGCCACCCAAGGACCATTCCATCAAATTTTGGACCAAAATGACCCAGAGGTTTCAGAGAAGATCTTAAAAGGAACGATTATGCCGTCTTTAAAAGGCAAAAACTCCTATAAGAGGTCAATGATTTTGGTCAAGTTGACATATTCTTTAAAAGGCAAAAACTCCTATAAGAGGTCAATGATTTTGGTCAAGTTGACATATGGAGAAACCATATGATTTGTGGAAGGGGGGGGGCGAAAAAAAGAAATAGGATCAAAATTTCATTCTAGTCCCCATAAAAATCAAATGGTTGCTCCCTTATTTGTAGATTTCACTTTGTTGAACATTTTTGCTGCTTACAGTTTATCTTTAATAATATTCAAGATAATAACCTAAAATTTTAAACCTTATTAATAATTCAGGGGCAATAACCCAACAAAGGGTCGACAATTCGTCTGAAAATTTCATGGCAGGTAAATCTTGTCCTGATGAACATTTTAACTCCATGTCAGTTTTGATCTAAATGCTTTAGTTTTAGAGATATAAGACAAAAACTTGCAGTTTACCCCTATGTTCTATGTTTAGCCATGTCGGCCATGTTGCCATATTTTTTTTAAACTAAATACCCTAATGATGCTTGTGGCCAATTTTGGTTCCACTTGGCCCAGTAGTTTCAGAGGAGAAGATTTTTATAATAAGTTAACGCACGACGACGACGGACGACGGACGCCAAGTGATTAGAATAGCTCACTTGATCAGGTGAGCTAAAAATGCCAAAATGACCAAAATGGGTCATTTGCAATCAATTGAACTACCAGAAACATTTTAGGAAAACATATTCAGACGTATATAATGTATAAACGGCGTTTTGTAATACAATTTTGATTTTAAATATTATTATGTTAATATTATTTATATTAAATGTCAGTCTTCCAAAATTTTAGAAACTTCATTTCTGTCACATGGTCGGCAAAAAAAATCCGACATTACACAGTTGGGTAGGACCAGGAAAACGACTGGAATATGTTTTAGTTGTTATAAAGCATCCTGTATCCATCACTAGACCTTGATCAAAAGCTTTTGATAGCTTTTAGGTCTCTTTTCTTTTAAGATGACCGATTTTTTCCTTAAGCGCGGTCAAAAATTGCAAGACCGTTCTTGTGAAACTGGTTTTCTACCAGGTACCTCATTCCAAAGTTAAATAGACCTGCAAAGTGCCTCATTACTACTTCGTGTACTGTTTGGTATATCTAAAAAGAAAACACAAGATAAAGAAACAAAAGTTACTGCAGAATTGTTTTGTATCTTTCACCGTCTCCAAAGGGGCCATAATACGTTCATTGATGCTTACCCCATGTTCTTACATTCTTATATGTATAAGATATTGCATTTTGGCTCGCCTTTACGCAATGAAAATGAAAGAGAAAAATCCTGTTGTTATTGATTCCAGTGGGTAAAAGGCCAACAAGGTCACTTACTAAGAAAATAAATTTTGTTTCAGGATGATATCTATCAAAAGATGACACTGATTTCGTTCTGCGATTTCGCATGTGTTTTATAGCGTAATTTTTAAACTGTAAACTCGTCTTTGTCATATTAATCCGTTAAATGCATTTTTGAAAGAAAAGGGTATTGCTCCTGGCCGGGAATCCAGTTGTCATGGTTGTTTTTTTTTCTTTTTGTAGGTGTTCTTGTATTAAAAAGAAATTAATAGTTGTCTTTCTTTATAGATAGATTTAATTTTATTGGGTTAATATGCAACACAGATGTTTTTTTTATTATTAATGTTGTGTTTTATCTTTTAATTTTCTATTTTATTTTCTGTCCTTACATCATATTATAGATTTAATGTAATATTGATACAAGGAAGACATCAATGTATCAGACATAAAATCTAATAATAGATGCTTTGTCATGAATTAAAAAAAATCTTTTTGTGTTGCAATTGTATCATTTTATATAAATATGATTCAAATTACACTGACGTGATGTTGGGAGGACTTATTACGGCAGGTAAGAAGTCTCTTTTTTTTTAATTATTTTTATTTAATGAAACCGAATGCATTTTATTACACCATACAATAAAATCAGTTCTCGTGAACGGTTCAGAAATATTAGAATATATCTCTGTCAATGCAGCATGTCGACAAGCAAAAGTTGATCAAGTGTGACATTGTATGACTGTAAAACTCGGGTCACAAAAATACCCAAATCACGATTTTCAAGTAACCTCTCCATTAAGTATGCATAAACTTAATAGGAACAATTTCCCCATTTCAGTCTCTGAAAACCAAATAATTTATATTGAATACCATGTAGGGCATTCGAGATGTCAGTTACTTCGTACAACAGTTCACTGTTTTATTTATTTTTGATGGCTTATTTACCTTACTGGAATTGACTGCGACTTGCCTCACAGAGTATTTTTTTCTGTAGTTTTACAATTTTACCGGATTTTATTAATCCCCACTTATGAAAAATTAAAAATGCACATCTTAAATATCTTAGGGGAAAAGGGAACTTTTATAGAATTTTCCTAGCATGACTATTTTAATTTATTTTTCTCCTGAAATCATTTATGCAAGATCTAATACCAGTTATAAAGATACACTATAACTAGGTTACATAAGCAAATATCTACTTTACTTTATCTATTCAGTTGATGTCAAAAAGAATTATAACTACTCGCGGAGTTATCTACAGCTGTAGTTCGGTCACAATGTAATAATTTCCGAGTCCTCGAAACGTTTACAAGAAAGATAAGATCATGGAGAAAATAATATTGCTAAATTCATTATTTATTAATCAGTCTTGTAAATCATAAATGTTTCTAGAAATGTAATGAAATTAAAGGTCGGGATTAAATGTCATGCAATGATTTAACTGAATAAACCATAAAAAAAATTTAAATTCAACAGCTATTCTGTAATTATGAATGATCTTTTCACATGATTAAATGATTAAATGTAAAGAGGACAAATATACCTAAGGAGCAAATAAAAAAAACGCAATCCATTGGACAGACAAACCCGGGAAGACAAATTAACAACCACAAGCACAACAAATAAACACTGAAAAAAACTAAAAAAAAAACAATGAACAACACGAACTCCTGAAAAAACCAGGATTGAACTCAGGTTCTCCGTAAGGGGAAGCCGTTCCTGCTCCGTATACGGCACCTGTCGTGAAGTTGAACAAAGTCAATTGGTAGTAGTCACAAATCGGTGGAGGTACATGAAATGTTACGACAGTGGGAACATGTCCAACATCATCTTAGATATTGGAACACTGTGACGGTCAATCGATTCGTGATAACTACCGTAAAATTTTCTGAGTGATGACATTATCTTATCCTGGTCCGATTTTACCTTTTTTTGGGCATAAACACGATTCCATTCTTGCGACTTAAGGTTTTTCGGCAGAAAATTAATTCTTAATGCGAAAAAAATTAGCAAATCTCATAAAAAAAGATCTGGCGTCCAATGGCTCCAACCAAATCTAAAAATAGAGGCTGAGAGGATTGAGCCTGTATCGCTCACCTGGCATGAAAGCCATTTTTATTGCTGTACCTCTAAGAGAGAAGTCACTTCTCCCTATCATTATGAATTTTGGTAAGCCTTGTAGGAACTATTTTTTTTTATCAAGGTCCTTCTACTTACAGGTCAGCATATTCTAAAATTTGGCGGTTCTTCAGAATATTTTTGCATGTATTTCCCATATGGGTTAACCTAAGTCATCTGCTGAACGCCATTTTGAATAAGGGATCGGCACTAGATTAACAACACTTGGTGAGCACCTTAAAAGGAACATTCAGACAATGTTTGGCTTCAAGCAATTCTGCGGTTCTGTAGATTTTTGTTATATGTCAGAGACACTTTCTGTCAAGTTGACTCGATTTGGCCAACCAGTTTAAGAGAATTTTTTTTAATTAAATCAACCAATCAGAAACAAGAATTGCCCATGGCGGCCATGTTTGTCGCCTGATCTGGACAAAATGAGGAAATTTGTAAAAAAAAACCTCCAACAGATGATTCCTGTCAAGTCTCCTTCCATTTTGCCAAGCGGTTTCAAAGAAGAAGATTATCGACCGTTGAAAGACAAGAATTGCCCATTACGGCCATATCTGTTGCCTGATCAGGACGAAATGAGGAAACTGTGTATAGAATCTCCCAATTAAATGCCTTCTGTCAAGTTTTGTTCCATTTGGCCAAGCGACTTCAGAGGAGAAGATTTTTTTTATATCAGCCAATCAAAAACAAGAACTGCTCATGGCGGCCATATTTGTATTCCGATTGAGACAAAATAAAGAAATTTTATAAAATACCTCCCATTTATGCTTCCTGTCAGGTTTCGTTCCATTTGGGCAAGCGATTTCAGAGATTCTTTTATATTAGCCAATCAGAAACAAGAACTACCAATGGTGACCATATAGGTACTCCGATCTGGCTGAAAAAAAAGAAATTTTGTAAAGAACCTCCCATAGATGCTTCCTTTCAAGTTTCTTTCAATTTGGCTAAGCAGTTCCAGAGAATTCTTTTTTAATCAACCAATGAAAAACATGTATTGCCTATGGCGGCCATGTTTTTGGCCGATCAGGACGAAATGAAGAAAATTTGTAAAGAACCTCCCATAGATGCTTTCTGTCAAGTTTCGTTCCATTTGGCCTAGCGATTTCAGAGGAGAAGATTTTTGAAAACTCAGCCAATCAGAAACAACAATTGCCCATGGCGGCCATGTTTGTTGTCCGATCTGGGACGAAATGAGCAGTCTTTATAAAGGATTTTTTCCAATCAACCAATCAAGCAATCAGAAACAAGAACTGCCCATGGCGGCCATATCTGAAGTCCGAACGGGACGAAATTAAAACTTTATAAAATACTTCCCATATAGGCTTCCCGTCAAGTTCCGTTCCATTTGGCCGAACAGTTTCAGAGGAGAAGATTTTTGAAAACTCAGCCAATCAGAAACAACAATTGCCCATGGCGGTCATGTTTGTTGTCCGATCTGGGACGAAATGAGCAGTCTTTATAAAGGACCTTACATAGATGCTTCCTGCCAAATTTAATTCTATTTGGTCTAGTGGTTTCAGAGGAGAAGATTAAAATTTAAAAAGTTAACGGAAGACAGACACCAAGTGATGACAAAAGCTCACAGGTAGTTTGACGTCAGAAGAATCCTAGACAACAAAGGTTTATCCCAAAACAGATAGGTACATTTTGAAAATTTTGAAAATAATTTAATAGCTTTTTCTATTAGTTATCCTGGCCAGTGTGTAAGAGTATTTTTCCCGAAATGTACCCATTTAAGATCTTCTTTCTGGTTGTTGGATTTTTAAGATTTAATTGGAAATTCATACATTGACTGAGTGTGTGGTTTACATATACATATACTTTCTTTTGTAGCGTTTACGAAAATAGCATAAATCATAAAACAAGTGACATCTTATAGTGAAAGGAAATTTCATGGGTAAATTCTATCCATGATATTTCCATTTATTAACTAATGACTTAAAATACAGTAGAAAATAGCCATTTTATAGAAAAAGAAGTTCAACAGAACGGGACATTTATACAGGGCCAATACAGAAATTACAGGGCATTTATACAGGGCCAATATAGAAATTAAAGGGCATTTATACAGGGCCAATACAGAAATTACAGGGCATTTATACAGGGCTAATATAGGATTTCCACTTCTGTTTAAAATATACAGAAAACATAATACATACAAATAATAAGATGGACATAGATATACAAAACATACTACATGAGAAAGTAGGCTCGAGCAGTCTTATTGGGCCTCGATCATCTGTACTGGCCCTCGGCGTTGTCTCAGACTTAATACAGGCTTTATATGAAAATATCCATTTAATAATTAAATTTAATTAATCTTTATTTGAAATGCAAATTATGTTTCATAATTGTCTTTATACTATAGTATTCAATTTGGAACCTGGAATTTAACAGATCAGATTAAAACAGAACCTTGTGATGAAAGTTAAAAGTTGACTTAATTAAAATATGATTAATTAAAGGAGTGAAAAAATCTTGAAGAACTCAGTTCGTGCCTTCTACATTTGTATCCTAGTTTTTGGTATTGATGTAAACAGGTTTGGGGAAAAAATAAACCCTATTCCATATATGCAAAGAAATTACATACTAATCGTGTGCATTTCATCCGTGACTAAAAAATTAACAATTTTATACTTCGGTGTGTAGAATACATTTACGACCACTTTTATGAATCAAAATAGAAAAATCGAACAAAATAATTATTATTTATATGTCAAATATGTCTCGAAATAAAGGGATATAAAATTCGGATTGTTATTACGCCAGTCAATCCCACGCGGCATGCGGATTAAATAATGCACGAATCAATGCGTGCTCAAAAACTCTATAAAACTAATAAAACAAATGATAATCTTAACTTTATCTAAAAACAGCTGTTTCACTAGAAAATGGACAATGGATATCATTGATTATCTAACGTGTTATCATTTACAAAATCATCTCAGCAACTTTGTCATCAAATCAAAAAGGTAAGAATTTTAAGATATTTTATCTCCATCGCATTGTCTATGATACAAAAAGTTGTATTTTTTTTTTATTATATAAGTCTCTTATAATAAAATTTATTTAAATATAGAACCGTTTTGTACTCTAACACTCAGTTTAGAGTATATACCAGACTTTACCGATAAATTTTGATATTACCCGATGATACAGGAACATATTTCTACATCCTGTAAATAAAATAATTATGTATGTAAGATATCTTGCTGTGTTTTTCGTCCTTCCGCGCTTGCCTTTGTCTTTGTCGCCCTTAGGATTTTCCTCACCTTGTCTATTTTCACCATGATTTGTTTTCTTTGCATATTAGGAAAGTACACAAAACAAAACGTATTCTAAAAAATAATGCACAAAAAATAGTATAACTAGCAAATTTATTGTCGTCATAGACACAATGATTTACATCTGCCAAAAATGCATTTTCGCCGAATTTTAAAAACTCTTAAACCCTGATTAATGAAGATATCAGTGGTCAGTTTCACAAAGCTGTCTTAGGACAAATACATGTATTAAGATTGTCTCACGACACGTCTGAGTCCTAAGTCGATTTCACAAAGTTGTTCTAACTTGGGGCATCTCTTTAAGTTGTTTATGAAGTTAGGACTACGCGGAAGGTGTCTAATACTGGTCTTAGGATCATAACTGTGTCTTTATAGCTTGACGGAACGTATGCACGGTTTTATTCTTTAACCTTTTCTTATAACGGATACCGTGACAAATTGAACTCAAGTCACTTGTAGAAAAAATTAAATTATTTCATTCTTTTTTTCTCTTCATTTTGTATTTGAATTTTAGTATGAATATTGGTGTCTAATTAATAAGTTCGTTATAATTACACTTAATTTTTTTTTCTTTTAAAAATCAATTTTCAGATTATCTCATTATCTAATTAGGGAATATTCATCAATATATTTAGCAATATTTGGAAAACACATACAACATTTATATTAGTTTTTTCTCTCTCATAAATTCATGTTAATATTTAACATGCAACACGTTTAGGACATCTTAGCTAAGATCAGCCTAAAACAGCTTTGCGACCAGGTCTAAGATATGTCCTAAGATAGTCAGATGTGTCCTATGATATATCTTATAACAGGTCTTAGGATAGCCCTTGATTACTAAAACATAATTATCCTACGGTTCAGAAACGGCTTTGTCCTAAATCCGGATGGTCTGAAGTTAGAGTACATAGCAAGCTTTATTATAAAGTAGAGACATCAAAGCAAATGTTAAGACCATACTCTAACACACCCAATTACCTCTCTAATCAATAACAATTAGATATGGTTTACTTTTTACAAAATGTTGAATAATTTCCAAATTTGGGGAATGTCATTCGATGAAATGGTCCCTGTAGTAGGTGTATTATCCCATTTAAATTTACATAATATGGTTGAAAAATTTGTTCTGAACAACTATTGGCTATGAAAGAGATTTAAAATTAGTTTAGAGAGGATTTTGTACAAATCAAAATAATTAAATTCTCTCCCTTTTGTCCTGAGGCTAAAAGGGAGACAAATTTATTATCTCCCTTACCTATATTGGATAGGAAAAGATGACTCACTCTGGTATCTCATACACCAAGAAAGTAACAGAACATCGAATCAAATTTGCCTGGAATTTTGAAATAAATCTGAATATTTAACAAAACAAATGTTATGCAAGAGAGAGATAAGCAGCATGTCTAACACATATTGTGTATTTAAATTTTATAATGTTTGAATACGATTCTTCCACATTATACAAAAAAAAAAAAAAAAAAAAAAACCATTAAATAAAAAATATTTTTGCAGTTATAATTTGCTTTCAATTTAAAAAGGCTCGAATTGGGGTCTTTTCAAAGTACCTGTCCTAACTTTGTTTAAGCAAAGTGGTAAACATCTCAGTAACTTTTTTATATCCACATAAATGAATGTTTTTTTCATAAATTCATGATTTTCATCAGTTTTTCTTAATCAGTCATATATTAATATTTGGACATCATAATAAAAAATCATTCTAAAATAGAGTTATAATCATTAGCCATGGTATAAACAGTCTGAAGATGGTCTTAAGATTGATTTAAACAAATTTTATGTGCCTTCGTTGACAATGCAAATTATAATTTTATATTATATTAGTCAAGAAAAGAAACGAGTGCATTTTACATATACCTTGAAGTTCAAGAAACCGACAGATTTCAAAACTAGTTCTATTATTCTAAATTAAATGTGTGCTGCATTTTAATGCGAAAAAACCTTCCTTTTGGGAAAAAAATCTTAAAATCGAGGTCATAAAATTTTGAGATCTTAAAAAGCACCATTTTTCAACAAAAAATTCACTTGAATAAAGTGTTAATTTTTTTTTAACAAAATCTAACATTTGATTTTTATAATTTAAAAATCATGATTTACAAATTGTTCTGATTTTTGTGAATTTTATTTTTACCCCTTTTTCGAATATCTTCATAATGTACGTTTTTTTTTAAATTACCAGATTCAATAAATGATGAAATTTTACTTTGAAAATGAACCGACCATCGATATCCATTGACAAATATTTTCAAAAATGTGTATCGTTGTTTTTGTTGACGAGTATATTAATTATAGATGTTACTTTTGTTTTATGACAGGATATGAATAAGTATGAAAAAATTTGCAAATAAACTGTAAAGATCAGATTATATCTGATTATTAACAAACAATTGAAAATCGAAATATACATTGGCGAACGATTAATATGTGGCTCGTCAGCAGATGTTACACACTTCCTGTGCGGATGTATCTGACCTTCAATGTTATAAAGATTTATCATCCTTATAAGTACACATATTTACTTTTTATTCATAGTGTCAGGAAATATAAGAAAGGGGGAGGGGGTACCAATAAAACTAGTTTAAACCTGTCACTCCACGTGGGACTATCCTGACTATGTTTATTTGTTTTGTATCTCTTTAATGTCAGGCGGATAAAGTGAAGAATATAAACGCGATACTGGTATTACCATTATTGTTTACAATACTAGAACAAATTTTATTATAAAAGTATAAAATACTGGAATAACTAGTATTGTAAATGTGTAAATTTTACATGTTTTACAATACTGGAATTTCCTAGTATCATAAAATTTGAAATACTGGAATTACTATAGCTAGTATTGTTAATTTTATTATACTGGAATTTCTAGACATACTACTACATTTAAAATACTGTAATTACCAGTATTCACTTCCACAATACCAAACTTCACAGTATTTAAAAGTTTAAAATACTGGAATTAGCAGTATTTTACACCCAATAATACTCGAATTAGCAGTATTTTACAACCAACAATACTGCAGTACTGTTAATTTTATAATACCGGGTATACTAGTATTACAATGGTAACAATTCCAGAAATCCAGTATTTTTATTCCATAATACTAGAAACTACTAGAATGTTTTGACAATAATACTGGAATTACCAGTATTATGCCCACAATACTGGTACAAAATTTTTTCTAGTATTGTATACAATACTAGTGATACCAGTATCGCGTTTCAAAGAAAAAAAATGAAGTGTAATTATAAATAATCTATTACATGTAATTAGACACCAATATACATATGAAAATTAAAAAACAAAATGAAGAGAGAAAAAGAATGAAATAATAACTACATTTTTTCTTCAAGTGAGTTGAGTTCAATCTGTCACTGTATCGGTTATAAAAAAGGTTAAAGGATAAAATCGTGCATACTTGCTATAAATACATTGAATGTTCATTGTTGTTAAATCATTTTAAATATTCCGTCAACCTGTTATGATCCTAAGACCATCATAAGACACCTTTCGTGTAGTCCTAACTTTATGACCAACTTTGAGAGATGGCCCAAGTTGGGGCCACTTTGTGAAACCGAATTAGGGCTAAGATATGTCGTAACACGATCCTAAGACATGTCTTAGTCGTAAGACAGCTTTGTGAAACTGGCCCCATATGTTTAATATGCCAAAACAACCATAAGCAGCAAAGGATAGTGCCGCATATGCATGAGAGAGATGCTCTTCGTCTTGAAGAAAATTAACAAACTTACGACCGTGCTTTATTGAGTACAAGAATGGCTAGTTTCACGTCAGTACAATGGAATGGTGGTGGTAACTTTTTTTAAAGCGAATAATGTGAAGTCATCTGAATATAAAATGCATTTGAAAGACAAATACTTCTTACAATAATTCAATGCAAATCCCCTGTGAAGCGGAGCTTAGAAATTTAAACTAAAATGCCTGCAAACCATAAGTTTATTTGATATATAAAAAACCATTATTTTCACTATCAATGTCACTTTGTTTTACGTTTTAGTAGAATGGATGAATTTATAAACTTCGTTTGATAAAAGCTTTTGATGTAGTGCTCACCCAAGAGACGAGGACATGTTGAAATTGCGAGGTCGAATATGAGTTATAATGGTGAAACACAAAAACATTGATTATTTGAACAGACTGAAAGTGTTAATTTTTTTTTCTTTATTGCCCTTGGGATATGAAATAACATTCTACAATACTATACATCTAAATATTTTGTAAAATTGTAATTGTAACCTCTGACCTTATTTCCCTCTGAAATCAATTTCACTGTAAAAAATGTAATATTACCCTCTAATTTACGATAAAGCAAAAATGATAGTTTTATATCAAGGTGAGGTGTGATATTAAAACATTTTCTCTTAATTATCAAAACTGAAATGAATATACTAAAAGTCTTAGATAAAATTTGCATTGTAAAAAATATAATTATGTCGTGTTTCTATGTTTATAATATGTTTCGAAAATACTGTAGTAACGCGTGAAGAAGCAGATCCGGGGGATAATTCCTGACCCCTGACCAAAACTGAATATCTGAGTTTGGAGAATGTCACGTTTCCTGCACGATAAAGGCCCTGTCCGTAGTTTTCGAAAAAGAGTAGGATAATAGCTTCTAAAGTGCTTAATTACCCATTCCTATCTAACGTTCCCTTTTTCTAGTGGCAGTCAAAAGTTTCTGTACTTTACATCACCCACAGTATCCCACTGCGTTTTATTGAGATTAATTATTGAACTGGTTCCCTCCCTGATTGCAAACAGTATTTGCCAATAGAGCTTAATTAAAACACAAGCACCATCAATAGAACCGCTAAAGTGCGTTATCCGGGTTTATTACATTTTAACCGGTGATTTACCGTAGTATCCGAGTGAAAAGAACATCCGGTATATCACTCTAGGAAGTGACGTCACAATTACCGCGGAGAGATATCAAAAGATATCAAAAGACGGTCCTTTTTATTTCAATTTATTTCGGCTAAAATGATAGATTCTGTACAATGTAATAAAAAGTATAACTAATCGCTGAATTAAAATACCAGATATAAACAACTTGTGACCGTGAAATCAACAATTAGTTATACTATAATTATGTTTTTAAAACCTGTTTCTATTTTTTGCTTTGAATCGTTGAAAATGTAATAATTTCTCCATAATAATACTTTTACTTGTAATTGATTTTTTAGTCATCTAATATGGTATATATTTTGAGGATAATCCGTCGTCGACTATCTACTCCATTATTTGTATTATTGATTGTCATTTGCATGTGGTACTCAGTCTTCATGTTAGAAAATTTTGTAAGAAACAATGACGTGGATAAAAACGACATCTACGATATGAAAGTACGAGAAGCCATGAGAGCAAATTCACTTAATCAAACACTTGAACAAGAAAAACCATTACAACCACCTGATCCACAGTTACAACCGGAAGTAGTTCCAGCAGCTCCACCTATTGTTGAGAACCAAAAGCACATAGATAATGAATTTCAGAACGAAGAACTGGCTGCTAAAGTCAAAGAAATGCACCAAGAGGTTCAACTTGAAAAATTAAAACAAGTACCAGATGATCATGAAAATTTGCAAATCAACCCACCAATGAAAGAGTTGCCCAAGATAGATGTTATGCTGAAAGAAGGATTAGGTAAATATATCCTCGTACAATTCAGTGTACAATTTCCTTAATATTGTGTAACGCAGGTAGTCTTTTTTAAATCTTCATCTAAGAAAACTATAGATACTGTATTTAAATACCCGTAGGATTTTGGCTCGTAAGAAAAACAAAATACATCTTACAATACGACTGATTTAATATGTTTAAGCGTGGACTTCCGATGTTTATACAATCCAGAAAGCGTGTCTCAAAGATAGGCCAAGTCCCGCCCACTAGTACATTGTATCAATTTTGAATACTTATTGGAAGATACGTCACATTGGCCATTTGAAATTGTATACAAGTTCATCGCCAATATTACACGTTTAGAAATTCACACGCACAGGTTCTTACCTTAGTAAATAGCTTGATAAAGAACTGCATAGACTATTTCGAATAAAAGGCATTCTACCCATGGTATATACATGATATATTTCTAGAATTCTGAATGAAAATATACTATTTTTTCATTTCAGCTTTGTTTAATTTGATCTCCAACTTTTGAATTATTGTTTTGGTTTTGAACACAACTGACGAATAGTAAACCGACGAAATGTGCACATCTGGTATCAAAGAATTTATTTGGTTTGGGGACAGGTCTTGGGTTTCTACTTTTGTGTACGAGAAAAAAAATATAACACATTGAAATGTCGATCAAGTCCTAACCATCAATAATTACGAATTCCAATATACAGCAGCTTACATGTTTATTGTAGTGAAAATAAAAATAAAAACACAGTTCTTCATTACATCTTTTATTTATGGGCCTTTTAATACAATAAGTTACAAGGAAACTTTTTAGTTTGACCACAATTTTTAAATAATGAAATGTGATGTACTGCATGTTGCTTTGAAATGGTTTTCACAAAGATATCTGATGAAATATTGATGAAATATGTTTATTCATTATAATATATTTTAAGGCTTAAGTTTGAATTTTAAGTGAAATGTTTATACTGTAAAATTTTTTTTCAATATTAGCAATGAAATAATTCACTTTTGACAAAATATGAAATTCTAATCAACCTAGCTCCTCAGAAATAATAAAAGCGAAATCGGTGGTAAATTTAAAATATTTTGTGTCAAATATGTATTTTGATCCTTGCATGTTCCTCTGTGTGCCAATTTCACAGGCCCTTGTTTCTTTTATCTTTGGATATACAGTATTTTTTTCTGAGACAAGAGCCTGTGCGATAACTGCTCAGAACAGTGTGGTAAAGCACGCTTTCCGGATTGTATAAACACCGGAAGTCCACGCTTAAAACAGCCGTACTGTAATACAATAAATTAATCAAAATATCGTGTGCTGTTTTTTGTCCATATCCAAAATCAACGCAATTTGGAACATTGAACCTTAAACAATTTATCACAAATGGTTCTATAAATTTTCCAAGTTTGGGAATCAAATTTTTGAAAATTAAATTTGCTCAAAATTATAGTAGTAACCATTAAACTTAAAAGCTTGTACATTTGTATCTTTCAAGATTAAAGATCTTAAAATTCCAGAAAATCTATAAAAAATGAAATCTAGCCGTATCCTATTGTTGATGCCAAGTGCTTTTCCAGATATTATATGTATCGAGTCTTTCTAGAAATATACGAAAGTTGAAATTACATTTGTACAATGCTTGAGATCCAGCTGTACACATCGAGGGCTGTTCCATTGTCAATTATAAGTAGGGACTGAAAAGCCTACAAAAAAAAAATAAATAAATTAAATTAAGCTAGAGACTCAGAGGGCTGAGCCTGTATCACTCATCTGGTACGAAAATATATAACTGCAAGGAACACTTTTCGCTCTGTTTCAATTTGGCTCTAGTTATTTCAGAGATTTTTTTTAATTCATCCTATCAAAACTTAATTGTCTGTGGCAGCCATGTTTGTTGTCCAATTTAGAGGAAATAAGGAATATGCAAAGGACCTTCCTGGGCGGCTTTTTCTGAAGTTTCGGTTCATTTGGCCCAGTGGTTTCAGAGGAAAAGACTTTTTCGTAAATCAGCCAATCAGAAAACAAGAATTATCTGTGGCAGACATGTTTGTTATTCACCTGGAACAAAATGGGGGATAAAGAACCTTCCGTAGACACTTTTTGTCAAGTCTGGCTCTATTTGGCCCATCAGTTTCAGAGAAAATTAAAAAAAAAAAAAACCAGAATTGCCCATGGCGGCAATGTTTGTCACCTGAACTGGACAAAATCAGGAAACTTTGTAAAAAACCTCCCACAGATGTTTCCTGTCAAGTTTCGTTCCATTTATCCAGCTGTTTCAAAGAAGAAGATTTCTTTATATCAGCCAATTAGAAACAAGAATTGCCCATGGCGACCATGTTTGTTGCCCGATCTGGAAAAAAATGAGGAAATTTTGTAAACAACAACACACAAATGCTTCCTGTTAACTTTCGTTCCATTTGGCCAAGCGGTTTCAGAGGATAGGGTTTTTAAATATCAGCCAATAAGAAACAAGAATTGCCGTATAGGAACAAAATGAGCACTTTTATAGAGGACCTTTCAAAGATGCTTTCTGCCCAGTTTGGTTTCATTCAATTCAACGGTTTAAGAGGAGAAAATTTTGTTTTAAATCAGCCAATCGGAACAAGAATTGCGCATGAAGGCCATGTTTGTTGCTCGATCATGACGAAATGGGGAAACTTCATAAAGGACCTTATCATCCTTCCCTGCGATTCTATCAGCTTGTTGAGCAGCTCCGTAAAATTCGTATCAAGAAGCGCGTGCGCTGAGCAGGAGTTATCAACAGTCAGCAGGCATTATCAACAAATTCTCCCAACGTTTGGCAGCTTAGAACTTATTAAATAACTTTCAAAATTGCAAAATATTAATAAATATATCAAGATCTGGTGTTCATTTTTTATATTATGGCGTTTTATTTAAATGAATGATGAAGAAATTTATAAAAGTGACATCAACAAAATGTGTCTTTCCTCGATGCTGATAATGTCTGCTGGGACTTCTTTCCGCTCTTTCCATTGCATTTCATTATTTGCGATTAAAACAATTTATTAAATGTACGCTTTATATTTTCATAGCCATATTTTCGCCTGAATTAGTACTAATACAACTAAATGATGTTTAAATATGTAGTATCCTTGGTTAAAGTTGAATGATTATTTTATGTTGCGCATATTTAAGTCAGACGTTGTTTCGCGAATGGAGACGGACTATGACGTCACGAGGTTGCAAGTTTGAAAGCGGGTTCTTTTGTTTCCGGGAAAAATATGAACAAAGATTTCCAGACTGATTTTCTTTTAAAAAAATGAAAATACACCCTAATGTATGTATTTATATCGTTTATAAGATATTTTACATGAACATTCAGGACATATATATACTTATTGGTATGGTAAACAACGTACGTGTTGTTGTCGTTGGGATGAAGAATCCATACTTTTCCCGCGATAATTTGGGAGAATTTAGAAAGTTTACAAATATTTACGTTTCAGATTAGTAATTAAGATGATAAAAATATCATCTGCATTTTGACAGCTAGATATCGTAAAATATCATCCCGCTCGACAGAATATGAAGACTTGGGTCTCGTTCGCTACGCTCACTCGTCCCAAACTTCATATTCTGGCTCACGGGATGATATTTTACGATATCTAGCTGTCAAAATGCACATAATATATACTTACATAGATGCTTCCTGTCAAGTTTGGTTCAATTTGTCTCAGTGGTTTCTGAGGAGAAGATTAAAAAGTTAAAAGTTAACGGACGGACGAAGGACGGACGCCAAGTGATGAAAAACGTTTACATGGCCTTTGGCGTAAAATGTTGGAATTAAAACAATAAATTAAGGTCTGGGAGCCTTCATGAAAAGACCAAAGTTATAATTATGATTTTTTTCCATTGAAGTTCCATTAGAAGTTAGCACGGACCTTTAACAAGTAAACTGAAAATATTTTGTTTTCATTATTTTTCGATAGAAGTTGAACGTCAAAAATGAACTTTTAACCGCTAATGCTGACATGAGTGTACGTGATGCAAATCCACGCTACTTTACGTAATAACTTTATTGAAGAACAAAACAAATACCCAAATGGGTTATTAATGCAAACAACACAACACAAATATAACTTACAATACATTTAAAGTCGTCAAAGATGTCAACTTTAATTTCAAAATTTCGAAAATGTTGAACTCGATGTGTAATTCCTAGACTGTCAAGTATTAGTTAGACAGTTTAAACAACACATAAATCACAAAATTAAAAAGTATAGTTCTTGGATTAATGTCACAAGTTCGAACATTGCGAGTTTTGTCGGATGTGATTACAGCTCGATAAGCCGATTAGTATGAATATTGTGATAGGATTAGAGAAAAAGTAGATTTAAAAAAAATACATTTTATCATTTTCAACAAAGTTCACATATATCAGAAATCACAAATTAAGACTGAAGAATTTCTCTTTATACATGTTATATATAATATTTGTTCATGAATTTGTTAGACGCTTTCATAAAAAAAATATGGAACAAGTCAAGACCCACAAAACGACTCGCTGAAAATGTGAAACGAGCTTATTCTCTGCATTTTTATTTATACAGCGTAAAACATTTTACTTAGTACTAAATAAAGGAAAATTGCATATACGATACTGAAAGAACATTGTCATCTGTAGTTTCTACCGTGATGATATCGATATCATCACCCCTTTATCATACCCCTTAAAATGATATTGGTCACGTGACCAGAAAAAAATTCTTCAACACTGTTGAAATAAAGCGTATAAAACATGTCAAGATCCGTATCACATGCCGTATAATTCCCTCGATCAATATCATCCCTCGGCCTAGAGGCCCTCGAGCTTATATTGAAATCTTGGGGTGATACGGCATGTGATACGGATTTTGCCATGTATTATTCTCAATTTACTTTACAGTAAACTCCATGTTTTTATAGGGGAGAATGGGAAACCAGTTAATATCAGTAGAGATTCATTGACAGAAGAAGAAAAGGAAGAATACGACAAAGGATGGAAAAATAATGCTTTTAACGAATATCTGAGCAACCGTATATCTCTAGATAGAACTCTGCAAGACCCAAGAGATGAAAAGTGATTATTGACGTTTGTTTAAGAGAGTACCCAACACTTTGACTAAAACATATTTGGCTCGTTTAATTTTCATAAAATTTTGACGAAATATTTACTTTGACCTGTTGAAAAAAAATATAAAAATTTTGAGAAAATTGAACCACACAATTTCCGGGAATAATTTCATTTGATATTTTGCAGTTTGACAAACACTAATTTTGATCATTGAGAAGCTTGATTTCTCTTTACTAATAACGTGTGATTAAAACGTTCATCTGATTTTTAAAGAGTTAACTCCCTTAGGTGTTCTGTACCACCTTAAATATTTCATGAAGATGAATATATCAGACAATCCAAATAAAGCACATGTGTATACATCTCACCCTAGCCCAGTTCATTCTTTTTGTTGAAGAAAAAATTAATTTAAACCGTCTCAAACTTTTCTCAAAATGTTTATATGAATTAAAATACTGCACGCTTTGCAAAAATTATCTTGGAATCGCATATCGTACATAGATACTGAAATTAAACTTTATGCAACACATTCAGGAAAAATAAACATTCAGATACATACAAATCATGTTAAATACACGCGTATCAATGTCTCTAATAAGATTTGTTAAGTAAGGTCAAGAAATACCAAAAGAATATTCGAAGGAGGGGAAAATCGACAACTGACAAACTCCGGAGAACAACGAAGACAAGACCAAAACAACACATGCACTACATTTAAAAACTAAAAACATATGAACAACACGGACCCCACCAAAAAACCGTGGATAGACTCAGGTGCTTCGGAAGAGTATGCAGTCTCTGCTTCCTGCAGGACACCCATGTCAAATCCGGTAGGAGGAAACGTTTTTTTTTTCATATCTGTCAACCAAGTAGTTCTTTGGATTTTTGCGAAATTTTAATTTTAATTTCTTTTTTCTTGAGGACTAATTTTTTTCGAGCGAAGATCAAATTAACGTGCAGCACACATTTGTTTCAACTAAAATATTGCAAAAAAAAAAAAAAACGTGCAGCACACATTTTTTTAACTAAAATATTGCAAAAAAAATGGGAACAAATCCCAATTTTTACAGACGAACAAGTTTTATTTTTAATTTCTTAAAAATGAAGAATTAGGGTCGAAATGAAGCGGCAAAAGTTTTTTTCTTAAAATCTACTTAATCGAAATCCAAAGAACTAAAGATCGATTTGGTGTGGCCTTATTTCTATTTTCTTTAAAATTGTTATGAACTACCCTATATGTCGTTATACATGTACATGTGTATGAGAACGAACGGATATGACGTAAAATTTCAAGAAAACAACATCCTATCTCCAAATTAAACATACCAAAAATGTATAGGTTATTGTTTTAGGTGTAAGGTGATAAAATATTCTGATGATTTACCTGAAGCCAGTGTAATAGTCACATTTCACAACGAGGCTTGGAGTGTTTTACTGCGATCTGTCCATAGCATTGTCAACAGAACCCCAGAGAAACTTCTCAAGGAAGTAATTCTTGTGGATGATTTCTCTCACATGGGTAAGAAACAATTGATTTAAAAAAATTAAACCCTTGTTTTATTATTTATTTTTAAAAATAAACAGATTATAAATTTTTTAATCACAATGAGGATTTAAAAACAATTTATATGGTGCGCACGTGACAAAAACTTTGCAATAAATTCAAACAGACTTACAGACGCTTTTCATAATGCAGTTCAAGTCATCTTTGCCTGAAAAACCACTTGATTAAATTCTATTTAATATCTGTCACCTGAAAATGTCAACAAAAAAGCTAAATATTGACAACAGAATATCGAAAAAGGCAAGATACATTCACGAGAATAGTAGGAGAAGTAAGCAAACAAAACAAAGATGAAATAATGAAGAAAAAAAATGAATATATAATGCTACACCAAACTGATTTTTAGTTCTTTGGATTTTGCCGCTCTGATTTTTAGACTATGTCAATTTAAAGAAAAACAATTTTTGCGCCTCCTTTTGCAAAAATCCTGAAAATTCGCCCCAAATTATTCATTTTTCAAGAAAATAAAAATTGTTCGCCCGCTCCTAAAATTTGTAAAACTTGGGATTTTTGGCATGCAATATTTTATTTTAAAAAAGTTGTGCCGCACTTAAATTTGATCTTTTCTTTTCAGGAAAAAAAAATTAATTAAAATTCGCTCGCTCGCACCTATTTTTGCCATTAAAAAATCCAACGAACGAAAATTTGGCGTGGCCTAAACAAGCCCACCGCGATTAAACCAATATGATACATCAAGATACCCCATTTTTTCAAACGATGCACATTTTCTGGGTTTACATAAATTATAACCAATATAAACACCAAAATATTGTGAGCGATACAACCAATCGGGCCTGATTAGTTTTGCAAAAATCCTAGTTTGAGCACTTTTGCTTGGGGGAGGGGGGGGGGGGGAGGTTTTTAACAGAATTAAAAAAATTATATCAACTGAAAAATATACATTGTTAGTCAGAGACGTTGACATGTTACTGTTTAGAAAGGCGGGAAATAGAGTTTTTGTCTAACTTAATCTGTTTCAACATATATGTTGTGGAGCGATTAAATGAAGATTGTACATTTATAGTTAGAATTTAATAATCATATTTTTGTCGCATTAAACTAACTAGATAATATAATATGTTATTTCCATGAATATTTGCAGCTCATCTCGGGAAACCATTAGAGGAATATATGGCTAATTACAATAGCAAAGTAAGAATAGAGAGAGCACCTAGTAGAGAAGGGTTGATCCGAGCTCGTTTACGGGGTTACAGGGTAGCAACTGGAACAGTTCTGGTGTTTTTAGACTCGCATATAGAATGCGCTGAAGGTGTGCTTTTTAATTATTGTGTGTCTGTTTTCAAACGGCAAGTAGATTTTTGGAATATCTCAAATGTTTCTTTCTAATGAATGTAAAAAGTATTACACTACCATTTGTTTCGAATAATTAATTAGTGCCGTTTCCACTGCTGAGAGCTGGTTTTCCAATTTTCGTGTGCATTTAATTGATTTTTGCATCATATATGACTTCACCACAAACAAATGTGACGTTGCAGAATATGTGCAAGTTCTATTTCCTAAGGTTTGACTTATAAGACAGAATAGTAATGAAGTTTTCATCAAGAAATCAGTTTACCAAAGTATGTTATGACACATGCACAGTAGGCGATTTTGAGATAGCCTTTATATTGTACCATTCTAATACAAATTATGATAACGAATTGTGTATAGAAAGTGATGTTTTGGATTAACCTTCGACGTTTATGCTCTCAGTAAAATTTTCGTGAATCATCAAAACACAGAATTACAACAGACAAGCCAAATCTTAGAATTAGACATTACTTAACAAAATTATATTTTTTTTCAATTTCAATTTTAAATTCACTACCACGACTAAGCCCTTTATGCCGATATTTTACCACTCGCTGTCGCTCGTGGCAAAATATTTGGCATAAAGGGCTTAGCCGTGGTAAAATCAGGATATTTTGAAGCCGCCGTGAATTATTTCTCAAATAAATTGATGCGGATGTAATTATATATTTTAAAGTTCCATAAGGCATCAAATGACGAACCAAAATTTAACTGTTCAGATAAGTCGAAAGCACTGTAATTATATCATTAAAGGTTGGATTGAACCGATGTTAGACAGAATAGGAAAGAATTGGACCACAGTGGTCACACCAAGCATTGACGTCATCAATGACGAAACGTTTGGCTTCCAGTATCAAGATGCCAAAGCCACAAATGTCGGTGGATTTGATTGGGGATTGGTGTTCACGTGGCACAGTATACCTGAGGCAGAACGTAAGCGGCGAAATTATGAAGATCATACAGCTGTAAGGTAAGGACACTGCTTTCCATTGTAATACATGCCTAATGGCTGGGTACTAAGAGGGGTACACACCTTAATCATCTGTACATAAGCATGTCATTGGAAAGAAGTTTAACTATCCACAAATAGCACATTTCTTCAGACACCCTATAAAGTAGCCGTTTAAAATTAGTAACCCTTCCAAAAACACTCTGCAAAAAAGCACCTCATATTTTTGTCCTGTTAATTAGATAAATCAAGCTGTTGGGCATCCTACTGACGACAAAAGAATCATCTGAGTATGTAAATATTTAAAAAGTGCTTTTAATATTTAACCCTAAAAATACTTTAAATTTTTTTTGACTTCATAGAAAGAATACCACATAATTGTCTCACCCATAAACCCTCCAAAAATAAAAAAATCTGAAAATTTATACATCAATCAATATTAAAAAAGATACCCCACGTTTTGGGAAAACTTGAAAAAAGGTATCCACCTTGAGATACATTTTCTGGAATTTAAGGGAGTACAGAACACCTAAAGGAGTTAACTCTTTAAAAATCAGCTCAACGATTTAATCACATACTATTAGTAAAGAGAAATCAAGATTCTCAATGATCAAAATTAGTTTTTGTCAAACTACTATATATCCACTGAAAATTATTCCCGTAAATTGTGTGGTTCAAATTTCTTGAATTTATTATATTTTTGTCAACAGGTCAAAGTAAATATTTCATCAAAATTTTATGAAAATCTTTTTTTAGTCAAAGTGTTGGGTACTCCCTTAAGTCTTCTCTGAAAGAATTAAATCTTCGGACGCATTTCATTTGGGCGGATTTTAAAAATTTCATTTTTTTCACATTTGGGCGGTTCTTACGTTTATTCTGACACTAGTTTCTTTTTAGTCGAAAGTGGAATTTTCAGTATTGTTTTATTCCCGCCCAAATGAAAAAAAAAAAATCCGCTCAAATGAAATACCACTTTCCGCCCAAATGAAAGATTTTTTCCGCTCAAACGAAAAACTACCAAATCTTCGTAATTGATCGTCGTTTTTCACCTCTATAGTTTCAGTTCCACTTTGAGAGAATAGAAAGATTGTATAGAATTATGTAATATTTATCATTTACTAAAAGGGGGCCTCGGTGGCCGAGTGGTCTAGGTAGTTCGTCATGACTACTAAAGATCACTAGCCTGTCAACGCTGAGGTTGTGAGTTCGAATCTCACCGTTGACGGGGTGTGTTCGACTCCAATCTTAATTGACAAGGATTGCCAATTTTCCTACCGAAGGTCGGTGGTTTTCTCGGGTACTCCGGCTTCCTCCACCAATAAAAACTGGCTGCCGCGAAATAGCCAAATGTGCTGAAAACGGCGTAACACCCCAACTAAACAAACAAACAAAACTCTAACTACACATACTAGTATAAGTTATTGCGAAACCTCATTTTCAATTTCGTCCATTTATTATCTATTTTATTGCAGATCACCAACCATGGCTGGTGGATTATTTGCAATTGACAGGAAGTACTTTGAAAAGATCGGTACCTACGATGATGGCATGGATATATGGGGAGGAGAAAATTTAGAAATATCTTTCCGTGTTAGTAATTCTGATTATTATCATGAGTTCCGATATGATACTCAAAGGATATGCAATAATGAGACGTCTAACAGGAAGGAATATAAGAATAATTAGTCTTAACCGGTGGCAAAATAGATTTTTACTTCACTGGCCTCTGTAGCGGCTTGAAGCGACTTTTGATTGTCCTTCAAAATGGAGAATCAGCCTGTCATACCAACCTGTTATGTCAGATGTTCGGCGCGCAGAACTTTCCCGATGTACATTTTATTACCGAGCTTGCGGGTTTCGATCTTTGCTTAAAAGTTGTCCATCACACAACCAAGTGTGGAGTTCACGTTTTATATCATAATATCGACTTACTGGTAGAATAATTTTAATAGCTCTTTCGACTTCTGTTTAACTATTCTGAAATTAAATTTTAAAGTGTACATGTAGTGGTCAAAAGACTATATATTCGAAGTACTACAAAATCATGTCATGTCGTAATGTGTACAGGGACTTCCCTTCTTTCATTTTTACTTCTGAGTTTATTAGCTCACCTGCCCTATAGTGTACACCATGTGCATTGAGGTTATTTCGAATAGACTAAAAAGAAAATTACTGTCAATCCTTATAATTTATTCCAACGGTTGTTTTGACGTCTAAAACGTCGGGATTCCCTTGAATAACTCAGGAGGGTGGACCTTACACCTGCATAATTGTAGTTAAATTATTGTCTATTGTGTTTATTTTATTGTTTGTTGTCTATATGCCTTCAACCCCCCGGGGTATAAATAAATTTATAAAGTTTAATGACGTCATAGTAGAAAAGAAAATTTAGTCTTTGATATGAAAGACGAAAACAAAATTGACCAATCAAATAATGCGTTATATCCAATATCAAATAATTATAATGTTTTAAAACGTTGCAGGGCTGATGACAGCAATACCTTCTACAAACGATCTACTTTTGGTTGAGATTCATTCGATCATTCGACGGCTGAGGCTGCTCGGTTTTCATGTTAACCATATGGGAAATAACTTTTTGTCATTTTCTGAGGAGTTTATGGGCAGATTATAACAAAAGTTGGGGGAAATGGTGTATGGAACTATTCAACTTTGGTTCCGGTTGAATGAACAAGATGGCCACCAGAGGCCATCGTTGATTTTTATAAGCCAATGTTAAAAAAATCTTCTCCTCTGAAACTACATTATGAAATGTTTTGAAACTTTGTAGGATTGATGACAAATATACCCTCTACAAAGGATCCACTTTTTGGTGAGATTCATTCACTCAACCGATGGCTGTGATTGTTCAAAGTTTCCATTGAATCCATATGGGAAAGGGTTTGTTTGGTCATTTGCTCAGGAACTGATGGGCAGACTGTAAACATAGTTGGCAGAGATGATGTGTGGGAGGACCTCTACCAATTCTCTACCTTTGGTTTCGGTTGGATGAACAACATGGCTGCCAGAGGCCATCTTTGATATTGATAGGCCAATTTTCAAATATTCCCTGAGACTATATTATGAAATGTTTTGAAAATTTGCAGGATTGATGATGAAACTAACCTCTACAAACTGTTCACTTTTGGTTGAGATTCATATGATCAAAGGACGACTGTCGCTGTTCAAAAATTACGCTGAATATGGGAAAAGATTTTTTGTCATTTGACCAGAAACTAATTGGCAGACTGTAACAGAAGTTGGCAGGAATCTCATATGGAAGGGCGGATGGAAATTACCCACCTTTGCGTTTCTTGAAAAACAATATGGATACAAAAGAGCTTCTATTTTATAATTGTCTAATAAAAGCCTGGTGAGCGATACAGGCACGGGTGAGCCTCTAGTTTATTGTTATCATCACTCTAAGAATTTTCGGCTTGTCATCTTGGTTTGGTTGTCTAGCATAATCTTTTTATCTTGTAAATAAAACTGTCTCACATCACATTGAATTTAACTCCTCGTTGGATTTTTCTACCTCTTATTTTGCGGGTTATTCTATCCACAAAGAAGCAGGATAAGCTTAATTTCCGGAGTACATGATATCACACGTAAATGTACCTCTGTGCAGGTATTTTGTTGGAGTTCATATCGCCAACGCTTAACTTTTTCGTATTGTCTCCATCTTTCTCTGGGTCTATTTTTTTATATTTTATTTAGTTTTGACATTTTAATTTATTTTCTAGGTAACTTTACTCACCTATTCGCTTCGTCCCTGAATTTGACCCTTTGACCACTATATAATTGCTTCTGTGTTCGTTTCTCCCTAGGCAATTTAGCTGTAAAATATTATTATAGCTGGATATAAAAAATGCACAAGTCGCGATGTTTTATATTGTTTTTTTTTCACTTATTTCAGATTTGGATGTGCGGTGGTACGTTAGAAACAACACCGTGCTCTCATGTCGGACATATATTTAGAAAACGATCTCCTTATAAATGGCGGGAAAATGTCAATGTTCTGCTGAAAAATAATGTCCGATTAGCGGAAGTGTGGTTGGATGACTATAAACGGTATTACTATGACAGAATAGGAAATAATTTGGTAAGCTATTTAATTATACTTTATGTAAATTTGTGTTTTTTCATTGGTTTAGATGAGGGTAACATTCTACTATAAAATATAGCTCAGCGGGTAATAATGTTTCGTATGTCACTTTCGTGGGTGGAGACAACCTTAAAAGAAAACAGGAAAAGCTTCAACCACGACAGTGATATATGAATAATTATCACTAAAGGCAGAATTTTACCCTCTTAGTTTAAACATTCATATTAATAATAAAATAAACAAATATATGAGAAGGTAGTCGACCTCGGCTGACATTGAATTTTCAGGGGAATTAATCATCTCGATCACCCTCTCATGTGTGTTAAATTTACACGAACGTTATGTTGTCTTAAATCTTAACTGATGATATCTATTAAAACTGACTTATTCCTTAAAACCAAGTGTATAGACAGATAAAGAGATTATACGATAATCCATGAACACGACAAGAATGGCGATTTAGTAATACTGGAAAAAAAAATACCGTCATGACCGTGTTATCGAAATCTCCTGAGACAAATCATGAGGACAAGTAGGTGTTATACAGAGAACAAATATCGCTTATAACAACAAAAATAAGCAAAAAACAAGAAACATAAACAAAACAAAATAATTAAAAAAAGGTCGTGCAAGCGGAAATAAAAATGACATTCACGGTGAACGAAAAAAATAAAAAATTGACTTGCACTTTGTATTAAATTTATCAATTTATCTCAGTCACGACCAATGACAAATTCCCATCACGAAAATAAAAACATGAAATCAAAACTGGGAAACTTCCCCCGTAAAAGCATTTACAATGTGAACAAATGAGATCAAGTACATTGTACATATGAAGGGTAATAGTAGGATAATTATTAAGTAATAATTTAATTTGAATTGAATACTGCATTTTGATTGGCTGAACAGCATAGATCAATATTGATTATACAGTATAACCTGGTTTGGTCTTGTGACATCAACAACGGATTAATCCACCACTTGTAAATTCAAATAGTTTCATGTCATTATTGATGCTTGATTCGAGGAATCATTGTACTTCTGTTCGGAAATTAAATTATTATTATTATTATGCGTAAACTGACCCAAACCAGGTTATAGCGTATATAATCTTTTCAACATTCCTCAAATATTTCTGACCATATGACGACAATTTAAAATTTATGGAAATACCCGAGTTGACAGTACTGCCAGCCATTCATGAATTTCAAATAAATTCCGGTAGTTTTTGATATCGCAAAGAAACATTCTACGTCACAGTTAAAAAAGTAAAAAATCTTGGGGTCAACTGGAGCCGAAGTTCTATGGTTAAATCGTTTATAATTTAAACTGACTTCTAAGGAAAATTGTTGCTTGTGTACATACTTACCTTTGCTTATCAGAATTGTTTCTTAAAATACTAAATACAAGATAAAACTCTTAGGAAAAAGAAAATAAACAAGATCATTTATTCTTTCAGGGAGAGTATGGAAATATTACGTCTAGGATAGAATTACGGAAGCAGTTAAAATGCAAAAGCTTTGAATGGTTTCTGAAGTTTGTTTATCCAGAAATGTGGGTCCCTGGGGAATCCGCTGCATGGGGACAGGTAATTATTTTACTTAAATCTACAATACTCTTTGCAATACTCTTCTTGTGTTTTTACGTGTATTCAATCTAAAGTGTCACTTTTGGAGAAAAAATAAAATAAAATTCCTACCTATCTACCTATCTTCAAAATTGTGGGTCGCGTAAGGGGAAGCAGAAATATTTTTAATACTGGCCTTATAAAAATACATATAAATAAAAAATGTATTTTTTGCTTTGTTATATGAAATTTATACGTTGCAGTTTCACATCATTCTATCGATCCCTAGCCTTAAACCAAAGACTTTAAAATTGGTATTTACTGCTTCTCCGCAGGTACGCGGCATTTAGGAATTAGAACAAAGACGGGTCGCTTATGAGTCGGGTGCCATGGGGTTACATGTCTTCCAGTGGGTTGTTATCTCGTGAGCTAGTACTTTAAAACAACCGGCTCAACGTGTCGATATAGTACAAAGCAGGGTTCATATGCATATCATATCAACATTTTCTCGTCCTTATATGTATATAATACTAGACATTGAACCCGCGCGAGCGCGGGAAAATAAGCATTTTTTTTTGTGGTGGCCATATTGACTTTAAAAAGTTTTTGCGGCCATGGCATTCGTGGAACAGGAACTCAATGTGGATGTTGTGGCAGGCTTCCCATAAACTTTCCTGTCAAGTAGGTGGTATCAACTGATAGTTTCATGTCTATATATGCTGTAGTATTCCAGAAATGGATGTTAATGCAAACTTTAACCAAAGTCAATGAAGCGTGAAATGTAGGTCAACGTGACCTAATTGTCATACGGTTGTTCGTTACTACCGAAGATGTATCCACTGATGAAGTAGAGTGTATGCCACGTAGAATTACCAAAATGGACCTTAATCATCAAAATCTATGACGAAAATACAACCACATAAATTGTCAATATGTTTATGTTACAATAAATTCTGAACTGGAACTTGATAAAAAGCTTTCATTAAATACACATTTCATAATGCATTACCTTTTTCATTCAGAATAAATATGAAAAAGAATATGAATAATCATTTCCTTAGTGACGGATGAATTTTTCGAAAGATGCCGTGAGTTAAGTAGAGCATATTTTTGGAAAATAATTGTTCCAATTGTTCATTGTCATTATGGGCAGGGCAAGCGAGGCTTAATTTCACAAATAAATCCAATAGACGATAAAAGCATTTTTAGTGTGTGGCTGCGTGTGCCGTCCACGTTTATAAAGATGTCCGAGATAAATTTCGTCATTAATGATAAAGATGACCATTTGTTAAAAATATTTTTATCTAGGGCTTACAGGGAATTGTATGGTAGAGAAATATTTAGACAGGTCACACGACAAATAATGTAAAAATGGATAATGGTTGGTTTTATCACTTTGTGCAAAGTAAACATCCGAGCAATCCAAAAACCAACTAAGTTAGGAATTCCTCTGAACTTTGCCTTACTTCTTCATAATCTTCAAAGTTCATAATGTTTATAGTTAGGAGAAATTGCATAATGGTAGAAAAAACAATCCTGAATACATGAAGCGGAAACATCCCACTCGAAGGAGAATGTTTTTAATTTGTTTTATTCTTCTTCCGTAATTTCAAACAAAAATACATTTAAAATATGTGCATAATTGTTTATTTAAATCAATGTGTTAAAATGATGCATTCGAGAACCTTCTAAGGGATATGTTGGGAGAATTCATACCGGAAAAGTCCATGCAAATTCCATTTGCACATAAACAAAACTGCAGTTTAAAATTTATAAATGCAGATTGTCAAATCCGATAATAACCTTTATAATCTGAACCATACATCGTTTATTTTGAACCACGCGTTTTGCCGCCTATTCGGCTAATTCGTAAATTTAGTATTATAGAATTGCCATGGACGTTACATAATAATCAACCCGCCATCCGTCTTCTTACTGTGTGTCACTTGATATTATTATACCTTTCTTCTTTTTTGCTATGTAAAATTCATTGTCATAAAAATACTATTTTATTCAAACTGCCTGAAAAGTGCTATTCACCGACCAGTGAATAGCACTTTTCAGCGGCAACTTTCATTGGACAACGTCACGGTAATGGGCGTGTCAGGTTAGAATGAATGACATCTGTAATCACGTTGTTGTAGTCCCATTGAGCGTGATCTTAAAGAAAACATTTTTTTAAATATTTTTCTTAACATTTTTCTGAATTTTTTTTGGTATAATAAAACAGTTCTTTAACAGTCATTTCGGGGTATAGTCATTTTATTTGTTCCCTCGACACATTGACTCAATGTGTCGAGGGGACAAAATAAAATGTCAGTGTTTCGAAAATGGCCGTATCCCTCAATACTGTTAAATAACTGTATACTATTTCGCATATACATTTACATATGAATAAGAGACCTGATAAAATCTGGCAAAGAATTCCGTTCAAATAAGTACAACAAAACGCTGTTCCGTGCTTTTCGGAACTTTAGTCAAGTACACGTAGAAATTTAATTTCTACAATTTATTCGCCATAACTATTTCTAACTTGGAGCAGAAATTATTTTTAGTTGCAAAATATGTAATTTTATTTCTTTCAACCTTAGGTTGCTTCAAAAACAACAAACCGCTGTCTATCTGGTAATGCAGATTATGGACAAACTGGAAAAAACCTAAAATTAGTAAAATGTGACGTAAAATATGAGGTAAACTTTAACTTATTTTTAAATATACGGCTTAGCATAAATACTTCACTTTAAAAAGAGTACCTTTGGTGGAAAGCCGAAATTGTACCCCAAAGTGTGGTAAATCAAATCCAGACACCAACATATATGTACATGACATATCATAAAAATATGTCTGGAGGTGATACTGCTTTAATTATTTTCAAAAATTAATCATAAGATTATAACAGTTAATTTCAAGTACAAACTTCACTTTAGAATGGATGTACAAGATACATGTAGCTGATGCATGTGATAGTTCGGTGATTTAACGAATCCTTTGTTAGTGAAGAAATATCTTTTGGACACTTTCCATTACAGTCATTAAGGCTATGTTGGACTATTGACCACAGAGGGTCTCATATATCCAGTAGTTATTATGATTACAAGATAAATATGTTGACATTCCCAGTTGCTACATGTTCCAATTCTATTTAAGGGGGTACAGAACACCTACGGGAGTTAACTCTTTACACATATTATAAGTAATTCTCAATGACCAAAATTAGTGTTTGTCAAACTGCTATATATCCAATGAAATTATTCCCGTAAATTGTGTGATTCAAATTTCTTGAAATTTTTATATTTTTGTCAACAGGTCAAAGTAAATATTTCGTCAAGATTTTATGAAAATTAAACGAGCCAATTCTATTTTAGTCAAAGTGTTGGGTACCCCCTTAATTAAACTTTTAACTTATTACCGAAAATGAAATACCGACAATTTAATCCGCGTGCCGAGGTTAAATCTTATTGTTGGGATTAACGTTTACAATAATAAAATCATTAAAAGGTTTGTATTAGCACATGCCCTTTACGATTTGTTTATTCCACTGCTATATAAAATCAAAGTACTGAAGTACTGAACATCAGAGGACCTCAAGTTATGTTGGATTATTGATAAATGACAGGTGTTTATACAGTACCTGCCAGACAGATGTTCACCTTACAATATAGTACACATAATATAATTTGCTATAATATCTGAGATACTGTCTTATAGTAAGAAACTTATCTTTGTGAATTATCCATGAAATGTTGACGTGGTCAAATGAGAACTGCTAGATTGGCATTATGACCGTATAGTTGCACACTTGCAAAAATCTTTAGCTTATTACTTATGACAGAGAATCAACATAGCAAATATTTTTTTGACTAGTCACTGAATTATGAGAAAGAGGTCAAGACAATCATATTAAAACAGATAAATTGTAATAATACCACATGAACAGTAAACTCATATATCGATAATATTATGTCTAAAACTGAAAAAGACAAATAAGAGTACACTAGAAACAACATAGAAAACTAAAGCCTGAGCAACTTAACCCCACCAATAGTTGGGGTGATCTCAAGTGCTCTGGATGGGTAGTAGCAATGAGATGATTTTGCACCATACATATAGATCACAACTACAATATGAATGCGTCGGTCCTTAGAGGCCTGTAAAACAGGGCTTGTAATTCTTTGGTGTATATCTTTTGATTTTCTGTTTGTACATTGATGTGGCCATTAGTTTTCTGATTTATATTGTTTAATATTTGTCATTTCATGGCTATTTCTAACTGATTTTAGTATAGTTTTTTTCTGATTGTAAAGATGTTGTATGGTTAGCTTTATTTCTTTTTCATCATTTTGTTTCTGTGTCTGATTACCAATCATACCTCCCTTTTCGTTTCTTTTCTTTAATAATGACAACAGTTTGGTTTCAATTTTCATTTATATATGTAACAATATAAAACAGTATATATATAATCTCATATTACATCATTAATATTGGTCATTGTTGGAATGTATTCATCTTTAACAATGTACTGTAAAAGTGATATTTTGTAACAGGTACTTAGTATTATGGTTATTGTGATATCACTTATTCAAAGGACACAGTTCATTTATAGCCCAAAACGGTCTAAAATATAAATCTTACAATTAAACTCCAAATAGTTCACAATTTGGTTCGTAAATTGGTCGATTTCAAATGTATTAACGCTCAATAAATCAGTTCTTTCATAATAGTACTTTACATTCTCTAAATTAGGCCCATTTTGTCCAAATATAATGATTTGGTGCAATTTTCAGACATGAAAGCTTTAGGAAAATTTGGCCACCATCTACAATCCAAAATATTTTGTAACCAAAAGACTCAAAATTTGATAAAGAATTCATCAAAATAAAAACTTTTCGGAATTGTATTGCGGCCATGGTTAATAATGCCAAAACATATAAATTGCAGAAAAAATTGACTAAAAATACAAATAATGTATAATTATGGGGTCATAGCTTCAAGATATTTAATAGTAGGTGCCAAAATAGTATATTTTAGTCTCAATAGAATTATCACAAGTATTTCTATTTGAAATTTGTAATCGCTTGACCAATTTAGGGCCATTCTAACCCTTCGTGAACCTCTCTTTTCCTATAATATGTAGTAAATTTCTATTTGATATTCCTTAAAATATTCACATATACCAAAATACATTTTTTTATATTACATTTAACGAGAAACATTTTACATGATCCCATATATTTGATTTAATCCAGTTATATATATGCTAAGCATACAGTTATAATGACTTTCAAATTAGGACTATATTATATGAACAGAATTGAGCATTTTATTATTTATTTAGCATATCTGTTATGTTTTCAAATCATTTATCTGTATGCTGAGCTAGCATTTGTATAGTCTCTTAATATTCTAAAATGGATTAAAAGGATCACATGTGTTACAATCAAACTTTGGATTGACCATTAGATAACTTTAAAAAATGTCATAACTGGTATATATAAACATTTGGATTTATTATTGTATTATCCATTGAATTCATGCTATTTCCATTTAATACAGTTCAATAGACTATCTATACCTATTATTAATAGTAAAAAATTAAAAAAAACTATAAATATATACATGGACTAACATATATACATTATTCATAAAAATTAATCATTTATCAAACTTCAAAAAGTTCATCACATCGCATAGCATATACATGTATACATGTAGTTGTACATAACTCTAAACTATATATAACAGTAAATAATTTGTGAATGTATCAGTGGTACTTGCTTGCATATTAGTTACTATGGGACACGTCTCTAGAATAGTGAAAGAATCACCATTCAATTTTGCGTTTGATTAATTTTTTTTTGTGGGAATGAGCACTTTAAAATAAATAGTGTTTTGTTTAACATTTGTCTGCGGCAAATAAGAGTTCGAAATATTATTAAGATAGTAAAAATATTTCCACATATAAATGGAAATATAACTATAATGATAAGAGGGACACAATCCAAATTTTAAATTTACCTGGGGTTTTTTTTTTTGGTGATAATAAACATTGTTTATATATTTAATAACATTCAGTTGAGCCATATTAATATTATAAAACGGAAATCACTTTCATGATGAACAGAGATTTACATACAGACAGACAACGGTAACATTGACTGCCCCCATCGGCTTAGCAAAAAGGGCATTAACATTGTAATGACTAGTATAGATGCATTGGGAATGAGAGCATTATTCATGCATTGACAATCTTGTCTACGTATATATATCCAAACAGTAGTTCATAGCACACAGTTTTAGTTCAAAAATCTATATATATATTTATATATATTCATCCGCAACAACAGTTTTTCGGTACGTCATTGATATTAAAGATTGTTTGATAAATATACTAATATTTCTAACGACAAAACATTTTCATATTATTAATTTGGATTAAAAAAAAATATGAGTATTCATTGAAAACATGAATTTAAAAGAAGCGATAAGGAATTTTATTTCGCACTATATACTGTCCGCGGGTCTATAATTTTTATAGGTTGGTTATCATTCCAAAACTAACGGTCCTCTGATGTAAAAATAACTCCTTCTCATAAAGTATTCACAGGCACAGCTAGTAGTACTAAACAAACCTTGTCGAAATCGTGGATATTACAAAACGCACGCGGTATACAACAAACCTTTTATGGTAATTGTCTCCGGGTCGTTCGGCTTTAGTTTTGGAGTTTCCTTTGTCCCGTCAATTATGCTAATTTTACATAATATAATCAACTCTGACTATCAGACTTCTAGGTTCATTTATTCTGTTTCATTAGCAATGGTACTTGACAACAGCTAAGGAAATCCGGCGTGACTATGGCTGTTTTGACTACAGTGGCCGACCGGAAGTACAAGTAGAGGCTTGTCATCAAATGGGAGGTAATCAGTTGTGGGAATTCAGAGAGGTATGTTACTGCTTACAAGAATTATAGTTATGTTGTTCCAATATGGAATTTTTAACATTATCCAATGAAAATAAACGTTAAAGCCAACGTTGCATGGCGTTTCTTAGTTAACCCCTATGGGGTAAGCTCGTGACCAATACCCTGAAAACCAAAATTAATCACAAAATTAACGCGAGCAATAGACTCTAACCGGGTAGCCAAATCGAGTTAAATTGACCGAAAGAGAGTTGCAACCTTACCCCTGGGAGAAAACCAATACTTAAGTTGTTGCTTTCATTGTGCATGTCTGAATTAATTGTAATCAGAGAAGCTTATGATAAAACTTTGGAGAGGTATAATCAATAATCATCAACAAGGTGCGGGTAATAGCAATAGTATCCACTCCAACTCAGAGTTACATATCACTGATTCTTAAGTTATAAATTGTTATACCAAAAAGGCTACAAGATACTATTCTTTAGTAAATATATCACCACTCCAACTCAGAGTTACATATCACTAATGGGAGCCTCGGTGGCCGAGTGGTCTAGGTAGTTCGTCATGACTATTAATGACCACTAGCCTGTCAACGCTGAGGTTGTGAGTTCGAATCTCACCTGTGGCGGGGTGAGTTCGACTCCGATCTTAATTGACAAGGATTGCCAATTTTCCTACTGAAGGTCGGTGGTTCTCTCCGGGTACTCCGGCTTCCTCCACCAATAAAAACTGGCCACCGCGAAATAGTCAAATGTGCTGAAAACGGCGTAAAACCCCAACTAAACAAACAAACAGAGTTACATATCACTAATTCTTAAGTTATAAATATGTATACCAAAAAGGCTACAAGATACTATTCTTTAGTAAATATATCACAAGTTGATTGAGTTTGTATATGGTTTTACCAAATTCCTGCGAATGAAATAGTTTCGAACCATTTAAAGCATTATTACTAGAAACCGATATTCGGATTCTTTTTTATGTAAATTTTTTAATATATGGTTGCTTTAAAAATGGTATATTGTCGTCTATCACCAAATATTATATATACATTGCAGGACAATACTATTTATCACGTCTCTTCACAAAAATGTTTGGAAATATCAGAGGATGGAAGCAAAGTTTTTATGAATACCTGTAAAGGAACGGATTATCAAATATGGCTTTGGAATAGATCTCATCCGGATGGACCTACAAGGAATTGGAATTCTCCCAACTAAAACTTACAACTCAAGACATTTTAGCCGATTTTATAAATAGTTGTGAAAGGGGATTTAGCAGGAATTTTAATGGACATTCTAGTGGGTATACCTGAAAAAAAAAGATCAAAATTTTTGTTTGAACTTTTTACATGTACTTTGAAGGAAATTGTTGAAATTTGTCACCGATTGGTTGACAGCTTACTGAAATCTAAGGTCGCAGAGTTCGCATCCAAAATGATCAATAGTTCTGAACTTGTTATTCTGATGTTGAAAAACCCGTAGAGATATTCACCAAAGGCAAAAAAGTAAAGATAACTCACGAGACTCGGACATACACTACACATTAACGATTGTCTTAAGTTTCTTCGATATCGATATGAGGTAGATGAGAGAAAAAATATGTGGACGTCAGCAGTTACCAACGCTTAAATTCATTTTACAAGTTCAGCAAATCTTCGCCTAAAATGTCCGCAAATTCTCTATTAAAGGGTCCAAGTAAACTGCAAAAATATCCCAGACATGAAAAATATATCCTTTTTCTTATATACTTATGATGAAATTATGTACTTACATGAATTACTGACGTTTTGTTTCACGCCTCTTGTGTGTAATCATAAACTTATCCAGAAAATAATTTGCAATTTTCAGTCTTTTTTATCATGTTATTTTAGTCTTGTCCCGAAAGACCTTTAACACAAATATAATTGTTTGCTCATGATTAAACACTAAATTGTTTTCTACTTCGGAGTAGAAGTTATTTTCGGGATGATGCAGTGGAGACTGAAGGAATTTGTCAAATGTTATGTATTATTTATGCCAAAAGGGTTCAGACGAGTTTTTTCTTATGTATACTCATGCATCCACAAGGTCAACAATTCAATTTTTCTGAAAAACTATTGCCTGGTGCTGTTTCGATCATAAACGGTAGATTATCCCCTACCTTCACACTGAATGGTCGAAAAATCTAAATGAGACATCAAAGATAATTTAAGCTTAGAAATGAAACTCTTTTTGCGAGTTCTTGACCTTGTAGATGCTTGATTATATATACATGTAAAAAATCTCGTCTTGCACGTGCATGTGATTTGTGCTTACATCTTTCATGTGTCTATATTCTTCATGTTCTTTAGGGACGAAATCAAAAGTTCAATGTAGCATAAAAAACTTAATCCACATAGTTTTTCACTGACCCCCCCCCCCCCCCTCTTAACTTAATTTGAGAAAAATTGATTGACCAATATGGGCATATGGTTTGAGAGTATACTTTTCGTATCATGGGAACTGTTTTTCCTCAACAATGTATGTATGATGGCTTTTATTTGCTTTAAAAGTCCAAACATATGTTAGGGCCGAACTTGAATCCGTATTTTTCAATCCGAAAATCGATGTCGGATAACAAAACTTGCGATTTTTAACCCCCCCCCCCCCCCAAAAAAAAAAAAAAAAAAAAAAAAACTATTTGAATCAAGTTTTTTATCCTACACTGAACTTTTGATCTCGTCCCTTAATAATGTTAATATTGAAAGTATTTTGTATGGTTAATTTCATATTGAAAATATCAAATGGAATATATGTTTTATAATAAATATCATTTTAAAAATAAATTCTTATTTCGTTATTTTCTTGTAAACATTTCGAAATTTGGTCGACGACCTATAGTGCCAACTTTAACTACCTGCATGGCCCCGATCGTTTAACTTAGGAAACAACCATTTCATTTTTATTGGGGGAAGGTGGGGGGGGGGGGGGTTCTAGGCCATCAAATTTGAAATAAAAAGGCAAGACCAGGATTTTGACAAAATAAAAAGACAGGATCGCTTTAGGTGTGAAAAAAATGCAGGACATGTGTCAATCAGGATTTATTTTTTTGTTAAATGAAAATAAAAATCTAGGCCGCAATAGCGACCGAAAACAAAAATCCACGACCAAAATTTCGACGGAAAAAAGGCAGATTCAAACATTTGATCGTAGCCACCCCCCTCCCCCCTCTCTTAAAAATCAAATGTAACCCAAGGTTAAAACAGACTGATCAATTACAATGTATATATAGAAATTCTGTATGCTTAACCTGTGGTTAAATTTTAAATCTTGGTAAAATGAGTTGAACAGCTGGGCCCAGTTCTTACCATTTTTAGCCTGTCGTCGTCGGCATTGGCGCCCGTAAGTAGTTAGGTTTCCGCTCAAGTATCTTTATAATATCTTACCACAGTGTTCACGCAAAAGAAATACAGATTAGGATTGATTTTGGGAAAATTGACCCATTCAGGATTTTTTTGATAATTTTGGTGTAACTTTTTAATTTTTTATCTGATAAAATGATTTTTGGTTTTTGATGTTACTTGATGAAAAATGGAAAAAACTTCTGAAGACCCGTTTTTAACTTCCTCTTACAGTTTAGAGATACACATGTAAAAGGGGCCAAAAAAAGGGACACACTTTAATTTTCTAAACTTTTATTTCTTATCCGATTTTGACGATTTTTTTTAAATGGTTCATCATAAGAAATTTAATAAAAGTGTTTTGTCGTTGCACAGATAAAAGGAATGAAAGGGGCCGAAATTAGCAATTTTGCAGGAGACCTAACAATTTTATTTATCTGATTTTAATGGGGATTTTTTTCTTTCATAATTAAAAACCAGACCCATTCACGTACAAGATGCTTTAAAACAAGACATATTCATATACTAGATGCTTCAAAACCAGACCTATTCATATACAACAAATTGTTACCACAACAGGAGCCCAATTAATACAGCATCGAGGCAGAAGATTATCTTCTCATCAACAAATTATAACCCATTGATATACTTTTTATTCTCAATTTACCACCCATTGATATACACCTAATGCTTTATATCTTACCCAGTTATATACTTGATGGCTCAAAAAGTAAACCCATTCTTATATACTTGATGGCTCAAAAAGTAAACCCATTCTAGCCGCACTTCCATACATAATGCTATATAGGAAGTTCCCCCCCCCCCCCACCTTTCCTGGCAAGGTAAATGGCTCTGTAATTCGATATGGTTTATTTTTACCATGTTTGTAACTTTTTGGCAATTGAATCTGTATTTTACAACTCTACAAGTCGTGAGCAAAATAAGTAATAGGCACACTCATGTACAAACTGGAAGATTTTGCAAACAACATTTATCAACGTTTCCAATCAATTTTTATTCCGAAAACACCTTGTATGTTTTTCTTCTGTATCCATTTAAAATATAATTTCCAAAAATTTTATTTTTGACTTCTTGAGATTACCGTTTTTTTGACGATGCAAAATGAAATTGTACCATACAAATTCGTCATCTAAATCAAATAGTTGATTTTAGTTCTTAATAATTAGGGGACGTTGCATAATACTAATAATAATAATAATAATAATAATAATAATAATAATAATAACTTTATTCCAAAAGCAATACAGCTTATAGGACATGTACATAATATAGATCTATACAATTATGCAATGCGCAATAATAACATACAAAAGAATATTATAATATTATAATAAACGGATCGTGATGTCAAAACAGATGCTATGTGATATATTAATTCTTTCGAATCTTTTCAGCATTTAAAATAAATTTACCTAAATTATTAAGTTGTTTAACATTGTGTACAGACAATAATTGAACTAATTTGTAAGCAGATGGTTTACGCCAGTAATAAGGTTTAATATATTTCTTACGTAGATCTTCATATTTACAACAATTCAAAAAGAAGTGATATTCATCTTCGAGGACCCTCTGGTTACATTGTTCACAAAATCTTAGATTCCTCTCAATATTACAATAACGTCCAGTCTCAACATGTAAACTGTGTGCATGTAAACGATATTTACAAATTAGGGGTTTAAATAAAAAATTTACTGGTCGGCTTAGATAAAACTGAAGACAGTGATTATCATGAATAAATCTATAATAATTACATTTTGATGAAGTATCAAAAAAAGAGATAGCTTCATTAATGAAAATATCTACAACTCTTTGTCTAAATTCATGAATAAATAAGTCTGTATTCATTACGTTTTGACATACCCATACATTTTGAAAACCAAATCTGAACAATAAGTTTTTAATGTTACACGCCCAGTTCATTTTATCATTTGGTCTAATAATGCTTGATTCAAACAATACTTTATAACAGTTCTGAAGTATACAATTATCAGTTTTCAGAATTTTACACCAATATTTTAACATTCTACAGTAGCAATCAATAAACATAGGAACTCTTCCTAATTCAAAATAAACCATATAATTTGTTGATGATTGTCTAACTTTAAGGATTCGCTTTAGGAAATTCAGGTGAACTTTTTCTACATCCTCACTTTTGTGTGTTCCCCATATATATTTCACAACCATAGCTTAAAATACATGATACATAGGTGTCAAATAATGATAATAAAGTTTCATGATTGTAATAATCATTCTTAATTTTACTAAATAAATTAAAAACCGCTTTTCTACCCTGATTTGATAACAGTTTTTGGGTATGTGTAAAATTACCGTTGAAATAAAACAGTATACCAAGGTAAACAAATTTATTACATATTTCTTTAGGGCTACCATTTAAAAACCACCTTTCTTCAAGTTTCACAATGCCTCTCTTTCTAAAAACTACAATTTTTGTCTTATCTAAATTAATATATAAATCATTACTATTAGAACACGAATTAACTGAATCGATCATAAATTGAAGATCTTGAATACTCTCACTAAAGATAACAGTGTCATCAGCGTACATTAAAAGGTATATATTCAACATTTTAAGCTCATATGACTGGCATCCTTTATTTAACATTTCCATTTCCAAATCATTTACATAGAAGGAGTACAGCAACGGAGATAATGATTCTCCTTGCATAAGACCTACATTACAATTAAAAAATTTAGAACACATTCCATCTACCTTTACACAAGATTTAAGTTTAGAATACATAGATTTGATGACGTCAAGCAATTTACCAGAAATTCCAAGTCTAACAAGTTTTTGCCATAATTTTTTATGTGACACACTATCGAAGGCTTTAGCATAATCGATAAAACAAGCATATAAACGCTTCCCCTTCCTAAGTGTATTTGTAATAAGCGAGTGAAGGGCGAATATAGCATCCGCTGTACCAAACCCTCGCCTAAACCCAAATTGAGCATCGGTTAAAATGTTCTGTTCGTTACTCCAGTCCAAAAGTCTCGAATTTATCAGTGAAGTGAAGAGTTTTCCAACATGCGACACCAGAGAGATCCCTCTGTAGTTTCCAGGCTGATTTACGTCTCCCTTTTTAAAAACAGGTATGATAATACTCTGAACCCATATTTCAGGGAATTCGCCGGTATTCAAAATGTTATTAAATAGTTTGGTTATAACTGGAACAATGACAGCTTTACTCGACAATATATATTCATTCATAATATGGTCCGAACCACATGCTTTGTTCCGCTTAAGACTACGAAGTGCTTTTTCGATTTCAGTCACGGTGAATGGGGCATCAAGTTCTTGAAACACATTATTGGTTCTACTGTTATCTCCACCTGTTGCTTCCAAATTGTCTTTTTCAACAAGGTTTTTAATATGTTCCTCAAATTGTTCTAAAGCCATTAAGCATTTTTTATGAGAAAAATGGTTGTACAAATGAAATATAAGTTTTTTTTGTTGTTAGAAAATAAATGTGCTCTGACGTCCCACTGCCCCAGTGATGGTTAAGTGCCGGACAGAACAGGCAAATTTCTAAGTGTTGTATATGGAGTGCTCTCTGACGCCACACTGCCCCGTGATAGTTAAGAGTTGGCAGAATAGGCTCATTTCTAAGTTTTGTATATGGGGTGCTCTCTGACGTCCCACTGTCCCAGTCAGTACTACAAAAAGGCTGTTAGAGGATTTTAGAAAAATCTCAGACATATTTTGTATCAAGATTGGTATAAAAAAATATTTATTGATATCACTTAATCCTGACAAAACGGCCTTAAAATACTATTTAGTTCTTACTGATCAAAGGGCTATCACAGCCGTAGTTGTCTTTAGAAATAAACTTGTACAGAAGAAATCAATTCATTGAAAAGCACTAAAATAACCTGCATACCAATTTACCTGACTAGGATGTTTATTATATACTGAGTGTACATAAACAGGGTGTTTATTAGACCACTGTGTATACAATGTACAAATCACTGATGCTGAAGTGATGCTTTGGAGGATTTATTCCATAAAACCATAAATTATAGAAGAAATTTGTTGCCATACTACTGAAAGATGAACTAAAAGAAAAAATCCCCATTAAAATTGGATGAAAAATAAAAAAAAATTAAATGTCCTTCAAAATTGCTAATTTTGGCCCCTTTAATCCCCTTTCCTCTGAAATGGAAAAGTTGCACAAAAATGCCTCGAGTAACTTTTATCATTACGTTAAAAGTTCAATGCATTCCATCGTTGATCACAAACAATGACAGAAATTCGGTGAAATTGTATAGGCGTAAATGTACATGATGCTAAAGGGGTACTTAATCAAAAGTCAGTATGGAATGTGTCATGTTACGGCCGAAATCACCTTTAAATTGTAGCCAATAAAAGACACAAATCAATAATAAAAATTAACAAGATTTATTATATACAAGTTTACAAAATAATATTACACAAAATAAAATGTCAACTTAACTGTTAAAAATCCTCCGTCTTTTCCTAATCCGGAATTCTTCTCGTCACTGTTGCGGGAATCCAAACGGAATATTATATCCAATCAGTCACAATCTAGTATGATGTAACGAAAATGAAAGTCTGTCAAGTACGATGTGTGAAACGTAAATAAATCCAACAGCTGAGAACACAAGAATGTCTATCTCTGGTCCGATAAATGATGTTCTGAAAGTCTAACTTTCTTGTCCGTATATATACTGTAGAACGGAAACTTCTGGAATACGGTAGAAGTTTGAATTACACCAGAATTATTACGTAAGTCAAATAGAAAGTTCTAGTCATTCCATTAGTATCTTTTACTGTTCCAGTGATTTCTAAACTGCGCAGTTATAACATTATTTGGTAAACAACTATAAGTATTATGTAAACATAGTATACATGTTATAAGGCTACGCAAAACAAATTAGGCCAAGATAAATAAATATAATAATTACAATATCATAACAGTCAATTACGTGCATTAACGCACGCTCTGCTTTGGCGTGGCATAGATCTAACCAGACGTTGCATCCAATATTGAGGAATGATCCTCCACTCATCCTGCAATGCTATTTCCAGGTCACACGTAACGTAACGGGTTGCGGTTGACGTCGCCTCACGGCATGACCAAGTTGATTCCAAAGGTATTCTATAGGACTGAGATCTTGGGAGAACGCTGGCCAAGGTAGTCTCTGCACATTGTTATTGTCCAAGAATGCAATGGATATCCGGGCAGAGTGCGCACACATTGTCCTGCTGAAAGAGGTGCACATCGTGATGTCTTCAAAAGAACGGCGCTACTGACGGTTATAAGACCTCGTCGATGTATCGCTGATCAGTCAGATTTCTGTGATTTATGGTTTAAGCTAATGCCTCCCACACAGGAATTAGGGTATCGTTCTCGCCTGCATCTCCACACACGCGTACGGCCGTCACCGTGACGAGGGTGGAAACGAGATCCGTCTGAAAACAACACAGATGCCCATTGTCTGTGAGCCCAACGTTGACGTTGTCTTGTCCACTGTAGGCGATTAAGTCGTCGAAGAGGCGCCAGCATGTTTCCACTGAATGGTCTACATGCTTTAAGTCCAACAATACGGAGGCTGCGACGTACCGTATTTGCTCCTATGCGTCGACCATGAACACCTTGGTATCGAGTGCAGTTTGTGCAGCGGTTCGAAAGCGATCTGGAGACTTATGTACCGGTCCTGTTGCGCTGTAGTTGTTCTTTCCCTGCCGGCCTGTAGGCGATCATTCAGGGACCCAGTTTGTTGATACCTTTGGACAAGTCGTGTGATTGTGGAGGCTGAACAGTTCATTCGTCGAGCGATATTTCATCTGCTAAGCCCACCTTGAACCATGCCCCAGACCTCAGGTCTTTGGTTGCCCGAAAGCCTTGGCATTTCAGGAAAAATTAATTCTGGTCATGAAAAACTTTTGTTGTGATATTTATAAGTCATTGCTAACACTTTTGATTTCGTAGCTTTAAAAAATGACCGTGCATGCTTTCCCACTAAAACTCGGACTCTATGGCCATAACCGGTCTTAATTGTGTACGACAGTTAGAAAGGGTTAATCATGCTGAAAATTAGCATAGTATAGCCAAGTATATACGCACAAGAAAACGGAATTTAATTTTTTAAATCAACAAGTTTTTATGAAAATATTTGGAAAATTTTGGTGTTCCGTTTTCATTGGCACTCAGTATATTATAAGGATACGTTCAATAGAACAAAAGTATATGAGCGGAAACCTAACTGTCTACTGACGCCGACAAGCTCATACCATATACGTCCGCAAATATTTGTGGTCGTATAAAAAATAAACTTTTACCAATTGTGTTTGATTTTATAAAGCGGTGATTGGAACTGCGAAAATAGGGTCCACGTACATCGGTCAAAGTTATTTCAAAGGCTCATAAAAATACCTCGATAAACATTTCCAGGGTGCAAGATCTATTCCTTGTCCCTTTTAAATCTAATACTTATATTCTCTACCCCCCCCCCCCCCCCCTCCCCCCTTCCCAAATTGGTCACTTGTCCTTTCACGCACACAACCTCTTTATCCAATAAGTCTTATAAGCTTTTCCCTGATTTGGGAATATGAACATTGATTTTGGCATATTCTTACTTAATAACTATTTCTGTTCGTATCAGGTCATTCGACTTTAAAGAAGGTGTTGTCAGGTCAGCCTTATAAATCCTCCAAGAATGGAACGTTCCATACCTGCTAGATTTCGACCATTGGCTGGTTCAGTCCATTATGAAAACAGGGAAAGGTGCTGAACATTAGTCTCAAACCTTATTTTACCTTCACTAACAAATGGAATAGTCCCAATTCTTTTGTTCGAACAAATTAAATGGCAGAATAAGTCGGTGTGGAATTACAAGCATATTTTGAATTAATGAATTGTTATACTAGATTCTGAAAAAGAAACAAAACTTAAAAAAAAATTTAACAAGAAAATGGAAAACGATACTTCGTGATCATCCTTAAATAAAATACCACATAATAGTTCGATACATGAAAAAAAGTCTTAAATCCTAAATCTTCATTTATTTTGTTTCATTAAAATTGGTCAGTTTTTCCGGGATTATTTATAATGCATTAAAGTAAAATGATCTCACTCCACACACCACGAACGAAAAGCCTGAACGTACCTAGTGACTCGCGGCAAATCGTCAAAAATATGTGTTCAGTCCGCGAAATGTATTCACACAGAATTAATATATTCAGAAAAGAACTATGAGAGAACACTGTTAATCAAATGATTTTAGCTGTAAAAAATTTATTCACTTCATACAACACGGTATAACAGGTCTTAACGGAACTAGGTGTGCACACTGTCAATCAATCAAGTGATTCAGTTGTGAAAAATGTATTCACTCTACACAATAATAAAATTTTAACGTTAGGAATTTTCATGATATACAAGAAACTTAACAAACTTATCAGTTTTATTTATTTTTTTTTATCTGATAAATCTTTAAATTCTGTTAAAAGTAAGTTTGCAACTCAAAAAGAGGTCCGAGTGTTTCTGGTCCGATTTGAACTGTGATTCCTGGTCAACTCGGACCTTCAGCAAGTCAAGTCGCATCTTTACCACTCGTACCTTTTGTCAACTCGCACCCTATTTAATACCAACTCGAATTTTCTTTTTTTTTTAAAAATAAACTGGCAGATATTTAACATTTTGTTTATTTGTTTTTTTTTCTAGCTGGCTGCAACCATGGGAACCATACGTTGTCATACATGTATTATTCAGTATTATGAATAAAATTACACTATATAAAATTGTTTATTTTGACAAATTTTTATTTTATTGATATGTTGGTTTTTATTATTTTATATTTATGATTCTACCCCCACTTGAACTCATTTGAAATGATATAAAATAATAAAATTCAACAAAACAGACATTGCTTTAACAAACTGCACAATGTTAACGTACATGGTTATGTATAGAGCATATTTATAAACAAATTTGATTGATTGATTTGGATGGCGTCTATTAGGTATTGCACCAGATTGCCATATTATTCGGTATGTTGACGTATATTTTCATGAAAAAAAAACCACTATATAAAATTTGTTTATTTTTGACAAATGTTCATTTTACTGATTTATTTTTTATTTTTATACCAGCCATTCTTTATTTTAGACACGAAAAATAAAATGGCCGTGCTTTTTAATGTAATCTTAGCCCGTCATAATATTGCCCTTAACATACTTCGGCTCTTGTATGTCCTTATGGGAATGTTATTATCTGCATTTTATCACTTAAAAAAATATAGCGCGTCCTGAAAAAAAGTCTAAAAATAGATTTTCGAATCTTGTAAAAATACTACAATCAACACAATACCAAATGAAGCACTTCCTTATATTCGGCTTATACTTGACTTTTGAATCATTCCAACACTTAGTTCCTTTATTACATATAATTTGAGTAAAGGCTTTTACTATAGTAACAGGAACGGACATCGAAGGTGTAGGACAGTAACAACTAGGATAGACAAAATTGTATTTTTACATCAGAGGACCGTCAGGGCCTCGGGTGTATTGCCATCGCCTAAATTTCCCGCTTATTTGCATATATTTAAATTAGTTTTGGAATGATAACCGACCTATAAAAATTATAGACCCGCGGACATTATATAGTGCAAAATAAAATTCCTTATCGCTTCTTTTAAATTCATGTTTTCAATGAATACTCAGATTTTTTTTTAATCCAAATTAATAATATGAAAATGTTTTGTCGTTAGAAATATTAGTATATTAATCAAACAATCTTTAATATCAATGACGTACCGAAAAATTGTTGTTGCGGATGAATATATATAAATATATATATAGATTTTTGAACTAAAACTGTGTGCTATGAACTACTGTTTGGATATATATATGTAGACAAGATTGTCAATGCATGAATAATGCTCTCATTCCCAATGCATCTATACTAGTCATTACAATGTTAATGCCCTTTTTGCTAAGCCGATGGGGGCAGTCAATTTTACCGTTGTCTGTCTGTATGTAAATCTCTGTTCATCATGAAAGTGATTTCCGTTTTATAATATTAATATGGCTCAACTGAATGTTATTAAATATATAAACAATGTTTATTATCACCAAAAAAAAAAAAAAAACCCAGATAAATTTAAAATTTGGATTGTGTCCCTCTTATCATTATAGTTATATTTCCATTGATATGTGGAAATATTTTTACTATCTTAATAATATTTCGAACTCTTATTTGCCGCAGACAAATGTTAAACAAAACACTATTTATTTTAAAGTGCTCATTCCCACAAAAAAAATTAATCAAACGCAAAATTGAATGGTGATTCTTTCACTATTCTAGAGACGTGTCCCATAGTAACTAATATGCAAGCAAGTACCACTGATACATTCACAAATTATTTACTGTTATATATAGTTTAGAGTTATGTAAAACTACATGTATACATGTATATGCTATGCGATGTGATGAACTTTTTGAAGTTTGATAAATGATTAATTTTTATGAATAATGTATATATGTTAGTCCATGTATATATTTATAGTTTTTGCATTTTTTACTATTAATAATAGGTATAGATAGTCTATTGAACTGTATTAAATGGAAATAGCATGAATTCAATGGATAATACAATAATAAATCCAAATGTTTATATATACCAGTTATGACATTTTTTAAAGTTATCTAATGGTCAATCCAAAGTTTGATTGTAACACATGTGATCCTTTTAATCCATTTTAGAATATTAAGAGACTATACAAATGCTAGCTCAGCATACAGATAAATGATTTGAAAACATAACAGATATGCTAAATAAATAATAAAATGCTCAATTCTGTTCATATAATATAGTCCTAATTTGAAAGTCATTATAACTGTATGCTTAGCATATATATAACTGGATTAAATCAAATATATGGGATCATGTAAAATGTTTCTCGTTAAATGTAATATAAAAAAATGTATTTTGGTATATGTGAATATTTTAAGGAATATCAAATAGAAATTTACTACATATTATAGGAAAAGAGAGGTTCACGAAGGGTTAGAATGGCCCTAAATTGGTCAAGCGATTACAAATTTCAAATAGAAATACTTGTGATAATTCTATTAAGACTAAAATATACTATTTTGGCACCTACTATTAAATATCTTGAAGCTATGACCCCATAATTATACATTATTTGTATTTTTGGTCAATTTTGTCTGCAATTTATGTTTTGGCATAATTAACCATGGCCGCCATACAATTCCGAAAAGTTTTTATTTTGATGAATTCTTTATCAAATTTTGAGTCTTTTGGTTACAAAATATTTTGGATTGTAGATGGTGGCCAAATTTTCCTAAAGCTTTCATGTCTGAAAATTGCACCAAATCATTATATTTGGACAAAATGGGCCTAATTTGGAGAATGTAATGTACTATTATGAAAGAACTGATTTATTGAGCGTTAATACATTTGAAATCGACCAATTTACGAACCAAATTGTGAACTATTTGGAGTTTAATTGTAAGATTTATATTTTAGACCGTTTTGGGCTATAAATGAACTGTGTCCTTTGAATAAGTGATATCACAATAACCATAATACTAAGTACCTGTTAGAAAATATCACTTTTACAGTACATTGTTAAAGATGAATACATTCCAACAATGACCAATATTAATGATGTAATATGAGATTATATATATACTGTTTTATATTGTTACATATATAAATGAAAATTGAAACCAAACTGTTGTCATTATTGAAGAAAAGAAACGAAAAGGGAGGTATGATTGGTAATCAGACACAGAAACAAAATGATGAAAAAGAAATAAAGCTAACCATACAACATCTTTACAATCAGAAAAAACTATACTAAAATCAGTTAGAAATAGCCATGAAATGACAAATATTAAACAATATAAATCTGAAAACTAATGGCCACATCAATGTACAAACAGAAAATCAAAAGATATACACCAAAGAATTACAAGCCCTGTTTTACAGGCCTCTAAGGACCGAGGCATTCATATTGTAGTTGTGATCTATATGTATGGTGCAAAATCATCTCATTGCTACTACCCATCGAGAGCACTTGAGATCACCCCAACTATTGGTGGGGTTAAGTTGCTCAGGCTTTAGTTTTCTATGTTGTTTCTAGTGTACTCTTATTTGTCTTTTTTCAGTTTTAGACATAATATTATCGATATATGAGTTTACTGTTCATGTGGTATCTTTCACCCAAATATTACAATTTATCTGTTTTAATATGATTGTCTTGACCTCTTTCTCATAATTCAGTGACTAGTCAAAAAAATATTTGCTATGTTGATTCTCTGTCATAAGTAATAAGCTTAAGATTTTTGCAAGTGTGCAACTATACGGTCATAATGCAAATCTAGCAGTTCTCATTTGACCACGTCAACATTTCATGGATAATTCACAAAGATAAGTTTCTTACTATAAGACAGTATCTCAGATATGATAGCAAATTATATTATGTGTACTATATTGTAAGGTGAACATCTGTGGGGCAGGTACTGTATAAACACCTGTCATTTATCAATAATCCAACATAACTTGAGGTCCTCTGATGTTCAGTACTTCAGTACTTTGATTATTAATTATACTGCTAATTAACAGCACCCCTTACATCAGTGTTTGTTTTTTTCATTTATTTGAAAACATGTGAAATATCAAAAGTTTCATATCATTTTCAAGTACTTCATTAGGTTTACAGATACGCATTTGTCTTTCCTGTTATTTTATTCAAGTAACAGGACAGACAGCACCAGAATAGACAAAATTATATGTTTATTGATTTTATTGCGAAATTGCAGCTCCCCTTACATCGGTGTTTGATATTTTTAGTTAGCGTTCTTTGTTTCCAAACAGTGAGAGACCCTTTTAAGAATGTATTTAATTTTTTTGTGCTAATGTATTAATTTGTTGGTAACATGATAGACATTTTAAAAGGGTACGCAATCAATCTGACTTACTTTTCTGGTTATGACTTTGTTTCCGTTTCTTCTAACGTTGTCATTTTGAAAACTTGTGTAATTTTGACTCAGTTTAATCATAGAATAGATTCGTATTTGCAGGGGGAAATTATTGCTCTGCGAATCTAGCAACGGTAACAGGACAGACATGCATTTCATGGACGCCAGCTTAATTTTAATTTTTATGAGCAAATATATCAATATCTTCAAGACTTTACTTTCTTGTTGATATTCAATCATTTATAAGCGATTCAAAAAAATATTTTGCCGATATAAAAAAGTACAAAAAATCATTGAAAAATGAAGAGCACACATGGTTCTCTCACCTGGAACACTGGTAAATTGCGCAATATTGAGCTTCAAAATAAATTTATTTGAATTAAAAGGAGTAATTCGTACTCATTCTAGGTGTGCCTATTTGAGAATAATGCGAACTTTTGGTTAAGCATGAACAATTAATGTCATCCTATACAATACAATACAATACAATACAATAATACAATAAAACACAATACAATATACAATATAATGTACAATACAACATACAATACAATACAATACAATACAATACAATACAATACAATACAATACAACAATACAATACAATACAATACAATACAATACAATACAATACAATATACAATAATACAATACAATACAATGCAATAATACAATACGATACAATACACTACAACAATAGAATACAATACAATGCAATACAATACAATACAATAAAATACAACACAATACAATACATTATAATACAATACAATACAATACAATACAATACCATACAATACAATACAAAACAATACAATACAATACAATACAATACAATTACAATATACCATATACAATAATACAATACAATGCCATAATACAATACAATACAATACGACAATACAATACAATACAATACAATACAATACAATACAATACAATACAATACAATAATACAATTACAATATCCAATATACAATAATACAATACAATACGAGAATACAATACAATACAATACAATACAATACAATAAAACAATACAATACAATAAAATAATACAATACAATACAATACAATACAATAATACAATACAATACAATATTGTTTTATTGCCAAAAAAAAGGCGTTCTTACGGGCACAATTTACAAATCATACAAAGACAGACAATGACAATCATTTGCTCTCAGAAGGGAGACAACTAAATTTGTTGAAAAAATCAAGGGATCGTTGGAAAGTGGGGGTATACCTTACACCAAACCAAATATGTCTTTGTTTGTATATGCCCAATCCTTAGCGGGTTTATTTGCATTACTATGATATCACATTAATATCAAATTTAAATGACTTTATTATTTATAATCATGATAAAAGTTTAATGGCAACTTTAATTTAGCTGTATCCTTACTTGTGGAAAAAGCTAGAAAAGCAAGTTTTAAGATTAACAAAACAATCGGATTGGATAATCCTTGTAAACTTTTAGAAAAGCTATATGATTCATTAGTAAGTCCAATCTTGCTTTATTGTAGTGAGGTTTGGGGTGTTTTTGATAATTCAGGAGACAGTTCCATATTGAAAACATTCCATATGAAGTTTCATAAAAGAAATTTTAGGTGTTCATTGCTAAGCACTTTATGTTGCTTGTAGAGCTGAACTTTGCAGGCTACCATTGTACAGTGGTAAAAAATATAATTTGCACATATTTTGAAGTCTGAAAACACCCTTGTATCTAAAATTTTTCTTGCAACTGAAAAAAATAACCCCTGGACAAAGAAACTCTATTTTAAACAATCTAGGATTTTCAAGTCTAGCTGGGAGAAAAATGTTCTATTAAACACTTTCTACCAAGCATTAAACAACGAGTGATTGATCAGTGCAAGCAGGATCAATGTTAAAAAATTTACAATTCATCAAAACTAAAATTTTACCAAAAATTTTATAATTTAAATCAGCGTAGTCCTTACGTTGATAAATCAGAAAGGTCATCTCGGTGTAAAATAAGATTGAGTGCACACAATCTTGCCATAGAAAAAGGGCGACATTTAGGTTTACCCACCAATGAACGAGTTTGTAATGTATGCAAATCTGGTGATGTAGAAGATGAAAACCACCTTTTACTGAAGTGTGAAAAATATAACTATAGAAAAAACTTCAAAAATATTGTTAAATATACTCCCTACAAGATTGAAGTCAAATAGGAATCAGGTAAATTTGAATTGTTGCATTAATCTATGATGTTTGTGTTAATAGCAATTCTTTAAAAGTCCTGAAAGTACCTAGTTCTTATATACGTAAATGTCTAGATTATAGAAATGAGATTTTATCTTCTTAACTATAACATATGATTTCATTATTCTGTATCCATTGTAATAATATAATTGTGTTTGTGCCAATAAATAAAAATATTTATTTATTAATTATTTATTTATAAATTAAGATAAAATATATATATATATTTATATTAGATAACCATAACATAGTCTTTATTGTTTCAATTTTGGTATTCAATAGGAACGAGTTGGTAAAATGTACGAGTTCGTAAATGTACGGGTTTGTCAACTGTGGGTTCGAGTTGGCGAAGGTACGAGTTGTCCTGTATCACCCCAGAGTTGACATGAATTACCTCCCTTGAAAGGGTATAGCTTGGGTGGAAGAGGTTTGTTAAAAATCGGTTTATTTGAAGTTCTTTAAGTTAACTATGATAATTGTTCATATTTTCTACAAACAATAATTCATAGGAGGAAGCGGAGAACATGGAAAAATACTGGTTTTAATTTATTTAACAAGAATGTTTTTGAATAAGCTGATGAGTTTACCAGGACACATGACTTGCGTCAGTTGCGACGTACATTTGTCAGCTGTTTAATTTGTATACTGTGTGTCCACGGTATATCAACTTGCAAAAATCTGAATATTGCATAATCTGTTTAAATAAGAAAAGTTTAGTACTGAATTACTGTTATGCTGTAACCATAACATTTTTATTAAACCGATCAAGGACCCATTTCAGGCATACACCATGTACCCCATATTACATGCATGTACAAACACTGGGACTCATATTCATATACTTTTTGTTATTTAACAATCTTTTGAGACTGGGGCAGCCTGATATACTATACAAAAACATGAAAAACACAAGGGAGATATCAATTCCGAGTGCGCCAAATTTCAAATAATAACATTTTTTTTTCTGATCTCGCTTTAGCCTGCTTTTTTGTTCATTTCTGTAGTAAAATAATTCAATTTCATCAAAATGCCTACCTTTTAGCCCATATTTCCTTATGGTATAGTAGATCAGGGCCGTCCCAGATACAAACAGATATAATTATCTACATCATATGAAAACATAACCTGTGCAATGCACAAACTATTTGATACAATGTATGCAAAGTACATTGTAATTTCAGACACTGAAGTCCGATCGTGATACAAAAAGGAGAGAAAAAAACAACATTAATTGTATATGATGTTCTCAGTCAAATAAACAGGCTAGGGACCATGCCGTGTTTCTCCATTCTAGAAAAATGCGACTTTTTTATTGAGTCTGGCGACAAAATTTTATACTGGGCGATATTTCTTGGGACAAAATTTACTTATTATGTAATGGGTGGTAGGAAGGAGCCGCTGGAATAGGTCACTATTTCATCTTTCATGAGGGGGCCTCGGTGACCGAGTGGTCTAGGTAGTTTGTCATGACTACTAATGATCGCTAGCCTGTCAACACGGGTTGTGAGTTCGAATCTCACATGTGGCGGGGTGTGTTCGACTCTGATCTAAATTGACAAGGATTGCCAATTTTCCTACCAATGGTCGGTGGTTTTCTCCGGGCAATCCGGCTTCCTCCATCAATAAAAAACTGGCCGCCGCGAAATAGCCAAATGTGCTGAAATTGGCATAAAACACCAACTAAACAAACATATTTCATGATGTATGAAAATGGTGAGAAATTAAGAATAAATATATCGTGAGGTTAAATGCTGGATTTGACCACTGTCATGAAATTCACTGAATAAAATATAATGTGTAGTTAGTGCAAGAATAAATGGCCTTCATATAATGGTAGAGAGTTACAAAGAAATTAAGGTACAACATGTATTTGGACCATAAATGACCACATCTTTCTTCCAAATGTCCTGGATATTATATACAACCCCTAATGACAATGACCTCGGTAATAATCATGTTAATTGACAACTTCAGAAACAGTATATGAACTTATTTTTATGGACTCAACTCCACATGTACAAACAACAAAGTGTGTTTCAAATTTTGTTTCAGATTGTATTTTGTCAAAAAGAAATATAATTTATGGTCATGGTTTATCAGGGGTCGCTCTGGCATTCAAAAAGTTGTCGCCAGAAAAATCGCCAAAGCATCATTTTTGTCGCCAGTTTCAAAATTTGTTCGCCAAGTCACCCTCTCCATTTTTGAAACATACATGATTGTTTTTTATTCCAGGGTTCTCACTAAGAATTTTTCATGATGAGTCCTGGGACTCATCATTTTTCAGAATGGTGAGTCCCAGCTGATTTTGATGAGTCCCAGGACTCATCGCCACTTTTTTAACGTACACTCCTGCATGATTTTGACCATGGTAGGCCTATTGTACTATTGTTAAAGTTTAATTAAAATCATGTGCTGCCTTAACATACTGACAAATATAATTTGAAATTTCAAAAAAAAAAAAAAAAAAAAAAAAAAAAAAAAAATTGGATTTATGCAGTGGTGCTCCGAACTTGGAAGAAAATTTCTGTTAAAGATATAAGCAAAAATCTTTGCTCCTTTTGACACAACTTATTTATTAATGCCATTTTATTTTGTAATATTTATTTATGTATAATCTTTACTATTATTTTTTCTCAAACATACTCTTAAAATCCTCCACTTGACATTGTTTGAACACCTTAATAATCTATATTGACAAAATTTCCATTTGTGCATAGATAAGTCAAAATCCGCTAAATTTACTTTTAAATGAGGTCTACATATTGTTACCGGTTGTAATAAACACTGTGGCCAATGAAAAATCACGAGAATTCCGATTGCCGCCATTTTTTTAGCTTACTTTTTGTCGTTTCTTTCCCTTCCCCCCTTTGATCTCCAAGAAAACAAAAAATGGCGGCTCGAGATTTTTAATGAAAATAACGGTCTTCAGACGCAGCTGATTAGATCTACATGCGTCCCAGGGACGCATGAGTTTGAAGGATGACGCGTCCAGTCCAATTTTAGCGCGTCCAGGACGCATATACGCGCCTTAGCGAGAACCTTGTATTCATTACTATTTGCAAAAAAAAAAACAACCTGAAAAGTATTTGTGATTAAATAAAGTTTTAATGACCGTTCACTTTCATCTGAAATGACCTTTAATTTGATGGCAAGCTTAATAAAACATCAATTGCATGTTCCACATGTGTTTGTTGATGTTAAACCAGTAGTGACAACACAAACTTTGCTGATTGGAAATTTTATGATATTAAGATTTTAAACACCTGTTAAAGGTGTTAAAAAGCATGCATATTTATTTTCATGACAGTAAAAATTTTAATAATATGAATATTACCTTAGTGTATCAGAGAGTGGTCAATCAATTGAGCAGTCAAGTGTAAATGTAACGGTTTATTTTTTCCGGTGTGAAATTATTTCCGAACTCGTATATTAATACACTTCTGATGGAATAAAGTTGGAAAATATTTCATTATATAAAAATTAAGATTGCTATAAAATATTATCTGATTCATATTTTACACAAGATCATCATTTGACGGTCGGAAAATATTTCACAGATATATGAATATCACAGCCGGAATAAATTATCTCTTACATAAACTTCTCAGCACGTGTGAGTTATTGATTATGTGTTTGTTTACTATTGAAACACCTGCTGTGTTTAGTAGCGAGATGTAAACTGTTCAATTATGATAGATACATGTAATTATACACTGACAAATGATGTTTCTTAATTACCATTTTAAAATATTTTCACACGAGTGCCAGATTTTTTTTTCAAAAAAGATTGAAAAATTCTGTCGCCAGAAATATTGCCAACAATGAAATTATATCGCCAGATTGAATAAAAAATTGCATTTGGCAACATTGGCGAAGCCCAGCGCGGACCCTGTATGTGTACCATAAGTCGAATCGATGACAAAGAAAAGTGTGAAGTGAATCAATATATTCATATATAATACATGTATCTAAAATCTGCCTCGTTATTTAACACAATTAACATGGTTGATTCAACAATTGTCTGATTTGATTATAAATTTGTACCCTTTTTCAGAAACATGAGGTTAAAATTAATTGTGTTTGGACTGTTTGTTCTTATTTTGGGAGTCACTGCCAGTCATCCACACGGTGCTGATGTAGAAGACAATGAATTTGCAGAATTTGAAGATTTAGAAGAAGGTAGGTATTTATCTTATGTCCTAAAATATAAAATAATTTTCTATACATTTTTACATGTATATTCAGCTTTCTTTAGTTACTCCATTGGTACATGGTTCTTTTAATAGTGTAATGAGAACTAACAGTTGTTCTTTTGCTCAAGCTTTTGATATTTATATAGGAATTTTGTGTCAAGATTAAGTCCACAGTATCCATTCTCAATAACCCAAGGATCTTCTCCTATTCTTGATGTGTCTAATCACTGGGATAAAAATACATAATATTTTTAACCACTTCCAGGTGATTAAATTTCTGCATGGGAATTCTGGCCGCTTTTTTGCGTTTATTGGAAAGATAAACTAGAGAAGTTCTGAAATGGGGTACATGTAAACAAAATGCATAGATTCTCCTTCAATTTACTCATGAGTTATAGAATTTTCCACCCTTGATAGTTAAATTTTAGATTTTAACATGCTTGTTTTGAAGATAAAAAATTTAACCATCTCGGATGGAGATATTCCATAACTCACTCGTACCTGAATGAGAGTCTACATGTATATGTATTCAATTAAGGCTTGTTTTAAATTTTGGAATTGGTTATACATTGTATGATATAATATAGTATGAGGCAGTTCATGCTTAAGGATGCTCGCTGGTCATGTTTTGGTATTTTTGTCAGATTTTCGGAATCCTCGGGTTTTATCCATTTCATAAACATTCAATTTTTTGCTCATGAACCCCCACTTTTTCTTTTATAATTCAATCATATATACCTTAAAATGGTATTTGACAAAAATTTATGAAATCCATTTTATTTTTTCATACATATTTGAGAGACTGAAGTTGTAAATGAAAAATCCAGAGAAAACCCATTTCCTGCAAATTTTTAAGGCCTTATAGCTCTAAAATGAGGACATGAACCTATATTTTTAGCTCACCTGCCATCACTTGGTGTCCGTCGTCGTCGTCCGTCGTTAACTTTTTAGCTCACCTGGCCTAAAAGGCCATGTGAGCTTTTGCCATCACGTCGTCGTCCGTAGTTAACTTTTTCAAAAATCTTCTCCTCTGAAACGGCTGTGCAGATTGAATCGAGGCTTCATAGGAATGATATATGACATGTCCTCCACAAACGATCCTCATTTTATATTGATCTGATGAAAAACATGGGCACTATTGCTAAAAATAGAACATAGGGTAAATTGCTGTTTTTTGCTAATAACTCAAAAACCGTTACAGATATTGAAAATCTGACGGGGTAAAATTGATCAGCATGACAAGATCTACCTACCCTGAAATTTTGAAGGAAATTCCAAAACCCATTTAGGAGTTATTGCCCTTTTTACATCAAATTTTCAAAATTTTAACATTTTTTGTCAACTATCTCTAAAACTATTTGAGATAGAATTTAAATGTAAATTTGAAAAATGTTTGCCATGTTGAGATCTACCTACCCTGAAATTTTAAAGGAAATCCCAAAATCCATTTAGGAGTTGTTGCCCTTTTTAGCTCACCTGACCCGAAGGGTCATGTGAGCTATTGCTATCACTTGGCGTCCGTCGTCCCTCCGTCGTCCGTTAACTTTTTCAAACGTTAACTCCTCCAACACCATAAGTCCAACTGCAACCAAACTTGGTACAATTATTAATTGGTATGGGCGCTACAAATCTATTGTTTGGATTTTTGATTCGTATAAAAACATGGCCGTCATGGCTAAAAATAGAACATAGGGGTAAATCGCAGTTTTTTGCAAATAAGTCAGAAACGGTCACAGATATCAAAATTCTGGCAAGGGTAAAAGTGATCAGCACCTCAAGATCTACCTGCCCTGAAATTCTGAAGAAGATCCAACCACTCATTTCAGAGTTATCACCCTTTTTCCTGATTTTTTCCAAATTTTGCACTTTTTATTATGTTATTATTTCAAAAATCTTCTCCTCTGAAACTACTGAATGGATTTGGACAAAACTTAGCATGATTGTTCCTTAGGGTATCCTGCACAAACTTTATGCTTCGATTTTTGATCCGTCGAAAAACATGGCCACTGTTACTAAAAATAGAACATAGGGGTCAAACAACAGTTTTTCGCAAATATCTCAAAAATCATCAGGTTACGGCAAATTCTGGCAGGTTGAAAGTGTTCATCATGATGAGAGCTACCTGTGTGCTGATTTTCGTGAAAATCTGTCAACTGATGTTAGAGTTATTGCCCTTTTTGACATTTTTGGCTTTTTTTTATGTTATTATTTCCAAAATCTTCTCTGAAACTACTATTCAAAATCAAATGAAACTTGGTAAGATTGTTCCTTAGGGTATCCTGCAAAAAGTTAATGCGTGGATTTTGGATTGGTCGAAAAACATGTCCGCCTTTACTAAAAATAGAACATAGGAGTCAAAATGCTGTTTTTTGCTATTTTTTCCTGAATTATAGAAATAAAATGAAGATGAAAGCTACTTTGATGGCAAACATGGTATCCCGAGTTGAATGGTGATGATGAAAGTTTGTTTTGGACGGCCATTTTTAAAATGGCTGCTATTTTCCCGCCATTTTTATACGACCGCAAAATTTTTGCGGTCGTATATTGGTATGACGTTGGCGTCGTCGTCGTCGTCGTCGTCCGTCGGAGTCTGTAGACATTTGGTTTTCGCACTATAACTTTAGTATAAGTTAATAGAAATCTATGAAATTTAAACACAAGGTTTATGACCACAAAAGGAAGGTTGGGATTGATTTTGGGAGTTTTGGTCCCAACAGTTTAAGAATTAGGGGCCAAAAAAGGGCCCAATAAGCATTTTTCTTGGTTTTCGCACAATAACTCTAGTATAAGTAAATAGAAATCTATGAAATTTTAACACAAGGTTTATGACCATTTTTTGGAGTTTTGATCCCAACAGTTTAGGAATTAGGGGCTAAAAAAGGGCCCAAATAAGCATTTTTCTTGGTTTTTGCACAATAACTTTAGTATAAGTAAATAGAAATGTATGATATTATCTTGGTGGGCTAAGGGAGGTAATCCAAACACATTTAATTTTTTTCTCATTTCATATTTCATAAATTAAAAAGGAAATTTCAAATTTCTTTTAGCAAAAAAAGGGGGGTTACAATAAATTTTATTGTTTTTTGGTTTTTTTTTTGGGAGGGGGGGGGGGGTCAATGTGCAACTTCATAGTGTATTGCACAAAAGCTAAAAAAGGGGTAAATTATTTATTTTTTTTTTTGGGGGGGGGGGGGGGAATTTTCAATTGCACAGTATTGCACAATAGCAAGAAATCTTCAATTGCACAGTATTGCGCAATAGCAAGAAATTGATATGTGTGCCCAATTTTAAATTTTAAATTGGTTATTTCTGATTTATATATAAAAACAAATAATACTGATATTGTTTGAATAGGTAAATTAAAAAATTTTAAGTTCTTAGACCACATTAATTCTGTGTCAGAAACCTATGCTGTGTCAAATATTTATTCACAATCCAAATTCAGTCTCGTTGGGGGGGTTGTCAGGTCATAATACGGAAAGCCTGACCGCGGACCATAGTGGGTAACGTGTTTGGAGAATGCCACACTCCCTGCACGCTAAAGACCCCTTCTGTAGTTTTCGAAAAAGAGTAGGCTGATGGCCGCTACAGGAGGCTAAATTATCCGACCCTACCCAACCATCCTCCTTTTACAGTGGCAGTCAAAATTGGTTCCCCTTTGTGTCCCATCCCACCCCTAATTGAATTGTTTGATAAATTGAACTGGTTCTCGTCATGAAGATGCATGAAATATTTGCCACTGGACGTTAAGCAACAATCAATCAATCAACCAAATTCAGTGCTGTATCAAGCTTGAATGTTGTGTCCATACTTGCCCCAACTGTTCAGGGTTCGACCTCTGCGGTCGTATCAAGCTGCGCCCAGCGGAGCATTTTATTTACACTTGCTCGGATTTCAACAATATTTGGTTTTTAAAGTAAACATGGTATCCTTTGTGAATGGTGATGATGAGAATGTTGTATAACAATGATTAAACTTCATAATATGTGAGCTTTTAATTGCCATCACTTGGTGTCTGTCATCATCGTTGTTAACAAATTTTCAAACATCTTCTCCTCTGAAACTACTAGGGGGATTTGGATGAAACTTAGCATGATTGTTCCTGCAATATTTCCTTTTCAAGTACAATAAAAAGCCTTAACCCACAATTTTTACATAACTTTCTAACATTTTAAAAATGAAGACAACATATAGACCAAAAGATTTATACTTGTATTTGAAGATGAATTAAAGCTTGTATTTTGTATTGTGAATCATCAGATTGACCATGACTGTATCTTAATCAAGCATAGGGAGAACTCATGCCCATTTCTTTCCAGAGGTTCTTGAAAGGCTTTTAAAGGTATTTTCAGCATTTTATGTGACCTTAAATACTCAGTTTAATTTACAAAAAAACATTAATATATTAATTTAGTTTATAGTCATTGTTTGCCAGGTGAGCGATTCAGGCTCTTGAGAGCCTCTTGTTTTGTCAAATTTTCAAAATTTTTTCATTCAAAAATCTTCTCCTCTGAAACCGCTGGGCCGATTGGTTTGAAACTTAATAGGAATGATCTATGACATGTCCTCTACAAATGATGCTCAATTTATTTTGATCTGACATAAAACATGGCTGTCGTAGCTAAAAATAGAATATAGGGGTGCATGTGTTGTTTTTGGCTTATAACTTAAAAACTGTTACAGATATCAAAAATCTGACAGGAATAAAATTGATCAGCATGACAAGATCTACCTAGCCTGAAATTTTGAAGGAAATCCCAAAACCCATTTAGGAGTTATTACCCTTTTTTGCATCAAATTTTCAAAATTTAACATTTTTCTTCATTTATCTCCAAAACTATTTGAGATAGAAGTGAAATGTACATGTAAATTTGAAAAATGTTTGCCATGTTAAGATCTACATACCCTGAAATTTTAAAGGAAATCCCAAAACTTATTTAGTAGTTATTGCCCTTTTTTTGTCAAATTTTCAAAATTTTAACATTTTTACGCTGTCATCCGTTGCCCGACAAAAGGACTAAAAATAATACCAACATATAAACATCCACATGGAATTCATAAAAAACTCAGAAACCACTGAACCAAAGTTGCAATAGTTTTTAGGTGATCCCTTGAAGAATACTGTCCAGTATGTCAGCACTCCAACCAGGACTACCACCATCAGGGAACATATTTTAACATTAAACCTTATGAAAAATAAATCTTCAACAAATTTTCCCTGAACAATTGAACCAATTGCAACAAACTTGGTCAAATAGTTGATTAATGGTCCAATGAAAACCAGACTCCAGGTGAGCGATACAGGCTCTGGTGAGCCTCTTGTTTTCTTGCTTATTTGTTTACTATTCATATGTTCTCTCAAACTAAAACATCTATTTCAAATCCTATTTATTTCCAATTAGACCCACGATCATCCTTAATATAAGCACAATTTTCATAAAATGAATTTAAAGGTAATATTTTTGTACAACTCTATGAAATAGGATAGGAAAGCTTTGACAGAGGCTAGATTTTCTTTCAAAAGCTAGAGCAAACAAATTATGTATGATTAAAGGAACATTGAATAAAGTGGTTTGAAGATAAAAACATTCTTGTATGAAGGTGTAGATGGGGTTTATAGAATGAGAGAAAAATGGCCTAAAAAATTAATGAATATGATAAACAGAGAATAACGAACTAAAATAGAAAGAATATGGAATAATGGTACTCTACAATATAGAGAATAATTCAAAAATGGAAAACAAATTTGAGGAAAAAACACTGATTATGGAAAATTACAAATGTACATAATAAACAACTGTTTTTTAGATGACCTTGAAGAAGTAAAACCAGAAGAAGTGAAGGAAAAGAGAGTTGAAGATAAAACCGATGAAGTTGTGACAGAAGACGAAGATGATGAAACCACTGTTGAGGTTAATATAAGGGCAAATGATAAAAAGATGTTCTTTCTCGTGTATGCAAACAACCTTAGGTGTAATGCAACTGCTAACATCATTAATATTACTACAGAAATAATACTCCTACATGTATAAAGGGTTTGATGCTATCTGGTCATAGAGTTCAATAGAAATTGGCAGTATTCATGAGAGGCCAGTCTAAATTTTAAGTCTTCAAGTCATTGGGAGAAAGAGCAGTTTTTACAGAATTACACAAAATTTCATTTTTGTAGCCCTTACTGCAAAAAGATCTTTTAAAGTAACTTCCAAGTTAATCAACTATTTGACCAAGTATTGGAAAAACTTTTGCATTTTTTCAAAATATTACAATAGAAACTAGGATGTGAAAACCCTTTCACGATGAGTATGCCATCTTGCCAGAGAAGCCATTGTGCTGGTGTTATTCCAGCGAAACTTTTATTGGTGAAAGAGTTAAACCTGTAGATCGCTTCTGTAAAAAGAACATTGAATTGAGGGGAACTGCTCTTTGTTTCTTACATTATTTGTGGAAATCGTGTTTTAAACTGCTATGATATTCAGACATTTCAGATTGGTTTAATTGTGTTTGATGAATAAATACAGGCTTCTAGCATGAAATATTTCGTATTTTCAGACAGAAGAAGACGAATTTGAACATTTAAATGATGAAGAAGAATTTGTTGGGTTTGACAAAGACCGAGAGACTAAGCCTAAAGACAAACTACCTGATCTTAAAATTGCATCTGTAAGTTATACATCCGTCATCCAAAAATGTTTTATCTCAGGAACTGATGCATTGTGGGTACTTTTTATGTGAACCCCAAAAGTGGAAGATCATTTGTCAGATATTGATGCATTGTGGGTAATCTGATTGTTTACACTGAAATTGAAACTTCATTGGTTGAAAATTTGTTATTTATATATATGACTGCAAATTTTTGCAGACATATTACAGTGCAGTTTATAACGGACAGCGCAATGCCTACATTTTTTGACAATTGTCCACCATAATAAAGGGGATAAAAGGGCCAAAAAAGTAGTGTGGCTTGATATGTAAATTTTTTAAAAATTTTTCATCAAATTCTTACGAGGATTTATCACATGTATTCTTTTGAAATCACGTCTCACAAAGCTCATAATTGTGAAGTATAGTCATAGAAAGATGCAAGATTTGATATTTTTTTCAAATCTGTTCACAAAAACAGAAGCAAAGTCAAACAGTGACTGAAGATTTTTTTTACATTTGTTGTGAAGAAAAAGAGCTTTATTCATTAGATGCTTTAAATCCAATTAAAAATGATTTAAAACAAATCAGAATTTTTGCATTCTAGATTTTCAGAAAACTTAACTGTAACAGTCAGCAACATACATATCATCAAATAAAAGTCGAAATTTGTCTTTAGCACACAGAAAGTGTTATACACAAATTGTTCAATTTCTCTGTCTTTGTTGAAAAATCTCATTTTGTAGTAAAGTGAAAATTTATATATATAAAAAATGTTTTGATATGAATAACTGTTTATTCCTTGATCATATTTTATAAATGTTTATGTAGGCACAATAACATTACAAACATGTATGTCGTTGGCATGTTTTCAAATCAATGTAATATATAAATGAATCTATATACGAATGTATCATTGTGTAAACTTTGTCATAATGACATAAACCGCCTCGGTGGTCTCGTGGTAGGTGCTAGCCTTGAGTGCGGAAGGTCGCGGGTTCGATCCCCGGCCGTGTCAAACCAAAGGTATTAAAATTGGTATTTGCTGCTTCTACGCCAAGCAGGTGGCATCTCGGAGTAAGAGCAAAGATCTACTGGTCAGCTCCGAGTCAGTATAATGTGTCAGAGTGGGGTGATATGTCTTCCTGTGGACAGTTACCTCATGAGCTGGCACATTAAAAATCCGGCTCAGCGTGTCGGTCTAGTACAAAGTAGGGATCATATTCATTATCATATCAACATGTTCTCGTCCTGATATGCACCTGGCTGCCACTGGACGTTAAACAACAATTCATCCATCCATCATAATGACATCGATAAATAAAACTACAAATACACTGGAAAGTATACTTCTTTTCTGATTTTACAGGTACCATTGCATTTGAGGACCAACTGGGACAGTTTTGTGATAGAAATTCTAATGTTGGCAGGACTGGGTGTATATTTATTGAACTTTCTTCATGGGAAGAACAAAAATCACAAACTTGCTCAAGCATGGCTTAATTCACACAAAACTTTACTGGAGGAACAGTTTAGTATTGTTGGTAAGTATGGGGCGAGGGATCGGCGTGATATTGCTTGCAATATCGCCAGCTCGGCGTTAAGGATGATCGCTGATCTAATAGGAAATAAATAGGATTTGAAATAGGTGTTTTAGTTTGAGAAAACATACGAATAGTAAACAAATAAGCAAGAAAAAAATATAGCTCATTTTAGAGCTATAATGCCTTAAAAATTTGCAGGAAATGGGTTTTATCTGGATTTTTCATTGTCTTTGCATTGACAACTTCAGTCTCTCAAAGATGTATTAAAAAATAAAAAGGATTTCATAAAATTTTGTCAGATACCATTTTAAGGTATATACATGTATGATTGAATTATGAAAGAAAAAGTGGGGGTTCATGGGCAAAAAAATCATGTTTAAGAAATGGATAAAACCTGAAGATTCCGAAAATCTGACAAAAAGACCAAAACATGACCAGCGAGCATCCTTAAACAATATTCAGTCAGTGGAGTGTAGGATTATACTGGTGTATGTCAAGTCCATCTGTCTGTCTTCCTATTTATTGGTCCTTCTGTCAGAAATCTCTCTCACCTAGCAAAGGCTGTAACAAATTCTGTTTACATAAGGCATAATCATGGTGACATAAAATTTGGGTACCATTTTTGCAGAGGCTTACAATGCATTTGAGCTGACGTTTTTGTAAACCTTTAAGTTATTTATCTTTTATGATAGTTTATACTGAAATGCTTTGATTTGATTGGATTGGCTTAGATAGGGTTAAAATCTAATCTGTTGCACATTGTCGAAGGTGAAACCGCCTTTATTTTTCCTTGAAAATTTGGGGCTTACCTCGGCTTTGGCTCTGTTGCCATTGAATTTCTTTTGAACAGTAATTCAACATTCGAAACAACTTTTAATACTAATAGATGTATTTCAATTTTCAAGGTGATGATGGTACTAGTAAGGAGGTACAGACAGGGACAGGGGCATTTACTAAGGAATCGGAGAATGTATATGCCTTGTGGTGTAGCGGTAGATCTTGTGTGGAAGGAATGCTGGTAGAGTTAAAACTGATAAAACGACAAGACTTGATAAGCACTCTAGCAGGCTTAATGAAACCAGTTTCGGACCAGATAGTAAGTTTTAGGTTTTTCATTAAGGTAGGAGGAACCTAATTGGGCTATATTTCAGATTTTTATAAAATTTGGCATATAACTAGAGTGTGTTGAACTGCATCTGAATATCAAAAAAAATAATGTAGGTCCCTTTAATACTTCTCAAAACGTGGTGTTTCAGGTTTTGGCAAACAGATGGGTAAAAGCATAGAAACATGCTGTTATCGCTCCAAAAAGTCAAATATTTAGACTTTAAATTATGATTTCTCAAAATCCAGTCCCTAGAATTTGTTTTTAAAATGATATATTATTGCCATTGAAATTCTCTTATTATTGATATAAAATTTATTGGGGGTCATTAGATTCATTTTATTAGTATATTAGATTGATTACTGTATGAAGAGAGAAAATAAGCGTCAAAAAGCCAAAATAAGTATAATGTCGTAAAGACGTCGCGATAAAATGTAGATTTTTAGTGTTTTTACATACAGGACCTATAGTTCAATGAATTCCACAACAAAAACGAAGCTGGTAACCCTATGTTTATTTAGTATCATTGAAACGAAAAAGTTGAAAGCAATAACATATTGTTTTTATAGAAAATCCTAGGGATTAGATTTTGAGAAATGACGATTTAAAGTGAATTTTTTTTTTTCGGCAGTTTTTAGATGACATCTACAGTAAATGTCCTTTATTTCAATGAATTTAAAACAACCTTATGAAAGAAATATAAAAGCTAAATATAAGAATTTTTCAATAATTAGATGCAGTTTCGAATGTACTAGCTGCATGAAAATCTAATTTAGCAGATTTAGGTACCTATATAGCTTAAAAACTGAAAATTTAGAAATTAAAGTTATTTTTTTATTCATGCAAAAAATGGGACCGGGTGAAGATTGCAATAATTAAACTTTTCGTTTTAATTGCAATAATTATATATTAACATTTTAATTGCAATAATTTAAATTTTACATTTTAATTGCAATAATTAAACTTTTACATTTTAATTGCAATAATGTAAATTTTACATTTTAATTGCAATAATTAAACTTTACATTTTAATTGCAATAATTTAAATTTTACATTTTAATTGCAATAATTAAACTTTACATTTTAATTGCAATAATTTAAATTTTACATTTTAATTGCAATAATTAAACCTCACATTTTAATTTTAGCTTGTAGCATTTCTGTTGAAACCATTAACATTATAAGTATTGAAAATACTGAGTTGATTCAGAAATCCAGGTAAACCGGGACTCGTCGGTGAAAGGGTTAAATATTTCAGCAGTGGAAAAAAATAATATTAAAACTTTGAATTGATTTACAGATGATGCAGGTAGATATGGATCCAAAGGTAATGGATAAGTTTGTATTTGCTGTTGCTCAGAAGAGATCCTGTGTCAAACTACACAAGGATATGAATGATCTTGTAAGTTTTCTGTTAAACATGTTAAAATAATGCTCTTTGTGTTAAATAAATGTTTTAAAGACACATATATCAAGGTTTTAGAGTAAGTATGAATGAGACACTATGCCACTCAATTGAACACTGGAAGAAACCAGTTACATAGAAATAGATCACCTCTACTGTCTGGAAACCTTAGACTGCAGAATACCGTAAAATCTCTATTTATTCGTCGACCTAATTATTCGTCACTTTTAGTATTTCATGGAAAAATGTATTTTTTAAAATCTATTTTTTCTCGTCACTTGCAAAGTTTTCAAATCGCGACTGTTGTGAAGTCAGAATTTTCAACATTTATCGTGAACTGAATAAGTTCTTGTCACCATCGAGTCTTCCATTCCTCAAAACAAATAAGTTTATTCACCCAAAACATGAAAATAATTGTTATAAATACAAAATTTTAAACAAATTTAATCGACTTTTTGCACCTGGAAGTTAGGTTAAGATAGTAACAACAAAATAAAGTTCGGTATAACTATGCTTCTGATTCCACATTAGATAACAGACAAAATTTAAATAAAAATTATAAAATTAAACATATTTTATTTTATAATTCCTTTTCTTTAACCTATAAATTGAATTGATATGATCTTATACAAAGACGAAAGAAACAAATGAAATAAATATTCATTAGGTTCCATTCCGAATCCGGATTACGACCACGTGTTGTCTACATATCAAAACATGGCAGATGGTTGAAAGTTTGTCATCGTTGTTTGTTTTGGATTTAAAATGGCAATTTTCATGAGTATTGATGATGAATTCATGAAAAACAAATGAAGAAACAACTCAGAAAGTACGGGCTTTAATTTCATCTTGTTATACTTATCATTCATTAAGCAAATCAATCTACTGGAAGTCAACAACGATCCCACAACAAAAAAAACCTATTTTTTCGTCAGTTTTTCAATTTTCCTCAAAAATGGGTGTTTTTTAATGACGAATAAATAGAGTTATTACGGTACATATATGGAATTTTTAAAGTCTGAATGATATAGTTTTTTGTTGGGGTTAATAAACCTTTTTGAGTCGTCCAAGAAAAAATAAAAGTTTTAGAATGGTTTGCAAATTTTATAATTTTACACCCCTAAAATTTGCAAAACCATTATTTCAAATATTTTTCATGCACTTTGTGCATATTTCACGCAACACATGGATGTAATACTTCATTTAACAAAATCTAGTATGAAGAGTTATCTCTCTTTTATATTGAAAATTCCATAGGCGAAATGTTTTTGATTCTCTTGAAGACATGATTGAACAAAACCAGGTCAGGTCACTTGTTTTAGTTATGACTTAGCTAATTAAATCTGTCAGTCAAAAGTTCAGACATTATTATTGATTGTTTGCTCAAATTTGGAAAAATCATGTGGACTGGGGTTTACAGATAGTAGGGTCAGGGTTTTTGTTTGGTCATCAGCTCGGAGCAATAGAGGACTCTACAAAACAAATGTGATGTCAAAAAATTCATAAACAAGATTCCATATAGTAAGTATATAACAATTTGTAGACAATTTGCAAACAGTATTTAGACAGTATGTGTTTCAAATATCAGATACCGTTTTCTTCCAAGAAAAGTTTTTTGTTTCTTTTTTGTTACCATTTGAACAATTATGTCCAAAAAATATTTTCGTCAACTTGAGATTGCTGTTTGTCTCCACAAAAGACGAACTTAGATGGCAGAAATGTGTCACTAAACCATTAATTATTAAATTCTTAATAATTAGGAGACATTCCTTTAAACTATTTTTTTAAAAAGAAAAACATTAATAAATCTTGGACATCATCATCAAATCATTTAAATACATTTACTTTTGATTAAAAAAAAAATTGTCAAAATCTCCAAGTGGAAAAAAATTTCAGTATTAAATAAAAAAGTACAGAAAGTCTTAAATTTGATATTGTTATATAAGTATTAAATTAAATTAAATTTTATATTTTTGAAGAGTCAGTTTACAGAAAAGAAGAATGGAGATAAGTATGACTTAATGGCATCATATCAGATACTCACTGAAATAGGGGAAGCAACTTCTGCTATACTAGATAAAAAAGTAATAAGTTAATACGATTACATTATGTTCAAGTTTTGAAAATATAATCAACGTCAAAGTCACTCAGTTGCAGATTGTTGAAATGAAATAGAAAATGGCATTATTTGCCAACAAATTTCAAATACAAACCAAAAAAAAAAGACAGCAAGAATATATTGAAGCATTGTTAAGACAAGTTTAGTATTGTTAACAACCTAAGATGTTTAATTTTCTTTTTATAAAGGAAGCTTTATGATTTATGACGGATAGAAATGCCGGTTTCCGTTCAGTCATCCATTTTCAATTCTACATTTCTGGATAGATTTTAACCAAATTTATATTGAAGGTGTATATTGACGATACCTTGATCAAGTTTGAAAACGAGCACTCTCACTTGATTTTTGTGGGTTACTGCCCTTGACTTATTTTTTTTGCTATCAGCTTCTTGGTAGCACTCTCAATTCTACATTTCATGATGGATTTTGACCAAATTTATGGAAGTTGTATAGACAATAGCTCTTGATCAACTATTAAAACCAGTGCTGTCAGTTTTTTATTTGCGGGAGTTACTGCCAATAGTGGAGGGAGACACTTGGCTTTTCTATAGCAATCTTTTTATTATCAGTAGTAGAACTACATAGACCAGTTGTCCATTGCAGTATCACTATTAACAGTTTAGATACAGTCTTTGCAAATATTTCTTGGGTTGCTTCCTTACCTGAAACAAAAATAAAATGCTCAAGTTTAAATTTTTTTTCATTGTAGGTAGCATCAGTTCTGAACAAATATGAAGGGCAGATAGAATTTATGCATTTTTCAGATCAGTACAGTGGGGCTAAAGCACAAGAGTAAGTTCCCAAATAGTTAGAAGTTGGAGGTTAAGTAACACACCAGCATACAGAAGCTATGTGTTTTGTTGTAAAATAATGTACAAACTATAATATTGTTTAATTAACAAATACATGAAGCTGTACTGTTAAGTTCATTCATAACAACAGGCTTTTAATAAATATGGATAAACTCGGCCAGCTGACAACTCGGATCAAGGTAAGTCAGATCGGAATAACAATAATTTAGGCGACCCGGACAGTAGTGACAATGAGAAATGTGAATTAGATTTTATGAACTTCTTTATGTTGATTCTGTCATACACATTATGTAGACTGGCTTAGAAAGCATCCAATTTTAATTTGCCTTAACCCAGTTGAACTGTAATTCAGAGAATAAATCTGAATTTCTTTTTAAAAAAACATTAAAAACATTAAAATAAGACTAGCTCTTTAAAAACAAAACATAATCGTGGTGCCGATTGGTGCTTTGGAACGTTGCGTAGACTTCTCTCCGAATGTCTCCACTTCTCCTTTGTCAGCTTTAGAGAGGGAAGTCACTTCTCCCTGTCATCCTGAAGTAGGCTGAGCCCTGCAGTCATGAGGGTAAATGTGGTTTGTTGTCATTTGAATGACTTTTTATTTTGTAAGTACTTTCTTGATTAAGATTAACCAGTCATCATTTCTGTTTTATTTTTAGTGATGGTCAAAATACCAAACTGCCTGAGGTCAAACCTGTCCTAACATTTTGTTTTAATGGTAAGTAGCTTGTATCAATCCCATGTGTATAATTTGTAAGCCAAAGACTTTTTGTCTTGAGAAAATGTTTGATGTTGCAGTCATCATGGTTTTGCTGGGAAATACCATTGGATCCTAGTTTGTATGTGGCAGCCATATTGGGTAGTTGGTGAGATAAAATTCTAAAAGAAGGCAACCTATGGACCACTGCAGCTTAATTTAGGTCCTACTGACCAGGTTGTGTCTGACATCAAATCTTTAAGCCTATTTTCAAACTTGCAAATGTTAAACTACCGGTCATATGGGCTTTAGTTGCCATATTGATTGGTGAATGAGTTCAGTATTTCAGTACTAAAAGACCATTAAGTGAATTTTCCTACAGTGTCCAGTGTTAAATTATATTAGTTATGGCATCTGTATTTGTTAATGTGCAGGGCCCTTTGATGGAATTCTAAATGTATACCACTTTATGTTCGTTGCTGCCAATGAAGTATGCTTCTTCAAAAATGATTTCAAACCATTTGGTCAAGGAAAATCTAGGAAAAGTTATTTTGTATTTTCAGTTCCTGGCAAAGGAAAATGTAAGCCTACAGACATGGAACAGATGTTACCATTAATGAAACTAGTTATCTATTGTATAGATAGAGTCAGTCGTCTCCAACTCAGCAAGGAGGTAAATACATACACGTGTAATATGTACATGTAGTTATAAGCGTGTTTGCATGGATTAGTTTCCCAGTGTACAGTTTGGATGCTGTGAATTATTTCTTAAACTCCGCCTGCGGTGTACTGCGAAATTTGGTGTCACATAGTGTTTTTCGATGTTAAACTCTCAAATTCCTCCTATTTTCCTCTTCGATAATAAACGGCAAAAGGCCGCGATGGAAATCCTTGTTCCATGTGTATGATACATGTCTTTTAAACTTGCATGTATCCTTCATTCCGTTATTAATTTGTATTATTATTACATTTAGCTTACAAAGCTACCTGATCAGAAAAATGTTTGAAATAATTTGAAATATTTTAAACTTTAAAAATAATTTCTTTTAAAAATGTTGAATTTTAGGCCAAAGCTAAAGCTGATAAAAAACGGCAGAAAATGCAGGAAGTTTTTGAAAAGGCTACGCACCAACAACGTCAAGAGCAGGCTCAGCAGAGACGTGAGGAGAAACGTAGACAAGAGAAAGAGAGGTTGATGAATGAAGAAGATCCTGACAAGGCTAGAAAAATGGAGGTATGAAACAAATAGTTATTTTGACTCGGCTTAGAATGTGATTCATTTCATTCAGGGGCATGTTTCACAGATATTCGTATGACTAAAATTAGTTGCAAGTTTGATCTGATTTCTGGTCTTAGGTTTTTTTTTTTAGCTCACCTGGCTAAAAGCCAGGGTGAGCTTTTGCCATCACTTTGCGATTGTCATCCGTCGTCCGTCGTCGTCTGTCTGTTAACATTTCACATTTTAATTTTCTTCTAAAAAACCACTGAACCAAATGGAACCAAACTGCAGCAATGTTCCTTGGAAGGTCCTTTACAGAATTTGATATTTGGGTTCCGATGGAATATTCAACATGGCTGCCAGGCCCAATAAATGTGTTCAGATTGGCTGATAAATAAAAAATCTTCTTGTCAGAAACCACAAGACCAAATGAACATCTTCTTTGCAGGATTGTTCCTTAGATGGTTCTGTACCAAATTTTAAATTTCGATGCCAGTCGGAAATCCAAGATGGCTACCACTGCAGGACATAGTTCACACATGGCCCAATTTTCATGTTTTAACAGCCATTTGGATACAACAGACCTTACATTTTCCAATGTGCTAATAGAAGCCATGAGCGATGACTTTTAATATATAAACCAAGCCTTCAACATGTTAGTTCATCCTGTGCACAAGTTGCACTAAATACTAGTTTTTTTATATTTTAGCATTTAGTTTATAAAGGGAGGGTTAATTAATGTATATTACAATATAGTCACAGCCTTCATGGTTTATGGTATCCGGACCATAATAGATCATGATCGAAAATTGTATCTCTTTTTGACCGTGAATGCCTGAACCAAACAATTTAAAGCTGGGATTTTGTATATATATTTTTGTCAAGTTGAAACACAATTTGTTGCTTATACGGAGAGTCTGTAAAAATAAGTCAGTTATATTGACATTCTGAAGTTTGCCGATAATTACCGATGTAATTTCAATTGCATTGTATGGAACATCCGAAAACTTTTGAATAATCACGTGGTCATTTATGGTCCAGATATCTTAAGATTTTTGGTGGTGCATGCAAGGTTAGAGGGAAAAGGATAATCAAACTGGTATGGAAAAAGGAAAATATTAAAAAAAAATTGTTATTGATAAAAAAAAAAACCCAAAACAAAACAAGCAAGAACATTAAAAAAAACTGGCTGTGAAAATTCAAATTTAGCCTTTCAGATTGATATTTTTAGTAATGAGTTGTATATTTATTTTTGTTGTTTATAGGAGAGAGACAGTAGAAGGGAAGCGAAGAAGAAACAACCCAAGATGAAAATGATGAAGGTGAAGGCCATGTAGGAGGACAATGAAAAGTGTGATTGTTTATGTTTCAGTAAAAGTTCTGTAGCTCATTAGTGTTGTAAAAATATTTTGTATTTAAAGACTGGTAAAATCTTGATAGATTTATCCCTCTGCAAATGGAGAGTAAACCTTTAGCTGTGTTTCTGTAAATTAGTTTTGACAACTGAAAAAAATATCCGATTTAAGCATGCATGTCATGGCAGTGTGTTGAAGGCTGCACGATGACCTCCTGACCTCTCGTACTATTTGAATTATGTTTACAGTTTTTGTCCCACATACTTGTATTATATTTCTGGGTTCTTTGTTATTTTGTTGAATGAATATGGACAGAAAATATTATAGAAAAACACACTTATTCATGGTGATCCAGTTTTCCTGGATTCTTTGGATGAAAAATCAATGACTTTAAGAAAAATAAAAATTTTACTCCTTGAATTTCATCAGAATTCAACAGAAAAACTTTAAATTTATGGAAATATAGAAAAGATTTTAAATTTATGGAAATAAATTCTTTTTTTCTTTTTTCTTTGAAAAAAGACTATCAAAAAGTTGCAGTGAAACACCTGTCCACACCTTTTTTTACCATTTTTTTTAATCCAGTGGAAATAATTGAATTCTTGTGAATACTTATGTACATTAAGCTTTGCAACAAATGTTTAGATGCTAATAATGGGTCCTATTTAAAACTGAAATAAACCTGTCGTTAAAAGTATACTTTAAAATAATGAACTGCAATTATTAAATACTGTATGCGACACCATGTAAATCATGAGACTTTGTGCTTTCTTCATATTTTTGTTTATATATATTGTCCCTCTGAACAACTGTTTGTATATAATTGTTTTTATTTTATCAGTTTTAATGTGTATATAGAGTTACAAATTGTCAAAAAATGTAAAATATTTCAATCAGTAAAATTGAAAAAAGAGAAAAGAGTCCATGCACATTGTATGCGAGGAATTTAGGTATCACAGTTTACCATAATCTAGGCAGGACCTTAATCACTAGTACTGGAACCCTCGAGACGAAATTTTGTTTGTACATGTTCCGTAGGAAACATTGCAGCTGAACTAGTCCATTCATTTGAGATGGTGCTCTTTCTAGTACTGGTATATATTTAAAGCATATTTCTTATACATGTATTAATAAATACGGAAATTTTTAATAATGATATATTCAGGATTTTTTTTCACTTTTAACTCACCTGGCCCAAAGGTGTCCATCATCATCATAAGCTTCCTTTGAAGATCTTATCCTCTGAAACCACTGGTTCATTTGGATAAAAAGTTGGCAGCAATGGTCCTTAGGTGGTCCTCTTTCATAAATATATTGAGTGACCCCACCTCGGTCAAAGATGGCTGCCAGAGCAAAACATAGTTTAAAATGTACTTAGTATTTTGGATTTGGCGATATAACGGGAGATGCAGGTTCAGAAATTGGAGTTTCTCATGTTTCATCTATTTCCCATAGTAAAGCTATGCAGAGTTTTTTTCTCTAGTTTTGTTCTTATAATTTATTTTATGAGGGAACAAGCATTTTATGTATATGAGGGGGTTTATAAATAAAATTTTGTAAGACTTTATCAATCTAGGCTCTAAAAGTTATTGAAAATAAAAGTTAGGGCCATATATATATTTTTAAAAAGATCAAAATAATATATTACTATGAAGAAAAAACAGGGTACAAGTGTGTTCAGAACTACATTATCCATTTCAAGTCATAATTCAACAGATAGTTGTTCGTCAAAGCCTTAACAGAAAATCAGAACTGAGAATCATTTTGTTTGTATCATGTCAAAACCAATGCTATATTCAGAAGATAAAATTTTTAATGTTAAATCTTTGTAAATCTTTCTGTTGATATAATAAAATTTTTATTTAATATTCCTGTTTTATTTTTACTGTGATGTGATTCTCAAGTTATTCTGTTTTGAGAGATTATTTCAGATGATATATGTGTGTTGTTCCTTTTATGTATTGCGGCTGCAGTGGCTGAGTGGCCATAGAAATAACTAATGATGGTACTAGCCTGTCAACACTTGAGTCCCAGCTCGTGAGAAGGTGTGCTCAACACTTGAGTCCCAGCCCGTGAGAAGGTGTGCTCAACACTTGAGTCCCAGCCCGTGAGAAGGTGTGCTCGGCTCTGATATTTATTGAAAAGGATTGCCAGTTTTCCTGTCTTGGGTGGTTCTCTGGTTTCCTCTATCAATACAAATGGCTTGCACGATGTAGCCTAATGCGTTGGAAGTACCACAGTGGAGTCCAAATCATTCAATCAATCAACCTTTTCTAATAAGAATGGCTTTATAATATTCACTGAGTGAAATATTTGAGTCATAAGGGACGAGATCAAAAGTTCAATGTATGATAAAAAACTTAATTCACATAGTTTTTTCACTGACCACCCCACCCCCCCCCCCCCTTTCCTAACATAATTTGGGAAAAATTGTTTGACCAATATGGGCATATGCTTTGAGTATACTTTTTGTATGATGGGTCCTGTTTTTCCTCAGCAATGTATGTTTGTTCTGTATTTTGACTTGGACATCACTTGAATCCGTATTTTTCAATCCGAAAATCGATGTTGGATAACAAAACTTGCAGCGATTTTTACCCCCCACCCCCAAACTATTTGAATTAAGTTTTTTATCCTACATTGAACTTTTGATCTCGTCCCTAAGCAATCCAAAATCGTTAAGCCTTGTAGAACAAGGAATGAATCTCATGAAAACAGTACTGTGAGTTGTACTTTTTCAAAATGTTTTAAATGCCAGTTTGTACCTTGATTGGGGTCTGATGGTTGTATCAGAATGGTGTTTTAAAGGTTTTGATGACTTTCCTAGCTCACCTGACCGAAACGGCCATGTGAGCTTATAATAATCAGTCATGGTCAAAGATGTGAGATAGGACAATTCCACCCGAGGGTTCACATTTTCCAGTCAGAAACGAGGCTTGCCGAGTTTCTGATGATAGAAAATGTGAACCCGAGGGTGGAATTGTCCAGTCTCACATTTTTTACCATGACTGATTATTTTTCTCACATTTCTCGGCCGAATATTTAAAGAAATAAACATGACCGCCATGACACGAAAATGTGCTCTATTAAAATAGACAACCTAGTGCAAAATAAGTTACATATTTGAAAAGATTGTATGCGTTTTGGTTTTGTACCAAAGGTACAAAACTTTAAAAAGATATTTTTTAGGTTGGGCTTCAGGGATTTTCAAATTGAAGCGATGTTAATTTCGACGTTGTCGTACCATTTGTGCGAAGTTGTGTGTTTTCTGACGTTCTAGCATTGTGACGTGATGTTTATTTGCATTGTTACGTCAAGGTAGGTCATGTGATGTGAGATGCATGAATCTCACACCGGTGTCTCACACGGAATATGACTGTCCCAAACACATAGAAATGTGAGAAGCATGAATCTCTCACTGGTGTCTCACACGGAATCATGATAACTGTTCTAAATACATAGAAATGTGAGAAATTGCTATCACTTGGCATCCGTTGACGTCGTCGTCATAAACTTCCTATCAAAGATCTCTGAAACCACTGGTCCAATTGGAAGCAGCAATGGTCCTTAGGTTTTTCTCTTTCAGAAATATCCGAAGACCCTGCCTGCCATCAAAGATGGCCGCCGGAGCCGAACATAGTTTAACATGTTATCCTATGGGAAATTCAGTTAAAGATGTTCTTGTCTGAAACCACTGGGCCAATTGGAACAAAACTTGGCAGCAATGATCCTCTCTCAAAATTGTATCCGATGAGACCACCAACCCTCCAAGATGGCCGCCAGAGCCGAACATAGTTTAATATAGGACCTTATGGGAAATTTACTTAAAATCTTGGTCAAAACCACAAGGCCAATTGGAACAAAACTTGGCAGTAATTTTGGTGGTGCTCTTTTAGAATTATATGTGCCACTGATCAACCAAATGTATTCACTCCTACAATACAAACTAATTCTAACAGAACCACGCACGAAAACTACAGTTGAACCTCTTAATTAGTGTGGACAGTATTTTTTTTCTTTTTTTTGTAAATATTTTACATCTAATTTTAAACTGTAGCTATACATCTCCGTGTTTTCTAAAGAAATAATAAAGAAAGTATAGCAAAATAATAAATGTCTTATATATGTCAACGATGACAAAATTTCTTGTGTTGATAATCATATTTCTGGTCGTGTAGGTGTCTTCCAAAGTAAGGCATCTGTGGATCAGGATTTGCATAGCGTGGTTTCTAGTGTGCACCAATGATTGATTACATTACCTGTAAAGGGATATGAATTAAGTGGTTTTCGGGAAATAGTGATATCTGAAGCTTCATAAATGCATTGTATTTAAGCTAGTATTTTCCTTTCTTAAATTTTATTACATGTATTTATTTTTTGCTTCGAAGTTGGAGGAGGCAGCTCCCTCTTCAATCTCAAAAGAATTCACGGCCATTGATTCTAAGACAGTATTTTAAGAAATTTTGCACAGCTACCGTTTTTGTACTGGTACATATCGTATCGCGAGCTAAATTCATACAAAATATTCTTGAAATCAGGAAGAGAAGTCATCTATCATGGGCTTAGTTGCTTCGACACATTTATACTTTACAATTACTGTTGTAAAAATGTTAAATCCTGAGAAATCCGAGTAATGATTTTGTTACAAATTATATTTTAGTCGTAGATACTTTCAGTTTAGTCACATTTTGGAAAAGGTGCATTTTTATATCATAAGACTAATATGATTTGCGTTAAAATGTTTGGCCGAGTTGCAGGTTGAAATCAAAGAGTATAGTATGGTAAAAGTCCGGCGGTTGATCTGGCGGGAAAATAGGGCACCTATTTTATGTCATCAACTCCTCTCACAGCTTTAAACCGAAACCCTTGTAAATTTTGCAGAATGTTTCTGGATATATAAAGAAGTATAATGCCATTCAAAGAACTTTTCCAGATTTTTCATATTTATTTGTACTCTTTTGACACAATAAAGACTTTAAAAAACTTAATAAAGCAATAGAATGGAAAAGATCATTTTTTTTGTATTTGGCTGCAAGTGATTTTTTGAGTAATAACTGAGCAAATGAGAAAAAGAATTAAATGGTTGTATTAAAGAAAATGCAATATAGTGGTAATAAACAAACATCATTTACTTCAAATTTCATAAAATTAAAGATATTTTAATGCCTTCAAACCGGATTCAGTAACACTCTATATATCCATTTCACTATTTCTAAATACCCTCTAACGTTCCGTGAACCATTAACCAACCACCATAAACAAATAAAACAAGGAATAACATTTTATGGAAAGACAAGAACTGCGAACATCAATTGACGCAAAATAAAAGTAATCGGTGTCACATTACAATTTCGGTATATCCCTTGGTTCTATGCGCATGCTCTCTGGGAGTTCCTTTTTTCTGCGTTCCCTTTCTGCTTCTATTGCCTCATGGTAGTAACCATAGTAATCGCCCCTCCCCGCTCTCTTGGGAGGTGACCACGAGTCAGACTTTGGCCAAGGATCTTGGAATACATCCTTTGGAGGCATTGTGGGTAAATTTCTAGTGTATCCCCCGAGTCGCAGCTCAGGAATACCTGTCTGTTTTAAACTGACGTCTTTATGGTAATAAGCTGAAATTAAATTCAAATGTTTGTAATGACGGAAATATATACACTATGTATGGTACTGAGAACTGCATTTTCTAGGTAATATAGTGGACATTGTGGCTAGTAATAGAATAAACATAGGATAAGACAAATTAGATCAAGACTGACGGTACCTAAAAATGAACTTCGAAATGCAATAAGAGCATGTAGAACTGCATCTTATTGTGAAAACAAAAATAACAATTTTACGTATCAACTTTAATACTTATCGAAATATAGGGTATTATATAAGTAATACATATCTGAGAGGTTTGTAGAACAGATTGTTACCCTAAAAAATTCATTGTCAATAGAGGCAAAGAATTCGATTAAAATTAATGAATTTGTTTGGTGAAAAGGTAGCTTTCGTTTTATTTCTGAAAAGGCAGGATTACTTATCTGTAACAATTTATAATGTTAAATTTTCAAATTATTCTGCTTTTCAAAATTTAAGGAATGTGATTCGATGCAATATCATTTCGTTGGTGTTTTTGTTCAATTACGTACCGGATTGACATTGACAGCATGACGGGTGACCTGCTTACTCTTTCGGAGCAACAGAGTCTTCCCCCGTTTTTTGTGGGGTCCATGCTGTTGATATGTTTTAAGTGTAGTGTTTGTATTGTTTTCGTCATGGTCTTGTTTTCGTTATTCTCCGGAGTTTGTCAGTTGTTTTCGATTTCCCCTCGTTCGAATATCCCTTTGATAATTCTTGAGTTTAATTACATACAACTTTAGCTTCAAAATCAGCCCTGAACTAATTTTCAATCTCTTTCTTAGCTAATATTTATTCAGAACAGTTTTCCAACCATATTTGTATGTATCTAAACTAAAAGTATTTAATCGATTCATATTCCCCAAATTTTGAAATATTTAAGCACACTGTAAAAATTTACCACAATCAATTATCATGAATTATAGCCTAAGATATGTGGGCGTGATAGGGCATCTGTGCAACAATGCTTTACTTGTACATTGCCAAATATATTATTGAACATTATTTCATACGTATTTTATTTAATTCGGTTTTGAATATATAAATTCATTCTCGTTTATCTCTCTATTTTTTTAAATATGATTTTATTAATAGTTTATTAAATTTGTATATTCCCTTTTTAAAAAATTTTTAATGACATTTACCACTTAATAATCCAAATGACTTTCGTCAAATTTGACGAAACAGATTTTGGAATTATGGTAAATTTCTGTAAAAAGAAAACATTTTAGCTTTATTGGTTACGGTACGTTATGTATTTTATGCTCACAATATGCTTTGATACATTGCCACCTAAACTAATGGTCTTTGGTGTCCATAAAAGAACCTTGCACGCAATATGTTTGGATTTTCGGTTTACATTGCTTCATTACGATCTTTTCCGGCAAGTGATTGAAGTTAACCATTTGACCACATTTACATATGTAATATCGTAAAAAAACCAAAATAAAGTTATTACAAACCTCCAGGTGTGTCACGGTTTCTCATGAAATCAACCCATTGGTCCTCCGACTGCATATCCATAGCGTCGCGTTTTGTATCCCTGGGCAGTGAGCGGTATTCGTGGTATTTTATCCAGTCCCTCTCTGAAGGGACATAATGCGCCGGCCCCATATAAATCATCGATTTCCCATCACCGCTTAAGTAGTTGTGTGTTGGTATTGGATTATGCGGTCCACGTTCAAACAAGTTGACCCCTCCACTAGTGCCGAATTCTGTTCTATGCATCCTGTAGTTGGTGCTGAAAAAATCACTTTCATTGTCAACTAAATATTTAGCAGTAAGACGTCGCTAAGAGCTACACATTGTGACGTCATGATATCTCCCGATTTGAGAAAAAATACATTTGAACAATCATCTCAAAAATGATTTTCGTCAACTGAAGATTGCTATTATTAAGGATTTCGTCGCTTGTACCAAGCAGTCGTTAGTTTTTAATTTATTATTAATTAGTTTCTTGTTAGAAAATAAATGTTTTAATTCTTAATTCGTAAAACACCGATAGAAGACGATTCTAGACAGAACCGGTAAGTTAATTAGTTTAATATATGATGTCAATCTAAACCGATCTCTCATCGCTCCCGTTTTCTGATATGTCGCGTGGGAGATCTAACGAAACCCGCTTTGAGGTCACATGTGAGTGACTTCGTAGGTGTGTCCTGTTCGTCCAATGAAATTGCGGCTTAGGCGATCTTGTAAGTTGATCGTGTGGTAAAGGGATGTAACTCATTTTATTAACGAAGAAATCGTCAGTGCCCAGAAATTCAAAACTTTTTTGATTGGCTTATTGATAGGAAGTCAACTCATTTGCATATCATTATAAATTCATAAGTTCCAGTTCACTGACATGTGACCTCAAAGCGGGTTTCGTTAGATCTCCCACGCGACATATCAGAAAACGGGAGCGATGAGAGATCGGTTTTTAATTAGATTGATATGATGTTCGCTCGGCCCCAGCCAATTCTAAAACAGGCTGATGCAGTTTTTGGAGGAATCTCGGACTAGTGTATATATTTCCGAGTATTTTTCTTACGAAAACAAAACCAATTTCTCCCATGAGTTGCTGTGCACGTGTTTACAACCGGGCTTCCCTCGTGTTATGCTATAAGTTGTAGAACGGTAACAGGTAACCACACTCCATTAGTCACGCTTGTGGGTTCTTCTTCAGCTGAGTTTGTAGAGCGATGAACGTCTGAACCACACGGAAAGACCAATTCAATTCAATGGAACATTTTGCATACGAATAAGGTCCGCAGAGGTTAAATTTTTTCCTTTACATTATGTCATGATGAAACGCATATGAAATTCATTCCAGAACAAATTTCAAAATCAAGATGATGAAATTGGTTACAGACAAAATGAACACACATATATATATATATATATCTTCTTTTAATTTCAATTTTTTATTGAAAAAAATAGTGTAATTTTCTGCAAGGCGCTTACATTTTGTACATGTATACGTTTTAATGTATGATTACTTTTAGTGATGTACTCTTACCTGCTTAAAATTCTATTAGCACTTTTCTTAACAACTATTTTACCACTGAGTCTGGACAGTTCTTAATAACTATAGGTGGGGTTAAATTTTACCACAGAATCTGTACAGTTCTTAATAACTATGGGCGGGGTTAAATTTTACCACAGAGCCTGGAAAGTTCTTGATAACTATAGGTGGGGTTAAATTTTACCACAGAGTCTGGAAAGTTCTTAATAACTATGGATGGGGTTAAAATTTACCACAGAGTCTGGAAAGTTCTTAATAACTATGGGTGGGGTTACATTTTACCATAGAGTCTGGAAAGTTCTTAATAACTATGGGTGGGGTTACATTTTACCATAGAGTCTGGAAAGTTCTTAATAACTATGGGTGGGGTTACATTTTACCATAGAGTCTGGAAAGTTCTTAATAACTATAGATTGAGTCAAATTTCCCCCCAGAGTCTGGAAAGTTCTTAATGACTATGGGTGGAGTTAAATTTTCCCCCAGAGTTTGGAAAGTTCTTAATAACTATGGGTGGGGTTAAATTTCTCCCCAGAGTCTAGATGACCAAAAATCCAGTATGACAGTTTGAGCAAAGTGAATATTGGCCTTGTCATTAAAACAATGTTCGTTTATTTCACAGACAATTTCTACGCTGCATTTTAAAAGATCTTTTACATTAAATCAATAAAGCATGTTTTTTTGTGTGTCCTACAAAGTATGTAAAAGTTTGAACAAAAGTAATATGAAGTAGCTATTGCCTCGGACAAAACAATCCCGGCGATTTAAAATAAATGTCATAAACAAATTGTTATCTTCACCAGATTTATTTCTCAACTATTATGAAGTGATTGAAACAAACAAATTCTCACCATGACTTAAAAATACATGTATTCTGTTCAGTGTAACACATGGAACATATCTACAATACACATGCCACATAACAGTATATTTTTTTTTTATCGTTTTTTAAAACGAATTTTGGTACTAACGTTATATTATATTTTCACTTTATATTTCATTAAAATCTAATTGTACTTTACAAACTGTGGCACGTAAAAAATTCTTTCCCACAACGATTTCGAATATCCATAAAGGGAAATCGGGGAAAGAGGTTGAGGGGCATACATGGAAACCTTATGAAAGCATAAAAAACATGATAAAACTGTATCACTATGACATGGTTAGTCTGCATGTTGCTTTCTATGTTTAACCTCCGGATATGCCACTCTATTCGTTTAAGCACTATATCATAACACGCGTCGGGGCCGCTCCAGTCTCGAAAGTTGTTAAATACCAAAAAAATCAATAGATACGAGTCCCTGTCGGGGTTTTACGTTTCCAGAAAAAAATATTACGTTTCCATAACAAAATAATTAGGTTTCCGAAAATCAAAATTTTATTATTAAATCATTGCCCCCGCAGTACAAGCATCAATAAGAAGATCCCACATTTTGTTGTAACATTCCTCAGTCTTCAATGGAAGAAACTCAAAGGCTAGGTGTATATGTATGTAGTTACCATTTTTGCACCCATGAATTGTGTAAAGTTAGAAGAAGAAATTTGGACAACATTGAAAAGGAATTTCAAGTTGGTGTTACATGAAAATATCACAATTCCTGACACCGCCTCATTAACGAAAGTGAAGCTTTCAGTTTTATTGGTCTGCAAAATTAATCCTTCCAAAGTCTCGTGAACTTCGAGTCTACATTTGGGCAATTTCGGAAACCGCTTTCGCCTTTCTCTGTGCATGGACATTGCTACATTTTTCAAGTCCCGACAATTCAATAAATTTTCTTTCCATATTTTGAAGATCACCTCGAATTACAGCTGGGACTATTATAATTAATAGTTATAATAGTCGCAGATTACAGGTAACGGCCAGGTAAATTTTCGGAAAGGTAATATAAGGAAATTTACGGAAACGTAAACTTTGGATTTACAGAAACGTAATATCTGAAATTTTAAAAATTTACGGAAACGTAATGCGCCCGCCCTGTGCATGGTTTAAGTAAATCTTCCTCAATATATTAAAATCTGATAATTACGAAAAATTTCACTCACCAAAATATTGAGATTGTATATTTTATTTGTACGGGATTTTACCAAAAAAAAAAAAAAAAAAAAAAAAAAAATCAGTCAAAAATAACAGTGGCGAACAACAGTTTGATTTAACAATAACTTTGATTAAATGTCCAGAATTTAAATATTGTAAACAAATTATAGAATTGCTTCCCTTTGTATATAAATAAAAATATCAAACTTTGTTTTCTTTCCATGTATATTTTTGAAAATGGTAAATAAATATTTTTTATGACTCATTTATGTATTATTTATAAATAAGTGTAAAAACAGGTAGCAAATTGTTATATTAATTGATTATTGTACTTACCTGTAATGTTTACCTGAACAGGTGCGACAGTTACCACTAGGTGTCGCTGACTAGTGTACATTAGTAACCACTACATGAAAACATCCGGTAATCAATAGGATATACCCAAGGTAACAACATTTTTTTTGATGACTTCGAATACTTTCTTTGTATAAGAAAGGGAATAAACATTTGATTTTTACGGGGGTGGGGGGGGGGGGATGTTAAATGAAAATAAGGCGCAACAGTGGCCGAAAAATAATAATCCAGGACCAAAATTTCGAGGAAAAAAAATAGGCAGGATCAATCATTTGAATATAGCCCCCCCCACATCCCCCATAAAAATGTTTGCTCCCTAAATTGACTCAAGCTCTTTTTTTTCTTACTACATGTATATAATATATACCCTTTTCAAGATTTCGGGATCAAGTTTTGATTCTATACTGCTTGTATGTACTTTATTATATATCTTGCTTCGCTTTTATTTTGCATGTGCTTTGTATGTATTGATACGGGCTGTCTGTATGTCACGGTATCGGATGTTATTACATGTGCCATGTTATTGTATTATATAATACTTTATTGCATGAGAAAACGCTGTTGGGTTATGCAATACACATATTATAGAATAAACAACAAACACAAATTAAATGGAATGCAACATATCTTACACTAGCAAATATAGAACTATGTTTTTGGCCAATGAGAACCTAATGCTCGAGCTTGGCTTTATAACGTTACACTTCTGTATCAGGATTACGAATTTTCAATTTTTCAATAGATTTACATTAATCAAACTGAGGAAACTTAGTTTTCATAAAATCGATAAAAGGAGAACAGAAATTATCATTAGTTCTACAATAAAAGAAAAAGTGATATTTGTCGTCAAGAATTATACAAAATCTCTCTTATGAAATACCTATCCCTTTTTAAATATCAGTCGGCTAAATCCAAGTTATTTATATATATATGTAATCCGACTTTAAATAAAGATTACTTTCTAATTTTGGGCACAACTATTCGATTCCAACCGAGGGGAATAATTAATAGCAATGAACAATTTAAAAAAAAAATGCACAATATGATTTGTCCTCAAATAGTCATAAACTAAAAAAAATTTCCCAATAATTCCATTTCAACCCCCTTTAATATATCTTCTGTGTACTTATTCCGTCATATGCGGGGGGGGGGGGGGGGAGGCGGAGTTCGGAAGTAGACATTTCCAGGATTTTTTAATTGTTTACCTGTGGCTTGCAAAGAAAACAAGTACTCTGTTTCTGGTACTTGTTAGTAAATATAAATAGTTTGCTAACCTGTGATCTCCGAAAATTATTTTGACCTCCCTATATTTGGAAAGATGTATTTTTCAGAATTAAATCACGTTCATTTATTATCTTTGTAAAAATTTATACAATGCTTGTTAAAGGGTTTAATATGCTCCAAATTTGATTTTTTATGTGAACTTTTAATAAATAAACTGGTATCAGGAACAAACAGTATGCCGAGTATTCACATAAAAGATATACTTCCTACAAATGTACCCTACTACTGGTACTTTTCCAGTGCCCGGTTCCCCTTTTTTCCGAGTCGAATCAACTTTTGACCGCTTCCTGCGAGCAATTACTTCGGCTTTGTAAGGGTATCCAAAAACAAACAACATCTTATTTGACAATTTCCATATGGGAATAGGATACAGTTACAACGTATTCTCTATACCGATGTTTTGCTTAAATTTGACCTGTGTCAATCAGGAAATTTTTTAGTTTAAATTGGATTAGGGGAGTTTTGCATTTGCGCCAAAAAAAAAAGTTCATTTGCGCCAATAAAATGTATTTTATTTGCGCCATTTTACAGGTAAACTATTATAGCTTAACAGGTAAATTTGTTGATACCATTACAACAAATACCTTTTCCGTCTGCCATACATGGTATGCCCACTGCTCACCACGGGGAGGGGGAAGTAGGATTTAGAGCAGAAAAAGTTCATTTAACAAATTTATAATAAAATTATTTACAGTCACAGATGAAAACACTAAAACCCCCAGATTGCTTTCTGGATCTAATGAGGAACCAGAGTGAATTATCTTTTCCTAACCAATGTAAGTAAGATAGATAATTAAATTCTCTCCCTTTTGTCCTGAGGCTAAAAGGAAGACAAATTTATTATCTCCCTTACCTACATTGGTTAGGAAAAGATAACTCACTCTGGTTCCTCATTCGGAGTTGTTTTGCCTTAGTCTTGCGGTCATCTGTACCATGGTTATGCTCATGCAATGCTTTAAAGTTTTGGGTTTTTGTTTTGGCTGTCAACATTTTGAGCTTTAAGCAACACGGATGAGTCACAAATAAATGAAATGTCAATCAACATTGGCATTATGGGATATTTAATTAAAAAGGTAACTTCACCAGGTTTTTTGACAAATATTTACAAATACAAACACATTTATAAACATAAATAAACCAATTATCAACTTATGCAAATTTTGACCTATTATAGAATACTGATTGCATTAGGTAACATACATGCATTAAAAACCCCGTAACGTCAAATTTTAGGACGTTGTAAGATTTTTCTTTGGCGCTGCTACGACGTCACAAGGTCTTTCCCTTGGAGACGTCGTTACCTCCCTCCTGCTACTTTACTGTAATCCTTTATAGCGAATGAAAGGGAAATTTGTGGTGTTGTATAAAGATGACAGTTTTACCTCTATCATACTCGGACATTTCAGACATACTTACAAGTTTAAAAATAATCTTATACTGAACAATTTATTTATTGGTAAGTATTTATTTTAATTAATGTTCAATTAAAGGTGAAAAATCGAATCGAGTAAAGGATTTGTAAATTTTTAATGCTTTTGTAACCGACAGACAATTGATATACAGATAAGCATGGCACAAATGGATTCTGTAATCTTGCAAACTTTAAATAACGAGAAAAAAATAACATAAACGAATAAGAACAAATAAATTATTTTTTTTTTTTTTAAAGTCGCGTATTTTATTTATTTTGACATACGCAAATTGACTCCAACTGCCCTTTCCAACAATAACAGGCTATATAGATTTATATGTGTTGTCATCATCTGCCTGCTGTTTCTGATCATAACTTTTGTTGTTTTTTTTTGTTATTGCCTATGATCAGTATTTACGTTTTATATTGTTAATTTTTATATTTCATCTTCCAAAGTGGCTAAAGTTATTATCTCATACTCCTGTTCTTGAAATGATGATATCTCAATTTAGTCCTGTGATAAATTACTGCATTCTTATATATGTGAATTCACTACAATTACTTTATCCCGAGATAACAAATTTTACCATAGTTATTCCACCCTGATATAACAGGACCCTTTTTAACCACTCCATCCTAAGATAACAAATTTTACCACAGTTATTCCACCCTGATATAACAGATTCCACTGTAACACCCTGATAAAACAGATTCCACTATAACCACTCCATCCCAAGATAGCAAATTTTACCACAGTTATTCCACCCTGATATAACAGATTCCACTGTAACCACTCCATACCAAGATAACAAATTTTACCACAGTTATTCCACACTGATATAACAGATTCCACTATAACCACTCCATCACAAGATAACAAATTTTACCACAGTTATTCCACCCTGATATAACAGATTCCACTATAACCACTATCTCAACATAACAAATTTTACCACAGTTATTCCACCCTGATATAACAGATTCCACTATAACCACTCCATCACAAGATAACAAATTTTACCACAGTTATTCCACCCTGATATAACAGATTCCACTATAACCACTATCTCAACATAACAAATTTTACCACAGTTATTCCACCCTGATATAACAGATTCCACTATAACCACTCCATCACAAGATAACAAATTTTACCACAGTTATTCCACACTGATATGACAGATTCCACTATAACCACAATCTCAACATAACAAATTTTACCACAGTTATTCCACCCTGATATAACAGATTCCACTATAACCACTATCTCAACATAACAAATTTTACCACAGTTATTCCACCCTGATATAACAGATTCCACTATAACCACTCCATCACAAGATAACAAATTTTATCACAGTTATTCCACCCTGATATAACAGATTCCACTATAACCACTATCTCAACATAACAAATTTTACCACAGTTATTACACCCTGATATAACAGATTCCAGTATAACCGCTCCATCTTAATATAGGAGATTTAAATGTTATATTAATTTTCTCTGTAGAAGTAGTTATGTACAGAGCAGAATTTGGTACCAGTTGTGGTACCAACATAAAAGAACGCGGAGTATACAATGCCATCCCATTCTACAACTATCTTAGTGGAACTGGAAAGTCACATGTTTACAGAGGACCGGGATACTATGTTCCGTCTGAAAATCGATGGATGGCGTTTCATGAATACAGGTCTCTTCCACGAGAAACGAAGAGAGACGCCATATTGTTTGAATCGGAAGATGACTGGGTAGACTTTCAAAGGAAGAGGGATGCGGAACATCCTCCATCAGGTAAGGTGCTGTTGAAAATAGTAATAAAAGTTGTTTTGAAGGAATTTATCGATGTGTAAACGAGATCAACTCACACACAAACTGTATGAAGTCCCAATTTTATGAGCGAGTTGGTTGCGTTTACATGCCGATGAATTCCGTCAAAACAATAGATATAGATTTACTCTTAATTTGGGTCCGTACGTCCCGATTCGGTTAAGTTTTGCGTTTAGCTCCATTTCTCAGGAAACTATAGAAATATTTCAGTGATATTTCACCACCACAGTTCTCTTGTATAGTAGAACACGTGAGTCGCTATGACCTACATTTCATGCTTCAGTGACTTTGTTTTTAACTTCATGTATTTGGAACTAAGCATAGTGTATCAATGAAACTTCGTCAGTTGATGTGCCTTGGGTAGTACTGAGAAGTCATACAATAATTGGGTCATTATGACCTACATTTTACACTTGAGCGACTCTGGTTAAGTTTTGTGTTTAGGTTCATTTCTTTGGAACTAAGCATAGTGTATCAACGAAACTTCATCAGTGGATGTGCCTTGGATAGTACTGAGCATTCATTCATGATGACCTATATTTTAGGCAGGGCTTCCGTGTCTTACAGACATAATTTCTAGCTACTTATAATTTCAAAAACTTCGTGGAATTTTACAAAGTAAGTTCACATTTTTTGTCTGTAAAACAGTATTATTTCTTCGGCTCATGGCTTCCTACTAAAATCAACGCCACCGGAAGACACGACACTGACTAATAAAAATTTGCTTTATAAGCAATACTGGCAATATAGTGCTAGTTTTCTAATAAGAAAAATGCCGGTTTTCTATTTTTACGTTATGCTTTAAAACCCTTTCGGTGGTCATGTGGTAGCGTGCTTGCCTCGAGTGCGATAGCTGATTCGATCAACTCAAAGACATTAAAACTGGCAGCAAAGGCTGTTCGGGTAAGATGATATCATGTTCCGATGGATTGTTACCCTAAGATCTAGTTTGGCTTATCTTGTCGGTGTAGTGCAAAAGGGGAAAAAGGGGTCGGGGGTAATATTCATATTAGATAAACATTTCCTTGTCCTGATTATAAATGATATAACTGTGTGTTAAACAATTTCATTGGTTAGCCAGTCCCTGTAGTGAAGACGTAGAATGATGACAACCACTTTGATAGATTTATGTCAATTTATTGGTGTTATTTTGTTGTCTTTTTACCCCCCCCCCCCTTTCCATGGTATATTGTTAGCTTTTTCACATCGACTTCTGAAGATCGCGGGTTGGTGCACCGATCGGGTCAAACCGGAGAAATGTTGCTGCTCATCTTCTAAGCACGCGGCGTTTAAGAGAAAGGGATGACTCTACTGAATATTTAAGTTTCAGATAAATGCACCCCCTTAAGTTTGGTAAAGTTTGACAGCATTATAATGATATAATGAATATATTACCTACAGATAAGGAATATTAAGTAAAAAGGATAGGTTTTAGAATAATAAAATGCGAAAAAATAAACAGATCAAGCTTTTAAAATATAGATTGTGCGAAAATGAGCCGGAAAAGATTCTTCTACTTTTTTTATAGAATCTGAAATGTTAAGGCTCATCTCCACTGAAACGCCACATAAGACCTTTATTTCTGTCGAACATTGGTTAAAGTGCATATTTGTTTTTCCCATTTTCTCAAAAATTTTAAATGTTACACGGGTGACTCTGTTTCTATGGTCACTTTCCATTTTTTTGTGTTTGAAGCGTTGCCTGCAATTTGCCATTTCTGAATATATATAAATGCATATTTATATTAACGCCGACACTGCCTCATTATGAAGAAATCAGTGAGGCCTCTCAAAATTAAAAAAAACAACTCATCTGAATATGGAGTCTAACCAAAGATCCGAGACTTGTTTGTTTGGATTTAGAGTAATATGTCTGCATGTTTGGGGCTACGTTTCTTCTGTGGACTCTTACCTCGTGAACAAGCACATTCAAATCTGCTCGGTGTATCTAGCACAAAGCAGGGTTCACATCCATATCACATCAAATTGTTCTTGTCGCGATATACATGTAATTATTTACTGGACGATAACCAATAATTAAACAACCAATTAATCAATTTTCAGACAAATAAAGTTACATTTTGATTATATTGGTTTTACGTCAGTCTGGTGATAATTCCTCATACGGTGTGCGATGAAACAATAAGTGCAGTTAACATTCTTATTACATGACGATATTTTTTTTTATTCTCTGATTGGTGAGACTTGACTACTCATGATATCATATCAATCCTTTATAGTATTATTACCTATATAATCAAGAGAGTTCCGAAATACACTCATATTGGCATTGGTCGTACCCAGTCCAATATGGCCCAAATCTCATATTGGCATAGCACGTGCCATATTGGCATAGTTTGTGCTTTTATTGTATTGGCAATTTTTAGTTATTGAGTTCAATATATCTATGTTAATTGATAACATCTTATATTCTTAGTGAGTTCTTACGCGATGGTCAAGTTTATGCCAAACTTTAGACAAAAAATAAGCGAAATTCCATATTACCCTAAAGGCTCTGTGACTATTACATTTTCTCTGGCTGCTAAATCCTGATAGCTACCTGTTACAAATTCGGTAATTGTATAATATGGAATTACGCTTATTTTTTTGTCTAAAGTTTGGCATAAACTTGACAATCGTGTAAGAACTCACTATGAATATAAGATAAAGGAGTGATATGATATTATGAACATTTTAAATGTCTATATATCATTTCTCTAAATTCAGGTATATCAATGTCCGGAGTTCCGACACAGTACACCGGTGTTCCCGTTCCTACTTTACTACCGTCACAAAGCTCGGCATGGAATCGACGATGGACGGGATCCGGTTATTTCCTGCCTTCCGGAAACAAGTGGTTCCGTGACCAAGACAGTCCCGGTATTCCAAGAGACTCAAAGTTATTTTATAATGAGGAGGATTGGATCAAATTCAAGTTCCAAACAGATAACCCTATTCTACTACAACCAGAATGATCTAACTTCATAAACTTTTTAGGGGTTAAATGAATAGGTTATAAAAATGTTATTCTTTTTAAATTTCACTAAAATTGCATAATTTGTGCAATGTTTTTCAATGATTGAAAATCTGTTTTTTTTTATTTAATTTCCATTACTTTTTTCTATCTAACTAGTTAATGTACATAAGATATATATTTTATTTGTTGAAATGCATTTTTAAATGTTTATTTGTTAGTAAATGCATAATGTTATGTTTACTTTTCTATGAAATGGACTGTGCATAATTTTGATTTTGTATGAGAAGTCGTTTTCTCATATCTTTTCTATATCATTATTTTGATATCAGAACCTGAATATTTAATATTGCGTAGTACTTATTCACTTTTTTTTCTTGTTCATAATCTGGGTTGATACAGTGTGTTGTAAATATGAAGCATTATTGTGGGTTAAATACAGCGAATAAGACACTAAATGTTTACAACACACACGCACATTCGTTATAAAATTGTTGACAAATAATGTTTATCCATGATAAAATTCCAACAAATTATGGCTGCCATGACTTGTTTCATACGTATACGTGATTACGCTTGGATCGGCCCTAGCGACCGCCGTGGTCTTGCTGTAAAGAGTGCGGTTTTTGGCTATTGTTGAAAATTTAACAGCGATCTTCACGATGAACACCAATAAAATTGCTGTTTAATTACTTTTTAAAATTATATATAACATAGCTTAGTTCCTCATTTTCACCAGCAATACACTCATTCTTCGCTTTTCAGTGAATACTGTTTTCAACAGTTAAAATTCTAGTTTATGCAAAGTTGCGGTGATTGTAATCATTTCGTCATTTTAGCTAAACGTTTTGCTTGTATTACAATGTATTGCTCACAATATTTTGGTGCTTATTTTTTTTTTAATTACCATAGTTTTGGTCAAGAGCGTATCTGAATACGGTTAATCCAGAGAAATGCGAATTGTGCAAAGGGAATTTAGGTTTCTGAGTTTATCTTAATATTCATTGGACATTGTTCTCACTCATACTCATTTGCTATGAATAGAAACCTGGGGCTGCTGAGAAATTTTGTTGACAATGGCTCTGTTCAACGGTTTAATCTTTATAATTCATTAAAATTAAAATCACTCGTTACATTACATAAAAATGCACTACGTCTAACTCTTGTGGAACAACAGCGCCCAGGAAGAACATTTGAAGTATCTTTCCGCTAACAAACAAAAGGAGTAGCACCCATGACCCTTTATACTACAAAATTGTACAATTACTATGACAGTGTAATTATTGTATGAATATAGGGTAAGCGCCAATGAAGCAACAGTCCATAGGGGAAATATGGACTATATTAAGCGGTTATCGTGAGGTTTCAACAAGAAACAACAGCCCACACCAAAAAATAAAAAGAGCCTCGGACACAATGATGTCAAAAATTCATCCCTATACATAATATGTAAGCAAATTCTTTAAATGTTTTATTCAGGCCGTACATAATCTTGACACACTCGGGTACTTTAGATTTAGTATTATAAAGTTTATAATGTTAACTTTGCAATAACTAAGGTGTATCTCCCTCGTACGTAGCCCTGTCCTTGTTTTTTTCTTTTCTTTTGTTCCTTTGGAGTTTGAATTTGCTATGTTTACAGATTGTTGGAGTTTTATTTCGGGTTTCAACATGTTAAGCCTTGGGCACAACTGATGAGTCGTAAATCGATGAACTTTGCATCAAAGTTGGTATCATGGAATACTTGGTAATCATTATAAAATGTTAGCTAGTCTATATTTTTTGTGAATTTATAGAAACTATTATCGAGTTATAGATTGCTCAGTAAGGCAGACGTGACCCTATTGTTTCTAGTTCGTTGCTGTCTGTTCATTTTGCACGTACAACATTGCTGTTTTCTAACTTTTCCAATGAGGTTGAGTCAAAAAGCAAGCTATTAATAATTGATCAAAATACAAAACAAAATGTATATATGTCTATAAATTTGATTTGATTTATTGGGGTTTTATGATATTTTCAAAACAATTAGTTAGATCGTAGCTTTTAGTTTTTATCGACAGAGGAAGCCAGGGTGCCAGAAGAAATCCACCATACTACGAAAAGTAACTGGCAACCATTGTCAATTAAGATCAGAGTCGCCACAAACTGGATTCGAACTCAGGCAGGTGGTTATTAATAGACCTAAACCACTTGGTCATCGCAGCTCCCAGCTAGAAATAGTAATATATCTATTAATCAGTCAATTTTGACATCAAAACAACATCATTTGTATGTTTTGGAGTTTAGTTTGGCGTCCATTTCGCTGAACTTGTGTGCATTATTGTTTAGGGGCCAGCTGAAGCTCGCCTCCGGGTGCAGGATTTTCTCGCTGCATGGAAGACCCATTGGCCCATTGGTGGCCTTGGGCTGTTTTCTGTTCTTGTATCGGGTTGTTGTCTCTTTGAAACATTCCCCATTTCCATTTTCTATTCTAACAGTCTAGTGTCTTAAAGTGTTTAGTGTTTAAAGGTAAAAAAAACAGTAGAAGTACATAAGCGACTGTCAAATTTTATTCAAATGAAATTGCAACGCTCTTTTCCCATTACAATATGCAGTTGCTGCAAATTACATATTCATATCAAATATAACACAAGACGTCCATTTGTCTCCTATTTGTATCTTGAAACTATGCGAAATAAATCAATGACGTGCATGTACAATTGTATATTTCCTACCTACTCGAATATTTTTATATCTCGGGGAAAATCTATTGGGTCGGGCCGATTTTGTACATTTATTTTAAACTAGGGATTATGTAAAACTGGAGGAAAATATTATCCTTACCAAAAAAACATGTATCTAAAATTTGAACTATAACATACATCGTATTTATTTGGTCATGTATTTCGTCTGGTCTTAAATTCATAATTTTTGTTGTTGGAAATATTGTTATTTTTTGTCGATTTTAATAAATAAAAACACTTTAGAATTATATAACCACCCAAACTGATAATCCATGAAATTGGAATAATGAAAATTAAGAAAATTTCTTCCTACACGTACAAATCTTTTTTTCTATTTGTATTTCTCTTTCAGAAAATACACTTTTATGCAGCTGTATGATAAGGATACTAGGGGGTTCCAACCATTTGATTGTTATGGGAGGAGGGGTTGAAGGATGAATTGCTTGATCCTGCCTATTTGTTTTCGCCGAAATTTTCTTTTTTTCATTTAAACTAAAACATATTCTGATTAATACAAGTCCTGCATTTTTTTCACACCTAAAGTGATCATGGCGTTTTATTTTGCCTTAATCCTGGTCCTGCCTTTTTATTTCAAATTTCATCCTAGCTCACACATACAAATCAAATGGTTGCTCCCGTAGAACCCTTATCATACAGCTGCATAATATGCATTTTTCTGAAAGAGACACGTGAAAGAATAGCATAAACAAAATAATTTAATATCAGAATATAACGCATCTTCTGATTGGTTAAACTATTTTTTCTTTTCACTGTGACGTCGTTAATGGGAATTCCTACGTTTCAGGTCTGTTCGAAATTACCTAAATGCAGTGTACATGTTTATTATGCTACTTAATTCTTATAGACTGAAAATAGAGCAACAGTAAATCCTTCAATACCTCAAATAACAATATATACAAAAAATAGGTCATTGATGTAAACAATGATTTGTCATTTTTTAAATTTTTTTTTTATCAGTGTCCACCATATCCAATAATATATACATAGGTATATCACAACATTAAATAATATCACAAGTATTCATAAAAGTACAAAAATATCAATCATTGACAAGCAATATTACTTTAACACAACTTTACATTTTTTTCTCAAAACTAGCACCATTTCATTATGATCAAAATATACTAAGTATTAGCTGTTTTTCTTTTCTTTTCACGCTTTTATTCTACAGAATATTTTCGTGAAAATTCCAGTGTTATACATTAACGGTGGGAAATAAGATATAATGGATGCAAAATAGAATACGAAAATAAATACATCTTTGTTCCCACGCCAAATTGACAAATCGTTTTAATACAGTACTTTTTTTAAGGTGCTATCAATGTCATGTCTTATGGGGTGTTGTGTCACCGGCACATTCCCCAAAGTTTTATAGACGGTATCTTGGAAGTAGACGTGTTATTTTCCGTCTGATCTACTAAATAGGAAAATAAGGAGATGTGTAATAAATGTCATTAAAACAGGAATCTTGAAATGGAAGTCTTAAGTTCTTTTCAACGGTACAACACACCGAAACAAGATTGCAGCATGATCTACAAATATGGAAGTCTTAGAATTCTCTTCAACGGTACAACATACCGAAACAAGATTGCAGCATGATCTACAAATATGGAAAATTAATATTTCTAGATAGGAAAATATGTTGGGCATAAAGGTCGATGATACCACAATCACTTAACGGCATTAACTTAATAAAGGGTAGAAAAAAGCCTAACAAGCATTCTGAGCAATACAATGTCCCATACCAAATGCTCCTCGACTATTTGAATCGGACACAGACGAGCGGACAGTGATTCCTAAAAATCCTAAAACTATGTTTGCAAGGAGTACACAATAATTACCTGATCAGATAGAAACTCAAAATTGATTTGTAGCTCATCATTATAAGCCTACATACTAAACATAAGATCAACTGGTAAAACGGTTTGCAAAAAAGTATGGAAAACTAATATTTTGACAATAATTTCTATCTCCAAGGGTAATAACTCTCACAATAATTATTCGATCAGCGTGAAACTCTAACTTGATCTGTAACTCATCATTATAATCTCGCATACCAAAAATAAGATCAGTTGGTTAAACGAATTCTGAAAAAAGTCCGGAAAACTGTAGAGTGACTGACGGACGGACGGAGTGCAAAACCTATTGTCCCCTTCGGCGTTGCCAGTAGAAGATTAATAATGCACCTTTTTTTGAATTCCTACATGCTACTGTAGAGTATAATAGGTATGGTCCGGTAGGGCAATCACGATGTTGAATTGTAATGGGATACACAATAACCACATAATTATATAGTCTGCCAACAAAAATGATGGATTCTCTCGAAACATACATGTAATGTAATATAATTATTATCAACTATCCTTTATATCAACAGTATATAATACCAACAAACAGAGTTTCTACATTAAATCATTGTGGACTTGTATGTAACTGTACCAGTTTATGGTTCAGGCTCTTAGACAAGTCCTGTTGAAGAACGACAACGATTCCAATGACAGACCCATCTTAATGTAGTTGTTGTGATCAACAAGACATTTGTTGAGTATATAGGATTGATAATCCAAAGGATAGTTGATATTCTAATGGGTACTAATCATGCACCATTATTGGCCAGCTCGTTTTTGTCGTCTGAAGCAGAATTCTTACTAAATCTTCTTCAAGACAAGAAACTATAACACTTTTATCCTTTTTGGATATTGTTAAAGCTCCTGCGTGAAGAAATTCTATACCAGTTAATACATGTAATATTTACACAAAAAAATATACAGTTGATCTTGAAATTAAATATGGAACAGAAATAGGTGAGAGGAGACCGAAGACGAGGATCTATATGATTACGTCATCTCCGGTCAATTTCATTGTCGAATAGTAATATCATCTCCCATATGTAGTTCATATAAATTTGTATCGCAGCTGATTACGAAGTATTCAGTAAGTTCAATTTCAGTTTCAAAAGTTTTTGGACTTCACAAAAACAGGGATATTTTATAGCAAAGGGGTTTTATAAGTAATAACTAATGAAATGGAGACTCCACAAGTTCTACGGTCGCTGCAATGAATGAGTTGTAATCTTTTCTTTTTTCAAGTTGGTGTCTCAATAAATGTAAAGACTTGTTTTTTTTCTTTGATCCAAAATATCCATGTGATTAAAGTAACGGTTTTGTTTTGAAATTTTGACACTTCGACCAATCTCTTCTTCCTTCGCTCGGAGTTCATGCGAGGTTCGTTTTCCTACTTCTGTATCTTTTGAGTCACGGTATAAGGATTTGACGTTGGTGTACTATTTTATTTACACAGTATATTATAAATACACGGACAAATATTTATGAAATATTGAATTACATTTGGTGGTTTAGAAAACCACAACATAATGTAGTAATATCTTTAATCATTTTTCAAAAATTCAAATGTACAAAGAATGTTTCTGACAGTTGTAATCAGTTGAAAATGCAATGGACGCTGTACATAGATGATACTAAAACCAAACTGACATTAGAAAAAATCGAGACACAGTTGTGTTCCTTTCACTCAATCTTTCTACAAACAAACACATTAAAACACATGCTAAAGATTCATACTCTCCATTACAATCTTAAAATTTTTTGATTCAGTATTTTGACAAAAAGTTGATTGTTCAAAGTGCAGGAGCGGATTAGGGGCGGATGCAGGATTTTTGAAAGGGTGGGGGCGTAAAATTTAGAATTGAAAATATAACGCCTAGCGTACGTTTTTCTACGCCCTCCTCTGGATCCGCCACTGCACATTCCCAGTTTCAACTATAATCCAAAAGAGTAAAGTCAATTTTCACCCTCAGGAATTGACAAATTAATAAATAAACTAACCAGCAATTGCTAGATCCGCTTTATATATTCTATCAGAAAAAAAGAATATATACGTACTTTTAGCGCCATTTTAAAGTGCAAAATACAAAAGGTTGAAAAATGTTTTAAAACCGAGCAATATATATGCCATTTTATTACAAATTAGAGGTAAGCTAGAATGAATCCTAAATTTTACTATCAGTTGTGTAAAAAGATGCCAAATATATTTTTGGAACAATCGCTCTTGCTCATCATTAACATGGTTAATGTTTACAAACGCACTGTGACGTCATAAACTATGCAAAAGATTTGTTATATACAATATTAGTAATATTACCCTAAATCATGGTATTCAGAAAATTGTTATTTTATTTATTTTTGTTGGGAGGGAAATGGGGGATTCAAGTAGTATTTAGGTAGAGTTCCATTTGGCACCCCCATAAGTACATCTATATCACGCCGTATTCCGCCCAAGATATACACAGCTTGTGTGCCATATAGAACTCCAAAGTGAAGACTTGAAAATCATCAACAAGTTTTTAAAATGCATGTCTTTCCCGAATGGAGCGCAGTAACCAGGTGAAAGACGCTCAATTTTAAAAACGAGTTGGATATTTTCCAAAACTTCACTTTTGAACGAGTATAAGTACCTATTTCTTCCGTAAGTACTCCTTTACCTAGGTTAATTCATTGAGCACAGTCGACGAAGTAAAATAAATTTACACCTGATTGGTCAAAGGGTATGAAATGAAAAGAATTCTGTTTGAACGTCACAACAGTGAGAGATCGGTGCACGTGCAACGATCTTCTATGGGTCATATCTCACTGAAAATAGCCATTTTCGGAAGAACTATACGTTTCGTCTTTTGTTGTCTATATTCCTGTTGGTAAGTCTCCAATATCTTGATTACCAGGTGCAAACAATGCAAGAGTGTACGTAAACAAACCTAAAATAAATACAACCATAAACATTCTGTCCACTACTAAGGCTAACTGTTGCCACTCTTGTCGTATGTAGTCTCGCCGGTCCTGCTCGGCCAATCTAACCTCATTTCTTTCTATAGTTTGGTTGACTTTATGTAACACTTTTAAGAACTGATTATCAGAGTTTTCACCGTTTCCTGTCGCATTAATTTTTCCTGTATATCTGGAGGAAATTCCACCATTTTCAGACGGTTGATCTTCGTATTTATAGTAATCACTTTGTGGAACTGGTACCTGAAATCATAATTAATATCATATGAATGAGTTTAAAAAAATTAAAAAAAAATGATACAAATAGATTATAATTCTTAATAAATATATGTGTATATATTACATTACGTGATTTTTGGGGAACCTTTAAAGCATTTTCATATTTGAAGTCGAATATATAATATCTAGCTGTCAAAATTTAGATAATATTTTTATCATCTTACTTACTTATCTGAAACGTAAATATTTGTAAACGTTCTGAATTCTCCCAAATTTTCGCGGGAAAAGTATGGATTTTTCATCGCAACGACAAGTTTTCCATTACGTTGTTTACCATACCAATAAGTATATATTTCCTGAATGTTCATGTAAAATATCTTATACACGATATAAAAACCGACATTAAGGTGTGTTTTCATGTTTTAAAAAGCAGAATCAGTCTGGAAATCTTTGTTCATGATTTTCCGGGAAACTAAATCACCCGCTTTCACCTTGCAACCTCGTTGACGTCATAGTCCGTCACCATTCGCGAAACAACTTTGACTAAAATATGTGAACGTAAAATAATAACTCAAATTTAACCAAGGAGAAGACATATTTAAACAACATTTAGTCGTTTTTGTACTAATTCAGGCGAAAATATGGACATATAAAAATAAATCGTACATTTAAAAATTTGATTTAATCGCAAATAATGAAATGCAATGGAAAGAGCGGAAAGAAGTCCCAGCAGACATTATCAGCACCGAGGAAAGACATTTTGTTGATGTCACTTTTAGAAATTTCTTCATCATTCATTTAAATAAAACGCCATAATTTAAAAAAAGAAACACCAAATCTTGATATATCTATTAATATTTTGCAATTTTGAACGCTATTTAATAAGTTCTAAGCTGCCAAACGTTGGGAGAATTTCTTGATAAGTCCTGCTGACTGTTCATAACTCCTGCCCAGCGCACGCGCTTCTTGATACGATTTTTTCGGAGCTGCTTAACAAGCTGATAGAATCACAGGGAAGGATGATAAATATATATAACAGTGGGTGTCGACTGTCTATGCGTCCGATCGTGTTTCGATTTCCGGTATGATAACTTGTGAATGAAAAATAAAACGTTCCAATGCAACACAGGCAAAAATGCCACCTATGTGCACATGCGTGACAAATGCGTTCCACATGTCTGTCACCATATGTGTTAGAGACCTTTCATCCCCTGCATGTGACACATTTTTGCAAAACGCATGTAATACGCATGATTCACACATGTTATCATGCGTTTCACATGTGAATTTCATGCGTGAGAAACACACCTGTATCACATGCGTTTTCAGATACATGCCATTCAAATGTTTGTGTCACAAATGTATTACATGCGTGGCATAAAGCGTGCATGCCACGCATGTGACACACCTGTGACACATGCGTTTCCAGGTTCATACGTGACACATCTGTGGCATTGTTGCCTGTGAACATATTTAATATCATCAACAATTTATTTTATATCTACTTATTATTCAATTTATCAAATGTTTGTTGTACACATGTCACTATAATACTGTTTACGTCAAATTTAAAATAAAAAAGTATGCTAAATAAGAAGGTGAAAAATTGAATTTGACGTTGGTGTACTATTTTATTTACACTTTATGTCATGAATATATGGACATGGACTGAACATTATAAATACACCACATATGCTCCCAAAATTATAGACTGATTGATACCGCAAAAAAATTTTTACACGTTCCAATATTACTTGCAGCCCCTTCCTCTCACCTATAAGAAAAAATCAAAAGACTGACCCCTTACTATTAATCGTGATTAACAGCTGCAGTTTATTGTAAACTGAAATTAACATTGTTTTTTTTAAATCACAGAAAATTATCAATATTTAAAAATGACAGCTTGATAATTAGATTTTGAATAATCATTGATGATGATGATGATGATGATGATGATACTGAATTTTAGTTTTTAAAAATTCATTTACAAAAATTTGGAAATTACTAAAACTATCAGAACCCCCCCAAAAAAAGATTAAATATGCCAGCTGTGGATTTTCTCTGGAAATAATATTTTACTGTTAGGTTCCACTATAGAGTGAATGAAAAGGGACCTGTTCTCCATAGTTACTCTCCTAGAATTTAAAAACCTCAGCTCGCCACGTGCAATCTATGACCCGTATCGCCGGATAAAATAAAATAAAGTAAATTTTGAAATATCAAACACTTAAATATAACACGTCCTTTTAACTTTAGAAAAGATGTCCAGCAATAAAAAGAAACTTTAAAAATGGAAAGATAGAAACATTGTGTGTATTAAGTACATAAGATATGTAAATTGTATTGTAAATTGTTGCATGTTTATATCATATGTAAAAATGAAAATGTAAAATGATTATTCCACTGTAATATTTCAGGTGTTATTCAACATGTCAATACATGCATTCATGGAAAATAATAAATAATAATTTTGTGCATGATAAAATATATATGATAGCTTTTCCCTGGTGAATTCACATTTATCAAGGAGAAGTCGAAGATGGTGATTATAACACAGACTAATTAGAATCTCAGTCAGAAGAACATTGATTTTTGCTTGTTTTTACTAGTGTGTAGTAGACAAGTTTGCAGTATTTTGTGATTCTATCTATTTTAAACTTAGCCGACCATAAAATTACTTCATGTAAGTTATGATTTTCAGTACTTTTTGTGGTGTAAATGGCGTCATATAGGATTGGAAAGCTATTTTCACATCTCTGAAAACTAATATTTAAAATGAACTATCTGTTTTTATACCGAATTACAGTCTCTAGTTGTGTAATTGATAAATACATATTTAAGTAAACCGATTACAAGAAGGTCAATAATAATATACCAATCAATCAACGCCATATATACAATCGACACGAATTTTGACGAAATCAACGTAAGACATCACAAAACACAGAGAATCAACAGAGATAAACATGTTTTATATGATTTACACAAAATTTTACACAAACACTACATATTAAGGACATGTCTTACAGGTATAGGCTATACAATTAAGGATGAGAAATCCCTGATTTGATAAGATCTGTACAAGTGGTGCCAGTCGTCAATAACCATGATCAAAATTTGCAAATGTTTTCTATCTAAACCTTGGTTGAAGTATTTTTATTTCGTTCTTTGAAATTTGCAACGCTGTTAAAAGATTGAGCCAAAAAAAAAAAAAAAAAAAAAAAAAAAAAAAAAACGGGATAAATAAAGCACGTTCTATTGGGCTACAGGAACATCACCATCAAGAATCGGGAAACATTTGATTCACAGCAATACAGGAAACGGCAAGCTATAAGAGGTGCACAATCAGAACCCATGATATTCCTAAAAGCTGATGATACTTTCCCCCAAAACGAACAAAGATTTAGTCGGTTAGATAACTGGCTGATTTTATTACATCCAGGTTTAATAAGTTGTGAAAATCTCCTTAATAAGAGTAAACACAGACCAATAGCTAAAAAGCCTATAGACTTCCAAAAAATTTATTAGACCCAAAACTTAATTGACATTACATGTTTCATAACCTTGAATGCAAACAAAACGATAAGTTCCTCCATGGTTTTAAGAGCATTTGAGAACTGATGAGACACAATGATAGTACTAGAACCAAAACAAAATCAGATGAACAAATCATCTAATGTAGAAAGCCATTACGGAGTAAGTATTAGATGCATTTGCTATGAATTGTTAAAGATTGTAAACATAGAACCCCACGTCGTTAGATGTAATACGGAAAACAGAACAACGGTACATTATATATATAGTTCCTGAAACTGAAATATGACTTTATGAATGTTAGATTAAGATCGAACACCAAAACGCCAAACAGAGTCTCAGAAATCTAGCAAGTACTGTTAGAATAAAAAAGTGAAAGTACGAACTTTCCAAATACCAAGGCTAATAATTAATCAAGTTCATAATATTTTAAAGCGAAAGTACAAAATTACCAAAACCAAAATTATAATAGTTTTACGCTATACCTAGTCTCCCAAATCTAGTAAGTACTGTCATGGTAGAGTTTTAGAACAGGAGAAAATAAAAAAATACCACCAAAAAAGCTTTACGTACATGTCGAAAAAATGAATTTTCAGCAGTGGTGTCTAATCTCAAAAATTCTGAAATCTGAAATTTAAATTAAAGTTGGAAACTGAAATAACATAAACCAGCTACGAAACGCCATGGGCTTTTGAATTGCTAAAAAAATTCCATGATTCTGTTTCAATGGTGTTTTCTCATCGACAGGTACCCAATATTTCTTTTCATTTCTAATCTGTTACATCAACTAGATGTATAGATTTTTACGAGTTACATGAGTAAATAAATAGATATAAATTCTGACGTTGTTTCCGTAGGATTATCGGATTTATCTAATCGAAACAGTTAAATTAGCCAATTTTAGAGTCCGACCCTTGGCGAGGACTTTAAGATTCGATAATTGATAAATCCGATAATCCTCGAGTAACGATGTAAGAATTTGTTTCTCTTATGATTATTCAGTAAATTTTCATATTTATTAAACCAAACGCCCCTTCGGGTGCCTCTGTAACAGTGGTTTGATTCCGCCAGTTTACTTTATCCGGCGGATGAAAACCCCTAGTGTTTTTTATCCACCAACAAAATATCCCTAGGTTTTTTTCTCCGGATCCAGTGTAAAATATCCATCACACATCCTAACATTCTAAAGAGGGTTTTTTTGAAGGGGAACTATATAAAAAATGGGGGTTGGTATTTTTTGGGGGTATTTGAATATACTGAAACTTGAATAAATGATTTATGTGATAAATGGACAAAATAAACTAGTGTTTTTTTTATCCAGGAATGATTACACTAGTGCTTTTGTACCCGGAATGATTACACTAGTGAGTTGGAACCAGGAATGATTAAACTAGTGATTTGTAACCAGGAATGATTACACTAGTGCTTTAGATCCAGACAATGATGAAGTGTTTAAGTACTCATTTTAAATAAGTGAGGGGGTGAGTTTTTTTAGAAAAAATATCCTGACCCTGATTTTGGTAAAAAAAAATATTTCTGGTCTGCACTTGTATTGAAAAAAATAATCTGTCTCACATCTGACAATTTAAAAAATAAAAATTTTCTATATTGAACGTATAGGGTACATAAGAAAGACTGGTATTCTCTCCACCGCAACATCTCCTGATTTCATTGTTATAACTTTATCGGGTGAAATCAAAAATAAGGTATTTCAAATATATTGAACAGTGGAATATTCATAAATAGTGAATGCATATTAAAATTTAAATATTTTAACACTTAAATAATCAAAGCTTCTTAATATTTTAGTTTGTTTTAAGCCAAATCAAACTTATAAATAACATCTTTTAAAGAAAAATGAATCCGAACCTATTAAAGGGAGATAATGCTAATCCACAGAAATTGCATTTATAAAATACACAGGACATGTAAATAACCACCCATAGTTCAAATACTAGGTAATTTCATCCTATTTACAATTAAGTATCTATGTATTAACACAATAAATTTACCATTCAGTAGTGATTTTTTTTTAGTTGGGGTTTAACGCCGTTTTCAGCACATTTTGGCCATTTCGCGGCAGCTAGTTTTTATTGGTGGAGGAAGCCGGAGTACCCGGAGAGAACCACCGACCTTCGGTAGGAAAATTAGCAATTTTTGTCAATTAAGATCGGAGTCGAACACACCCCGCCACAGGTGAGATTCGAACTCACAACCCCAGCGTTGACAGGCTAGTGATCGGTAGTAGTCATGACCAACTACCTAGCCCACTCGGCCACCGTAGTAAGTTTAATTTAAATTCTAATATGTTTCCCATGTGAATTTAAAGAAACATATTAAAAAATAAAATAAATTACAAATTTTAATAACATAATGAACGCATTTTAAAATAAAAAAGGTTTACAGTTAGATAACTAATGCTCATTTATATTTTTATTTGTATTAAAGGTTTCAACTTATTTTAAACATCTTATTCAGAATTTTTTTTATCAAGACCGAATAAAGGGAGACTATTCAAATCAGCTATAATCACAATACATGTATTGTTTGTAACTAACAAAAGAGAATCCTTACTCAGTCAAATACACACTAGAGAGTTTTATCCTATGTACAAAAAGTACCAAAATATTAAATTCATTAAAATATATATTGCGAGGTCAATGAAGTATGAAAAGAAAGTAAACAACAAACCGGTCTAGTGTAAACAAAACAACGAAATCAATATCGACGTTTTCACACTATTTACATCCAATATTCCCTAGTGAAAAACAGTTACCCGGAATAAATACACGGCGGAATGAAATTACGCTTACACCTCCGCATATCAGATTGTTACGCCATACAGCTTAAAAGAGACGGGTTTTGTTTGAAAAAAATCATCGATCGACTGAGACCGTCGGCAATCTCATGTTGATTAAATTTTTAATAAACAATGGGTTCAGAAAGGATTAAATTGACATTAAAGAATTAGCGAAAGTGGGTACCCATAAAACCGATTTAACTTCACCACTTCTCCGAGTGTCTGTACTTCAGACTATCCTAAATCTTTCCGTTGTTTCTGCGGTTTTTGCTTTCATATGAAGGTCTGTTGACTATATTGCGTTAATTGATTGGTATCTCATTGTTGATATTTCCTGCTATCTGTTAATTACTTTAAGCAAATTTAAAAAGTTTCAAGTATTACTAACTGAAAACTTTTAAATTCCATCAATTCATTTGGTCAGCAAAAATGGACATTCGGCATATCACAAACAGGAATTGCTTTCGTGGCAAGGTTAGAGAACATTTGCAACACTAATGTTTAAAAACCTACTTACCAAGTTTCAGAATTGTTTGTCATATAGTTTAAGTCGATTAAGTTTCATGATTTTTTTTTACATTTCCTAGGCATACATTGTACCTTAGTTGGCAGTACTATAGTTGTTCTACCTTGCTAATGTATGACTAGAATATGCAATTTTGCAACTACATGTGTAATCAGAGATGGCCCTCTACGTCCGACGGCCCTTTTTAGAACTGTTTGGGGGTTGAGCGCACTCCACGTCAAAAAGGGGTATTTTCTCTCTTTTTCGAATTTCAAATTAACTTTCTGTAGAGAAAAATTATAATTTTCGCCTTTGCGCTTCTGTAACCTTTTAAATTATTATTTTTAAATATTATATTCCCCAACTTAAGATTAATCTGACAGAATAAGAATAGATGTCAGAATTATGTCATCTTTATATACCTATATGGAGTTATTTTCTTTCAGAACGACAGGTCTTTCTTTTGTAGAATCAACCCGGACGATACCAAGTTTCAATGAAATTTGCTTCAAGGCATAAAATAATGACCTGTGTAAGGTAATTATTTTCCCTGATTAAAATGCAAACTGTAATTTACTTTAGCATTTAATTCGTTTGATAGTTATCGTGTGTTGTTGCCAATTGGGGTTTTACTTTTTAATTTTCCATCTTTGTTAGGTTTAAGGCAGAAACAATCCTTTCCTCCGTTTATTAGACTGAAAAACCAACAATCGTCGTTGACGCACATTTTAACTTTCGGAACAAATAATGTGAAGTATGTTAATTTATCGCTACAATAAAGGGACATTATTTGAGATGAATTTAATAATGCAAAACTTTTAATAACACTTTTAAAACAAACCAGATTTAACACATTCGTGTGTAGGATTTTGAAAATCTTATTGATTCAACTGTATTGAAAATCATACTTTGACCTATGGATATTCGTTTTTCGTGAAAAAAAATGTACATGTAACACGATTTCGTGCCTCTTCGTGTCAGTTCTTAACTTTTTACATCTATATATACCTTTTATTTTATCAAATGATAAAATGACCAAATAATCTTATTTTCTATAGAATAACAGCCACATACATATAATGAGGTGGAGGGGAGTATAATATTTAATCATGATTCTCAGTTGAAAAAAATTGTATTGCCATTCAAAAGAGAGAAAACAATTATTCTGAACAGTTCGTTAAAAATTGTTGGAAAAATAATCTGCTTTTCCGCAATAAAAATGTCATGAAAAAAAAAAGAAAAAAACATAGCATCCTCCTTTCATAAACTAAGTTGATACAATAAATTACTTACAAAGTGACGTATTTTTCATACACCGTAACAATTCATTTGTGTCTTGCTTCATGCAGTTACAGTAATATTTTTATTGTAACTGGATAATGATTTCTAAAGTTTATATCTAGATTAATTAGTGAGTTTTATTTCACATTATAAATGAGCCGTAGGGCATATTAAAACCTGAACGCATCAGAAAAGAATATCCCACTTTAGTGTGGTCGGAAAAATAGGATGCAAATCCTGCAAATCTTTGCAGAAAATAATATTTTTTGACGGTATATAAGTCAGATAATGCATATTTTAAGGTTTTTCTTGTCGTATAACACACCTCGGGGTGTCAGGATTACCCAAAGAAAGACCTCCCTACGGTCGGTCTTTCATTTGATCAATCCTTACACCCCTCGGTGTGTTATACGACATGTACGATAACAAAAACCTTAAAATATGCATTATCTATAACATACCAGCCATTTTATTTTATTTATCTTCTTAATAATTAGAAGACATATTATAAAACCGCGAACTTTTGAAGAGCAAATTGGTTATAAAAGTAAAATATGTAAGGTTTTCTTTGTATAAAATAAACGTGTTGGTCATAATAACACGTGTTATTATTAACAGTGTAGATTGTGGACAGAATCGAGCGCACTCCAGTTTGATATAGGAGTGCCTTTACTGTGACGCCCCACCTAAAAAAGCCGCTTGACGTCATAAGAATCTCGGACTACAGTATATGTAGCATGTACAGTCAAACCTGTATATAAAGGGCATCCAAGGGACCAGAGTAAAGTGTTCTTTATACAGAGGGTAATTCTACAAGCTTTCTACATGACATGGATTTTTTGACTGTATTAACTGAGACTATACCAGTGTCTGGCAAATTACTTAACTGAGATTCTAATAGATAATCATCGTTGGTTAAATAAAACAAAATAATAACTAAGATTACAGTAAAAGACGCCGTTCTAATTACATTAAGACATCTTATTGCTGGTTTTATATTCAAAGAATATCGCAGCTTACATTTCATGATAACCCACATTATAACAATTGCTATCAAAAGAACAAAAACGAACATACTATGTTTTTACATGATGAGTTTAAATTATCTCTTTCTAGGTATGTTTATGTAATCAAATTAACATTTTATCTATCAATACTGTAAGTCTCAGCTGATAAAATTAGGGTCATGAAGTAAGGAACCATTTACAACCGTAAAATTACTGATCAAAGACCGATATATACTAATATATGCCATATTGTATTTTGTTTTTGCAGTTGTCTAGATTATCTAATTTTTCAATCCCTAAAAAATAAATAATCTATCTTTGAAGTAAAACTTATTCACACATCCATACGTTTAACTTATGTGCGATTTAGCAAAATTTAGGAATGTGTTGACAATATTCCAGAAGATAAGCAGGATCTAAATTTCACTTTTGCCAACTCAAATTATTTAAAAGAAAATCCATATATCAGTTTCACAGTTAAGGTATCCGGACCATAAATGACCACGTGATTATTTAAAAGTTCCCGGATGTTCCATACAACGCAATTGAAATGACCTCGGTAATTATCGGCAAACTTCGGAAATTCTAATATAACTAACTAATTTTTACAGACTCTGCATATAAGCAACAAAGTGTGTTTCAACTTGAGAAAAATATATATACAAAATTCCAGCTTTAAAGTGTTTGGTTCCGCCATTCAGGGTCAAAAAGAGATACAATTTTTTATCATTATCCATTATGGTCCGGATACCTTAACTGGGATTCTGGAATTCCCAAATCCTGCAGAGCGTTAAGTACCAAATCGGTACATCTTTAGAAATTATCCACATTTTAAACGCTAGTTTGAAATATTTTTATCTTGTATATTTTGAAAGAAGAACCGCTATCGTTTAAAAACAAGTTATCATTTAATTCAATATTGACCAATGGGCAGGGAGTCTCACATTCATTTCACCGCTGAATGTTCCTTCACAAGATGGTTGCACCCAGTATATTTTGAACTGGTACTTTGTGCACTGCAATACTTACCAAAGCCAACTTCCGGAAACTTATAAAAAATACTTACCATCCCTGGCTCCGGTGGAAGATCTAACTTGATAAATAATATCCTAGCCACAATGCCAAAAAATATTTTTCGAAATATATTGGGCACTTCGTAACCTCTCACTCCTTTATAATGAATATTCAAAGTGAACACCGTCATGGCTGTAGCAAATGAAACTATGGCAATGTTAATGCCATAGTACAGACCTAAAAAAATAAAATGTATGTCAATAAATATGATGTTCTTCTCATTGTTTAAGGGGGAACAGAACACATAAGGGAATTAACTCTTTAAAAATCAGCGGAACGTTTGAATTACACACTATTAGTACAGAGAAATCAAGCTTCTCAATGATCAAAATTAGTGTTTGTCAAACTGCTATATATCCAATGAAATTATTTCCGTAAATTGTGTGGTTCAAATTTCTTGAAATTTTTACGTTTTTGTCAACAGGACAAACTAAACATTTCGTCAAAATTTCATGAAAATTAAACGAGCCAAATCTATTTTAGTCAAAGTGTTGGTACCCCCTTAAAACTACTTTCGAATTAACTTATTTGGACACACAACTTAGTACATTTATATGACCTTGTGCAGCGGAACATAGTGTCAAAATTAGCAAAGTAAACATATAAAAAGCCAAATTTGCTGATGACAAATATTTACAAAAGGGAGATAAACCGTAAAAGATGAAAATGGCAGTAGGGATGATGCACATTATTGGAAACGAATCCACCCAATAATACATGTACAACTCATCGCAAAAAACCAAGTTAACGTTAATTTTATTGTTCTTATCTTGACGTCGATATGTAAGACTAGGTGAGGGAATTCCGAAAGGCCACACAAAAATTAAAAACCCAGAGACAAAGACAAAACCTAGATGAGAAAGGACAACATCAAACAAACAACACAAACCTAAAAAATGATGAGCAACATGTACCCCATAACAAAACCGGGGCTGACTCAGATGGACCGGATAGGTAAATATCTTATCTCCTGCTAAATTGCAAGGATATAATTGGTAAACGAGTACACGTGAAAACCCCGTATATTTAATATGGGTCAGTGGAATTCTTGTTTTTTAAATACATAGTTTCCGCTAAAGTTATGTCGCTTTTGTTTTGATGGCGGACGACAGCAGCTGGACTGAAATACTGTTTCTATTTTTTGAATACTGTGCATAGTCAAGTACATTTTGCCAAAGCGTATGCACATAAAGCAATGATAACAATGATAATAGCAACAAAAAAACTATGGAGTAAGGTGCTCTGGAGGAGTAAGCGTACTATTAGTTACAGAGTGTATAGTTGACCTAATACGGTATATACGGGGTAAGTAAATTTCGTAGTGGGTTCGAGCTGAGTTCTCACCCCGTACGAAATTTATTTACTCCGTATATACGGTATTAGGTCAACTACACACTGTAACTAACAGTACACTTTTATGAGATACCCCCATATTGCCTATTTTCATAATGTCCATTAAAAGTCATGATAGAAGCAGATTGGCGAATGTCGTTCATCTAACCCTTAGACATCACCAATTATATAATCGTACGGTATATTACGAAATGTGCATCAAAATTGGTATCAAAGAATTCATCTAAAAGAATGCAAAGCATCACTATAAATAAACAAAGTTTGAATCAAAATAACTAATGTTGGAACCCCGATGATCAATGTAAATTATAATGCTTTTAGAACTGCAATAAAAGAAATTAAGGCTATACCAGGCGGTATAACAAAAATGTTATTTTGACGTTTGTTAATGTAAATTATTGCATTGATTTGAATCAATGTATTTCTAGCGAAGGTTTTACGAAATGTTATATTAAATTAAGATTTATGATTAACTTGTCGTAATGGGAAAAGTATTCTGCTCCATAATTCAAAGCGGAATTATATGTAAATATCGGTAAGAAAATACGAAACGATAAGATTGTGAAGAGAGAGTTCGTTGGGTAAAAATCCAAAAGAGTGAAAATGGGCATCAAACTTGCAAAAACCGAATTGCAACATAATTTGAATGTATTATTCAGGCATATAACCATGACAACAGTAAAATATGGTAATGAAAATTCCGTGGTTGATTTCCCCCTAACATATGGTTGCTAGATATGTTTCGTAAAATTTAAATGGAATAGAGAATGGAAACGGGGAATGTGTCAAAGAGACAACAAACCCGACCAAAATGTCTGAAAGTCTTCCAGGAAATGTATAAATACTGAAATATTTCAATAGTTTCAATCACTTCCTGTTCCTGTTGATATCATTGAAGCAATATTGCTAAGATTTACCTCTAACAGTAAATATCTGGGTTTCTATCAAGAAAAAGGACAGATATACCTAAAGAGCAATAAAAAAACGTAATCCATTGGACAGACAAACCCGGGAAGACAAATTATATTTTAAAGGACCTGTTTTAGATTTGGTTTGAACTGTGGGACGGCAGGGCGCACTCCGTATGTAGACCTCGAACTAATGTACTTCTTGTTTTTAAAAAACAGTTTTATTCTCAACAGGCAAAACTTGATACACTTAGTAAACTGTGTTCACACAGAGTAGATATGTGAAAATAAAATTGTACAGGTTTAACATTGTAGAAATACTTCTTATAGTCAAAACTCCTACTTTTACTGAATCTGAGACGCAAGATCAATTTCAAAGTATTAAAAAAACAGCGACCATCTATGAAATAATTGAGTGGTGAAACATTTGACCTTGTCGGAATGATTGATGCTTGACTTCTAGGAAATAAATTATGATGCTCCTCTGCGGAATGAAATATTAATTTTAAAGTAATTTGATGTAATCATCATATGTAATCAATAAATATCGAATATAATCCTGTCTAATACAGTTTTCCGCAATAAAGATGTCCGTCAAATAGTTTATATTTGTATAGATGGTTGTGGGAGGAGGCGAGATATCAAAACAAGATATGTTATTCTATATTCGGACTAGAAATCGATTTTACCATTGACAGCAAAAGGTGTAAATTGTTTCCTCAAATTTGTTATACAACAAGATGGAAGATCTTACTTAATGATTAAACCATTAAGTTGTTACAAAGTTAAACGTTTTGATAAACACCCAAAAAGTTACAATATATTGCCGTAATGACGCAGAAACACCCCCCTGTAGTTTATACATGTCTGATTTCGGTGTTTTTACTATGATCGTTTCGTGTTTTACCAAGTGAATCATCCAGAAATCATAAATTCAGGGACAAAGACAAAACCGAGATGAGAAAAGACTGGAAAAAAAACTAAAAATATAAAGAGCAACATGCCCCCCACCAAATAATCTTAGCTGAACTCAGTTTGTCCAGATGGGTAAGCATATCCTGCCTTTTATAAGACACCTGACACGTTAATCATGTCATGGCAACACTGATTGCTCTTTCAGTCGTCTGCATGATATCTATATAATAAATGGCATCTGAATTTTTCCAAAATGATTTTTTTTATTATTGTGTTGACCTAAAGTTTCTGTATTGTTTGTTGTCGACGAGATATTATGTCATTTCGGTATTTAAATGTGCTCTTCAACATTTCGCATTTTTGTTTTGACTTTCAACATCTTTGGACTTGAGCACAACTAACGAGCTGTAAATTGACCTTGTACATTGCAAACTAGCATCATGCATTGGTTTTACAGTGTCAGTTTCACCATAAGCCCTTTTCAGAAACTCATTTCCGTATCACGATTCTGATTTTAAAATTATACTTAGAAGTAAGTTATTTCCCTTGCTCGGACGTAGTACTGGTTCGCTGCGTTGCAGAGCAAGCAGTAGGAAGTAAATAGAAAATTTTTATTACTTTGATATTTAAATATTTCCAGCTTTATAATCAGGTTTGATTACAAGTATGTTGGAAGCTAAAAGATTGTAACTACTTCCCAAATTTATATAAACCAAACATTACGTGCAAATTAACAAGTTTTAAAAACAGTTAATCCTTTACTCTGCATTGTAGCTAACCAGTACTACCTCCCAGCAAGGGAAATAACTTGCTTCAAATTATAATTTTAAAGTCAGAATCGTGATTCCGGAAATGAGTTTCTGAAAAGGGCTGTAATATTATTATAGACTTCCAGTATTGGAAATCTAAATACATCTGCAGGAAAATCAATCATGGAAATATAATTATGCGTCACAAAAATTAATAACAACTTACCTATCAAAGGCACAACATCGGATGATGGGGGCAGACTGTCTGCTACTATCATCAGAAATACAGTCATTGATAATAACGTAGTAATTCCCATTGAAACTTTCTCACCAGATTCACTCGGCATATAAAATCCCAATAAGGCCACCAAGGTGATCAATATACAAGGCATCACAAGATTAAACATATAAAACATTGGGCGTCTTTTTATCACAATAAAGTATTTGATAAATACGTAAGGATCCGGACAGCAAGAGAATGTAATTACCTCCCTTTCAAAATTGAAAAATATAAGCTCCCATTCGGAACTACTGACATAATTTGTTAAGTCTCCTGCACGTGCAGGATTTTGTATATCAAGCTGGAACGCATCGTATGCCCATGAAGCGAATTCCATTGTACAGTTCTGAACGTCAAATGGAAAATATTTTACGTCAATAGAGCACGAGCTTTTAAATATCCACATTGACAACCATGTCACGTTCCCGTCGTATGTCACAATGACGTTTGTACTAACAGAGGAAACGTAGGAAGAAACATCCGCACTGAAATATAAAGCCATAAACATTCAACTACACGTTGTTACAGGGCATAGAAATTTCTTTTTGCATTAATTATACCTTTACAAATTATCAACATTTTTAAGGTTATATCAGTTTTTTTTTTTTATGAAACACACATACTAGTACACATAATACATGTAAACCCTTTTCTCTTACCATTGCCTTTTTTTATCGGAAATGTATAATAATCTTATAATTTCTGGAAACCACTTAACAATATTACTTAAGGTGCCAATATTATGGGTCCATTATGGTAAAAAGTCGGGTGGTAGGTCATTCAAATCGTAAAGTTAAATGTTTTAAAGCAGACGTTTTTTCTACAATGTTTACGTAAACAAAACATAAAAAAACGTTAATAAATTTAACCGTAGATGTATTCAATGATACTTAAACAATTTCAGCGATACTTTCAAAAATACTGTTGTAAAAATATCAGATTTTGTAAAAACTAAGCACATATGCACCCATTGTATTAGCTCTGTCCTTATACGCTTTCCAGATGGTTTTGGCGTGACCCTTTCCAGATGGTTTTGGCGTTACCCTTTCCAGATGGTTTTGGCGTGACCCTTTCCATATGGTTTTGGCGTTACCCCTTCCAGATGGTTTTGGCGTTACCCTTTCCTTAGATGATTTTGGCGTTACCCTTTGCAGATAGTTTTGGCGTTACCCTTTGCAAATAGTTTTGGCGTTACCATTTACAGATGGTTTTGGCGTTACTCTTTCCACATGGTTTTGGTGTTACCCTTTACAGATGGTTTTGGCGTGTTACCCTTTTTGCATTTGAAACTGCTCTCCAACGTTTTAGTTTTTTATTTTGGCTTTCCACATTATTAGTCTTGATCATAACTGAAGAATCATAAATCACCAAAATGTGCACGTGTGAATCAAAACTTGTATCAGAAAAGAAATTATTATTTATAAATTGCTTTTTATTGTTACTCCTAGTTATACTTACTTATTATATAGTAGTATGTCTGGTTTCCATACCTCGGTATACGGCAGACGTATCACACTCGTGTTGCCGTATTTTCTTGGGTCCCATCGTAACATATAATCCATCCATCCCTAGTAAATAATAACTGTTACAGTTCATTGGTATACAAGCTTCAAATGAAAAACTGGTTGAATTATTGTGATTTTACACCACGTTCAGTGCATATGGTGACTGGTTATTTGCGAAGGAAGTGGTACAATGAGGACAAGGCCACCAACCTACGGCAAGCACATTGTAATCTTTGTCGAACACACGTACATGTAGCCAAGAACTTGATTCAAACTCAAGAACACAGTTTCGACATGCTAGAGATCATTACTGAATAGCTAGACAAAATACCTAGACTACTCAAGTTTAATTTTTAAGTCTGAAGCCACCTTACACATACTATAAAAAACTTCTACAATCTAAACAAATCAATTACCTTGTTAATCATCTACATTATATGTTAAATAAATTTAATTTAAATATGTTAATTACCTGGTTTAACCAACAATTCGTTGTAATAATTTGGTTTTTCTCGTCCTGAAAAATAAATATGGAGCTTGTGAAATTCTATGTCTTTACGCAATCTCCTGTGATCATATATATTTATATATTAATATATGACCTAATCTATACCAGAACGCGTATCATCCCGAGACTTCAATGTCGGACCGAATTCTTCTCCATGGTCCGCTACGGGTAGAGGGATGATACCCGATGCGATGTGGATTAGGTCATGTATTAATCTGTTTATCATACAGAAGTAGGTATGTCCCAACGCACCAGGTCTGACATTGACACATGGTGCAACCAAAAGCCCTTGAATGATAGGTATTAGTATGTGGTATGTAAATACAGAATGTGGTAAAACATATAGTAAATTATATGATTCAGCGGTTTTGGTTAATAAGGGGGGGGGGATAATAAATGAAAGTTACCAAACAGGTTTATTTGAGATTTTGTATAAGATTTCTCAATGTAAGAAATACAACACCAATTATCATGGTGGTTGGAAGATATCTGCAAGAATTGCTCATGTTGCCAGTAAAATTAAGATTGATATAGTTTACAATATTATGTAATTATTTGTATAAAGTTCAGTTTAAACATATGTTAGTACAATAACACGATCGGATTGGACACTGGTTTACAACTAACAGAGCTCCCCTCCGGAACTGACTCCGGTATATAATGATGTTATGTCTAAAACAGACAAATTTGTACTTTCAAATGGATCAGCTAAGTAGAAACTAATTTTGAATAATCCTAGTCTGGGGTGCTATGTTTTCTAGCCAAACAGGATTCTTTGACAAAAAAGTGATAAAACAAACACTTCTATATCATTATGTAATTTTTGCGTTAACTTATATAATCGCCTGTCGGTATTTATTAACTATTTAAATAATATCTATCGATCTTATTACATTTGTTAAACTTATACCGACATGTATACATCATTATATCATTATAAAATAACAATCCAAAGATACTAATATTAGATATAGTAAATTTATACTATGCTGTATACGACGCATTTCAAGGAGTTACCTCTCATCAGCAGCATTAAAACCGAAACATTTGGAAGACCAAAAACCAAACTTATTTTAAACAAGAAGTACTCATAACCAAAAATACCAAATTGACCTGTTTTGTTCTCTACAAGAGACTTATCCCTTCCATAATTAGTTTTATGATATCCCAGTATGATGTACAATATAAAAATGAAGACAATATTTGTGTGTGACTATTTACCGGTGAGTAGTTTCCAAAACTAATCACCGGGTAAATAGTGGCAGGAGAATAGTACTGGAAACTATTCACCGGTAAATTGTCTTTCGCTATAATAAAACACTTTCTGACTGCATATTCGGGGAATAGTAAGTTATAGTCCCCTAAATTACAATCCTTGTTATTGGGACAAGGCTTGCTGTATTGGCCTGAGGGGAGCCGAAAGCCAATACAGCTGGCCGAGAACCAATAACAAAGCCAGTGCAGAAATAACCATGTAATGACATCTTTATTAAATAACTAGTTTTCAGAATGCACATTCTTTATCAATTTTTATTGAATCAACTCTTTGATAAATTTTAAGTCTAGTCATTGAAGGATTGGAATGAGGGTTGTGAAAGATAGTTTCAGTCAGAGCAAATACTGAATAATTCATGATCATCAATTTTGAAGCACCTTTAACCGCAGATCATGTATAGATATTATGTAAACATTTCGAAGTTTTCGTATGTATTCAAACTAAAATCTAGAGAAAATCGACTCACTCTATATTGGCTGGGTACAAGTCGGCCAATACAGCAAAACAACTGTATTGGTCGGGTTTTTCGATATTGGCCGAGTTAATGATTCTGTATTGAAAGGATAGTTTTAGTCGTATTGAAGCCAATAATACACTAGTTAATTAATAATTTGCTATATTTTCTACAAAAGACTTACCACATCAATAATTTGAGCTAATGCTACATCAAAGGTAACGTTTAATGATTTAGAATGGTTCTGTGATGGCCGTATTCTTTTATCATACGTTGTCATCAAGTCGCGAACCAGACGATATTCATTTTCATCAGTTAGAACGTACCCTAGAACTGAAGAAAAGTAGCATAAATAGAAATATAGTATGAGCTTGGAATAACATCAATATATCCTGTAATTTCAAAATTGTAAGGGGGTACAGAACACCTAACGGAGATAACTCTTTAAAAATCAGCTCAACGTTTTAATCAATACTATTAGTAAAGAGAAATCAAGCTTCTCAATGATCAAAATTGATGTTTGTCAAACTGCTATATATCCAATGAAATTATTCCCGTAAATTGTGTGGTTCAAATTTCTTGAAATTTTTATTTTTTTGTCAATAAGTCAAAGTAAATATTTCGTCAAAATTTTATGAAAATTAAACGACCAAATCTATTTTAGTCAAAGTGTTGGGTACCCCCTTAAAAATTTTAAATTTATATCGGTACATGTATCATCAGCTCAGTTGCTAGTATGTCGATTATGTCGATACTAGCCCGAAACTGAAACTTTAAAATAACCGTTACATAAATGTTAATCATTTTAAAAAGTAAGGAGTGTCTCCTTCGTGTATAACTGTTCTCAGATGGTTTGGGATTTATCCTTTTTGGTAATTTTGATTTTTTAAAATTTATTCTTAAACGTTTTGAAGTAGTGTTTTGAAATCAACCTTTTATGCCTTGTACATAACTGAGAGTCGTACATCGACGAAATGTGCACAACTTGTGCATCAAAATAGGCACCATGCGAGTTATTGACTTAAAGTGAAAGAATTTACAAGGAATTTTTATAAGACAAATAAGAATAAAAAACCATTTTACTTTCGGTATCGTGCTGCATATTAACATCATATGCTTTTTGTTATCCTAATCAAATTTGATTTTTCATAGTTACTGTCAAGCAAAATGTTATGTAATGCAGTTTGTACAAACAGGACAAAACTTCAGATATCCGTGGGATTCTTTTTCCAGCATACAATGGCAAATCATAGAATAATTACTAGTACCCTTGATGAAGGACAGTGTGTATGATAATATAGAACATGTACAACATAGACAAATACCATAAATAGACTTTGATTCAGAATAAATGTTTTAAGCAAGGGCAGTCATTATGAAATGCTGTCTGACGGAAGAAATGTCAGATGTAAATTGAGTCGGTCAGAAAAACATTTTGAGACTCTAGTTGAACATATAGGAGCAAAATACCAAATCTGACAAACCGTAAAACAATTTCGTAAAGACTGCAAGGGCACTAAATACAAACGGATAACTGTACGACGGAGATACAGCATATGTAAAGACTTACATGCTACAAACAGTAATCTCATTACATCAAAGTTCATTGGAACTGCCATTTTGTGCGATGTCCTCAGTGGATGTGAATCTGAAAATATTTTTTTGAAAAATAGTGATTGACTCAGTGAAGGGTTTGGGATTTTTCAACTCATTTCATTTCATTTGGTTTTGTTTTGACTTCAACTTGTTTTATTCTTACTTACTAAATATTTAATTTTTATCTGGTTGTTATAGCAAGGTCTTTCAATATGTACAGATTATTACATGGCATTTTTCATATCATACCCTTTATCGGCCCTAGGTCACGATATCAGCCCAAGAGCCGCAGGCTCGTGGGATGATATCATGACCGAGGGCCGATAAAGGGTCTGATATGAAAAATGACATGTAATTATCTTTTTATCATATACTTCAGCAGAAGAAATACAGACAAGAACTATTAAAATTTTGTCTTTCTTTGAACATTAAGATTATAATTTATAGTTAACCAAATACAAATTTCTTAACTTTAATTGTTTTTATTGATATAACAAGCATTTTATTACAAAAGCAGCCGTGTCAGTGTCGTCTGCCATGTTTACAAACAAATTTCCGGAAATGCACGAAGTTGCATGTGATAAACCCCACGGACAATAACGGAAAGGCATGCGATAACATTCCGGAAGCAGTCAATTAAGGTTCGTTTATCAGCCTGCCGAGGAAATTCGTAGGAATCTGGTTAATAAACTTTATTATCCTTTCATAGCCTTTCAATATTTTTAAATGTTATTGAACTGCAAAATTTAAGGAATATTTTAACAAGTATATGATAAATACATGTATATGTAGCATACACTCGTGTAATGAAAGAGAATGTCATTTATTTGACCTTCACTTGTATATTGGTTCTTAGTAAATACCACACAGACATTAAATAGGAAAATAAATAGAGTGCACCTATCAAACACATATTAATCTCCATATTGATAGAATAAGGCAAACTCGATCTGTCTGTTACGTAGGTTATCAATTAAATTGGATGTCTGATGGGTTGGTTCGGAGAAACAATAACTTGTTCTTAAATATGGTCAAAATTTTCAAAGCCTACGTTTCATGTTATTTATCTAGGATAAGGTACTTCGTAAAACTTAAGGTATCCCGACCATAATAGATAATGATCGAAAATGGTATCTCTTTTTGACCGTGAATGGCTGAATCAAACAATTTAAAGCTGGAATTTTATATATATATATATTTTTCTCATGTTGAAACACACTTTGTTGCTTTTATGCAGAGTCTGTAAAAATAAGTTAGTTATATTGGCATTTCCGAAGTTTGCCGATAATTACCGAGGTCATATCAATTACGTTGTATGGAACATCCGGGAACTTTTAAATAATCACGTGGTCATTTATGATCCGGATACCTTAACTGACTCTGTTATCGATGGATAAGTCTTAAGAAAAAAAAAATGAAATACTACAGCTTATTAGGTTCAGTATATTTCTACAACAAAAGGTAATTTTAGAACACTATATTTTAACTAATAAGCAGTTACCTCCATTAACCAAGTTATCAGGAGAAACTAACTGTAGTCTTAAGGACCAAAGGGAGATAATTACAGTTATCTCCTTTGGTCAACTCAGTAAGGAGAGATAAAATGTTTCTCATTGCAGATTTAAGACCAAGGGATAAATTATCAACACAACGTCCCGTAGATCATACTTATAATTATGACATGTATGATGTATACTTGGTATAACGAAAATGTTCGCCAAACGAGATAACAGTTAAGGATGATCACTGGTCTAATAGGAAATAAATAGGATTTGAAATAGGTGTTTTAGTTTGAGAGAACATATGAATAGTAAACAAATAAGCAAGAAAAAATATAGGTTCATGTGCTCATTTTAGAGCTATAAGGGCTTGAAAATTTGCAGGAAATGGGTTTTCTATGGATTTTTCATTGTCTTTGCATTGACAACTTCAGTCTCTCAAAAATGTATGAAAAAATAAAGAGTTTCATAAAATTTTGCCAAATACCATTTTAAGGTATATATGATTGAATTATAAAATAAAAAGTGGGTGTTCGTGGGCAAAAAATTTCATGTTTGAGAAATGGATAAAACCCGAGGATTCCGAAAATCTGACAAAACGACCAAAACATGACCAGCGAGCATCCTTAAGTGAATAATATTGCTATTATATATTAATTGGTTTATAAAAGCAACAAAACCCCACTTATAACGGCCAGAGATCACTATAATAAACATAAGAGATAAAAAGTTAAAGTCGACAACACCAAAATAAAAAGGCGAATTCAGAAAAACAGAAACAGAGAGATTAACTCCACAATGGTATCACTGAGTGAAAAATAGAAACATGTAATTCGGGTCCGTTCAGTAACTCGGTACTCGAATTAAGAGTGTTCGACAAAAACATGTTCGACTGTAATAAATAATCCAATGCAATCAGAATAAAACAATACAATACGTGGTTTTGAAAAAAGTACAAATCTACGTTTTAAGAATTATTTATAAGGTATTTGTCCTGTAAAAAAGTTTCGTACATGAACGGAATGCTCAAACAGAAGTTCCTGGTATATGTAACTGTATAATTATATTCTAACTATTATCAACATCTATACACACGCGTGTTTACAATTAGTAATAAGAATTGTAGAATATTTAAAATATATCGTTTGTGCCACGATGATCATGTTGCAAATATTTCATAATTTTTATTTTCTGATCCTGACATGAAATGTCGTATATTATGAGATTGGCATGATTTAATGAACTCACAGTATTTATAAGTCGCACACTCTCATCCAGTAATGCCTTAAAATATCGGTGATTCAACATTGTATATTGGTACGATTTTAACATTTTACCATGATAACAATTAATAATTCATTTCTGATTAAGGATGCTCGCTGGTCATGTTTTGGTTTTTTTGTCAGATTTTCGGAAAACTCAAATTTTATCCATTTCTTAAACATGAAATGTTTTGCCCATGAACCCCCACTTTTTCTTTCATAATTCAATAATATATACCTTAAAATGGTATTTGACAAAATCTTGTGAAATCCTTTTTATTTTGTCATACATTTTTGAGAGACTGAAGTTGCCAATGCAAATACAATGAAAAATCCAAAGAAAACCTATTTCCTGCAAATTTTCAAAACCTAATAGCTCTAAACTAAGCACATGAACCTATATTTTTTTCTTTCTTATTTGTTTACTATTCATATGTTCTGTCAAACTAAAGAACGTATTTCAAATCCTATTTATTTCCAATTAGACCAGCGATTATCCTTAAACTATTGCAACATGAGTAACGACAATAGTATTTCGGCTGACGTTACTTCGTGTGATTGGAAGCAGAGTATTGTTGTTTTTCGCAAGGCGAATACTGCAATTGAAATAAGGTTCCACTATACAATTAGCATTTTATTTCTAGTTTAGTTTCGGGAATGTTTAAAACTGATGGGTAAAATTTGCTGATAATTATGATTTCTGACCACGAAGCTGATTTATGCTGAAAGAGAGAATGTCTCTCATTTCGATGGTTCAATGTGTATGCATGGACTTAAGCGGCATCTCCATTTGACCTTGTATATCAGCATCTGGTGTATTTTGTAAGTGTGTAAATTTTGCACGAAGTTTTGAAATGTAAGTTACGTAAAAATGAGCATAGAGACCTGCTCTATTTTATTTATTTTTGAAATGGACCAAATGCTATGTTTAATTTATGGCATATGTCATATATCCATTGAAATTATACATTAAGGTGATAACTTGTCCTAAAATTGGGCCACTACAATTAATTTTGCACAATATTGTGAAAAAAATTATTTCCGTTGCTATGGGTATCCAAGGAAAAAAAAAGATATTTTGGAAGATATAATGAAGTTTACCAGAACGGCACAACTTTGTGATTCTTTCCATATAGACATACTTCGGTCTAAAACCAAAATTAAGGGAATGTAAGTGCTTCACATAAAGGTACAATTTCATATTCTGTGGCTAAAATTCAACTCAAAATGACAATTGTATAGTACTACATAAGATATATCAACAAATCGTAAACAATTCAGGTATGCTTACGTTTTTGTCCCCGATTTTCTGGAGTTAATCTGCTTTTCTCTGTCACACGTGTCAATTGTGCTGAAAATGGCTTGAAATCTCAACACATGTATATCAACTCAAACTTTCATATTAAACTCAGACAAAATAAAAACTGTTATATACAGTTCAATTCTCTGAAGACTCGATATTTACGTGAGGTTATGAAGCAATGTTCCCCATTGTACGATTGTATATTAATGACCGTTATTATCGCGATAGATAACTAAGAGATAAAAAAAACAAAGGTTTTAAACAACCAGATTAAGAGACCCAAGAGATATGAATGTTTTTTTTAAATACAAAAAAACCTTCATTTTTCTACAACCATTCCTCGATTACAAAACCCAATGCAAAAATTGTAGTCCAATGTTTTTTTTTATTCAGCCTGTTTTTTTGTAATGCTTATGAAAATATGTTATACACTACAGTCACTAGAAACAAAACTTTGATCTTAAACGACCATTTCTGTCTTGTTTAATCTTGAGAGTCTCGATTTTCAAAATTTATGAAATTTCAGACAAATCAAATAAGTTGAAAAAAGGTATACTGTCTTAAAGTCAATCAAGACAAGACTGGATGTCAGTTTATTGTCTTAACTGATCTCGATGAATGTCTTTTTATAGTCTTAAGTGATCTTGATGAATGTCTTCTTATTATCTTAACTGATCTTGATGAATGACAGTTTATTGTCTTAACTGATCTTGATGAATGTCTTTTTATAGTCTAAACTGATCTTGATGAATATCTTCTTATTGTCTTAACTGATCTTGATGAATATCTTCTTATTGTCTTAACTGATCTTGATGAATATCTTCTTATTGTCTTAACTGATCTTGATGAATGTCTTTTTATGGTCTTAACTGATCTTGTTGAATGTCTTTTTATTGTCTTAACTGATCTTAATGAATGTCAGTTTATTGTCTTGAAATTAACACAAAATCAATGTTTAGGATAAATAATGGCTACTATTGAGTAGATTATGAAATGGCGATTTAGATATATAAAATGTAAGTGTTACTTCAAACTGATTTAAAAAGTATATTACATCTACATTTATGCACCTGTTTCCCACAGACAATAATTATATCTCTATTCAGAGCTGAAAACCAATAATAGCTATAACTGCATTAGCTCGTAGCACTTTCCGTGTGAGCGTCTTATGAAATTAGATTTTCCTGCGGATTAAATCAGATTAATTTTTTCATGTTCAAATTTCAGATAACGTATTGAAATAAAACTGAACGTTTTCCGTGTATTGTACTCTTCGGGGAATTTATTAGAATTTTATAGCCCTTGCACCAAGATTTGTGAAGAAAGTTTCAATTGATTGATATTAATGCTTTCTCATCAATAACACAACATTTCCAAATCCATTTCTTCACTTCATGCATTAATGTAATTTACAAGAAATGTACTGAATTAAGACATATAAAAAGTGTCCGATTTTTTAGAAAATATATTACTAAGTATATAAGAACACTCTTAACTGACGCAAAGATGACGAATTAAAATTCACATTCTATATTTTAATATTTTACATAGTATTCGTTATTTTCTCTCAAATGCCTTTTTATCGATTAGTTGATTTCTTTTCCCCTCTCAGGACTAGTTTATTCATTTTTCCTCTTTCAAATCAAGTTTATTTCTTACACTCTCACGTGTACTTTTTTTTAAATCTTGTCTCTCATGACTGGTATATGTTCTTTTCTCTCTCAGTTATAATACACGTTCTCACCTGTGTCAGTTTTAGTGGATGTTCTTTTCTATCTGTGTTATGTCTGTTCTAATGTTATTTCACTCTCACTTCAAGTAAATTTTCTTTCGCATCCCAGTTCTAGTAGATGTTCTTTTCTCCCTGTGTCTTAATACATATCATTTTGTCTCAGGTATCTTGTCTCAGAGTTCTAATATATTATCTTTACTCTCTCGTTTTTAATCTATCACGTCTATTTGATGTTACACCTAATCGATAAAGTTTTTTCCTGATAAATCTGAAATATTTATCAAAAATATCAATAAAAACTGATACCTTATGTTGCCTTTAAATATACCTAAGGAACACACCAAAAAAAAAACACAATTCATTAGACAGACAAACCCGGGAAAACATATGAAAAACCACAGGCACAACAAATAAACACTGAAAACTAAAATCCTATGAACAACACGAATTCCTAAAAAACCAGGAGTGAACTCATGTGCTCCAGACAGGTCATTAGCAGTTCCTGCTCAGTATACGGCAACTATCGTGAAGTTCAACAAATTCAATCCGGTGGTAGTCACAAATCGGTGGAGGTACATAATATGTAACGGCAGTAGGAACAGGTCCAACATCAATGGAACACTGTAACCGTCAATCAATTCACGACTGTACAATTTCCTAAGAGATGACATCAACTTATCTCTGATAAAACTCTGGTTAAGCAGCTTTTATGACAGCATTAATCCTCTTTGTCGAAAGTCATGGTAACTCACGCATGTGCTTGAATATCAGATAAGCTAAGAAACGTAGACGCCATATGGAGGCGATGCTTGTAAATTGCTACTCAAGAAGCGAAAGTTAACAATAGGAAAGTTTAAGTCGTCACGTTTGTCATAAAGTTTTGTCTTCAAATGTCCATCATTGTCTATTTCAAGAAACAAATCCACATATGAAATAATTCTTGCACCATTAATGCCCATATGCATCACATTTTTGGCCTGATGATGATATCTTTTACGTTTTTATTGCATAATTCGTTTTTTCGTGTAAGGTATGACATCACGAAAGACATGTGACGTTGTTAGAAAATGACAATTGTATTTATAAATATTGAAACTATAAATATATGTATGTTTTCTGTCAGGGAATTGGTTTCTGAAGTATATGGTTTATTCCCTTTACTTCCTCAAGCCTAGATTACCTTCAGACTTTTGTTTTTGAAAACGAAGATTGGAAGAAAAATTCCGAGAAATAGATATCTTATTATGTTGCATGTGATTGACGGACGAAGTACACCAACTGAGGCAATTGCTCATTTTTCCCAGTTTGTTTTTCGACAATTGAACACTGTTGAATGAATCCCTAATGTCAAAAGGGCAATCAAATGTTTTGAGAGAGAAATATCATTGCTTATTCCAAAGAAATAGGTGAACTGGAAGTAGAAAACGGAAAAAGTGATCAGTAGTTTTCTGACAAGTATATATATATATAAAAACGCGAAAGCGAAGTCGATATACATGTGTATATAATGTTTTGCATGTAATAAATCTCATAATATACCTTTCAGTATTACGCAACAAAAATGCAATCATTAATTATAAAACTGTTTTAATGAGTTTTAGATTTATCTAAAAGTGCAGTTAATCTACTTTAAGAAACAGAACTTAACTGACTAGTTCTTTAACACAATCCGTTTATGAAACAGAAATTTAAAGTTGTTTTCATATTTCAGGGACAACGAAGAAAACACAATATTGAAAAGGTAGGATTCTATATCACGCGAAATAGTACCATATTTAGAGAAAACCAATTTTACCCTCTCTTCTGCTTCAAAGACAAAAACTCGGGCCAATGTACGCCGCTTGATCACTTCTTCTCCCCTTCCCCGAAAAGGGAAATCAAATATGTTGCACATAATTCTAACTTTAATATATGTCTGTATGCCCAACCCTGATCATCGACATTTTGTATTTTTATATCTATTTAACTCTTTCATCATTTCTACCCGTAAGGGAGCAACCATTTGATTTTTATGGGGTATGGGAGAGGGAGGAGGACAGGTAGGCTAGGATTAAATGTTCGATCCTGCCTATTTTTTCCATCAAATTTTTTTACCTGGATTAATTTCATATAAACCAAAAAAAAAAATCCTGATTGTCACAGGTCCTGCATTTTTTTCACACCCAAAGTGATCCTGTCTTTTTATGTTGCCAAAATCCTGGTCCTGCCGTTTTATTACAAATTGGATCCTAGCCCCTTCACCATACAATCAAGTGGTTGCTCCCTAATAGTTAACCACCACAGTCATCTAGGCCAAGGTTCATTGTTGAGAAATTTACACGTGTTGATTTATTGTAAATATTGTAAATGTAAATTCAGAAATGGATGTGTTGCGGATATTAGGGAGCAACCATTTGATTTTTATGGGGAGAAGGGAGGGGGGTGGCACTACCAAATTTGAAATAAAAAGGCAGGACCAGGATTTTTGGCAAAATAAAAAGACTGGATCACTCTTGGTTTAAAAAAAAAATGCGGGACCAGTGTCACACAGGAAATGTTTTGGTTTAAAGGGAAAAAAATCCAGGATCAAAATATCGACGAAAAAATAGGCAGGATTGAACATTTGATCCTAGCCCCCCCCATAACAATCAAATGGTTGCTCCCTTAAATGCGAAAGAAAATGCGAATATAAAAAAATCAACCTCCTAGAGAACAAATTTGTAAACACCAAGCAAATTTTAATGTTGACTGCGCATTAAATTTTCAAGTTGCAGTTGAATTAAATCTGACTTAAATACAGTAAGAATGAAAGAACACCCAAAATGATATTATATATACATTGTATTTCTCCAACGCAAAAATCAACAGGAAAACATTCAAGTTTAAAAGCATACTCAATTCTTATAATTCTGCCAACCATGGGAATTCGTAAAAAGCCTTCTAACATGTATGCTGTCAGCATAATCCCAGACGAAAAAAACATCTCACAATATAATAAATGATCAGGCACAATTTAAAAAAGCCTAATTGATTGAAATCATTTGTCGAGATCTGAAAATTCATTTACCGACAGAAGTGCGATGCTACTAATACTTTCCATTATTCTGACATGACATTTGAAATGTTGTCTGATCACGAACTTAGTATTGGAAACCATTTCAATTGTCTTGATATTTACCGATATATATAGAATATATAAATAAAGTAAAATATATTGTTCCCAAGAGTAAATAAATCCGGATACTTTAATGGATACAAATCTAAAAAAACCAAGTTTAAGGATGCTCGCAGGTCATGTTTTGGTCTTTTTGTCAGATTTTCGGAATCCTCGGGTTTTATCCATTTCTTAAACATGAAATTTTTTGCCCATGAACCCCCACTTTTTCTTTTATCATTCAATCATATATACCTTAAAATCATATTTGACAAAATTTTATGAAATCATTTTTATTTTTCATACATCTTTAAGGGACTGAATTTGACAATGCGAAGACAATGAAAAATCCAGAGAAAACCCATTTCCTGCAAATTTTCAAGGCCTTATAGCTCAAAAATGAGCACATGAACCTATATTTTTTTCTTGCTTATTTGTTTACTATTCATATGTTCTCTCTATACTAAAACACCTATTTCAAATCCTATTTATTTCCTATTACACCAGAGATCATCATTAAGATTAAAATGAACATTTGTACGATTAAAACCTAAAGTGTATATGCATTCAACCTCATTTTTACGACATTGGTTTTAACGGAATATTTGCCTTCTTACCAATTGAGAAATCCATCGTGAAGAAACGTACTTTTGTTAAATGTTTACTCTTTATTACGGATATTTCGGTATCCAACCATGAACTTCCGGTAGCAAATTTGCATTTTCTTGCAAACTGTTAAATAAATGTCTGTTACTTTAAATGACTATCGTTATCAAAATTTCTCTCTCATTTTAGCATGATCTGTCAGTGAAGAAAGTTGGGATTCATAAACTACATATTTGATGTCAATGTCCAGGAAGAATTTATATTCCTTACAAAAAATTACCTTATAATTTCAAAATTATAGATCATTGTATTAAAAAATCCAAACGACATCTTCATCAGTTTCTTTAAAGTCGTATATATTTTTCTCAGTACTCAGTGAATCAAATTAGACACATGGCAATATTTATCTAGGTTATGGGTGATAAACTACGATGAAGGTTTTACCCTTCCATGGGAATAGAGCTTATTGTATTTTGTCTGATTATTAAGGCAATATCCTTTTTCCAAAGGTAGCCTTATTGGATTTCATCTACTAATTAAGATATTTTCTTTTTTCAAAGTTAAACTTATTGTATTTATTCTGACTTTTGAGGTATGATCCATTTCCAACGGTAACCTTATTGTATTTCTTCTGATCATTAAGATATTACTCTTTTCCAAAGGTAACGTTATTGTATTTCGTCTGATCATTAAAATATTATCCTTTTCCAAAGGTAACCTTTTTGTATTTCATCTGATCATTACGGTATTATCCTTTTCCAAAGATAATCTTTTTGTATTTCATCTGATCATCTCGAATGACTTCTTCACAACGTTTTAATATGGGGAGACTAAGAGCTTTTTGTACTTTTCTTTTTTAGTTTCGTTTCAGGTAGTCATAAAAATGGAGCAAGATATGCCATTGCACCAATTTTCAAATGAAAATTAAGGCATTCTTTACCTTTAAATGCAGATGAGCCTTAATTTGTCAAATTTTCATAATCATTCAAATATATTTTTGAAAAAAAATAATGTATTTCTTTGTTTCCTCACAACTTACCAGATGATTAAAGGGGTATAGAACACCTAAGGGAGTTAACTCTTTAAAAATCAGCTGAACGTTTTAATCACATACCATTAGTAAAGAGAAATCAAGCTTCTCAATTATCAAAATTAGTGTTTGTCAAACTGCTATATATTCAATGAAATTATTCCCGTAAATTGTGTGGTTCAAATTTTTTGAAATGTTTATATTTTTTTCAACAGGTCTTAGTAAATATTTCGTCCAAATTTTATGAAAATTAAACGAGCAAAATCTATTTTTGTTTATTTTATGTTTTAATACTTTACTGAAATTAAACTACGATAGACATACAGTCAAACTTTACTTAATAGAAAAAAAAATCATATTTTGGGGTTGCAATATGCGAAAATAATCAATTCACAATCAGTTCATCTATATATACAATCTCAAAATAGCAAATCAATCCTTTTAAATCTATCTATCTCTTTGGTTGTAAGTGATTACTTTTTTTGTGAAAATCGGTATTTGCTTATTATCTAGCTAAATTCATAAAAAGTACCTGCCGAACATGTGTGTATAAAATTAGCGCATCAAATGATCTATATGGCTCCAAAAGTCCATTTTTTTGTTAAGTTTTTCAAACCGGAAGTTGTTCCTTATTACCCTTATTAAATTACACAAGCACTTTTGAAAGCGAAGCACTTTAGGCCACACCAAATTGATTTTTAGTTCTTTGCATTTCACCACCCCTATTTTCGAACTCTGTAAATTTTAAGAATTTTTGTCGCTTCATTTTGCAAAAATTCTGAAAATTCGCCCAAAATTCTTCAATTTTCAAAATATTAAAAATAAAAAGTGTACACCCGCTTATAAAATTTAGAAAAAAAAAATAGCGATTTTTTTCCCATAGTTTGCAAAATTTTGGTCAAAAACAAATGTTCCGCACGTTAATTTGTTCTTTCCTGAAAAAAATTAATCCTCAAGAAAAAAAATTAAAATTTTGCCATAAAAATTTCAAAGAACTAAAAATCTATATTTGGTGTGGCCTTACAATTGATCTCAAAACAACTTCCTCTTAGCGTAGTATATTTTGCTTTTTTCATTGTCATTACCATGCTGAAAGAAATAACTTATCAAAACTATTTTCGGCAAAAAAGTATTTATCATCTATGGAGTCAAACAGACACAAGATGCGAGCTGATGGCAACACAGCAGAACTAACACAATTTAACAAACTTTAATCTTCTATTTTTTAGAATAATAATGTAAAATAAATATACCGGCTCCTCAACATAGATGGTTTTAATTAAATCAGGTTTGAAACTGCTTAGATAATAAGAAACGTCTGATCAAAGATTAAATATATGCTATTAAAGTGCTATTCTTGATATTGACTGTAATAGAACAACAGCAGGATACAAATTGAGTGATGTATGGTTAATTAATACAAAAAATATGATTATAGAGAAATGGAAGATTTATTCTATATGCATATATCTATAACTTCGTGAAATTGATGTTTCAGAAAATTATTGTTCAAGAGAAAATATGGTGCCTTCCACAATTAATACTAGCAACCAGGAAAGTGATATCAGATACCCCGGAAGGGTAAGCATATCCTACCCCGCATTCGGCACATAAGATCCAGTGAGAAAAATATACTTGAGCAAAGGCCTATCCAAGATCAATTGTTCTACACCAATAACTGTGGCGTTACGGTAAAAGTTCAAGATATTATTATAATGAACAAGACTTTTCAAGTCGTGTATAGATATGTTACACCAAGCAGAGATTACATCACAGGTCACAGGGATTTTTGTGGGGGGGGGGGGGGGGGGGGATTTGAGAGAGGTAGTGATAAAAAATTGTGGTGAAGAAATACGGGACTGAATATTATCTGTAACCAAATAATGGTATTATAAAAAAAAATTGGAAAGAAATTCCTAGGATGAAAGATTACTTCCTACTCCCCTCTTTTTCTGGATAAAAATCGAATTGCCGGTACCTTAACAAAAACGTTTATTAAAAGAGTTTCTCAGAATCAAAGTAACTGCATCCACTTCCTCCGTCCCTCTTTTTCTGGATAAAAATCGAATTGCCGATCACAATAATATCAGTTAAGGGTTTCTCAGGATCAAAGAACACTTCATCCACCCTTCCCTTTTTCCAGATAAAAATTGAATGTTCGACCCCTCAACGATAACGTCAGTTAAAAAAGGTTTAAAAACACTACTATGCCATTATCGTTGGAAATATAAATGACACAAGACGATCTTAAAGAATGGAATCATTTTGTCAACTGAAATTTTATATCTTGATTAAATTCTTACAGTACAGTTGACACACTTCTCTTAAATCTTAGTTAAAAACACATAAACGATAGAATGGCATTATTAGCTAACAGCCATCATTCACTACAAAATGGTTTTTCATGTTAAATGATCAGATGAATGTTCAGATCGAGCTACAGTCTCTTGAGTATTTTATGTAGCAATATCAATTTCTTTCTTAATTTTTGTTAAAAGATTTTGTAAGTATGTTTAAGAGATGGAAACAAAATTTCATACCCCTCATAGTATGAATTGACCGGAGATATGCTGTTGGAACTCTCTTCTATTCTCTTTCCGGCCAGCTTTACAATAGTACTTGATCATGACAGTTCCCTTCTAAAACAGTTCATCTGGCTGCTTTTCTGACAAATTTACAACAGCACCTGACAAAAGTAGTTCTCATCTAGGGTTGTCTTCAAGTCACACCTTTAAACAGTACCTGTTCAGAGCATTATTCCTTTAGGGAGTTACTTTTCTGATAGCTTTTGTACACTGCTTGGTAAGAGAAGCTCCAACCGTACAGTGAAACTTGCGAATAAAGGGCACCCGAGAGACCAGACTGATTTTAAAAGCTATGTTCATTATAGTGGCATTTACATGATGCCCTTTATAGAGAGCGATTTACTAAATTGAGATATCTTTCAAAGAAAGTTAGACTGTACCAGGCGAGTGTAGCTCTGCATTAGAACATTTCCTCTGACCCCTTTTCTGACAGTTTAGAACAGCAGCTCTTTATGAACATTTTCTATAATAATTTTTGATATCTCTTCATATGGACCTTTTAAATTCATATCAAATTACGAAATCATCCTCTGTCGATATATCTTTCTACATGTGTTCTATGTCCATACAGAACGTATTGACCTCAAGACTTTTTTTTATCCAAAGGCAAAAGAGTTTTCAAACTTTAATTTAGCCATATTTAAAACGGAAACAATTCCATTTCTCAAATTCTCTTTTCATGTCAATTACAACGATTAGTTATACATTATAATTATTTGACAGATGACTTTTGATTCTGTTATCGATTTAGCATTGTTTCCTTAGCGTGTTATCTAAGAATTAACGAACGTAATCACATGCTGTTGTATAATTAAGGAGCGTGATTAAATTATTTACATCACTCTATTATTATAAAAAATATAACAAAAAGTTGTTGTTTGAAATTGAACCTGAGCTTTGCAGCAAGGAAGTGGTAATTCAAAGATTTGAAATAATACTGAAAATGAGCAATTTTTTGACATCATTGAGACAAGAGTCAATTTATTCACAAATAAAATAATCTGATATGAAGTAGGAGTTCATATCGATTCTACAGTGTCAAGTCTCACGTGTAACACGTGGGTACACTGTAATATAAGACATCAATGTCATTGAAACGTCGTAAAATCTATGTTAAAACATGTAAAACACGTCTTTCTGTTTGTAATTATACATCTCCAGCATATCACAAATTGGTTTTGAAATGAAAACCTCAGTGATCAGCCGCTGAATATAGATCTGAAGACACAAAATAAATATCTCTCGAAATACCACCTAAAAAACTTGAATAATATGATTTTTATAAATCCGTAAATGAAAAATAAATTGAAATTGTTTAAAAATATAAATAGAAAAAGAGACGAGGCATTACTGTCAACCAATCCACGAATAGAACAATAGCTAGTAGAAATAACAAATAAAGCAGTTTCACATTTTCGTTCTTTAGCGGAAATAATGCATAATGTTTGCTAAATGTGCCTCTTGTCCACATTTTTTTTATTGTCGGACAAATGGGAAGACTTGGGTCTGACAGAAAAAAACATATCCTTCGGATCTCCCGTATCCGCCATCTTTATAGATGAAAGATTACGTTTTTTTCGGCAACAACATTTTATTTATTACTACACGGCTTTATTCACTTATATGCACCAAATAAAAAATAAAATTAAATAAAAATCAAAGCACTTTTAATTTGAGTGATTTCAGTCTGTGCTAGCATCCATGCAAAACAAAAAAAAAAAAAAAAACCAATATAACGTGTATTATATTGTTTTAAACTCTGTGTTTCGTTGTTTTGTATGTTAATCACTTAATGAAATAATTGAAAACTTATCATTTATACGTCATTTTCCACATCAGCCATGGTACATGTATACATCCACATCGCCCTCTGGTCAAAGCCTTCTCGAGGTGATATGGGGTCAGTTTACAAAATGCTGTCTAATAATCTATTATTATTATATGACATTAACATATTTGCCCTGGTATTAGCCAGCTTTCTATCTCCGATATAATGGTTTCGGGGTGATGAAATATAGAAAGTAGAAATCTATCATGTCTATAATTCATATCATTTGAAAGTCGTCTTTCAATGATAAGTATTGATGATACATATTGCTACCGCAATTAAAGGACTATATCCATCTATATTTATCTTTGGTCAATTTTCTGTTTATTGTTTTCCTTTAATAACTTTGCCCATTTAGATTTTTTATTAAACGGACAAAAGTTGTTAACATCGATCAAACGTCGTGACAAACACTCTTACTGAGAGTAGATGTCGTGCCGTTATTGGCATTTCCTGTCTTTAAGCGATTTTTAGATAATGGCCTTCACTAACTAAAGAAGACCAAATTTTCATGTTCTAGTATAAACCACGAACAATGATCTATTAATATGTCTATCTAACACTGATGTTCAAATCTCATTAAAAGAATGATAATGATCCTTTGTAAACAACCATGTTTGAGATTATGAAAAAAAAAACACAAAATGTACTGCTAAGAACTAGTTCTCACCATCACGGGGTTATTTGGAAACTCATATAGGCGAATCCTATATTCGTCAATTTTGGGTGAGACTCACCAAAATTTTTTGAATTCAGGATTAATTTTACTATGGGACTCAACATTATTTTGAATAATGATCTTGGACTCAGCAAAATACCTGCATCACATCTGTTATGCCAGAAAACAAGCAAATTGATAAATAGTTTGCTATGAAAAAATAACAGTCTAGCTTTCTCATACCATATAATCATTTTATGATGTCTATATTCTTTTTTTTATATGTCCGTCGGTTGGGGTTGAGAAAATTTGGTACTTGGCGAATACCGCTCGCTTTCCAGTATTCGTCAATAAAAACATGGCGACAGACTTGTCGGAAGTTCAAATGTAAACAGGAATTTGTCAGGTTCCCTGTCTATAGCCTGACAATTTGGCAAAGATAAGGAACATGCTAATTACAAAAACATCAATTAGCACAAAATGCCTATAATAATATATACTAAAAATATATTTCAAAAAATATACCAATAAGGAATGAATTGTTTTGTTTTGATATTATAAACAAAGGTTCCGATTTGAAAATGTAGACTAAGTCAATTTATACGGAGCAAGAACTGCTTAGCCTTCCGGAGGACATGGTTTTTATAGGAGTTGTTCATTTTTTTTTAGTTTTCAGTGTTTATTTGTTGTGCTTGTAGTTGTTAATTTGTCTTCCCGGATTTGTCTGTCCAATCGATTACGTTTTTTTATTACATTGATGATGGTGAATTATCGTAATTTCCAGTGAAAATAAATTCGATATTTTCACTCAGTGAAAGATCGATTTTTATTTAACGTCGTCAAGGGCGTCACTAACAAATGACGTTTATGACGTCGACAGATTCAGGAAGGGATCTAAGGAAAATATGACACTTTTGAAGCATTTTTTGTCTATTTTATCAATGTAATAAACAATATAACTAATTCAAGAATTTGAATATCGAAAAATATTCAACGAGTGACCTAAAAACACCTTAAGGATGATCGCTGGTCTAATAGGAAATAAATAGGATTTGAAATAGATGTTTTAGTTTGAGAGAACATATGAATATTAAACAAATAAGCAAGAAAAAAATATAGGTTCATGTGCTCATATTATAGCTATAAGGCCTTGAAAATTTGCAGGAAATGGGTTTCCTCTGGATTTTCATTGTCTTTGCATTGACAACTTCAGTCTCTCAAAGATGTATGAAAAAATAAAAAGGATTTCATAAAATTTTGTCAAATACCATTTTAAGGTATATATGATTGAATTATAAAAGAAAAAGTGGGGGTTCATGGGCAAAAAAATTCATGTTTAAGAAATGGATAAAACCCGAGGATTCCGAAATCTGACAAAAAGACCAAAACATGACCAGCGAGCATCCTTAATTCACAAATGCAAATTGTTTCATGCAGGTAACAATGTTTTCTCAACAATATACACGTATCTACAGTGTGTCTGGTTTGGATAAATACGCCCTCTATTTTGTCCGGCAGTGCTCGGATAAAAGAGTAGAACGTCTTCCGATTTGATATGAATGATATGCATGAGATTATGAATATAATCAATATAAAGATGATATGTTTTAAAATCGATTTCCTGCTATGAGTAAATAAATCATGTTTGAAAAAAAATTCTGATTTTTGACAAAAAACCACGTTTTTTCACCCTCATTTTTCACAAACAATATAAATGGCAATATATTATTTATTATAATGCAAATTTTCGTGCTTGTGTCCTTATCTGAAAAATAGTATTTCCTTGAAGATCAAATTCATAGCGGTAAAGTAAAAAAAAAAAAAAATGAACAAAGGGGTCGCCCCCATATGGAAATTGCATTACGCGGTAATTACACTGTAGATACCTATGCTAGTCAACAAAGGAAACAATACACAGCTGCATGTGCATTACATTGTATCTAAAAGCTGAAAAAAGAACTGTAAAGATTTCAAAACTTTTCCCATCAGTCTCATGTTTGCAACGTGTTGCTTTTATGTAGAAAACTTTCATTTTGTTTAATAACTTTTAAATCGAATTCCCAAAATTTTGAGATCTCTCAAAGTACAATATTCACCCAAAAATATAAAATTGTAATTTAAACCAAATTATTTGTAAAGCACAACCATCACTTTTGTTTTAAAAAAAATTACAAAATTTTTGACAAAATTTTTATTCTGAATTTTAAATTAATTTATAAATGATTCTTTTTGTGAATTTTTTTTTTACCACTTTCAATAATTTACGATGTACGATTTTGTCTTGAAAAATCAACTGTATATCGATAATAATTGTCATAACCTAACTTTCTATCATTTTTTTTCTCAATATATATTCCAAACTGCGTATTGTTACTTTACTTGACTATTAAAATTAATATCAGTATCATATTTAAAATATTAAATAAATATTGACAAAATTCGTTCTGTCGTATGATACATGTCAATGATAGTTTGTTCCGAATGTTATTGTTTTCAGACCTTGTGTTTTATTTTGTAGGACAAGATAAAAGTTACGATCAAAAAGCCAAATAAAATGACAAAACAGTGGTGAGAATGAACTAGAACGAACGAAAAAAAAACAAAAAACAAAAAACAAACAGGAACCCACACCCCCCACACACTAATAAAAAATGAGCATCCTGGCATCCACCAAAAAACCATGCATTTGCTCTCTGAATGGCTTGCTTACTCTCATGCGTTTTAATTTTTATTCTGAACTTTGACCATTTGGTTCCATTCTTAATTAATTCTTTGGTTTTACCAGAAATGTGTTTGCAATAATTCGAGAATAGCCATTTAATTCATGCATCTTAACACTGTCATTTTAAAACTTGGAATTTCTTAAAAATTACCTTCACGTATTACTAAAAATCTTTATATTGAAGTTATAAACCGAAACGGAAGTCGGAATGTTTTCCATTACCGATTGTAATATAGATCAGACTAACATTTGTACACATGACAGTTTGTTGCCTCCTAGTCAGCATATTTTGAACTATTTTTTATAGATAAATAAGGAATTTTATGATACACATTTTGATGCACTGCAATCGATTTACAGCTTATCAGCTGTACTCATCCAAAATAATCCAAAATTTTCCAGAGCAAAAAAATGACCAAAAGAGTAGGGCAATAATCTAAGGGTAGAAATATACTCAGAAAGATGCACGAGAGAGTTGCCCCTTACTTTTATTAAAAAAAAAAAATTTTTAAACGACAAATCTAAAGTATTCTTTTCGGGCAAGTATCAACTCACTAGCAACTGAGCTGGTGATAAAATAAAATTTTCTGTTGTAATTTTTTAATTACTCGGGAAACCAATTTTGTTTTACTTATTTAACGCAAACACATTTAAGTGCTAAAGATAAACCATGTAACCAAGTTTATGTCTTGTTGTATGACACATTTTTATTCATCCTCTAAGGAAAAAATTCCCCAAAATCATTTGCCTTGATATTTAGGCTCATGCTAAATAACCATATTAATATTTTTTTAAACGTTATCACAAGTAAAAATTAGATTTGAATTATCAAAATAACTGTAAAGATTTTTCCAAAATTGATACTTCGAATTTACTGTTACAAAAATATGAAATATGTGAAAAGTAAGAAATGTTTCCCTCGTGCATAGATTTATCCTCAGACTGGTTTTGCTTTTGGCATTTTTGAATTTGCTCTTCAACTTTTTAGATTATTGTTTTGGTTTTCAACATTTTAGGCTTGAGCAACTAATTAAATCGATGATTGAAATGTGCACATATTGTGCATCAAAATTGGTATCATAGAATTTATCAGAATATGATACAAGCAAATTGTCAGTCTCCGAACGCAAGAGGGCGAGGTTGTCTCGTCAATGTGTTAAAATGCTTGTTTATAGAATATAACTGATATAAAATAGGTACAGTATAGTACAGATGGAGAACTTCAAATGTTTTTATTTTATCCATCTAAAAAGATAAAGTTGAGAAAAATCCGAAGTATAGTGATGGGCCGTGTATTTGTCGTCTGATTGACTTCTGCTTATTCTCATGTGCTTTTAATTTTCCCTGAAAGTTGACATTTTGATTCCATTATTAAATAAAGGTTCAGTTTTACATTACCTTAAATGCATGCAATGATTCCAGTCTTAACCAAAAGAGAAAAAAACCTGTTTGGGTTTATTTACTAGTATTTCATGCATTTTAACATTGTCATTTGAAAACTTTTTTTCATCAGAATCTCATAAAAATTACTTTCGCATATTACTAAAAATATCACATGTGTATAGATAACCCTATACACCGAAACAGAAGTCGGGATGTTTTCAATTACCGATTGTAATATAGATTTCTCCCAATGACTTGAAGACTTTAAATTTATACTGGCCTCTCACGAATACCGCTGATTGAACTCCATGGATAACGAGATAGCATTAAACCCTTTATTGGATTGTTAATTCTGACTATTTCTTTAAAAAGAGCGACAGTATCCTACCAGTAGTTATAACCCTTAGGTAGTTTTACAGTTAAACCGAGCACATTCTAAACCCTGCTATCAAAATATGTACCGTCCAATTTTTGCATTTCTAGCAGGCGGTTACATCGTTGATAATCAAACTTTATTGGCTTTGGTGCTAGTAGTATGTTTTATACACAAGAGTGTCAGGTTAGATCAGGGGGATCGAGGTTTGGGTACACATAAACCGGTTTAATCCCACCACTTTTCAGTGTCTATCTGTTATGTTTGTGTTTTGTGCTCTTTTAGGTTATTTTTTTTGTCTGTTGGGTGGCTTTGATTGATTGGTATGTCATTGTTGACCTCTCCTATTGTCCATTTTATTATTGTCTGACTTATTGTGCATGTGACCACATAATACCTTTCAGGAATTCCAAACAATCAGCCTATTTTAAACCATTTTCTATTCGTAAATGATAAATTCTTTGGTACCAATTTTTATGCAAAAGATGTGCACATTTCGTCAATTTACGACTCATCAATTGTGCTTAAGGCCTACAATTTTTAAAACCAAAACAATTAACCTAACCTGGAAGAGCAAATAAAAAAAATACCAAAATGACCAGAGAGAGTAAAGACAAAACCATATGAGGACTGAGATACATGTACATTTTCTACTCTTTGGTCGGGTTGTTGTCTCTTTGACACATTCCCCTTTTCCATTCTCTATTCTATGTATGAGGGAGTTAAAATAAAGAGAGAGAGAGAGAGAGAGAGAGAGAGAGAGAGAGAGAGAGAGAGAGAGAAATGAATATATTAAATAATTCGACTGAATTGTGCAAATATTAAATTTGCTGTTCGCATTCAATCAATCAATAAGTTGGTAAAATTAAAAAAAAACGTAAAGTTCTGGAAATAGTGGATGAAAGTTTTAATCGTTACATTGCATAAATTTCACTCGCAGTAAACATTGTAAATGATAAAGGCTCAAAGTTTCGGCTAACTGGGAAAAGGTGCTTACAGATCAGAATATCATCCATTAGTAAATGTTGAAAAAAAATGTTAAGTTTGAAACTTAATTTTGTTTCTTAAATTCTTGCAAAAGATATTTTTGTCAAATGCTCTTACCTTAATTGATAATAATAACACTGGCTTTATTATCCTTTAACACGTATCCTGCTATCATTATAAAGCTTCTGTCAGTTATGCTACTTAGCTACAAATAAATCGCAGCAGCGATTCTGTTAATCTTTATCCAATTTTACAGCGAAGAACGGCACATCAGTTTTCTATCTGACATTATCAGATTTCTGCTTTTATAAATGGCTTTTACAAATTTTTTACATTGGATATTCGGCAAAGATAGATTGCAATTATTTTTAGACATGAAGGATAACAATGACGTCATATGAACATTTTTAGTATAAAAATAAACGGATTAACCATATATGGACATAACCTTTTAGATTATAGGATAATCTCCTTACACTTAAAATGTCTTAGTTAATATAACACTAAGTTTTATATAGAAAGTTGCAAATGACATTTATGTAAATCTTAGAATTCTCCCACATAGGCCAATTATTTAGATGTTAAAGCCCAATAAAAAACAAAATGTTCTTATTTAAGTATTTAATCTAAAAAATAATTACATTTGATGTTTTATTTCAGAAAGATTATTACTCACGAAATAAACATAAAAGGTATTTTGAATCATATTTCGATGAAATTAAAAACTATAATACATCAACAAAGGTATATTTGTCGTCTTTGTTGACATAATATGATAAGTTAACTTTATTGTTGTAAATGTATTATGCATCGAAAAGTCTCTTGTAGAATATATTTTGTTAAACCTGAAAAGTCTGCCACCAGTTGTGAAAGAAAACATTGATTTTGTTGACTTTTGCCAGAGCTGTATTACCTATCAAGCGAATTCTTATCTAATTAGTATATAGGTAGTAAAAGAAAACGTTCCTGCTTATTTACACTTGTATTCCATGCATCGCTAGACTATTTATCGAATTTTTGTCTATCTTTCAGACTAATGATGTACAATTTTATAATCTGTAGATACAAAAATGCGGCGGGGTTAAACATGTTTTGTGAGATCTCAACCCTCCCCCCTTACACCTCTAGCCAATATGGAATAAACAACACACAGGGATACGCACAGTAAAATTCTCATTGGTTGATTAAAAAAGTTATTTTATTTTGAAACTGCTTGGCCAAAACTGTCATCAAACTTGACAGGAAGCATCTATGGAAAGTATCACAACTTTTTTACAGATCTAACGGGGTGTCTATTTAGAAGTAGATTTTTGGTCACATTCATCCATTCAATTTCAAATTTCCAAATAGGTTTACAAATATCGCATGACTGTCTGCTTCTGATATCCTTCTGGCTAAACTCTCAATGTGGCAACTAGCATTACTGTTTTTAGATTATATTGTAACACTTTATATTATATTTTATTATATTATATTTTATTATATTATATTTTTCAGATTCAATTTAGATTATATTAGCTTTTTGTCACATTCTGATAATTTTCTATTTCTAAGTTAAATAAGCTTATAAATATCGAGTGAGTGTCTGGTTCTGATGTCCTTATGGTTAAACTCAATACGGCAACTAACATAATGTTTTAGATTACACACTAATAATACATTAGATTTTTGTCACATTCGTATGATTTTTCAAATTCATTTTAGGTTATATTTGCTTTTTTGTAACACTTTATATTATATTAAATTAAATTATATTATAACATTTAATTAGCTTTTGTCACACTCTGATAATTTTGTATTTCTTAGTACTAGGCTTATAAATATCGAGTAACTGTTTGCTTTCCTAATTCTTTCTGGATCTCTTTCTCACTCTAAATTGCCCATTTAAAAGTAGCTTTTTGTTACATTTATACATTCAATTTCACATTTCCAAAAATGCTTAAAAATTGTCGAGTGAGTTTTGTTTTTGTTTTTGCAATTCTTTCTGATATCTTTCTGGCTAAGCTATCAATGTGGCAACAAGGATGATGTTTTTAGTTTATATAAGCGTAGCTTTTTATCACATTCATTTCAAATTATATTATTTGTTCTTGACACTGACATGACTGAGGGCCATGTAGCAATATATGGTCCGGCATGTAACTCCAAATACAGTATATGGACCGAAGCGAAACTGAGGTCCACATTCTGTTTTCGACGTGTCCTGCCGGTCCATATATTGCCATTTGTCCTGAAGTCTTATATTACACTTCAAATTTAGTTCAAGAAATTTCCTAATGTTTTAATTCGGAAGCTAAAGAATTTCAAATAAGGAAACTCTACATTAAATTTAAATACAAACGTAGAATGTGTGATCAGCTTTATACGTTGACTAAATTTTGACATTTTGATAGTAGAGAGAGAGATATTTTCGGTGTCATCCCACTTGTCCAACATTTGTAAAGTACAGATAAAAATCAGGGGAAATTATGTAGTACAACTGGGATATTAGTATTTGTTAATTAAATTAATTATACAGAGAATTATCTATAGTCTATTTCAATATAGCCTTAATGAAGGTAAAAGTATAAACTTATTCGACTTTTATAACTTAAAAAAAGATCTCCATGTTTTGGTTTTATTATTTATTTATATCATTGTACAGTACATCAATAAAAAATTTTGATATAATTATATAATATAATAACAGCATACATTTAATATTCATACACCTTACTATTCTGTTCAAAAGCACTACATGTATTTCCATAAAATATAATGTAAAAAAATAATAATTTTCTCTAACCCAGATGTATTAAATGTGAGCTGCATCTGCATACTGTATGACTATCATTTCGTTGTTGCTGAGTCTTTGTTTAAGAAGTTGAAGCCTGCTGTCAATGTGGCGGTACATTCTACGTTTTTGTGCTGGTAGTCCTCCGGCATTGAGTTCTGACCTCATTTACTGCTTGAATCTGTTTGAGGTGGTTAATAGAAGTAAAGTTGTTTGGGTGAGCCTGTTGTATCTGGTTTTTTTTTATCTTCGAGTGTTGTCCCATCGTGCTGGAAGTGGTTCCAAAGATATTGGTCTGATTCTGCCCACTTTGTTGTGACGTAGTGAGTGAATGGTACTGTATTGACGTCCACATCTGCATTTTCTAACTCTGTTAGGGCATCTTCTACGCTAGCTTTAGGTACCCGTGGTAATGCTGCTGTTCTACACACGGCAGTGAGTAGGCCAGTCTGCTCAGTGGAATTATCCCATTTGGGTGTTCTCAACTTGGCAATCCTTCATAATAAATCTTTGGAACAGGGCCCGTCTCTCTCTGCAACTTTTCTTAATAGGAGACATTACTTTATTTACTTGCAGTTTGTGTGGATCAGCTACATGATTGTGTTGAAGATTGAAACCAACTGGTATATTGTTCACAGTTCGTATAGTTGCTGGACATGATCTAACGGCACATCGCCAGTATACTCTCTCATTACGCCGTGACTTTATCTGAAAGCGGTAGTTGTTGTAAACAAGACTTTGTCCTCCTTTACTGTTCTCTATGAATTCAATGTTTAACTGGCCATCAGCCATAGCGATTTTGATGAATTTTCACAGTTTTGCTTTTTTATATACATCTATTTTCATGGTGGTAAAAAAAAACAAATAGGCAATCAAAATACATAAATAAATAAATAAAATTTGAAAGTTCCATTTAATTCGGCGTCGGTTGATATTATAGTGTTATTAACTGGCTGTTTCTGTATTCGCACTGGTATAGATTCAAAGTTTGCTGTATTGGCCTCGAGACCCGTAGGGTCGAGGGCCAATACAGTTGACCGAGAATCTATACCAGTGCCAATACAGAAACACCCAGTTCATAACACTTTTATTAAATAATCCAACTTTTTCAATATAGACTTGTTCTGAATGCTGTATTACATACATCAAATGTGAATATAGGGCCAATATTTCCAATACGGACTGGCAATGAATCCTGATAAAATTCCGACAACGACCGGAAGTGAAAAGGCTGTATTAGCCCTAGGGCTCATACGGCCTTTTTCAGTATTGGACCGGGCCGAAAAGCAATATAGATCACGTGATTTATATGACCAGAACGACGTCACCAGTATGACACATGCCGTTTTGGTAGTATTAGGGCTGTTTTAATCGTATTATTTAATAATAAGTTGTTACGTCTATTAAAACTCATATTGACCGATACAAAAGACTGTAATTGTTTAATTACATAATAATCCTTTAACTCTGTAATTTTAAATCTAGACTCTTTGAAATTCATACTCCATACAAATCCCCCCTCCAAAAAATGTCTTCTTCATTAGTACATATTTTATAATTAAAAAGAGGAAAACAACTGACTCATAAGGCACATCAATATATTGTGGTAAAAATAGCTAAAAAAAACGACCCTAAACGATGAAGAGCAAATTCAAATGCTTAGATGCCCCCCCCCCCAAAAAAAAAAAAAAAAAAAAAACAAAAAACAAAAAAAAAAACAAAAACAAAACAAAAACAAAAACAAAAACAAAAACAAAAGCAAAGCAAAACAAAAAAAAAAAAACAAAAACAAAAAACAAAACAGGAAATCTGTTCGAATATAAGTTTGATTAAAATCTGTGTTCTTTTACAAATGCTATTGACTAAAGTCACTTTCAATAAACTTTGACCTGTGAAAATGATGATGTAACGTACTACAATGCATTTTTGACTTGGTACAAGCATACCAGTGGTTGGATTAAACCGGTTTTACTTATTAATATGGAAATTTGCAAAAAATCAGTACTCCAATATTTGCAAAACGATCGCCTGGGGCAGGCGAATTCGTGCTGACAGAATCTAAACATTGACATTTCTGCAGTTGTTCATACAAATATTTTAGAACATTAACTTTGCACATTATACTCAAAGTTTAAAAAAGGTCTAAATATAAAGAAAAAGTAGATAGTTACGATATTTTTTATATAAAAAAGAGAAAATTCTTGAATAGACCTATATTAGTTTAATTTTTTAAATATTCTGTCATCGTTAATCTAATTATAAAAAAAAATTTTCGGATAGTAAAGGTTTTGCATTATTGCAAACTATTCAGGCTTATCTGAAAAAAAAAATTCTGTGTATATTTATAATTTCATCCTGCGTCATATATACTTTGTAATCTTGTATGTTTGTACGTATTATTTCTAGAAAGTGTTCATTTATGGATAAAATAATTTGATTTTTACTTGGGAAAAGGGGTTTTGAACAAGTAAGGAATTAGAAAAAAGGCAGGCTCCAAAATTTGGTAGGAAAAAGCAGGCGAAAAATATGTTTGTAAAAATCCAGGATTATATATCAGCTGGATTTTCATTGCATATGTTACATATAACAGTAAAATGACAAATATTTCATTAATTTTCAATATTTTCAGCTAACTGTTTGTTCATTCTCCATCGACATACTTATTTGTTATTTAATTAAAGTATTGAATTTCTATAAAACGCACAAATTGTGGGAAACCTGTTACATATGTTTATTTAAAGAATATAATACATTGTAAACATCTGTTTATTATCTCTCTGCACAGAGAAATTTATCTTTACTGGATATCTTGATTAGTGATAATTACTTAAAAACGTCTAAAAATTGTAATTTATTGGAAAACGCTGTAAAATAATATCTAAATCATTTGTGATCAATCGCATAAGATTACTTGAAGTTTCCGATAGTTTATTTGTTTTCTCTGTGTTATTTTAATACTCCATTATTTTTGTTTCTTTAAATTAGAGATAAATAATATAAATGAGTATTTGATTTTACTTTCCATTAATATAAATAACCTGATCACTGGTAATTATCTGTGGAGGCGTGGATTACAACAGCGCGTGCAAAAATATGTAAAAAATACACTGGGGTCGACTCCTATCAATTCATTATTGGAAATAACGATTAAATCAAAGAAAAGATATACAGATAAACCTACCTAAAGCTGTTTTAAAGTATATGTCAACAAGTGATGTATAAACGTTCTTTTCGTTTTTTTTTTTGTATAGCGACAGTATCCGACCAGCAGCTATGAGTTCCTTAAGCTAAGTTTACAGTTAAAAACGAGCATATTTTGACCCTGCTATCTATAATGTGTATTGTCAAACCAATTCTTATATTTCTAGCTAGTAGTCAAGTTGATAATAATATACCAGGGTACCTCAACCAATAGAGCTTCATAACGAGTCCCAAAGTGGCGGATAGGGGAGACCCTCTCGTTGGGTTGTTGTCAGATCATAATACGGAAAGCATGACCACGGACCATAGTGGGTAACGTGTTTGGAGAATGCAACAATCCCTGTACGCTAAAGACCCCTTCTGTAGTTTTCGAAAAGACTAGGCTGATGGCCGCTACTGAAGGCTAATTTATCCGACCCTACTGAACCATTCTCCTTTTACAATGGCAGTCAAAATTGGTTCCCCTTGGTCTCCCAACCCACCCCTGTTTGAAAAAAACCTTTGTTTAAAAGGAACAGCGATAACAGCACCTGTAGTGTATGGTTAATCTACAGCTCCCTTTTTGTATTGTTTATAAGTAAATATTAAAGGTTTTCAAGACATTGAACACATTTAAATTTTAAAGTTGTGACCACGTCCAACCTCATAATCCCAAACGTTTTGATGACGAGCATACTTCATCAACGCAGAAAGCTTATAGTACGCACGGTACATGTATTTATATTATAACTATTTATAGTATAACTAATAGCTGAATTCAAATACCAGAAATAAACAACTTGTGACCGAACTACGCAGTAAGTCACAAGTGCTGGCGCGCAGCGCACGAGTTATTTACAGCTGTAATTCGGTCACGAGTTGTTTATTTCTTGTATTTCAATTCACCGATTAGTTATACTTTATATTACATTGTACAGAATCTAGAATTTTAGCAGAAAAAATGAAATAAAACGGACTATGTCTTTTGATATCTCTCTGCAGCAATTATGACGTCACTTCTTAGAGTAAAATACTAGTTGTTCTTTTCACATGTGATTTATATATAATTTTTCTTTCATTCGGGTGATACTGTAAATCACCGGTTACAATGTACTAACTGTATTTACTTGCAAATCCCACCTTTGAATAACTGCAACATCATTCATCATTGGTCAGTTCGCTGACTTTTTGTCTTGGTTTATGACAGTCACGTAAAGAATTTGACGGGATTAACAAATTCAATAATTGCTCATTGTTGAGGGGAATATTTTATTACCTCATGTATAGCAAAACATGATATGTTTAATTTGAAAGATCTTTACCTACTTCATGTTTTGAAACAGTTCAGAAAAGATTTTTGACATTTTTCTTCACGAGAACTTTGGCAGTGATGAACAGGTTTTCTAAAAATTTTAATTGCAAGTCCATTCAACATTTTAGTTTGCATATACTTAATCAATTGTCATTCGAGCATATCGAATGGATGTAAAACTTAATACGGTTACCTCAGATTAAGGGGCCAGGATAAAGAAGGTGTCTTATGGTCTCAAGAGATGTCTAAGTGTTCAGTCAGGTTGATTAAACGATCTCATGTTTGGATGTTTCGTAAATTTTGTCTTAAATATAAGACAGAAATAAATATCTTACATGTAAGACCTAAATAAAACATATTAAAGGTTTTGACAAGATAACAACAAAACAATATGTTACAGTTGTTTACAAGCTGACAGTACAGTGATGTGTATAGATTTTGTAATTTGACACCGTCTATTGCATGTGTTGATTATCACATTTTGAATCTGTCCTAACATACGTGTAAAACAAATTTTCAAATTATGAGCAATATGAAAGTCTTAACAAGAATTTCTTCATCTTTGAATATTTTAATACGATGTTACAAAGTAACTCCGCAAAAAATATATTTATATCTGGTTAAGATATCATCCTAAGATAGCTTCGTTAACCTGGCCTCTGGTTTTTTTAACAATTTACATGGACGAAAGAATCGATCACTGTAACATATATCATGTAAATACCCTGAAGTAGCTTTAAGCATTTTGTAGGTCAACGCAAAACACAACATTATCATTAACATTATCGTGATTGTCATTTCAGTTGAAATTGTGTATGAAATTATTGAAAGTATTCAGTGATGGAATTATGTTTTTTTTTTTAAACAATGGTTATTTTCATAAAATTGATTATTTTCCCTCCTCATAGCAAGTGACATCGTTAGTAATAAAAGCTCCACCCACTGCACGTAAAAATGGCACAATAGGGTGCAAGATTTCAAATTGTGTAAAAGACTATTATATATATATATATATATAACAATTTTATGCTATACAATAAATATAGAACAATGGAAATTTGTTTTCTAGTACTGATTTTATCAGTTTTGTTATTGGACAATCCCATCGCGGGGAGTAAAAGTGACAAACCTGATCAAGTCAGTATCTGAAAACAAATTGCATAACAAATATCATTTGAACTACAAAATTAAAAAATGTCATATTTATGAGACAATAGAAAACCTAAATTCAATATAACTGATCATAACTCAGCTTCCGAAATTGAGATGTAAGCTCGAGGGAAAAAGAAAAGAAAATTTACACAAAATCTAAGTATCGAGACATAGACAATAACGGTGGAATGACTCGACATAAAATCGATACATGGGTGAGGCTGAGAACCGGGTGAAAGTGCGAGGTTATCGCGAGCATTTTCCCGATTCGTGCCGAATTTATGTCAAGTCAATGCACTGTTATTGTCTTTATACAGCGATCTTTAGTAACATTGGTTGATATTACTACCAATTTCAAGATTATTTAAAACGTTTGTTACCCTCAAGAGGCCCCAATTGATTTGGCGGGAGAACTCACCTTTTCATTTTATTTAAAATAAGGGAAATTTGTCTTCAAATATTTTTTTTTCAACAATAAAAAATAAGAAACAAGAGATTAAGTATTGAAATTTTATTCTGATGATTGAAATCAGTACGTTTGTTCATTTCAGTCCCGTCAATCAGGTCAAGTAGGTGTGGCCTAAATGTTATGTACTGTCAGTGACCGTATACGTAGTATATCATCTGTAAATAAACTCTCATGGCAGATTGACTGCTCAAATAGAACGACTGCAGTATAAATAATAACTGAAGTCAGTGCTTTTAAAAATGTCAATGTTTCGCGCGTCGTTAGCGTGATTTAATTAAGTAAAGGCAGTATGCAAAAAGATGTATTTCTCAAACAATGCAAATTAAATTTTAAAAATTAAATATTCTATAGAACGTTGTAGGTTTGTCTTAGACTTTCTTGTTGGTAAAAATATTAAAAGTATCACACATTTTTAGAAGTAATTTTATGTCTTTAAAAAAAAAAACCTAATAAAACTTTTGACTCCTGTTTGTGATTCTTTCTGAACCAAAAGAAATTTGATAAATATTTTATTTTATTTATTGAAAAAATCTGGAACATTTCGTTAATTAAACTATCAATTAACGACATCCATCTGCAGTGATTATAAACAAAGGGGAAAACCTGTTTAAAAGCGCACATTGATAGCATATAAAACTAGCCAAATTGAATAGATATAACAACCAAGCTATGGGAGCCTAAGCTAGTTTTACAGTTAAAACAAACAAATTCTGACCGCATACCGTTCTAACAATTTTTGCGGTTCTAACATGTGGTCACCTTTTTTGGTAATCGTACCGTATTGGCTTTGATTAATAGTATTTTTTATACAACAGAGTATCTTGACGTGCCTTCACCAAGTCCGACTATATCCCTACTCTCTTATATGTTTGTCTTTTCTGCTATTTTATGTTAATTTTTGTGTGGGGTGTTTTGTGTTCTTTTGTGTTAGTTTTTGTCTTGGGTGTTTTGTGTTCTTTTGTGTTTTAGTTGTGTTCTTTTGTGTTAGTTTTTGTCTGGGGTGTTTTGTGTTCTTTTTTGTTAGTTTTTGTCTGGGGTTCTATTCGTTTGGTGGCGTTGATTGATTTATATGTCATGGATGAATTTCCTTGTTATCCATTTTTTTGTTGGTTCAAGTGTCATGGTATATAGTATATGTACAAATTGTTTTGATTTTTTTTCAATTTGCGGGAAGCTATGTCAGATATTCTTTAAACCAAATATTCTTACCTTTTATATGCTCCTAATAGTTACAATAGTATTTCCATTACCCATTGATATAAAGTTTGTACGTCATTTCGTAATTGAATAATTTTTTCTACATCAAGATAAAAAAAAACTACTGAAAATTCCAATTTTTTGCACTAATGCACATTGTTTAACCGTTTCATAAACAACTTTGATAAAATTAATCTCTTTGTAGTATATATAACTAATTCATTTGAAAGTGTTCATGGAATATTTAGTGATCGTTTTATCTGGATAATTTCACAATTATCTACACAGCATGCACTAACAATGTGTCATATTTGATTATTGGTGTGAAATATGACAATTATAAATAATGGCAAAATACGGGGGTTGTAATTTTTAAACCATGTGTTATTTTGATAAACTTATCGACTTGCAAATAAATAATTTTAAGAGAAAGAAAATAATTACATCGTTTTATTAGTTGAAAATAAAACGATCAAATAGATTACTGACTATTGACACGATATAGATCATACCACTTGTTATTGAACAAAGAACAATATGGGTCGAAGAAAGAATCATGAGGTAAAAACAATCAAACGAGAGTCTGTTACGTGAATGTTGTCAACAGCGACAAGCTCTTTGGGGGTAGTGTAATTTATTTTGGCCGCGAAGGGGATTTAAAGGATAAAATGACGATATAATCGTGCTTTATTTACTTTTCAAAGCAAAAAACGCTAATGAACTCATGTAGGCTGAAAAGTTATACAGAAAAACAACGTTCCCATTCGAATTATTATAATCATGCTTATAACAACATTTTTAAAGTTAAGAATTCTATGTCAAACTGTATGAAATACATGCAAATTAGAACATTACTGATTTAGAAATTAATAAGAGTACAATGTCTATGTTGCAGGTTGCTAGATTCCCTGTTTTACTTTAATGTAGTGACAATTACCGGTAGTTCATGATAACAATTCTAATGCAAAGGATGTGCACATGTTCGATTTTCGACTTGCAAGTTGTTGTCGAAGCCTAAAATGTTGAAACACGAACCAATCACAAAAAATAAACCAAACTGATAGTCTCTGTAACATATTTGCTTATTGTATCAGCATACAAACGTTATTGGTCATTAGCGCTACGCGGTTATTGTTTAGGCAAACCAGCGTTATTGGTCCTTAGCGCTACGCGGTTATTGTTTAGGCAAAACAACGTTATTGGTCCTTAGCGCCGCGGGATTATTGTTTAGGCAAACCAGCGTTATTGGTCCTTAGCGCTACGCGGTTATTGTTTAGGCATACCAACGTTATTGGTCAGTAGCGCTGCGGGGTTATTGTGTAGGCATACCAACGTTATTGGTCCTTAGCGCTGCGGGGTTATTATGCCGATATACCAACGTTATTGGTCATTAGCGTTGCGGGATTATTGTTTCGACGTACCAACGTTATTGGTTATTAGCGCTGCGAGGTTATTGTTTCGACATACCAACGCTATTGGTCATTAGCGCTGCGGGGTTATTGTGTCGACATACAAACGTTATTGGTCATTAGCGCTACGGGGTTATTGTGTCGGCATACCGACGTTATTGGTCCTTAGCTCTGTGGGGTTATTAGCTCGGCATACCGACGTTATTGGTTCCTAGCTCTGCGGGGCTATTGTGTCGGCATACAAACGTTATTGGTCATTAGCGATGCGGGGTATTGTGTCGGCATACCAACGTTATTAGTCCTTAGCGCTGCGGGGTTATTGTGTCGGCATACCGAAGTTATTGGTCCTTTAGCGCTTCGGGGTTATTGTGTCGACATACCGACGTTATTGGTCCTTAGCGCTGCGGGCGAGACTGATTCACTGTTGAAAATGCATTATATTATACATTACATCAACATTTTTCTTTAACATAACATAACCAATATTTCTCTATGGATAAAAATTAAACAAGAAGAAATTACACCATATTCCATTAGTTTTCATAGTAATCATCCTTTAGCTATTGAAAAAAGTACATATGTAGATACTCTAAATTTGCGAAGAAATTTAAGATTATGTAATGTCTGTAATAATATACTGTAAAACAAACATTAAAATCAGAGAAAACTTCAACACTAATTTTAAATTTGAAAATGGCTATACTGATATGGACAAACTACGGGAAATGTTACATACAAACACCAAGGACCAAGTGAGAGTGATGGGATTCTTTTTAAAACAGTCTTTAGCACTGAGGACAGGGGGCTAATTCATTCTGTATGATGTTTCTTCTTGTTAGTTAAAAAATATTTCGCATGTTTGTTTTATATCTAGCAATTGGTCCTTAGGGACACAAAATGGTAATAAACTTATGATTTATAACTTATTATGATGTTTTGAACTCTTGTACCCTACAATGCTTTTTGATTTTTCCCATTATATCTTCTAAAAAATCAAATTTCTGTCATTTAAATACGCCAAGCCATTTAAGAATTGACTGTATGAAGAAATAACCTCAATCACGTGGTGCACACCAAATACGCGGGTTATTTGAAAGTGTGCACCGTGTGCATTGAGGTTATTTCGAATAGACTGAAAACAAAATTACAGTCACTCCTTATAATTTAATTAAAACGTTTTTTTTGACGTCTAAAACGTGGGGATTCCCTTTTATGACATGATAGACGAAAAATTTTGACCAATAAAATGACGCGTTACATCCCATATTAAATTATATAAAGATAAATCATTCAGTAGATCATATATTGTTATATTTCATTAAAAAAATATTATTCCAGGAATAATCCACGGAATTTTTTACCTGTAAAGATATGCTAATTACACGAAATTGCTTAAAATAATTTGATGTTTCAAAGAAAAACTTCCATTTGACTACTAGTATTTATTCAAAAACAACTTTAACTAAAAAGTTTAAAATGTTTCTAAAATTTTTATTTACGTGTAACTATAAAACGAGGACGATGTTAATTAATTTTTAAACATTGTACATGCTTGTTCACACTAGGTTCTGGAAAACTCCAAAGATAAACAAAAACAAAAAAAAACGACGTTGTTACGCAGATTGGTCACAGAATTAAATACAAAAAATTGTGGCCTTGACATTTATAACAAAATTTTAAAAAGAGTGATCTTGATGAGAAATATTAGAATATTCCCTAATTTTTCCTCCAATCAAATAAGAGGAATCAGTCTATTGTTACGTCAAAACCACGGACGCAAGGTGATCACATTGACTGAAAACTAAAAGTAGAATAACGTCATAAGTGATCGTTTAAATTTGTAAAAATAAACGTCATAAAATTCAACGTTTTTTTTACCTAAATTAATTATGCTGCCCGTTAATTAGCTGTATAATAATAAAATGGAAATCAGTTTTATTGCCGTATTTTTTGTGCGACCTATTAAATACTCGCCTATCATTGCAGAGAGCTCAAAGAAATGAAAATTGCATTCACTACAGACATAGCAGAATGAATAATATAAATTTGGATAGAAAACTTGGTTCATATTCTATTTATTCGTACGGATGCAAATATGCAAGGTTAAGTCCTGTCTTGCTACACGAAGCAATGAGTTGATTTAATTAACAGTTGACTCCATTTCTGTCCAAGTAAATAAGGACTTATTATATCGCCAACTTGTCCACAACTTATTTCTACCGGATCATTACATAGCGTTTCGTCGATCATATTAAACATTTTATTGACACAGATCATGAGCAAATGACCACATTCTGAAAACAGACGGCCATTTATCAATCTTTCTGAAGAATCAATGAGTAATTTGTCAGCCCTAGTTTAGAAATACTGAGAGAGATGTTTTTTTCCTCATTGTGATTTTCTTACATGAAGCTGGATTTCTAAAATAGCATAATGTCAACAAATATATAAAGGAGTAAAACCAATATTAGATTTTCCTTAACATTCTATGTACAATTATCAAATTTCAATCTTCTATGGAAAGTTTATATTGATTTTAAATGAAGAAAGAACCATAATTTATCATATGAAGACAACATCATGTCATTTTTCTTCCTCTATATCAAACCTCTCCTTAACTTGCATGTAAGAAAGCAATGTGCTTTGGAACTCTAACGTCCTGAATTTTGAACCTCAAACCTGAATGTCCACAATAGGTTTTTACCAAATTCATGTCAGTAATTTAAAAATTCTGCCAAGATCTTAAGGTTTACATTGATACCAAATTCAATTCAAGATAATTATCAATATACATAAAACTGAGAAGCACAAAGAAATATGTTTTTATATCCACTTTTTTCAGGTAGGTTCCAAAAGGGAATTTCACGTAAGAGCGGTTTTACACATAAAGACCGAAAACGACAAACAAAACTGTATCAACCGTTTTGAATTCACGATATTTTGCAAATGGCGGTGCCCGAGATCGTAAAAAATAGAAAACAATTTCATTTGGTAAACAATGCACATACAAAAAACATGACATTGACCAATAATATAGTCAAGTCTGCCTGATTAAGGAAATGGATATTTACAATTCACTTGTCAACCCACTTACGTGCACACTACCAAAGGAAGATATAATCAAAAATCATATTTCTGTTCTATCTTCATTCGGTATTGCTGTAAGTGGTGACAATTTTAACCTCCCTTCCATTTACTGCATACCCTACTTCATAAGTGTCCATATAAACAAAGGTACATTTGTAAGTAGCACCAAATGCACTTCTAAACCACTTTCAAAATTCTTTACTACTTTACTTACAGCGATTAAGGACTGTCTCAACAGCTACTGTGATAAGGCCTACTCAACTAGTAGTGTGCATCAGATATTTCTAAAGACTTACAGGAATATCTCTCTTCTAATTATCGTACCTACTGTAATAGCATAGAACCCACCCATATGATGAACTAAAATCTGTTTTTTGTGAGCTACTCACCAATGTTTCTGGACTAAACAAAGGTTTACAAAGATATGCCTATCTGGTATTATGTAAGGATAAGGCATATTTTGTAATAAAAAAACCACTGATTCTAACAAAAAGTACTCTGAGACTGATCTTGTAAACATGCGGGAATTTTTCAGCGACAAAATCTTTGTTGGGTTTGGAGGACAAGTTTTTTAACAGACGGTCGGCATTCCAATGGGGACAAACTGTGCACCGCTTTTGGTCGACTTTACAGGGGCTACTAAATCGGAAAGAAAATAAACTAGCAATCCTTCAATTTCAGTTTCCGCTTTATAGATGAAGTTCTATCACTTAATAATCCTAACTTTAAGGATTAACACATCTCATCTATCTATCACAGTGAACTTGAAAGCAAAGAGATCATATACACACCCACTTCTGCTTCATATCTAGATTTGTACTTGCACATAGATAATAATGACTAATTGAAATAAAAACTTTATGACAAACGTGATGATTTTAATTTTCCGATTGTGAACTTCCTCTTTCTTAGCAGTAACCTACCAAGGTCTCCAGCTTATTGGGTGTACATTTTACAATTTATTTGCGACTGTCGTGCATGTGATTTATACGGCGACTTTCTGGGTAGGGCGGGATTGTGTCACATAAACTTCTAAGACGGGGTTGTGTTCAGTCTCTGTTAAAATTACATTACTTCTAAAATTGCACGGTCGTCATCCCGAATCCATTGGCCGATACGAAGTTTCTATCTCACGTATGAGTCTAGATATTTTCAGTTAGATTTCACGTCCTTCTGGAATTGACACCTCAAAAGACACTGGCTTTTACTCACTGGCAATGTGAAGGGTGCCGTTAACGGAGCAGGGCATGCTTACCCTTTCGGAGCTCTTGATGTCACTCCCGGGTTTTGGTGGGAGTTCACATTGCTAGTGCTTTAGTTCTGTGCTGTCTTGTTCTATTTGTGTTTAGTTTATTATATTTTGTTTATTCTTTTAGTTATACCTTTACCATTGTGGCGTTTGTGTATTGTGTTTTATTCTCATGACTTTGTCTTTACCTTGTGTTTCGAATTTACGGACTTTCCTTGCTGTTTAGTCGATTCGGTATTTTTTTACAGATACATGTACTTCTATAATAAGATATACAACTTTTTGACAAAATCCCTCAGATGATAGTTAATGCCTGAAATAAGTGGTTATCCCGTTTTTAGAGGGAAATTTTAAGTGCTCATTAATTTCTCATATTTCGACTCTTGATTCAATTGACTGAAATTCAGGTAAAATACATCAAATTTTTCAAACAAAAAATTTTTATACTTAAACTAATAACAAAAAATTTATTGGACAACTTTTATGCAGCTTCTCTTACAAAACCCATTCAATGTTTTTTTTTTATGAAATTGACATAAAATGTGTCTTTATCATAATTATAGATATATAGCGATATCCACTTGGTATGTCTATTTTATTTTATAAATTGAAAATTTTGATTTCATTTCATAAAATTTCTGTACAATGCTTATACAAGTGATAACTTGTGACAGAATCGCTTTTCTTCACATTAGCACTAGAGTATTTTATATTTCGTTTTTATTGACTCTATTTTTTCATACATTTCTATTTGAGGTTTTTTGTTTAGTATATGCATTTTATCACGGATTATTTCCATTCGCGGTATTTTCATCAAAAACAACGATAGGTTGTCTAGATTATCAAAGAAACTGGATTAACCAGGAGATTTGGCGTGTTAACCACGATTCGTGTCAACGTGTAGATTTTGGGCAGTCTAAATTTATGTAATTTAAGAAAATATAAACAGACTGTATACAATAACTTATCTACTAAACGCTCAGTTGACTCTATAGCCGTTTTCAGAGACTCTTTTCCGGAATCACGATTCTGACTCTAAAATATTATAATTTGAAGCAAGTTATTTCCATTTCTGGGAAGTAGTGCTGGTTCGCTGCAATGAAGATTAAAGGATTAACCGTTTTTAAAACTTGTTAATTTGAACGGTATGTTTAGTTGATATAAATTTGGGAACTACTTGCGATCTTTTTGCTTCCAACATACTTGTAATCAAACTTGATTATAAAGCTGGAAATATTTGTATATCAAAGTAATAAATAATTTCTATTTACTTCCTACTGGTTGCTTTGCACTGCAGCGAACACGTACTACGTCACAGCAAGGGAAATAACTTGCCTCAAATTATTATTTTAGAATCCCGAAAATGAGTTTCCGAAAAGAACTATTATTTTTAATTTTGACGTTTTACGTTAGCGGAATCTCGGACTACAATTAGGATGGGTGGATGGAGTATTGTTTTATATACAGAGGCAATTATTAAATGTATACCAGGACGACAACATTTTGATGTGATATGAATATGAACCCTGCTTTGTACTAGACGGAAACTCTTAGTCGGATTTTAACGTGCCAATTCACCAGGTAACAATCCGTAGGAAGACATGTCACCCCATCCGGACACGTTATACTGACTCCGAGCCGACCAGTCTTTGTTCTTACTCCCAAGTGCAAGTCCTTGGCGGAGAAGCACCAAATACCAATTTTACAGTCTTTGGTTTGACGCGACCGGGTATCGAACCGACAACTTCCGCACTCGAGGCGAGTACGCTATTAAATCACCGAGGCGGTTGACTAAAGGACCAAAAAAGATTTATTTAACTAGAAATAAAAAATTAAGATTCCTCTATTTAATCAAATGAGATTTAACCTCACAAACAATATTTTTTCAAACGGAATTTAAACTGACAGATAATGCGAAGGAAACTTTAAATTTTCCAGTGACAAATGTACAACTGGTTAAAATGCAATTAATATCTCCCACAGAGAGCAAGCGAGACAATCAATTATAGGGATTTATAGCACCTATGGCTTCGCAATACATTAGAAACGTCATCTAGAACGCTACAACAGTACAAATCGGACTCTCTTGGGGGCATTCTGTTTGACGACAATCGTAAACGAATCGATTGCAATGTTAGCAATGATGGTTGTCGATAAAGAACATTCAAAGATAGAAGCGATACAAAATAATGTCTTTCCATGATATTTTAGGGAACAAATTACTATAAATTTATTAAAGAAATCAGCTAATAACTATAGCAGAGACTTTTTTGTTTAAAAACCGAACTGTTAACACATTTTTGATATTCTGAAAAAAACTTTAATCAAAAGTTTACTAAAACATATATATAGTTTATACGAGCAGTAAGTTCTTTACGGTTATTTTTGTCTGCTCTCTGCAAAACCGGATGTGAATAATTAAAAGTTAATTTTTATAGATCTAGAAATCTACCCCAACTCCCTGCCTAAACTTTTAATCGTTTTATTAAAATTGTATTTGGCAGATCTGTCCATAGACATGACAGATGACAATACAATAATATCAAATATCTTACTTTTGCTGAACGAGATTTGCCAGTTTTTTTTCGAAATACAAATTAATTTTCTGCCAAGAAAACTTTATCTTTTTTGCTTCTTTGACCACCGGAATAATTATTTCCAAAAATAATTTTCCTCTGTTTAGGATTGTGATTCATGGTGAATCCAAATAAGAATACAGGATGCAAAGTAAATCAACCGTATCTATCAATTCCTTTTTATTAATTTCATGATTATTAAACTATAAACTTTTTTGAAGATTCAAATGAGTACGGGAGTAAACTATAAACATAATAAAAGGGTACTTTTTTGTTAGAAAATGAACCTCTTAGTTATAACAAACATAAAAATGCATGCAGATTGATCAGAATCCGTTCGACAAATTTTCCAGCTGTATGTATGGAATGCGCCCGGACGTCCAACAACCTCAGCCAATTCAAAAAGGCCGCTTGATGTGAGAGGATATGCTTACCCTTCCGGAGTACATGGCACTCACTGGTTTTGTGGTCGTGCAAATTGCAAGTGGATTAGATTTGTATCGACTTGCTCTTATTCTCTTTTGGTTCGCTATGTTTTCCATTCTTTTCTTTATTTCTTTGCGATATTTGTTTGCTGTGTTAGTCTTCTCAAGGATTCACCTCGTCTTTTAATTTTGGTATTGTGGAATATGCCAACTGTATTCTTTTCCCGATGTTTATGACAACTATTTTGGTTATACTGATCAAGATCACGTCTGTTGTTTAAACTGAATGACAGCTAAGATAAAATATGAAACATGACCAGTCGATGTTTGATATTTAACATTGCTGTGTCTGATTTGATTAAGTACTAGTTATAAGATGTTTTATCATGACTACCAATCAATTTATGTCACTCAATTACAAAAAGGATGTTATTTTTCTAAATATTACAGAATTATGATATGACGTTGCAAAATGGAAGCAAAAGCGGTATTTTTCATGTTTTTATATCTAGTCTTAATCTATTAACAACTCACCCACTTATCTCTTTCTCTGCCAGATTAAGAAAGTTGTTTGTGGCACAGAGTTGGAAATATTTGAATAAAGTTTTGTAAATTCTTAATGGGTCGATTTTATACCTAAAAATTATAAACTTAACAAGGAAGTGTGACGGACGGACGGACTTAGACAATCGCTATATCCTCGTATTTTCTACTTTCTTTCGAAAGTACGGGGATAATAAAAAGTGACACTAGACAACAGTTAATTTTTTTTTTGGTTGAAAAAAATTAAATCCTGAACGAAATGACAAGTTTTTGTAATCTTCTGCTAATTTTATGCTCTACATTAAGGAAAACACGAGGCTGACGAATTATGGATTTAGAAAAAAAAATCTGCGAGGTGAGTAGTTTTTTAATTCAAAGTTCAGAATCCATACAGGTTGCAAGCATTGTTAGAGATATATACACAAACGAAAACGGCATACTGTAAAACAATAAAAATGGAAAGAATTGTCAGACAAGCATGTAGATCCAAAAATTGTAAACAATGTGTTTAAATAACAGTTTACAGATTAAAACAAAAGTCCTGACGTCAAGCGCTTGTGAAAATAACGATATATTCAGACTAAAAATATGAAAACTTGTACAATATGATGACAGATCAAACTTCATAAAAAGTGCAGATTGAATAATGATGGCGGGTGTGTGAATAATAAAAAGTTATAAACTGCTTGATAAAACCAATAAATCTTATTAATCTGGCATGATAGTGAATATAACAAACAAATAATTAAGATTAAAAAACGACGCGAACAGCTGTATCCTCATTTGCACCTCGATGGTTCATACAAATATCAGTTTTCGGATTACAGTAGTATTTTTTAATAAGTCTTATTCACATGCAATACATCTTTTTTATTGGTAGAACCTTTTTAAATTGCCCTTATTTGTAAATTCCATCTTTTATTTTAAGTTATTTTTGTTCCTTCGGTAGTTTCATGTTTTATACTTGTGCTATGGGGCATCGGTGGCCGAGTGGTCTAGGTAGTTCGTCATGACTACTAATGATCACTAGCCTGTCAACACTGAGGATGTGAGTTCGAATCTCACCTGTGGTGGGGTGTGTTCGACTCCGATCTAAATTGAGAAGGATTGCCAATTTTCCTACGAAGGTCGCTGGTTCTCTCCGGGTACTCCGGCTTCCTCCACCAATAAAAACTGGCCGCCGCGAAATAGCCAAATAAGCTGAAAACGGCGTAAAACCCCAACTAAACAAACAAAGAAATAAGTTTTTTTTCTCCCCAAAGTTGACTTTTCACAGCGTAAAATATGAAGGGAATTATTAGTATATACGAAAGACATGTTTACATCATCTATTCATGTGTGTAAACCCACGGTCTTCAAAAATCTTATTGAATATCAGGGGAAAAATGATTATATTCTCGATAAAAGGTTGTTTTTTTCATTAACATTACATTTGTGGTTGATCAGTTATTGAAAATCCTAGCTGATTTTTCTCATTCAACTCAGTCTGTAGTGCTTTCCCCAGATATTTGTAAAGGCATGGTAAATTTAGTATTTTGAGGGCAATCAATGGTTAAAAAGGGCAGTATATTTATCAAAACCAGCAATAAACAGCCTTTCCCCTAGTGTGATGGTGAAAAAGTGTCATAAAAGTGTGCCAACACAACAGGGGTACATGATTAAATGCAAATCAGTTTCAAAAAGATAAGATTAACTAAAAATTGAAAGTTAGGTTTGGCTACCTTTTGGGGCACATTGTAAAATTCATGAAGAGGACAGCATGGCGCTTGAAGATGGAGGCATGGTGCATCACCATGCTAAATTGGTCTAGGGAAACATCTAATGTGGATAAATATTGTTCTGTTGTTGTCTCGATCTTGGACTCGCTGTCGGTCGTATTTTTGCATTTAGATCCTTATATGCAAATAATTATAGTATAACTAATCTTGAAATGCGAATACCTAACAATCTACAACGAGTTACCGAATAACACATTAATTCACGAGTGCGCGAGGCGCACGAGTGATCAGTGTTTTTCGGTCACGAGTTGTAGATCTTTGGTATTCGAATTTCAAAATTAGTTATTCTGTTTATTACATTGAAATATTCCATGTATTCAGAAATTGTAACGAGAAAATACAAGGGATTATGTTTTTATATGATTGCGTGTCGACCATTGTATAGCAACGCCGTTGGCGACGGCTATTGTTACGTCACTTCCTAGAGTGAAATATGACTTTCGATTTTACTGGGTGAATTGTCGAATTTAATTTCACTCGGAAATCCCGATATTTCACCTCACTCAATGTAATAATGTTTATTAATGAAACGTACTATTCCGATGTTGCTTGCACATTTTATTTCTGTGGGGTTTAAACATGCCTCAACGCGCGCATTTTCATCAGTAGCCTCCCTTTACATGTCCATTGACTAAAACAAACCATTACAAAATAAGACAATAGCAAAGGGAAGAAAAATATCACTGCATGGTAGAATCTAGGAAAATTCAGTCGATGACAGTGACATCCCTATGTGATTTATAGACTAGAAATACTTTTATATATTATACAATCGAAAACAGAATAAAGTACCCTTTCTACGTAAAAAATGAAACTTTAATATGGAGTATGCTTTAGCCTAAAATCGGGCGAAGCAAGTAGCAATATTTTTTAGTCCATCGTCATGTAAACACGGCCATATTGGAAGCCGTTGTTATGGTGTCATATTTGTAGGTCATTGAAGAAATTTTCGAATAAAGTTCATAATGCGCACAAAAACTCGAAAAAAGGTCGGTGGAAAATTATATCGTATAGAAATTATGTTTTAGCGATAGCGAGCAAGTGCGAAAATATTTTAACCGGAAGTCGCGCTGTATTTTTGAGGGTTTCTGGGATAGATTTACAAATGCTACTTTCGGTTTGAAATTACAGTCTACTTGATATCTGGATTTGAGACCCATATTCTACACTTGGTCGGGCTTCGCCCGATATTAATAAGTACATAAAAAACATCTAGAAAAACTTAAATCATCGTTACTAAAATGGTGAAAAATATTGCCAAGTTCTTTGTATCTGTGATCAAAATTTAAAGTTGCTAAAAAGACTGGTACAAGACTAACTAGACTGACATTTCCTTAGGCTCCGTTACTGTAACCTTATGAAAGTCAGATGTTGTTCTGGAGTTAAGTCGCCTTGTCCATAAAAAATCAAATATGCACGAAAAATCACAAAATTAGCAATTTTCGGTTAAATTAAAACACGTGTCGACTTCGATGGGCTCAATATATCTTGTCACAATTTGAAACATACTTTGTTAAGATAATTATCTTTCAAAGGTCAACTTCTTATCAATGCTAAACATATAGATTTAACTCCTATTTTGTGTTTTAATTTAATGAAGTTTATCCTTGACTTAATAAAAAACGTCAATTAAAAGCCTGAATATAGAATAGAAAAAAGAGCATTGTAAGTACAGTTGCAAGACAAGAGACAGTCACATCTCTATGTGATTAATTGACCAGATATACTTTTATGTATATTTTACAATCGAAAACAAAACATAAAATAAAAAAAGGCCATAATGTAAGTCAATACAGTTGCAAGACTAATGATAGCGACTCTGTTTAATTAATCGACTAGAAAAACTTTACATCGAAAACAAAATACGTGTATGAAAAATAAAAAAATATGTTTTTATATATTCGAATACCTGTACAGCCTCGCACAAATCAGAAAAAAATGCAATGTGGCCAAAGCAACTTGTGTTGAAGTCAGGTGGCCAAAAACTCATTCTTAAAGGATTTATCACCCTTACAACACATTGATGTCCATAAACAAATCATGGGCCATTTTGCAGGCAAAATACAACGTTAAAGGATCGGGGTGCAGCAATCTTGGAAGGTCGACTGTCAAAAGAGATCATAGTATGAGGGTGACTATCAAGGGATTACAGAAGACCGTCAGCTATTTCTTTTTATTTCTCCTCATTCATCTATCTTCCTTATTCTCCCTAGCAACAGCAGCAAGCGTAAGATAAGATGGCGCATAGTCCTGAGTAAAGAGACCAACGCATTTTGTAGTTGCGAAAAGGTAGTAAGCTGTATGCAAGCAAAGTTCCGAACAAAGAAACCTTACTTATTATTTCTATTTTTCAGCAGCAGTAGCAAATGTCGACAGAAATAGCAATTAGCAATAGCAAATAGCAATAAGAAGTAAATTAAACTTCTTAACAATATCATCTGCAGGTGATTTCAACAGGATCAATTCTGATCGACTCCAAAAAAGACAAAACACCATTTCTAATGAAATATTTTGGAAGAGAGGAAAGTTTGACCAAAGTGTAATCTACCGATTGTGCCACTTTCTGTGCTGTTTTCATGTCATTTCCTTTCTACAGAAATTGCCGAAAAAAGTATCAATCCCGGTCGCAGATTCACATTTTGTAAATATTGCTTGCTTTGACGACAAATCCTCCTAATAAGTATTTGCAAAACCTAGTTCAAAGGCGGATAGAGGGTATGAGCTTCTATGAAAGATGATTCACGGAGGATTCTCATAATGAAAACAACTTTTCAGTGGTATCAATTTCTAATATTTACCTTACATTTGGTCTGAAATGTATTGTAAATACCGAACAAAACAATTGCATTCTTCAGCAGGGTAAATCTGCCTGTACTTGTTCCCATTGAGCAGCGAGCAGTGAGCAGTGATTTTATTATGTTTGGTTAAAGCACCCAATACAATTATGATCCTGATCAGCATATAATTGATGCCATCATCTATGCTTATTTTAATATGGACAGACATCTGAATTGAGTATGTACATGCAGCATTAAAGGAAATACGGGGGAAATGGCGCAATACGCCTGAAACATAACCGGAAAAATGCCACCCCGCCCTCCCAAAAAATAGAAACAGAAAAAGGATTATCGTAGACCCTTCAACACGGGTCTTGAAACCTTATAAAACAATGTAAAGAAATGAAAAAAAAACAGTATGTCTGAAATAAAACCTATACTCAAGATACCAAAATATCTCTGACATGTGAAAGACGCACAAAATATGGCAGAGAATAGGGCAACACGTATCATTTTTTAATCTAAGAGAGTATTAAAGTGGCAGCTTTATTGAATTGAACAAACCATGTTTTTGTTGAAGTTATTAATTTGCCTTTAAGATGAAAACTAACAATAAAAGCGCTATTCCTTTGCATAAACTTTAATCATGTGTATGTTTGGATTTTATGTCAAGAATAACCCCACCTTTCTTCATAAATGTAGTACATTTGTCAATTTCGTTTATCATAATTTTTCAAAATTAAAAATAAGAAAGAACACATTTTGGCGTTTCATCTGAAGTATTTTAAAACCTATATTTGCCTTTCTGGCCAGTCGCCTGCTCAAAAGAACCGGAAAGATGAATGCGACTCTGAAGGGACAAACATGGAACAATAAATAATTCTAATATTTTTAATTTCAAAACCTATTAATAATAAAAAATGACCCGCAACATACTAGAATATGGCGTGGAACTGCACCATCGCCAAAGCAGATCAATAAAGCAATCATAACTCATTTTAGTCTAAAAATTAGATTTTATAATCTTGACCAACCAACGAATGACTGTGTTTTAATCTATAAAAACTAATAGGAAGATATCTTTTCATATAAAGCGTCGTCTATCAGTTAAACCGTATACCTAAAGAGTTATTTAATTTCCTAGCATTTGAAATTATTTAGGATCTTATTATTATTATTATTATTATTATTATTATTATTATTATGTTAAATACAACAAAATTTTCCTTGAGGGGATAATGAACTGCAAGATATGAAGGTCCCCCCCCCAAAAAAAAATTAAAAAATAACGAACTGCTTTACCGGAAAAATTGTGGAACAAAATGTACAAAAACGCAATGCAATTAAAAATTTAGTATATAATAAGACATTACCTTATTTTCTTATTTTCGTCTCTAATTCCAATATATTAGACGTAAGATTCCTGAATCTTCAACAACAGTTTCAAAAAGATGAAGTCGAGAAAAAGTTTTGAGTGTACCTCATATTACATATTCTCTTCATAATTTGATCAAAATCTAATTGAGCAAAAGGCAGACGACAATTAAATTTGATTTCCATCAATTAACACAAAACGATTCCGTGCGGGTCTCAAAATGGTTTCTTACTCTTCCAATTGATTTGATCATTATAGAAATTCAGTTTAGGGAAATTGATTACGGATTTCCAACGGCTACTTGGATCAATCTCCAATGTAGGGAAATTAAATACCACAAACAGCGACATATTTAGAAAACTGCATTAGATGTTGTGGAATACAAAATGTATTTATGTTCATTATAGGGAAATACAACAGCATTCTCACCGCCATAGGTTGAAAATTTACACGAAGATATTTGTTGATTGGGAAAGTAATATTCAAATGATTCAACGCTAATGAGGTCTTGTAGCGACGTTCTTACTTTCCTTCATGAAAACTTCATCTCAATTAAGATCAGAAACCAATTTTCTTAGACGATAAGTGGAATAAAGAAGACATCGTTTTAGATTATTTTGAAAAAATGTCATTCTTTATTATCATACTTCATATAGATTCCTGTATTTTTTACGAGGGTAACATTCTACTGTACCATATGGCTCAGTCGGTAATGTTTTGTATGTCCACTCATATGCAGAGCGTAACAAGAACCATATTCAAAAAGATATTCAAAGAATTTTTCGAATAAAAAAATCGTCTCTTTCATTTGTTTGTTTACTTTAAAATCCCGCACAGTCCCACGTGGATCAACCAACAGGAGCAATGAATTCGTGTATACATCACACGTGATATTTTAGTAATTTACATGCAGTAAGTATTTTAGTTGTAGAAAATATTTTTTTATCAAAACTCTGTTTTAATAGTTATTTTGTTATAATATGAGAATTTAGTTATATACAAATCTTTACCTTCTGAACATAGTAACATTTTAGTATAATGTGTTAACCAAAGATGTTTTTCGGAACATCAAAATTGTGTGTCAAATCACAGAACAGATAACTGACAAAGCCGTTGCTGTTACCGTAGTCAAGCGTGTTTTGATACACTCATTAGACCAATCTTGACGTATAATTCTGAAATTTGGTATATGGATATTTTTAATTCAATTTACAATTCAGAAAAAAAAGCAGATAAAAATAACAATTATTGTGATGTCTTGTCACTTGTTGAAAAATTTCCTTTCGAAAAAGTTCACAAAAAATTTTGTAAGGCAGTATTAGGGCTTAAAAGGACGGCTTCAAATATAGGTGCAAGATCAGAGCTTGGTAGATTTACTTTAGATTCATTTATAAAAATTCAAACCCTTATGTACTACTACAGATTAAATTCAAATAATGTAAATCCTTTAGTCTATGAATCATTAACAGTTAATAAAACTTTACACAGTAAGGGAGTCTATTCATGGTATACATTTGCAGATACTATTTTAAAAGATTTGGATATACATGCTGACCAATTCAACCTAACTAAAGAAAAGTTCAAAGATACAACCAAAAAAGCAGTTTTAGAAAAATATGAAAAATTAACATTGGAAAAAATTTCCAAATTTGATACATCTTCAAAACTTTATTGGTATGGAAAACTTAAAAAAGATTGTAACTTAGAAAAGTATCTTGAACATAGAAATTGTAATTATAGACAGTTAATAACCAAATTTAGATTAAGTGACCATTCTCTTGGCATTGAAGTTGGTCGTTACACAAGAATTCCAAGGGAACAAAGATTATGTAGAAAATGTCAAGTCTTAGATGATGAAAAACATTTCTTTTTTTATTGTGAAATAAATGCCTCTTTACGTAATGATTTTTTGAATGAATTGAAATACTGCATAACCTCTTTCGAAGGACTGGACACTCAAACTAAATTAATTAAAATATTGTGCCCCTCTACAGAACTTGTTTGTCACACTGGAGTCTTTATTAAACAGTCTTTAGAACTGAGGGCTTCAGACCCTGGTCGGACAGGTTCCTAATGTGTACACTTTTTAATACATACAAAATGTACATGCTGATATGGAGAATTTGTTTTTTTTATTCAAATTGAACTATACATGTGTCTTTTATTTCAGCTTGTGTGTTGTATGTTATTTGTATGTTGCTTTGGTCCTTATGGACGTAATTATGCTAAATAAAGTACTAATTTAATGGGATTCCGGAGCGTCAGAAAAACAAGGTGAGGCTATGTTTGAGAGTAGGCTCCCCTTACGTGGCAACATACAAAAAGGTACTACCCGATTAGTTTTCCAAAGCCAGGTAAACGGATATTTCCGACATTTATATCGAGTTTTACGCAGGAACCACATCAAATACAACACGGTATAATTCCCATTCTAATTATTGACTCCCCCCCCCGTTTTCAAAATGGTGACCGTGCTTGGTTACAGACAGTAAAACGTGGATTTTACTCTGTCTCTTAGCGGATCAAGTTGCTTGTTCCATATGTTACGCCTCTTAAGTCTGAACGCAGTAGTACAGGTTTCTACTTAATTAGGACTAAAGTAAATGATAAAATATGAAAGTTCAAGTGCAAGAAAGATTTGACAGTATCTTAGAAAACAAATCACGGCAAAAGAATACCGAAGCATCAAATCAGTGGGAAAAGTCAATAAAAATGACATCCAGATGCAAGGCAAACTCCTGAGAATGCAACAAAACAAATAAGAAACTAAATATAATTAGAACAAGACCAAAAAAAAATTAATAAAAGGAAATTTAAAAAAAAGAAGAGAGTGAAATCAGGAGCTTCGGAGGAGTCAATTACGGAAAGACCCGAAATCAATTCTCATTTGTGAAATAGAAACTTCGTTTCGGCCAATCGTGATGACGACCGTACAATTTCGTATCAACGAGGCCTGAGCACATAGACCTGTCTCAGAAGTCTATCTCGTTGTGTATATATCAGATGTTTATGTGAGAAAAAAATAGAGACGAAGACCACCCATTCAGATTTGGATGAAAAAGTGTAGACAGTGTTACTAGTATCCATGCACTGTGAAAAATACAGAAAATTAAGACGAAATTAAATATAGATTAAAGAATGGTTTTCCATATATTATGATCATCAATGCCAAAGGCGAATTCGTTAAACAAAAAGATTTGAAAGAGTTATTTGGAAAAAAACTAAGGGAGATAACTCGACAACTGTGTGACAAGTTAAATTGTATTCTATTGAAAACTGAAGAATTTAAAGAGAAGATTTAATGCTATCATTGAAGTCTAAAAGGCGAACTGATAGACATTAAGAAATCTTCAGAAGGATTGAAACTGTCAAAGAATAATTATGAATATTCAAGGAACCATAACACTGTAAAAACTAAACTATTTATATGAATAAACAGGATGAAAACTTTATAAAGCTTGTGACACAGCAGATTCAAACAACTCGCCTTATTCTTTAGGGCGAAAGAAAAACACTGAAGTCCAAATAACGAATAAAAGGAATGATAAAAATTTCAATGATGAGATTAAAAGTCATGTCTAGACGTAGAAACAGTAAATGAGTTGAAGGTATCATGTTCTTCATTGACGGTATACATTCGAAGGCTCCAAATGGAATAAGCTGTAGATTTCACATTGTGTAGTCATGATGATATTTTTTTTTATTTCCAAAATTATATCAATGTGTCTTCCGAAATAGTCTGATCAATAAAAGGGTCACTGTGAGTTCGAATCTCACCTGTGGCGGGGTGTGTTCGACTCCGATCTAAATTGACAAAGATTGCCAATTTTCCTACCGAAGGTCGGCGGTTCTCTCCGGGTACTCCGGCTTCCTCCACCAATAAAAACTGGCCGACGCGAAATAGCCAAATGTGCTGAAAACGGCGTAAAACCCCAACTAAACAAATACATATTTTAATTATGATTTAAGAAGACTTTGACTGATTAAAACATTTCACAGCTCAAGCAAATTTATTGAGTTTTAAAGTTTACTCAATGTGTAAACATATATTTTTCGGCGCATTTTAACTCTCCTCGCAAGTTAATGTATATTGCCTCCCCCTCCACCCCCCCCCCCCCCAATCTTATTAGATATAAACAAAAAATAACGTATTGAATGGTATTGTAGATTTTTTGCATTACTATTGAGGAATATTGTTCCTTGCCATATATTATTCATTTTATTTTATTTTAATAATATCATTTTTCAAGGAAATATATTTCTCAATATTACTGCAATAACCTTTATATTGTATAGCAAGATGTTTTAAATGTCAAATAAGTCTATTTTCTAAACCACCTACGCTTATGTTTCAAGAAACATTACACGTTAAATTATAATTACGTTCTACATCAAATATTACATTGCTAAACAATAAAAATGTCTGAGTCTTCCAAGGAAGACATGTGTCGCCTGCGGACGTCAATTTTTACAAAAGATATTAAAATTTTCTAAAAATGAAATATATATGCACACCTTTGCATTAAGGTTAATGCACAGAGAAAGTTTCATCAAATTCCTTTGAGCGGTTATGGAGTAGTTGAGGATAGACGTTTTGCCCCCCCCCCCCCTTTTTTTGCAAAAATGTCAATTTTTACAAACAAAAAAAAATAAATAATTTTCTAAAAATGAAATATATATGCACACCT